>OX421918.1:19260556-20633056 GCA_949128165.1 Lathronympha strigana | reverse complement strand
ACCTAACCTAACCTAACCTAACCTAACCTAACCTAACCTAACCTAACCTAACCTAACCTAACCTAACCTAACCTAACCTAACCTAACCTAACCTAACCTAACCTAACCTAACCTAACCTAACCTAACCTAACCTAACCTAACCTAACCTAACCTAACCTAACCTAACCTAACCTAACCTAACCTAACCTAACCTAACCTAACCTAACCTAACCTAACCTAACCTAACCTAACCTAACCTAACCTAACCTAACCTAACCTAACCTAACCTAACCTAACCTAACCTAACCTAACCTAACCTAACCTAACCTAACCTAACCTAACCTAACCTAACCTAACCTAACCTAACCTAACCTAACCTAACCTAACCTAACCTAACCTAACCTAACCTAACCTAACCTAACCTAACCTAACCTAACCTAACCTAACCTAACCTAACCTAACCTAACCTAACCTAACCTAACCTAACCTAACCTAACCTAACCTAACCTAACCTAACCTAACCTAACCTAACCTAACCTAACCTAACCTAACCTAACCTAACCTAACCTAACCTAACCTAACCTAACCTAACCTAACCTAACCTAACCTAACCTAACCTAACCTAACCTAACCTAACCTAACCTAACCTAACCTAACCTAACCTAACCTAACCTAACCTAACCTAACCTAACCTAACCTAACCTAACCTAACCTAACCTAACCTAACCTAACCTAACCTAACCTAACCTAACCTAACCTAACCTAACCTAACCTAACCTAACCTAACCTAACCTAACCTAACCTAACCTAACCTAACCTAACCTAACCTAACCTAACCTAACCTAACCTAACCTAACCTAACCTAACCTAACCTAACCTAACCTAACCTAACCTAACCTAACCTAACCTAACCTAACCTAACCTAACCTAACCTAACCTAACCTAACCTAACCTAACCTAACCTAACCTAACCTAACCTAACCTAACCTAACCTAACCTAACCTAACCTAACCTAACCTAACCTAACCTAACCTAACCTAACCTAACCTAACCTAACCTAACCTAACCTAACCTAACCTAACCTAACCTAACCTAACCTAACCTAACCTAACCTAACCTAACCTAACCTAACCTAACCTAACCTAACCTAACCTAACCTAACCTAACCTAACCTAACCTAACCTAACCTAACCTAACCTAACCTAACCTAACCTAACCTAACCTAACCTAACCTAACCTAACCTAACCTAACCTAACCTAACCTAACCTAACCTAACCTAACCTAACCTAACCTAACCTAACCTAACCTAACCTAACCTAACCTAACCTAACCTAACCTAACCTAACCTAACCTAACCTAACCTAACCTAACCTAACCTAACCTAACCTAACCTAACCTAACCTAACCTAACCTAACCTAACCTAACCTAACCTAACCTAACCTAACCTAACCTAACCTAACCTAACCTAACCTAACCTAACCTAACCTAACCTAACCTAACCTAACCTAACCTAACCTAACCTAACCTAACCTAACCTAACCTAACCTAACCTAACCTAACCTAACCTAACCTAACCTAACCTAACCTAACCTAACCTAACCTAACCTAACCTAACCTAACCTAACCTAACCTAACCTAACCTAACCTAACCTAACCTAACCTAACCTAACCTAACCTAACCTAACCTAACCTAACCTAACCTAACCTAACCTAACCTAACCTAACCTAACCTAACCTAACCTAACCTAACCTAACCTAACCTAACCTAACCTAACCTAACCTAACCTAACCTAACCTAACCTAACCTAACCTAACCTAACCTAACCTAACCTAACCTAACCTAACCTAACCTAACCTAACCTAACCTAACCTAACCTAACCTAACCTAACCTAACCTAACCTAACCTAACCTAACCTAACCTAACCTAACCTAACCTAACCTAACCTAACCTAACCTAACCTAACCTAACCTAACCTAACCTAACCTAACCTAACCTAACCTAACCTAACCTAACCTAACCTAACCTAACCTAACCTAACCTAACCTAACCTAACCTAACCTAACCTAACCTAACCTAACCTAACCTAACCTAACCTAACCTAACCTAACCTAACCTAACCTAACCTAACCTAACCTAACCTAACCTAACCTTTTTTTTTTTTTTTTTTTTTTTTTTTTGACGGAGGGAAATGCTTTTACGCATCCCCCCTGCCCTGAGGTTGGGACTTACAGGGGGTATGTGGGACTCCATCCCTTCCGGCCCCTCTGCTAGTCAGAGGGGGGGAAGAGGATAATACCCACTAAAACCCTCCGGGCAACACGCCTGACCGTTGGATGGGGGGCGCTGTGGGATCACTATTGGTATTCTACCTTGACGCCCCCCCGGTCTGCCCCATGGTTGGGGCACGACTTCAAGGCCATTTGAGGCCAGTATGGCCTCGGCCTCGCCTCTACGTCTTCGGGCTTGCGATGGCGGGTCCTCGGCCCGCCAGCCCTATCGCCACTGCGGCGCTAGGCGGCGTCGCGCAGGAAGCGCTGCCGCCTTCCGCCTGCCCTTCTCCTGCGGTTCGGGGGCGCCTCAGCCTCATCCTCGCGCCCCCTCTCCGCCGCCTCCTTCTGCGCCATTACATCCTCGCAGAAGGAGGCCACCGCCTTCCACCTTCTCTCGCTGCTCAGCATCTTCTGAACGACACTGTGCAGCGAGAGATCAGCACCTATGGCCGCCTGAAGAGTGCGACGCTCTTCGACCCATGCCACGCATTCAGCAAGGGTGTGCTGAGCCGTGTCATCGGGAGCGCCGCACTCGTGACAGTGCTCGTCGCCCTCTCGTCCGATTCGACACAGGTAGTGACCGAAGCAACCATGTCCGGTCACCACCTGTGTCATCCTGTACGTCAGGACCCCCCGCCTCCTTTTAACCCACTGGCCCAGGACTGGCAGAATCGCCCCTATGGTGCGCGTTCCATAGGGCGAGTCCTCAAGATTTTTCTGCCAGTCCCGCAGCAACTCCATCCTCTCCTCCCTGCGTGCGCGCAGCTCTTCGTCAGGGTCCGGGGGGTCCGTCCTTCTCCGGACCTCCATTTTCCTGGCGTATCTCCTAGCCAGCACCCGAGCATCAAGCTCCCACGGCGGGGTGCTGGCCAGGAGGCATCCGGCTGCGTGTGAGACGGTCCTGTACGAGCGGCTCACACGCAGCGCCACCACTCTTTGTGGCCGACGGAGAAGGGCCCTGGTCTTCTCCGTCAGCCTTTCCGCCCAGATAGGTGCCCCATAGAGGGCCATCGACCGAACAACCCCTGCAAATAGTTTGCGGCAGGGGGTGCCCGGTCCACCCACATTGGGCAGCAGCCGACCCAAGGCTGCCGCCGCCTTTACGATTCGGGGAGCAAGTCTTGCGAAATGCTCCCCAAAGTCCCATTTCCGGTCCAGCACAAGGCCCAGATATTTGATGTGGGCCTTGAGCTGGACCATGCCATTCTCCGTGGGGATTCCTCTGCCCCGTGCCGCACCCTGTCCCCACCCTCTCCCCCCGAAGACCATCGCCTCCGTCTTCGGGAGGGACACCTGGAGGCCAAGTGCCCGGATGCGGCCCATCGCCAGGTCCGTGGCCACTCCAGCTCGCCTCAGGGTCTCCTCCAGCTGCTTGCCCCGCACCGCCACCAGTGTGTCATCGGCGTACACAATGGTGACCATACGGGGGAGCTGTACCCCCCTGATGGCCCAATCGAACCCGAGATTCCACAACAAGGGGCCCAACACAGACCCCTGTGGAACCCCGAGTTCCATGGCCCGGACCTGGATATTCCCCCCCACCTCGTAAAGCACTACCCGGTCCTCCAGGTAGTGCTTCACTATCCGCCGCAAGTATGTAGGCACTCCGTGATAGCGGAGCGCCTCTATAATGACCTCATAGGGGAGGGAGCCAAAGGCATTTGCTATGTCTAACGACACAGCCACTACTCCCTCCCCTTTTTCCTCCGCCCTTTCACACTCCTTGCGCAACGACCCGATGGCGTCCATGGTTGAACGCCCCCTCCGAAAGCCATATTGGCGGTCACAGATATCGGGGCCCACCGCAGTAAGGTGCCGGGATATCCGAGAGGCCAGGATCCTTTCCAGGGCTTTCCCGACCTCATCCAGCAGCACCAGCGGGCGATACCCCGATGGTGTGTCCGCCGGCCGCCCCTCTTTGCGGAGGAGGCACAACCGGCCGGCTTTCCAGCACCTCGGGAAGCGGCCCTCTTTGAGGCAGTCTTCAAAGAGGACCCTTAGCCGGTCCCCGAGGTGCTTCAGCGCAACATATAAAACCTTCCCCGGGACGCCATCAGGTCCTGGCGCCTTTCTCCCCTCTCGCAACCTCTCCTGGACTATATACATCTCCACCTCCGTAATGGGGGGGACCATCACTTCCTCATCCTCCCTGGTGGGAGGCGCCATCGCTGGGGGAACAAAATCCCCGGCCCGCGGAAAGAGTCCCTCGACAATTCTCCCCAGGAGTGCTGGCTCTAGGGTATCCATCGGGGGGGCGCAATTAAGCTTGTTACGTACAAGCTTGTACGGGCGCCCCCACGGATCCCTGTCGAGCGTGGCGAGGAACTCTCTCCGCCCTTCGTCCTTCCTCTGTGCAATGGCCACCTCCAGTTTCCCTTTGGCCGCCTTGTAGGCCGCAAGGAGGGGCGCGGCTTCGTCTCGACCTCCTCTCCGCCTACCCCGCCGGTAGAACGCGCGGCGAGCTGCGTTACACTCCCGGCGCAGGGCAGCCACCTCCGCCGACCACCAGTATACCTGGGATTTGTCGGGGAGGCGCGTGACCCGAGGCATGGCGAAATCGCACACTCGGGTCAATGCCCGCCGGAAGTCCACCGCGCGTTCCTCCACGTCTCCCTGGGGTGGAGCGCCCCAGGCCTCTACCACGGCCCTCTCTTCGGCGAGGTCCCTGTCCAACTTCCCGAGTGCCCACCTCGGGAAGAGGGTTCCGCCCCCTCCTCTCCCCTGGCCCCGAGCTCCAGGCACTGGTGAGACCCTCATCCGAATGTACAGGTGGTCGGAGAGGGTCTCGACCTCCTCCAAGACGCACCAGTCGTGAACACGCGCGGCGACCGCAGGGGCAGCGAGCGAGACATCCACGATGGATCCTCCCTGCTGCCGCACACACGTGTTCACAGCGCCCCGGTTTAGTACCTGGAGCCCCAGGGTCCCCACCCAGTCCAGGAGCACCGCTCCCCTGGGGTCCGTGGCGGGGCACCCCCATGCCACACACTTGGCATTGAGGTCCCCGAGCACAATGACAGGCAGGGGAGCAGCCCTCCGCACCGCCCCTTCCACCACACTCAACCACGCCTCAAACTGTCGTAGGGGTCTATTGGGAGAGAAATACACCCCTACGACAGCTAGACCTCCCCACTCGGCCACGACATAACCGGCCCCGTACTCCTTGGCCACAAGCGGCGGCCCCATGGTCCTAGCCAAGACCGCCACCCCCTCGTCCGTGGCCCCCGCCCAGTTCGATCGAGGCGGAACCGCATACGGCTCCGCCACGACCGCAACATCGATGCCCCACTCCGCCATGTGCTGCATGAGCAGATCCTGCGCACGGGCGGAGTGGTTGAGGTTTACCTGTAGAACCTCAAAGTGAGCTGGCGTAGGTCTCACTGGCATCAATGCTGCATGGGGGCTCCTCTCCTGTCCCTGTCATTGCCCCTGAGGGGGCGAGACTCGTTTCTGGAGGGCAGTGTGCTCCTCCATGACGCCTCCCTTCCCTTGGTGTGTGGGGGGGTGCACGACTGTCCCCCCATCACATGATCGCACGCCAATTTAGCGTGCGAGCACACCGCACACCAGGGCACCGCCGCCTCACAGTCCCACTGGGTGTGGCCGGGCTGGCTGCACCGTCGACACAAATGGTCCCTTTCGAAGGGGGAGGGGCAGGTCGGCCTGGTGTGCCCCATCTCCATGCATTTATAACACCGGAGCGGGAGTGGGGCAACACTCTCCACCTTGGCCGACGCCCAACAGCCGACCAACATCTCCCCAAGCCCGACCAGCTTCCCGGCAACTGCGACAGGGCACTTGACTATTACCGAGAAGGTCCCCCTGCCCTCCGCCCTTATGGCCCCCACCGACACCTGCGCTGTCGAGCATTCACCCTAACCTAACCTAACCTAACCTAACCTAACCTAACCTAACCTAACCTAACCTAACCTAACCTAACCTAACCTAACCTAACCTAACCTAACCTAACCTAACCTAACCTAACCTAACCTAACCTAACCTAACCTAACCTAACCTAACCTAACCTAACCTAACCTAACCTAACCTAACCTAACCTAACCTAACCTAACCTAACCTAACCTAACCTAACCTAACCTAACCTAACCTAACCTAACCTAACCTAACCTAACCTAACCTAACCTAACCTAACCTAACCTAACCTAACCTAACCTAACCTAACCTAACCTAACCTAACCTAACCTAACCTAACCTAACCTAACCTAACCTAACCTAACCTAACCTAACCTAACCTAACCTAACCTAACCTAACCTAACCTAACCTAACCTAACCTAACCTAACCTAACCTAACCTAACCTAACCTAACCTAACCTAACCTAACCTAACCTAACCTAACCTAACCTAACCTAACCTAACCTAACCTAACCTAACCTAACCTAACCTAACCTAACCTAACCTAACCTAACCTAACCTAACCTAACCTAACCTAACCTAACCTAACCTAACCTAACCTAACCTAACCTAACCTAACCTAACCTAACCTAACCTAACCTAACCTAACCTAACCTAACCTAACCTAACCTAACCTAACCTAACCTAACCTAACCTAACCTAACCTAACCTAACCTAACCTAACCTAACCTAACCTAACCTAACCTAACCTAACCTAACCTTTTTTTTTTTTTTTTTTTTTTTTTTTTTTTTTTTTTGACGGAGGGAAATGCTTTTACGCATCCCCCCTGCCCTGAGGTTGGGACTTACAGGGGGTATGTGGGACTCCATCCCTTCCGGCCCCTCTGCTAGTCAGAGGGGGGGAAGAGGATAATACCCACTAAAACCCTCCGGGCAACACGCCTGACCGTTGGATGGGGGGCGCTGTGGGATCACTATTGGTATTCTACCTTGACGCCCCCCCGGTCTGCCCCATAGTTGGGGCACGACTTCAAGGCCGTTTGAGGCCAGTGTGGCCTCGGCCTCGCCTCTACGTCTTCGGGCTTGCGATAGCGGGTCCTCGGCCCGCCAGCCCTATCGCCACTGCGGCGCTAGGCGGCATCGCGCAGGAAGCGCTGCCGCCTTCCGCCTGCCCTTCTCCTGCGGTTCGGGGGCGCCTCAGCCTCATCCTCGCGCCCCCTCTCCGCCGCCTCCTTCTGCGCCATTACATCCTCGCAGAAGGAGGCCACCGCCTTCCACCTTCTCTCGCTGCTCAGCATCTTCTGAACGACACTGTGCAGCGAGAGATCAGCACCTATGGCCGCCTGAAGAGTGCGACGCTCTTCGACCCATGCCACGCATTCAGCAAGGGTGTGCTGAGCCGTGTCATCGGGAGCGCCGCACTCGTGACAGTGCTCGTCGCCCTCTCGTCCGATTCGACACAGGTAGTGACCGAAGCAACCATGTCCGGTCACCACCTGTGTCATCCTGTATGTCAGGACCCCCCGCCTCCTTTTAACCCACTGGCCCAGGACTGGCAGAATCGCCCCTATGGTGCGCGTTCCATAGGGCGAGTCCTCAAGATTTTTCTGCCAGTCCCGCAGCAACTCCATCCTCTCCTCCCTGCGTGCGCGCAGCTCTTCGTCAGGGTCCGGGGGGTCCGTCCTTCTCCGGACCTCCATTTTCCTGGCGTATCTCCTAGCCAGCACCCGAGCATCAAGCTCCCACGGCGGGGTGCTGGCCAGGAGGCATCCGGCTGCGTGTGAGACGGTCCTGTACGAGCGGCTCACACGCAGCGCCACCACTCTTTGTGGCCGACGGAGAAGGGCCCTGGTCTTCTCCGTCAGCCTTTCCGCCCAGATAGGTGCCCCATAGAGGGCCATCGACCGAACAACCCCTGCAAATAGTTTGCGGCAGGGGGTGCCCGGTCCACCCACATTGGGCAGCAGCCGACCCAAGGCTGCCGCCGCCTTTACGATTCGGGGAGCAAGTCTTGCGAAATGCTCCCCAAAGTCCCATTTCCGGTCCAGCACAAGGCCCAGATATTTGATGTGGGCCTTGAGCTGGACCATGCCATTCTCCGTGGGGATTCCTCTGCCCCGTGCCGCACCCTGTCCCCACCCTCTCCCCCCGAAGACCATCGCCTCCGTCTTCGGGAGGGACACCTGGAGGCCAAGTGCCCGGATGCGGCCCATCGCCAGGTCCGTGGCCACTCCAGCTCGCCTCAGGGTCTCCTCCAGCTGCTTGCCCCGCACCGCCACCAGTGTGTCATCGGCGTACACAATGGTGACCATACGGGGGAGCTGTACCCCCCTGATGGCCCAATCGAACCCGAGATTCCACAACAAGGGGCCCAACACAGACCCCTGTGGAACCCCGAGTTCCATGGCCCGGACCTGGATATTCCCCCCCACCTCGTAAAGCACTACCCGGTCCTCCAGGTAGTGCTTCACTATCCGCCGCAAGTATGTAGGCACTCCGTGGTAGCGGAGCGCCTCTATAATGACCTCATAGGGGAGGGAGCCAAAGGCATTTGCTATGTCTAACGACACAGCCACTACTCCCTCCCCTTTTTCCTCCGCCCTTTCACACTCCTTGCGCAACGACCCGATGGCGTCCATGGTTGAACGCCCCCTCCGAAAGCCATATTGGCGGTCACAGATATCGGGGCCCACCGCAGTAAGGTGCCGGGATATCCGAGAGGCCAGGATCCTTTCCAGGGCTTTCCCGACCTCATCCAGCAGCACCAGCGGGCGATACCCCGATGGTGTGTCCGCCGGCCGCCCCTCTTTGCGGAGGAGGCACAACCGGCCGGCTTTCCAGCACCTCGGGAAGCGGCCCTCTTTGAGGCAGTCTTCAAAGAGGACCCTTAGCCGGTCCCCGAGGTGCTTCAGCGCAACATATAAAACCTTCCCCGGGACGCCATCAGGTCCTGGCGCCTTTCTCCCCTCTCGCAACCTCTCCTGGACTATATACATCTCCACCTCCGTAATGGGGGGGACCATCACTTCCTCATCCTCCCTGGTGGGAGGCGCCATCGCTGGGGGAACAAAATCCCCGGCCCGCGGAAAGAGTCCCTCGACAATTCTCCCCAGGAGTGCTGGCTCTAGGGTATCCATCGGGGGGGCGCAATTAAGCTTGTTACGTACAAGCTTGTACGGGCGCCCCCACGGATCCCTGTCGAGCGTGGCGAGGAACTCTCTCCGCCCTTCGTCCTTTCTCTGTGCGATGGCCACCTCCAGTTTCCCCTTGGCCGCCTTGTAGGCCGCAAGGAGGGGCGCGGCTTCGTCTCGACCTCCTCTCCGCCTACCCCGCCGGTAGAACGCGCGGCGAGCTGCGTTACACTCCCGGCGCAGGGCAGCCACCTCCGCCGACCACCAGTATACCTGGGATTTGTCGGGGAGGCGCGTGACCCGAGGCATGGCGAAATCGCACACTCGGGTCAATGCCCGCCGGAAGTCCACCGCGCGTTCCTCCACGTCTCCCTGGGGTGGACCGCCCCAGGCCTCTACCACGGCCCTCTCTTCGGCGAGGTCCCTGTCCAACTTCCCGAGTGCCCACCTCGGGAAGAGGGTTCCGCCCCCTCCTCTCCCCTGGCCCCGAGCTCCAGGCACTGGTGAGACCCTCATCCGAATGTACAGGTGGTCGGAGAGGGTCTCGACCTCCTCCAAGACGCACCAGTCGTGAACACGCGCGGCGACCGCAGGGGCAGCGAGCGAGACATCCACGATGGATCCTCCCTGCTGCCGCACACACGTGTTCACAGCGCCCCGGTTTAGTACCTGGAGCCCCAGGGTCCCCACCCAGTCCAGGAGCACCGCTCCCCTGGGGTCCGTGGCGGGGCACCCCCATGCCACACACTTGGCATTGAGGTCCCCGAGCACAATGACAGGCAGGGGAGCAGCCCTCCGCACCGCCCCTTCCACCACACTCAGCCACGCCTCAAACTGTCGTAGGGGTCTATTGGGAGAGAAATACACCCCTACGACAGCCAGACCTCCCCACTCGGCTACGACATAACCGGCCCCGCACTCCTTGGCCACAAGCGGCGGCCCCATGGTCCTAGCCAAGACCGCCACCCCCTCGTCCATGGCCCCCGCCCAGTTCGATCGAGGCGGAACCGCATACGGCTCCGCCACGACCGCAACATCGATGCCCCACTCCGCCATGTGCTGCATGAGCAGATCCTGCGCACGGGCGGAGTGGTTGAGGTTTCCCTGTAAAACCTCAAAGTGAGCTGGCGTAGGTCTCACTGGCATCAATGCTGCATGGGGGCTCCTCTCCTGTCCCTGTCATTGCCCCTGAGGGGGCGAGACTCGTTTCTGGAGGGCAGTGTGCTCCTCCATGACGCCTCCCTTCCCTTGGTGTGTGGGGGGGTGCACGACTGTCCCCCCATCACATGATCGCACGCCAATTTAGCGTGCGAGCACACCGCGCACCAGGGCACCGCCGCCTCACAGTCCCACTGGGTGTGGCCGGGCTGGCTGCACCGTCGACACAAATGGTCCCTTTCGAAGGGGGAGGGGCAGGTCGGCCTGGTGTGCCCCATCTCCATGCATTTATAACACCGGAGCGGGAGTGGGGCAACACTCTCCACCTTGGCCGACGCCCAACAGCCGACCAACATCTCCCCAAGCCCGACCAGCTTCCCGGCAACTGCGACAGGGCACTTGACTATTACCGAGAAGGTCCCCCTGCCCTCCGCCCTTATGGCCCCCACCGACACCTGGGCTGTCGAGCATTCACCCTTGTCGGCCACCGACTCCAGAATAGCCTGCGTCGTGACCGCCTCATTGAAGCCCGACAGCCGAATGTCCGCCTTCGGGACCGGTCTGGTGACCTCTGCCTCCTCCCCTATTATCCCCCGGAGCCCCTCAGCCAGCCGGTCCGCTACCACCTCGTTGCCTGCCCCGGACCCAGGAATCTCGATGACCCGGGCCCCCGAGGTGGCAATCCGCACGTTCACCGACGTCAGCCCATAGTCACCAAGTTTGAGGGTCGTGGCCTTTGCCATGACGGACTTATAGTCCGTCTCGACCCCCGGCTTCAGCGTAATCAACACTGCAGGCGTGGGCGGCTTCCTCGTCGTCGGCAACGGCTTGGCCGCAGGAGTCAGATTCCGGGGCCCAGGTTGGCCCCGAGGCGCCGGCTTGGATGACTCCTTTGGGGGAGCAGCAGCGGCAGAAGGGTTGGCCGCCTTCTTCTTCCCCTTTTTGACGACATCCGCCCAGTCGGATGTCGTCCGGGCCCCCGGGGAAGCTGCAGCTGCTGGCGGAGCGGCGGTGAAAGCAATCGGGGCAGCACTCTGCGCCACCCTCTTCTTCGTTTTGGGCAGCTGTTGCTGCGGCGGCGGTGGCGGCGGCGGTAGCGGCGGCCGCGACGTCCTTTCTCCCTCCCGAGCGGGCACTGCTGCGGCCCTCCTATCTGCCGCCAGCGGCGGGCGAACAATGGGCGCCGGAGGAAGCCGGCTCCCCAACTCGTCCATACGAGCGTTGAGCATATTGCCCAGTGAGTTGGAGAGGTCCCTATGCATCGCCTGGAAGAGATGCTCCAACTTCCTCTCGATGACCGCCTCGACTTCCTCCGCAATGTCGTGTGAAGGCAGCACCGTAACGCCCTCTGGAGCCTCAGAGGAGACCTTTCTCTCCGAGAAGGCAGTGCGGAGCGCTTTTACCTCAGCCTCCGCTATCTCCAACTGCCTTCTCATCCTCGCGTTATCCGCCATGAGGCGGGCGGACTCCGCTACAGGGGCCTTCTCCAGATCCCCCGCCGCCTGTAAAATTTGTGCGCACGCCCGATTTATTGCGCCCCATACGGTCCCCTTTAGGTTTCCGGATGCCCTCGCCTCGTTCCGGATGACATCCGCGCACCTACGCACGCACTCTAAAGGGGACTCGAAGGTCCCATCCCCTTCCTCCTTATTGCGGGCTTTGCCCGCCGCCCGCCGTGAGGCAGAGCGAGACACCACAGGGGGGGAGACCAGGAAGTCCTCCCTCCCCTCGTAGTCGGTCACGTCCGTCACCATCTCCGATAGTCTCGCCCGAGCAGCCGCCAGTCCGTGATATGCCCCCATGGGCATGTTTTCCTTGGCCGCTTTGACCTTCGGAGTGGGCGCCATCTCCTCTCCACTGCCTCCCCCCTCCTTCGTCCGCTTGGCCCCGCCTATTCCCAGGGATGCCGCCTCATCCTCCTGGGTTTTACCGTCTATCGGGGGCTGGGGAGCATCCTCCGCGAGGTCACTCTCAGATGAGTGACCCGAGAGTCTGCGGATCCGGCTGTACCCCTGCCACAGACGTCCGGAGTGGGACGGCTCATCCGAGTCAGCCTCCGACTGCTCTCCCCCCCCCATGTATCCTTTTTTGTGGGTCTCCTTGGAAGGGGCTCGGCTTGACCTCTGTGACACTTCGGTCGTTTGCGTCGCTCCCCTCCCGTACCTTAGCCTCATCCCGCTCGCAACCGACGGTTGAGGTTTTCCCCCCACTTTTCCCCCCCCCCCGGAGTCGTCTAAAGGGTCCCCTGACTCCATCCTGGTCAAAGAACTCAGAATTGAATCCGACCCTTTGGACTCAAATGTGCGCCCGGTCAAGTGGGAGTCGGCCACTTTTTACAAACTTATGTAAAACACCAGTTTTCGGCTCCCCCCCACTAAACTACTCGTCCAAAAAATAAGTGTGATACGTCGATCGATAGGGCAAACCGTGCCCTAATTGACCCCGTAACTCACTTATTTTTAACCCCCCCCTCGCAACTGTTATTTAGTTTACAAACTTAAGGTCGGCGCTGGCGACCCCTGAAAAAACAAAATAGCAATATGCGTTTTTTCAAATTAGACCCCGAACCAAATGTCCTAGGACAATGGGACAGGTGTCGAACGAAAGAACTCGTTGAGTTTTAAATTACCAAATCAAAAAACAAAAGAAAAAAAGAAAGAGAAAGAAGATAGAATTTTTTGAAATATTAAAATAAAAAGTTTCAAAACTTCTGACAAACCCTGTCGGGCCCTACAACTTTTGAACGGATTGTCCAAAAATTATGGGACCAAAAGGGCCTGAAAGAGCACAAAAGTTTACTAATTACCAAAAGAAAAAACCAAACAAAAAGTGAAAACAGAAGAAATTAAACAGAAAAAACCAAATTTGTGAAAAATCGTCAGTATGCAGAATCGAAAAATCCAAAAAACACGCAGAAGTCGTCAAAGAGTACTCAATCAAAGTCCGGAAGTAGTAAGCCAAAAATTAATAACGTCTAATCTCCAAATCTCGTAGCAATCGCACAGTAATCTCCCTTTCAAAATCGTCAACCTAACCTAACCTAACCTAACCTAACCTAACCTAACCTAACCTAACCTAACCTAACCTAACCTAACCTAACCTAACCTAACCTAACCTAACCTAACCTAACCTAACCTAACCTAACCTAACCTAACCTAACCTAACCTAACCTAACCTAACCTAACCTAACCTAACCTAACCTAACCTAACCTAACCTAACCTAACCTAACCTAACCTAACCTAACCTAACCTAACCTAACCTAACCTAACCTAACCTAACCTAACCTAACCTAACCTAACCTAACCTAACCTAACCTAACCTAACCTAACCTAACCTAACCTAACCTAACCTAACCTAACCTAACCTAACCTAACCTAACCTAACCTAACCTAACCTAACCTAACCTAACCTAACCTAACCTAACCTAACCTAACCTAACCTAACCTAACCTAACCTAACCTAACCTAACCTAACCTAACCTAACCTAACCTAACCTAACCTAACCTAACCTAACCTAACCTAACCTAACCTAACCTAACCTAACCTAACCTAACCTAACCTAACCTAACCTAACCTAACCTAACCTAACCTAACCTAACCTAACCTAACCTAACCTAACCTAACCTAACCTAACCTAACCTAACCTAACCTAACCTAACCTAACCTAACCTAACCTAACCTAACCTAACCTAACCTAACCTAACCTAACCTAACCTAACCTAACCTAACCTAACCTAACCTAACCTAACCTAACCTAACCTAACCTAACCTAACCTAACCTAACCTAACCTAACCTAACCTAACCTAACCTAACCTAACCTAACCTAACCTAACCTAACCTAACCTAACCTAACCTAACCTAACCTAACCTAACCTAACCTAACCTAACCTAACCTAACCTAACCTAACCTAACCTAACCTAACCTAACCTAACCTAACCTAACCTAACCTAACCTAACCTAACCTAACCTAACCTAACCTAACCTAACCTAACCTAACCTAACCTAACCTAACCTAACCTAACCTAACCTAACCTAACCTAACCTAACCTAACCTAACCTAACCTAACCTAACCTAACCTAACCTAACCTAACCTAACCTAACCTAACCTAACCTAACCTAACCTAACCTAACCTAACCTAACCTAACCTAACCTAACCTAACCTAACCTAACCTAACCTAACCTAACCTAACCTAACCTAACCTAACCTAACCTAACCTAACCTAACCTAACCTAACCTAACCTAACCTAACCTAACCTAACCTAACCTAACCTAACCTAACCTAACCTAACCTAACCTAACCTAACCTAACCTAACCTAACCTAACCTAACCTAACCTAACCTAACCTAACCTAACCTAACCTAACCTAACCTAACCTAACCTAACCTAACCTAACCTAACCTAACCTAACCTAACCTAACCTAACCTAACCTAACCTAACCTAACCTAACCTAACCTAACCTAACCTAACCTAACCTAACCTAACCTAACCTAACCTAACCTAACCTAACCTAACCTAACCTAACCTAACCTAACCTAACCTAACCTAACCTAACCTAACCTAACCTAACCTAACCTAACCTAACCTAACCTAACCTAACCTAACCTAACCTAACCTAACCTAACCTAACCTAACCTAACCTAACCTAACCTAACCTAACCTAACCTAACCTAACCTAACCTAACCTAACCTAACCTAACCTAACCTAACCTAACCTAACCTAACCTAACCTAACCTAACCTAACCTAACCTAACCTAACCTAACCTAACCTAACCTAACCTAACCTAACCTAACCTAACCTAACCTAACCTAACCTAACCTAACCTAACCTAACCTAACCTAACCTAACCTAACCTAACCTAACCTAACCTAACCTAACCTAACCTAACCTAACCTAACCTAACCTAACCTAACCTAACCTAACCTAACCTAACCTAACCTAACCTAACCTAACCTAACCTAACCTAACCTAACCTAACCTAACCTAACCTAACCTAACCTAACCTAACCTAACCTAACCTAACCTAACCTAACCTAACCTAACCTAACCTAACCTAACCTAACCTAACCTAACCTAACCTAACCTAACCTAACCTAACCTAACCTAACCTAACCTAACCTAACCTAACCTAACCTAACCTAACCTAACCTAACCTAACCTAACCTAACCTAACCTAACCTAACCTAACCTAACCTAACCTAACCTAACCTAACCTAACCTAACCTAACCTAACCTAACCTAACCTAACCTAACCTAACCTAACCTAACCTAACCTAACCTAACCTAACCTAACCTAACCTAACCTAACCTAACCTAACCTAACCTAACCTAACCTAACCTAACCTAACCTAACCTAACCTAACCTAACCTAACCTAACCTAACCTAACCTAACCTAACCTAACCTAACCTAACCTAACCTAACCTAACCTAACCTAACCTAACCTAACCTAACCTAACCTAACCTAACCTAACCTAACCTAACCTAACCTAACCTAACCTAACCTAACCTAACCTAACCTAACCTAACCTAACCTAACCTAACCTAACCTAACCTAACCTAACCTAACCTAACCTAACCTAACCTAACCTAACCTAACCTAACCTAACCTAACCTAACCTAACCTAACCTAACCTAACCTAACCTAACCTAACCTAACCTAACCTAACCTAACCTAACCTAACCTAACCTAACCTAACCTAACCTAACCTAACCTAACCTAACCTAACCTAACCTAACCTAACCTAACCTAACCTAACCTAACCTAACCTAACCTAACCTAACCTAACCTAACCTAACCTAACCTAACCTAACCTAACCTAACCTAACCTAACCTAACCTAACCTAACCTAACCTAACCTAACCTAACCTAACCTAACCTAACCTAACCTAACCTAACCTAACCTAACCTAACCTAACCTAACCTAACCTAACCTAACCTAACCTAACCTAACCTAACCTAACCTAACCTAACCTAACCTAACCTAACCTAACCTAACCTAACCTAACCTAACCTAACCTAACCTAACCTAACCTAACCTAACCTAACCTAACCTAACCTAACCTAACCTAACCTAACCTAACCTAACCTAACCTAACCTAACCTAACCTAACCTAACCTAACCTAACCTAACCTAACCTAACCTAACCTAACCTAACCTAACCTAACCTAACCTAACCTAACCTAACCTAACCTAACCTAACCTAACCTAACCTAACCTAACCTAACCTAACCTAACCTAACCTAACCTAACCTAACCTAACCTAACCTAACCTAACCTAACCTAACCTAACCTAACCTAACCTAACCTAACCTAACCTAACCTAACCTAACCTAACCTAACCTAACCTAACCTAACCTAACCTAACCTAACCTAACCTAACCTAACCTAACCTAACCTAACCTAACCTAACCTAACCTAACCTAACCTAACCTAACCTAACCTAACCTAACCTAACCTAACCTAACCTAACCTAACCTAACCTAACCTAACCTAACCTAACCTAACCTAACCTAACCTAACCTAACCTAACCTAACCTAACCTAACCTAACCTAACCTAACCTAACCTAACCTAACCTAACCTAACCTAACCTAACCTAACCTAACCTAACCTAACCTAACCTAACCTAACCTAACCTAACCTAACCTAACCTAACCTAACCTAACCTAACCTAACCTAACCTAACCTAACCTAACCTAACCTAACCTAACCTAACCTAACCTAACCTAACCTAACCTAACCTAACCTAACCTAACCTAACCTAACCTAACCTAACCTAACCTAACCTAACCTAACCTAACCTAACCTAACCTAACCTAACCTAACCTAACCTAACCTAACCTAACCTAACCTAACCTAACCTAACCTAACCTAACCTAACCTAACCTAACCTAACCTAACCTAACCTAACCTAACCTAACCTAACCTAACCTAACCTAACCTAACCTAACCTAACCTAACCTAACCTAACCTAACCTAACCTAACCTAACCTAACCTAACCTAACCTAACCTAACCTAACCTAACCTAACCTAACCTAACCTAACCTAACCTAACCTAACCTAACCTAACCTAACCTAACCTAACCTAACCTAACCTAACCTAACCTAACCTAACCTAACCTAACCTAACCTAACCTAACCTAACCTAACCTAACCTAACCTAACCTAACCTAACCTAACCTAACCTAACCTAACCTAACCTAACCTAACCTAACCTAACCTAACCTAACCTAACCTAACCTAACCTAACCTAACCTAACCTAACCTAACCTAACCTAACCTAACCTAACCTAACCTAACCTAACCTAACCTAACCTAACCTAACCTAACCTAACCTAACCTAACCTAACCTAACCTAACCTAACCTAACCTAACCTAACCTAACCTAACCTAACCTAACCTAACCTAACCTAACCTAACCTAACCTAACCTAACCTAACCTAACCTAACCTAACCTAACCTAACCTAACCTAACCTAACCTAACCTAACCTAACCTAACCTAACCTAACCTAACCTAACCTAACCTAACCTAACCTAACCTAACCTAACCTAACCTAACCTAACCTAACCTAACCTAACCTAACCTAACCTAACCTAACCTAACCTAACCTAACCTAACCTAACCTAACCTAACCTAACCTAACCTAACCTAACCTAACCTAACCTAACCTAACCTAACCTAACCTAACCTAACCTAACCTAACCTAACCTAACCTAACCTAACCTAACCTAACCTAACCTAACCTAACCTAACCTAACCTAACCTAACCTAACCTAACCTAACCTAACCTAACCTAACCTAACCTAACCTAACCTAACCTAACCTAACCTAACCTAACCTAACCTAACCTAACCTAACCTAACCTAACCTAACCTAACCTAACCTAACCTAACCTAACCTAACCTAACCTAACCTAACCTAACCTAACCTAACCTAACCTAACCTAACCTAACCTAACCTAACCTAACCTAACCTAACCTAACCTAACCTAACCTAACCTAACCTAACCTAACCTAACCTAACCTAACCTAACCTAACCTAACCTAACCTAACCTAACCTAACCTAACCTAACCTAACCTAACCTAACCTAACCTAACCTAACCTAACCTAACCTAACCTAACCTAACCTAACCTAACCTAACCTAACCTAACCTAACCTAACCTAACCTAACCTAACCTAACCTAACCTAACCTAACCTAACCTAACCTAACCAGTCGAGTCCTCGCCGCGGAGAGGAACAGACACACTTCGCCAGTGCTCCGCAATTTATCGCGCCATCGCCAGCCACGGCTAAGTTCGCCACGCCAGCACGCCGCGCCGTCTAGCCGCGCCGTTCGCCGCAATTTATCGCGCCATCGCCAGCCGCGGCTAAGTTCGCCGCGCCAGCTCGCCGCGTGAATTCGCCGCGCCGTCTCGCCGCGTCGTTCAACAGTGCGCTGTGAATTATCGCGCCATCGCCATTCGCGTCTAAGGCTCGCCGCGACAGCTCGCCGCCGAGCTTTGCTGTTCGCCAGTGCAGTGCTGTGCAGTGCAGTGTTGTCTATCGCGCCATTAACTGCGCCAATATTGCGCCACTCGCCACGTGTGTGAAAAGTGTTTTGCGCGCCAACTAGGTCGCGCCATTTCCACGCACCAGTGTCGCGTGCCAGACCGCCACGCCAGACCAAGGCGTAATTTCACCGCGCCACACGCCATTCGCCGCGCGGTAATTTATTGCGCCATCGCCAGTTCGCAGCGCGAACTCACCAGCTCGCCATTTTGCCAGCTCGCCACGCCAGCTCGCCGCGCCAGCTCGCCACGCCAGCTCGCCACGCTAGCTCGCCACCTCTTCGGTGCTACGCAATTTATCGCGCCATCGCCAGTCCGCGGCAGAAACTCGCCAGCTCGCCACTTCGCCAGCTCGCCACTTCGCCAGCTCGCCACTTCGCCAGCTCGCCACTTCGCCAGCTCGCCACTTCGCCAGCTCGCCACTTCGCCAGCTCGCCACTTCGCCAGCTCGCCACTTCGCCAGCGCACCGTGCTGGATCGCCACGCCAGCAGACCACTTCGCCAGTTCGCGGAGAAAACTAGCCAGCTCGCCATTTGCCAGCCACCGCGCCAGCTCGCCACGCCAGCTCGCCACGCCGGCCCACCACGCCAGCTCGCCACGCCAGCTCGCCGCGCCAATTGGCTTCACGCTTCCGCTGTGCAGTAAGACTTTGACAACTGCTTTAATTGGACATTATATTAGAATTAAGACTATAGTAATATACTAGACAAAGCTACTGACCGCCACCTCCCCTGTACAGAGGAGGCGAGAAACGGCTCGAACATAGAGCAAAATATTATTAGAATTAAGACTTAAGAGTATTATATTACCTTGTATTAGAATTAAGTTGACTTAAGAACGTAATTAAGAGTAAAAACGTGAGTCGTTGAGCGACTCTATATTTAAACAGACGAACTCTACATAGAATTCTAGAGTTTCTTCCCTTTCACTCTTACTTCCTCCCTTGGAGTTGATAGTAGGTATACCTCCCCTCTACAGAGGCTATAGTCAGACAAGAGTCAGTGACTCTACATATAAGACACCTCCTCTCTACAGAGGTGAAAACAGAATCACGCAACACGACCACTGGTAGTTGATCCCTATTGATCGACCCCAGTATAACTACCTGCAACATGCTCGGAATCAGAACCCCGACCAAGCAAATGGCCACACAATCTCCGCCAAACGAAAAGACCCCAAGCCCGACCAAAAGCGTCAGGCTCAGTATAGACAAATGGGAAGCGACAGGCGCTGACGTCACCCAAACTTTGATTCCCACAACCACCCCGACGGCGCCACAGGCCGGACCCGCAAGAGCCGGAGAGGGAGCGAGGGAAGAAAAGCAAATGGTGACAAAACCAAAATCGTCGGCAAAACCTTCCCCTACAACTAAAAAAGCCGCTGAACCCCTTCATAGAGGACAGATGGAAGCAGCAGCGCTGAAAGAAAAAGAGACCACAGCCGCGACAGAGGATCTGAGACCGGCTGGAACTAGACCATCAACCGCACCCACGAAGACGGCTGAAGCCAAGGCACTACTTATGAAAGCGAAGAGCCAGATGGCAGCGTCAGGAAACATAAAAAGGGAGATTAAGATAACGGTAACGGAAGTCATAGAGAGACTTTACAAATTAGTAGCGGAACTGGACGCTGAGTGCCGAAAGGCGGGGGGCCATGGGTCGGCCGGAACCCCTCAGCCCGCCAGGCTTCGGCCACAGATAGACCAAAGAATGGAAAAGGAGGGAGAAAAGAAGAACAGGGAGAGTGAAGTTATGACCACAGAACTGATAAGGAAGATGGAAGAACACAGCAAGCTTCTGAAAGAATGCAAAGAACAGACCGAGCAGCTTAACAAGAACTTTAAGACACTGGAAGAAGAAAAATCTTCCTATGCAAGCGTGACAGCGAAGCCCGCAGTCAGACAGGCGCAGCAGCGCACCACGCTCCATTCTGTGGCCATTACTTCAAACGATGAAAGAGACACGGGAGATGATGTGTTTGCAAGGATAAGGAAAGCAGTGGACGCAACGAAGGAAGGAATACAGGTGGACAAAATTAGGAAGGCAAAAGATCAGAAAGTAATAGTAGGATGCACGACAAGGAAGGAAATAGATAGGATAAGTGAAAGGATCAAGAACGCGGGAGGACAGCTAAAGGTGGAGGAGATCAAGAACAAGGATCCGTTGATCATACTCAGAGATGTGCTAACCTACATTTCAGACGAAGAGCTCCTGGAGGCACTCCCGAGGCAGAATACCAAGATCTTCCAGGACCTGGAAGCAGAAGATAAGAGAATAGAGATCAAATATAAGACGAACACGAAAAACCCGCACGCTCAACATGTAGTACTGGCAGTCTCACCTGCCCTGTGGCAGAGAACAACAGAGCTAGGGAAGGTGCACATTGATCTCCAGCGAGTGAGAGTGGAAGACCAGTCCCCCTTAGTGCAGTGCACACGCTGCCTAGGCTGTGGCCACAGCAAGAGATTCTGCAAGGCGACAGAGGTCAAGTGCAGCCACTGCGGAGGGCTACATATGAGAAACGAGTGCCCAGAATGGAGAGCAGGGACAGCACCAACGTGCTGTAACTGTGTACAGGCCGGGAAGGAAGCAGTAGCACATAATGCATTCAGCCAGGACTGCCCGATCAGGAAAAGGTGGGAAGAAATAGCCAGATCGGCCATAGCATACTGCTAAGGTGGTGGTAGTGGCCCCAAGTACACCCGTGAAGGGAACCGGTAGCCACACGAAGATCTACACTGCTATACAAGTAAACCTAATGAAAAAAGAGCTGGCAACGCAGGAACTGATCATAGAGGCGGCAAACCGGAGGGTGGATTTCGCGCTGGTACAAGAACCATACGTGGGAAATGTGGGTAGAATGAGGGACTGGCCCAATGTTAGAGTTATACAGAACGTTCGGGTAAGCGAAAATGTCAATAAATCGGCAATAGTCGTATTTAATAAAGACATCGATATCACGCAATATCCAACGTTAACCACAGAAAACATCGTAGTGGCAAAACTCGAAACCAAAGCATGGAGCATTGGGGTAGTCTCTCTCTATCTAGAAGGCTACAAGCCACTGGAGCCGTATATAGACCATGTAAAAAAGATAGTTACAAAAATCAGCGCGAGGTTCACCATCCTGGGAGGGGACTTAAATGCATGGAGTACCTGGTGGGGTAGCGAGGACAACAACCACAGAGGAGAAGATATTGTAGGCATGTTTAACGACCTAAAAATGCACATCCTCAATGAAGGAAGCGAACCCACCTTTGATACAATCCGAGGAGGCAGAAGGTTCAAGAGTCATGTGGATGTCACAGCTTGTTCGACTGCTCTGCTAGGTCAAATACAGGGATGGAGAGTGGAAACCGGACTCACGAGCTCTGACCACAACGCCATAATTTTCAAAGTCAATCTAGAGAAATCGTCAGGAACTAGTATAAACAGGACAACTAGAATTTACAAAACAAATAAAGCAGATTGGACAGCCTTTAAGGAAGAAATAACAAATAAATTTAACGAGAGAAACATAGAACTAAATAAAATAAAGAGTATCGATACCACAATAGAATTAGAAACTACAGTAGAAAGCTATATAAAAACAGTGCAAGATACGTGCAACAAGGTATTACCAAAAATAAAGAAAACTTCAAAAATCAACTTACCTTGGTGGAATGAAGAGCTCGCGAAGTTGAAGAGAGAGGTAACCACGAAAAAACGCCGAGTATCCTGCGCAGCGCCAAACAGAAGACCCTGGGTAGTCCAACAGTACCTGGAAACAAAAGAAAAATATGAAAGTACAGCAAAAAGAGCACAAATACAAAGCTGGAAGGATTTCTGCGGGAAACAGGAGAGAGAATCGATGTGGGATAGTATTTACAGAGTGATAGGAAGAACCAAGAAAAGGCAAGAGGACATACCACTGGTCAAGGACGGTAGGGAGATGGGACATCACGAGTCGGCAAAACTGCTAGCAGAGGTGTTCTACCCCGAGGACAGACCGGACCAGGACAATGAAGAGCAGCGACGTGTCAGAGACAAGGCAAGAACCGTAAATGATGAGACGCATAATGAACTATGGGATCCACCATTTACGATGGAGGAACTCAGGCACGCTGCAGAAAGCTTTAACCCCAAGAAAGCGCCAGGACAGGATGGACTGACCTCAGATATATGTAAGCACACAATCGCAAAACACCCTGACCTCTTTCTGGAGCTGACTAACAAATGCCTGGAGCTGTCTCATTTTCCGAAACCATGGAAAACTGCAACGGTGGTGGTTCTCCCAAAACCATCCAAAGATGACTACACTCAACCAAAATCATACAGACCCATCGGACTCCTCCCTGTAATGGGGAAGATACTAGAGAAGATGATGGTTCGTAGAATAAAATATCATACCCTCCCCAGCATGAACAAACGCCAGTATGGATTTGTGCCACAGAAGAGCACCGAAGACTCCCTCTATGACATAATGCAGTACATTCACGGTGAGATCCATAAAAAGATGATCATAACTGTGATATCGCTTGACATAGAGGGAGCCTTTGACAGTGCATGGTGGCCCGCCATTAAATGCAGACTGGAGGAAAAGAAGTGCCCAATAAACCTGAGGAGGCTAGTGGACAGCTACCTACAGGACAGGCAGGTGTTCGTGCGGTACGCGGGGGTCCAGCACCAAAGGGACACCACCAAGGGTTGTGTGCAAGGGTCGATAGGAGGGCCAATCTTTTGGAACTTGTTGCTGGATCCGCTGCTGGAGGGACTTGTACGGAGAGGTGTACACTGTCAGGCTTTCGCCGACGACGTCGTTCTGATGTTCTCCGGCAAGACGGCTCTGGAAATACAAACAAAGGCAAATGCCGCCCTCGCCTATGTCCAGGAGTGGGGAGTTAGTAACAAGCTAAAGTTCGCACCTCAGAAAACAAAAGCCATGGTGATCACCAAAAAGCTAAAGTACGACTCGCCGCTCCTGCGCATGGGTGGAGTAGACATAGAACTGTCAAAAGAAATAAAAATATTGGGGCTCACCATCGATGAAAAGCTGACTTTCAAAAAGCATGTCGTAGATACTTGTAGAAAAGCAGCCGCAATCTACAAACAGTTGTCGAGGGCAGCAAAAGTCAGCTGGGGGCTCCAACCGGAGATTGTCAAGACGATCTACATTGCAGTCGTGGAGCCGATAATAATGTACGCGGCTAGCGCATGGGCGCCGGCAGCAAGTAAACTGTGCATTCGTAACCAGCTTGAGGCGATACAGAGACCATTTGCGCAAATGATCTGCAAAGCCTACAGAACAGTCTCCCTCAACTCAGGACTACTGCTGGCAGGGCTGCTTCCCCTGGATTTAAGAATCCAAGAGGCGGCAACACTTTATAAAGCGAAACGAGGAGAGACACAAAAGGCTATAGGTGATCGGGAACTCGAAACCAGAGCAAGCTTTGATTCTGCACCGCACCCGGCAGAATGTATCAGGTATGAATTTCGATGCCTCGAGCAGACGGAGGCCGACGGAGAGGAGGGCAGTATGAGTCTCTACACAGATGGCAGCAAGATCCAAGGCAAGGTTGGAGCGTCGTTATCCTGCTGGCATAACGGCGTAGAAGTCAAGGCCCTGAAATACAAGCTGGAGACATACTGCACCGTCTTCCAGGCCGAAATGCTGGCACTGCTCGAGGCAACGAACTTCATGCTCAAAACTGACCAGAGCAGTTTTGGGATCTACAGTGACTCAAGGTCATCTCTGCAGATCATTGGGAACCTGAGCTCCTTCAATCCGATGGTAGTGCAGATCAGGGCCAATCTGAGAAAAATCCAAAATCAAGGAAAGACGGTGCAACTAAATTGGATCAGGGCACACGTCGGAACGATCGGAAACGAGCGCGCAGATTTCTTGGCTAAAGAAGCTGCGCTAAAGCTAAAAACTAAGCCACACTACGAACGGTGCCCCGCCTCATATATTAAGAAGATAACACGCGAAGAAACACTGAAAATATGGAGTCAGCGTTACCGTACCAACAACACAGCAAAAATCACAAAGATCTTTTTCCCCGACGCGATAAGAGCGCATAGCCTCCTTAGAAAAATCCACCTAACCCCAACCTTAGTACAAGTTATGACAGGGCACGGCGGGTTCTCCGAGTACCTGCATAGGTTTAAATGCAAGGAGAACCCATCGTGCCCCTGCGAACCTGGTGTCCCAGAAAGCGTCCCACACATACTGACGGAATGTCCACGGTATGGATATGAGAGATACAATGTAGAGCAGGATATAGAGACAGATGTTAATGTAGATAATATATGTAAAATAATAGAACGTAAGGAAATAAGAGATAAATTTTTAAAATATTGTGAAAATGTAGCAATTAGGACAATAAGTAAAAACAAGTAGAAATAGGTAAACATATGTATATTCTGTTATAATAAACATAAAGTTTTACCAAATAAATGTAATACCACATTGTATTCACAGATAAGTAAATATAAAATCATAGTTGTAAGACTTAAATATTAAGAAGAAATAAAAACTATACCCTGTGTTGCCTTCCTTCACCCTAAATAAATAAAGAAAATGAAATAAAAGTAGATAGTAAAGATAGGTGGGAGTCCCACCCACAAAAGTACAAAAGATGATGCATGAAAGAAAGATCAGTATGAAGAATGAAAGTGCGAGAAGTAAAACAGCGAGAACTGGTATGAATCTGAAACCAGCAAATAAAGTCTCCGACACTGTCGGAGGACAGCAAGAAAAAAAAAAAAAAAAAAAAAAAAAAAAAAAAAAAAAAAAAAAAAACCTAACCTAACCTAACCTAACCTAACCTAACCTAACCTAACCTAACCTAACCTAACCTAACCTAACCTTTTTTTTTTTTTTTTTTTTTTTTTTTTTTTTTTTTTTGACGGAGGGAAATGCTTTTACGCATCCCCCCTGCCCTGAGGTTGGGACTTACAGGGGGTATGTGGGACTCCATCCCTTCCGGCCTCTCTGCTAGTCAGAGGGGGGGAAGAGGATAATACCCACTAAAACCCTCCGGGCAACACGCCTGACCGTTGGATGGGGGGCGCTGTGGGATCACTATTGGTATTCTACCTTGACGCCCCCCCGGTCTGCCCCATAGTTGGGGCACGACTTCAAGGCCGTTTGAGGCCAATATGGCCTCAGCCTCGCCTTTACGTCTTCGGGCTTGCGATAGCGGGTCCTCGGCCCGCCAGCCCTATCGCCACTTTGGCGCTAGGCGGCGTCGCGCAGGAAGCGCTGCCGCCTTCCGCCTGCTCTTCTCCTGCGGTTCGGGGGCGCCTCAGCCTCATCCTCGCGCCCCCTCTCCGCCGCCTCCTTCTGCGCCATTACATCCTCGCAGAAGGAGGCCACCGCCTTCCACCTTCTCTCGCTGCTCAGCATCTTCTGAACGACACTGTGCAGCGAGAGATCAGCACCTATGGCCGCCTGAAGAGTGCGACGCTCTTCGACCCATGCCACGCATTCAGCAAGGGTGTGCTGAGCCGTGTCATCGGGAGCGCCGCACTCGTGACAGTGCTCGTCGCCCTCTCGTCCGATTCGACACAGGTAGTGACCGAAGCAACCATGTCCGGTCACCACCTGTGTCATCCTGTAAGTCAGGACCCCCCGTCTCCTTTTAACCCACTGGCCCAGGACTGGCAGAATCGCCCCTATGGTGCGCGTTCCATAGGGCGAGTCCTCAAGATTTTTCTGCCAGTCCCGCAGCAACTCCATCCTCTCCTCCCTGCGTGCGCGCAGCTCTTCGTCAGGGTCCGGGGGGTCCGTCCTTCTCCGGACCTCCATTTTCCTGGCGTATCTCCTAGCCAGCACCCGAGCATCAAGCTCCCACGGCGGGGTGCCGGCCAGGAGGCATCCGGCTGCGTGTGAGACGGTCCTGTACGAGCGGCTCACACGCAGCGCCACCACTCTTTGTGGCCGACGGAGAAGGGCCCTGGTCTTCTCCGTCAGCCTTTCCGCCCAGATAGGTGCCCCATAGAGGGCCATTGACCGAACAACCCCTGCAAATAGTTTGCGGCAGGGGGTGCCCGGTCCACCCACATTGGGCAGCAGCCGACCCAAGGCTGCCGCCGCCTTTACGATTCGGGGAGCAAGTCTTGCGAAATGCTCCCCAAAGTCCCATTTCCGGTCCAGCACAAGGCCCAGATATTTGATGTGGGCCTTGAGCTGGACCATGCCATTCTCCGTGGGGATTCCTCTGCCCCGTGCCGCACCCTGTCCCCACCCTCTCCCCCCGAAGACCATCGCCTCCGTCTTCGGGAGGGACACCTGGAGGCCAAGTGCCCGGATGCGGCCCATCGCCAGGTCCGTGGCCACTCCAGCTCGCCTCAGGGTCTCCTCCAGCTGCTTGCCCCGCACCGCCACCAGTGTGTCATCGGCGTACACAATGGTGACCATACGGGGGAGCTGTACCCCCCTGATGGCCCAATCGAACCCGAGATTCCACAACAAGGGGCCCAACACAGACCCCTGTGGAACCCCGAGTTCCATGGCCCGGACCTGGATATTCCCCCCCACCTCGTAAAGCACTACCCGGTCCTCCAGGTAGTGCTTCACTATCCGCCGCAAGTATGTAGGCACTCCGTGATAGCGGAGCGCCTCTATAATGACCTCATAGGGGAGGGAGCCAAAGGCATTTGCTATGTCTAACGACACAGCCACTACTCCCTCCCCTTTTTCCTCCGCCCTTTCACACTCCTTGCGCAACGACCCGATGGCGTCCATGGTTGAACGCCCCCTCCGAAAGCCATATTGGCGGTCACAGATATCGGGGCCCACCGCAGTAAGGTGCCGGGATATCCGAGAGGCCAGGATCCTTTCCAGGGCTTTCCCGACCTCATCCAGCAGCACCAGCGGGCGATACCCCGATGGTGTGTCCGCCGGCCACCCCTCTTTGCGGAGGAGGCACAACCGGCCGGCTTTCCAGCACCTCGGGAAGCGGCCCTCTTTGAGGCAGTCTTCAAAGAGGACCCTTAGCCGGTCCCCGAGGTGCTTCAGCGCAACATATAAAACCTTCCCCGGGACGCCATCAGGTCCTGGCGCCTTTCTCCCCTCTCGCAACCTCTCCTGGACTATATACATCTCCACCTCCGTAATGGGGGGGACCATCACTTCCTCATCCTCCCTGGTGGGAGGCGCCATCGCTGGGGGAACAAAATCCCCGGCCCGCGGAAAGAGTCCCTCGACAATTCTCCCCAGGAGTGCTGGCTCTAGGGTATCCATCGGGGGGGCGCAATTAAGCTTGTTACGTACAAGCTTGTACGGGCGCCCCCACGGATCCCTGTCGAGCGTGGCGAGGAACTCTCTCCGCCCTTCGTCCTTCCTCTGTGCGATGGCCACCTCCAGTTTCCCTTTGGCCGCCTTGTAGGCCGCAAGGAGGGGCGCGGCTTCGTCTCGACCTCCTCTCCGCCTACCCCGCCGGTAGAACGCGCGGCGAGCTGCGTTACACTCCCGGCGCAGGGCAGCCACCTCCGCCGACCACCAGTATACTTGGGATTTGTCGGGGAGGCGCGTGACCCGAGGCATGGCGAAATCGCACACTCGGGTCAATGCCCGCCGGAAGTCCACCGCACGTTCCTCCACGTCTCCCTGGGGTGGAGCGCCCCAGGCCTCTACCACGGCCCTCTCTTCGGCGAGGTCCCTGTCCAACTTCCCGCGTGCCCACCTCGGGAAGAGGGTTCCGCCCCCTCCTCTCCCCTGGCCCCGAGCTCCAGGCACTGGTGAGACCCTCATCCGAATGTACAGGTGGTCGGAGAGGGTCTCGACCTCCTCCAAGACGCACCAGTCGTGAACACGCGCGGCGACCGCAGGGGCAGCGAGCGAGACATCCACGATGGATCCTCCCTGCTGCCGCACACACGTGTTCACAGCGCCCCGGTTTAGTACCTGGAGCCCCAGGGTCCCCACCCAGTCCAGGAGCACCGCTCCCCTGGGGTCCGTGGCGGGGCACCCCCATGCCACACACTTGGCATTGAGGTCCCCGAGCACAATGACAGGCAGGGGAGCAGCCCTCCGCACCGCCCCTTCCACCACACTCAACCACGCCTCAAACTGTCGTAGGGGTCTATTGGGAGAGAAATACACCCCTACGACAGCTAGACCTCCCCACTCGGCCACGACATAACCGGCCCCGTACTCCTTGGCCACAAGCGGCGGCCCCATGGTCCTAGCCAAGACCGCCACCCCCTCGTCCGTGGCCCCCGCCCAGTTCGATCGAGGCGGAACCGCATACGGCTCCGCCACGACCGCAACATCGATGCCCCACTCCGCCATGTGCTGCATGAGCAGATCCTGCGCACGGGCGGAGTGGTTGAGGTTTACCTGTAGAACCTCAAAGTGAGCTGGCGTAGGTCTCACTGGCATCAATGCTGCATGGGGGCTCCTCTCCTGTCCCTGTCATTGCCCCTGAGGGGGCGAGACTCGTTTCTGGAGGGCAGTGTGCTCCTCCATGACGCCTCCCTTCCCTTGGTGTGTGGGGGGGTGCACGACTGTCCCCCCATCACATGATCGCACGCCAATTTAGCGTGCGAGCACACCGCACACCAGGGCACCGCCGCCTCACAGTCCCACTGGGTGTGGCCGGGCTGGCTGCACCGTCGACACAAATGGTCCCTTTCGAAGGGGGAGGGGCAGGTCGGCCTGGTGTGCCCCATCTCCATGCATTTATAACACCGGAGCGGGAGTGGGGCAACACTCTCCACCTTGGCCGACGCCCAACAGCCGACCAACATCTCCCCAAGCCCGACCAGCTTCCCGGCAACTGCGACAGGGCACTTGACTATTACCGAGAAGGTCCCCCTGCCCTCCGCCCTTATGGCCCCCACCGACACCTGCGCTGTCGAGCATTCACCCTTGTCGGCCACCGACTCCAGAATAGCCTGCGTCGTGACCGCCTCGTTGAAGCCCGACAGCCGAATGTCCGCCTTCGGGACCGGTCTGGTGACCTCTGCCTCCTCCCCTATTATCCCCCGGAGCCCCTCAGCCAGCCGGTCCGCTACCACCTCGTTGCCTGCCCCGGACCCAGGAATCTCGATGACCCGGGCCCCCGAGGTGGCAATCCGCACGTTCACCGACGTCAACCCATAGTCACCAAGTTTGAGGGTCGTGGCCTTTGCCATGACGGACTTATAGTCCGTCTCGACCCCCGGCTTTAGCGTAATCAACACTGCAGGCGTGGGCGGCTTCCTCGTCGTCGGCAACGGCTTGGCCGCAGGAGTCAGATTCCGGGGCCCAGGTTGGCCCCGAGGCGCCGGCTTGGGTGACTCCTTTGGGGGAGCAGCAGCGGCAGAAGGGTTGGCCGCCTTCTTCTTCCCCTTTTTGACGACATCCGCCCAGTCGGATGTCGTCCGGGCCCCCGGGGAAGCTGCAGCTGCTGGCGGAGCGGCGGCGAAAGCAATAGGGGCAGCCCTCTGCGCCACCCTCTTCTTCGTTTTGGGCAGCTGCTGCTGCGGCGGCGGTGGCGGCGGCGGTAGCGGCGGCCGCGACGTCCTTTCTCCCTCCCGAGCGGGCACTGCTGCGGCCCTCCTATCTGCCGCCAGCGGCGGGCGAACAATGGGCGCCGGAGGAAGCCGGCTCCCCAACTCATCCATACGAGCGTTGAGCATATTGCCCAGTGAGTTGGAGAGGTCCCTATGCATCGCCTGGAAGAGATGCTCCAACTTCCTCTCGATGACCGCCTCGACTTCCTCCTCAATGTTGACGTGTGAAGGCGGCACCGTAACGCCCTCTGGAGCCTCAGAGGAGACCTTTCTCTCCGAGAAGGCAGTGCGGAGCGCTTTTACCTCGGCCTCCGCTATCTCCAACTGCCTTCTCATCCTCGCGTTATCCGCCATGAGGCGGGCGGACTCCGCTACAGGGGCCTTCTCCAGATCCCCCGCCGCCTGTAAAATTTGTGCGCACGCCCGATTTATTGCGCCCCATACGGTCCCCTTTAGGTTTCCGGATGCCCTCGCCTCGTTCCGGATGACATCCGCGCACCTACGCACGCACTCTAAAGGGGACTCGAAGGCCCCATCCTCTTCCTCCTTATTGCGGGCTTTGCCCGCCGCCCGCCGTGAGGCAGAGCGAGACACCACAGGGGGGGAGACCAGGAAGTCCTCCCTCCCCTCGTAGTCGGTCACGTCCGTCACCATCTCCGATAGTCTCGCCCGAGCAGCCGCCAGTCCGTGATATGCCCCCATGGGCATGTTTTCCTTGGCCGCTTTGACCTTCGGAGTGGGCGCCATCTCCTCTCCACTGCCTCCCCCCTCCTTCGTCCGCTTGGCCCCGCCTATTCCCAGGGATGCCGCCTCATCCTCCTGGGTTTTACCGTCTATCGGGGGCTGGGGAGCGTCCTCCGCGAGGTCACTCTCAGATGAGTGACCCGAGAGTCTGCGGATCCGGCTGTACCCCTGCCACAGACGTCCGGGGTGGGACGGCTCATCCGAGTCAACCTCCGACTGCTCTCCCCCCCCCATGTATCCTTTTTTGTGGGTCTCCTTGGAAGGGGCTCGGCTTGACCTCTGTGACACTTCGGTCGTTTGCGTCGCTCCCCTCCCGTACCTTAGCCTCATCCCGCTCGCAACCGACGGTTGAGGTTTCCCCCCCACTTTCCCCCCCCCCCCGGAGTCGTCTAAAGGGTCCCCTGACTCCATCCTGGTCAAAGAACTCAGAATTGAATCCGACCCTTTGGACTCAAATGTGCGCCCGGTCAAGTGGGAGTCGGCCACTTTTTACAAACTTATGTAAAACACCAGTTTTCGGCTCCCCCCCACTAAACTACTCGTCCAAAAAATAAGTGTGATACGTCGATCGATAGGGCAAACCGTGCCCTAATTGACCTCGTAACTCACTTATTTTTAACCCCCCCCTCGCAACTGCTATTTAGTTTACAAACTTAAGGTCGGCGCTGGCGACCCCTGAAAAAACAAAATAGCAATATGCGTTTTTTCAAATTAGACCCCGAACCAAATGTCCTAGGACAATGGGACAGGTGTCAAACGAAAGAACTCGTTGAGTTTTAAATTACCAAATCAAAAAACAAAAGAAAAAAAAGAAAGAGAAAGAAGATAGATTTTTTGAAATATTAAAATAAAAAGTTTCAAAACTTCTGACAAACCCTGTCGGGCCCTACAACTTTTGAACGGATTGTCCAAAAATTATGGGACCAAAAGGGCCTGAAAGAGCACAAAAGTTTACTAATTACCAAAAGAAAAAACCAAACAAAAAGTGAAAACAGAAGAAATTAAACAGAAAAAACCAAATTTGTGAAAAATCGTCAGTATGCAGAATCGAAAAATCCAAAAAACACGCAGAAGTCGTCAAAGAGTACTCAATCAAAGTCCGGAAGTAGTAAGCCAAAAATTAATAACGTCTAATCTCCAAATCTCGTAGCAATCGCACAGTAATCTCCCTTTCAAAATCGTCAACCTAACCTAACCTAACCTAACCTAACCTAACCTAACCTAACCTAACCTAACCTAACCTAACCTAACCTAACCTAACCTAACCTAACCTAACCTAACCTAACCTAACCTAACCTAACCTAACCTAACCTAACCTAACCTAACCTAACCTAACCTAACCTAACCTAACCTAACCTAACCTAACCTAACCTAACCTAACCTAACCTAACCTAACCTAACCTAACCTAACCTAACCTAACCTAACCTAACCTAACCTAACCTAACCTAACCTAACCTAACCTAACCTAACCTAACCTAACCTAACCTAACCTAACCTAACCTAACCTAACCTAACCTAACCTAACCTAACCTAACCTAACCTAACCTAACCTAACCTAACCTAACCTAACCTAACCTAACCTAACCTAACCTAACCTAACCTAACCGAACCTAACCTAACTCTGAACCGAACCTAACCTAACTCTGAACCGAACCTAACCTAACTCTGAACCGAACCTAACCTAACTCTGAACCGAACCTAACCTAACTCTGAACCGAACCTAACCTAACTCTGAACCGAACCTAACCTAACTCTGAACCGAACCTAACCTAACTCTGAACCGAACCTAACCTAACTCTGAACCGAACCTAACCTAACTCTGAACCGAACCTAACCTAACTCTGAACCGAACCTAACCTAACTCTGAACCGAACCTAACCTAACTCTGAACCGAACCTAACCTAACTCTGAACCGAACCTAACCTAACTCTGAACCGAACCTAACCTAACTCTGAACCGAACCTAACCTAACTCTGAACCGAACCTAACCTAACTCTGAACCGAACCTAACCTAACTCTGAACCGAACCTAACCTAACTCTGAACCGAACCTAACCTAACTCTGAACCGAACCTAACCTAACTCTGAACCGAACCTAACCTAACTCTGAACCGAACCTAACCTAACTCTGAACCGAACCTAACCTAACTCTGAACCGAACCTAACCTAACTCTGAACCGAACCTAACCTAACTCTGAACCGAACCTAACCTAACTCTGAACCGAACCTAACCTAACTCTGAACCGAACCTAACCTAACTCTGAACCGAACCTAACCTAACTCTGAACCGAACCTAACCTAACTCTGAACCGAACCTAACCTAACTCTGAACCGAACCTAACCTAACTCTGAACCGAACCTAACCTAACTCTGAACCGAACCTAACCTAACTCTGAACCGAACCTAACCTAACTCTGAACCGAACCTAACCTAACTCTGAACCGAACCTAACCTAACTCTGAACCGAACCTAACCTAACTCTGAACCGAACCTAACCTAACTCTGAACCGAACCTAACCTAACTCTGAACCGAACCTAACCTAACTCTGAACCGAACCTAACCTAACTCTGAACCGAACCTAACCTAACTCTGAACCGAACCTAACCTAACTCTGAACCGAACCTAACCTAACTCCGAACCGGACCTTACCAAACCAGCTAATCAGGCAGACGCCTAGGTCATTCGTAGAAAAATCTTAACAGCGCGATCTATTTGTGACGCTGTGGGCGATAAGTGCCATCTATTGGTTGTTTCTGCCATGCTCGTGTATGTAAATCACCATCTGAGCAGCGCTAATTTTGAACTGATACTTAAATAACTGATAATTTAATGTCTAATGGCACTACTACCGTGCCCCGTGAACCCCAACAAGTCGAACAAAACAACAAAAGCACGGCTCCCAACCTTTTTTTTTTAAGCAGTTCAGACGATTAAAAAAAAAAAGATCTTGTAGTTAGAAAGGAGTTGCCTCCAAAGTGTTCCCATTAGATTTTGGTTCCAGAAAATTATAAATTTGATGAACTAGACCTGATGATAAAGACCTGGGGTGGCTGCACCGTCTTAATCGACTAATTATTTTTGTTCATTAGTAGTTGCCGGATGATTTAAATAAACGGCAAACATAATGTGAACTCTCCATCGTGAAGTTAATCGAGAATTTTATACTAGGCCTTCAGCTCTTCGGCCACCAGTAACATCAACCATACAGTGCCCCACGGCGATGCCACATGGAGGAAAAGTACTTTTAATATCATAGATAGGATATTTTACTGAAAGAAGACCTTATTTTATTTTTCTGACTTAGTATAACTGCATTTAAAGTTTTTTTTTAATCTAGCTGTTCTCTTTCTTATTCCACTAATCGATACTGTTAATGCCTGTTTTCAAAATTCTCAAAGAAACACTAAGTCTTACACTCGTATATCCGACAAATAATCCATAAAATTGAATATTTAAATTCAATTAAAAAAAAAAATATATGTTACCCTATAAATTTTTCAAATTTTTTTTTATTTTATTAATGCAGTTTTACTAAATTTTAAAAATAAAATAAAGTCTTCTTTCACCATTATATCCTATCTTTGATATTTAAGGTACTTTCCCTCCATGTGGCATCGCTGTGGGAGACCCTGTATGTATACAGGGCGTCCCAAACTTATGGGACATGAAGGGGAAGTACCTTAAATATCGTAGATAGTGAATTTTGCTCAAAGAAGACTTTATGTTATTTTTAAAAGTTAGTAATTCTGCATTCATAGATTTTCTAAAAATTACTTGCTTCGTCTGGGAATCGAACCGACTAAAATGTGAAAAAAAATCACCCTTTTTTTATGATGCCAATCGAAAGAACAGCTAAAAAATAGTAACTCTGCTTAAGTAACATAGTATTTTAAAAGAAAGGAACACCATAAAATGATTGAGTCAAATTTCAAGAAAGTTATTTATTGCCGAAGACGACGTTCGAAAAGTAGCGATATTATCATTCTAAAGATAGCATTGATTATTCGTAAATAAGTACCCACTTCATAAAATAGGTACTGGCATAAGTTTTCCTTATTATAAGTGCACGTGTGGATAAAATGATAATTTGATAAAACTTAGTATTTCAATACGTCCTCTGTAAGCTAGACAGAAGGCAAATTTAAAACAAAAATAAATAATTGTTAAATTTGAAAATGGAACAGTTTATGACAGCGTTTGTTTGAATGCATACTTTTTAAGATATTTTAAAAAGAAGTGATATTTTTAAATGTTGTTCTTAAATTTGAAAATGGAACAGTCTGTGCAAGCGTTAGTTTTTCGGATATTGATCTGTTTAGTCTTAATTCACTTACACAAGTGTTATTGTGTTAATTTATTGCGAACATGGCATATCAAGTAAGTTTTGATCTAATAGAAGCATATTTTTTGAACGATAAAGATATCTCTAGAAGTTTGCGGTGGTATGGCGTAAAATATCCTGATAGACAAATACCGTCTCGTAAAGTTTTGAAAAGGCTTGTGAACAATTTGAAAACTCTGGGACGTTTCGATAAACGCCCAAGAGAACCACAGCAAGAAAACCATACGATCAACGACGAAGAACTTGGTATTTTAATTTACTTTTCGGCTTTTCCGAAAGCATCGGTGAGAGAAGGAGAACAGGAAATTGGAGTTTCAAAAAGTAAAATACACCGTGTATTAAAAAAACACGGTTTTAAGAGTTATGTTGAAGGACGATTGGTTCAAAAGTTACTTCCGGGCGATACAGAAAGGAGAAAAAATTTCTGTCTTGATATCCAGGCACGCTTGCTCGAAGATCCAAATTTTTTGGATAATATTATTTGGACAGACGAATCTAACTTTAGCAATAACGGTATGTATAACCGCAACAATAATCGTATTTGGTCTAAAGAAAATCCCCTACGAGTCACTGAAACTAATAACCAAGTGCGTTTTTCACTTAACTGTTGGTGCGGACTTTTAAAAAACCGGGTTTTCTTAATCCATTTTTACCAAGGAACCTTGAACACAGAAAAGTATTTAGGAATACTTCAAATTTTAAGGGATAAGATAAGAAACCTTTCCGCGGCGGAGCAAGAAAACTTAATTTTCCAACAAGATGGAGCTCCGGCTCATAATAGTCGGAGAGCAGCAGATTTTCTAAATGAATGTTTTCCTACATGGATTGGTACAAATGGACCGATTAGATGGCCGGCCAGATCCCCGGACCTCACACCATTAGATTTCTTCTTTTGGGGATACGTGAAAGATATGCTATACAAAAAGCGATACGAGAACGTAGGCGAGTTGCAAACAGAATTGTGCCATATCACATCGAGTGTTCACCATAAAATGATAAGAAAATCAACAGGCAGCGGGCTTATTACAAGATTGGCGATTTGCGTAAGACAAGAGGGATCACATTTTGAGCATTTAATTAATTAATTTACAAAAAAATACCTACTTAACTAATTGACTACGGCAGTTTCATGTATGTTTTTTATTTGATTAAAATGATTAATTTCACGTTGTTCCTTTCTTTTAAAATACTATGTTACTTAAGCAGAGTTATTATTTTTTAGCTGTTCTTTCGATTGGCATCATAAAAAAAGGGTGATTTTTTTTTTCACATTTTAGTCGGTTCGATTCCCAGACGAAGCAAGTAATTTTTAGAAAATCTATGAATGCAGAATTACTAACTTTTAAAAATAACATAAAGTCTTCTTTGAGCAAAATTCACTATCTACGATATTTAAGGTACTTCCCCTTCATGTCCCATAAGTTTGGGACGCCCTGTATATTAATTACTTAGGATTATCTTAAACAGCCTTATGTTGGTATGCCTCGCGCCAAAATCACCGTTTGTATAGAAATCTTATTTAGGACGGCGCTTCAAAATAAAAGGAAAAAAAAAAAAACATAAATAAAGTTGAATAATTACGAGTAAGTAGTTAGTAGAAACTAACATGCTTTTGCTTGGTAACCACTAATAATGACTTATTTTAATTATTCATTGTTCAAGTTATGGTTTTAATATTGTGTGATTTATCTAATAGATGAACAGCGTTCAGGTATTGGGTGAAAGTTAGTTTTTCAAATATGTCTTTTAAACCCTATTTTCTATCTATCTATCTAACCCCTTACGAAAACGGTAGATAATATGTCTTAAATTTCTAGATTGCTGTTCCTTGATTTTCTGACTACAAGATGAGCATTCTTTGTTTTGTTCTTTGGAAACGGGACTGTTCACTGAATGGAACTATACCTAAAACATGAACCAAGAGAACTATTTCATCTATTGGGCTGCATTACAATCGAGCCCAAAACTTGAACGAACTAAATCTATTCCTACAGGTTTTAGGTGGAAGTTTCAAAACAGAACGTTATTCTTCAATTGTTCGTCTTCCTATAGTACTGGTCATCTATTGGTGCCCAGTCGTTCATAATTAGGGTACCTACTGTCTTTGCATTTTTACTGGTTCATCTTGGGGTAAAAAAAAAATCAAAGTTGGCACATTTTTTAAATTGAATATTAGATGTTTTAAAGAGGTTTAGGAATAGTTTAATCTAAACTAGACTATTATGCAGTATAATACAAAATGTAAGATTTTAGTATCTTGTAGTTGGTTACGTTGCATGTTGTAATGTTAAAGCCTTCGGGGAGCTAGTATTAACGAGACTACTAATGACATCTATATAATCACGAGTGAACTAACTATACAGATAAACAATCCATGGTTCAATGTATCTGATTTTGCAAATACGTTACGTGTTAAACTAAAAATGTAAGAAACAAAACGCGAGGATTCGTTATTTTAATCATACGGGAAAGGGTATCATTTGGGTATTGTTAACGTTGATTGATATCGAGGACTACTAGCGCCATCTAGCCGTCCTTAGTGTAACTAAACGTACAGCCACTATTTTGGCCAAGGCGTAGGGCTAGTTTGTCAGGCTGGGGGGGTTTATCATAAGATTTATAAGTACATATCGACAGTATAGACATTTCAAATGTCGACATGTAGCATTAAGGCGTGTAGCTGTAGAGTAGAGTCAAGCTTGGCACTACATGAGATTTAAGTTTTGTACAGTGCGAGTCATAATTATGGTCTCGGATTGCGACATTTAAATGAACACGTTTTTAATGGGCCTCTGATCTGACTTTTCATCTGCCAGAAAAAGTAAATTAAGGTGCATTATGATATTTTAAAATTACTCTCGATTATTTTTACTTTAGATTATGACAAAACAATAAAATCTCAAGAGTCATCAACCGATTAAGAAACCGGCCAAGTGCGAGTCAGACTCGCCCACCGAGGGTTCCGTACATCATAAAAATGCTAAAAAAATTCAGTTGATGAATTTCGGAAAACGCGGAATACGGTTTCAAGGGACCTCAGACCTTAGTATATAGTATTAGGATCCCATATGGATTTGTAAGGAATAAAATAAATTTGATGAAGAAAACCGATTTATTAATAATTAAGCAATGGGTTTTTATAACAAGCACAAGCTAAATTAATCTATTAGGGACGAAACGAATCTTAAATATCACAATGATTGCCTATTTCACCACTTTCGATCACTGCACTTGTAACACAATGGAATTGGCTCACGCGACCCTCTGACAAGAGTAATTCTGGAGACGTCTGTCTGCTGCTAGCGCCACGAAGTCAATGGCGAGCGCCCCGGGCGATGGCGGCGCGCTCAAGTACCAGACCGGCGGGTAGGGATAGCCGGTTACGTCACCGATGACGATTTGAGGTGGGAAAAATCTGGTTTTGCTTATAATAGTTTAATTTTTTTTGTTTAAATTTCAACTCAATACCTTCACGCACTCCCGAGATAAAGGGTCTTGAATATTCACATCTCATACTAACTTTCAATTCCTTTTTTTATCCCTTAGGAGATAAATTTCGAAAAACGCTAAATATATTTTTCTTGTGTAGTATCAAAGAGTCTATAAACGAAGTTTTAAGTCTGCAACCTGAATAATGATTCACACCTCATACAAACATTCACCAAAATATACGGACCTCACGTTCAAAAATAGAAGGGCAGACACTTTTTTAAGATTAAATGAGATGCATTTATTTTCATAAACTGTGTACAAATAGGTCCTGTATATTACAAAAAGGTCCAACAGTTTGCCCATTCCGGGCGTACAATAGGTAATAAAACAAACACAAACACAGATTACATTAGTACCTAAGAAGTAAATGAATACGACTTAATACTATGAATTGAAAGAGATGTCATATACTACAGAAAAGTGACCAAGGTCCCCGGTGAGCAGGGCTGGGATCGAACCAGCGACCTCCTGCTTTCGCGGCAGACGCCCCAACCACTGGGCCACCCGATCACGGCAACCAGAGTCCGAAATTTCCTAAGTATATGCAATCCTTTCTTGTTTTTAAAACGCTTAAGGTGCGCTCACGCCATCTTACTTTCGTCTTACTTACTATATAAATTATAATTTGTTATTAATTGAAATTAAACACTTTAGAGCGGATTAATCGCGTTTATTAACACCATGATCCTACCCTCTAACCCTGTGAAAACGAGTGCTGTAAAGGGCTCGAAACGTAGGATCATGGTGTTAAAACGCGATTAATCCGCTCTAAAGTGTTTAATTTCAATTAAACTGTTAAGTTATTTTTAAAGACCTATGTGTCACATTTGCGGTTTTTTTTAATATTTAGTTACCTACATGCATGGGGCGCTCGCCCTAACTATATTTTTTTGCAATTTATATGCAAAACTTAGTAGCGGCACACAAAATACACCTGTAGCTGTAATCTTATTATTACCTACCATTTGCTTTAAAGTTACTGAGTAAAACCGTTGTGACATACGGACGGACAGAAGAACGGAAGATAAGGGTTCCGCTTTAGCCATTTTGGCTACGGAACCCTAAAAACTGTATAAATTAATTCGAGTTAACCTGAAGAATTTCCCCTCAAAATTAAAGGAAATCTAAAAAAAACGGTGCAGGTTTATATATTATCGTTGTAGTGATCTTAACTTATACAAACTGTTCTGTTAGTGTTCTTCAAATAGAATATAACACTACGTTAAGGGTGTGCTTGAAGTTAAAAGTTATGAAAATAATTGGTCGTCTGGTTTGGATAAAATTTAACATACCTACTCGGTATTAAATGTATCGCTCAAATCAAATGTGACCGAACCGCGAACTGATAGCCGACTCAAACAACATGGTTTTATTTTGAACAGTGAGTAATACGAACACACGAAAACACTGAGCTTATTGTCTATCCTCAGTTTATACGGATTTAGTACTGCTGTGTAGACGCAAACTACGAGTAGTTTGTGGTACCAGATCACAAGCACTCACTTAATTCGGAGGATGGACATAGCATAAGTAGTCACTTTTTTGCCAAACTAGATGACACGACATATCCGTATCATAATGTGCAAAGTGGAGCAGCACAAAAAGCAATAACAAAAACACGTTCAGTTTACTCGCAGATTATAGTTGAGATGCTGCGGCGAGTGAGCCGCTTGCTTATTGTGTTGTTTAGTCGCCAGCGCTCCTCGCACCATGACGGACGCACCGCCGGCGCTGCGCGCTCTGCTCGACGATGTCGCGCGCCGAGAGGACTACCGCGACCACCGCGTCGCCATCACGCCGCTCTCCACGGGCGGCGGCAACTACACCTCCGAGCTGTTTCTCATCACCATCGCGGCGCCCGGCAAACCCGACCTGCGCCTGTTCGCGAAGGTCGCTAGCATCAACGGAAAAATGCGCGACGAGGCGCACATAACCAAGTTCTACGAGACCGAGAGATTCGTGTACAGGTCTCTGGTAGACGTCTTCGGCAAACTAGAAGAGAAGCATTCGGTGCCGGCGGAGCACAGGCTGTACTTCCCCAAGTACTACGGCTGCAACCCCAAGATGCTCGAGGAGACGATCGTGCTGGAGGACCTCGGCGCGCGCGGGTTCGGGACGCACGACCGCCTGCACTCCATCGAGTGGCCCTACGCGGCCGCCGCCGTCACCGAGCTGGCCAAGTTCCACGCCCTTTCCTTCGCCTACCAGCACGACGACCCGGAGGAGTTCGCCGCGGTCCTCAAGGAGAGGAAGTTCGAGTTCGGCTCGAACCAGGAGAAGATGAAGGGGGTGTTTGAGAACATGGTGAAGAGCGCGGTGGGCTCGTGCCGGGAGGAGCACCGCGCCCGGCTGAGCCGCTACCTGGACGAGAACTTCAAGCGCGTGCTGGACTACTACGAGCCGCGGCGGCGGCCCGTGCTCACGCACGGCGACTACCGCCCCAGCAACCTCATGCACAGGCTTAAACAAGTTAGTTATGCTCCATCTTTCTTTTACAAGAACTCATATCGTTAACATTACACACATATATATGTAGGTACATAACCCTCAGTGCGCGAGTTCGACTCGCACTTGCCTGGTAATTAAACATTGTATCAGTTATTATGCCATATTTATACAGATTGAACATTTCTTATACTTTTTTCTGGAGACGGCACATCACTGGTGTCGTCCGATCTATTGCTGTTATAGTGAAGCTATTTATAATATACTCGTATCTATCATTTTGACACCGGCACCAGCCGATCACAGCGTTCACAAAGAGAAGGGTCAACAACCAATCCTAACCTAATCTAATATAAATAATGTAATAAAATAAAACGACAGCATATTTATAGGTATTAACTAACCTCATATTGACATAGGTACTTATATTTATATCGTAATCATATTATATTTATTCGTATATTAGGTTAACCTCACGCCTTGGTTAGTGTAGTATAGTAACCTTTACTTTGCAATGGTAAATTGTTTAAACTATAATTACCTTTCACGATTATTATGTTTGTTTTACACACAATTTAATGTGGTGAATTAGTTTTCTTTTCTTCTATACACAACAAATTGCATGCATTTATATAAAAGTTTTAACATGATGTAAGATGTGGCCTTGCGAGCTTGCGTCTTATCATGTAATTATGTCGTTATGTATTGCGCTGGCGCTGTTTCGCTCACTGTGTCACTGCCGCATTCAATTATTTCAATATTTTATTATTAGGCTGTGATTACACGCTGCGATCGTGGCCTCCAAATGGTCTCGCCGGAAGATCAGCCTTGAGTCGCTAGTCAATTAGTGACCCGAAGGTCAACATTATGTTGAGGCGATCCATTTCGTGGCATGACCTAAACTTTTGCGATCTATTTGTCTTTTTAGGGTTCCGTACCAGAATGATAAAAAAATAACCCTTATGGCGCGACATTGTCTGTCTGTCTGTCACATAGTTAAATATAAATATCTCGAGAACTACTTAAGCTATTTGAAATTTGGAATAGTTATAAACAAGGTTAACCCAGACACATTAGAAGAGTGTTATTTACGTATTTTTAATGAAAAATGCCCGATGAAAGAGGGGGCAAAATTTTTAGGTTTAGTTACTGGGTCATGTATTGTGGTTATGATTGAAAAAGCTTAAACATTTTTTTATATTTTTTTACAGTTATAAAGTTTTGATTTATAAACAAAAATGCAAATAAAATACCATCTCCCCCCCTTATCTCCGAAGTTCACGAACCGAAAAATGTATTCAGGGTTTTTCAAAATACATTCCTTAAAGGGGTTAAAATTGTATGGAAACTACTCGTATGTGATTTTTTAAGTGGGTCTTGGAAGTTTGTGTATAGAGTTTTTATTAATAATATAAAAGAAAAGAGACCTGAATACGTACATAATTACAAATATTAACTAAGATGTTGTGCAGGCGGGCGGCGACAGGTCGGCGGAGGCCGAGACGGAAGTGGAGGTGGTGGCGGTGGACTGGCAAACGGTGCGCGCGGGCTGCCTGGCCACGGACCTGCTGTACCTGGTGTTCGCGGGCTCGGACGCCGCCTTCCGCGCGCGCCACTACCGGCGCCTGGTGGACCACTACTACCAGCAGCTGCGGGCGGCCATGCTGCGGCTGCACCTCGACGTCGACGCCGTCTACCCCAGGGAGGACTTCGACTACGAACTCAAAGAGGTACGAACGGAGCTTAGAATACAAGAGGAGAAACCGCCGGCGGCCGGTTACCACATGTTAGCTCACTGGCCTTACTCTTTATCTTCTCTTCTTCTTGTCCTAAGCCTTTTCCCATTATCTGGGGTCGGGTTTCTTTGTCTGTCTTTTCCATCGTTCTCTGTCCTGAGCTGTGGCGTCATTAATTTGATCTTCCTTTAGGTCCTTTTGGACTGGTCTTACTCTTTATGACGTATGTAAATGAGTCATCATGAAGATGGAATAAAATAGGAAATCTTAAGTGGCTAATACAGTAATTTATCTAATCTAAGGACTAACGAGTAACTTAGGTACGTGATAACAAAACTCCTTAGGTAATACTTTGAATTATTTATCTATATCTGGTACTCCTCTTACACGTGAAGTCTTGATCGGTCTATTGTGATCTGCTAAAGCTAGTAAAAGAAATCAAATTTTCGTTGTATCACATATCACACCAAAAAAGTATTACTGTTTAAATGAGCCGTATTACAATAATATATGAAACAAATGCAACTATTCAAGTTTAGATCACGAATAGAGAATTTACCCAAACCCAAACTCGCCAGCTGCCAAGGTACACGAGCCTTAATAAAATAACTGATCTAGATTACTTTTGTGCGGTCGGATAAAATCTCCCGTCAAAATTCATCATCATCATCAAAGTCATACACCGTCCATTACTTCCTTACCAATACCAAGGAGAGAAAGTGACCAAAAGTGTCACAGTTTTTGCTGACCTCTCTCTGACTCGATTCATCCCATTTAAGCAGCCAAATTAAATAGATCGTTATGATTTGGTAGCCAGCATCAATGCATTACGACTTAACTTAGTCGCTTATTTTGACAGTGGATTTTTCAAATGATGTTAGCGTCATGTCAAAAGGTTAGACTTACAAAGTTACGAAATTTCAAAAATCCACTGCTTTTTTTTTCAAGATTGGTCTAAACTTGTGACGTTTGACAATTGTTGTAGGTAATACTTCCATGCTTTAGTTATTCTGCCGGTCGGATTAATGACAGAGCTTTGTTAAAGTAAATAACAAAACGCTTTCTTTCTTTATGTGAGCTAATTATGCGTTTAGAGAGAGAGAGAAACGAAACAAATGAGATTGATACTGTCTAAGCCGTTGTCTGTGCTTTCGGTAAGTAAATAAATAGATGTCAATATTACCAATGTTCGCATGGAGAGCCCGCGAATAAGCACACGCCGCCACGCGCTATACCGTTAGGCTGGCTATCTTCATGTGCCTAACAGCCTCAGAAGGCCTAGTATAAAAATTGTACGACATTAACTTCTCGACCGCGTTACCGTATCGAGAGTTCAAATTATGTTTGCCGTTTATTTAAATCATCCGGCAACTTTCATATTCTGACCCCTCGATACGCTAACGCGGTCGAGAAGTTAATGTCGTAAAATTTTTATACTAGGCCTTCTGCGCCCTCATCTTTCGAACTCTCGGATCTGGGTCAGCGGCGCCATTGAAAACGAAAGCTATCTAAGAGCTAGGCAGTGATGCGGTCCTACCCGGCATAACGGCAGCCAAAACTAGATGCTACTTTTCTTTTTCGTACATTGTTCTATATCTTGGAAACTCTTTATGTGAGAAAAAAGCTTTCTTTAGAAAACTAGTAAATAATTAATTCGTTTTTAAAAATATGTACTTATACTATACATATGCATAGGGTACAACATACTCGTATGTATGAAGGTATGTGTCACTTACCGTTCAAAAATTATACGCCGCTGGAAAATTTAGCATTATTTCAGTGATGAAATTCGAATTTCGTTACCTAAGTCTATATGAATATAAAAATATAATGAAATAATAGTTAATCATTCACTGAAACCGTAAGGTTAATCCTGCTCACGACTTATGAATCAGCCTGTACTTACCTAATGTTTTATATATACTAATGTTTTGAAGCCCGACTCTGTCCTAGCGGCCATTTAACTACCGCGTTATCGAAGTTCTATGTTCAACCAGATTTGTTTAATGATATTCCAATGACTGGGTGCATTAGTCACCACAACACGTATTTAGCCAAGCCAACAGATAACGCGACAACGACATCAAGGCTGCGTGTGCATATATTAATAATGCGCATAGCGACCATAGACAAAATACTTCCATCCTAATCTCATTGCGATAAAGTTTTCTTTCAAATGGGATGTTACCTAATTGCGTTGCTCATCTATTTAGCTTATCTAGGCAAGTGAGTTATCATTTTTTGTGCGCTGAATCGAATTAACCAATATTATTATTATATTAAAGAAAAAAAGTTGCGAGATATAAAGGGTTAATATCTCGCAACCCACCGAGGCCGCGGGTGTTCACCGGGGCCTTGGTCCCATTTCCTGTAGTATAATATATGACAATAGGGATGACGACCACCTTGAAAAACTATTATTCTAATTAGTCCGTCAGTTAGATTATCTAAAATTATTAGACAAGTATTTTTTCGACGCAGATAAAGAGCATCAAAGTTCCGGGGTGGGGGCTTGTGACGTCACTCCTAGGTAAGAATTATACCTAGGAGTGACATTACGCGAAACTTGAACGCACTGTATTTTTGTCATTTTTGATTTGACGAACAAAAGAAAAAATACGTGTACAATAATTTTTTATAATCTAAAAGACGGACTAAACAGATTTTTTTAGTCGTCTAGCCTATTATGACATCTCTTTCAATTTATAAAGGGTTTATGTTTCTTAATTTTCCTCCGAAAAAATCTTATATAGATCAACCTAGCCCCAATAACTAAGCAAAGGTTGTACCTACTATGGCGACGACATATATACTTACATACCTACCTAAATAGATAAATACATACTTATATGTATACACGGAAAACACCCATATGTAACTCAGGAACGTGATAAATACACATAAATGAAGTGATAAATTCCCTTACCAGGATTCTAACCTGGAACCTCCAGCTTCGTAGGCAGGGTCACTATTACCGATCGTTCAATACCTACGTTACACATGGTTGTGCTATTTGACCCGCGTTTAATTAAGGACACCTAATAGTAATAATTCTTTACAGAGCATTAGTTAAGCGGAATGGTTTTCCCTATATAGGTACATATAACTCGTACGTACAGCAACCTTACGCATTTTACGCAGCAGTACTTACGTATTTTATGTGACAGATACTATTCCTTAAAACAACAACCAGTAGAGTAGTGGTCTACTGGATAATCCTTGATAGATTCAAAGTATCTACCTGGTAACGAAATTTGTACCACACCTATTAGAGAAGGATAATTTAAAATTAAACGTGTCAGTTCAGTGTTATGGCCAGGAAACCATTTGGCTGGATTTAGTCCAGGTTGGGTGGGTTCATGTCGACTACTGCCTCTTGTTTACTTATGTAATGAAGGCCCGCGCGATAACTCTCGTCACACTAGATAGTCATGGCCACGAGGCCCACGAGTGATGTTGTAACATGATGACTGGACAAATAGGAACCCAGCTTGTTTTTGTGCCGATTCATCTCGACAAAAAACTCGTGTCTGCAATCAAAAGCAATAAAGCTCAATTATGTTTAAGTAGTATATAGAGGCACAACAACAAAATAACCATAACTTAACTGAAATACTGACTTGCACAGCAAAAAAATACACATGAAAGCATTGCTCCGATGTTTTGGAAATCTATTATTCTATTTAGACACGTAGGTAATTTTCCCTTTTTCAAGATAACTAAAATTGACAAAGATGGAGAGCATCTAAGTTCCGGGGTGTTTTTTTATGTTTGAGCATCAAAGTTGACGTCACTACGAGTACCTATTAGGTAAGAATTGTACCTAATTGACGCCACGCGAAACTTTAATGCACTGTATTTGCGTAATTTTTTGTTTTACGAATAAAATAAAAAACATGTGTTCAATATTTATTCAAATCTAACAGATGGACTAATTACTTTTTTTTGTCGTCTAGCCTATTCAGTATATTTTGCTAGGCGATTAATAATTTCCCCAAAAATGACGGATTAATGGCGTTTATTAACACCATGACCCTTCATTTCGAGCCCTTTACAGCACTCGTTTTCACATGGTTAAGATGATGACTCATGCTCACTCATTAGATGCGTTCTAGTGTTTAATTTCAATGAATAACAATCGCGGAAATAAAAGACAATATTAATTCCCCCGAAAATTATGTTGTGCTGACATAGCTGAGTGTCAGCGTTAGGTAGTGGAATCATTCGGAGCGTTTCCACATTGTCCGATTCGATAGTCATAAAGTCGTCGTCGGGAAGTGGGTCTTTTTACGACGACGGACGGCGGATTTTTTTTAAGTAACCGTGCCACTCGTTGACTGTTAAATTAATGATAAAGCCTTGGAAGTTAATGTCACTGCTCTATCTATGCTTGGGTAACAAAGAGCCAAACTTATAATATAACCCGTAATAGAATATAAATTGAGTGGCTTGTTTGTTTACTCCCCGCAGAGCCTGCCGTACGGGCTGCTGATCTCGGTGTCCGTGCTGCAGCTGGTGACGGTGGAGGCCGCGAACGCGCCGCGCTTCGACGACATGACGATGGACGCCTGGCAGGTCAAGACCAGCACCCTCTTCGCCGATCGGCTCAACGGCGTCGTGGACGACTACGTGGCCTGGGGCATCCTCTAGCGCCGACATACTCATGCTGGCAGACTATAGGTAGACCAAAGTTTGTTGTCAACTTTGTGAGCTACTCAATTCAACAAGTGCGTTCAAAAGAATCCGCGTTACTAATGGTTTTGCACAACGGCGTACATCGCTAGAGATTTGTGGCGTGGATCGCTACGGTCCAGGGACATTCGCTGCTGGAGACAGTGGAGACCTGCTATTAATATCTTGCCTACAAAACACGATAATATTTTGACATTCTCAACAAGTAGGTACCTATTCTATTTCTTTGTGTGTAATTGTCTTTTGTTGTTTTTGTTCTCGTTTGTACATTTTTATTTCTTGTTTAATGTTTGTGAGATTATATTTTTTAGAGATATTTTGGGCACTTTGTTGTGGAAGTTACGCGACTGTACAAATAATCACCGATCAAATATGGATCTAGTATTATGGGTATTAATAAAATATTAAAGTTATATAATTGGGAGATACATTTCATTTTGTAAAGGTAAGAACACAATTCCTTTTTTAACCGACTTCGAGAATTCGACGGAGGTAGTTATGTATTCGTCTGCTTTTATTTATGTAAGTACATATATGTTTACCTATTACTCAGAGCTCCGTCGTCCGATTTATATGTTTTTTCAACCGACTTCAATATTTCTAAAGGAGGAGGTTCTCAATTCGTCTGATTTTTTTTTTAATGGATGTTCACTCATAACTCCGTCATTACTGAACCGATTTGAATTTTTTTTTGTTTTCTGAAAGAAGACGGTTCCTGGTTGGTCCCGTTTTTTTCAAAATCCATTTCTGATGATGGGATCCATAAGGAACTGAGGGAACTCCTCAAATTTGAAAGGCACATGCATAGTAATTTGGGTATTTTATTGAGAACCTCGAGCATTTCTTTACGAAAATCATCAATTTGGTGGAGTGGATCTGATAATGAAGACCAGGGATGGCAAAGTGGAACTGCTTGGTAATTCCCAGGACTATCATCCGATTTTAAAAAATATTTTTTTGTCTGAAAAAAGATGGTTCCAGGTTTGTCCCTTTTTTTTCAAAATCAATTTCTGATGATGGGACCCATGAGGAACTGAGGGAACTCCTCAAATTTGAAAGGCACATGCATGCTGATTTGGGTGATTTCTTAAGAAACTCGAGCATTTCTTTACGAAAATCATCAATTTGGTGGAGTGGATCTGATAATGGAGACCAGGGATGTCAAAGTGGAACTGCTTGGTAATTCCCAAGACTATCATCCGATTTAAAAAAAAAAATTTATGAAAATAGATGGTTCCAGGTTTGTCCCGTTTTTTTCAAAATCAATTTCTGATGATGGGATCCATGAGGAACTGAGGGAACTCCTCAAATTTGAAAGGCACATGCATGATGATTTGGGTAGTTTCTTAAGACACTCGAGCATTTCTTTACGAACATCATCAATTTGGTGGAGTGGACCTGATGATGAAGACCAGGGATGGCAAAGTGGAACTGCTTGGTAATTCCCAGCTCTATCATCCGATTTGAGACATACATCTTTTCTTTGTAAGGAAATACCTTCAAGATAGTCCTATTTGATTATAGTTCTATTTTGATGATGGAATTCGTGAGGAATTGAGAGAACTCCTCAAATTTTAACGGCACATGCATTCTGATTTGAGGGTTACCTTAAGTAACTAAAACATTGTTTTGGAGGAGCCAACACTTTGATTAAGTGGACCTGATGATGAAGACCAGGAATGGCAAAGTGGAACTGGTCAATAAACCTAGCTCTACTTATTATCCTAGTTGTGACATTCATCTTTTTGATTTGATTTATATTCTGATGACAGAGTTCTAGAATAATTCAGAGAACTCCTCAAATTTGAACGGCACGTTCATTGTGATTAGAGGGTGTTCATAATTAGCTTAGGCATTTTCTTACTCTGGCCATCATTTTGCTGGAGTGGACCTGATGTTGATAATCAGGGATGGCATAATGAAACTGCTCGATAATTTACAGTCTGTCATCCAATTTAACACATTGTTATTTTGTTTGTTTTAAAGGTCTACAAGGGAGTTCCGTTTGATTATACTTCACATGTAATGATGGGAGCCCGGACATTAAGATAGCTCCTCAATTTTCAATCGTACACTTGCGGTGTATTGGATATTTGGGAAGTAAACTGGCTAACTCAAACAAATTCAAAATTTCACTTTTACCGGGAACCAAATGAAGTCGGTTTTTTTTTCTTAAAAATTATTTTTCGTTCGAAAGGAGTGTCCTCCAATTTGGTATCATAGAAATGTGGTGCTGATCGGATACTATTCCGGATCCATGAGGAATTAAGGGAACTCTTCAATTGTCAAAGCCACATGTATAATAGTAATTTCGGAGTTTTCTTAAGCAAATTAGGCAATCTCTTACGAAAACCATAAATTTTGTTAGGTAGACCTGATGATGCAGACCAGGGATGGCATGTGGAACTTCAGGTACATAAGCCGATAATTCCGCAAGCTCCATCGTCCAATTTGAGCAGTTCTTTTTTTGTTAGCACAGAGTCACCTCCAAGTTGGTCCGACAATAATTTGGGTATGATCTGATGATGATGAGATCTAGGTACAGTCAAGTGTAAAAATATGGTGGTGCACATCTTACTCAAAAATAGGTCCCATACCACCTTATGCCGGTGTAATAAGAGCGTTAGTACCATATTTATGAGTCGATTATGTCGAACCATACTTTTGCACTTGACTGTATGAGGAATTTAGGTAACTTCTCAATTTTCAAAGGCACAAGCGATTTTGGTGATAAGAGATCTTTATTGCATTCCAAGTACTTTCCTAAGTGACCTAAGCAGTTTACACAAAACCACAAATTTGGTGAAGTAGACCTGATAATGATGACCAGGGGTTTGGCTGATTTGGTTTTTTTTTTTGTTTATTAGTATTACTGCGCGTTACTCACCACTAGTACTATTCATTTGTTTGATTACTCATATAGGTAGGTACTTACATATAGTACCTAAGTAAGTAGTAGAGAATGTGTACCTAAGTAAATAAAACACAGTCATGATAATATTTTTTCCCTTTTATTATCTCAGGAATTGTTTTGTTTTCACATAATAATATCATAAGTTACAGTGAGTACAGTGTTCGGCGGGTTTCGGAGGCTCGCCGCGGCCGCGCCGTGCCAGTGCAACGTATAGCGCTGCGGCACAACAAACACACGTAGGTTACGGGCGAGCTGGGCATGTCTCACTCTGGACAACAAACAATACAATTTTTTGCCTACTTATAGTTACATATAATGTTTTAGTTTTGAAGATTTCAACATGAGGTCCGATAAACAGCAAGGGCGACTGCAAACAGAATTTCTGACCAATATTTATGGACATCAGGTTGTTCGCGTACAAATCGCTGGTCAGAAACTCGGTGTGAAAGGCCCTGGCAGGTGATTCGTTGACAAATTCAACAAAACGAGCTCTTTCAGTTATGCAACGCCCGGCGACCGGCCGCAGCCGCAGCCGCAGCCCAGCCGTAACCTCGATTGGAGGAAAAGCGCCTGACCTCAACATCCCTCCTATGATCGACCGGCCAGCGCCAACAGAGCATGAATACAATACAATGCAATGCAATGACAATTTTAACAAAAACACAGCCTTCAAACAAAATTGATACGTAACATTATTATAATTAGGTCGTCATTGGTGCAACTACATCCTACGCCACGCTCCGTACCGTCACCCTGCCGAGGCCGCGGCGTGCAGCAAGCATGCAGCCGGCCGCGTGCCCACACCCGCAGCAACAAATTGGTCGCACACACTAACGTACACATTATGTATACATATATAAACATTAATTTATCATAGTCAATATCATAAATAGGTATGTAGTATATCTTTTCTAACTTGCTTCTAGAACGACTGTGCATAAACAATGAACTGTTTAGGGTATCGATAGACTGTTGCCGCGACGTCTAGTACGGCCGTCGACAACAAGGAATACAGGCAGAGCAGGTCAAACTAAACCAGTGGGTATATACTGTCGACATCTATGCCATCGATGGCGATATGTACGGGACGTTCCCAGCTCCAACTGAAAACTATTTCTGTCAGACTCAGTTGAAATCCTACGATAACATTAAGCATTCTCGAAAGGACTTCACCTAGGAGGACTACAGCTCGACTAAAGATAGATAGAGTAGACGCGTGAATTTAACATTTTCCTTGCCCTGCTTTCTTTAGAATCGGAACTGGACACGGCCCGATGGAACTCACCCAAGTAGGTAGGATGTGAGATGCAGTGCAAAACGCGCTCATCAATGCGCTTCATTCAACCAACCATTAGTACCAACATGCAAACGAGACTAGGCGATATGCCGAAGGCAACTTTGCCGAGACCGGTTTTCTAGTGTCCGACTAAGTATCTACAATGTTCACTTTTTTTCCCTTCAGTCATAATTCTAGCACACTTGTGGGTCTACACTCTATGCCTACTTGACAGAACGCCAACACTTTGTAATTAAATGAGAACAATGTTTATGTAACTATAAAGTGAGGCTCTAATTTTAGACAATGTTGATTTAATTTATCAGTCAACTTTCGACCTTCGCGACAAATTAGGAGTCGGACACTAGATACCGACCAACCGCTATATCATACATTACACTACGTACAACGCTAAATCACAAGAATATTATACGATAGTTATTGTTTCATCAGAACCTCCCGAACCGAGTTGATATGAGATATATTGTACTATAATTTAGCCTCGACCTTCGCTGGACGACTTCTGCCGCCTCCGCTCCGTGACCTCTGCTAGCTCGTAATAATACCTACACATAGCCACAATAACACGCACGTCGAATTATTTAAAAAAAGGCCTCAATCTACGAAGGATGAATGTCATTCAAAAATTGTTTTTGGTCGGTCTCTACAATAGAAAATGCCACATAATGTCCAATGCTACGTTGTAAATAAAAAGTATATATCTAAAATCGAGAGTGAAGCATGGATTGGCACGATAAAACTTGCAAGCGTAGGTAGGTACAGTCAAGTGCAAAAATATGGTTCGACATAATCGACTCATAAATATGGTACTACGCTCTTATTACACCGGCATAAGGTGCTATGGGACATATTTTTGAGTAAGATGTGCACCACCATATTTTTACACTTGACTATACCTACCTATACCCGCCGCCGTAGTGACGAATCGGCACGTTGACCGAATATTGTCTGTCATTGAGCGATTACTCGTTTAGCTAACAATCAAACGTTCAACAAAAGAACGGATGTTGTGTTGATAGTGACGCCAGCGCACTGGGGCCACCGCTTGACATATAATTTGTGTTGTTGTGCCTATATTGCTACGAATTATTTATTATACAAGTTTCAATCCACAAGATTTGTTCCCTTAGTCATACAACCTACGTAGGTACTTAAACTTTGTAAAATTTCGTCTCTTTCGAACAAATATTAGAATGCTGGATAGGGACAAACATGACTAATCAGGACCATATGTAACGGCATTTGCTCCTGAGGGGTGAGGGCCTACCGCCAACTGTGACCATAGTTTTGCCTCCCGTAGCACTTGTTGCTTGCGACAGAGCGACAGTATTTTGTTGTTCGAGCTTCTCGAGGATTGATACTAGACATTGTTTCACTCTTCCCATGGTGCTTGATAAGTTGATAAGGCAGATAATAACATCGGCCCACGACACACGGCAAGGCGGCAGAAGTGCATCCTCTTACTTTCAACGACCTAACGGCTTATAACAATTACCAATTACCGTCATCTTAACAGAACATTTACTTCCATTGGGTCCCATTCGGATTGTTTAATAAAGTGAACGAATGTGAAGAGGAAAAAGTATACTAACTACAGTTGTGTATTCAAAAGTTTACAGAAACAATGTACTCGGTTATGGTACTTTACAACTATCAATAAACATATTGCAAGAAATCCGCTTCACAGAAGCACGAACGGTAAACTTACGATATATATTTCGTTGCATATATAAAAAGCTGCGAATAAGAAACGACATATTTATAATGTGGTGTATAATAAACATCGACATTGCAAAATGAATAGTACGGCGCCCCGAGAACTGAGACGGTTGACGGGAGCGCACACCAACACGGAAAAGGTTTTGGAAAATGTTGAGGGAAACTGTAAATGTGCGCCATTACTGCTGGGCGCTCATACCCCAAAAATGTACGCGGCGAGCGACGCGGTTCCAAAACCATCTCAGTTCTCGGGAGCGTTCAGCATTTAACCTAGGACGATAAAATTACAACAACGAGGGAATCAACTGTGTACTTTACAGATTGAGAGCCCGCGTGTACTCACACCGTGTGCACGCGAGCCTCGTGTCGGGACTGGGGTCGAGTACAGGTGCTTACTTATCCATTCGTTCTACGTTAACAACCCATCTATCTGGAACAGCTATCCTCCGCCCGGACGCCGCGTGTCGCGTCCCCCTACGCCCTACAAGTGAACAAGCGTGGTAATACTGAACGTTGGACTACGGTCGACCGACTCAAGCTTACAATTACCTGTATTTATCAAATTTACTATATCATTTTAGCTTTAAATACACATATACACGTCAACGTCAAGAATTAAAGTTCTGTTCGTTATAAATGAAAGGTACATTGTATACTAGATAACAGACACGGATCGGCGGCGCGCGTGAACGGTCTATACAAGCAATTGACTATGAAGGCGTCACAAAATATACGCTCTAACTTTACAACATACAATAAATGTTTTGAAAATATCGCAACTCTACAACTATTATAAATAAACTTTGGAATATCAAGAATATGAAGGTTCGAGACGGCGTCCATCCACGCGGCCGCGAGCCAAACAACGGCGCCTAAAGAAGAGATAACAACGTTAGGATATACCCATAATACACTGGTATCGAAGTTTACATACAATAAGACGTATTACGCGTACCTACGAGCACGCGCTCGTACGAGTACCTAGTGCGGAGCTGGCCCGTGCGCACGGCAAGCTTAAAGCTACAATAGTAAGCGTAACGATTAAACTACGGGGGCGCCGCCTCCCGCCGCTACACCCCCACGCCCCCACCCCCCGCGCCCCACCCATGCAAACCCGCAAGTGACTGATCATGCTATGAACAGGGACCCCGCTCAACACATTCTAAAGATGACTTTCTTTAGCCACTACATCCGAATTACTTTCGTGGGGATGCTGATAGCGTTTTCAGTTATCCAGTAGCTATATCCACCTTTAAAAGCTCTCGAGATGGATCCTCGAATGTCCGAATAAAACTATAAAGACTATAAACCTCTATACATTAACTAGTTGGCGCAGGTCTGCATGAGAGCGACGGGCGGCGCCCCTGACTCAGCCGATATGTGATCAGAAGCGGGACAACCGACAATTATTGCAACATCACGCCTTCTCGCTCACTCAACCGCACGACAGCGAGAGATGAATATAACAGCAGCGAGGACTAAATAAACTCTATACAGAGTCAAGTACCTTTGCTTTTGTAGCTTTGTAGATGGCGGCATGACAGGTAAAATTAACAATACAACGGCATACATTTTAACTCGTCTCAAAAGCTACAGATGGCGTTGTGCTGTATTTCGCGAGACCGCAGAACACTAAACCGCGCCATCAACAAAAAAAATGCACGAATTCGTATGAAGATGATAACAGTTTATGAATCAAGTGCCCCCTGCCCTGATAACAGCGTCGGAAAGGCACTGCAGGATACTTGCTAGCGTCCTAACCGAGAAAAACGAGATATCGATCATTAACAATTTATTGAGCATTCGTGCGAGACCGGGGCTCTCTGTGGATGCCGAACCACTCATAAATAAACGGGTGCCTTCTCTCCACTCGGCCAACATCTCCTTACATCGCTATCATAAAATGTTCAAATGCAACCAAGTCTGTACTTTCAACAAAGTCCAAATTACTTTATAATTAATATTTTCATAATCAAATAAAATATAATAATGTACAACTACCTAATTACTTACAAAGTATAATGTTACAAGATTAAAATTAATTACGCTCGGGAGCAATCAAAATGGGTCACTAGCTATAGTGTTTCCAAAGCGAGCCATTTTCATTGCTCTTGAGAGTATTACACTGGTACTTTCGCAATACCTCTACTTGCGGCCAGCAACTGTAGTCACAATGGAGACATGACGTGACATGTTCCTCGGAACACGGCAACGAACATACAAGCGAACATAAACCGTAACAGTACCTACATGATATAGTTGCTATGTAAACATCGGCATACAAGAAAACGCATATAAAACAATATATTTTTACAACGTGACACATTTACAATAAGTATATTTATAAATTATCATCAGCAATCAAGCCTGCATAACGCTCTTTTATACAAAAACCAAATCCGGTGTTCGCGCCCTTGAGCACATATCATAGACAAGCCATACTTATGTATACACATCTTCATGCTATTTCATGATTCCGTGGTACACATATTTATGATCTCGATATGACTCTTGAAAGAAAGACAGCCAAGATATCAGGCGCGGGTGGAACGGCGTGTGTTGACATTATTATACAAGTGGAAAAGTTTAGGCCTTAACTATACACAAACATACACTACAATGTATCTGAAACATTTATATTTGAAAGAAAAGTGCATTACTTGCTGACTGAACATAGCTTGTCAGATTTCGAATTATAACCTTTCATCCACGTACAAACTTTTCAGATACACTGGGAATTTACACAGACTATGCGTGTTTTAATTCTATGGCAAATAATCTTCATTAGTATTCAATTCCATTGTTTGACAATTTTGTCGGAGTACATGGTGCACACATATCGATGTAAATTGTCTTATAGCAATGCTTAATGGCAAATTATAGTCACAGGATTGAAACAGCATAGTTAAAACGAATTTGCAGAACAAATACAATACAGTAAATACAGATAACTGGTTTCAAGTGCAAGGAAACTTACGATTAATTAGCTAGCGCTCGCCGGCCGAGGCGAATACATCTCTAAGCTATTAGTGATAAGGTTGTGTTCGCTTCGGCCGGCCAAGGGATTGTCCACGCGGCTTCGCTGGGACTCCTAATATAATTTAACGATACATGACTAGGCGCGGAATTTCTCGTTCAATCGGCCGACATTCGGACCAGGACAAGTGACGACGTTGGGCGAGCTGAGCCGGGCCGGGGTGTCTTGATGCCCTTCTCAAATAGGTATTGAATATTAACAATCCTTTCAGTGCAAATATCATATCATTGTTGCTTGCTAATATGAGCCTCAGTAGGAGAGTAATATATTATTTTATAATAACCTTCACAATTATGGTGACCTAATACCTATTTGCATTCGTCACTATACTAAAATTCTAAAGGCGCAAGTGTGTATGGGCCTTAACAGATCTGTGAAACTCTTTAGATATAATTTATATCTAAAGAGTTTCACAGATCTCCATACACACTTGCGGTGGCAGTAGCAGGATCACCGCTCATGCATATGGACCCTCAAAATCTTCGAGTTTTTAGCTATAGGTAATGTCTCAGGGTTAGCGAAGGCTTATCGAGCTTCTGGTAAGCTTTCCCACTCGCAAATTATCAATGGGTCATGATACTCATGATCAAACCGTGTAAAAAAATGGTACTATAGTGATAAACGACAATCGGACGAATAGTTTAAATGCACGGAACTGGTACGGTGACCAGTAACATGTCCCGACGACAGCACTCATGTTCTTAAAATAGACTGTCATATTTAAATCGAAATTTTAATGCAGTGTTTAAATTACGATCTCTATATCTTCGAGAAAATTCCAACGGTTGAAAATGCGTAGACACTATGCAAAGTGGAAGGTTAGGGACGCCAGCCACGGGGAGAATCGAATCATCTCGCCACCTCAGCCGTCGGGCGCGGCTCCCCACGCCGCAGTGTCCCCGCGTGAGAGTGTGAGGGTACACAGTACACAGTAGACGGAGCGTCACTTGTCCTGGCGCGAGATGGCGAGCACCCGCTGCAGCTCGGCGTCCTCCCGGCGGCGGCGGCGCTCGGCGTCGGCGGCGAGGCGCGCCGACTCGGCGGCGGCCCACGCCCACTGCTGCTCCTCGCTGGGCTGCTGCAGGGCGGCCGGCTCCTCCTTGCCGCGCTTCTTCTGCTTGCTGCGCCCGATGCCCCCTATGGTGTGCACCAAGCTCTTCGCGTACTTCACCGGCTTCGGCGACTTCTCCTTCTTGGGCAGCGTGTTGGGCCACGTCTCGTTGAGGTTCTTGTTCTGGTCGGTGCCCCAGTCGGTCGCCCAGTCGCTCTTGCCGGCCCAGTTGTCGGTCTTGTTAGCCCAGTTGTCCGTCTTGTTGGCCCAGTTGTCGGTCTTCCGGCTCGTTTCGTTGGCCCAGTTATCGGTCTTTTTGGAGTCGTTCCACGCGTCGCTGGAGCCGGCGGGCTCGGCCCAGGCGTCGTCGGTGGCCCAGTCGTCCTTCCAGCCCCAGTTGTCGTCGCTACCGCCGGGCGCACTGGGCACGCTGGGCACGCTGGGCACGCTGGGCGCGCTGGGCTTGAGGTCGGGGCGGGAGAAGGGGTCGGCGGGGAAGGCGACGGGGGGCGCGGAGACGCGGCCGCCGCGCTCGTGCTTGGGGAAGCCGTTGAGGGCGGAGCCGGAGAAGAAGTCGTCGGGCTGGAAGATGGCGGCCGAGCTGCTGCGCGCGAACGGATCCTTGCTGTCGGTGGCGTCCTTGAAGGGATCCTCGATGTTGAAGGGGTCCTCGTACCGGTAGTCTTTGAAGGGGTCCTCGGCGAAGTCCACTTGCGTGGCGGTCTGGACGAAACAAGCGGGTGAGCGAGTGTCTGTACTGGCGAGGGAAAGGGCGGGGCGGGGTGAGGTGGGGGCGGGGTGAGGTGGGGGCGGGGCGGGGATAGGGAGGTGTACGCACGTGTCTGCTCCGGGCTGCGTCCGCTTAGCGCTGCAAGTGGGGACAAGCACGAGCCAGGGTTAGCATGTTAGTGCAGTGTCAATGGTGACCACGCCGCCTCCTCCTGGCTACAGTCACCAAGGGATCAGCACCCTCGATGCCCACCGTAGTCAGCACCCACATTCTAGTGGGATCGAAAACATAAGGAGTCAACCTCAGTCTAATAAATAAATTAATCTCCGGTGACTAAAATACCTACATATATCTACTTTATTCAACGAAGACATGTTTAGTATAAAGCTAGCCGGAACGTTCGTTTGTTTAACAAAAACATAAAACGAATGTGAAGTATCCTTCTTTCAGACGTTGTTGTAATATTGGTGGGTATCGAGGTAACTAATCACTTAACCAATGTTAAATCAGGTTAGTCCCCAGGAGTGGAGGCGCGTACACAGCCGACAAACACACGCAGCGACCACTCGTCCACCTTACCCCGTCGGACTAAGGTTTCCTAATGGTGACAGTGTTTTGTCGGCACGGTCAATATTTACATACGACGCACAAATGAAAAGATTAGACAAAATTAATTAATTTGAAATAAATAAAATGGGATGAGGAATAAATATATAAGTATATACTACGCTTCCATGCAATATTTATAAAGTAATTTCGTGCAACTATAGTATATACACACGCACACATATAGCAGTGACACCTAAGGTGTCGATGGATTTACTTGCGGATTGACATGTTATTGATATACACTCACAGACAATACCACCTGTTTAGGCATTTTTTTTAGTAAGTCTAACTCCCGTGTTTTTGATCTGGCAATCATACTTATTTCACAAGTGTCACAGCTACGATGTGATGTATAAAATGTTCATGAAATGAAATACAAAGACATAGCAGTCCACAATGTAATACACATACATACCACATGCTGAAGAAAATGCATACAAATGTACGTGTCCACTTCAAAGATAGGATATCAAATTAAAGTGTAGGAATTAAACACTTAAGAACGGATTAATCGCGTTTATTAACACCATGACCCTACGTTTCGAGCCCTTTACAGCACTCGTTTTCACAGAGTTCTCTCAGTCATCATCTTAACCCCGTGTAAACGAGTGCTGTAAAGGGCTCGAAACGTAGGCTCATGGTGTTAATTAAACGCGATTAATCCGTTCTAAAGAGTTTAATTTCAAGTAATAATATACTTACTCAAGTTAAAGCCACAAACAAACAACAGCCGTGTCGAAGCGAAGCCGACGCAAAAGTGAGAACAAGAGGGCAGATATTTAAGGTCCATGATTTCTTGTAAAGAACTATCTATATAACACTTGTAACTTTCGCGTTTTGTACACATTATTACTAGTGGCTCTGTGAGCTGTAGACCTCGCGACCATCTGCTCTTAAGCCCCATAGGCCTGTGCGGCGCTTAATCTCTTTGTGCCAATTTCCATCAATTCTAATAATTTTCAAAAAACTAAATGACAAAAAGATCCTACAAAGCTATAAAATCTGATCGCTTAACTTTCACGAGAATTCGAAGATAAAAACGACCTGTAGAGGAGAACAGACGGAGATATGAAAGCATTTTTGACTAAGCTGAAACGTAGATCTTTGCTTACGCTAGGTCAAATCAAGAGCCATAAAAGCATGTCACATGTCATATTTAGCGATTAGGTATATATTTACCAGACAAACATCTAAGTTACTCTTTAAGAATCCTCAAAACGATTTGGTAGGTAGGCACTAAAAAATAATTTATTTATAAATTTAAATAAATAAAATCTTTATGGAAAAAAAAACAACTTCCCGGTCAAAGTTAAAGTTTGAGTTAGTTTGAGTATAAAATACCGAAATCGCCATAAGAATCTTTCTTACCGTCTCGTGGATCCCATCAGTAGATTTGAAGTAAAATGAAACAAAACTACTTTGGAGTTCAACAAAATAACAATGCTTCAAATCGATTGAAAGATTTGGAAATATGTAAAAATTATAAACACTTCCTTGTTTCATTATCACAACGAACGTTCAATGGTCCTAAGCGCCTAGACTCCAAAGGCGCTTAAGACCTTCGTACCAATTCCCGCCATTTTTAAAATTTCCAAAAACTGAATCAACAAAAAATGTTTATGTAATTAACGAACTCGTTTACAACATTTTACAAGAATTGGTTGATTTATGCGACCTGTAGAGGGGAACAAATGGACAGACACCTAAAAGCATTTTTCTTCAAGCTGAAGCAGAGACGCTTCGCTCGCTTCGCTCGCTCGGTCAATAAAAATAAGAATTACTTCTTTTACCGTTTCATTATCACAACGAACTCTCAATAGAACTGGTATTGGCGCTAAGGTCCTAAGCGCCTTTGATTTCTATGGCGCTTAGGACCTTTGTGCCAATTCCCGCCATTTTTAAAATTTCCAAAAACTGAATCGACAAAAAATTTTTATGTAATTAACGAACTCGTTTACAAAATTTTTCAAGAATTGGTTGATAAATGCGACCTGTAGAGGAGAACAAATGGACAGACACCTAAAAGCATTTTTGTCCAAGCTGAAGCAGAGACGCTTCGCTCGCTTCGCTCGCTCGGTCAATAAAACAGAACGGGTCCATCGCGAATGCAGTTAATTTACCTTATACCGACGTTTCTACGCAGTTCCATGTGTCATGGTCGACTTGACTGATGAATCGTCGGTATGTAAGGTAAATTAACTGCATTCGCGATGGACCCGTTCTGTTTTATAATAATATCTCCCCTAACATGTGAAGATATACTAAGGTTGAATGTCTCACGCCTTAAATCACTGCCCTGTGTGTGCAAACTAAACTGTTAAATGCATCCAAACAGAGAAAGTAAAGTTAGTAACAGTCAAGCTAGCAACACTAATAACGGACAACTAGAAGCCGCAAACACACCTAAAGCATTAAGTCAGTTCACACAGCGAGCGATTAATTCAATATTTATCAAAACCATTACGTGTGTGTCGTGCTATATTCATTGACTAACTTTCAAATTTTAACTACATAATAATTACACGACAAAATGTCCTGTCGTCGAATTCATATTTAAGTGGCCGGTTGTAAACTTTATTGCCGCGACATAAGATTCACAAGTGGGCAAATGTTTAGTGCTTGTGCTGAGATTGTTACGTACATTTTACTTTCTCTGCCGCACAAACAACAAAAACAATGATTAAACAATACGTTTAGCCGCCGCCGCCGTCCGCATGCCGCTACCGCTAACGTAACGCTAGACTAGAGGAGGTGGGAGGGGAGGGGGAGAAAACATAACAAAAATAAACTCTGAAAACAAACTATTAGCTCAAATTAAATAAAAGTATCGAAACTGGATTAACATGTTGCTATAACGACAAGGTTGTCAATAAACAAAATATGTCCGAATAAACTTCTTGTTGTTTCTTATAATTATGTTATTTCGTTAATCCAATTTCAAAAATTAATACGTGTAACACATTTTTAATAAAATAAGGTAAAACTGCAATTTAATAAAAAAAATACGTATTTAATAATGGTTTCCCTTCGTATTTCGTAGGAAACTGTCAAAGTATATTTATATAACAATTAGGTTCACTTCGCAGCTAATTGTAAGATATATACGCTAGGCTAATACGAAATACGATGGAAAATATTGATCAATACATTTATACACTTTGTTTGTTTGTGTTAATTATATCACAATATCAGTAATATCTTTTAAGGTTGTAGTATTAATGTTGTTGCAAATTGTAGAACAAGTGTATTATGATTTGTTTTGTATTAACCTACTTCAATTATAAGATTACATTAACCGACCATTGAGATTCGTTTTGTTTTATTGCATATATGTGTAAAAGATTAGCTAGAGCGGGCTCCATTGAGATGTTCGTTTGATAAAATAACGCACCTCATTTTGAATTCTGATATATCTATTGTATATATTCCAGACGTCCAATTAACACATGTTGTCAATCAGTTTTGTTGTCCCTCTCCCCATTTTATTTCCTTATTTTTCGAGGGTATTTGGTAGACGGATGACAAAATATTTTGCGGTTCGTTGTTTGTGCAAATGAATGTCTCATTGGAGTTTCCTAAGTATAGGCTAATAATTTACCTATGTTTGAATTTATGGCTATTATTAAACAAAGTGTTTTAATTGTTGAAAATTGTGAATAAGTACGGTAGATAGATATTTCATCGACATACATTGGCGGCTCGTGGTATTAAGGTAGCATCAGAAGATTCCAGATTCGAGTCCTGGCAGGGTCGCCATGTAGAGTGACGTTGAAGGGTATAAGTAATACTACAGATGGTTGTAGAATAATGAATGATTTATTGGATTCAATTAAGGCTTATATATTAAGGCTATGAAGAGGTTGACATTTAGGTGGCATTTAATAGAAATAACAAATGGTAAACAAGTTATTCTGTAATTAGGTCGTAATTTTACGTATTTATGATACGTAGATACGTATAAGTCATCATGCCTACACTACACCACACTAGTGATGGTTGAGGTATGTTTTTCAAGTACTTGTTTAGATAAGATAAAATAACCGATTAATGTGTAATAGGTATCTTTCCACATAGTTTTAATATATTTGTGATGAAGTAGGTTTAATTGCAATTTTAAAAAGTCAATGTCAATTGTTAGTATAAGGTATGTTATAATTGTCATTATCATTATTTCAATAAATATTAAACACTTATGAAAGATTAACAAAACAAAGAGAATAACCAACAAAGATACGCTGCAATATTATAGAAGAATCTTTTTCTTACTCATCACATCAGTTGAACGATTGTCGAAATGGATTTCACAGATAGAAGATGTAAAGTAACATCGAACAAGAAGAATTTAGAAAAAATATGAATTGTATATATATAATAGTACGGATGTTATATATTGAATGGTTGGAAAGATTTAATTTTATTGGTGTCCTTTGCTCGAATTGGGCATCAGGAGTCTGTCAGAAATGTGAAATGCTACCTAATTGTCACGAGCCACCGATGTTTTCGGATCGGTATGTCCAGCATGTATGAGGTGTGTGTGTGTGTGTGTGTGTGTGTGGAGGCGGGGGTGCGTGTTACCTTGCCGGGCGGGGTGGGTCGCGGCGGCGCGGGGCGCGGGGGCGGCGTCTTGTGCCGCTTGGGGGGCAGCGACGGCGCGGGCGACGCTCCCGCTCCCGCTCCCGCTCCCGCTCCCGCGCCCGCGGAGGCGCGCGTGGGCGCGTGCAGCACCGCGAACGGGTCCGCCTCCCACGCCGGCTGCGGCACGCAACACAAACTCTATACTATAACCACAGCGTAGGGATGTATTCCATACAGTGAGGTAACTTCATACACGGCCAGCGGCGAGGCTCGGTGCTCGTGCTGAGGCTCAGGGTTGTCAAAAACTATGCGAAAGATATAACAGTCTGATTGGCAAACTAATTTCCATTTTACACCCCTTAAAATAGACCACCGAATTTTCATAGAAATACGCTGTGCTATAACTCACATACAATTCAACGTTCATCATAAAAAACTAAACGAATACCGTCTACAAGGAATTAACCCGAAAACCAAAGTTTTTGTTTCCTAACAACTAATTACTTATTACCAAAAAAAAGCTTCTAACAAAAGTAAATGCAATAAAATATTTTTCTGCCCTCCGGCCAGCAAACACCACTTTACGCAAAACTAAATTGCCGCCTGCCGGTTCTGTCGAGCAGAAAAATAATATACAAACGTCGGCCGGTAAATGAGAAAACCTCGGATAACATGTTGGTCAATTACATGTCATGCGAGACATTTCCCACTTTAACGGCCTAGGTATGTAATCTACTATAAGTAATAAGGCCGACATGGCCTCCTTCAATTAGTTTTACGTGAATGCATTCATCTACAATATCTACATCAATTACATCATATTTGCATTATACACTTAAAATTATGTTGCATTTTTTTATTTATTCGTATATTTAAATTCCTTATTATGTCTCTTGCATAAACTACTATTTCAGTCCTCCGGCCGGTAAGCGCCACTTTACGCAAAACTAAATTGCCGCCTGCCGGCTCCGTCGGACAGAAAAATAGTATACAAACCTCGGCCGGTAAATGGGAAAGCCTCGGATCACATGTTAGTCGACCTCGGCTTCGCCTCGGCCGACAATTACATGGGATCCGAGGCATTTCCCACTTAAACGGCCTTGGTATGTAATCTACTATTACAAAATACTTAGTGCAAAGCAAGTATAGATGCGAATACTTACGTCGACGGGCTGCTTATTGTCAGTGTGGGGGAACGAGTCGCCGGCGAAGGGGTCGCTGGCCGCCGCCGCGAACGGGTCGCGCCCGAACCCGTCCTGCACACACCACAACCACACACCCAGATCACAATCACAAAAACGTTTACACGCAGCTTATACCACGCCTATACACTCTCCACGCAAACGACACACCGACACACCGGGGTGCGCCGGCAGTATTATATAATATTGCTACTCGTAGGCAACCCTAGCGTTGTGCGGGAGTGAGGGGGGCCGAGCGTCAAAATTTTTTGCGTAATGTTGCTTTTTCTATTAATAAATATCTTTTCTTAAGAACTATTATACACCGCTCGCCCGAATAACACGAAAGATTTTAACGGTGTATTCCGGACCACATTTAGAGACAACTATGTCGTGTGAAATTACATGAATTTGGCTTAGTTTCAGAAATAATCAGCTTTTTTTCGAGAACAGTTTATCGTCATAATAAATAAATAAAATAAAAATAAAAAAGCCTTTTATTTCCATGTTAAAAAAAAGGTTAACTAAATACACATTTGAAAAAAAAACACACTAAAGAAATATACATAAAAAAAATACAATTAAAATACTTATTTTTGTGGTTTAGATTATGTGAGTGAGTGTCACATGGCCCCGGTTAGGGTAAAGGCCTCCTCCATCAGTTTCCATTTATCGTCATAACTCGTGCAAAAACGCCTATTTGATTGTATTTTATTTACTATGCGTTTCAGTCTTATCCTACCTATTGACACTAGAAAATATAAGAAAAGCTTTGCAAAAAACATGTAGCTGCAAAAAAAGATTTAAAAAACTTGAAACCTTTTTTCCTAATGATTTATTACTGGCCATGGTTAAAAGTATTAAAAAAACTAAAAAAAAAAACAACAAAAAATCATAAAGAAACGAACATTTTCTCCAAAAATCACATAAGTCATATATAATATTTTATGATTATTTGACGTCAAGAATGCATGATTCAAATCTTTCGGGGCATTCAAGCCAGCGGTGTACAATCTGCGCTTTTATCATGACACTCACCACACGTCAGTGAACGAGGAAGCGAAACCATTTAAAAAGGAATAGACGTCAATTAAAATGGAAAACGAATTGGGAATACATTCTCGCATTGCTTTATTGAACTCAACGCCTTTTAGAAAAATCCTAGGATAAAAAATATTACACAACTTATTTCAGGTTACTAGTATAATAAAGGGACAGTTTACTTTTCGGTATCTTTCGCTCGGCACGTTTTTCTCATTCAACCGTATCGAATAAAAGTGAACCTTATCATCTACTAAATAGAGTGCATTTCAGTTATTAAGTTTATTTACAGCAACTGATTCTTATAATATCATCTTTCGTGAGTCATACCGACATTAAATTGTAACGATTAAAACTCACGCATTCCACAACAACACACACACACACACACACACACATGTTACCAACCAATGTGATAAAAATATGTGAGTCTTAACCGTTACGATTTAATGCAACTGCTTCTCTTAAATAGAACTTGAGTAATATAGAAATCTTAATAGGTTCGAAATGATTGAACTCAGTAGTGATAGTGACAATGCCTGGCCCTAATTTTACTACGCTGACAAATGTGACAATACCAAAAATTGCTGGCGTTTCAGTCAGTCGTTTATAGGCTACGGAAACCACTTACTATTACGCGAGCTGAGTGCTTGTTAATTACTATTTCAATAATTTAATTAAAGTAAATAAATAGATCATTTTTTGGTGTAGACTTTATGATTGTCACGACAAATAAAAGTGTTCTTGTGACACATGTAAAGAACTTTTCACAAAAGTATTCGTTTTTAATCGTAATAATGATGTTTCATTTATAAATGATATGTTGGCGGCAAACAAGCATACAGTCCGCACAATAACTAGTGGCGCCAATAATGATGATGTTGACAATTGTCATAGCTGTCGCTGTGGAGAGATTGGGGCCAGGTGCTGGCTGGGCGGCTGGCGGACTGACCTGGTGGGGCGGGTGGCTGGGCGCGAAGGGGTCGTGACGCTGGCTGCCGAAGGCGTCGTCCTTGAAGGGGTCCGCGAAGCCGCCGTTCATCTCCGCGAAGCCCGCGCCTACCGGCTCCTCCTCCTGCCGAATCAATTGTATGTGATTATAGCTTGGTAACATTCAACCTCCCCGGCTCCGACCAGCCGGTCGAGACTGGTTCGGTCGAAGGCGGGCCGCAGCGTGAGCGCCTGCTGCACTGCTGAGCAGGTAGCGGACCTACCTCCCCGGCTCCGACCAGCCGGTCGAGACTGGGTCGGTCGAAGGCGGGCCGCAGCGTGAGCGCCTGCTGCACTGCTGAGCAGGTAGCGGACCTACCTCCCCGGCTCCGACCAGCCGGTCGAGACTGGGTCGGTCGAAGGCGGGCCGCAGCGTGAGCGCCTGCTGCACTGCTGAGCAGGTAGCGGACCTACCTCCCCGGCTCCGACCAGCCGGTCGAGACTGGGTCGGTCGAAGGCGGGCCGCAGCGTGAGCGCCTGCTGCACTGCTGAGCAGGTAGCGGACCTACCTCCCCGGCTCCGACCAGCCGGTCGAGACTGGTTCGGTCGAAGGCGGGCCGCAGCGTGAGCGCCTGCTGCACTGCTGAGCAGGTAGCGGACCTACCTCCCCGGCTCCGACCAGCCGGTCGAGACTGGGTCGGTCGAAGGCGGGCCGCAGCGTGAGCGCCTGCTGCACTGCTGAGCAGGTAGCGGACCTACCTCCCCGGCTCCGACCAGCCGGTCGAGACTGGTTCGGTCGAAGGCGGGCCGCAGCGTGAGCGCCTGCTGCACTGCTGAGCAGGTAGCGGACCTACCTCCCCGGCTCCGACCAGCCGGTCGAGGCTGGTCCGGTCGAAGGCGGGCCGCAGCGTGAGCGCCTGCTGCACTGCTGAGCAGGTAGCGGACCTACCTCCCCGGCTCCGACCAGCCGGTCGAGACTGGTCCGGTCGAAGGCGGGCCGCAGCGTGAGCGCCTGCTGCACTGCTGAGCAGGTAGCGGACCTACCTCCCCGGCTCCGACCAGCCGGTCGAGACTGGTCCGGTCGAAGGCGGGCCGCAGCGTGAGCGCCTGCTGCACTGCTGAGCAGGTAGCGGACCTACCTCCCCGGCTCCGACCAGCCGGTCGAGACTGGTCCGGTCGAAGGCGGGCCGCAGCGTGAGCGCCTGCTGCACTGCTGAGCAGGTAGCGGACCTACCTCCCCGGCTCCGACCAGCCGGTCGAGGCTGGGTCGGTCGAAGGCGGGCCGCAGCGTGAGCGCCTGCTGCACTGCTGAGCAGGTAGCGGACCTACCTCCCCGGCTCCGACCAGCCGGTCGAGACTGGTCCGGTCGAAGGCGGGCCGCAGCGTGAGCGCCTGCTGCACTGCTGAGCAGGTAGCGGACCTACCTCCCCGGCTCCGACCAGCCGGTCGAGACTGGTCCGGTCGAAGGCGGGCCGCAGCGTGAGCGCCTGCTGCACTGCTGAGCAGGTAGCGGACCTACCTCCCCGGCTCCGACCAGCCGGTCGAGACTGGTTCGGTCGAAGGCGGGCCGCAGCGTGAGCGCCTGCTGCACTGCTGAGCAGGTAGCGGACCTACCTCCCCGGCTCCGACCAGCCGGTCGAGACTGGTCCGGTCGAAGGCGGGCCGCAGCGTGAGCGCCTGCTGCACTGCTGAGCAGGTAGCGGACCTACCTCCCCGGCTCCGACCAGCCGGTCGAGACTGGTCCGGTCGAAGGCGGGCCGCAGCGTGAGCGCCTGCTGCACTGCTGAGCAGGTAGCGGACCTACCTCCCCGGCTCCGACCAGCCGGTCGAGACTGGTTCGGTCGAAGGCGGGCCGCAGCGTGAGCGCCTGCTGCACTGCTGAGCAGGTAGCGGACCTACCTCCCCGGCTCCGACCAGCCGGTCGAGACTGGTTCGGTCGAAGGCGGGCCGCAGCGTGAGCGCCTGCTGCACTGCTGAGCAGGTAGCGGACCTACCTCCCCGGCTCCGACCAGCCGGTCGAGACTGGTCCGGTCGAAGGCGGGCCGCAGCGTGAGCGCCTGCTGCACTGCTGAGCAGGTAGCGGACCTACCTCCCCGGCTCCGACCAGCCGGTCGAGACTGGTCCGGTCGAAGGCGGGCCGCAGCGTGAGCGCCTGCTGCACTGCTGAGCAGGTAGCGGACCTACCTCCCCGGCTCCGACCAGCCGGTCGAGACTGGTCCGGTCGAAGGCGGGCCGCAGCGTGAGCGCCTGCTGCACTGCTGAGCAGGTAGCGGACCTACCTCCCCGGCTCCGACCAGCCGGTCGAGACTGGTCCGGTCGAAGGCGGGCCGCAGCGTGAGCGCCTGCTGCGCCGCCGCGCTGCCCGCCGCTAGCGCCTCCGCCGCTTCTGTCATCAGGCGCAGCTGCTCCTCAAGGTGTGATATCTTTATATTCGCCTGCAAAAAAAACACATGTTACTTTCATTTTAACAGGTTTCATTACAAAAAATTCCCTAAAACATGATATCGTAGAATCTGCAGCCAGCTCGGCCCGGTCTCGTACCTGGCTGACCAGCAGCACGGTGCGGCTGTGCTCCTGCGTGAGCGCGTCGGCCTGCTGGCTCGCTCGCTCCAGCTCGTCCTGCAGCATGCCCTCCCGCTCGCGCAGGCTGTTGGCGGCCTGGCGCCGCGCCGCCACCTCGGCCTCCGTCTCGGCCGCGGCCGCCTCCTGCGCCGCCACCTGCGACCGCAGCTTGTCCACCTGGACAACACGACGCGACACATACAGGTATTGACATCCACTGCCATCGTCAAGCGAAACCACACACCACGAACCGCGAGGAAATCGCCTCCCAACGTAGTTCAGTCTGCTTAGCCGTGCCTCACCTGAACACGGCCAGTCACGGCTACTCAAACTACGCCACGTAATAACTTTTATTCACTGTTCCTCCTTGTATTTTCACACTACCTCATCAAACACCACTGAAACTATTCACTACTGCAACGGTCGTATTATCGTAACATACAAAACATAAGATAAATAACTTAATATTGGAGATTTAATTAAAAACTTAAAAGTGAGGTTATTACGATCAATATGGAGGTTTGTTTAGACGCAAGTTGGATGGACGGTGATTTTTGAGAGGAGCCATCTAACCATGTAAATAAAAAGTGTAGCGGGCCAAGAATGCATCCCTGCGGGACACCTTCAACATGATACCACAACTCGTCCGTATTACGTATTTTTGATGGACGTAAACTTCTGGATAATTTGATAACGCGCTATCGCGCTAATAAGTTTTTTTTTATTTATTTAATAATGTTTACACGGCATTAGTTTTAGTTTTAGTTTATTTATTACACTTTACAATTTTCGTACATAATGTAAAAATATACACAAGGTATTACTTATCATATAGTGATCGTGAAGTACATTTGAAATATAATAAATTTATACAGTACATTAAATACAGTTCAAAACACAAAATCATCAAATAATTATAATTATGTCAGAAATAATAAAAATTCACAATTTTACATTTAAAATAATTCAGAATAAAATACGTTACTAGTTCAAAAATCTAGAATTAAACAAATCCGTATAGAAATAAAAACTAAAATAGTTATGAAAATAAATGTCAAAGATAAGAAAAATGTCAAATGAAATATAAAAAATTAAAAAGAAACAAATAAAAACAGTTTACATTACAATATGTAATTCGTCTATCTTAACGTATCTTATAATTGTTATATATTCTTCTACCGAGTAGAGGGATTTCTTTAATAAATAATCTCCCAGTTTACGCCTGAATGTCGTGTCGCATTCCTCAGTTTTTATGTCATCGGGTAGGTGCTCATAGTAAGTTGGTCCTATTACCTATACACGCGGGTTTTTCGCATGAAACATAGTCCGACGTGGAACAGATCGCAGTCTTCCAGTACTGCGCAGACATTTTCCCAACACCTCCACTCGCCTAAATTGAGAGATATGCTGTCTGGTAAACATAATAACCTCAAAAATGTACTGCGAGTAGTGGGTCATAATTCGGTGCTCAACAAACAACGCTTTGCAGGACTGTCTCTGTTTTAGACCGAGCATAGCCTTTAGTGCTTTCTTTTGCATGAGCAACACCCTATCTGCGTCGGTCGAGTTACCCCACAGCATCACGCCGTAAATCATAAGCGAGTGGAAGTATGCGAAGTATGCCTGCCTCAGCGCAGTACTTGAGACCAAGGGCTTCAGTCTGCGCAGTGCAAAAACTGCAGTACCTAGTCTATTACACAACAAGTTTACGTGTGGCTTCCAGCTCAAGGTGGGGTCTATTGTAAAGCCTAGAAATCTGCACGTATCGCTTTTTGGGATCGGACACTGGATGCTTACTCTAGGAATACCCCTGCCCGAAAATTGCATGACGTTAGATTTATTGACGTTCAGGATCAATCCGTTTGCCGTAAACCATCTATTAAGCTGGTCGCATACAGTGATGGCTTTCTCATTTAGTTCCTCGTATGTGCATGCGCTAATTACTACTGTTGTGTCATCGGCAAACAGAATGATTTCTCCGTCGGAAATAGCAGATGGTAGGTCATTCATGAATGCGAGAAACAGAGTATTTCCTAAGGCGGAACCTTGAGGAATTCCTGCCGTCACAGTGCCTATCCTCGACCGCATTCTTTTCCCATCCGCCATGACTTCAACTGTCTGGGTCCGATTTTGTAGAAAAGATTTTAGTAGGTTGCTTTCGCTACGTCCTTCCAGCAGCCCATAACACGAGAGCTTTTTAATAAGTAGGTCGTGACTTATGACATCAAAAGCTTTGGACAGGTCACAAAAAATACTAGCTATTTTGTGCCTGTCATCAATACCTGTCGTTATGCTGTCAATCATGTGATATGCTGCAGTAGTAGTGGACATGTTTTTACGGTAAGCGAATTGTCTGTCGGTCAGTAAGTCATTTTCCAAATGTTTTATTAATTGTTGGGATATTATAGACTCGATTATTTTGAACTTTTTGATCATTACAGTATGAAAACCAATACACCGAGAAACTTAAACTAACAAAAATGTTTCATTCCAAGAAGGAAGAAGGAAAATATAATAATAATACAGCAACAACAACAGTAAAGCGTAGGCACAAAATACAATGGAAGAACAGAAGTAACATAATTATCACAAAACATAATATCATACAGGGACTGTGGAAGGCCTATCGTCCATCATCTCACAATACCTCAGACACTCACGGTACACAGTCGTCCGTCCCCATGCAAACAAGTCACAATCAGGTTCTGACGTCAAGAGCGCATTCAGTAGTGTCAAAGCTCGAGGGAGCGGCGAACTTCTGCGTGACACTGTGCGTGCCTCAGGTTAGTCCTGGGGGTATCCGGCACGTGCAGTCTGAGCACGCGATTCACGAGGTCTGGGCAGTCTGATTCACCGCGCAGCATGCGACAAACGGTAATTAACAAATTGCAGTTACGCCTTACTTCTAGAGAGTTGTAACCGAGTGCTCCGAGCAAAAACTTAGTCGGATATAAAAACGGGTAATACCCATAAGTTTTCTTATAAAGAAATCTGAGGAAAGCTTTTTGTATCTTCTCTAGAAGTAAGGTGTAAGTCGACTCATAAGGGATCCACACAATTGACGAGGTTTCCAACTTGCTCCTCACCAATGCGTTAAAGACAAATTTTATGGCCTCGACATCTCGGAACTCCTTGACATTACGGATCACAAAGCCTAGTCTTCTAAATATCCTTTTAACTTTTTATCCTTATAACACATTTACATTCTCGAGTATAGGTATTTAAAAATATCTGATGGTGAACTAACTCGAATGCCTCTAACAAATCCAAGAATAAGGCATGCTCATAAATTTTTATCATAAGTTCATAAGAATTAGTAACACCTTTAGTATAATAATTATAATAAACCATTGTATTGAGTCATTTGCTTTAAATCCCAAATATCCCAGTCTTAGTTCCAGTATTAAAACAACATTAATAATACTAAATACTAACCTGTGTTTTAAGATCATTTAACCTCTTTTGTGCCTCGCCTTTTTGGTTTTCTAACTGTTTTAACGTCGCCGTCAACGTGTCCAATTCGCTCTGGAAAAAAAAGTTATTCTAATACGTTTATTGGCATTTACCACCGTATAAAATATAGTTTGCTTATATTTAGTAGAGTAGGTACATGGGTGAATCAACTTTTAAGTGTTCAACATCAAACGTACAGAGTCCCTGATCGATATTACAAATTTATATAAAGGTAATGAGCTTTATTTGCATTCCATTTTGTTCCCAGTAATATTACGTAACACTTCATCACGAAACATTGAATTGTTTTTTACAATTTACCCGGTTTTTAATGGTTGTCCGAAGGACCAAAAGGTGGTTTTCATAGTAGGTCAAATTGTCCCTTTGCGACGGTGCACCATAAAACTTTGAATCACGAAAAAAAATACTATTGTGGGATTGATATACATACACATAATCATTTTTATGGATAAGTATCATCAATAAAACACCGATTTCTTATATTTTTACTAAACCGTTTATGAATTTCTTGCGTTTTAATTTTGTCCCTTGAAATTATCCGCGTCATGCAGTTCCATCGGACAACCATAAATTTGTTACGGAATCTAAATGTAGTTGGCCCAGTAAGGCACTTGACAACAAGCTTAATTTCCTAGTAATCTGATAGGCCTAGCCGCCATTTGGAATACACGACACTCGCGGCGTCAGTCGGTCGGGTACTATTGGTGAGTGCGGGGTGGCTTTATTGTCTGTCCATCGGACCACCGGCACAAATTCGTAAGTTATTAATATATTTGAATAAATTATGTCGTACTAGATTCTGTTATATGTATATGTTACGGTAAGGATGAAATAAAACACAACAAATCATTAATTTTTGCTGTACGGGTCAAAGTTTAAGAAAAGTCCCTCGGACAACTAGTCACTCGGACAACGGATTTGGTTGTCCTTAGGACATTTTGGTTGTCCGTTAGACAAAAATGATGTGATAAGATGTTTAATAGGGTAAATACATGTGATAAGATGTTAAATAGGGTAAATACCCAGTCTTTGATCTTTCGCTTTGACATAAGGTTAATTTTAAGATATCAACAACAACAATTTTATCTCAATCTCGGGGATCTTTACCTTAATTAATAACTTGCTTACACGTATTTCATGAAAATAAAACTGTCTGTATAAAACGATTTAAAAAGATTAATCGCGTTTATTTTTTGTAAATTCATCCTGACGTTTTGAACCCTTAACAGGTTTCGTGAAAAAATATATTTTTAATGTTTTATTTTTAATATACCCTGGGGACCACGAACGCTGTAAAGGGTTCGAAACGTCGAGATGAATGTACGAAAAATATACGCGATTAATTCGTTTAAATTGTTTTTAGGGTTCCATACCAAAATGGTAAAAAAGGAACCCTTATGGTGTCACTTTGCTCCACCTGTGCTCACCGTAGTGCCGGTCCCAAGCCTGAAAAAAGGCGCAGGGTTCATCGAAAGGCCAACCACCGCTCATGGTAAATGCGTGCCACGACAAAACAGGCAAACTTCACACTGAGCGTGAAAAGTGATCAAACGGTGGCGTGAATACAGATCTGTTAAACATCGGTCAAGTCAGCCCTGAACCCACTTTAACGTATTACGACGTCTAAGAAGATCTCTTACCACCTTCGTTTAGTGAAATCAAGGAAGCCGTTACAGGACTTAAAAATAATAAGGCGCCAGGACTGGATACTATTTCCGCGGAACTCCTAAAAAAAGGTGGCCCCATGCTGGAAAAAAGACTGTTGCTAGTATCAAAAATATGGCAGGGAGAAAAGATGGCCCAGGAATAAGATTTGGGCATCATATTGTCTATTTATAAGAAAAAGGGCGATAAAGGTACATGTAGCAACTATAGAGGCATAACCGTACTATCGACTGCATATAAAGTCTTCGCTAAGGTACTGAACAGGCGGCTTAGTGTATACGCTGAGGAAATACTGGGAGACTATCAGTGTGGTTTCAGGCCGAACCGCTCTACAACTGACCATATACATCTGATGAGTCAAATGCTGGAGAAGGCCTACGAATACAATTTAAATCAACACCATATGTTTGTCGACTTGAAAGCCTGCGCTTTCGATAGTGTCAAACGATCTCAAATACTGTATGGCATGTTACTGCTCGGAGTGCCAAGCAAATTGGTAAGACTGGTAAACACTTCTCTAGCCCACTCCAAATCTGTAGTTGCCATTCAAAATGAAGTATCCGAGCCTTTTGAAGTATATTCTGGAATCTGGAGTCAAACAGGGAGATGCACTTTCGTCTATAGTATTCAACTTGGTATTGGAGGCTGCAACTCGCCAACTTGGTATCAACGGCCTGATCGATTATAAAACCACACAAATAGCGGCAAATGCGGATGATATTGTTATCACCAGCAGGTCCAAAACCATAATGATCGATCACGGTGTTGGTCTTGAAGCAGAATCGATTAAGTTTGGTCTGCATGTCAATGCAGACAAAACGAAATACATGTCCTCAACGCGCCAACCGGCCCCATTGCTAAACATTTCTCTCGGAACTAACACCGTTGAGGAAATTGCCAGCTTCAGGTACCTAGGATCCATACTTACCTCCCAAAACAAAACTGAAGAGGAAATAAGGGCTCGCTTAATGGCAGGTAACAAGTGTTTTTACGCATGCCAGAAACTTCTCGGATCTAAGTACTTAAGTCTACGATCAAAAGTCGTCATCTACCTAATTATCATAATGCCAGTTGTAACATACGCATGCGAAACCTGGGCTACGACGCAGAAAATTGAACAAAAACTAACCGTGTTAGAGAGAAAAGTGCTGAGATAAATCTACGGTACAATTAGAGAAATAGACGGAACATACCGCCTGCGAATGAATCACGAGCCAGATGCGCTAATGCGACAGGAGACCATACAGCGACTGCGTTGGGCGGGCCATTTAGAAATAATGCCAGATTCTAGAGCAACTAAGATATTAACTAAATGGAAGCCGCAGCAAAAGAGACCAAAAGGAAAGCCAAGAAAACGGTGGATAGACTGCGTAGAGGAAGACTTACGGAAAATGGGAAAGTACACAAATTGGAGGAAGGAGGCTAAGGAGGCTCCGTCTGTCTGTCCGTCTGTCTGTCACCAAGCTGGCTATCTCAGGAACTGCAAATCTTATATTTTTTATAAAGTTGTTGATTATTAAGAATTGTAATAATATTTCTGTTGTTCGGTGTGCTGAAATATTAAAACTGCTTGCTAATACTTCAATAAATTTGTTTTATTTAGTACCTTCCTTAAGATTGTAGGCTCTAAAATGTCCTTTGGACAACCAGATATGTCCTTGGGACAACTACGTTGTCCCTGAATTGAAAACCACTTATTATTATTTTTTTCGTTTTAACACCCAGAATAGTTCATATTGTTTTAAAAATACAATAGCACAATACAAAACCAAGTAGCCGGAGGAATTTTGTTACATTACTATTACTATATAGCGTTTTAATCGAAAAGTTCCGATCCTGTGAAGTTACAGTTGTCCTGGGGACATGATAAGGGGAAATATTGTGAAATTCAGGGCGATATTGCCATATTTATAGATAAAACATGAAACTATATTGTTTAATCAATGTAGGTAAAATAACTGTATTCACAATAATTGATGTTTGGTATGTTAAAAAATTAATTTTAAATGGTTGTCCAGGGGACATCAGATTTGGGCTGGTGAACTTTTTTTAGTAAAAATCACTAAATTCGCAAAAAAAGTGCTCTGCTCTATACATAATCATAAATTATAGAAAATTATCTTTAAAATATAATAATGAAATATGAAATATAAGAAAAAAAAATATAAGTCCATAATTTCATCATGTGGATATTTAAAAGTTGATTCACCCACATACGGTAGGTACGTAGGTAATGTGGATACGACACGTGTTACGTAGATTGGTTACTTACTTAGCTAAACAAGTTCTGATGTGTAAAATCCCTTGAAAAAGTATACCAGGGGCCTATTGCATAATAAAATACAAGCTAATAGTATTAGTAATTTTGGTTGTAACTTGTACTTTTCGGTTGCATAATAAGATACAAGGGACCGAATATACAAGTAATAAGTACAAGCTAATAATATTGGTTAATTGACTTGTAACTTGTAGATTTTTGTTGCATGATAAAATACAAGTAATTAAGTACAAGTACTAAAATATTAGCTCTACTAACTAATACTATGGGTGAATTTTATTCGTTTTTGTTGCAAAATGAGTCGAAGTAATCAAATTATTTGTGGTAACTTGTATTTATTACTACTCACCTCAGGACCACGGTAATTTTAAATTACAAGTAGCTTACAAGTAGCTCCAGGTGGTGCGAGGAAGATCTGGGGCCTATTGCATAATTAGACTAATAATATTAGAGAATATTACTAGTTACTAGTTAACAAATTATTAGTTCGATTATTTTGCGTTGCATAATTATTTTAGGTGATCACTAGTAATATTAGAAAACTAGAAATATTAGAAAACTGCAACAAAAACTAATAAAACTCACCCATAGTATTAGTTAGTAGAGCTAATATTTTAGTACTTGTACTTAATTACTTGTATTTTATCATGCAACAAAAATCTACAAGTTACAAGTCAATTAATCAATATTATTAGCTTGTACTTATTACTTGTATATTCGGTCCCTTGTATCTTATTATGCAACCGAAAAGTACAAGTTACAACCAAAATTACTAATACTATTAGCTTGTATTTTATTATGCAATAGGCCCCTGGTTGGTACTTGGTACAACTACAACTGAGAAGTAGGTTGCATCAACTGGCCAAGCTTAAGAAGAGTGAGATTGAACAAAATAATAATCTCTTTTGAGATAATCTTTCTTTGAGGAATAACAGGACACGCACATCATCATCGTCACATTAAGTAGGTATAGTGATGGGCTCCCGCGCTATAGCCTCCATCTCTGGCCTCACCTGCAGGCCCGTGGCCTCGCCTGCGCCGGCGGCCAGCTCGCGCGTGCGCGCGGCGATCTCGGCCTCCAGCGCGAGCCGCTCCCGCGCCAGCGCGTCCACCTCCCGCGCTATAGCCTCCATCTCTGGCCTCACCTGCAGGCCCGTGGCCTCGCCTGCGCCGGCGGCCAGCTCGCGCGTGCGCGCGGCGATCTCGGCCTCCAGCGCGAGCCGCTCCCGCGCCAGCGCGTCCACCTCCCGCGCTATAGCCTCCATCTCTGGCCTCACCTGCAGGCCCGTGGCCTCGCCTGCGCCGGCGGCCAGCTCGCGCGTGCGCGCGGCGATCTCGGCCTCCAGCGCGAGCCGCTCCCGCGCCAGCGCGTCCACCTCCCGCGCTATAGCCTCCATCTCTGGCCTCACCTGCAGGCCCGTGGCCTCGCCTGCGCCGGCGGCCAGCTCGCGCGTGCGCGCGGCGATCTCGGCCTCCAGCGCGAGCCGCTCCCGCGCCAGCGCGTCCACCTCCCGCGCTATAGCCTCCATCTCTGGCCTCACCTGCAGGCCCGTGGCCTCGCCTGCGCCGGCGGCCAGCTCGCGCGTGCGCGCGGCGATCTCGGCCTCCAGCGCGAGCCGCTCCCGCGCCAGCGCGTCCACCTCCCGCGCTATAGCCTCCATCTCGGGCGTCGGCTGCGGGCCCAGCGTCGGCGCCTCCGCTACCTGCAACCGTCAAACTAATACTTAGCCCGGAGGAGTACGATAAAACTTTTTTAACAAAATACTCCTTTAGACCGAGATAAAAAGATTCATATAAAACATTCACATTTGAAAGTTCAGTAAAGGACAGTTGAACCGCATAAAATTCCAAAATTTCATTCCGGAAATACTACAAAATATTGGCATTATTTTTTTATATACAACGATTAAATTACCAATTCCATATTTTTCTCGATAGTCGTCTGCATATTTCTAAAGCATTTAATAAAACTAGTACAAATGATCGCAATAATCAAGTGAGAGCCATTTTCACGGAGCAAATCAGTTTTACGAGCGCCGTATCTCGATAATCGGCGAGCCAAGCCATAAAACTGTATGCGCACATTGTGCACCGTGTCAAATGAACGGGTGTACAATTTCTATGTCGCTTGACACAGATATCAGTCTAAAAGTGTTTAATACTGTTCGACTGCAACATGATTTTACCGAAACCGAACCTTCGGACAAACAATACAAGATTTAATAGTTCACATCACTAACAGAACAGCTGGGCCTGTAGGTACAGGCCCAGCAGGGGCAGGGGCAGGGGTGGGGTGTAGGTATTGTGGGTTGGCGGCCTCATCGGCCGGGAGTGTACCTGTGGGTCGGCGGCCTCGTCGGCCGGGAGTGTACCTGTGGGTTGGCGGCCTCGTCGGCCGGGAGTGTACCTGTGGGTCGGCGGCCTCGTCGGCCGGGAGTGTACCTGTGGGTCGGCGGCCTCGTCGGCCGGGAGTGTACCTGTGGGTTGGCGGCCTCGTCGGCCGGGAGTGTACCTGTGGGTCGGCGGCCTCGTCGGCCGGGAGTGTACCTGTGGGTCGGCGGCCTCGTCGGCCGGGAGTGTACCTGTGGGTCGGCGGCCTCGTCGGCCGGGAGTGTACCTGTGGGTTGGCGGCCTCGTCGGCCGGGAGTGTACCTGTGGGTCGGCGGCCTCGTCGGCCGGGAGTGTACCTGTGGGTCGGCGGCCTCGTCGGCCGGGAGTGTACCTGTGGGTCGGCGGCCTCGTCGGCCGGGAGTGTACCTGTGGGTCGGCGGCCTCGTCGGCCGGGAGTGTACCTGTGGGTCGGCCGGGAGTGTACCTGTGGGTCGGCCGGGAGTGTACCTGTGGGTCGGCGGCCTCGTCGGCCGGGAGTGTACCTGTGGGTCGGCGGCCTCGGGCGGTGGGCGCATGTTGGGCGCCAGCTGCTGCGGCGGCGCCTGGCCGAGCAGCGCGCGCTTGACGAGCCACATGGCGAGCGCGAATTGCCCGCGGTTCAGCTTGCCCACTCCCTCCATGTCGCACAGCGCCCTACAAATCATCAATAGATAATTGAGCAGATATTTTTTATTATTATTTAAATCTTTGTCTCCGTGCACTCACCATATGTGTGCGAGGGTGTGCTGCGGCAGGCCGGACTCGAGGAACACGTGTTTGATCTCGAGCCCGGAGACCAGGCCGTCGCGGTCGGCGTCGGCCGCCGCGAACTGCGCGTCGAACACCGCCTTCTCCGCCGCCGACACCACCCAGCCGCCGGCCGGCGCCGGCCCGGGCCCCGACACCAGCGCCGTCATCAGCTGCGGCTGCGACGACGGCGGCTGCCGGGGAACACAAACGATTACGAATCATACAAGTATATGGCCGCTATAATAACAACCCGTCTTCTAATACTTACGCTCGATAAGTCCAGCAACCCCTCGAGTAGACTGGCGTTGCTCTGCGCGGGCGGCGGCCTCGGGGGCGGCGCGGCGGCGCGGCCGGGCGAGGGCGGGCGGCTGGGCGGGCGGGACGGCGGCCGGGACGGCGGGCGGGACGGCGGCCGCGCCGGCCGCGCGCGCAGCTCGGGCGGCAGCGTCGTCGGCACCGCGTGCTTCTCCAGCGCCTTGTACACCAGGTGCATCGCCTGCCGGGAACATATTACACGACCTTCATCTCCTGTATCATGTGCCCGTCCAAAAGTTACCAAAACATTTTCTCTTTATCAGAATTCACACTTGATCGCCAACTTACTAAATAACCCGACAGTTCTATTGATATTGAGATAACTCCTGGTGGGCATCGATCCGCCCCAGATCCTCCCCAGCATTTCCAGAGCGTGCCCAGGGCAGCTGGGACTCCATCAGCAGTTGTGGATCAGGTATAGCTGCCGACTCACCACTAGGAACTCGTGGCGGTCCAGCATGCCGTCGCGGTCCTGGTCCGCGAGGTCCCAGATCTTGCCGAGCGTGTCCAGGGGCAGCTTCGACTCCATCAGCACTCCTTTTACCTGCACACATCATAAGTTACCAATACTAACCCAACAGGCCAATTTTGTACGATTGATGATCAGTCACCATCTTGCAGCGTTTTACCTTGTTGCCAGCAATGAGCCCATTACTGGGCTGCAGCGAGTCGAAGAGCGCGTTGTATTTGTCCCGCTCGCTCGGCTTCATGGACCAGTCGGAGACGGCGGGGGCGGGGGCGGGGGCGGGCGCGGGGGACGGCGCGGCGGGGCGCGGGGGGCCGTGCGCCGGCACGCGCGGCAGCTCGCCCTACAGCACAGCATTGTAGATATTCATACACTTATGGAACACGGTTCATACATTTTTACATTACACACCAAAGTTGGTATTACAAGAATTGAATCTAAACGACATTGGTAATCGACCGTTGGACACCAAGGAGCAGTGAACAAGTTTGGTGTCAGCAAGGGTATACTGACCACTTTGGGCGGCGGCGTGTCGGCGTGGATGTTGGTCATGTTGATATCGCGGCCCGCCTGCGCGAGCGCCACCAGCTTCAGCGCCACGAACAGCCCCGTCTGTACGCAAATAAACATTTCTTGTATCTACAAGCATGTAACAGGATAAACGCAGTGTTACAGAATATCCAACAGACCTTAGCCTTCCGCTTGCAGGACTAACAGTCATTGATGCAAGGATTTCTTGAGTATTACTTCTGACAATGTAAAAGCCGACGCCATCAAGAATTTATATTTTTCGTTCAAAGTCAATACTCAAAGATGATAATAAAAGACGATAAAAATTACTGTGGACATCGTAGTTAGAAGTCGGAGACATCTCATGTTTTTGTAAGAATAAACTAGTCCCTAATCACTTTGAATAATTTTTTTGCAGACTTATTAGGACACAAACTCATAAATACATTATTTCGCTCGAAAAGAACATGAACGATCCCCGTTTTTGTTATCTTTACGTGCCGTATAAAAAGTGTTACAATCGCAATTGGAGTCAATGCGTCTAAATAAAGTCCACGGCTCAATCAAGCGAAAAATCATAAGGCAACACTACATTATTGACTTACTTTACAATGTTTTAAGAAGTGAATAAGTATTTAGTATTTGCAAAAGATTACGTTTAGATTGAATCTACTTCATTTATATTAAAATAAGACGGTAAATGAACTAATGTCGGTCACAAACGACAGAGTTTCGTTCTTGTGGTGGTCTGGTAGGACTGGTGCTTGCGTAGCGGCCGAGACGCGAAATGGAAAGGGTCTCGTCTCGTATTTACGACAATCGATACCCGACACGCTAATGTAACGCAGTACAAACAGAACAGTATGAGGACTATCGCAAGCATCGACATAACCGTATATTACTCGTGGACAGCTAAGGTGGAAAACTGGCATTCTAGTTACAAGGATAAATTGACACTTTAGCTAACTTTTTACTTAGTTTAAGTAAGGATACTTTGTTTTTAGGATTCCGTACCTCAAGAGGAAAAAATGGAACCCTTATAGGATCACTTTGTTGTCCGTCCGTCCATCCGCCCGTCTGTCCGAACGCGTAGAGGTAGCAAGTTGAAATGAATACCACATAGTCTGCGTTATTTTTTTAATGAATTCAAAAAAACTCAAATGGAAATGGGCGGGTCATTTGCACGCATGGACAAGGAAAAATGGACACAGAGAGTAACTACCTGGCAAGGACAAACAAACAAAAGAAAAAGAGGTAGAACGAGAGAGAAATGGGTTGACGAAATAATAAAAATAGCCGGAGAAAATTGTAACTCAAAAGCTAAAGATAGACAGACATGGAGCAAAATGGAGGAGGCCTTTACCCGTTGAGGGGTATCCATAGTGAATTTGTATAAATAGATTTAATAATAGAATTTAATAACATTGACATTTATTTGATTTTATGTAATTATTTTATTTGATTATTTAGAAGAAAGAAGTTATATTTTAATAATGATTATATTGTCTACATATTAATTCCTATGATATCTGATTTTGTAAATCATCATTCATTATGGAGATTAAGAGGCCATAATAATAATAATAAAATACAGGTCTGCGGTCTCCTAAAGCTGTGAAAAAATCAAACTTCTACGTCAACGCAATCAAAACATACAGCCGTTTATGTCGCATTTCCCATACATTTGCAATGGGAATCAATATGTATAGGGTACAGTCAAGTGCAAAAATACGTACCGACAAAATCGACTCATAAATATGGTACTACGCTCTTATTACAATGGAATAATCCTGATCCTGTAGTAAACTGACGTGACGATGGTCATAGTAGTCATACGGGGCGGAATAGAGCGGGCTATCAGCTGTTTTATGTTTGGCGTAAGTCGCTGATGTACGTTCCGTAGCGTAAACAACAACAGTGGATGAAATGCTTAGTAAATAAGCGTTAAAAACTAAAGGCAACCGTCAGTGCCGGGTTAACTAAATAATAAAGCAAGCTTAATGCACCATACCTAGAAAAGTAGCAACATTTTTTGATTTAATAAATTCCGATATTCTTGTGATTGTGACACCTGCCTCCACTGCACGGCTTTACTTGTTATGCCATAAAAGTCTCAACCTGGCACTGATAATCGACTAGATCTTGGGACATTTCACTGATAACACGATGACATAGTAAGGGGGCGGAAACGATATACCAGACAGCACAATTAGCAACAATAATTTTATTCCAAATATCAATAATACCTCACAAAATCATCGCACAATACCGACACTTCACAGACGCACGTACACATTATACTTTTACCCAATTCTAAAACATTCTAAGTGGAAATGTTTGTGTTTTCGTATGCCGCAGAGCAATTAGCGTTTATTTGCCATTAACAGTAAATTAGTACGTCTTGTGCCACTTCATGCATCGGAGCGAGCGAGCAAACGGGCGGACAGAAGATATGTTATCACTCTTTATGTAATTAAACATCCTCCGACATCGCTAGCACGCTAACACGTCGAATGTAGGCACATACTATGCTAGCCTCTCAATTACGAAGTGAATATTTGGTGGATGCGAAACGTAACGATTTTATTCGGCAGACGCGACCTTCAAACGGTTAAGTGTTGAATTACTCAGGCACAGTACTGACACACTTGTTACAATATAATTCCGACTTTACGTGGTGATATTAGACTTTTTTTTTCGAGATCAATAACGACATAATTACTATAAATTGAAAGAGATGTCATATACTAAAGAAAAAGTGACCAAGGTCCCCGGTGAAAGTCCCGGGGAGGCGGAGGTCTGCCGCGAAAGCAGGAGGTCGCTGGTTCGATCCCAGCCCTGCTCTCCGGGGACCTTGGTCACTCTTTCTTTAGTATATGACATCTCTTTCAATTTATAATTTATATATAGTAGTGTGACTACTAAAAAAACACAAAACCATGAATCAAAACATTTATTACATTTAATAAATGATTTGATTCGTGTTTTAAAATTGGACATAATTACTATTTAAAACGAGATATTTACCATGTATATTCGTTTTTGCGAGCTGCCGATATTTCGATTTAAAATCGAATAAGGACATGTAGGCAAGACTTTTTACAATAAGAAATTCAGTTAGATTTACCAGAATATGATTCTGAAAGATAACGAAAGCAATCGCTCGAGTAGCGAAAAGTTCCGTTAGCACTTCCGGTGTCGGTTTCGCCGCTTCAGGAGCATCCTTCGTGCCCGTGAAATTGAATGCCATTCAACTTCCGGACGGAATTACGACCCCCGTTAAAATGACGTTGAATGGAAGAAATGACGGCTTTCTGTGAGAAGACATCTTGTCAGTTTACATCTCACTTCACCCGTTATCACCGCGTTATGTGGCAGCGTAATTTTAGTTTACCATGATGAAGGTTCAATAGAATATGTTAAAACTTATTGTTAATTGTAAGTAGCAAACTAGCCTGAATAATAATAAACAATTGTCTTATTTAGGTTCGATGGCGAAATGTTCTATGAGTAATAATTATATGCATGTGTTGGTATTGTTTTCCAGTTTCGTATCTTCGTGTTCTTGATGCATTTATGTACCTATAGGTACTATTTGGCTTGTATTACGATAAATTATATATTTAAGATTCAATAAAGTGCTTTATATGTATGCACGTACCTACTCGCAATACTTACTGACTAGTGATTATTACCTAATGTTAATTTAGTTAAGTTTCTCTAAAGCGAAATGTATAATTTCTTTGAGAAAATAAAGTTCTATAAACCGAAGATAGAGATGAAACCGAACTAACTGAGAACCTTAGACCAGACGATAACCTTGCCCCAGCCAGTACCCTGCATTCTAACAGCGCTTCTTCTACAACTACCTCAATAATTATCTAATCAATTATCAAGTCAATTGAAACTTATTTTCATGTAAAATCGGGTAGGCGTTAGGTATTCTCAGGCCTAGTACAGTCAAGTGCAAAAATATCGTTCGACAAAATCGACTCATAAATATGGTACTACGCTCTTATTACACCGGCATAAGGTGCTATGGGACATATTTTTGAGTAAGATGTGCACCGCCATATTTTTACACTTGACTGTACCACGAAAATCGAACGATCGACAATTTGTACGCCCCTCGCCGTCACACTTGCTTATTGAAGCGATAAAGAGGTTTTTCCCTCAATGCCAATTTTAGATATTTGTGGTAACTGCAGACCTCACATAAACAGATCAAATGCACAAGTTTCGAAACTCTCACACTTCTCACTGCCAGCGACTCTAGTGATAGTGGAGGTCGCCCGTGTCACATTCTTGTGGTAGAAGACCTCTTAAATCCTGACAACATGACATCGGCAAGGGCCGACCTCTTTAGGAACAATCAGTTGAAGTTACCTTGTCGAGGTAGCCCTTCCCATTGGGGTCGGAGAGGTCCCATATCTTGGAGAGCACGACATCGCTGAGGCGCGACTTCTTGAGGAACCGCGCGGCGTCGGGCGCCTGCACCGCGCCCGTCGCGTTCGGGTCCACCTGCGAACACGCAAATTCCTTTAACGCCTGACAAGATTTAATTTAACAAGATGCCATCCCACACCAGCATCGTGAGATTCGTGAGGCAATAGTGCTGGTATGGACACGCGTACTAACTAACTACTTCCTTTTATTAACTATTTGTAGCCCCTATTGCAACAGCATAAGTTCTATAGATGGGCAGTTCTAGATGTTACTGTGTGTACAGTCGCAAATATCTGAACACAACTCGAACGCCTTAACAATAGAGACGTGCTCAGATATTTGTGAGCTGTGATCTTATGGCGACTATACAGTCCTGCAATATCCTATCTTCGTTAATTTCCACAACGAAGCGCGCAAAAATTACTGTATCTTTAGTAAAATTATTAAATATTTTGTACAATGAAGGCTAATAAACTAATAAAAGTCTAAATGCTCTCCCAAGCAGACCGACAGAGACGAGCGAGAAGCGTGTAGCGACGAGCGAGAGTTGTGAGCTACTTTCTGAGCCAAAAAAAACCTCACGTGATTTGTGCATGAGCCCTTATTACTGTCTCAAGGTGTAAACTCAGATTTAGAAAACACATCTCTTCGAGAAACTTTATCTTTTACATTAGACTAACATAAGAATTTAAGGAACTTTCCCTCCAGGGCCCATCAAAACTTTCCACAATGTATATGACTAAAACAAAAAAGTGTCAAATCATAAAAAGGAGAAACATTCTTATTTTTCATGTTATTTAAAAAAGAAGTTAATATTGAACTAATCCATAATCTAATGGAATTGTTCAGAATAATCCCTGCCGCTTCTTTCCACCATCACTCTACGTGACAACATTTCCATCCTCATCATATAAATGGTTGGTAGTCCTCAACTGCATGTTTCTCCAGAAAATTCCTGCCTTGCACAGCTAAACTGTGGAATGAACTGTCGGCTGCGGTATTTCCGGAACCGATACAAATACAACCTTCAAGCATTTAAGAAAAGAGTGTACTCCCACCTTTAAGGCCTGCAACACACGACACCTCTGGTGTTGTGAGTGTCTATGGATGGAAATAATTGTTTACCATCAGGCGATTTGTATGCTTTGCCACCAAAAAAGAAATCCCATGTCTTATTTTATCTTACTCAGAACTTGCTTCACCTTAACATATCTTGTCATCAACATACTAGGGATGTGTAATGATTGCAACATGCATGTTTACAAATAAACACTTGTCACATTTCAGTACTATGGTACTACAATGTAAAGTATATAGTAACATAGTGTAACTATTTACAGCTATCTCTCACACTGTTTCTTTCCTTTCTAAGCAGATATTTCTCAAGAAGTTCTCTGTGATAGTAATTTAATAGAAACAATGTTCTTGAATTTACTTCATTTCCTTATATGAATCTGTCTTGATCCTAATTTTATGCTTATTTGGGTCCATTTAACCTTCAAGGTCAATATTTTATTTTGAAATGTTTCATGTAAGCATTTTTAGCCAGCAAAGCAAAAGTAGTTAAGCAGGCTCTTTTCTTAGCGAGACGGCACTGCTATGCCGCTTATCCCATTTCGCCTTTCCAGCAACAATATAAACTCTTATTATCTGAGTCCGTATAAAAGGCAGCCAAATAATCGGCAACCCAATAATTCGTGTCCATTTTTTTGGTTGCGGATTATTGGGTTGCTGATTATTGTACTGCAAAAACTGTGGCTTCGGATTATTGGCCCGCTACCGAGCTTGTCCGACCCGATAAAAGGCAGCCCAATAATCGGCGACCCAATAATTGGCAACCACGATGTACATGGATTATTTGGCTGCCGATTATTGGCCTGCTTCGTGATTGCTCGACCCAAGAAAAGGCAACCCAATAATCGGCGACCCAATAATCCATGTACATCGTGGTCGCCAAATATTGGGTCGCCGATTATTGGGCTGCCTTTTCGCGAGATGCGAAAAAAGTCAGTTCTGGCTGTTAGGTCGCAGTTCTACCTAACACTCCTCCTCGCTTCGCTCGTCGTCGTACCTAAACCGACCTGCCTTAACAGTCGATCTAAGGAGTCTGTATAAAAAGCAGACAAATAATCGGCAGCCCAATAATTCGTGTCCATTTTTTTGGTTGCGGATTATTGGGTTGCTGATTATTGTACTGCAAAAACTGTGGCTTTGGATTATTGGCCCGCTACCGAGCTTGTCCGACCCGATAAAAGGCAGCCCAATAATCGGCGACCCAATAATTGGCGACCACGATGTACATGGATTATTGGGCTGCTTCGAGATTGCTCGACCCAAGAAAAGGCAGCCCAATAATCGGCGACCCAATAATCCATGTACATCGTGGTCGCCAATTATTGGGTCGCCGATTATTGGGCTGCCTTTTCGCGGGATGCGGATTAGTGGCACCCTATTATCTTATATGGTTTTGCATCATTTGGAACACTTTGCCCACAACGTTACTTGTAGTGCTAAACATACTGAGTAGATTGCTTATCTTATTTGAGTGCACATAAAACCATACTTAAAAGCTTATACAACAAAACGGGTCACAGTTTTTGTTGTGTTTTAGGCAGACTTATTAGTTAATTATTAGACTACCTAGGTCACAGTAACTGACAGGTTGTCTGTCTGGCTATACATTTTTTAAACATATCTAGTAATGAAAAACTATAACATCTACTCAGTTACACTACACATTCAAATTGATGTTTAGTAACAGATACCAGCCTCTCACTATCAAGATGAATAATCTTTGGCATTCAATGATAACAGCTGAGTCAATAACAATTTCAACCACATTTTAAAGATTTTTTTATCTCTAGATAAGTAAGAATAAAACTATTTTTGGTTCAGTCCAGACAGTACTGTGAGGCTTTCATGAAATGAGAATCATTCTTATTCATCATGTTCAAAGCCAATAACAACACCAGGCAACCTATTAATAATAAAACTTCACATCGATTTCAGAGGACACAAGAAGTCGTATCGTAATTCCATAATCAATACACTACTATCAACCGTAACGTAGTGTTTATAACAAGAAACATGCAAGAGACTCTGCTACCACCAATACATCAAAATACCTCATACCTGGTGATAATACGCTTCGTATATAGCGCTGTGGGTCCCTGCCACCTGCAATGGTTCAAGCCACATTTTGAAAACACAAAACTCCCGGCGAAATAACTTTAAAAAACAAGTATTTTCAATCACACGAAGGGTGTGACATTTGGTCAGTTCATGACATTCAAAGTTCGCTAAAACCGAATTAAATTACGAAACTACTAAATGGTTACGGTTTTGAGCAGAAGATTACACCACGTATGTTCACTACACTTTATGACGAGGGTAACTATTAAGTACAGACTGCTCAAAGCAATCAATTCCGATATTTTTTGAAGCAGCGTAAACCAACTGAGTACACGAAACTTTGACACTGAATATCTCAGAACATTTATGTTCTTTACGCAACATTAACTGCTCGATATTGTAGATCACTTAGTTCGTTGTCCGCTGATATATTACTCGGTTTCATTTGCACTACGCGGATTATTTAATTTTAACTAATTCTACCTGAGTAGGAGAAGGCAAGGCAGCCATTTTTTACATCTCCTCGTTGACCAATCAATAGAGTCCATAGGCAAAGGAGTTTTGACGTTCCGCTAGATTGTTGCCATCACCAAAAAATCCGATTTTTTTGTAACTTGATTATACAAAAGTACAATCGAGTAGACCTGTGTTATACAAATAATAAATTACTTATTTACTTACTCAGAATTTCGAAAATTCTTCGTAGAATGTTTATAAGGAATAGTTTGAAATTAGTTCAATCAATATATACACGGATTTTGCTGATTTATCGATGTTTAATGTATTTCTAAATATTAATATTTTTGACCATAATTATGTTTATTTCAAACTTTGAATACAATTTTTTAGTCGGTCAATTCCCTGCAAGTTTATTTGATAACAAGCGAGTTTTTGTAATCGGTTTAACCATTGCTTGACTTTGACATGACGATCCAACTGGGGTACCAATAGTTGTAGTGAGCTTACTGTAGTCGCACAACACAAATCGGCAAGTGTAACCTGGAAATAAAATATTGTATTGTAATTAATTAAAAAATACTAATATGTAATTCAAAAAACTTGCGCGAAATTACCGCGAGCGATACACTGCTTCCGCTATACACCATAATGCTATACTTAAAATTGCGCTATAATATGATTGTAATAGGTAGGGTTATACTATAGGGTATTACTTTTTTCTTGTTTTAGTTTCTACATAGCGAGTCAAATCTGCCGTATGCGTAACAAACAGCACTTTACATTGGGAAACTCGCACTAACTAAAAGGTTTTAATTAGTTTTACCTATCCCGTTATACGTATTTGTCTATAAACAAAGCTTGAAAGTTAAATTTGACACACTTTCTGGTTTCCGATTAATCTGAAATTTTGCAGGAACTGTTAACACATAACATGTAGCTGATCATATTATGGAGATGGAAGGTGGCTGTAGAAACTGTGATAAAACAATGCAGTGTGTTTGGGTTTGTTAGAATTGTCTTGATGAGTTGAAATGTACAGTCAACGATTATAGCTTGTATCAGAAATGAAACTTGACAAAAAAATATTTTCTCGCCTCTCGCCATACCGGAACCCCTAAGTTTGGTTTGGATGGAAGTACCAAACCATGATGCTTGTACTTAGAGTACGGCCCCAGCCGTCTTGCTTATTACAAAGATTGCTTATAATTGAGAAATTTGCCCGCATTCATTAAATTGCAGCTGTTAACACTCACGTATTTTAATTTAAACTTTCGTGAGTCATACTAATATTAAATTGCAACGGCAAATACGGCAATTACGTGTGTGTCAACCGTTGCAATTTAATACAGGTTTTTCATTTCAATTCACAAATACATTTTATGACATTACCTTATCACAAGCCAACCACATCTGATTAGCCAAGAGATACTCCAAGTGATCAATTGCAGAATGCCACTCCTGGACCTTCACATCATTGGCGGGCCATTTGCCGCGAAAATATTCAGTCTAAAAAACAAGAGCATAACATAACACTTGTTGGAACTTGGGACTAACTGTTTAAAGATTCAGGATATAAATTTATTAAGGACAACAGTTGACAACACTAAGCGTAAGAAGTAAATAATGGGCACTAAAACAGAATATTAGTTTATATCCATTCTAAAACACTTTTTTAAACTTTACTGCAACGGGGCTTCATCGCGTAAAATATTGAAAACTAACTTCCGACGTTTCAAAAGCGACATTGTCCCCGTCCCGTGGCCCCGGAGAAAGACTCAACTGACGGAGTCGTTCCCCGGGTTAAGTCTCGTTGCAGTAAATTTGTTAATAAATATCCATTTTATTCCTTAATGTAATTAGTTCAGTAAATTAAGCTACATAGTCATATTATATTTCAGCATAGTCGTTATAGTTATACTAATAATAACAACTTTTTACTCACAAACATATAGCTGTCAAGTGGGAATAACGTGCCCGAGTTGAAGAACATAGTCTGGTTGATCTTAGCTCTCGTTACGGGATCCTCAGGGTACAGAAGTTTGCCGTCTCTGGTGTGGCACAAGTATAATGCAATGGCATGGCTATCACAAATATTGTGAGGTCAGGGACACCGACACAGCGTCCGCGTGGATACCGGTTAAGGCATACGAAGGTTAGCGTTGAAGATGAAATAAACTCCAAATAATGTTGGGCACAAGTATCGACGTTTATTTTCATAATAAATACGACATTTGCACTTAAGATGAGTTACTAACACTTAGATATAGAAATGGAGTTTATGGAGTACACAGAACCACGTCTTGACACGGGAGATGACATTTGAGAAGAGAGAGTGCAAAAATGCATAGATAATTTATATCATGCATGGTTGACATCTGTCACTGTCACAGTATAGCGTTTTGTTATATACTTAAATATTCAATACTTCCCCTTAAGTATATAACACAACAGTTCTAGATAGAGTTACATAGAAACAAACTTAAAACTATACATGCTCTACCTTCTGACATGGAGTTCGTACATGAATTCAGTATGTTTACATTTACTCAGTGGCTTAGTTAGTACATCTGCAAACATACTTTCAGTATTTAAATATTTTACAGTAATAATATTTGACTCTACAAGGTTTTTAATAAAATGATACCTAATATCTATGTGTTTAGTGCGTTTATGACAATATTCCTTACTTGATAATAATCTATGCGCACTTTGATTGTCATTGTACACCAAAATAGAATGTAGCTTTAGATCCGCAAATATTTCAGATAAAAAGTTCCTTATAAAACACAGATCTTTAGATACATCACATATAGCCAGATATTCACTTTCACAACTCGATAAAGCTATACTCTTTTGTTTCCTAGATTCCCAATTAACAATGTTATTGCCTAACTTGATAGCAAAGCCAGTGTATGACCTGCGGTCATTATGATCATTTGCAAAATCGGCATCGGCATAAGCACTTAAATCCAATTGGCTACTTTTTACGAATAGTAAACAATAATCAATTGTCCCCGCTAGATACCTTTTTAATATAAGTAGACTGATCCAATTTAAGTATGCCTTTCTGTCTGTCTCGAGTTACTCTAATACCTAAATAGTTATGTATAGGGCCCAAATTTTTAATGCTGAATTCATGCTCTAATAAATTTAATACAGATTCAATTTTTGAGCTATCCTTTCTATACATAATGTAAAAGTCATCTACATAAAGAGAAATGACTAAGAACTCCTTGCCAGACTTAAAATAATAAACACACGGCTCACATTTGCTTTGTTTAAATTCATTTTTGGTTAATAAATCGTGAACTTTACAATACCACATTCTACTAGCTTGTTTAAGCCCGTAGATGCTCCTTTGTAATAGGCAAACTTTATCTTTATTTTGTTCATCATGAAATCCTTCCGGTTGCTCCATATATATAATTTGGTCAAGTTCACCATTTAAGAAAGCCGTGTTTACATCTATATGATCTATGTTGAGATCATACTCGTTAGCTAATGAAAACAAGAGACGCATAGTCGAGTGACGTACAACTGGGGAGAAAGTATCAGTGTAGTCAACACCATACTTTTGTGTGAACCCTCTTGCTACTAAGCGAGCTTTATATTTTTGAAAATTGCCTGAAGAGTCACATTTAACCCTGTATACCCACTTACATTTGATGACGTTTGTGTTCTTTGGTCGTTGAACAAGTTTCCATACATTGTTATCAATTAAAGACTTATACTCACTTTTCATTGAGTTTAACCACTCCTCACTATGACGGCTGGCCATCGCCTCATCGTAAGACTGTGGTTCATCAATGAGTTCATTTTGAGTGAGCATAGACAAATCGTAGTCGTCATACCGTTTTGGAGGAATTGCCCTAGTACTACGTACGGGCCTAGATACCGAAGCTAACCCGTCGCCTCGAGATGACGCCGCGCGAGGTGACGTCATAGGCTCAGCGCCCGCTGCACCCGCCGACGAGTCATCGGAGTACTCCTGGTCACTGCCGGTGTTCCCTTCATCTGTCAAAACAGAACTGTTAATTGTATCGCTCAAAATATGACTATTGCGATCTTCCCTATTGTTTTCATCATCATCATTATCACAGTTATTTAATTCAAGATTAAATTCGTTAATCTCAGTGATTTCATTTGAAGAATTATTCTTACTAAAATTATCTATTCCATCATTCATATTATTATTATTCAATTCATTATTGTTAAAATAAATAATATCATTACTATCACAGTTATCAGGTACATTGTGATTTGAATGAGGAGTGAAAAACTTATTCTCCATAAATTTGACATCACGAGATAAAATTACTTTCTTAGGATCTGAGGGGTCTGCCAGTCTATAACCTTTAGTGGTCTCTGAGTATCCCACAAAAATGTATTCCTTACACCTAGGGTCGAGCTTTTTACGCTTTACACTAGGAACCAGAGCATAAGCCTTGCAACCAAAAACCCTGAGGTGACTAAGGTCCAGTTTGGACCCGGTCCAAACCTCCTCCGGTATTTTACCATTCAATGCACTAGTAGGGGATCTATTTTTTAAATAATTTGCTACCATTAGCGCTTCTCCCCAAAAACATTGATCAAGACCTGCCTGTCGCAACATACACCTAACTTTGTCAAAGAGTGTCCTGTTGAGACGTTCCGAGACGGCGTTTTGCGGACTACAGTAAGGAACAGTTAACTGGTGAGCAATACCCTCCTTTTTTTAAAAAGCTAGAAAGTCTATTATTTACATACTCTTTCCCATTGTCAGAACGGATACAAAGAATTTTAAAACCAGTCTGCCTTTCAACAAAATTTTTAAATTCAATAAAGCGGTCACATACCTCTGATTTATGCTTCATCAGATAGCAGAAGGATCTTCGTGAGTAGTCATCTGTGAAGGTGACAACAAAGTTTGCACCACCCAAGCTGCTCACAGGCAAGGGGCCGGCAACGTCGGAGTGTACAAGCTCCAGGGGCCTGGTTGCACGTGTTCCACCGCCTTTGGGATATGGAATGGAAGCCATCTTCCCCTCAAGGCATGGTACGCACTCTTTTAGAGTTTCGCCATCCTGAAACATACAACCACCACATGCTATTCTATCCCTAAGGGTGTACATACCTCCTGAGCCAAGGTGACCCAAGCGTTGATGCCAAAGCTGTATAGCTGGCATCTGAGCAACGACTGCGGCACTCGATGACTCCTGCCTATCATGCAGGAACAAAGAGTGCTCCTGTTTGTGCATTCCTTTAAAACAAAGCCCTTCTAACTTATACATTCCATTGACCTCTTTGGCAGAACAAACTATTTTATTATCTTTATCAATGATAAAACAACCTCCCGAATCGAACATCACTCTCATATTATACTCTTTAACTAGTTTACTAACCGATATAAGGTTACAAGACATAAAGGGCACATAAAGTACATTATTCAAAGTAAGTACCTGATCTAAAGTCTCTATGTTGACATCACCAATCCCCTCACATTTCACTTGATTACTATTTGCAACAGTCACTGAGGAGTTCGCCTTTTTAATTGAACTGAAGCTATTATTGTTGTTGAAGATGTGGGATGTCGAGCCCGAGTCTATATAAATATCTTGATGAGACACCAGGAACGCGGCTGACATGCACTGGTTGACACCATCTTCTTTTGTCTTCTTGTCTCGTTTAAGTTTAAAGCACTTAGATTTCACATGACCTTCCTTGTTACAGTAGCTACATGTGAACCGCTTCTTTGCTTTTGAGAATTGGCCTTTCGAGACAAAAGCAGTGTCAGGTTGGCACATCGCTAGCTTCCGGGACTCCTCCTGCATGAGCCTTGCTCTAACAAATTCACTAGTCACAGTAGATGTTAGGCAAGCAGTCGACATGTTTGAGACAAGTGAGTCAAACTCCTGTGGTAATCCGCTTAACAGTAATTCAGCGATCTCACTATCCTCAATTGTTTTTCCTATGTCGGCCAACTGCTGTACCAGCCTCATAACATGGTCTATGTAGGTACTCATGCTGTTGTGATCCGTATAACTTGCCTTGTGCAGCTCACGCAGTAAAATTATCCTTCTATATAAACCTTTGTCTTCAAATACGTCCTGCAGCCTCTCCCAGGCGGTCCGTGCGCTTGTGCACGTAATCACATATTGGTATAGAGATGGGCGCAGACTAAGTGCAATTCGCGCCAGCGCACGCTGATCGCGCGCAGCGTCCGAACACGCACCGGTCACGCATTCCCAAAGTCCTTCTAGAACCAGTATCATCCTTATACTGAATTTCCAACTATAGAAGTTAGATGCGCCTTCTAATTTTTCTATATTGTTGTTGGAGAGATACGATGCAGACGTGCCGCCACTGATAGCAGGAATAGCGGGCGGCGCCATGTTGGCCGCGCCGGCTTCATTTCCTGATTGAGATGCGTTTCCACCATCGACGGGATTGTTTTGAGCCATTTGAAGATTTGAAGAGTGATGTACGTACGTCGTGAGTCTCCTCTTCGATGCAACCCGTAATCCTGGGCTAATTAACCTATTGTGAGGTCAGGGACACCGACACAGCGTCCGCGTGGATACCGGTTAAGGCATACGAAGGTTAGCGTTGAAGATGAAATAAACTCCAAATAATGTTGGGCACAAGTATCGACGTTTATTTTCATAATAAATACGACATTTGCACTTAAGATGAGTTACTAACACTTAGATATAGAAATGGAGTTTATGGAGTACACAGAACCACGTCTTGACACGGGAGATGACATTTGAGAAGAGAGAGTGCAAAAATGCATAGATAATTTATATCATGCATGGTTGACATCTGTCACTGTCACAGTATAGCGTTTTGTTATATACTTAAATATTCAATAACAAATGACGTCATTGCCGACTTGCAATGCTGGTACTTTCCGTAGCTGATTTATCTGTAAGAAAAAAAACATTACAAGTTTATTTTGTTTTATTTATTTCTCTTTTCCTCTACGAATTCTACGATTTGGAGTTGGAAATAGGCAAGTTGGTAGAAGTCAAGTTTTATAGACATCCCTCGGGCACTGACAAAAATACTAGGTACGTTGCGATACTCGTGTCTTTTTTTACATGTATTTTTTTGATGGGATTAATTACTACAGATTGATTATATTTACCTTTGTAAAAAATGAAGTTTTATTCTCCTCTTTAAATAGATCGATGTGTTGATAATCTAGCTTGATTTCCAACATGGATGCCACCATCTGCACGAAACGAACGGGAGGAGATATCTCGTCCCCATATAACACTAACTTTTTGTTCATATTTGCTTCCCTACAAAAAAAATATTTAAAATAATGGCCAGTGAATTTATCGTTAAGAGAAAAAAAGTGTTCTTTTCTTGACTGTACGGACGGACATAACCGTTTAATTACTTAGAGTTGAAACTCAAAATATTTACTAGAAAATATTTTTACCAAATGTACAGTGATTAGTTGATACTGATTAGGACTGATATGGAAAATAGATGGCCTCGCTTTTAACGAGATTAAAGAATAAACAAAGTCCTTTTAAGTCTTTAGAGTCCGAGTAAGCTAAGATGGCATCGATTTTGATAGCAGACTGTGAAAGTCATAATTTCATAGAAGTTTGACGTTTAAAATAACACTTGCGCAGTCTCTAATACCAAAATCGATGCAAACTTAGCTTGGTCTGACTCTTAAGATTTAACGTCTCCGCAGACGTTCATTTATACATAAATTATGCAAAATGCAAGTTTTGCTTGCGAGAATTCGAGATTTCATTTAAATATGAATAATTTATTTAAATATCTAAATCAATTATATCAATATCAGTAGAACCTGTTCAATGTTACAAAAACATCTTAAAAAAAACACTTACACTGTCGATCTCGTGCTGTTGCATCGCGACATCACTCGAAAGAGGTTATTCGCTATTGAATAAGCCATTTTACTAAAATACAATGCAACGCGATCCTTCCTCCTCCGCGGTCAACTAACCAATGACGCCTACTGAAAACACAACATCATCGAAAACAGCGTTCTCATCCATATGTATTTAAGGATAAGCGTAGGTACTTTGCAAAATATATCATGTTGATATAGTATGTGTTTTAAATCTGAGAGTGGTCCACAGTGGCCACAGTGGCGTAATGCAAATGTCACATAATAGAAATATATAATGTTTATTTACGTGTTTGGTTTCCGCAATTAATTTTTGTATCAGGAATTCGTTAACGCCTACTCTCAAGCATCAGTTGCCTAACGGTTGCCTCACATAATTATGTATTACTTTACTACCGCCATTGTTTATTTTTTTAAAAACCCTACACATTGAAAAAAAAATCACAGAAATTTCGGGGCTTTTGAAAAGAAAACTATTATTAAGTAAACTATTATGGCTATTATTATTATGGGTATTAGCGCTTCTCACTCATGATTATGGGGCGCGGACCGTCCCGAAACATATCGAGCTATTTTCGACTTTATAGACGTGAGTAACCCGGTCTAAGTATATTAAACTATTATGATCAGCTAAAATATAATAAAGTTCTATAGTAGCACCTACAGACACAGACCAGTGCATGGTAGCACCTCTTTAATTTGGTGTCGGTTAAAAATCTGCATGTGATATCGTAGAATCCCGTATCATGACTCATGTTTATGTTAAACGTGGCGACCCATTTGTATCACGACGAGACACTCATCACGCCGACGTCGACAGCTAATGCAATATTCATTTCATACCTGCCTTTTGCCTGGCTAACACTTTAGCATTGTCCATCTTTAATATAAATGCAGAACACTCTGCGTCTTAAATTAAATGGAAATGGTCTGGCCACATCTCTATACATATACAGATAAAAGATGGACTAAGCTCGTAACAGAGTGGACAGGGCCAGCAGGAAGAAGAAATCTTGGAAGGCCACAGAATCGCTGGGCTGATGACATAGACAAAGATTATCCATCGCAGTTCAACGCGGAAACGCAGCGAGTGTGTTGGGCACTTTTGCGCCCGGAATGGTACGGGGCGGGTTATTTGACTAGGTTTGTAGATGAATTGTTAAAACGTGCACGTTTGTATGGTATTTAAATTTATATGTAGTTTAATTCTAAATTTAATTTTGTGGATATTTTAATTACCTTTTGCCATGTTTTAGGCTAAGTTCTTTTGGAAATTGTTAGAATGTATTAATGAATTGACTTAATAAATTAGATTGCATATGATTATTAACATAATTTACACTGAGTAAATAAAGCCAAATAAATAAAATAAATGCAAAATTTCCCCAATAATAGTATGTACATTGCTATGTGTAATTGTGTGTACGTAGGTATATACACTTTATGAACCCAGTTGTATACCTAAACTAAATTCAAGGCTATTCACGGCTACTATCGCAGGTTAATCATGAGATCATATTCTGAAGTTTTCTCACTCGTGCAAAACTAAGAAATCTAATAAAATAACAAACATATCACAACCCAAATAGCTGGACACTCTTGACAGATAGGTATATAAAACATTGAAGGTTACGTTAGAAGTATTTTGTAATTTCATCACGACTGTACTCATTTTAAATTTTATAAAAGAAGGAAAGAATATTCCTGGACTGGAATTTGAAAGAAATATTATATGACGTAAACGTGTCTATGTCACGTCTATATGTATAATTTGATAGTTGTATAAAATAACATTTCATCAAAAAATATTTAAAATGTAATATCAATTAAAAAATACGGAATCATAATAATCTAAAAATATTACCGCTATTGTTAGGTTTCCGTTATCAGTTATAATGGGGGGTTCGTCTAGCAGACCTCTAGTAACAAGTTTGAAGTAAGTGATTTTTGGATTTCAAATGTTCTTAGTCTTTGTGGGAGGTATCTATATTTTTCATATTTTAGGCACTGCACGCTGTGGAAAACAGACCGCAGCCCAGCTTGTCGCACCGTCTTGATGGCTTTGGATGCTATGAACATCGATATCCGTGAAGTGGATGTCAACATGGATAAAGAAGAACACAAATCTCCGGAAATTAAATCTGTAAGACTATTTTCACTTTTTAGTCTTAACCATCATCATCATCGTTCCAGGCGAAAGACGTGCACTACTGGACAATGCCTTCCGAAGATTTCCACAATGAACCCAAGTGATTTTGGCATTTGTGGCCCTCCCATGCTGCTTCTTAAGTCTAGCAATTCTCTGAGCTATCTCGACAATTCTGATTTTCCTGCGGATCTTATTGGATTAGTTTTAATCGATTGATTATATTGATATTTGTACATCACTAGGTACATAACTTCTAATGGCACCACTTCAAATTTTCTTAGCAAAATTTTGTTCTCTTGTAATGTATAAGATCAAATTTATAATATTTTACTGTTTTGCAGATGAACCCCCTCCTAACACTACCAATTTTAAAGGACAGACAATTAATATTAAGTGACAGGTAATATTTATATTTTAAATTAAATAAAAATTTGGTCGCCAGTTTTTTAGGATTGCCATTAAAATGTTCTTACCAGAATACTATAGTCGAGAATGGGTTTGGAACGTGTGTTCCGAAGTCAATATTACTGAGCTTATTTTGGTTAAGGAGACACCAATCGATACGTTTTTGTATCGTTAGTGACATTAGACGACCATAATGACCATATTTACCTACATAGAAACAGGGGAGGAAAGTGTTTGTCGGAAATACCTAAGCGTAGTCAAGTCGTAGGTAGCATAGCGACCATTTAACGAATAAATAAATAATTGTCTCGTCGCAGCCACGCTATTTCGACGTACCTGGCGTCCCGCTACAGCACCGAGATGAGCAAGTTCCTGCTGCCGCAGGACCTCGGCGCGCGCGCCGTTGTCGACCAATTCCTGCACTTCAACAGTAGCGTGCTCTACCCGCAGTACAGGGCAGCATCTGTAAGTTTTAAGGACCTTTTGTTGTCCATTATTACAACCCGGTCATCTCGAAAAACTTGGCGTCTCTCCCTACAGCACCGAGGTGAGAGACTTCCTGTTGCCGCCAAAACCCGTAACACATTTTGTTATCCCTTACTAAAACTTACTAAAAATATCACCAAAATCAGTATCACATTTACAGATAAAAATACAGTACAATCCGATTAGTACGACTCCGCATAAAAAAAAAAACCCACCATTTTTAGCGACGTAAATATAGGCATATGGTTGGTTTTCATACAAGCCACTATGAAAGGGCATCCGTTTAGTATGAATGCTAATATTGACGGACCGCTTGTAACGACGGGATTTCAGACGAAATTGTTCAGTTACAACGATGACAAGCATTGTAATCGAACAATACACAAAAGACAGAACCTTTGATGTTTAAAAATTTAAACGCGTAAAGGTTACGTCTCGTGTAAATAAAAGCTCGACAATTTACAATGGCTTAAGCTGCAATGTAATCGGGAAGTACGACTAAATAGGTCAAGTTCAACAATTTCTTTCGCTAAAGAGAAAAATATTCTCTTTGCGCGAAATCGATTGTTCGGTGAGTTACATTAACCATTATGAATTATAATGCATGTGTGATTATTGAAATAGATAAACAAATAACATTAATTGACATTAAAATTGACAGTTCGTTTAGTACGACTGCCAGTTAGTATACGACGTAATATCACCGGTCCCTTGGACGTCGTTATAACCGGAATGTACTGTATCTGTGTAATTGTGAATTCCAGAGCCCTATTCTAAACGGTTCGCTTCAGAACGTTAACGAAAGCACGCAGGAGGAGATCCTGCGCGCGTACGCCGACATGGAGCGCATGCTGATGACGCGCGCGTGGTTTAGCGGCGGCAACTGGCCCTCGCTCGGCGACATCGCGCTCACCGCCAGTGTCAGTACGCTCAACGTGCTCGTGCCCATAGACGACATCAGGTTGGTGGACAACTGGACCTCGGGAACCAAGGGAAGGCCTAACGATGACTCGCGGTTCATGGCTACAGTAATGCGTTGTCACTCTGATTAGACAATGATAGGTATTCATTCTTAAGCGGACACTACATAGTAGCCTTCATGCAACTTAGCTATACTATGAAGGAGGGAACTCTGCAGCTGACCGTACTATATACCAGTATTACTAGTTCAACTCATATTTATCCCTTCTCTTTTAGTTATCCTAAGCTGTCGAGCTGGCTGCATCGTATGTCGGAGGAGAAGTTCTACTGCACAGCCAACAAGAAGGGCCTCGCGGAGTTCACCCGAAGAATAGGCGAGTTGACTCCAATCCAAAATCCGTAAAGGTGTTAGTCTAAATACATAGATAAAAATATCGCATGCAAAAAATGTACACGTCTAATGGAGTAATGGAGTCCTAAACCACGTATGTATGGTAGGTTCGATGAATTTCATCTACAAACCACCCCCATACCTATGTTTTTTCTCAACTATTTAAATTGCGCCAATAAGCCCCTTCAAAGATACTGGGTTAATTTGTCATTATCTGTTCATCCCAAAAAATAATGTCATTCGATAGATTATGAATCATTGCACATTTAACAATAAATGGTACAGAAAACTTGCCGCAATTACTCGAGAATCAATAACAAAAAGAAAAATTGATAAAACACTCTCTCACACACCCTTTAGTGGCCTTGGGTCATATACAAAAAATACAAACAAAAATACAAATTAACAATATCGTCGTACAGTTAAAAAAAAGTAGGTGTTACTTAATTTTAACCAAAGAGTTTGGATTGAAGGAGAGGTATAAAGTTTTGATGCCATTTAGCTCAGCTATTTTAAATATCTTAATCTACACCGTGTTATTATTGATTTCGTTAAATTCTTTGTAAGTTAATAAGAGCTACATGGTATATCGCTTTTTGTTGAATTCAAAAAAAATTTTTTTTTCGGTTTTTATACAAATAAATGCATATTACAATGTAAAAGGTCCTTTAGAGTTGCACCAAAGTAAATGTCAATTATGATTATTTATGACAAAGCTTAGCGTTAGTCATGACAGCCACGCCAAATATATGCCGATATACCATGTATCTGATGTAGCACATGCCAAAACACAGCATAGTTTAGTAACCTTTTAAACTGGTTCAGCTAATAAATTGATTAATTGAATATATCGAAAACGAATATAGTTAAGACACTAGTTTTTTAGAGATATTAACCCTTCTGCCCTTAAAGTTAACAGAAAAAAACAGGTTATATAGTCGCATTTTAAAGTTATCAAAAAAATGTAAACAAATAAAACCACGTGACTTGGTATTTTGACCAATGAGCACACGTCGTTATCGCGGGTGCAAAAACGATTTGACAGTACAGGAAGATTATGAAAAACAAAGCATTAACAGACTCGAAACTCATTTTGAGGAACATCTATGCCTACTCGGACGAGTTAAAAACTTATCAACATTAGGTATTTCTAATACCCAACCTCCATACTTGACTTGAGTATCAATACATACTTAAATAGATTAACTATGAAGTCGCAATGCAAACTCTTTAGTCATTTTTCCTTTTTAAAGACCGTTTTTGGACTACTTGTATAACATGTGTAAACATGTCGAGCTATTTTCAACTTTATAGACGTGAGTAACCCGGTCTAGGTATATTTACTAGGTATATACAAAAACGTTGGTTATGTTGTTTTTGTAAACATGCCTTCAATTATTATAGATCTTTTCTAGCGAAAACTCTCCAGCTCCACGTGTAGAGAGCTTCTTAGATGCTTAGTAGCTGTAGGCAGAATATGCCCGCTTCTACCAAATAAACATTCTGTTATATGTGCTCTTTATCTAGTTGGTTATTGTACCCGCGATAACGACGTATGTCAATGAGGTTACAACACTTACGATTATTTCGAATCCGTCATCATATCATAATGGAATTATATTATTGGCCCAACACCTGAGTCAGTTGAATTTTTATAGCCGTTTTTAGGGTTCCGTAGCCAAAATGGCAAAAACGGAACCCTTATAGTTTCGTCCAGTCCGTCTGTCCGTCCGTCCGTCCGTATGTCACAGCGGTTTTTCTCAGTAACCATAAAGCATATGGTAACGATATTTAAGTTAGAGGTGTATTTTGTGTGCTGCTACTTAGTTTTGCATATAAATTGCGAAAAAAGTATGTTCAGTGGGAGCGCCCCATACATGTAGGTACACACACTAAATGTAAAAAAATATTTTTTTGCCTAATATCTATTCTAGGTACATCATTTGATAGGTCTTAATAAATAACTTAGAGGTTTGTTGAATAAAAATTTGATTAATCCAATATTTTTAGAGATAATCGCTTTGAAAGTCTGAAAAAAGGGTTACACACATAAGACTACTAAATTGAAGCATTTATCCAATAGCCTCAGCGGCTCCGTATTACAGCGCTTGACTCACGCATCGGAATAACGAAGGTTCAAATCCTTCATCAAACAGCTTCATTATTTTTGAAATTCTTCTTTGTGTTTTTTTTTTCAAACTATTAAAACATTTATTTTCAAAATTTTGAGCATATTTTTAATTTTTTGTCGTTTATTTTTTCGCGTCAGAATTGTGTGAAATTTTGTGGTTAAGGTAGAGTTCCTTATTCTACGTTAGATAGATACGAAGTCCCAATGTGCGACAACAATTTTGTACTAAATTTCCCACTGAGTTACGAAAATCCCATACCAGTTCGTAACTCAGTGGAAAAAACTGTGGGACATACTGGGAAATTGGGTGTCCGCCCATTCAGTTAAATTAATGCATCACATTCGACAAGCCATTCCAGCTCACACCTTTGGGCATTTGTTGTGCGAAATATGTACCCGCCATAGATGTGAATAATTACGAAAGTAAGGGGACCTGCAAGTTCGAATCACCTTTTCAGGGTTTTAGGGTTCCGTAGCCAAAATGGCAAAAACGGACAATGGCAAAGACGATGTAGTTAGGCGCTCGAACGAAGTGAGACCGCCAATAGTGCGAAACGGAAATGGGTGCCTTTTACCCGAGTTAAACACTACTTTTCATTTCGAATGCGAGGAAAGAAAAAAAAAACAACTATAAAGCTAAAACTAGTCGTGTAACTTTTTAAAGAAAATCTCGAACGAAGCATTACAAAAGTGTAGAATATTTAGCAAAACAACGGCATTACCTATATTATTTTGTTATATTGAAAACAAACATAGGTAATTTTGATTTACTGCTCAGGTTAACTTTCTATTGTACCTACTTGAAAAGTGATCAGAATAAATTCTTAAAATTCTACAGCAATTGCCTTGAGCTCCATTCAGTACCTTTTCCCGAGTTTATCATGTAATTTAATACTGAAATAAGGAAAGAATTTCATTCGATTTTCATATATCAAAGTTTGCAGTACAAAACTTTGAAAACCTAAAACCTAACCTCAAAATATCCCAAAACAAACATCACATATCATCAAATAATATTATACCTAATTCTGTATTCGAAAGATTTCTCGCAGATTGACGCTGTATAAGAAACATATATTTTATCAGGTGTTTAATAAATTGAGTCCGATTTCAGCCTATCCTGCTTTTAAGTTATAGTTGCTGAACTGAACTCTGTCGTCAGGTATACAATAAATCTCCTCTAAGTGAATTAAAAATGTCGGAAACAATAATGAATAACTTAGCCTCGAGCACATTGGCAGGGTTCAAAATATTGAACCCAATGTGCTCGAGGATGATGTTGTGCGCTTATTCCATGATAAGTTAGCACATATATTGACAAGTTTCCGGGCGCGCGAGGTGGGGTTGTTTAAGTACCCAGAGCTGATAGAACCTGTCCTGAGAGATGAGTCACATTTACAAATCATTTTCGATGGTGACGTTGGCAACTTACGTAAGGTAGGCCACTGGACATGTATTTTTTTTAAATAGGTTGGTGACAGCAGATAGTGTTATTTTAATCTGCTGGTATCGGGGTAAACCTAATGGTAGTTATTGTATTGCTGTGTGTGGCGTGTGTGAATTACATAATAGCAAATCATTCTATATCTTCAGTTAGTGTTCTAAATAGTTGTGTAATATATTTTAGCACCCTATAATTACTACTACTATAAGTACTTACAGCTACGGAACCCTTCATTGTGCGTGGTCCGACACGCACTTGGCCGATTATTTAAATATGTAACTCAAAGTACAGACTTTAGCTTGAGGCACGGTTACTTACACAATTACATATTTTAACATAATTTGTCGTCGGAAATCTAGTTCGCCATCTACTCTGTAATCGTATCTGTCATTGATATACATGTCATTGATGTCATTGATATTTTCTTTGTTTTAGAACATGGATATTCTGAAAATCCCAATGAATTCAAATGTCCGCGGAACTCCGAAGATCGAAGAAACGACGTAACGACAACGACCAAGGAAGCCACGTAGCGTAATTATGGCCATTTCACATTTGTTTTTAATTAAATTGTTTGTACTTTATTATCGCAACCACATAATAAAGAAAATTAATTACTAATTACACCGTATTTAACATCTCCGTTGCCCTAACTATAATAGTAGATTGTATATCAAGGGCATAAAGTCACCCATTTTGGACGAGGCTATTTATTGGTCCGAGTGCAACGAGGACCAATATAGTAGTCGAGGATACAAGCGGTATTTATGCCTGAGGTATACACTCTGCTTTTCACTTCAATTGTAAGGAAAATATTAGGTTTTATTTCACTTTAAGTCATTGAAAATGTAACATCCATGCTCGCGCGCTTAGGTTCTCCCCGCCGGGTTGCCGAGAGCGCGGGGTGCGAGGCCGCGGCAAGCGCGCGCCACTTGCGATGTTACTTTATGCCCTAGGCCTAGACCATAAAAAGCGATTTTGTGTCGCCTAGCCACGGCATCCGCATATAGGTGAAGTTTTCGAGCAAGAGAAGTGAAAAATAATATAAGTGTGTAAAGATCCAGTTTAGCGAGTTAGACTCACACCCAAATAGCTCCGGTCGTCTGTACCAAGTCCGGATCCGTACCATGACACATTTTTGTATAGTTTTTTTTTAAATGTGTCTGTTATTTAAAAGGAGGTAACTACTATACGTGCCTGCAGAAAGATAATTTAAATATAGCACTCTAGTTTTCAACGTTGAGTTACAACAATGCACTCATTGTACTGAAGGTTTTTGTGTAAACTTGTTTAGTAATGAATTTTAGCTGCATTTATTTTGCATTTCAATGTTTAAAATCTATAATTTAAAGGAAACCATCTTAACCAATTTTAATACATTTTTAATTACACTTGTTTGTAAATGGTTGATATTGTATGCAAGCTTTCTTAAACTTGATGAGCTGTATTACAGCCCATAGCTGTAATGGATTTTCATACATTTTGCCGCCCGCCTGGAGCTCCCGGAGGACTTCACGCGACGCGCCTGCACGCCGCACGTAGTTGCCGCTGCCGAGTACTGTGGACTGTGTTACTATGCTACCGCAAATAATTATTGTTTATTTATCTGCCTAGTAAGTTTATATATTCCTCGCAAATGTGATGAAAAATATTGTATGTATCACGGCCGGTAGTTTTGTACAATCATTACGACCTCGTACTAATTAAGCCATCATTTTCGACTCGGGTTTAAATTCACACTCGTTCGTCCGCCCTTCACAAACAACGTACTACTTATTATATATGATTTTTTCTAATCTTGCCATATGAAATTAGCTTATTAAGGATTATTTGCATTCATCATTCATTAGGTAACAAAATAGGAAATAATCAATTTTAGTTCTAAATTAGAAAATTGTATAATCGATCGATTGCATTGAAATACATAATTATAAAATCATTGAGTCGCATCACTAGTCGGAATTCACCTGTCATACAAGAATTTGTTGTGAAGTGGGGACGGGGACGGAGGCTAGGCGGGGAGAGCTCGTTCGCGATTGCTTGCTCGTGTGCTGCACAGTTCTGTAATTTAATTATTATGTAGATTATCAAACCTTACCCCATTGTTCTCGGTTCACATAAAATGTAAAAAGCCACCGCGTATTCTCACGGAACGAAGAAAGTTGAGCGAGAAAGGTATCATACAGTGTTATGGATTCTAGTGATTGGAAATTTGGAATCGTTTGTTCATGTTCATGCCATGGCAAGCTAAGTGCTAATCAATACATAACTTAAACTTAGTGAAATCTAGTTTTAAGTGCTAAAGTTTGGTGAAGATATACTCGATGGCGGGGTTTCAAGCGAGCGACACGATGCCCAAGCTCGGTCATGTGGGGGACCTGCGCGAGCAGTGGCTGGTGCGCGCGGACGGCGCGCTGGCGCACCGCCTGCAGGACCGCGAGATCTCCTCGCACCTCTGCGAGAACCGGTACCGCAACCAGCAGATCCGGGAGGACTTCCCGGTGGCGCTGAGCGAGCAGCAGGGGCTCGAGCACGAGGCGCGCCTGCGCGAGCTCGCGCGCCGCCGCCAGGCCGACGTCGACGCCGAGATCGCGCGCGAGATGGCCGAGATCAACCTCCGCCGCCAGCGCCGGCAGCACACGGACCTCATCCAGCCAAGCTCCTCGCACACTCCTCCCGAACCTACCAGGGCAGCGCCTGTTAAGTCTCCGGCCAAGATCTTAGACGGCATAGCGCCGGAGGAGCTGGGGTTGTCGCCGGCAGAACTTGAAGAACTCCGATTGAGGTTAGAGCAAGAAGAAAGAGATGCTCGGTTAGCAAGACAGCTAAGTAGTGAGGTGCAGGACCAGGATGTGCTCCTGGCGGACATGCGCTGTGCGGTCGAGGCGCAGGACGGCGAGCTCGCGCGCCTGCTACAGGAACGGGAGTACAAGAAACTCCAGCGAGCTAAGGAGAAGGCTCGGCAGAAAGCCCTCCTAAAGAAACAGCAGCGATTAGTGGCCCAGCAGATAGACACGCCCGACACCAGCCAGGCTACGCTCTGCGATGCCTACAGCAACCCCAGGGACATGATACGCGAAAATAGATTAAGGCTTTGCAAATCTGTAGATTCAGATTTGAACTATGTAGAGCCCTTTGAAAAGGAACATATACAATCAAAGGCCAGTGCCCTGCAGTCTAAAGAGATCTCCAAGCAGTACTACAATGACCAACCTGGTACTTCCACGGTTAATATTAACAATGTGACACATGTGCACACCAGGTCTTTTGAGTCTGACCGTACTGCCTCCAATTCAGGAACATCATCACTGCAGCACAGGCAGCCCCCACCTCCGCCCACATCAGGCAAGAAGCCCCGTTTCCCGGATCCCGTAAGTATCCGACCAGCATCTCACTATGCTGCAGAGACCAGTGACATCCCTCTACAGCACGTGATCCCACACAGCTACAGTGAGAACAACAACCTGTACAGCTCGACATTCCCCCCTGACCTGCCCTCTCCTCAGCACATGGACAGGCACCAGGACAACTCCAAGAGACTCTCCGTGATTTCAGATATCACTGCCGAGGGACTTGCTAAAAAGAAGAGCAAGCAGGTTGAGATGCATAAGAAAAGAAAGGGATGCAAGATACAGTAGAATTATTTACATTTTGTGTCTTGCAGGTTTGTCGATTTCTACAAAATGTAGTAACTATTTGAACAAACTTTGTAATAGTGAGCTTGACTACAATTTCAATTACGAATCTCAAATGAAGGCTCAAAATGTTTAAATTTGTCCTATACAGTTTTCTTAGTAAAAGTGTAGATACAAATGCAAACAGCTCAAAAAAAAAAATTATAAGTAAAATTTATTTTATAGTATTATAAGATGTCTTAGGCAGTATCTATTATAAAGTATTTATTATGGACTGGCAGGGACCTGCAGAACCAATGAACGAGCCATTTTGTAACTTTAAGGACCATGTGCCTTGTAGTATTAGGGGAAAATCTACATTCCAATTAATAAATATTTATATGTGTTTAACCAAATTGCAGCTTTGAGTCACGTTTGAATTGGCAGATAAGCTGTATATGTACACACTCTATTATATTATAATGTAAACATTAGTGTGTAATCTATTGCAATGTCAATTATGCCAGCTATCAAAGTAAAGATCCCTCATTTCACAGTGTAAGTACTTGATATCAAACAGCTTTGTATATGAGGTTTTGCTCCTCCTTAGGACATTTCCATGCGTATGATGCACTATTGTTAGAATCTCTCTTATAATTGTAGGCTTCCCTATACAAAATTGTCTCTCTAGTCTATTCTTTTTTAAATTTATATTTCATGTGATTCAACTCATTGCAAATGTGATAAAACTATGAATGCTCAAAATTCCCGTATTACAATCAGTAATCTCAATTATTTCGATTTTATATTAGAATTTATTGAAACTGATATCAACAATTCATAATTTTATTGGAAGACATAATATTATGTAGAATTGTACAACCACCAGAGACAAACTTATATACAAGGTGCCTGTGAGCAAAGACAGACAAAAGCAAAAAATGTTAAAGGCTTTTGTTAAATATTAGCAAAAAAAAAATTACTGTCTTATTTTTAATGCCTTACTACAGAACGGAATATTTTATTAATAAAATCATTGCAAAGAATGCATAGGCAAAGTTTTTGTTTACATAGGCAAAGTAAAAATAGTAGATTACATACCAAGGCCGTTTTAGTGGGAAATGCCTCGGATCCCATGTAATTGTCGGCCGAGGCGAAGCCGAGGAAGACTAACATGTGATCCGAGGCTTTCCCATCTAACGGCCGAGGTTTGTATACTATTTTTCTGTCCGACGACGCCGGCAGGCGGCAATTTAGTTTTGCGTAAAGTGGCGCTTACCGGCCGGAGGACTGAAAAAGATGTTACTTTTTAATTTAACTTTCTATCAGTTAAATATGCCAACGTAGCGTAGTAACAAAATCGCATTCATAATGCGTTAAAAATATAATAAATATGAAAAAAAGTTTTCAAAAAAACAGGGAAACTAGAAAACTTTATACGACATTTTAGTCTTGATATCTGTTCAGTAATGTGCTGTTAGGATCGTTCCCTTTCCTCGCAGGCACCTTGTATAATAATTATATGTAAGAAATGTAAGAATATCACTATCATATTATGTCTCAAATCTCAACCTTCAAAGGCATTTGATTTGATAAAATAATTCCTTTCTATGTCATGGGACATACCTTTTGTCATTCCATATTTTCTATTTTTATGGTGCTTGGAGATTTTATCTTAAAGTTAAAAATATATGTACTGACCTGACCTACAATACAAGTATTTATACATACTATAGCTATTAGTTTTATGTAATATGTGGAAGTGATAAGATATGCACATCACCTTATTTATTTGTGTAAGTATGGACAGGGTTACAACACAATTAATAGGTATTAAATATGCATATGGCTTATGCATACCTACTCTATGTATAGTGTTACGCTTATGTAACATATGTCAATATGGTTCTTTAATACGTGTTAAGTGTTATTTACGGAAGTGATTCTTGAGATTTGCAATCAAAATGCAATCGGTATAACCTAAATAGCTTAAACATTTCCTGGTCTACAATTCTAGATAGTTTTCGATAGCGTAGCGATACGAGCATGTCTACCCATGTTTTGCTATTTAAGGTTAATGTGGGTAATTCCGCTATAGAGCCTATTCCATATATTGCTCGTCTGCGTTGAATATAAGTCCAGTTAGCAGCGCAGCTAAATCTGTTGATAAGCAGTAAGCTATCCTTAGTTAATTGTGCTTATATCCAACGCAGAAGAGCAATAATAGACGGAATAGTCCCTATGATGGAATAGGGATGACGACTAGGTTGAAAAACTATCATTCCGTCAGTTCGATTATCGAAAATGATTACTCTTATTTTTTCCTTATTCAATATAACTAAAATTGACGAAGATAAAGAGCATCAAAGTTCCGGGTGGGGGGGCTGGTGAAGTCACTACTAGGCAAGAATTGTACCTAATAGTGACGTTACGCGAAACTTGAACGCACTGTATTTTCGTAATCTTTTATTTGATGAACAAAAAAAGAAATACGTGTATTTTTTAATAATGTAAAAGACGGACTAAATAGATTTCTTTAGTCGTCTAGCCTATTAGCCACATTAGCCTTTCATTGATTGTTCATGAGAGTAGTTTTTAAAGTGGCAGAGAACTTCTCCCTAGTGACGTGGACCAAATATTTGTGTAAAGGGGAGTTAGGCCCACCCGCGTACGGCTTCGGTCGTCTCGGATCGGATATCGGTGTCCGTGCAACACGATCCCCTTTAAATCACACTGGACAAATCTCTACCTCCATCCTAAAAGTATAGTTAAAATCTCCTTGGAATAAGGTGTATAATTGTATACATACATATTTTTGCTCTTGGATATCATATTTGTGCTTATTAGCATTTTGATTGTTAATTATCACGATCACTTATCGAGTAGATTCCTCTTTTTTTTTCGTTTAGTCATCTGAATAAGCAATGCAACTATCAGAAGTATTTATAATCACCTCTATTTTCGCCTTCATTTATCAGCTGGTGAAAGTTACTTGCATTCTTATCTTGAGCAGTGGCGTATACTGGGATTACGGGGTTAATGGGTCAGCAAGGGGTCCCTTCCTTATAAGAAACGTAACGGGAGGGTTCCTTTGATTCTAACGTAGATATGGCACACGCAACTGCCGCGGCAAACATGCGGCCACATGGGGGGTTGGAGGTAACCACCTCCAACCCCCCATGTGGCCAGGTGGCCACTCTGCGTTAGCGACAAGCATTCAATGTGCTTACCATGAGTTGCACGTAACCGTTGGCGGTACCGACTGCGCGTTTCTAAAGTATGTCCGTCTCGCTCCTGCCAGTGTAGTAGTAGGAGCGAGACGGACATACGTTAGAAACGCGTAGTCGCTAACGCCTACGGCTAGGAATGTACAACTCCTGGCAAGTACATAGTACTCAGTAAATCCTTGGCTCCCCTGAGAGCCGATATTTTGTATCTGCGCGTGTTCACTCGACATTGTAAGGGCCGCTTGAGCCAGCCAGGGTTAGTCAACCCGGGTTAGCTGTCAAATTCCATACTAAAAAACGCTTAAGTTGGTGCAAGTGGCCCTAAATCTGTATGAGTATGATAAAAGTGATAAAACACATATACCGCTTCCATATATTTGATAGTTTAATCCTAATACCATGTCCGTTAAGTTGACCGCCCATTTTAGCCCTCTATACACATAGCTCAAGAGTCAGAGGCATAGCTTCCAGCTAACAGTAGAATCTCATTTTATAATAAGTTTTTGATTTGTGAATAGCAGCTAAATAGTTGCAGGTGCAGACATTGTTCTGTTTTCTTTTTATGAGGTCAATGTGTCTAATTCCGCCATACTACCCATGACGGAATCAGCTCTGTCTAAACTAAAGCACGCTTGCGTCGAATATAAGCAGTGTGCTCACCATGAGTTGTACGTGGCCGTATTCGATAGCGACTGCGGTGTTCGGGGATATCCGCCTCGCTCCTAGTGTAATGGTAGGAGCGAGACGGACATACTTTTGAGCGCCGCAGCCGCTATCGAATACCTACAGTTGCGTGCAACTCAACGAAAACAGCAGCAGACTATCCTGAGTTTATCGATTGATAACGTTCATATACTTATTTAGAAGTAGTTTTTATTTTAAATGATTCTTGTCGTATTTCAGTTTTATTTTCTATTTTAGTTAAGAACTTTGTATACACTTTAAAGTATTTAAGAGATCTTGTACATAATGATTGTACAGTCGACGACAAAGATATGTTTACGCGTGCACCTTACTCCTATGTATTATATGCAAAAATGTAAACAAATCTTCAAGCGTTGAATGTACCTCGTGTTGCGAAATGATACGGGTATACTTGTATTAAATATTTGTAAAGGGAATTAGATTGACCTGTGGGATAGCTAGTAAAAGTTTACACTTAGCCGTTTGTTGCCTGTGTCCAGAAAGGAAGGCACACGATCGCTGCGAATAAGGATTAGTTTGATTGATGACGCCGATCGTGGTCGGTCTCTCATGTCCCGGATTAGCCAGCCATATATATCTACGTTCAGGCAATCCGTAGGATCTTCATAGTGAGTATATCCGCCGGACAAATTTACATTGATTGGCAAGGTCAAGCGGATATATCCGAACGCGTTATAGAAAACTGCCCCCGCAGCCGCAGGGCCCTATCGGTCAATTACCTACACGTTTGTCCGTCTTATTTCGTTATCACGCTTGATTACTGATTAAGCTTTAATTGCAATCTTTGGCCTTTCATGTGCCTTAACGGAACCGAACCAAACTCGATTATTTATTACTTACTCAATAATTAGCTATAAGGGTTAGGTCATTTTAAGGGGATTTTCTTAAGGCGATACCTGTAAATCCTGTAATGCAGCTGTCCGATCGGTGGCGAGAAAGCTACTCAGGACCAATTTCACTGAAATATATGTATACACTTAAGTTAAGCAAAGGTCTCTCTGTTTACTAATTATATTTAAAATGTTAATTGATTCATGACTACACAAATTATTTTAATTAAAATCGCTGTCAATGGAACTTCCTAGCCATGCAAACATGTGATGTTTTGTCACTGTTTCTTACACTACCCTTGTGTTTTTACACTACCCTCAAACACCACTGAAACCATTCACTACTGAATCGGTCGTATAATCGTAACATACAAAACATAAGATAAATAAATTAATCTTGGAGATTTCATTAAAAACTGAAAAGCTAGGTTATTACGATCAATAAAAAAAAATCGGGTTGTTTACATTTTTAGGAAGTTCCGTTAACAGCTATTTTTGATAGAATACCTGCCCGCAATAATACATTAATCTCGTTGATGGACGACAGTCGGGCAAAGGCCTAATGCGTACAGTTAGCCTCAAAAGTCGCTGGATATATCAGGTTCCTAAAATGTATTAGCGTCCTTTAAGGCTAACTGTTCAATTTCACTAGGTCAGTGTTTTTCAAAGTGTGGGTCGCGGGGGTCTCTGTTGGGGGGCTAATGATAAATGTGCGAAATATAGGGTTTAAGATAAAAGTCTTCTGATTGACACACGGAGTGATATTTTATTTAGCGTATTTTAAAATTGAAGTTCACAGGATGTGTTCATTTGTTTACTCAACTTTTGAAGTTTTAATTTTTTAAATTGATTTGTATTCGAGATAGGTGGTACCTACGCAATGATCATTTTTAGAGATTGTATTTTAGTTATTTTATACGATTGATTATTAATGACAATTACATATTAAAATTTGTTTGTAACAGAAGCATTTTTTTTTCATGTCAATCCCCCAGAGGTTAAGTATAAGCGGATGTTACACTGGATGCGATTAGGGCTGCCATCCGTCCGGGTTTCCCCGGATTTGTCCTAGTTTGGAGCCCGTCCGGGGAGCTTCCGGCCCGGATTTTTAAAACTGTCCGGGGTAAACCCAGACATCTTTGGGTTCAGGTCAATCCCTAGCAAAAGCATCTATTTTTTAAATAAAAAATTGATTTCTTTAGTGTCCGGGTTGAGACCGCGAGTTTAATGAAACGTCCGGGTTTTTTAACTTTTTTGTCCGGTTTCGGCAATGTACGAGATGGCAGCCCTAGATGCGTTTCGCACCGCTCGCCGGCGTGCAAGGGGGACAGCGCTATACACGCGCGTAGAGTTATCTCATTCAGAAACCGGAGTGCGGTGCATCCAGTGTGACATCCGCCTTAAATCTCGCCTTCGGCAATCAATAATCTAATCTCTTCTGCTGCAATGAAATTCATAAGTAGGTATTTCATCATTTTGATTAGTAGGTGAGGTAAAAAAAAACAATTAGGAAGCGGGCAGCAATAAGTTCAGATTGCGCAATCAGCCAATAACCTGTAATTCACGAAATCTGCCGGTAACGTCGCCAAATCACGCGGAACTGAGAGTCTACCGCTAACATAGTTTCGCCTCTCTATCGAACTTGCAATATCTTTGTCAAGTTGGACAGAGAGGTGAGACTTCGTTCGCAGCAGGCACTCTGACGCGGACTCGGAGACGCACTTTCTCCACCATTGTGCATCGATACATCATTGATCTCAGATTATGTCTTCGGCTATATCCGTATGCATCGTGTGATCACGTAAAAACTGCTCTGTCACGGACAACATACTTTATATGCGGATACATAGTTATTTACTGTCTTTGGTTGATCAAGCTATAAAAAATATTTTTTAAGAAAAAAAAACCGACTTCATTTGGTTCCCGGTAAAAGTGAAATTTTGAATTTGTTTGAGTTAGCCAGTTTACTTCACAAATATCCAATACACCACACGTGTACGATCGAAAATTGAGGAGCTTTCTTAATGTCCCAGGGCTTCCATCATTACATGTGAAGTATAATCAAACGGAACTCTCTTGTAGACCTTTAAAACAAACAAAATAATGTGTTAAATTGGATGACAGACTGTAAATTATCGAGCAGTTTTATTATGCCATCCCTGATTATCAACATCCAGCAAAATGATGGCCACAGTAAGAAAATGCGTAAGCTAATTATGAACACCCTCTAATCACAATGATGATGATGTGCCGTTCAAATTTGAGGAGTTCTCTGAATTCTTCAAGAACACCATCATCAGAATAGAAATCAAATCAAAAACATGAATGTCACAACTAGGATAATAAGGTTCTAGGTTTATCGACCAGTTCCACTTTGCCATCCCTGGTCTTCATCATCAGGTCCACTTCATCAAAATGTTGGCTCCCCCAAAACAATGTTTTAGTTACTTAAGGAAACCCTCAAATCAGAATGCATGTGCCGTTAAAATTTGAGGAGTTCTCTCAATCCCTCACGAATTCCATCATCAAAATAGAACTATAATCAAATAGGACTATCTTGAAGGTATTTCCTTACAAAGAAAAGATGAATGTCTCAAATCGGATGATAGAGCTGGGAATTACCAAGCAGTTCCACTTTGCCATCCCTGGTCTTCATAATCAGGTTCACTCCACCTAATTGAAGATGTTCGTAAAGAAATGCTCGAGTGTCTTAAGAAACTACCCAAATCATCATTCATGTGCCTTTCAAATTTGAGGAGTTCCCTCAGTTCCTCATGGATCCCATCATCAGAAATTGATTTTGAAAGAAACGGAACTAATCTAGAACCATCTATTTTCATAAAAAAAATATTTTTTTAAATCGGATGATAGTCCTGGGAATTACGAAGCAGTTGCACTTTGCCATCCCTGGTCTTCATTATCAGGTCCACTCCTCCAAATTGATGATGTTCGTAAAGAAATGCTCGAGTGTCTTAAGAAACTACCCAAATCATCATGCATGTGCCTTTCAAATTTGAGGAGTTCCCTCAGTTCCTCATGGATCCCATCATCAGAAATTGATTTGGAAAAAAACGGAACAAATCTGGAACCATCTATTTTCAAACAAAAAAATATTTTTTTAAATCGGATGATAGTCCTGGGAATTACCAAGCAGTTCCACTTTGCCATCCCTGGTCTTCATTATCAGATCCACTCCACCAAATTCATGATTTTCGTGAAGAAATGCTCGAGTTTCTTAAGAAATCACCCAAATCAGCATGCATGTGCCTTTCAAATTTGAGGAGTTCCCTCAATTCCTCATGGATACCATCATCAGAAATAGATTTTGAAAAAAACGGGACCAACCTGGAACCATCTACTTTAAGAAACCAAAAAAAAAATTCAAATCGGTTCAGTAATGACGGAGTTCTGAGGTAACATCCATTAAAAAAAATAAAAAAAAATCAGACGAATTGAGAACCTCCTTTAGAAATATTGAAGTCGGTTGATAAATAAATAAATTAGGTAGGTAAAGTAGGTATAGCATTATTATTTATAGGTATGACCTAATATGGAGCAACCGACACACGATACCGTGGCATCGCACTGTAAATACATAGTAGAAAATATGTGAAAAATAAATAAAATAAAAATTACCTACAGGACATTCTTACACAAATTCCTTAACCTTCGTAATCCTTAACACTAACCGCCTTATTCATAAAAAAGTTAAATTAATCCGTCTCGCTTCTTCATGGTACGCACACTTACCATGAGTTTTATTCGATTGCGAGTATTGCGACTGTGGCATTCGACAGTATGTCCGTCTCGTTCCTGCCAAAGTAGTGGCGAAAGCGAAACGGACATACTTTCGAATGCCGCAGTCGCAATCGAAAACAACTGATATTATGTACGCACTCTGGCAGGTGCGAGACGGACGTAGCCCCGAACGCCGTTGTCGCTTTCGAATACGGCCACGTACTACTCATGTTAAGCACACTAGTTGTCCGAAGCATACATGTGTAGAAATATAGATAGAAAGTGGACAAATAACACAAATAAACGGTCGTCGCGGGCCATTCCCGCGGCCTTGATAACTCCGTGGCAAACGACTCGTGTCGACGCCAACTAATAACCAGCGACAGCCTAATGCTAAATTAACTACTTACGTAGGTACCTACAGTCCTTCCATTTTTTAGGGTTCCGTGCCCATGGATAAAAACGGGACCCCACCTACTATGACTACGCCGTTCGTCAGTCTGTCTGTCACCACGATGTATTGTATTGTATTGTATCACGGGCTGGTTTCCGCAACTCGACGACTAGCGCCTATTTTGCGTAGCAAGGATGGCGGGATGGCTAGTCAGCTAGCCATCCCAACTCCTCGAGAAATCCTATCAAACCTTTGATGTTCCGTAGGACCTCGGGGAGATCACTCGGAGATCCGAGATGTTTTGCCCTGTATGGGGCCACTCCGTTGCATTCAAGCACTACGTGGGCAGCCGTTTCTTCCGTCTCCATACACCCGCGGCATAAGGGACTGTCTGTAACACCTAGGTTAAAAAGATGTTTGTTAAAAGGTCCATGCCCTGTTACGACACTGGTTATTGTTTTTAACCTGGACTTGCCAAGTTGGAGGAGCGTCTTAGTAAGTCGCTCGCTGATGCTGGGCAAGGCCAATTTGGCCTGCCTGCAATCCTCCTGGTTTTGCCAGTGTGCTGTGTGGAGCTTCCTGGTGCGTTCAAGCAGCAATGAACGGACCTTGCTAAAGGGCGTCGGAAGAATAGGTTCTGGACCTATTGCCCCTGCGCCTGAACCCTGTCTGGCAAGCTCGTCTGCAGCATCATTCCCGCGGGATCCGCTGTGACCCTTGATCCATTGAAGAGTTAGCTTGTTATTTAGACCTACCTCCATTAGTCGTTCATGACATTCATGCACAAGAATTGATGTAATAGTGTGACTCTTCAGAGCCATTAGCGCTGCCATGCTGTCGGAGAGTATACGGATGGAGGATCCTACTACCTTCCTTGCGTTGATGGCGGCTGCCGCATTTATGATGCCCATACATTCAGCTTGGAACACTGAGTTGTGGACACCTAGCGGAGTACTAATTGACATGTTCAGGTCTTCCGAGAATGTTCCAGAGCCTGATCCTACGTCTGTTCTGGATCCATCAGTGAAGATTCTCAGCTCCCGAGGGTTGAGTCCTTCATGATTATCGTCTTCATATAACTGTATTTTGTAAAGGTACAAAATACAGTTATATGAAGACGATATATCGAAGACAGCACATTTTTGAATCCGATCCGTGCCTGCCCTGAGCATCGGAAATTCTTCATACACCTTTTCCAGGCATGTTTTGTGCCGAGTTCCTAGGTCAGACCACCACGATGTATCTCATGAACCGTTATTAGTTGTAGTCAGCGCACTGTTATAGATAGTTGAAATTTTCACAGATGATGTATTTTTCTGTTACCTATACCGTTATAACAACAAAAATAAAAAAAACCGCCCAAGTGCGAGTCATACTCGCCCACCGAGGGTTCCGTACGTCATAAAAATGATTATAAATCCTCCCTACCCCCTTTTTTATCCCTTAGGGAATGAATTTCGGAAAACGCGGAATACAGTTTTCTTATATATATTATCAGAAAGTTTCCAAGTCTGCAACCTGAAAAATTACAAATTACTCACACCTCATATTTATAAACTTTCAACCCCTTTTTCATCCCATGAATTTCGAAAAACGCTAAATATACTTTTCTTGTATAGTATCAAAGAGTCTATAAACGAAGTTTTAAATCTGCAACCTGAATCATATCTCATACAAACTTTCAACCCCCTTTTTTATTTCGTTTTTTGGACCTTTTATAGCGATTTACAACTACTCAGCTAGTCTAATAGTGAAAATATTCACTTCCTCGCCAGCGGTGACACAGGGGCCTTAGCCGCACACCGTTTTCAAAACACGACCGCGAGTCCTGCGCAGGCGCAGCGACCTCCGACCCCTGGTGACCCCCTTTTTATGCATGCACTGCACTGCGCCTGCTTTTCCCCGACTTTTGACCGGCGCCCGGCGCTACCACTACACGGTCGAGCGCTCATCGCCCTAAATACAACTTGATATATTTATATGTAGGTAAGTAGGTACTTAGGTAGGTACATATATTAGATCGCATCGCTTCGCGAGGTCAAGAACTGTTTGTACCAAAGACGTGCCTTTGAGAAGCAGGCATATTTAATTTATGAATATTACAATTGACTATCGTAAAAAGCGAATGATTCACTGTTTCAAGGGCATGAGTTATCTACAGTTGAAGTAAGCAGTGGGAAATATAACTTTTCAACCGACTTCAATATTTCAAAAGGAGGAGGTTCTCAATTCGACTGATTTTTTTTTTTTTTTTTTATTTTTTTTTTTAATGGATGTTCACTCATAACTCCGTCATTACTGAACCGATTTGAATTTTTTTTTTGTTTTCTAAAAGTAGACGGTTCCTGGTTGGTCCCGTTTTTTTCAAAATCCATTTCTGATGATGGGATCCATGAGGAACTGAGGGAACTCCTCAAATTTGAAAGGCACATGCATGCTGATTTGGGTGATTTCTTAAGAAACTCGAGCATTTCTTTACGAAAATCATCAATTTGGTGGAGTGGACCTGATGATGAAGACCAGGGATGGCAAAGTGGAACTGCTTCGTAATTCTCAGGACTATGATCCGATTTTAAAAAATATTTTTTTGTCTGTATATAGATGGTTTCAGAATTGTCCCGTTTTTTTCAAAATCAATTTCTGATGATGGGATCCATGAGTATCTGAGGGAACTCCTCAAATTTGAAAGGCACATGCATGATGATTTGGGTAGTTTCTTAAGACACTCGAGCATTTCTTTACGAAAATCATCAATTTGGTGGAGTGGACCTGATGATGAAGACCAGGGATGTCAAAGTGAAACTGCTTGGTAATTCCCAGGACTATCGTCCGATTTAAAAAAATATTTTTTTTTCTGAAAATAGATGGTTCCAGATTTGTTCCGTTTTTTTCAAAATCAATTTCTGATGATGGGATCCATGAGGAACTGAGGGAACTCCTCAAATTTGAAAGGCACATGCATGATGATTTGGGTAGTTTCTTAAGACACTCGAGCATTTCTTTACGAACATCATCAATTTGGTGGAGTGGACCTGATGATGAAGACCAGGGATGGCAAAGTGGAACTGCTTGTTAATTCCCAGCTCTATCATCCGATTTGAGACATTCATCTTTTCTTTGTAAAGAAATACCTTCAAGATAGTCCTATTTGATTATAGTTCTATTTTGATGATGGGCTTCATGAGGGATTGAGAGAACTCCTCAAATTTTAACGGCACATGCATTCTGATTTGAGGGTTTCCTTAAGTAACTAAAACAGTGTTTTGGCGGAGCCAAAATTTTGATGAACTTGATCTGATGATGAAGACCAGGGATCGCAAAGTGGAACTGGTTAATAAACCTAGCTCTACTTATTATCCTAGTTGTGACATTCATCTTTTTGATTTGATTTATATTCTGATAATGGAGTTCTAGAAGAAATCAGAGAACTCTTCAAATTTGAACGGCAGGTTAATTGTGATTAGAGGGTGTTCATAATTAGCTTAGGCATTTTCTTACTGTGGCCATCATTTTGCTGGAGTGGACCTGATGTTGATAATCAGGGATGGCATAATGAATATGCTCGTTAATTTACAGTCTGTCATCCAATTTAACACATTGTTATTTTGTTTGTTTAAAGGTCTACAAGGGAGTTCCGTTTGATTATACTTCAAATGTAATGATGGAAGCCCTAGGACATTAAGAAAGCTCCTCAATTTTCAATCGTACACGTGCGGTGTATTGGATATTTGTGAAGTAAACTGGCTAACTCAAACAAATTCTTAATTTCACTTTTGCCGGGAACCAAATGAAGTCGGTTTTTTTTTCTTAAAAATTAGTTGCAGATAAATTAATTTTATAATGACTGTTATATCAATGGGCACATCTCTACTGTTTTACAAATACAAATCATTTATTCGTTGTAAATTTAAATACAATTATAGATATGGATAAAAGAGACAAATACTTATACAAAAATTTACAACGAAATGGTTTTAGAATCAAAACTGGACTTTTCAAGTATTTAGGTAATTGTCCATCCCTCTTTGACTTTGTAAGTAGGGCTGCCATCTCATCGTACATTGCCGAAACCGGCCAAAAAAGTTAAAAAACCCGGACGTTTCGTTAAAATCGCGGTCTCTCCCCGGACACTAAAGAAATCAATTTTTAATTTAAAAATTTAACTTTTGCTAGGGATTGACCGGAACCCAAAAATTTACGGGTTTATCCCGGGCACTTCTAAAAATCCGGGCCGGACGCTCCCCGGACGGGCTCCAAACTAGGACAAATCCGGACGGATGGCAGCCCTACTTGTAAGTAACAGGCGTTATAGCGACTGCGCGTTTCTAAAGTATGTCCGTCTCGCTCCTACCACTACGTAGGTTACGGTTTACTGTACAACCCATGGTAGGCAGTGTAAGCACATAGTTGTGTGCTTGTGCTTTACCATGAGTTACACGCAACTGTATAAAAATTGTACGACATTAACTTCTCGACCTCGTTAGCGTATCGAGGGGTCAAAATATGAAAGTTGCCGGATGATTTAAATATACGGCAAACATAATTTGAACTCTCGATACGCTAACGCGATCGAGAAGTAAGTGTCGTACAACTTTTATACTAGGTCTTCCGAACGCGGCAGTCGGTATCGAATACGGCCATGTACAACTCGGTAAGTACATGGTCCGATTCGGAGTTCGACCCGCGACCTCTGGTTTGAAAGTTGCGCGCTTGACAGCTGGGGCTAGAGCGCTTTGAACTTTACAATGGCAAATGCTGGCCATACATATACGCTGGGGTATATCCGCCAGATCTGCGAATGAATGTATGGGAAAGTTGTCTGACGGATCTATGGAGATCTGACGGATTGCAATTGACGCATATCAAACAAAACTGCCACTGTAAATTAACTTCGTTAGTACCACCGTTATGACGTGAGACTTTCAATCCGAAGGTCTCGGGTTCAAATCCTGCCGGCTCGTACCAATGAGTTTTTCGGAACTGAAGTGAAGGAAACCATCGCGAGGAAACCGGACTAATCCCAATAAGGCCTGTTTACCCTCAGGGTTGGAAGTTCAGATGGCAGTCGCTTTCGTTAAATTAGCGCCTACGTCAAATCTTGAGCAGTGCTAGGAAGAAGTATAAATAAGGCACTAAACTCAGTTCCATCAACGCCTAATAAAGACCATTTGTTAACTTTGAAATCGAATTACTTGTGCTGTGCGTTTCAAAAACTCGTGGGAATTATTCAAATTATCTACTGTTATGGGGCTCCAACTCCAAGACAGTGAAGTTAATTAGTAGCGATTTGATTAATAGCACACCATCGCCGACACTAACTCTCCATTCGTCGTCCCTATGGCAACGGCATAAGGTCTAGATTTATTTTACCAATCGTCGGTAGCAGTACATTCGCTAGTCGTATGCAGGTACTTATAGTTAATTAAAGCGTTGATTTAGGTGCTATTACGTACCTATCAATCATATCCTCATGGTGTAAATCATCCTAATTTGAATACGAAATCAAATTTACAAATCCCCATGATATCAGGTATTTACGAACCTCGAACGATTGAAAAGAAATAGGGCTTAAAAGGGATTTATTTATAGAAATCTTACTTGAACTAATACTATTTCGTTACGCCGCCATCGAATGTAAATATTTAAAAGACTGGACAATGTCCATAAAAAAAGTTACTTTTTCCGAAATGAACTCATTGCCACAGAATAAATAATAGTACAAGTACAGAAGACCCTCTGTTTTGATGTTCACGAATGCCGCCTTTTTACGTGCCTATTAATTATTATTAGCACGGACCGCACGCGAGCCGCGCTGTCATTGAGTTCTATTGCCCGGCGCGAAGGTCGATATTACTCCGCACCTTGCCGAAGATAGGGTTGTCATTTTTTTAAACGACGTCGGCGGCAAACAAGCGTACGGTCCACCGGATCGTAAGCTTTGCCCTATTATCTATTCTGTGGCGCAAGCATCGACTATGTCAGAAACGAATACGCGAATTATAAATATTATTAGATAGCACGCGTGGTAGGTATATCTACATGCATAAATCATTACACTTAGACGCTACTTTACTTAGGTAAATAACACCGAAAACATAACAGGCGTGTGACCGCGAACCGTAACAAAGATCGTAAAGTCTATTCCCGTCTCTGTCACACTTACTATTCGAGTGACAGAGACGGAGATAGACTTTACGATCTTCGTTACGGTTCGCAGTCGCACGCCAGGTGTAAATGAGTCCAATAAGTACCGCTTTAATCACGATCTCGGGATTTTCGTTTGATGTATACATATGTAGATATGCCGTTGACAGATACCTATTTAATTCAAGTATAATACTGTGCTGTTGGGGTATTTACTTGATTCTTGTGTTCGATTTACTATGAAAGTATAGGTATGAATGAGCATTTAGTGCTTGCTTCCTCGCCTTTCGGTATCCTTTTCACGCGTCGGAACATAGAAAAACGTGCAATCCAACTTTTGGTCAATTATTTCTGAAACCCGCAGCAATGCAATATTTGAATGCCCTTATTTTATTCATCGTATACAATAAATACGCGCTTGCGACGTTGGTATGCGGGAGACACGCGCGCGAGTGTCGCGGGCCACGGCGAGGCAACCACTGAATAAGCACCCTCGCGGGTGCCGCCGGCATGTACTTATAATTTCGTGCAGATCGGCGGAGTGAACCCCCCCTGTCATTGCTCAGGTGCCTCAGGTCAGGTTATACCAATTTCAGTTTGGCAGCGCCATCTATTGCAAGCAAGTTGAGTTGTTTTACGTCTCTACTCAACTACCATGAGGCAAGTTATAGGTGGCGCAGCTTTGTAAAGAGTTTTGGACATCGTCAGACAGCAGTCCTCTACACTCTTAGTTCATGCTATGGGCATCACTCACGTCGTCTTTATGGGTTCTGTGCATTCAAAGGGATAATAAACTAAAGAGCCTGTTTGCTTGGTAACAAAATCATTTATTAAAATAATATTACCTAAATCAAGATATTAGTCAAAATTGTTACTTGCAGCGCTGAGAACGCCAACCCTCGAGGGTTTGCGAGCATTTACTGAATGAATAGTAACTTATACAAATGCAGGTCCTCTGCTGCTGACAAGCGCAACCCAAACAGGTTTGTGAAGGCGGTTCAAGTCTACACTTACGTAGAAGTTAAATTAAAAATCATTTTCATAAATTAACATGTCAGCAGTATTTCAAATAAACTGGGTATTATTGATGACTCATTCATACAAGTAATGGATTATCAGAACTAATCAGAAATAATTTAGATGAGTCCCTAATTCAGCCTAGGGGAATTATTTCAATCTAAAAATTACTTCAATCCCATAAAAATATGTATTTTACAATTTGATACAGAACTAGACGTCATTCAATGTTATTTAGCTAGATTGGCGGCTTGCTTCTTGGCCTTGACTAGCTCCACCAGCTCCTTGTACCTCTTCATGCAGTCCTTCTTGGAGCGGTCGGGGATGCAGGCAGCGATCTTGTCCCAGCGCTCCGGGGTGCTCACCGGGAACGTCTTGATGGCCTGCTCGAGGAGCTCCTGCTCCGTCTTCGTCCATTCTTTCACTTCTTTAACTTCCTTAGCTACATCTCCGTTCATTTTAGGCTTGGCCGTCCCGTTGACTAGCTTAGATCCGCTGTCGCTTTTCGATATGCTGTTGTCATCGACCGCGCCGGTCGCTTTCTTCTTATCCTTCTCGAATGTGTCGAACGCTTCTTCGTTGGCGGCTTTCTTGAGACTGCTCTTGGAGAAGTCGGAGCTCTGGAGGTCCTTGGCCTTGGCGAGGACGTCTTTAGCGTTGAAGCGGCGGTCGTCGGAGAAGGAGCCGTGCTGGTTGAGGAAGTTGGCGACGACGTCCCAGCGCTGGCCGGTGCCGGCGGGGAATAGGTTCACGGCCTTAATTAGCAGTTGCGTCATATCTGCCGACCACTCCATGGGTAGTTTAGATGCGAGCTCTTTCTTTACCTTCTGTTCTTCCGCTTTTTTGTTCTCGAAGATTGACTGGCGTTCTTCCTCGAGCCTGTCCTCGGCCTCCCGGATGGTGTGCAGGAAGGCGTCCCTGCCGTGGGCCTCGAGCTTCTTGACGAGGTCCTGCAGCTCGACGACCTTCATCATCTCGCAGATCTTCTCGACGGCGGCCATGTGCGCCACCGTCTCGTCGTCCGTCTGTGCGTAGTAGTTGTTGGCTTTGCAGGTGTCCCGTAGTGCCTTGCGTTCCTGTTTAAAATATAGTTATTTGTTATAAACTATGCAGACTACAGTAACATAGCAAGTTTACGTGCAAGCGCGATATGAGGTTAAATGCCACGGGGTCAATTCATGACGGATTACTAGTAGGTCAGTTTGAATCAGTGATAGGAAGAATGTACGTTACAATCGACTAATTATTAAGATTAATCGACTTAATCGCGACTAACAATTAAAAATAACGATTGATTCATCTTAGCCGTACGAGTTTCGACAAATGTAGTCACAATTATTTATACTAATTGACAGAGTATTCGAATAACGATTGATGAATCAACGTCGATGACGTTGACGGCGACGTTGTCGTTGACGCTCGATGAGTGCTGATGGCCCAGCGGTAAGTAAAATAAGCCTGAATCACTTCCTATAGCAGTAAATGGCATCAATGTAGAAAATGTCAGTAGTGCAAAATTTGTGGGCTTTACCCTAGATGGAAAACTGCAATGGCAGGAGCATATCAATTCCCTTTGCGCCCGACTGAACTCAGCGTATTATGCCATAAACAGACTTAAGGGTTCCCTGTCACAGCACAATCTGTTGTCGGCTTATTACGCATATTTCCACTCACACCTTGTCTACGGGATTGATCTTTGGGGTTTAGCTGCAGACCGAGATCGTCCTTTCATTATGCAGAAGAAAGTTGTACGGTCTATATGCCGGGTACCGCCGGATGAACCAGCGAGAAAACTGTTTATAGAACTGCGTATCCTAACAGTCCCGTGCCTCTTTATATTCGAAGTAGGAAAACTAATCCGACGCGTCAGGCATCAGTTCGCCTATGGTACAACGCGTGAAACGTCCAGGCGGACACCGGTTTTAGTTATCCCTAAACATAGACTGGCGAAAAGCGGTAACTATTTTCAAATTATTGGTCCGCGTATTTATAATAAGCTCCCGTCTGAAATAAAGGATGCCACCTCGGATCTCATTTATATAAATAAACTGAAACGTTTCCTCATCTCTAAGGCGTTCTATTCGGTAAACGAATTTTTAGAGGTGTAATTTTTACTAGTTTTTTATTTATTTATTTGATTTACCCCACGTATTGGAACTCGACAATTTGCCAATATTTAATTGTATTAATTATTTTAATTTTTGAAATGAAAATGTACATATATGTAAATATGACAATGTATGATCAATACAAATAAAGAATATGAATATGAATATGAATAATAAGCCGTGCGACTTTCAATCCGTAGGTCGCGGGTTGAAATCCGGCTGGTATAGCCAGCTGCAGAGTTATGTGACCCCCCTGCATACAAACATTCTACGCAGGGGGGCCACAACTCTGCAGCTGACCGTACCACTGAGTTTTTCGGAACTTACTTACGAAATATCGTTTGATATTTACCAATCGCTTTTCGGTGAAGGAAAACAACGTGAGGAAACTGGACTTATCTCAATAAGGACTAGTTTACCCTCTGGGTTGGAAGGTTAGATGTTAGTCGCTCAGTCGCGAAATTGACTCAATGGAACTTCTTTGCTTGTGATAATATAGCAATAGCAAATCGTCATCCTTTTCATCTTCTAGCATTGCTAGCAAAATATATTTTCAAAAGCCGTCAGAGATCAGTAGATTACCCACAACTGCACTAACTTCAACCATCGGCCGCGGCCCACGAAAGTCAAGCTGAACTATCAGTAACGTCGGTAAACACGAACCTTCCGCAGTAGTTTCTTGACTTGCTCTCGCTCGGCGCGCGCGGCCTCTATCCGCGCTCGCTCGGCCTCCTCGGCCTTCTGTTTCGCCGCCAGCGCTTCTTTTATCAGCCTTTCTTCTTCAGCCTTCTTGGCTTGCACAGCATCCTGGAATTCATAAATCAATATTTAATTAAATGTACAATATTATTTCACTTTGCTTTTAAAGATGAGCGTTCTGGCTGTTCGCAATAGTTTTTCGTTGGGTCTCCCTCAACATCCCTAATATTGTTTGTACTAAAATCACTTGCCATTACTGTTTTGTCCTAATGATCATAATCCGTAACGATCAATTGTCGTAACGATTATTTGCCATAATAGAATTACTGCAAAAACGCCTTCACACAAAGTCGGTGCTCTTACACATACTTAGTTAAATCGCTGCTAGAAAAGTAGGTTATGTCAATGAAAGGAAAAACAATATTAGTACATGTGAGTTTAGGACAAATTATCATTATGACAAACAGTATTAAGGAATTCAAAAATAGGATAAAACTACTTTTAGAGATTCCAATATAGATCCCTTTTTGTTTACTTTCTGACTGTTTGAGTAATGAATACCTACCTACAGCTAAACTAAACATGACTGTATTACATATAGATATTTAAACAGATATTATATGATATAATCAATCAAACAAGTAAAAGTATTTTAAAAGGCTTTAACATGGCTACAATACTTTTGTACAAATACATACTCCTTTTAAAATGATACTCAGTGTCACAGAACGAAACAAACAAGACAATTAACAATGTTAGTGCTAAAATCATAACTCTTCTTTTAGCTTAAGACTTTGCCCTAAAGACATAGTATAAATTATACATTGAAAGAGATGTCATATACTAAAGAAAAAGTGACCAAGGTCCCCGGTGAGCAGGCCTGGGATCAAACCAGCGACCTCCTGCTTTCGCGGCAGACGCCCTAACCACTGAGCTACCCGATCACGGCGACCAGAGTCCGAAATTTCCTAAGTATATGCAATCCTTTCTTATTTATTAAACGTTTAAGGTACGTTCCGCCAATCCTACGGCTCAGACTTACGTCTAGTGCTGCCTTCTAGATAATCTTTACAGAATATTTTCAACTAGAAGCGAGGGTGACGTCACCATTCTATACAATTTTATAAAGCACGAATCAAATCATTTATTAAATGTAATAAATGTTTTGATTCATGTTTTGTGGTTTTTTTTTAAGTAGGCACACTACTATATATAAATTATACATTGTAAGAGATGTCATATACTCAAGAAAAAGTGACCAAGGTCCCCGGTGAGCAGGGCTGGGATCGAACCAGCGACCTCCTGCTTTCGCGGCAGACGCCCTAACCACTGGGCTACTCGATCACGGCAACCAGAGTCCGAAATTTCCTAAGTATATGCAATCCTTTCTTATTTATTAAACGTTTAAGGTACGTTCCGCCAATCCTACAGCTCCGACTTACGTCTAGTGCTGCCTTCTAGATAATCTTTACAGAATATTTTCAACTAGAACTTAGACTTTTTCTTTAGTATATGACATCTCTTTCAATGTATAATTTATATATAGTAGTGTGACTACTTAAAAAAAAAAACACAAAAACATGAATCAAAACATAATATTGTCTTCTGTTACCGCGATTGTTATTCATTGAAATTAAACACTTTAGAACGGATTAATCGCGTTTATTAACACCATGATCCTACGTTTCGAGCCCTTTACAGCACTCGTTTTCACAGGGTTAAGATGATCATTCTCTCAGTCATCATCTTAACCCTGTGAAAACGAGTGCTGTAAAGGGCTCGAAACGTAGGATCATGGTGTTAATAAACGCGATTAATCCGTTCTAAAGTGTTTAATTTCAATGAATCAAAACATTTATTACATTTAATAAATGATTTGATTCGTGCTATAAAAAAAAAAATGACATAGTATAAATTTTTAGTTGTCATATTTGACATCTACTTCTCCATCGTGATACCATATTGAGAGATCAAAATATGAATGTAGCCGGATGATTGATATAAATGACAAACATAATTTGAACTCTCGATACGCTAATGTGATCGAGTAGTAAATGTCAAATACAACAAGTAAAAATGTATACTAGGCCTTTTGTTCAGCTAAACTTATCAACTTCAAGTCCAGTTATATTTTCTGTAATCCTAATTCTTTTTCACTGATTTTGTTTCCATAATTGCATTTTGACATTATACTGTCACTGATTCAAACATGATGAGCTTGAGGGGACTTCGAAGGTACCGACGATAATACGCCGATAATACGCCGTACTAAACAGAGGTCTTAAGTCGTACTAAACAAACCGTCCATTTTAGCGCTGTTAATCAATTTCAAATAGTCACACATGCATTATAATTCATAGTGGTTCAATGTAACCGAATAATCAAAATTAAGAATATTTTGCTCTTCAGCGAAAGAAATTGTTGAACCACAGACTTTTTTACTCGTACTTCTGGACTACATTGCAACCCACTGTAAATGCGGAGTTTTTTATTACACGAGATGAAAGGGTTTCTTAAGTTTTAGAACATTCGCTTTGAACAAAGGTTCTATCTTGTATGTACTGTTTGGTTACAATGCCATATGCCATTGCCATTGTAACTGAACAATTTCGTGTGAAATCCTGCCGTTAAAAGCGGCCCGTTGATATAAGCAGTCGTACTATAAGGATGCACTTTCCTATATTTAAGTTCCTAAAACTGGTTAGTTGTTTTATGCTGATTAGTACTGATTGGACTCTACTGTAATACCTAGTATATTTTGTTGAACAACAATCTATATTTTGTTGACTATGAAGATTTTCTATTATCTATCAAGTGGTATTGCTCCCACACATTGTTCCTGGAAGTGCCTTATCACAAGTGAGTCATCAATTTAAGTAACATGATCAACAAACTGCATCCTCCATGGATATCTTAGACAGCATAATTTGTGGACAAGCACTGTTAACCTGACCAGCAGGGGTTCATGCTGCAATAGCATAAGGTCTACTGATGGTCAGAAATCATTCAGCAAGTTGTAGAAGGCACCACATGCAGGTGCTTTTTGTAACACGGTGACTCACATCCTTTGAGAGTTTGTCAGTCACACAACAAGTAACAGAGAATATTGTTTGCATGGCCAGAGTGGCCACTATTACTTTATTTAACTAATTAATTTTATTTCTAGCAAACAAGTATAAATTAAACATTTATAAGCCACCAACAACAGAGGGATAGAAAATACTGTTAAAATTCCTTGAATATTGGTGGAAATGCTATGACCAATTCCGATTTGAGCAGAGTATCTTAGAGATAAATCCTTCATCCTCCAAAAATAGGTAAGGACAGCAAAAAACCACAGTTGAACCAGTTTACCAGCTAGGGGCTACAATTCCACACATAAGCACATGTGAAAGTTTTTACATCCGATATGAAACTAAACAGCAGCAGTGGGACATAAAAACAGGCTATTAAAAAAAATGAAACTAAACGAATGTTAGTCTGTCCAATTGGATAAAGAAAAAAGCAAATGTGTTACCTGTCTGGCGCGCTTGGCGGCGAGCTTCTTGTCCTTGTCGTCCTGCTTGAAGCGCTGCACGCGCGGGTCGTGCGCGTACGCCAGGTCCACGAGCGAGCGGATGCGCGCCATCTCCTCCTTCTTCAGCTTGGCGCGCGCTGCCTTGTTCTGCTTCTCAATCCAGCGGCGCTCCTCGCGGTCCTGCCCGCGCTCCTTCTCCTCCTCGTCCAGGTACGAGAACTCGCGCCACGAGTCGAACTCGTACCAGAACGCATAGAACCGCTCCACGGCCTCGCGCGAGCTGCTGTCGTCGCCCAGCAGCGGCACGTGGCGCTTCTCCGACCAGCGCGCGTTCTGCTCGAACAGCTTGGTGAAGGTCTTGTAGAAGCCCTCTTTCTTGACGTCACTGGCGGTGGGCACGGTGTCGTCGAACTCCGGGTCCACGGAGTCGTAGGAGCGGCGCTTGGCGGGCGTGCCGAGCGTCTCGTACGCTTTGGTGATGCAAGTGAAGTAGTCGTCGTCGCTGCGCACGTCCTCACCTTGCGCCTTGCGCTTGTCCGGATGGTGGCGCAGCACTTTCTGTCGGTATGCGCGCTTGATGTCGTCGTCGGTGGCTCTGTAGCGCAGCTGTTTCATGCCCAGCACGGCGTAGTGGTCTTGCTGCTTCCATTCTTTAGGATCCAGACTTCGCAGGTACTCCACGTCGTCGTCGAAGACAACCTCCTCCGATTTCTCGTGCGCCGTGGACGTTTCGAACAAAGCATCCTCGCCGTGGCATTTGATGTTGAAGTATCTCAGGAACGCCGCGCCGACGCATTCCACTTTCCTCTTCACGAACGGGCACGGCACCGCCACCGTCCGCGTATTGTTACTAGACTCGCCCTCCGTCATTATAAATAAGGTCTCTTTATAAAATATGGATTCGACCCTAACATAACCTAAAACTGAGTAAACACTGCGGCATTAAGTTGCCCACCGCCAATTTCGTAATAGTACTACGGATAACTAAAACTGTATCTATAACTACAATAAATTAATAATTTTAATGTTAACTTAAAGAGCACATCATTTAATAAAAATTAAAACGCGCCATGAAAATATCAAGGACTACGTTTAGTTCATTTTAAAATGAACGAATGAACGATAAGTTGAAACTTGATAACTTGAATGACAGGTTGAAGGACCGGGACCGAGACCATTCCACGTAGTGTTGTACTGGCACAGCGATTTTCTTTAGCGGTCATGTGTACATTGTGTCACATATGGCAACAATTGCTTAACGTCAATTCTGCAATTCTGCCAACCACCTAACGCAACTTATCACCTGACAATGACATTTCTTATCATATCAATATCATTAGACGTCAAAACATTGTGAAAAATAAGTTATTTAGTTTAATATCTGCATTAGAATATTCAGTTAATCACACAGAGCTAATCTTTACTGTCAAGATGTGTAACGATATGGACTCGTACTTCAAGCCCATAGTGCTGGTGACGGGGTTCGGTCCGTTCGTGGGGCACCCGGTGAACGCGAGCTGGGAGGCGGTGCAGCGCATGGACAAGGCCGCGCTGGAGAAGGAGCACAACATCGAGCTGGTGACCCTGGAGTTGCCCGTCACCTACAGCAACGTGGACGAGTTCGTGCCTGCGCTGTGGAACACCCACGAGCCTAAGGTACACGTATACCGCGATACTAAAGCTAAATGTACTGAAGTTCCTGTGATTGTGATACATATTTATAAATTTAGATAATTCAATTTTATTTTGTCAGAGATACAGATTTTACTATATTTTATAGTGCCTTAAATACTTGTGTTTTGGGTTTTATTACATTATTATTATTGTTCTTTTTTTTATACAAAGATTTTGTATAACAGCTTTGTCCAATAGCTAAGGATACCCTGTTTAAATACAGCTAGGTTAGAGTCAGTCAGTTAGTGATATTATAGTGTAATACGACTAGAAATTATGTATGAAGGTACTTGCCTGCTCTCCTGAGACCCAATTTTTTTAACCATTTAACAATTTATCAACATGTTGAACATGCATACATCGTGATGGCCCACTGGTGGGTGGTGTGGTGTACAATGTGTTAAGTATATATAATATAACAAAAAGAACAGTTTCTGGGTCTCAAAAGGGGTTGTTACTCATGTTGGTGTTGATTTTTGACTAAGTGGTGCCACAAGTAAATTACAAACAGTACAGTAACAGTAACCTTGTTAAAAATTTAAACACTTATGGTATTGAAAATATTTTTAATTTAATCAATATCTTTATATAAAATTGTATACTTCTTTATTTTAACGATTTTATTTAGTTTATCTGTATATTACAACTTTCTATTGATGCATGAGCATGACCAGTGACTATTTCAACAAATCAATGTATAATGGGATTCTTGAGCCACTTAACTATATTTCTAACTTTGCCGTGTAATGTGAATCGGTTTGGCAAATGTCAATGATGTATTGTTAACATCGGTCATTTATTACATGGTTAAATCAGGAATTAAAAGAAAAGTTGGAGAACAAAAGCCAAAAATAGATCGGACTGGAGAGATTTGCTTGACCAGGCTAAGGCCAACCTACGGCTGTAACGCCTCAGATGATGATAAATTAGGAATTAAGTGACTCAGAAATCCCTGTTTGCGACTGTACCTATGTAAATCTGTAAATTACAATGTTCTTGCAATTATTTTGAATAATTCATTTATTATCGTTATTATCATTGTGTCTGATTGGTCCCTCATTGATTTGCCTAACTTTTCTCTGTTTCCATTGTCTGTTTAGTTTACATGAAATGTCCATAGAACATGATTTCCATCAGCTAACCCAATTCCCAAACAGTGCGTGTAAAGTAGGCAAGCTCCATCAAGCCATCTAATTTATGACGCACTGCCAATACCGTCATTACTTAGGATGTTCTGCACATATTATGGTTTTTGAATTATGTATACACAAAGAATTTTTAAAAATACCTTTTGTTAAATTTTAGTGAAGCCTAGGAAAGGCCTCTGGGGTGCGATTTTTGAATCTCACTCGTGAGTTGAGCTCGCCTGGTGACTAAAATTCTCACCGGTGACTTTGATATCACCGATTTCCAAATGTCGTATTTTTGAAACTCACACGCAAGTTACCAACATGCAGACATTTTACAACTTCAGTCATAGACAATCGTCCCATGACGTTCCTTTTTAAGCAGATACCGGTTTTTATTTCTCATACTATAACTTAAAATAGGTTCAATGAAATCGGTCAAACGTAAAACGTGGTGTACCTACCTGTCAGTCAGTCAGTGTAATTTAAAAGAAAACTTAGTTTTGGAAACATTTTATTATCAGAACTACAAGGATTGCTTGAAATTTACTCGAAGAAAGCGACAGTTGTATTAAAAAAAGGTATGTACATTTGTTAGTGGCATAAGTTCTATTATCGTAATATATAGTGTTGTTTAACCTGATAATTGTTTATTGTCCCTTTTATAGATGCTTGTCGTCGGTCCCAGTCCCACAAAAGAGGAAAGTTGGAATATGACAGAAATTTCGACTGCAAGCACTTGTGCGGGAGAATGAGCTCAATGAGCAACTTTGAAAGTTTGGCAGGATATAGCGGCCGAATTAAATGCTATTCCAGGACTAGAAGGCGTGGAGAAAGGTAGGATCTTTTCATTGTTATTCTTTCATTCAGGTTAAATTTATAACTAAAATCATATCAGAGAAATTTCCCAATGGTATAACAGCGTGCAAGGTGTTCACAATGATCCTAATACACTTTTATTGTCTTAATAATTAGGCAGTGCCAAAATCATTTTGGTCACCTTACCAACTTAGCAATTTCTGCTGCTGAGTGCACAATGTTTGTCAACTTGCAGAAAATGCCAAGACCAACTAACTAACTTACACACCAATTCCCAGCATATAAAAATTAGTAATTTATACAAACCAAAGGCAAAAATGAACTATTATATTGGTCTGACTGTTTACCTTTTTAATATCTTGTAGGAAGGCTTTGATGCATTTTGCCAGGTTGATTATTAGCTGTGACCAGGATATAAATATATTACACAACAGGGCTACTGATCAAATTACAATCAGTTACATTACTTGTTGTGCACCTCTTGTGTAGTTGACTGCAACATATTCAAATTAAATTTCACCATCTGTTCACACATACATCTGTAACTCCAGATGTTTTCTCAAACTGTTACATAATTATTAAAGGATCAGGATACATTGAAAATCTAATTTATAGCTGATAATAGAACTCTATTATAATTGAATGTTTTTTTTTGTACTTTCAGGTAAGCGGCAAGCAGACAATGCAACTTCTCTACTTTTTTGGAGTTTCCTACAAACATTGGATAACAGCATTCTCCATGGCTTGTCTAAGTATCTAGACAATAAAATGTATGCATATTGGTTTTCTGTACACCATGAGTGGAACAAAAAATAAGTTTTTGTAGACCAACAGATAATAGCCTAATTACCTATACCCGGAGGTATATACCAAATTAAAATTAAGTTATTAATTTTAACTTATTTATTTATGTTCCTTTTATTTTTTGTATTTATACTTTAACTACCATTTGCAATCTGATATGGATCAGACCAAAAGAAAGATGGGCAGACGAAATATCAAAAGTGGCTGGCAAAGCCTGGACAGATGTGGCCAAAGACAGAAGTCGTTGGTCAAAGTTGGAGGAGGCCTTTACCCGAAAGGGACCTTAATTAAACAAATAAAACAAGAAATTAAGCAACTATGTAAAAAAAATTATGTTTATTAAGGAATAAAGAAGGTTAATTATTATTATGGATCATACCTTGATATTACTGCTTGGTACCCTCGCGATGGGAAAAGAAAGAAAGGAAGACAGAGGAAAAGATGGGAAGACGAAATCAGACAGATGGCAGGAACAACGTGGAGAAGGAAGACAATGGACAGAGAGGAATGGAGAACTCTAGGGGAGGCCTTTGCCAAAGGGCAAATTGATACTTAAGCTATAATACTAAAAATACTTTTTGTAAACTGGAGTCAATAATAAAGGCTTATTTTATTTATTTTTATTTATTTATGGATCATACCTGTCAATAAAGAAATTTATTAATGATGAAAAAGTAGAATGGCTGAATTGACTGGATTGTGTACCTCTCTCATTTAAAGTGATACAGTATATCTCTCAATCTTTCTAAATGAAAGTGGCAAGTTGTGAAACCTGCCAATTTGTGCTACCTACTTGTGCTGTGATTTGATACAAAAATTCTATGTATGATGTTAGATTATAAGACGATTATTATTTAGTTCAGATATTTAGGCTGATGTTTTTAATATACTTATAATGCACTTCTTGATAAGAAAGTAGTAATGTAAAATTCGAAGCTTTAGACTGATGTTTTATTAATAGGTATCTTGTAAGGCTTTATTTAATTTGCCTATTATTTAGTTGAGAAATTCAAACTGATTGATTTTGTCAATGTATAAGTAATCATATGGCTAGCAGCAGAAGTAGTAGAGCAGGCAAGGTGTTCAAAATGGTCTGTAGCACAATCTTATTGTTTTCAAAAGAAGGGTGCATCAAGATCATATTGGACACCCCGCATGCTTAACTACATCTGCTGCAGACTGTACGGTCAGTGTCAACAATACCTACACAACTCTCGCTTTATTTCTATTGTAATAAGAGGAGAGTTGTTTAGATATTTTTGATGCTTAATGTACATTCACTAACATTAAGGCTATTGGCGGTCTTATTAAAATGTTAATTATGTTAGGAGCAAAGGACTAGTGTTCTCCATAACTGTAACTTTTAACACTTTGACTTTCTATAAAATAGAAGTCACAGAGTTGCTTAAGCACATTGCAACTATTGACTACTACCTAATCTAATTAAGTTGCTTACACTAAACTAAACAGACTTGAGGTATTGAATTGTTTAAAATGAGCCTATGTAGGTAGACTATACCTAAATTACAAGAAATAATATATAAAGCCTACACAAACTCCCCTTGTTTCATTCAGTTTCTACAGCTACCTAATGCCTGCCTCCTGCCTGTTCCATATTGCCCTATCATTGTAAGTGTACCTTACTGATACATTTGAGAACTAATTTACATCCTCTTTTTAATTGAAGAGCAACATGTACCGTACCTTACAACTGCACAGGCGCAGTGTCTGTGTAAAACCTGTCCATGTTATACTTATAAGGTTAATGTGGCTAATTCTGTCATTTTGACTATTCAATCTAATGCTCGCCTCCATTGAGTATAAGCACAGTATGCAGCAGCTCTCGACTCAGTTGATGAACTACGGATAGCCTGCTGCTTATTGACTCGTGTTTATTCATATTCAATGCAGGCGAGCATTAGATAGAATAGGCCCTACAATGGAATTAGCTACATTAACCTTACCCTACTCATGTAGACAAAAACTGAACTATAATTAACTGGAGTAGGTATGGAAGTTTGGTTGATGTAAGTAATTTGCTTGGGCGTACAAGGAATTTAAAACAATGTAAGTAGAAGAGATATTCATAACATGCTTTATTGTGCACTATAATAACAAAACAAGAACAAAAACTTCAGCAAGTGACAAAATAGGCCGACTGCCTACTCGCTAGGTGGCTTAATCTTCCAAATAATAATATCGCACTATAGATGCCCGTAGAGCTTCTCTTGCCCACAAATCAAAGTACAGGCCAAAATCCAAAACATCATCTTCATTGTCATGACGCAGCTGTTTATTATTTTCGACGCCTTCTCCGGTGCATAGTGCAGTACTCTATGCTTTAATAAACAGCGGAATCGGCCTTTTAATATGCCATTACACGTTTCTATCGCAGCATGCGCTTTTTCAAAGGCCTCGTTCTATTCTATTGCGGCTATGCCATATTCGCTATCCGTTATCGTCATCTTAATGTAATCTTCCAGGCTTGCCATTTCTTATTCTTTTCACAAATATGCGAAATTCACGAAATTACAGTGAGCCCCGCTGCTAATTCAGTTAAATCTCCAACATTACTGTTTTCCAATTCCAACAAACTTTGGCAGATTTCACAATTCACATAAGTCAACTGTCAAAATACTCACCGATGATTTGAAATACGAATGGGTAGGGGCATTCGAATTGAACTCACATGCGTGAGAATCAGAAGTCACCGATGAGTTTCAAAAATACGAATTTTCGGAAATCACTCATTTTTGTGAGAATTAGTCACTCGGTGAGATTCAAAAATCGCACCCCTGGGACTCAATAGAATAATATATATTTTTTAGGGTTCCGTAGCCAGAATAGCAAAAAAGGAATCCTTATAGTTTCGTCCAGTCCGTCTGTCTGTGTGTCCGTCCGTATGTCACAGCTGTTTTACCGTGTCTAAAAAACATATGTTAATAATATTACAATCAGAGGTGTATTATGTGTGCCGCTACTTAGTTTTGCATATTATTTGCGAAAATAAATATTTTAGGGGTTGGGGGGGCACTCCCTACATGCAACGAGATATGATAGGTCTTTAAAAGGCAGTTAGGTATTTTTGCTTCCACATTTTTTTCATCGTATGATGGTACTGAAGCTTCAACTATGCATAGTTCGACACGCACGTCGACACGGTTTTTTTCCTTTCATATAATCAAAGTATGAATGTTTCAGCTGATGATCCACGTTGGCGTGTCGGGGATCGCCGAGTGCCTGACGCTGGAGACGCAGGCGCACCGTAAGGGCTACCAGCGGCAGGACTACCTGGAGCAGTGCCCCGCCGACCACTGCTGCACCGCCACTGGTGCCATCAGGTTACATACGAAGCTCGATGTGCCCAGGATGTGCGCCGAGCTCAACCAGGACCAGGACCTTACTGCTGTTGAGTCTAAGGACGCTGGGAGGTGAGTGAACAAGGGCTACCAGCAGCAGAAGTATCTGGAGCAGTGCCCCGCCTAACACTGCTGCGCAGCCACCGGAGCTAAGGGTGCACAAATTGCACAATGGCCCGAAATGAAATAGCCGAATGAGCTGTTCACTATATCTGTATAGATCAGCTTTCCAGTGGTTTAATTGTCAAAGTGGCTCCATCTCTCGAAATAACCATCACGTGATACCTTAATGTACTTAGATATATTTGCTCGAGAATGATTTGATTAAGAATGTATCGTCCAATTTTATTATTGAAAGAAAGATGGAAAAAACGAAGTGTAAAAAAATAAGAGTGGAAATATTCGCTCGAATCGGGCCGATTAGGTGTCGATAGCTAAATTGGCAGAGCGATGTGACTTGTTTTGAGAGGTCGCAGGTTCGAATCCTGAGACTACAAAAATCGAACGATTGCGGATTTGTATCTCCATCTCTATCACACTTGCATATTGGAGTGACAAAGAGGTTTTCCCGTCAATGCCACTTTCCGATATTCGTGGTAGACGTGCTGCTCGACGCGGGGAATTTATAAATTTTTACTCAATTATAAAGTTGTAAATTTCGTTTGCAGACGTCGCTGTTTCATTTAAAACTAAATTATGAGTCTTGTTATTGACGTCATGAAGGTTTAATAGTTATTGTATTGTATTAACTGATTGACAATAGCAAATATTTTATAACTGATAATAAATTATGAAACAGCACGTGACATCAACGTACCTTATCAGAGTGTTATAAAGTTTCTAGACTCGAGCTACTAAGTGATGAGACTGAAATAATCATGTAAATTAATAACATAAAAAACCGTACCTGGCAACAAAATTACATATGAATAAAATAAATATTATAGGACTTACACAAATTGACTAAGTCCCGCAGTAAGCTCAAGAAGGCTTGTGTTACGGGTACTCAGACAACGATATATGTAATATACAAATACATAAATACATAGAAAACATCCATGACTCAGGAACAAATATCTGTGTTGATCACAGAAATAAATGCCCATACCAGGATACGAACCCAGGACCATCGGCTTAGCAGGCAGGGTCACTACCAACTGCGCCAACCGGTCGTCAAGTCAAATAAATGACAGCTTTAAACGTGACCGCTTATTTGATTGATAGGCGAAATTGTTGCTATCTAAAAAGTTTAAAATAAGTCTCAGACGCATCTTTCATTACCATCAGCCGGATTCAGAGAGTAATAATGTGCTATTGTGCGTATTTTCGCGATAAGGAATGACATCAAAATTGAATCTGTTGGAGTTCAAAACGCGTGGAAATTGTCACGTGTTAATATGTATGCGCATAAGGATGTCACGATATCACGCGGATTACGTCCCTATAGTATATTTTCTATCAAAATCAAACATTTATTCAATAAATAGGCCCTATTACACGTCATAACATTTATAATATCTTGTACAGTCGAGGAAATTGAATGTTTAGCAGGTTAATATAATTCTGAAATTAGTCGTGTTACTTTTTCCCGATGGCAAACGGCTGATGACGAATCACAACGTGTCTATAATCGTAAAAAAGAAGAAAACAGCATATTTCTATCTTTGTCTAGCCTTTGGCATTGGCTTCAGTGACATGTCAATAGATTATCTTGAATCTTATTGAAGTTGACAGCAATAGGATAACTCCGTTAATGTTATAAATATGATAGTTTGTTAGTGTGAATATTTGACGTTTGTTACTCGATCACACTAACATGACTTAGGCTAGATTTGACCAAACTTTTTAACCAAGAGTAACGCTTACTCTTGGATACTAATGTCAAAATCCCATAGTAATTTGACGTAACTATCTGAGAGTAAGCGTTATTCTCGGAATAAAAATTTGGTAAAACGCAGCCTTAAAAAAGCATGTTTGTTCTCATCTGGCATCTAATTTAATCTAACAAGTTACACGAGGAGATGAAGTAAAAAGCTATTTGCTTATTTATTTATATTTATTAGTAATTAAATTATATTTAAAAACGTGTGTAGGCCCCGTGGTTATTTATGACTGCTAAGAGACGGTCGTGCATGGAATCTACTAGCTTTGTGCAGAGGTCGGTTCCTCGCATATCTTCCCATGTTTCATTACAATGTTGAGTGAGGGCTTCGACTCTCCTTTCATTGCGATGATCCCACCACTGCACCATCAAACCCCATACGTTTTCGATTGGGTTTAGATCAGGTGATTTAGCCGGCCATATTATTTTCGTTATTTGAGGGTGACGATCGAACCAGGCATCAGTTATTCTAGCCGTGTGTATCTTACAATTATCTTGCACGAAAGAAAAATTAGGCATCTCCTGTTGTGGATACACGTTCCGCACACTGGGAAGCATGCACTCCTCTAACATCGTAACATAATCCACTGCATTTGCTCTCGGAGGCAGCTGGACGAGTTCGCCTACGCCATCAGCGCTCATCCAGCCCCATAAGTTGACGCCAATTCGACCAGATTCTCTATTTCGTACGACGTTTTTTTCTTCATAACGTGTATGATCATACCGCCATAAATTTAATCGGCCATGGGTGCAAGATTTAAACGTTTTCTCATCTGTGAAAATTGTAGACGACCAGTCGAAATCCAGATATTCGCGAGCAAAGACCTCACGTGCAGTTTTTTGATTGTCAGTTAGGTCTACTTTATAGGCAGGCTGCCGGTGGTGAATATTCATAGAGTGAAGAGTATTTCTTATCGTCCTAGCAGTGACATCGTATCTCTCCGCAAAAATTCTTGTTGGTATAAACCCATTTATCTCATATGCCCGTAACATTTCCATGCGTTGTTCATTGGATAAAGCCGCCACGCGATGGTTTCCTCCACGACGGTCTACAACCTCGCCTTCATCCGCGTATCTTCTGACCCAAAAACTGACTGTATTTCGCTGAAAACAAAACGTTTATTAACTTTACATCACAATCCTATGATTGTTCAAGAACGCTTACTTAAACTTAAATTAAATGCATGACGTTAATGATATATATTATTTCAACTTACCGATATAAATAACTCTCTCGATATCGCACTGATACTTCGTCCTTCTTGATGAAGATTTATTATTCTATGGCGATCATCATTGGTAATAGCTGGTGGCATTTTCTTTATAGATATTAATATTAAATCGAAAGAACCCACACAATATTTTATATTGCGTTTGACGTATCTTTGTCATTGTCACAATCCAATTAGCAAACAAATATAATAGTTTGAAAATCGAACTACCGTTTTAACCAGCATTCTACCAGCATTAAATAAATCCTTAGCTAAAGAACTTCATAAGTTCGTGACGTAGTTTGTCATTATAATACGAACAGATTATGAGGACGATTAAACTGCTAAACATTCATTTTCCTCGACTACAATGTTTGTACGGTCGGCTTCATAAATATATATGCATCTGTATTCAACTTTGACCTGCTTTCCCGGTAATAAGTTCTGAAGTGTATAGATATTTTATAGACGTGACTGTACCCTAAAATCTATGAAATGTCTGATGAAATAGAACTTTTAAATCAAGGTGTCAAGATTAAGACTCGGCCAAGCCCCTATTATCATTGTCTATTCCTGGGATCTGATAAAATTTTAGTACAGTTTTAACAGCGAAAGTATCATGGGCTGAGGCGGCGGGGTAAGCTATTTACCTTATAATTTGATATGCTTACCCCCGCCGACCTCTGGTTATGAGCTTGTGTTCGAAAATGTTTTTGGTGAATCATTTTGTCCTTATGATATCTGCAGCTGCACCAAAATCAATCTACATATTCCGTGTTCGCAGATACCTGTGCGAGTACATCTATTACACGTCGCTCGCGACCGACAACACCCGCACGCTGTTCGTGCACGTGCCAGACATGCAGGTGTGGGACACGGCGCGCGTCACTAAAGGCCTCGAGCGCATCGTCGCGCTCTGTCTAACGCAGCTTCGTGAGCGGGACAGCGTCTGTGATGCGGCCGCCAAGATGGCCACCGTCAACTTACGGGATACTAACGAGGTTTAACCCTGTCACAACTTAATTGAGACGGTTTATGAAGTATTTGCATATGAAATCACTCTGCATCTTCAGTTTGGCGAGTATGGTTGCTTACCCTGAGTTGCTGATGATGCACTCAGCTGACGGGGCAACTGTATTCGTCCCTTAGTGTAGGTACGACCTGAGTGGTCGCTCGGGGCGGGGCGTGCGACGTTCACGTTAAACACAAGTAAATGTATGCTCAAGTCCTGAGTGCACGCTGGCCACGCTGCCTGCCCACCGCACGCTCTGCTGGACGCTCGCTATTCAGGCCTTACATTAAGTATTCATTCAAGTGAATTAGAGTAGGCCCAACTCAACAACTAGTTGCGTTATCTGCATGAAGTATTAGTTGTCAACAATAATGTTCAAACGGTTAAGTTTAAGTAATAACGTTAAGTATGATAATATAATAAATAAATATATAAGTAGATACAATACTAATTAATTAATCATGGAAATACATAGTGTAATTCATAAATTTTATGATTGACGTACACTGCCCAATTTTATGTATCGAGACCATGTTAATGTACTGGTTATATTTTGACTATTTTTGACTGTGTGCTAATATTGGCTCACATAAGAATTGAGTGACTTTTTCCATAATAAAAATTACCAGAGTGTCGGTCGGCAGTCGTTTTTGCTAGTATAGTAGCCTTCTGGCGGCGCATTATATTACGACGGTTGTGAGTGGGTGGGACTTAGCGAAAGAAGGCTTTTGACACAAAAAAAAACAAGTAGGCATGTTACAGTGCACTTTTGAACGTCGAAACTAGACGTAGAACTAGAGAGTACGCATGAGTGGCGCCGCCTGGTGAGCGAAAATACGATAGCCCCCGCTGGTTTAATAGTATAGCTTTATTTTATGACTAGTGTAAGGCATTAATTCACGATCGAGAAATAAAGTTACGTATTGTTTGGAAACTAATATAACTATTCGAGTGTTGTTAGTTATGTAAACTCTGAACTTTAAAAAAAATGATTTTATGTATAATAGGCAAGCTCATATATAGATTTTAGAAAATAGAAGATATAAAAATATTTATTCATAGCATATTATAGAAGGTAAGGTACATTATAATACAGAAAGGTATTATTCGAATAGGAAACAAAACAACTACTGCCACAAAATGGTCCTGGGCCGTCTGTGAGTGGTTGATTTTGTTATTTAGTTACATGTAAGTAAATAAAACATAATCTTTTGAGCAAATGGTTTTTTATTTGGTTTTATTTATAAAACTTATTGAAATTTTATTATTTTAGATCTTACAGTCAAGAGTAACGAAAAACAGGTCACATTAGAACGTAAACTTAACTTTATTTCAGTATCAAAAAATGTCGTATGAAAATGTCGATAGGTTTCTTTATCTAAATCCTCCCGGGCCGGGGCCGAACCCTGGACCTCCCGGTCCGTGGCCGAACCCTGGACCTCCCGGCCCGTGGCCGAACCCTGGACCTCCCGGTCCGCCGAAGCCGGGTCCCGGGCCGAAGCCGGGGCCGCGACCGAAGCCCGGCCCGTGGTGGTGTGGCGGTGGTGGCGGCCCGCAGCAGCAACCCAAACAAAGACCCATCCTGGAAACGTGAAAAAACTGTTGAAATATGACGTCACCCTTTTTGAAAACTAAAGTACTTTACTACTTTTGCTAGTCCTATACATAGAGTAAAACCACGTTACGTTATCTCTCCCAACTAAAATAACTGAAAATTTAAAGTGTTATTTAAAACGCAGTCTACGGAAACTTAGCTTAGTCGGTCTCTAGCGCTCTTTGAGAACTTTGTGTCGTTATACAGAATAAATTTTACTTCGAAACTAAATACTGTCTCTATTTGAATAAGTAGTTCTAGAGTCCAACTAAGCCTAAGGTAAATTTTCATAGATTTCGATAGCACAGACTTTCACAGTCTGTCAGTGTTAAATAAACTTCATAATTAGTAGTAGTTACGGTACGTTATAATTAGACTGGAATGTTTAAATAATTAAATGTTGACATACTTACTAACCTATGATTTCATTTCATAGATGAAATTCCAACTTTGTGCCGTAGAATTTTTATGCTTGGCATTTTGTCTGTACCTACCTACACGTATAAAACACTTAAAACACTACTTTTACTTACCACACCAATTTCCATTGACTCTATTGTATATTATGTTATTAAGGTCACTTACCTTAAGCCTTTTTCACTTAATATTAATAAAAAAATATAATATTTCGCCTACGACCCGCTCAGCAGACACTAAGTAAGATATGATAATTTTGGCGCATGTTTATGTAGTTCCTCCACTGATACAGAGATAACGTACTTATCGATATCACTGATTCGGTTTAACCAAACCTACCTATACCTATAGTTTATTTATATGAATAATCGAAATATGAGTAATAGTTCAGCCCTACTACTTACTATACCTGGCTTACACTTGATGACATGATGCAGTGAGTCATATATAGCAGTCGGATATCCGATACTCATATAGTTGAATTGAAAAGCCTATGCATTTGTGATTTTGACTCAAGGCAGAACTAAAGTATAACCTAACCAAAATTTGGGGAGCTTCATGCATCCTCACGTGTGCTAATATCTTGGAGGTGACTCTTTATATTACTTCTAAAAGAGTAAGTATATTTATGTAAATAAAGAGAGCGTTGGAGACCCAGCGGTATGACGTGAGACTTTTAATCCGAAGGTCTCGGGTTCAAATCCTGTCAGCTCGTACCAATGAATTTCTCGGAACTAGTTTACCCTCAGGGTTTTGGAAGGTCAGGGGCTATACCACGAAAATCGAACGATTGCGGATTTGTATCTCCATCTCTGTCACACTTGCATGTTGGAGTGACAAGGAGGTTTTCCCGTCAATGCCAAATTTCGACGTTCGTGGTAGGCGTGCAGATGGCAGTCGCTTTCGTAAAACTAGCGCCAACGTCAAATCTTGGGCTTAGTTGTCAAAGCGGACTCCCAGGCTCCCTGAGCCGTGGACCGTAAGCCAGGAAAAACGCTAGGAAGAAGAACAAGATTTATGTAAACAAAAAAGTAGTCTTTTAACGATACGAATCGCTTCTATTTATAAAACTTATTTTACAAACTTAGCTTACACACTACACTACACAGTACACTTCGTATGGAAATTATCACAAAAACGTCCTATGATAAGAGGGGCCCTTATCTAAATCCACCGGGCCCGCCTGGACCGCCCGGGCCCGGACCGCCTGGGCCTCCGGGCCCACCGGGGCCGGGGCCGCCGGGCCCACCGTGGAAGGGGGCCGGCGGTGGGGGCTCTGGTGGCCCGCAGCAGCAAGAAAAGCAGGCACCCATTCTGAAAACATTGCAAGTCCCTTCTATATGGTCGCCAACATAGCTTCCGACAGACCAAGGTCATTATGACCTCGCTAGGTCGTTTAAGTTTTTACAATATTTGTGATTGTTTTTAGTAAAAGGTACCGCTTTGTAATAAAGATTCGGTTTGAAAAAGACGTGGCAAACCCAATCCTCACAAGAGTGTACAGTCAACTGCAGAAATAAAGTACCCTTCCTGTCTAGGGGTACGATACCGGATATTCGGGGGACACGAAGGCCGGATATCCGTTATCCAGCCAAAGCACTATACGTTGTAAGTATCTCCGGTCGTGATCTCCTTCTACATCACTTTCTCACGGACGATTCTCCAATTTCTTCTGTATCTGCAGCTGACCGTATATCCTACTAAAAACTGTCGCCTTACTCGTAGGAATGCATGCCTTTGTTTTGTTATCGCAGAGGGAATGCACACCCTCCCAGGGCCTGGAGAAATGCCAATGTTGGAGGTATGTGGGACTCTCACTTCCCAGACTTATCTGACACGAAGAAGGGGACGAGAGCCCACTGAACCCTCTTAGTACCTACGGCGTTAACCCGCACTGCCGTTAATGTTATCTTAAGCATCATGAGATCACGAACTTTCAACCACGGTGCTCCCCGACTTTATAATAAATTATCAAATATCTTTGGGTCTTAAATTTATGCCTCCCTTTTTCTCCATCATTCATTCATTCATTCATTGCAAGCCTGTACTGTCCCACTGCTGGGCAAAGGCCTCCCCCCACCTTCTCCACTCCTCCCGATCGAAAAACCAACGTGAAAAAAAAAGACGGCATGTAATCTATGGTCAGAGATTTGATCCTATATATATATAGTAGATGTTAGTGTAATATGGGCCTTAGCTTAGGAATACAATACCTGGCCAGAATTCTCAGTAACATAAATAACCCTTTGCTTTACTAAACTGGTTCCTGCCCATATATTATAGTGTCCTTAAGTGACAACATTGGACAGAATCTGCAATTTGCTTTAGAGTATTTGAATAAACTCACCTACGTAAGTATTGTATATTACAAATGTAGGCAATGTACTTGTAAATGCCACACAGTTGACACAGTCTACCTCCAAAACACAGTTCTTCGTTATGAAGATTTTAGGCGGCTGTTATGTAGTTTACATCCTGATAACGTATCGATATATCTGATTAGTTTTTACACCTCGCTTATCAGCTAGTACCTATACGTAATATGAATAATTGGTAGGTATATGGGTCGTGTTAGTCATGAAAAAGCCGAACGCTCCCCTCCCGATCCCCTCAGAATGAGTAAAGCTGCCACCTCTTTGTGCAGGTAAACTCAAACAGAACCGCACAACATATTGTGATAGAAATAATGTTTTTCCCTCACTAGCTCGGAAAGCGCTGTTTTGTCCTTTAAAAACATGTGGGGAAAGTAATTTGACCTTGCTATAATTCCTATCACTTACCACCAGTCCAGTATGCCCATACTAAATATGCGCAATCGGAGGTCACACCTTAAATTGGTCAAGTCTTATTCCGCCCTTGGTAAGCTGTTGGCAATTGTTAAGTACTTACCAGGTGCGTAGTCTATGACAAATTTTGAATGGTTTCTTCAAGATAACTTACATGTGGATAAGATTTGTAATTGTATGTAGTTTTTATTTTCCTCGCGATATGAGAGGAAAAATGTTGTATTACACTCGGCGGCAAAGTTTGTTCAACTCTCGTAAAGCTCGGGTCTCAATACATGTAACCATTGCGAGCAAAGAATACACTTGGTAATGAGCAGATGGCGCTTCAACCGCTTAATAGTTATTTATTTGCTCGCAATGGTTACGGTATCGATATCACCAAAGATTTATTATTTTATTTTCTTCATACTTTTTGATATCACACACATTGGCATTATTGTCTAACATATGACGTCATTACTCCCTAGAGTGCGACCACGCCACGCTAACTTTGCACCAAGACGCAAATCTAGGGCCATAAGGGTTCCTCTTTTATGTCATTTAGTACGGAACCCTAAAAGAACATGTAGCAATAGCATAAGTGTGTCGCGACAGAAGCTCGCGCTCAAAATAAGACGCCTGTCATTGTGTAAACCGATCAGTACCGCGACAGGTTTATCTCGTGAGATACTGTTGCAACACTAACTTGTGCCGAGCTACTGGAGTAGTGCCTTTATGTCTAGCACTGAATGTGTTAACCTATCGAGTCCCAGGCATTATTACTATAGACTATTATTTAAGGCATTCAAATGAGCACTGATATCATATGATGACGCTGGGTCTCGACGGGTTCATCAAAACGAGCGCCGCAGGACTTTGGTATGACTTCACGTAGAAGCTCTCCGGAATCGTTTCGTGGACAGAAGCTGTCTGCAGGGTAATAAATAATAGAATGTTGTTAAATTAAGTCTTTATTGCTTAATCCTCCTCCTCATCGTTGGCAGCGCCGCCAGCCTGGCCCTTGCGCAGGTTCTTCCTCTTGACGCGGCCCGGGCGGCCGCCGCCGAACGGAGACTTCAGCGAGAAGTCGATGTGCTTGCCAGAGTCCAGTCGCACGATGAACGATGGGATGTTCACCACCTGCTTGCGGACGCTGAGAAAAACATAAGATTGCCTTAATTACATGGCAAAAGAAGGAAAAACAGAGATGGGTCAACTATTCCTTGACACGTTGCCATAGTTACTCCTGGTTCACTTTAATATCACGTTTTTAAGGCGTTAAAATTCCATCTACCAATCACGTCAGTAGAACATACTAAATTTCTTCAACAAACTGTGCTGCATTCGTGCCATGACTGATGGGCAGAATAACAAAGAAAATGGTGATTCACCCACTGAACTTGACTGCAGAAGTTTGAAAGAAGATTCATGCGAGTAAATAACAAACATTGAATGCCACCTTATTATCGGGACACGGGTAGTGTAATTTTTTTTCTGGTGATTGGTTTTTTTAATGCTCTTTAGATTGAACTAAGTTTTTTCTCAGAATATGTAAATAAGTAATTAAATATGAATGACTAGCACAAGTTAGAAACACAGTTTCTCCTGGTGTTACATTACAAGACAATATAAAATAAAAAATGTTAAATACATTACCTGTATCATGTCTACAAGAGACAAAATTTCAAGACATTGGAATCAACTCAAGGTTGACCAAGTGGTCTTTATGAAAACAGTGCAGTTCAAGCCAAGCCTTCACAGCTCGGACAATTCATTCACCTGCGTTACAATGCTTTTGTGAGAATATTATAACATCAAGTTGCTACTATATCCTTTACTTATTTAATAATATGGATTTCGAAAAGTACAGTAAGCAGATAGCTAATAAAATCAATTGAATATGTAACCACATTTAACAATAGTTTTTCGTAATAAACAATTAGTAATTCGATACTTATGTCTGTCAACTTCTGTTCACATAAAATAAGTAAAAACAATTACCGGATATGTCTCTGCCTGATGAGGATGCGGGCATGATGGATGGACTTGGCGAGACCGGCCTTGAACACCTGGGTCTGCAGGCGGCGCTCCAAGAAGTCCTCGATCTTCAGACCAAGCACGTAATCCAGCTTCATCTGCTTCTCATCCAGCACTCCGATGCGCACCAGACGGCGGAGAAGGGCATTACCTGGAAATTAAGTGTGGTTACGTTAGTTTCAGAATGCAATGGGTCGGTGAAGATTAATATGTTGGCAGGTCAGATATTTAAGTTATCAACAAAGGTTTGTCTGACAAGAGGTGTCATAAGTAATCATCATTGAATGAATCTTTATTGAATGGAAAATCACTTTTTAGGTTAGGCATACACGTGTCCCATGCGGGAAAACTCTTTAGGTATGTAATGTAGTAGAATGTGATTGAATAAACTAAGAAAAGAAAACTTTATGTATAGTTTTAAGAGTATAATTTAGATATGCCACAGCCCACATGTTTAGTGGTCAAATCGCTAGAAATAAAATCTTGATATGGTTTCACAAAATAATATTCAGAGAACTTGTGTTGCGTTCGACTAGCTAAGACTATTAATAGCAAAATCACCAGTGTCCAAAACTACAGATATTCAATGTAAGTTTTCATATTTTTACCACCGCATCATATACACGTGAAAATGATTCTAACCTTCAAACAGCCTCTTAGGGTCCTTCTCCTCGAGGGTGAGCAGCTCACGGGCAGCCTTGCGGATTCGCGCCAGCGTGTACTTGACCCTCCACACCTCACGCTTGTTCCTCAGACCATACTCTCCGATGATCTTCAGCTCCTGGTCCAGGCGAGCCTTCTCGAAGGGACGCCGGGGCGTTACGTAGGTCTTCGAAAAGACCGAGGGTACTCGGTTGTTCACCATGACGAGCTGGAAAATTTAGTGTTAGGTTAGAATACAACATGTGCTATTGACCACATATAGACAAGCCTGGAATTAAAATAGCGTTGGTAAATAATATGCATTTACTATTTCACCACAATGTAATTAGTAGGGGGTTTGTAGCCACGAACCGTTGCAAACGTAAATACTCCAAACAACGGCGGGAGTCCAGAGTTATAGTACGCTTGGGAATCAATGTCCGTGACGTTGCTTTAGCCTCCGTGTCCATACATGTTCGCCAATAAATATAATAACGACATGTTCTACTGAGAGGCCATACCATACATTTGCAGGTTAGGTTAGGCAATCCATTAAAATCACAGAAATTAGCAATAATTACATTGATTTACGTACATATCATGCAAAACAAATAAGTTTGCAATCCTTTTTTACACTTATTTCTAAATTTAAGTTATATTATTTGTAATATTCACCTCGCTCCGTCAGCACGGCCCGTCGTTCAAAACAGAAAGAACAAGGAACAAGAAAGATTGGAATATGGCTGAAAGCCGAAACGTCAAACGCGTGAAATACGTCAATGTCAAATGTGACATTTGTTAAGAGCCAGAGCGCCTACCACGAACCGCGAACTAAAGTATACCTCCCTTTCGCACTTGTGATTTCTCACTCAAGTGCGACAGAGAGATAAAACTTCGTTCGTGGTTCGTGGTAGGCCTTCAGAGGTTGTGGTCTGGGTTACAAGCATACAATATAATTTACCTTATTTCAAAATTTACATTAAATTTTGTAATAGACCATAACAGACAGGAAAGGACTACATTAAATAAAATATCAAATTCAAAATAATAACATCACAAACAATGCAATACAAACAAAACGTATTTAAAAAAAATATTTATATAAACCGATTTTTGAGCCGGTGATATTCGATTACCGATTAATGACCGGATTCCATGTAGACGAGATTCATCCCGATTGAAATTGGGATATTTCTTGATTTAATGGCTTCCCGTACTTTTCTACTATAAAAACGACGATCCGTAGACAGGATTTCGGGCGTTATGCAACTCAATCCAGTGGTTTAAGTGTTCGGCAACCGCAGACTTGTTTACCTGGCGATTTATCCGGGACCACAGGGGCAATGTCGCCCTTAAAACGTTGGAGGTTCGAAGCCTCGTAAAACCGTCGTCGTGAGTAAATTGATAAAATTATATTTTTCCTAATAAATCTAATAATCCACGGGCTTACCAACATTTCCTGGAAATTTAATCTATATTATATGGTAATACTGAAGAAGCAGACATTGGACTTCTACTTTTATAAAGTGGCCTCTGTCCGAGAATTGGACAATTTTGCCAGTGTCCCGTATTAATATATCAGTGTATCTTAACTATCTTATATAATAGTATATTGTGTATCTAGGGCGGTAAGAAGGGCATTACTTACGAGGGTCTATTGAGGCCCGACGCCGAAGGCGGAGGGCTTTAAATGACCCGAGTTAGTAATCCCCTTACTGCCCGTGGTACACATAATGTTTTTCATCACATTTGCGAGGAAATAAATAAACTTTCTAGACAGGTAAAGAAACAATAATGATTAGCAGTAGTGCAGTAGCACAGTCCACAGTACTCCGGAGTGACTACGTGCTGCGAGCGCGTGGGGGGCAGGTGCTCGGGGAGCTCCACGCGGGCGGTAAAGTAGTATGAGAATCCTTTAAAACCATGGGAGTAATACAGCCCTTTAAGTCTAAGTATGCTTGCATATAATATCACCATTTACGAGCAGGTGTGATGAAAATAGTATAATGCCTCTTGGGCGACGTTGTTCGATAATTGGCCTTGATATTTATTCCGTTTATAGCTATACGTAATAAATAACTCAGGAGGCCGAGATCCCGGGACAACCGAGTAATGACTCAATAACGCGATCTTACACGCGTTTCAGGATTAATTCTTCATTAGCTGCACACTTCTTCGTTAGTTTACTGCACAATAAGCTATAAATATTACACATTAAACAACATTTAGCACACAAAAACAAAGAACTAAGTATTCAAGAAACGCAACCGCCATCTTGAATACCAAACGGAAGACCTCACCTTGGACTTGAAAATAGCGCCAATAATTGAAATCCTTCAAAAATACAAGTTTACCAAATATACTAAAGCACGATCTCTTCTAATATTCTGTTCTATTTATTACCGCAATTAGCTTTCATTGAAATGAAACACTTTAAAGATTGATTCATCGCGTTTAGTTACAATATTATATTACCTATGTATGTTCGAGGTCAACCCAACCAGTGATGAAGTGGAGTTTCCATTACTTTTCGTTTTTTTGCAGTATGTTAGAATATGTTAGAACATCCAGCTTGTTGCTTAGAAAAGGCAAACCACTGTTATACAATAAAAACATGCAGTTGAAACAAATATAACTATATATTTACATGAACATCATACATCATAAAATAAGTACGAGTAAGTCACACTAATGACTCAGAACTTCTTATATTTCATAAATCCTTTATATTTCTTAGGGTTTAATCCATAAGCTTTAAGGCGCTCATCAGATAAATTACTGTAGGGATTATCTGACACTTTAGGTTGGCTTTGCTTATTCTTCTTCAATGTATTTATACCCTTCTTGTTATTATTTTCCATATTGTTTACATTGGGTGCTGATTTATTTTTCTTTTTCTTCTTTTTTTGAGGGGTTGGATTACTACTTGGAGTACTATCATCTAATTTACGTTTTAAATTTTCCTTCTGTGAGTTGTGTTCTGTATTTGTTTTGTTTTTCTTTTTATTTTTAGACTTCCCAGGATTATTATTGATTATGATATTCTCTATAGAACTGTTCTGTTTCTGATTGTTTTGCTTTATTGATTCTGATGTGGATGGGGCATTATCTATTTTATTGACAGAATTATTCTGCTCTCTTTTATGTTTCTTTTTCTTCTTTTTAGAACTATTCTCACTTTGTTTTGTAACTTCATTCATTTTGAGTTGATCCTGATTAGGTTCACTATCCTGTACATTGTTGATTATGTTGATATTATTATTCTTTTTCTTCTTCTTAGAAACTACATTTTCATTCGCTATGACACTGGATTTAATGTCCGTTTCGACCTTTTCTTCTACATGTTTGTGTTTTTTCTTAGTTTTCGTAGTTTCTTCAGTTGACGAAGTGCCAGGATCAGTAATTATGTCATTAGAACCAATTTCCTCTTCATTGTCATTCTTTTCATTATTTTTATCTTTGTTTTTGTTCCTTTTCTTCTTCTTTTTTTTCTTAGCCGACTCCACAGGTACAACTAGTTCTGGTTCCCTGGAATTATTCATGTTTTATTTGATATGTGGTTTTATTAAAATATTATAACCTACTATTAATTTCAATTCCAACAGATAGCATCAGATTTTCTACCTAATCAAAGTGTTCTTTATTTATTTGAATATTTTAGAAATTAAGAGCTAATATTGGTATTGGTTGGTACTAGTCATTTCTTTTGAAAATTATGGTCAAATACATGTTTAAACAAGAAAAAGTTGACTAAAAATTGTAAAAAGTAAATTAATATTGAAAGAGGTCTTACTCTGGTAAATCCTTGAACAGGCTGGGCAGCATCTTCTTCTTGAGTCGCTCATCAGCTGCCTTCTGCCGGTATATCTTCACCTCCCCCTTTTCCACATTGACTGGCTGGTGCTTGACAATCTTCTTCAGTGGCACCCACTGTGTCAGCTCTTTGTCGTCTGCCAGCAGGATCTGAAAGCATTATTTATTTTTTTGTTAGTTATTTTGTTACATCTACACATTGACTTATTATGATACAAATGATAAATGTTTCGTACGAAAAAGAGCTTACTAAAGTAAACATTAAGTGTCAAATTCATACACTTTAAAAGTTTATAGGCTGTTTTTCACTTAATGAAACAACACATTCTAAACAAGACTATATAAAAAAGAGTCACAACTGCTGCACTTTTACGGCATTATTTTTTTGGCCGATTGGGCATCCAATCCAGTTCTTTTATCCTATATCTGTGGATCTACATATTAGTAAGAATATTAGGTTACAAGGCAATTTAAAATAATAAAAATTGACAATACATACCTCTTCAATGGTTAGTCCATAATCATTGGGCACAACCTCTCTGTACTTGAACCTAGTGGGCAAGTCTCCACCAATCACATCCTCACAGTCCATCTTGTAGTACTCCTCCATGTACTGCGAGTATGTCTTGTCAGCCACTGTTGGCACAAACTTTGGCTTTTCAGTTGTCAACAACTCCGCCAGCTTAGATTTCTTCTTACGGTTTCTTCGTTTTTTAGTCATGTTTTGTTGCAGCTCTTCTAGAAGGTTTAACCGGGCTTGCTTCGGGTCATAGTCTGCATCCATGTTAAACTCACCATCTTCACAATGTGCCTCATTTTCAGCTGTTTCCTCTTCTTCATATTTCTCCCAATTTTCAATCTCTAACTCCTCATCCAGGTCCGGGAACACAGGCTTCTCATTGTCCACTTCACCATAATACTCCTCATCAAAGATCTCCTTCATTCTCTTGTCATGTTCATTAGGATCAAAATCACTGTCCATATCTTCTTCTCTAAAAGCTAAATCCTCATTCCCTGTTACTTCTTTAATTTTAGCAATTTTTTCTTGAATCTCTTTCAGTTTGAGTGATTTCATTCTTGCGATTTCATCCATTTTCTTCTTTTTTTCCTCTTCTTTCCTCTCTCTGACCTCAGCCCTCTTCCGGGCTCGGCGGTCATCCTTAGGCCTGATGTAGTTCATTGTACGAGGGAATCTCTTTAGGTATTCTTCATCAGGTTCCTCAAAGCGGAAATTGTAGGCTCTCTCAAACTTGCCCTGCTCCTCCACAATGACTTCATCAGCTTCTAGGTCTGCATCGTCACGAATCTTGTCTCCAGCCTCGCCAGGATCCCCATCTTCTAGATACTTCTTATTCAGGATATAATCTCTAAGGAATGCTTCTCCCTCATTTAACTTTGGATCAGACCATAGTGCCTTTAGAGGAGCTAGATCTCTTTCTACAGGAGTATTGATATGTTCAGCTTTACCTATGAGGAAATCTTTTAGTTTTTCTGTCTGACCCTCAGTTTTAGGTTTTTCTGTTGATTTTACTTCAGCTGCCTTTTCCACTTTAAATATATTTCCATCATCATCGTCATCGTCGTCACTGTCGGCAAAACTTAAAGTTTTCACTTCTGGCTTCTTTTCCTCTTCTTTCTTCTCCGATTCAAAAAATTTAAAGTTAGGGTCATAGATTCTGGGGTCCTTTGTTTTTAATAATGCTAGTGTTTTCAGGAATTGCGTTTCCGATTCTTCTGACACTTCAGGGGGTTCGTCGCTATCATCTTCGCTATCTGAGGACAATGATGCGTCTGAATTCAGTGCCTTGGAGCCGTATTTCTGCTCCAATTTGTGAAGTTCTTCTTTTTGACGCCACGAATCATATTTCTTAGCGTATTCATTCTCGGTCTTAAGTGTAACTTCTTCCTCGGAGTCTTCGTCAAATAATCCTTTTTTAGGCATCTTTCCAATATTTTAAATTAAATTTACATCATTTTATAACCAATAAAATAAACATGCACAAATCCATGCGAAATAGAATGAATGTAAATGTCACGTTGACGTTTAGTAAAATTCCGCTAGAGCTATTTCATCTACATTTAATAACGCTCGTTTGGATAACAATTATTTTGTTGTGGCAACAAAATTTTAACCTATATACGCCGCTGTCTGTCTAGCTGAGCTGCCGGTTTGGTGTTGTTTTCATTATCAATTTCAATTTCAACGCTTGATTGCAAATTTTGTTAAGAGAGCTTAATTGTAATGTATTAAATGTGTGGTTTATAGTTATTACAGTAAATTAAGTAATAATAATCATGACGACAAACCCGAGGAAGGGTACCGAACCGGGACCCTTGGAAGAAAGTGATCAGCTCACCATTCGTCCACTGTAAATATCGTTGTTTTCCACCAATTTATCAGTACATTACATATATTGATTACAAAATTTCTCGTTTTTATAATAAAAATAGATATTTGAGTTAGCTCAAAAGTTTCTGCTATCTAAGTTCCTAAGCTAAAATTAAAACATTTTGTTGGAGATTTTTGTTTGAAGAAAAGTGTTGTATGACTATGGATGGAAGTAAATGGCAATTATTTGTAAAATCTCACTTATTCCAGGGGAGCCGGTCAGGAAGTCGGCAGATCATGTATCATGTTGGAGTTCAAAGGAAAGAAAATCATGGTAAATTATCTAGTTCTATAAAGATTTCTTGACTGTTTCTTTATCTTAAAATCGTAAATTAGGCTATCTTATCAGATTGAAAAGTGAAAACATTTATTTTGTATGCAAATTGTATTCTTACAAAACAATTTTAATACTCATTTTAATATTTGTTTGTTATTCCTTTAAATTCATGCGATAAATATGTCATTACATCATAATATATATAGTTATCTATAGTTATGAAATTAACTATAATATTTGAAAATATATGTTATTTTATAGCTGGACTGTGGCATCCATCCAGGGCTATCAGGCATGGATGCTCTACCATTTGTGGACCTCATAGAGGCAGATGAAGTTGACCTTCTTCTCATTTCACAGTAAGTATTCTATTTTAACTTTATATTACCAGATTTCAGTTTGTATTTATTGAAAGTTGTTAATTTGTTGTTTGTTTTCAGTTTCCACTTGGACCACAGTGGAGCCCTGCCATGGTTTCTGACAAAGACTTCATTCAAAGGCCGAGTGTTCATGACACATGCCACCAAGGCTATCTACCGCTGGCTAGTGTCTGACTATATTAAAGTCAGGTTGGTGGCATTCATAAATAAATAATGTAAAGTTCAACAGTCAATATGTGCAGTAGATTAAAATCAAGGTATATTCCTCCCTTTTTTCGAAGGGGCAATGCAAACATAACAAAATGCCTATGCCTAATGAGAAAGATCGGCCAAACTGCGTTACTAATGTATCGCCATAAATTGTTTCCTAAATTTGCATTTAACAAACAATTTATCCCCAAAACACATGTTTCCCAAATATTTATTTCCCAACTAATCATTTCACAAGTGTATCTTGCGTTGAATATCATATCCCAACGCTAGCCTAACCCAGTTGGGAAATGAAAATTGGCCAAATGTGAGTTGGCAATAATAATACCCACACATGAGTGGCGCCGCCTGGTGATCAAAAATAAGGTACTTAGTTCTCATTGAAATCGAAATAATGAAAAGAGATAAACTTGTAATGTTTCAGCAACATATCAACAGAGCAGATGCTGTACACGGAGTCGGACCTGGAGGGCTCCATGGACCGCATCGAGACCGTGAACTTCCACGAGGAGCGCGACGTGCGCGGCGTGCGCTTCTGGGCGTACAACGCGGGCCACGTGCTCGGCGCCGCCATGTTCATGATCGAGATCGCCGGGGTCAAGGTCAGGCAGCTTCTGCTTATTATATGATACTTCTGGGCGTACAACGCGGGCCACGTGCTCGGCGCCGCCATGTTCATGATCGAGATCGCCGGGGTCAAGGTCAGGCAGCTTCTGCTTATTATATGATACTTCTGGGCGTACAACGCGGGCCACGTGCTCGGCGCCGCCATGTTCATGATCGAGATCGCCGGGGTCAAGGTCAGGCAGCTTCTGCTTATTATATGATACTTCTGGGCGTACAACGCGGGCCACGTGCTCGGCGCCGCCATGTTCATGATCGAGATCGCCGGGGTCAAGGTCAGGCAGCTTCTGCTTATTATATGATACTTCTGGGCGTACAACGCGGGCCACGTGCTCGGCGCCGCCATGTTCATGATCGAGATCGCCGGGGTCAAGGTCAGGCAGCTTCTGCTTATTATATGATACTTCTGGGCGTACAACGCGGGCCACGTGCTCGGCGCCGCCATGTTCATGATCGAGATCGCCGGGGTCAAGGTCAGGCAGCTTCTGCTTATTATATGATACTTCTGGGCGTACAACGCGGGCCACGTGCTCGGCGCCGCCATGTTCATGATCGAGATCGCCGGGGTCAAGGTCAGGCAGCTTCTGCTTATTATATGATACTTCTGGGCGTACAACGCGGGCCACGTGCTCGGCGCCGCCATGTTCATGATCGAGATCGCCGGGGTCAAGGTCAGGCAGCTTCTGCTTATTATATGATACTTCTGGGCGTACAACGCGGGCCACGTGCTCGGCGCCGCCATGTTCATGATCGAGATCGCCGGGGTCAAGGTCAGGGAGCTTCTGCTTATTATATGATACTTCTGGGCGTACAACGCGGGCCACGTGCTCGGCGCCGCCATGTTCATGATCGAGATCGCCGGGGTCAAGGTCAGGGAGCTTCTGCTTATTATATGATACTTCTGGGCGTACAACGCGGGCCACGTGCTCGGCGCCGCCATGTTCATGATCGAGATCGCCGGGGTCAAGGTCAGGGAGCTTCTGCTTATTATATGATACTTCTGGGCGTACAACGCGGGCCACGTGCTCGGCGCCGCCATGTTCATGATCGAGATCGCCGGGGTCAAGGTCAGGGAGCTTCTGCTTATTATATGATACTTCTGGGCGTACAACGCGGGCCACGTGCTCGGCGCCGCCATGTTCATGATCGAGATCGCCGGGGTCAAGGTCAGGGAGCTTCTGCTTATTATATGATACTTCTGGGCGTACAACGCGGGCCACGTGCTCGGCGCCGCCATGTTCATGATCGAGATCGCCGGGGTCAAGGTCAGGCAGCTTCTGCTTATTATATGATACTTCTGGGCGTACAACGCGGGCCACGTGCTCGGCGCCGCCATGTTCATGATCGAGATCGCCGGGGTCAAGGTCAGGGAGCTTCTGCTTATTATATGATACTTCTGGGCGTACAACGCGGGCCACGTGCTCGGCGCCGCCATGTTCATGATCGAGATCGCCGGGGTCAAGGTCAGGGAGCTTCTGCTTATTATATGATACTTCTGGGCGTACAACGCGGGCCACGTGCTCGGCGCCGCCATGTTCATGATCGAGATCGCCGGGGTCAAGGTCAGGGAGCTTCTGCTTATTATATGATACTTCTGGGCGTACAACGCGGGCCACGTGCTCGGCGCCGCCATGTTCATGATCGAGATCGCCGGGGTCAAGGTCAGGGAGCTTCTGCTTATTATATGATACTTCTGGGCGTACAACGCGGGCCACGTGCTCGGCGCCGCCATGTTCATGATCGAGATCGCCGGGGTCAAGGTCAGGGAGCTTCTGCTTATTATATGATACTTCTGGGCGTACAACGCGGGCCACGTGCTCGGCGCCGCCATGTTCATGATCGAGATCGCTGGGGTCAAGGTCAGGGAGCTTCTGCTTATTATATGATACTTCTGGGCGTACAACGCGGGCCACGTGCTCGGCGCCGCCATGTTCATGATCGAGATCGCCGGGGTCAAGGTCAGGGAGCTTCTGCTTATTATATGATACTTCTGGGCGTACAACGCGGGCCACGTGCTCGGCGCCGCCATGTTCATGATCGAGATCGCCGGGGTCAAGGTCAGGGAGCTTCTGCTTATTATATGATACTTCTGGGCGTACAACGCGGGCCACGTGCTCGGCGCCGCCATGTTCATGATCGAGATCGCCGGGGTCAAGGTCAGGCAGCTTCTGCTTATTATATGATACTTCTGGGCGTACAACGCGGGCCACGTGCTCGGCGCCGCCATGTTCATGATCGAGATCGCCGGGGTCAAGGTCAGGCAGCTTCTGCTTATTATATGATACTTCTGGGCGTACAACGCGGGCCACGTGCTCGGCGCCGCCATGTTCATGATCGAGATCGCCGGGGTCAAGGTCAGGCAGCTTCTGCTTATTATATGATACTTCTGGGCGTACAACGCGGGCCACGTGCTCGGCGCCGCCATGTTCATGATCGAGATCGCCGGGGTCAAGGTCAGGCAGCTTCTGCTTATTATATGATACTTCTGGGCGTACAACGCGGGCCACGTGCTCGGCGCCGCCATGTTCATGATCGAGATCGCCGGGGTCAAGGTCAGGCAGCTTCTGCTTATTATATGATACTTCTGGGCGTACAACGCGGGCCACGTGCTCGGCGCCGCCATGTTCATGATCGAGATCGCCGGGGTCAAGGTCAGGCAGCTTCTGCTTATTATATGATACTTCTGGGCGTACAACGCGGGCCACGTGCTCGGCGCCGCCATGTTCATGATCGAGATCGCCGGGGTCAAGGTCAGGCAGCTTCTGCTTATTATATGATACTTCTGGGCGTACAACGCGGGCCACGTGCTCGGCGCCGCCATGTTCATGATCGAGATCGCCGGGGTCAAGGTCAGGCAGCTTCTGCTTATTATATGATACTTCTGGGCGTACAACGCGGGCCACGTGCTCGGCGCCGCCATGTTCATGATCGAGATCGCCGGGGTCAAGGTCAGGCAGCTTCTGCTTATTATATGATACTTCTGGGCGTACAACGCGGGCCACGTGCTCGGCGCCGCCATGTTCATGATTGAGATCGCCGGGGTCAAGGTCAGGGAGCTTCTGCTTATTATATGATACTTCTGGGCGTACAACGCGGGCCACGTGCTCGGCGCCGCCATGTTCATGATTGAGATCGCCGGGGTCAAGGTCAGGGAGCTTCTGCTTATTATATGATACTTCTGGGCGTACAACGCGGGCCACGTGCTCGGCGCCGCCATGTTCATGATTGAGATCGCCGGGGTCAAGGTCAGGCAGCTTCTGCTTATTATATGATACTTCTGGGCGTACAACGCGGGCCACGTGCTCGGCGCCGCCATGTTCATGATCGAGATCGCCGGGGTCAAGGTCAGGGAGCTTCTGCTTATTATATGATACTTCTGGGCGTACAACGCGGGCCACGTGCTCGGCGCCGCCATGTTCATGATCGAGATCGCCGGGGTCAAGGTCAGGGAGCTTCTGCTTATTATATGATACTTCTGGGCGTACAACGCGGGCCACGTGCTCGGCGCCGCCATGTTCATGATCGAGATCGCCGGGGTCAAGGTCAGGGAGCTTCTGCTTATTATATGATACTTCTGGGCGTACAACGCGGGCCACGTGCTCGGCGCCGCCATGTTCATGATCGAGATCGCCGGGGTCAAGGTCAGGGAGCTTCTGCTTATTATATGATACTTCTGGGCGTACAACGCGGGCCACGTGCTCGGCGCCGCCATGTTCATGATCGAGATCGCCGGGGTCAAGGTCAGGCAGCTTCTGCTTATTATATGATACTTCTGGGCGTACAACGCGGGCCACGTGCTCGGCGCCGCCATGTTCATGATTGAGATCGCCGGGGTCAAGGTCAGGGAGCTTCTGCTTATTATATGATACTTCTGGGCGTACAACGCGGGCCACGTGCTCGGCGCCGCCATGTTCATGATTGAGATCGCCGGGGTCAAGGTCAGGGAGCTTCTGCTTATTATATGATACTTCTGGGCGTACAACGCGGGCCACGTGCTCGGCGCCGCCATGTTCATGATCGAGATCGCCGGGGTCAAGGTCAGGGAGCTTCTGCTTATTATATGATACTTCTGGGCGTACAACGCGGGCCACGTGCTCGGCGCCGCCATGTTCATGATCGAGATCGCCGGGGTCAAGGTCAGGGAGCTTCTGCTTATTATATGATACTTCTGGGCGTACAACGCGGGCCACGTGCTCGGCGCCGCCATGTTCATGATCGAGATCGCCGGGGTCAAGGTCAGGCTGCTTCTGCTTATTATATGATACTTCTGGGCGTACAACGCGGGCCACGTGCTCGGCGCCGCCATGTTCATGATCGAGATCGCCGGGGTCAAGGTCAGGGAGCTTCTGCTTATTATATGATACTTCTGGGCGTACAACGCGGGCCACGTGCTCGGCGCCGCCATGTTCATGATCGAGATCGCCGGGGTCAAGGTCAGGGAGCTTCTGCTTATTATATGATACTTCTGGGCGTACAACGCGGGCCACGTGCTCGGCGCCGCCATGTTCATGATCGAGATCGCCGGGGTCAAGGTCAGGCAGCTTCTGCTTATTATATGATACTTCTGGGCGTACAACGCGGGCCACGTGCTCGGCGCCGCCATGTTCATGATCGAGATCGCCGGGGTCAAGGTCAGGGAGCTTCTGCTTATTATATGATACTTCTGGGCGTACAACGCGGGCCACGTGCTCGGCGCCGCCATGTTCATGATCGAGATCGCCGGGGTCAAGGTCAGGCAGCTTCTGCTTATTATATGATACTTCTGGGCGCACAACGCGGGCCACGTGCTCGGCGCCGCCATGTTCATGATCGAGATCGCCGGGGTCAAGGTCAGGCAGCTTCTGCTTATTATATGATACTTCTGGGCGTACAACGCGGGCCACGTGCTCGGCGCCGCCATGTTCATGATCGAGATCGCCGGGGTCAAGGTCAGGGAGCTTCTGCTTATTATATGATACTTCTGGGCGTACAACGTGGGCCACGTGCTCGGCGCCGCCATGTTCATGATCGAGATCGCCGGGGTCAAGGTCAGGGAGCTTCTGCTTATTATATGATACTTCTGGGCGTACAACGCGGGCCACGTGCTCGGCGCCGCCATGTTCATGATCGAGATCGCCGGGGTCAAGGTCAGGCAGCTTCTGCTTATTATATGATACTTCTGGGCGCACAACGCGGGCCACGTGCTCGGCGCCGCCATGTTCATGATCGAGATCGCCGGGGTCAAGGTCAGGCAGCTTCTGCTTATTATATGATACTTCTGGGCGCACAACGCGGGCCACGTGCTCGGCGCCGCCATGTTCATGATCGAGATCGCCGGGGTCAAGGTCAGGCAGCTTCTGCTTATTATATGATACTTCTGGGCGTACAACGCGGGCCACGTGCTCGGCGCCGCCATGTTCATGATCGAGATCGCCGGGGTCAAGGTCAGGGAGCTTCTGCTTATTATATGATACTTCTAGGCGTACAACGCGGGCCACGTGCTCGGCGCCGCCATGTTCATGATCGAGATCGCCGGGGTCAAGGTCAGGGAGCTTCTGCTTATTATATGATACTTCTGGGCGTACAACGCGGGCCACGTGCTCGGCGCCGCCATGTTCATGATCGAGATCGCCGGGGTCAAGGTCAGGGAGCTACTGCTTATTATATGATACTTCTGGGCGTACAACGCGGGCCACGTGCTCGGCGCCGCCATGTTCATGATCGAGATCGCCGGGGTCAAGGTCAGGGAGCTTCTGCTTATTATATGATACTTCTAGGCGTACAACGCGGGCCACGTGCTCGGCGCCGCCATGTTCATGATTGAGATCGCCGGGGTCAAGGTCAGGCAGCTTCTGCTTATTATATGATACTTCTGGGCGTACAACGCGGGCCACGTGCTCGGCGCCGCCATGTTCATGATCGAGATCGCCGGGGTCAAGGTCAGGGAGCTTCTGCTTATTATATGATACTTCTGGGCGTACAACGCGGGCCACGTGCTCGGCGCCGCCATGTTCATGATCGAGATCGCCGGGGTCAAGGTCAGGGAGCTTCTGCTTATTATATGATACTTCTAGGCGTACAACGCGGGCCACGTGCTCGGCGCCGCCATGTTCATGATCGAGATCGCCGGGGTCAAGGTCAGGCAGCTTCTGCTTATTATATGATACTTCTGGGCGTACAACGCGGGCCACGTGCTCGGCGCCGCCATGTTCATGATTGAGATCGCCGGGGTCAAGGTCAGGGAGCTTCTGCTTATTATATGATACTTCTGGGCGTACAACGCGGGCCACGTGCTCGGCGCCGCCATGTTCATGATCGAGATCGCCGGGGTCAAGGTCAGGGAGCTTCTGCTTATTATATGATACTTCTGGGCGTACAACGCGGGCCACGTGCTCGGCGCCGCCATGTTCATGATCGAGATCGCCGGGGTCAAGGTCAGGCAGCTTCTGCTTATTATATGATACTTCTGGGCGTACAACGCGGGCCACGTGCTCGGCGCCGCCATGTTCATGATCGAGATCGCCGGGGTCAAGGTCAGGCAGCTTCTGCTTATTATATGATACTTCTGGGCGCACAACGCGGGCCACGTGCTCGGCGCCGCCATGTTCATGATCGAGATCGCCGGGGTCAAGGTCAGGCAGCTTCTGCTTATTATATGATACTTCTGGGCGTACAACGCGGGCCACGTGCTCGGCGCCGCCATGTTCATGATCGAGATCGCCGGGGTCAAGGTCAGGGAGCTTCTGCTTATTATATGATACTTCTGGGCGTACAACGCGGGCCACGTGCTCGGCGCCGCCATGTTCATGATCGAGATCGCCGGGGTCAAGGTCAGGGAGCTTCTGCTTATTATATGATACTTCTGGGCGTACAACGCGGGCCACGTGGTCGGCGCCGCCATGTTCATGATCGAGATCGCCGGGGTCAAGGTCAGGGAGCTTCTGCTTATTATATGATACTTCTGGGCGTACAACGCGGGCCACGTGCTCGGCGCCGCCATGTTCATGATCGAGATCGCCGGGGTCAAGGTCAGGCAGCTTCTGCTTATTATATGATACTTCTGGGCGTACAACGCGGGCCACGTGCTCGGCGCCGCCATGTTCATGATTGAGATCGCCGGGGTCAAGGTCAGGGAGCTTCTGCTTATTATATGATACTTCTGGGCGTACAACGCGGGCCACGTGCTCGGCGCCGCCATGTTCATGATCGAGATCGCCGGGGTCAAGGTCAGGGAGCTTCTGCTTATTATATGATACTTCTGGGCGTACAACGCGGGCCACGTGCTCGGCGCCGCCATGTTCATGATCGAGATCGCCGGGGTCAAGGTCAGGCAGCTTCTGCTTATTTCATGGAACTCGGTACCGACACACGGGTTGCCCACACATCCCGCTCTCGAAAGTGCACGCCACCGCCAGTACTATATGTATAATATTTCTAATCGTAGGCCACCCTAGCGTTGTGCGGGGGTGAGAGGGGCCGAGTGTCAATTGTTTTTGCGTAGGGTTCAAAATAGTGTTTTTTCGCTTTTTCTTTAAATAAATAAATAATTAAAATAACTTTAGTCAATGCTTATGACACAATATGCTTAGTATGCTTGTAGGCCCTACGCCATTGAGGTACAGCCTACAGTTGATCCATTGTAAGTATGTAGAAACTTAGAAAAGGTGAGTAATCATCATCTGTTCTCCGTACTAGTACGAGTACAAGACTGTATCACTGTGGAACAGGTTTCGCTATCCACTATAATTTACTTTGAAATAAATATCTGTTCCTAAAAACTATTATGGTGGTTTGACAACGTATCTGTGGCGGAACGTAATTTGATTAACCTAAGACAAGCCGTAGTAAGTTAGGCTTTTGTCATTTCTTCATGATTAGGAGCTTTAGACAAAACCGCGTTTCTTTAATATGGCACATTTCGTGCATTCAATCCTCCATTCTGTTTTAAGAGCGCCTTACCATGAGTACCATTAGTCCAGTACCCATACTAAAGTGTCAATTTGTGTTCCAGGTGTTGTACACTGGTGACTTCTCCCGGCAGGAGGACCGGCATCTCATGGCGGCCGAGATCCCCACCGTGCACCCAGATGTACTCATTACTGTAAGCATTACAAACGAGACCTGATACCCTGATAGACCTGAGTGTAATTTGCTTTGTTGTATTGTAAGGTAAACGGCCCAGTGGATGACACAAAAGAGGGAATTGACACATTTTTACAAATAACTTCTGAACTATCAAACATACCGACTGCATGCTTGTGCAAATATATGATCCACTTCTTTCTGCATGCTATACGGACCATAAAATGTATAATATTATTACAATTGTCAAATGATTTCAGTTTTCTGCTACCTCTGAAATTGTACCAGTGAATGACAGACAAATTCCCTCTACCCGCCATCCGGCCTCCAAAATAGTAATATAATCAAAATAATTACCTACAAACACGCAATATCAATAATTTAATGAATTATTTAACAGTTTTAATAATCAATTATTAAAAACACGCATAAAAGATTCGCTAAAAACACTTAATTACGGAAATTGTCTCTCAAATAGTAAATTATTTATTAAATCGATCGAAGTTTTTGAACAAAATTCGCGAATGTCACTAGCTGTCTATTTTTGGTTACTTATATTAATAGCGATTTTTTTTTTTCAAATTAACTGTAAAATCTAATTTACAGGGCCAGTGTCATCTACTAGGCCGTTTACCTTAGTTATGTAACCAAATAAATCCTTTGATTTTCATAATTTGAGAATGTTTGCAGTAACATTTCGAATCAAATTTCAAAATATTTAAGTTCTCCCTAATGTAGGTTACGTTAAAACTGTGGGTCCATACAGAGTGAGTCTTCTTTATTCTATCGTTTTCCCGGTTTATGCCATGGCTCAGGGAGCCTTGGGTCAGCTTTAGCAATTAAACCCAAGATTTAGCGTAGGCACTAGTTTAACGAAACGGAATGCCATCAGACCTTTCAATCCAGAGGGTAAACTAAGCCGGATTAGTCCGGTTTCCTCACGATGTTTTCGTATCAAATGATATTTCGTACATAAGTTCCGAAAAGTTAATGGTTACGAGGTGGCAGGATTCGAACCCGCGGATTGTTAGTCACACGCCCGAGCGCTGCGCCACCACCAGCGAGGAAGCTCGCTTATCTGTCGAGCCGAGGCGCTTTCCTAGCGCGGTGACTCGCTCTGTGTTCGCCCTCCTAAAAGTATGTTTTCTTGCAGGAGTCCACATACGGCACTCATATTCACGAGAAGCGCGAGGAGCGCGAGAGCCGCTTCACCGGGCTCGTGTCGGACATCGTAACGCGCGGCGGCCGCTGCCTCGTGCCCGTGTTCGCGCTGGGCCGCGCGCAGGAGCTGCTGCTCATCCTGGGTGAGTCTACAGGAGTTCACATACGGCACGCATAGTCACGAGAAGTAAGAGCAAGCACACATACCCACATACACAATTTATCTGCCTAGTAACTTTATTTTTTTCCTCACAAATGTGATGAAAAACATTGTATGTACCCGCTCGTGATACATACAATGTTTTTCATCACATTTGTGAGGAAATAAATAAAGTTACTACAGTACAATAATTACAACCTCGTGCTAAAATTAAACACTGCTATTAAGGCTGGATTTGACCAAACTTTTTAACCAAGAGTAACGCTTCTCCCAAAATCCCATAGTAATTTGACGTTAGTGTTTGAGAGTAAGCGTTATTCTCGGAACAAAAGTTTCGTAAAACGCAGGCTGAGTGTATGGAGTTTGTTAAAGATGTGGTATGATTTGCAGACGAGTTCTGGTCGCTGCACCCGGAGCTGCAGGACGTGCCGATCTACTACGCGTCGTCGCTCGCCAAGAAGTGCATGGCGGTGTACCAGACGTACGTCAACGCCATGAACGACCGCATCCGCCGGCAGATCGCCGTCAACAACCCCTTCGTGTTCCGACACATCTCCAACCTCAAGGTAACCAACGTTTCACTAACACTAACTATACAATTGCAAAGCATGAATCAAATAAACGGTTTTGATTCACGTTTTTAAGTAGTCACACTACTATATAAAGGTTAAAAATGATAATGGTTATATAAAGGCTAAGGTTAACTGGAAGAAATCCCTTAAAAGGATAAGTTCGCCTTTGTACTTAACATCCCTGTTTATTAACTGTATTACAATGTACAATAAAGTGTTACTTACTTACTTATATATCAATTATAGATCGAAACGCACCTTCAAAATAAGCGTTTCAAAATAAGAAAGGATTGCATATACTTAGGAAATTTCGGACTCTGGTCGCTGTGGTGGGGTGGCCTAGTGGTTAGGGCGTCTGCCGCGAAAGCAGGAGGACGCTGGTTCGATCCCAGCCCTGGGCACTGGGGGCCTAGGTCACTTTTTTCTGTAGTATATGACATCTCTTTCAGTTTATAACACTAACTAGTCTACACAGACACCGCAATTAGAAGCGTTTCCAAAGAGTATAAGATCACATCACATATGCACAGTTTTACTTGTGCCGACCCGACCGACCACCCTACACAATTTTATACTACAATGTTCCAGGTTCACCTCTAAAACACATAAATCCTACTAATATTATAAACGCGAAAGTTTATATGGATGTTTGTTACTCTTTCACGTAAAAACTACTGAATGGATAATATTGTCTTCTGTTACCGCGATTGTTATTCATTGAAATTAAACACTTTAGAACGGATTAATCGCGTTTATTAACACCATGATCCTATGTTTCGAGCTCTTTACAGCACTCGTTTTCACAGGGTTAAGATGATGACTGAGAGAATGCGAATTCTCCCCGTCAATCAAAAAAGTTACTTGTGCAAACTACCTACATACAAAAAAAAAAAATTTAAAAAAAAATATTAAAAGAATAAAAACAAAGGTTGGTCTACAATGCCCAGACTCGAAACGTAGGATCATGGTGTTAATAAACGCGATTAATCCGTTCTAAAGTGTTTTACTGAATGGATTTTAATGAAACTTTACAATAATATAGCTTATACATCAGAATAACACATAGGCTACAATAAAGATATTGTGTGAAGCAGACGAAGTCGCGGGCACCAGTTAGTTGTAAATATTTTTAATTAACACGAATTCAGGCCTATAAGTAGATGCAATGAGGATTACCGCGTAGATTTTCCGCTAGGGGCGCTAGTGGAACGTGGGTCCTGCGGGAACATTTCAAACGCCACTTTGACAATTCTCTCATACTGACACAGGACCCACGCATGAGTGACGCCTGGTGAGCCACAATACGGTAGCTTCCATTGAAATAAGCGGTCGCGATTTCATACTAAATTAATGACAATAAATAATAAAAGAATGACAGATGAGCTGGTCTGCGAACATTACGCAGGTTCAATGGTGAATACGTGATAATTCATTGTTATCTTTTTTCGCAAAATAATACTTGAATGATTAACACTTCGTGCTCCCACGAAATTTGGAGTATATTGAGGTTCAGTAATTTCTACTGGCTTGCCAAGTTTTCCGAGTTTTCCTCCGTAGGTTACCCACGATAATATCAGTTGATATACGGACAAATTACACGTATAGCGCGACGGATGTTTACTATCAAATGTGGATAACTGTTTAAAATTATCAGAAATTGTTATAAAATGCTGACAAGCATCCAGCTAGTATTACACTATCCACTTGGCATCTTAGTCCTGCAGATAACCAGTTTTCGTACACATCATTAAGTAAACAGGAAAACAGGATAATTAAAGTCCGGATTTAACTATGAGAATAAAAAGTAAATATTTATGTCATAACAGTTTAATCTATTTCTCTCCACTGGCGGTCTCCTCCCCAATAGCGAACACATCCAACTCCGGCCTCACTTTATCATACAAATGCGGGAACGCCCCTTCCGCCCCATATTGCTGCCTCACTCTCTCATACAGCGTCAAGTCGAACATCTGTTCAAACTCCTCCCTCGTCATGAAAATGTCCGCGTAAAGGAAGGAAAAGCCACCGACATCTCTAGTGAACTTCTCCATCTTCCTCATGGCATCCACAGGGTTGTACTGCTTCCCCTCCTTCACCTTCCCGGGCACCCCGTATACACCTAAATCGTTGTACATCGCGTAGTTGGTACCGGGCACCATGTATTTAGGGTCTGGTCTCTTCAACTGCCCCGACGAAGGCCCGTGGTCGATAACCTTGCAGGGATACACAAGTAGGGGACACTTGTCGAATAATTCCGTCGCTATTTCTACCTGTTTCTCCAACTCCCTGATAGGGAGAACTATGTCTTGGAATACTTGTTTAGTAAACGTGTACTCGCGTACGCCAGGCGTGGTTGTGAACTTTAAAAACGCTGGCTTGGGCGGTAGAAGCCATCCGAATAATGTCCTGAAGAGGACATTGTTACCGAAAGACAGCATGTCTTCGACCACCCAGAATATAGCTCTATTGTGCCTTAGCAAGTAATCTCTTAATGGGATCAATTCTTCAGATTCCCCTTTCTTTAAAAAGCTTTCTACGTGTTTGTAAAACCAAGGTTTGTACCATTTAGAACACTCGTTAACGGGTATCTTCGGGTCGTAGTCGGCATAATCTCCAGTCATGATGACAGCTTCGTCTTTGCTAAAGATCGTGCCTTCGATGTAGTCTGGGAACTCCTCAGGTTTAGCTTGATACGCTCCTGATAATTCCCTCATCAGGTTACAGTAGTTCTCTTGTCCTTTGACTGGGGTGTATTTAATCTTGATGTAAGGTTTGATTTTGACGATTTTAAGCGTCAAGCCGACTAGGAAGGCGAGGCTTCCATGGGACCAGGGTAGCGCTTGGAAGAGCTGCTTGTGGTCGTTGTCGGCGGTGGCCGTGACGACGGAGCCGTCGGCGACGACCAGCTCGTAGCTGGTGATAGTCTCGTGGTAGAGGCCCGCCTTGTGCGAGTGCGTGGACATGCCGGTGCCGAACGCCAGGCCTGTGAGCAATATGGATTCATTTGATGGTACACATGTCAAGACGTAAAGGGATTTGCAAGCTGATGTGACACGAAACTGATCCCTTGAAGTGATGGACACTATTGAATTATATAAGAGCAAGAAGCAAGAACCGATGCCTAGTTGTCCAAAGTCTCGGCTTTTTTTGAAATTTCGAAGTAACAGTGGTGGAGTGTCATAATGATCTTTGGGTGAGCCGGAGCTGATTTGGCGTGTTTTTTGATCAAATCAAATCAAATCAAAATCATTTATTTGCCATAAGTATACAAATATACATGCAAATATACAGTTAAAATAATATATACAGATTTGTTTACATTAAAATTATTGGTAAATTTATTGACATACTTGGCTAATATAAACAAAATCAAAATAAAATGGAAAACTAAATAAGATGAGAACGTTAGATATTTAATGTCAAATGTATATTAAATTTTAAGAGTTTATAATGAGATTTTGGTCAAGATTAATTAGTCTCTAATCCAGTGCACTTGAAAAATATTCATTAATATTATAATATGGTCTACTTAAAAAATATTGCTTCAATTGTATGTCAAATGTATGTATATCATTACACTCCTTTAACTTGTCGTTTAATTTATTATAAACCTTAGTAGCATTATTAATTATGCTTTTATCAAAGTGTGTAAAGCGAGGCCTGACTAGAGCTAAATTTGTAGTTTTTCTTAGGTTATGGTTATCATATTGTCGAGCTTTTGTGAATTCGTTAATATTTTTATGAACATACAAGCAGATTCGATATAAATACAATGACACAATCGTGAGTATCTTATTATCAATAAACATTTGTCTATGGGTTTCTGGTACATGCTTACAGCCTTCGATTATTCTGATAGCTTTTTTTTGCATAAGCAGTATGTCGTTAATGTTACCTGCGTTACCCCAAACCTCAACACAGTAGCGAGTTGAGTCGAGTCGTTAAGGAATACTGTACTAGATTGGTTCACGCAAGGGAAGCCGGGAAGAGTATCCAGGACTGGCGCGTTGTTAGAAGCTGTCCTGCAGTGGATGTTGATGTAGCACGTCTCTTGTTGTCGTCATTAGAGATGCAACGGATATCCGGTCACTATCCGGTATCCGGCCTATCCGGTCATAGTAGAGTATTATCCGGCCGGTATAGTGAATTAGCACAATATTTATGGTAAAAATTATCAAATGACAAAGTAATCATATAGTCTGACAAGCCAACGATCGCAGTAACGCAAAAAAACTATATCCATCCCTTTTTTCGGGATGGTAATACTAGCGTAAGAAAAAGACAGTATGATGTTCTCCATCCTACTGTTACTGCACTCGCTGGCTTGTGAGACTATAGTATTTAAGGTTGAAGAGTAGAAAATTTAACAAAAAATACAACATTTTAAACAATATAAAATCACTGGGATTAAGGTAACAATTAAGTATACTATAAAAACAAGCTGTAACCAACCAAGCTGCGCTAAAAACGCGCGAAAGTGTTTGTTCAATTAAAAAAAATCGCCCGAATATTGGGCGGCCGGATACCGGATATTCGGCGTACACGAAGTTGTCCGGTATCCGGTCAAACCACTATCCGTTGCATCTCTAGTCGTTATACCACAGCGTAGGGATGTATTCAATACAGTGAGCTAACTTCATACACGGCCAGCGGCTCGGCGCGGTGGTAGTGCTGAGGCTCAGGGTTGTCAAAAACTATGCGAAAGATATTACAGTCTGATTGGCAAACTAATTTCCATTTTACACCCCTTAAAATAGACCGCCGAATTTTCATAGAAATTCGGGGGCATTTCCTCCCCGCCTCCTTCCCCGCACGCCCCCCATCGATGACCCACAAATCGGCTGAGTTAACCCACTGTATAGAATACATTCTTACGCTGTGGTTATACTATGCCTGGTGGACTGACCTCCCAGCGTAGCGTCGTCCAGCTCGATGGTGACGGCCAGCGAGTAGCCTCTCGGGATGAGGAAGGCGGTGATGTCCCCGACGGTCACCATGGGCTCCACGCGGACCGTCATGTTGGCTTCGTCCAACTCCAAGATGTCGTACAGAGGAATCGGGACCTGTTTGCGGAAGATTCTATTCATTTATGTTGTGATAGGCAAACACCCAAATCTACACGTCTGTAGATATTGAGTGACCAGCGTGTTAGATGTAGATTGTGCGCTTCCATCAGATAAGAGTTTCCCTCGACTGACACGTACAAGTAGTGTATATAATGTTAAGATTACAATTAAGGTGGAGTTATTGTAAGACGGGAGATTATACTATTAACCTCTGTCCCTGTGTTTGGAGTTGAAATCCCCTCTTCCCACACAGTGGCGCTCCGCCTATTACAATGTAGTCTAAAGTGACGAACATTGATAAATGACATGTTGGTGGCAAATTAGCATACAGCCCACGCAATCGTATGCGGCACCCATGGACGCCTGCAATACCAGTAATGATGCTGACAATGAGGATTACCGCGAGTCGATTTTCCGCTAAGGGCGCTAGTGGAACGTGGGTCCTGCGGGAACATTTCAAACGTCACTTTGACAATTCTTTCATACTGACACAGGACCCACGCATGAGTGGCGCCGCCTGGTGAGCGACAAATGAAATAGGGGTTAGTTAGCGTTACAGTGCGAAAGAAAACAGTAGACATTTACAAAGGGCGCCAGTGAGCGGGCAACATTGTATATTGTGCATCTCGTTTGCGTTTATGATGGTGATGGTGTTTACCGGCGGCACAGTGGTAAAACGTATGGTTCCCAATCGCGCGATCTCCGGAGATCACGGGCTGGTATCAAAGAATTAGTTCTCCATTTTGTCTAATGTTCTACTTTATCCTTTGTACTATAGCGTTCAGAATTGCATGGGCAATTTATGAATGAATTCATTCATAAACTGCCCATGTATGCCTCTTACCTGATGATGCAAGTGCTTCTGGAAGAAAGTCGTGGAGAGCGAGAGCCAGTTAGGGCGCGCGGTGCACAGCAGGCGCCTCTTCTGTACATCTAGTTTGTTCCATTCGCGCACCTGAAACCATCAAACACTAACATGGCTCTGACGACAATGATATTGGATTTCTCTCTATACGAGTACTTGCATACAAGTAGCAAGAACAGAAATTGTGTAACCAGGCCCCCAATTCACCAAGATGAGCATCACTGGTGTTGCGGGCGCTACTATTGGGCGGATTGTATGATTGTTTGCCATCAATATGTCATTTATAAATTAAAAAAATATTATGATTACTAGAAAGCACTACTTTTGTGAAGAACTCTCGACAATTGTCACAAGAAACACGACAAACATCACGAAATTCCGACACAGAAAGGGTCTCGTGTCAAAAAATACCGAAAATTATTCAAAACACTAGTAGTTTCTCGTGACCCAAGTTCATCGTCAAAAAATTACCTATTTATTGACGATTTTACTCAAAATATCAAATTAAGCACACAGTCCGCCCGATAGTAAGCGATTTCGTACGCCTGCAACACCAGTAACAGTGATGCTGACACAATTGTCACACTTCGGGTGAAATGGGGCCCGGTCAGACAATTTCTGTTCGTGCTACTTGTATGCCAGCATTGCCACTATTGCCAGCATAGAGATCAGTAGAGTTGTCAGCGTGGGCCGGGGCTAGGATAGGGAGCAGTAGCTACCTGCCGCTGTATCTCCTGCACCCTGCGGCCGTGGTCCGCGCGGGAGAGGCGGCGCGCGGCGGCGCGGAGCCGCAGTAGCAGCGTGAACAGGAAGCTGGCCGGCAAGCAGAACACCAGCACCACCAGCGAGCGGTGCTGCTCCAGCCAGCTCACGACGCGCGCCTTCCACGATGATGGCAGCATGGCTGTCCAGAATAAACATAAAATTACATTTAAATATGTAGTTCAAATAAAAAGAAAATTGACAAGTTCTAGTGAGTTCTATAACTTCGGCGACAAAATGCCGAGATTTTATTCTAAAATGTCTAATGATTGGACTTCCGGATGATACTCAATATGGCGAGGTTTTCTTACAGAATATTCTTTTGTTTTTTGTCCGTTTAGAATTGATTAACGTGTAGTACCTATTGATGGCTTATTAATTTATTATGCACATGCAGTGAAGTAACGAAGAAGTGTGCGGCTAATAAATAATTACTCTCGTTACGCATTTAACCACTCTTTGGTCATCACCCGGCAGTTCCGGGGTCCCAGTCGCTCATGCTTTTTGTAATTTAGATTTTCGATTTTTTTTCCTTTGCATCGCACTCAGGGTCATTATACCTTGACACTGGCGAAATTGTCTCACTGGACAGTAGCCATTTTATTAAAAAAGAAACTGAACTAAACTGAACTGAACGTAATAGTTATGATAACATTATCGCACACGTAACAATGTTTTAGGAACATTTCAACTTAGTCTTATAACCAGGGCCCGTAATTTTGATGCCGATGATAGACAAATGACGTCAAGCATCATACATCATGTTTTAGGTTTTACGTTTGAAAGAATAATGCTGTCATTGAATAGTGTCAAAACTATTACGTTCGACGTTAGAATCTAACGTTGATAGACTATCTGTCCTTAACTCATTTCGTATTAAAACATCCTGTGTGTTTATATACGTCATTTTGACGAAACCGGCATGAACATTACGGGCCCTGCTTATAAAACATAACTACAAACCGTAAATAAACATAACAGTGCACGATATCAACATTTCTTTTATAATATAAACTATATTCCGTTATATGTTCCGGCCAGGCGGCCACTCACACGCGCTTTAAAATTGAGACTACCCATCCGTTACGTAACAAAACATATAAACTCTAATCTATCTTGATGACTTTACATGTCTGAAACACCTGCGTAGACTAAGTAAAATGCAATGTGTTAATCCGATCATTTCTAATTTATATAACATGATTCATTTGATTATCGCTTCTGATAACTTACGCATCGATATCTGTCTGAAGACTTGAGGACTTTTTAAATATGTTGAAGAACATAAACTACAATTGTCATGTGTTCATTTCAATGTCGATGATAAAATGTAATGAAATTATAAATATGGAAATTTGTAATGATAAGAGCACCCAAGCAACATTGGTAAAATTTGAATGACACAAACCGGGCTTTTCAACATACCTAATAATACATCACGGACAGTTTTAATAGGATAAATTAGGTATGGTAGATTGTAGTATCAATTTTACATAACATAATGCCGGTTTTGTTTGTAAACATCCACTCCCTTAAAGTTATTTATTCCTTAAAAAAAATTGTTGCAAAGTTATACACCGCTATAACATAAAGTTAAATAATGAATTAACAAACACTAAAATACTTCAATACTCTCAGCACACTCTATATTTAATTTTAAAACATGTTTACCGAAATATAACCTCAAACTGCAAGTGTACTGCACAACCTTGAGCGCGGCCAATTCATTCAATAATACTGGACAGACTGGCGTGCGCGGGAGTTGGGTGACTTTAATCTCTATTCACCGCTGATAAGGACTATCGCACGAGCAAACGGAATTTGGATAGCGATAATGTGTTGCCAGGCGATTTGGGACTTACGATATGATAACAATTAGATTTTACAAGACTTAATCTACATATTATTAAACTTAATTTATATATTATATAACATGGAAATTCATGACTAATACTTTAAAATGGAAGTTAAACTTCGGAAGGACTGAAGCTATAGTAAAAAAAGAGCATACTTATATTGCATGTTTGTGTGTTTGTGCAACTTGTCACGTTTTATTGAAAAGGTTTCTACGGAAGACCAGCGTCAAGGTACGCAAAAGGTACCTTGACATCAAGCTGAGTAGAAACTTTTTCGGTGACGCTCTTGTTCAAACCATATTGTCTAAAAGTGGTATATTTTTGTACACTGAAGCGTCCCGAATAAACGTTTTTCTTTCTTTCTTTCTTCTTATAGGCAAAGGGTTGTAAACTATGTCCAAGTTGTGTTTGTTTTCAATGAAATAGGTACCTAAATTTATTTTTTTAAGAAAGGAAAAGTGGAAATCATCTTTAATTATGGCCTCTGGCAAGAGTCGAACTCGCGACCCTGGGATATGCCCGTCGCTCTGCCAACTGAGCTACCGCGGCTCACCCGGTGGCCCCGAATTTCTCCATCATATCCGTCTTAAAGGCGCGCTGCCATAAATTTTTCAAATTTTCCTCTCTTTCTAAGAAAGTTGGTATCGGGTTGGTCGCAGTTTCTTACAGTTTTAACTAAAGATTATACTTTTTATCTTTAGCTACGGTTCCTCGCTGTGGCATGGATTCGTGGGTCAATTTTAAATAACATTTCGCATAAATTCGGCTGCACTAAGAATCCAAGCATTAAGACGCATTAGCATTGAAACAACCATTTAATCTTACATATTGAAAATTAAAATTACCGAACGCGACACGTTTCGAACGCACCCGTCATTCATCTTCAGGGTTTTATAACTGCTGTTCCAGCCACGCGTCATACAGTCAAGTGTAAAAATATGGTGGTGCACAACTTACTCAAAAATTTGTCCCATAGCACCTTATGCCGGTGTAATAAGAGCGTAGTACCATATTTATGAGTCGATTATGTCGAACCATATTTTTGCACTTGATTGTACTTCAGTAAATTATAATTTTAAATGTGAAACTCGTTCCAGGGTATAGACCACTTCGAAGACATCGGGCCGTGCGTGATCATGGCGTCCCCCGGCATGATGCAGTCGGGGCTCTCGCGGGAACTCTTCGAGACCTGGTGCACCGACCCTAAGAATGGAGTCATTATTGCCGGTAACAGTTTTGCGCATGAAATTACAAGTGTGAAAGAGCGTTGGTTGTCCAGTGGTAAGAGCGTGCGACTTTCAATCCGAGGGTCGCGGGTTCAAACACCGACGGAATGAGTTTTTCGGAACTTGTGTACGAAATATCATTTGATATTTACGAATCAAAGGAAACTTGTGAGAAAACTGAACTAATCCCGATAAGGTTTAGTGTACACCAAGCCTACCATCAAGCAGTAAACTAAGCTAGCATCATAAGCGACTACCACCTGGCTCCGCGTGAATTCGAATCGATCGTCTTTTGTTTTGTGTCGGATCCGACTCGCGGGCTGCCCACACACCTAGCGCCCGACGGGGCACGCCCTCGCCAGTATCATGTAATCGTAGGCAACCCTAGCGTCAATTGTTTTTTGCGTAGTGTTCAAAACTGTATTCGCTTTTTCTATGAGAGTTATATATCTTTTCTCAAGAACTATTATATATATAATCTGTAGTAATATTTTTACTTTTCTCTTGTGCAGGTTACTGCGTCGAAGGCACATTAGCCAAGACCATCCTCTCCGAGCCGGAGGAAGTGACGTCCATGTCGGGCCAGAAGCTGCCGCTCCGCATGTCGGTGGACTACATCTCCTTCTCGGCGCATACGGACTACCAGCAGACGTCGGAGTTCATCAACATACTCAAGCCCCCGCACGTCGTAAGTTCTTGTACATTAGTAGGGTAAACGGCCCAGTGGATAAAACTGACCCAGTGGATGACTTTTTGCAGCCTATTTGACAAAATAAAGATATCGGTATTAATTTAACCAAAAATAGACAGCTAGTGACATTTGCGAATTGTGTTCAAAAATTTCCGTCGCGTCAATAAATAACCTATTTGAGAGACAGTTTCCGTAACTAGGTGGTTTTAGCGAATCTGTTACAAAGTTTTATCGTTGAAGTCAAGTCCCGTCTCCTTTTAATTAGTATAGTTAAAAAGGAACAGGTAGTCTTGCGCGTTACTGTCGCAGTTGATTTGGCAATTTTAGTTCTGTTCGACCTGAGTTAGTAGAGAAACATGTACGAATGATCAGAAGTTACCCCTCTGCCATATGCATATCCGTCGAACATTCATCTTAATATATATAGAATAAATCAATCATTAATATAAATATCATTGACTAGCATGCCACACTTTGTTTTTGCAATATTTATTTTACATTTTCCTTATTCTGTTTGGTGACAGTTACATTTTGGTGCCGTGACCAGGATTCAGTACAGTACAGTTTTTTGGGAGTACCATTTTGGGAGTAGCTATTATGGTTGTATATAAATGGTTGTGACCTATGTGACGTATTATCCAGGTGCTGGTGCACGGCGAGCAGAACGAGATGTCGCGGCTGAAGGCGGCTCTGCAGCGCGAGCACCGCGGCGCGCTGCACGTGCACACGCCGCGCAACACGCAGCTGCTCTCGCTCACCTTCCGCGGGGACAAGACTGCCAAGGTATGTGCCAGGTGCTGGTGCACGGCGAGCAGCACGAGATGTCGCGGCTGAAGGCGGCTCTGCAGCGCGAGCACCGCGGCGCGCTGCACGTGCACACGCCGCGCAACACGCAGCTGCTCTCGCTCACCTTCCGCGGGGACAAGACTGCCAAGGTATGTGCCAGGTGCACCAGCACGGCGAGCAGCACGAGATGTCGCGGCTGAAGGCGGCTCTGCAGCGCGAGCACCGCGGCGCGCTGCACGTGCACACGCCGCGCAACACGCAGCTGCTCTCGCTCACCTTCCGCGGGGACAAGACTGCCAAGGTATGTGCCAGGTGCACCAGCACGGCGAGCAGCACGAGATGTCGCGGCTGAAGGCGGCTCTGCAGCGCGAGCACCGCGGCGCGCTGCACGTGCACACGCCGCGCAACACGCAGCTGCTCTCGCTCACCTTCCGCGGGGACAAGACTGCCAAGCAGGGACCGGAACCGGTTACCATAACCCGGGTTTTTCATAAGGTTATTTTAAAGGTTGTTTTCAAAACACCTCCAATATGGTTAACTCATGATACGGAAACCTTAATCATTCGGAAACCTTATCGGTCCAGTTAACCCCAATTAACCTCTAACCAGTAACTAACCGCAATGAATTCTGTTAGTGTTTTAATCTGTTTTGAACAGTTCAAACGAAAGTAATCTTTATACGCCCAGGAATTAGACTTAATATTGAATGACCATGGCTAGGAGTTAGGACGTTGTCGCTCGCTGTGGAACCAGGTTTGTTTTGCTCTTAGTGTGGCATCGTTTCTTTATTTCCTTACTATATTTAGGCTAGCCTAACATTTTTATTATCATACATAGAAATGAAAGCGGCGTGAGCGTTTGTTTCTACTACGCTCAAGTTTATTTATTTTTCTTGTAGTTAATCAGTCAAATATAGGTAGTCGTAAATAATCATCATACATGGGTAACTTAGCGCAATTATTCTGATATTATTTAAAAACAAAACATAACTATTAGTCTCAGATTACGAAGCGATAAAATTCAGCAAATAGTGCTATTTTGTGAGTACATCTTGTGACGGCTGTCGGTAAAGTTAAAACTTTTTAAAATCTCGACATTGTTATCCTTTGTAAAACCAACAGCTAATTACCTGCACGAAATAGTACCATAAAGAACAAGAGATATTTTATTAATAACAACAGTATTCCTTTGGCAATAAAGTTCAAATTGTTATAGCATGCACTCAACGTATAACCTTTTGAAATTAAGAACCGAGGCGTGGTCAACCAGGTGTCTGTTTATTTTTCATAATTAAAAGTTGATTTGATTATTGTAGCTTGTGTTAAATTTTGCAACTTACGTAGGTAGATATTAAAAAAAGTGGGAACAGATTTCTTATCGATTTGAGGATATTGTGCAAGCTTCAGTCGCTATGCTACCAAGTACCGGCAACGTTAGCTACACTGTATTCTATTCCCGATATTTCTTACAATCGACAACTGGCCTACTTTTTGGATTTTTAATGCATTTGGATTCTTGAATTTTTAATCCATGCTTAGTTCATACACTACTCAACTACAGCAAAAATAATATAATAAATACCACCCTCTAACTAAGACTTGCAAAACACGCTACCGGAGGCCTATTGCATAATCAGTTGTAGCTTGTAATATTAGCGGAAGTCTCTTTTCAATCCCTTTTATTAGAAAGAGAGTTCCGCTAATATTTTAAGTTACAAAATAAATTATACAATTGTATCCAGGTGGTCAGATCATATTTCATTTCTAAAAGGTTTTATATGAAATGCGTCCTATTCCAATTTGACCCTTATTCTTAAGACAGTAAATTTGTAATTTATATTTCAGGTTTTTGTATTACTGCATTTCATTTTCTGCAGGTAATTAGCGATTGGGTTTAACAAAAGACACTACAATACTATTCATAGCAGATAAGTTTCAAGTGGAAATCGTGATTTTAAAATGTTTACATTATAAAACGGTGAATAGTTTTTATCTTTCCTTAATTTCTCACATATGCGTCAAGAGTGATAATGCGACAATAAAAGTCTGGTTTATTACCTGGGTTCTTTTCTTACCTGGGTGCGTAGCCAAGATGCCAACCGCTCACGCTCACTCGCTAATGAAATGCAACTGTCATTGTCACGCTAATAAGAAAGAGAGATAGAGAGAGGTAGCTACGATACATTATTAAGCGTGAGCGATTGGCATCTTGGCTACGCACGCTGACGTCTGACGTGTTTTCACTTGAGACCGCTATTTGCTACCATTGGCAAAACAAAAGTATGTATTTGAGTTAATTGTAAGCAAGTGCAGCAAGCGGTGCTCCAAATGATTATGACATACTTTGATATTGGATACTTATTATTATATTATTTTTTCGTATCTCGTATTATCGTAGTAATGAGCAAAATTTGTATAATCGTACGAGTTTGAGATTAGGGCTCAAGAGTACACGCTGACACGTGGCTCCGTGTACACGAGTCGTGTCTTAATTACACGTGGCCTAATGGCATGTTCCAAACAGGGCAGAAAACCGGTATCATGTGTGACAACGACATTTACAAGACGCTTCTGTAATGTGTTTAAATTAATTTGAAAATGTACCGACAATAAATGAGTAATTAAACATCTATAATTTATTTTATTACATTACAATATCGCATCTCGAGATACTCTGGGTATAACTTTTTTAAGTAGGTATATTCACGGAAATACTACTAAAATTACAGTCTTTCTCCGGGACCACGGGGGCAATGTCGCCCTTGAAACGTCGGAGGTTTGTTTTCAAAGTTTATACACGATTAAGCCCCGTTTTCGTAAATTTATAATACTAAAATTATAATAACAATATCTAATTATATACAAAATCTAACAATGAACAAGAGTTTTCTACTGATTTTATTTCCTTTAAGAACTCTCATATGTACAGGAAGAATAATTATAATATAATTTGATGGCCATAGAGTTACAATTTTTTTTAAGCTATTGCATAGCTTCTATCGCGGGCCTTGAGCGCGGGGACCGAATCCAGAAATTCCGTAACGAAAAAAAACCTGACGCTCCCCACTCCGACGGACCGAAACCGACTTTATTCACTTTGTTACAAAGTTCTTTATCGAGGAAAGGATATATCTCCAAACGAATGTCGCTAAGTGTCATATTCTATACAAAATATTGAGGACAGTAGCTCTTATTACCAGAGATACGGCGATGTCAAACGTCAAAATAAACACTATTATTATAGTCCCGCCAAAATCAAATATGTTAGTCGCAAACTTATGTTTCTTATTTCAGTTATCATAAACCTATAGTTTCAATGATAAATATTCCTGAATAACCAACAGCTACTGTAAGATAATAAAACCCACATATATTGTAAAATAATGTTGACAACTTTTCTATCAAAAACATTGAATTTGAAAATGAATAATGATCCACAAGAGTCTACAACAAAATATGGGACCACCATTGACGCGGTATTTTCTAGGTATTTAGAGGATATTAAGTCGCAAACTTATGTTTCTTATTTCAGTTATCATAAGTTTCAATGATAAATATTCCTGAATAACCAACAGCTACTGTAAGATAATAAAACCCACATGTATTGTAAAATAATAAAAACATTTTAAACAATATTAACTTTTTATTTGTTAAATAATAGAAAAATTTGTTTTCTTATCGGTCACCACGCTCAAAAAGTGTAACTTGAATTAATATCAAAGAAAAAGAAATACTGCATGAATAAAATAAATAAATAATTATAATTGCATAAGTTGATACAAAATGATATGCAATAGCTTTACCGCGGCAGTCCCCGAGTGCCACACGTATTTTTTGAAATAGTTTTAATGTCTGATGTGTCGGTATTTAGATCGTGTTTATATCGTTTTTCCCTTCCTTTCATTTTAAACAATTCTATATTATGTTTTACGAATATACACATAACAAATACATATAAGGATGGCAAGGGTAGTATACTTTTTTAAATAATGGCTTGCAACTATCTAGGTAATATGCTCCACACAAAGATCTTACTCGTAAACACTTTCTTTGGGCTAAGAAAACCTTATCAGCATCTGATGAGTTGCCCCATATTATTATTCCGTAACAGATTTGCGACGATACATAACCGTTATAGGCTGCCGTTGCTGCCGCCTCAGAGACGGTTGCTCGCAGACGATACAAAATATAATCTACTGGGTACAAAGGGTATTAATATGGGCTTTCCAATTACAAAACTTATCATTCTTAATTCCTAGAAAAACTGCACTTTCCGTTTCATTAAGTTGGACTTACACCATTAAAATCGGCAGATAATCTAATTGATTTGCTATTATAAGTTTGAAATTAAACCAGTTGTGTTTTGGTTAAGTTAACTTTGAGATTATTATTTTCTAACCAATTTGTTACATTTGTTAATGTAGGTACATGTAATAATATTTCATAGAGAACCATCTGTATTTTCTTTAATTACTATGGTTGTGTCATCTGCAAATAGTATAGTGTCATTTTGTGTGGCGCCAGGTAAATCGGTGATGTAAAGTAAAAACAAATACGGCCCTAGTATACTACCCGATGGCACGCCGCATGTGTTAATGATGAACGGCGAATTATACGTTTTGTTAAGGTTTTTAACTATTTTTGTAACTTCTACACATTGTCGCTGTCCATTGAGATAGCTTTTTAGCCAACAGTACGCTTGCCCTCTTATACCGTATTTAACTATTTATATTACTTTAATAGCAATGTTTCATGGCACCCTAGATCCATAAAGCCATCCAGGATCTAGATTTCTGCTCATTCTATGCATTCGTGTACATACACACAGAAAACATAGAAAAGCGGAAGTGTTTACCGTGACACCAATTAGTAGGTATAGGTATCGGGATACAAAGTATCAACTCAAAATATGTGTAATAATAATTTGACTGGATTACGTAAATTGTAAGAATATTAATGTAAAATACCAGACCAAGATAATATAACGCATCGCGGCTTAGACATTGCCGAGATTCATTGTTTATGTGGAACCGATAAGGGCAATAACAATAAGCCTGCACTCGGTCGGTATTCATCTTTGTGCACTTAAATGTCATTGTCTCATGAGAGTAATTAGTAAAAACAATGCAAGTAAAGTTTTTGAAGCAGGAATTTCTAGAGCTGCTTTCAATATTATCATTTTAAATTGCCATAATTTTTATAACGATACCGTCCGTAGTCTGCACGTGCAAGGCCATTTTTTTGTTTTATAAACGAGCCTTTGTTAATATGAGCACGTCGGCTCCAAAAGTTAATCCTAATAATTACCTAACTACTAGATGTGGAAACTTAAGTGGCGAGTTGGCTATATGTTCAAAGTTTAGTGACACCTCTCTACCCCCAACCCTCATACTGGTGTTGCTCTCGAGCTCTCTTAGATGTCGCTTTTTGTGGGGGCCCATCTTATGTGGGCGAGTCACCGTTTGCCGTAAATTAAATTTATTACCATTTTGTTAGGCAGACGTCTGATTTTATTCTCTATAATACAGTATTTAGTCAACCACCTTCACCTAATAGACCAGTATATTTTAGTTTCCATTAAATCTCAATAGTCTATACACCCTGGCGGTGCTGCCTCTGCATCCCATAACTCGGGCAGGTGCATCATTCGCTCGGTGTACCCCTTACATTTCATTAAATTGTCGAAAGGGTCTCAGCGTGTTGGCTTCGGCTCCGCGTACGCCTCCCAAAGATCCGGAACACAATTGTTCCGTGATGGGAAGACCTACCTATTATGAAGATTTAAGACAAAAGTGCGATATTATTTTTTACTATCGTTGTAGAATTGTTTTTGCTGAATATTTTGTATTTTGATTGTTGTTCACATTGATCATAATATGTACTACGAGTATGTCTAATTTTTTGTTTGTATCCCTACTTTTTATTTTAATTATCATGCACTGTTACTTTACACGCCAAGGGGCCTTACCATGACGTCTTAACGTGATTCAGTTTAGGGCCTAAACTGAGTCGCTGCCATACAACTCAACACAGGTTCCTTACCTGAACCTGAACCTTAACTGAAATGCGTTAAAGGGCATTTTCAGAAAAAAATGCACCCTTTTAATGAAAATGGGTCCTCAATTTTCCATAAAAAAAAATTTTTGTCAGGTTTGTAACGGCCCATACGAAATGTATGAAAAAAATGCGTTACAAAGCTGACAAAAAAAACGGGACACTATTTTTCTTGTTTCCAATAGTAATCGTGATTCTGGTTACAAAAAACCCAAAACTTCCTATATTCAAAAAGAAATGAAAATGGTACCCTATTTTTGAAAATGCCCTAAAACGTTATGGTAACGGATAAGGATGGGTTAGGTCCGCGTGTATTTAAGATCTGTTTCTACGAGTACCACGGATACTCGGATCTAAATTACACGCGAGCCCGACTTGTAAACTTGGCTACCTAAGTTGTTTAATTATCATTGCACGTGCAGTATTAGACCTATTCGTTCCTACTACAATGGTTTTGAATGTTTTGATTAAATAACTTAACAAAAAATAACCGACGTTAGTCGTAAGACTCGTAAGAGATATTCACTAAATTCGTTGAACAAGTTAAATCCGTCAAAATAAACACTACGAATAACTTTAAATCACAACATGCAAGCAAACGTAATGATGTTGCAGTTTCATTAATTGCAATTTTGTTTAGTACTACACTTTTAATTTTCGAAAGCTTAAGAAATTCACGTAATTAATAGAAGTATATTTATTTATTATAACGTGAATTGAAGTTGTAAGGTATGACATTTTATTTGATGAAATAAGCTAGTTCAATCTAACGGGTTGTTGTGTATTTGAAGAAAAATAAGAAATTATTAACACGTGCCGTCGCGTTGCCGTCTTCGCTTTAATTTGAAAGTGTAAGACGTAGAAACCGCTTGTTATTATTAATACAACTCTAGTGTAACGGCTTATAGTTCAAAATTGATTGAAGTGACAACTATGAAACAAACCTGGGTTATTCTACCTGTTGGACCCAAAAAACAGTGCAAGATACAAATGTCCTAAGTACGAGGTTTTTATATGTCCTTTACGACATTTCTATCGTTCACTGTTGACACGGAATTGTCTTTGCCGATGCCAGCCTCTACTGTTATTAGATATTGAATCTAATTTACTTACACGTAAAGAGTATAATCGTTTGTTATAATAAGGTTAACAGTAACCTAAAGAAAACCCCAAACAAAAACCCTATCGGGATTGGGTTTTGCAGTTAACCGGGTTATGGTTACTGTTACAGCAACATTTCGCTTACCGTTTGTATTCGGTTACTGAATGTTGCTGTTACAGTATCATTGGGTAACAGATATGATTAGGTAACCAACTCGATAGGCTTAAGCCTAAAGAGGGGTTTTCCGGTCCCTGCTGCCAAGGTATGTGCCAGGTGCTGGTGCACGGCGAGCAGCACGAGATGTCGCGGCTGAAGGCGGCTCTGCAGCGCGAGCACCGCGGCGCGCTGCACGTGCACACGCCGCGCAACACGCAGCTGCTCTCGCTCACCTTCCGCGGGGACAAGACTGCCAAGGTATGTGCCAGGTGCACCAGCACGGCGAGCAGCACGAGATGTCGCGGCTGAAGGCGGCTCTGCAGCGCGAGCACCGCGGCGCGCTGCACGTGCACACGCCGCGCAACACGCAGCTGCTCTCGCTCACCTTCCGCGGGGACAAGACTGCCAAGGTATGTGCCAGGTGCTGGTGCACGGCGAGCAGCACGAGATGTCGCGGCTGAAGGCGGCTCTGCAGCGCGAGCACCGCGGCGCGCTGCACGTGCACACGCCGCGCAACACGCAGCTGCTCTCGCTCACCTTCCGCGGGGACAAGACTGCCAAGGTATGTGCCAGGTGCACCAGCACGGCGAGCAGCACGAGATGTCGCGGCTGAAGGCGGCTCTGCAGCGCGAGCACCGCGGCGCGCTGCACGTGCACACGCCGCGCAACACGCAGCTGCTCTCGCTCACCTTCCGCGGGGACAAGACTGCCAAGGTATGTGCCAGGTGCTGGTGCACGGCGAGCAGCACGAGATGTCGCGGCTGAAGGCGGCTCTGCAGCGCGAGCACCGCGGCGCGCTGCACGTGCACACGCCGCGCAACACGCAGCTGCTCTCGCTCACCTTCCGCGGGGACAAGACTGCCAAGGTATGTGCCAGGTGCTGGTGCACGGCGAGCAGCACGAGATGTCGCGGCTGAAGGCGGCTCTGCAGCGCGAGCACCGCGGCGCGCTGCACGTGCACACGCCGCGCAACACGCAGCTGCTCTCGCTCACCTTCCGCGGGGACAAGACTGCCAAGGTATGTGCCAGGTGCACCAGCACGGCGAGCAGCACGAGATGTCGCGGCTGAAGGCGGCTCTGCAGCGCGAGCACCGCGGCGCGCTGCACGTGCACACGCCGCGCAACACGCAGCTGCTCTCGCTCACCTTCCGCGGGGACAAGACTGCCAAGGTATGTGCCAGGTGCTGGTGCACGGCGAGCAGCACGAGATGTCGCGGCTGAAGGCGGCTCTGCAGCGCGAGCACCGCGGCGCGCTGCACGTGCACACGCCGCGCAACACGCAGCTGCTCTCGCTCACCTTCCGCGGGGACAAGACTGCCAAGGTATGTGCCAGGTGCTGGTGCACGGCGAGCAGCACGAGATGTCGCGGCTGAAGGCGGCTCTGCAGCGCGAGCACCGCGGCGCGCTGCACGTGCACACGCCGCGCAACACGCAGCTGCTCTCGCTCACCTTCCGCGGGGACAAGACTGCCAAGGTATGTGCCAGGTGCACCAGCACGGCGAGCAGCACGAGATGTCGCGGCTGAAGGCGGCTCTGCAGCGCGAGCACCGCGGCGCGCTGCACGTGCACACGCCGCGCAACACGCAGCTGCTCTCGCTCACCTTCCGCGGGGACAAGACTGCCAAGGTATGTGCCAGGTGCTGGTGCACGGCGAGCAGCACGAGATGTCGCGGCTGAAGGCGGCTCTGCAGCGCGAGCACCGCGGCGCGCTGCACGTGCACACGCCGCGCAACACGCAGCTGCTCTCGCTCACCTTCCGCGGGGACAAGACTGCCAAGGTATGTGCCAGGTGCTGGTGCACGGCGAGCAGCACGAGATGTCGCGGCTGAAGGCGGCTCTGCAGCGCGAGCACCGCGGCGCGCTGCACGTGCACACGCCGCGCAACACGCAGCTGCTCTCGCTCACCTTCCGCGGGGACAAGACTGCCAAGGTATGTGCCAGGTGCACCAGCACGGCGAGCAGCACGAGATGTCGCGGCTGAAGGCGGCTCTGCAGCGCGAGCACCGCGGCGCGCTGCACGTGCACACGCCGCGCAACACGCAGCTGCTCTCGCTCACCTTCCGCGGGGACAAGACTGCCAAGGTATGTGCCAGGTGCTGGTGCACGGCGAGCAGCACGAGATGTCGCGGCTGAAGGCGGCTCTGCAGCGCGAGCACCGCGGCGCGCTGCACGTGCACACGCCGCGCAACACGCAGCTGCTCTCGCTCACCTTCCGCGGGGACAAGACTGCCAAGGTATGTGCCAGGTGCACCAGCACGGCGAGCAGCACGAGATGTCGCGGCTGAAGGCGGCTCTGCAGCGCGAGCACCGCGGCGCGCTGCACGTGCACACGCCGCGCAACACGCAGCTGCTCTCGCTCACCTTCCGCGGGGACAAGACTGCCAAGGTATGTGCCAGGTGCACCAGCACGGCGAGCAGCACGAGATGTCGCGGCTGAAGGCGGCTCTGCAGCGCGAGCACCGCGGCGCGCTGCACGTGCACACGCCGCGCAACACGCAGCTGCTCTCGCTCACCTTCCGCGGGGACAAGACTGCCAAGGTATGTGCCAGGTGCACCAGCACGGCGAGCAGCACGAGATGTCGCGGCTGAAGGCGGCTCTGCAGCGCGAGCACCGCGGCGCGCTGCACGTGCACACGCCGCGCAACACGCAGCTGCTCTCGCTCACCTTCCGCGGGGACAAGACTGCCAAGGTATGTGCCAGGTGCACCAGCACGGCGAGCAGCACGAGATGTCGCGGCTGAAGGCGGCTCTGCAGCGCGAGCACCGCGGCGCGCTGCACGTGCACACGCCGCGCAACACGCAGCTGCTCTCGCTCACCTTCCGCGGGGACAAGACTGCCAAGGTATGTGCCAGGTGCTGGTGCACGGCGAGCAGCACGAGATGTCGCGGCTGAAGGCGGCTCTGCAGCGCGAGCACCGCGGCGCGCTGCACGTGCACACGCCGCGCAACACGCAGCTGCTCTCGCTCACCTTCCGCGGGGACAAGACTGCCAAGGTATGTGCCAGGTGCTGGTGCACGGCGAGCAGCACGAGATGTCGCGGCTGAAGGCGGCTCTGCAGCGCGAGCACCGCGGCGCGCTGCACGTGCACACGCCGCGCAACACGCAGCTGCTCTCGCTCACCTTCCGCGGGGACAAGACTGCCAAGGTATGTGCCAGGTGCACCAGCACGGCGAGCAGCACGAGATGTCGCGGCTGAAGGCGGCTCTGCAGCGCGAGCACCGCGGCGCGCTGCACGTGCACACGCCGCGCAACACGCAGCTGCTCTCGCTCACCTTCCGCGGGGACAAGACTGCCAAGGTATGTGCCAGGTGCTGGTGCACGGCGAGCAGCACGAGATGTCGCGGCTGAAGGCGGCTCTGCAGCGCGAGCACCGCGGCGCGCTGCACGTGCACACGCCGCGCAACACGCAGCTGCTCTCGCTCACCTTCCGCGGGGACAAGACTGCCAAGGTATGTGCCAGGTGCACCAGCACGGCGAGCAGCACGAGATGTCGCGGCTGAAGGCGGCTCTGCAGCGCGAGCACCGCGGCGCGCTGCACGTGCACACGCCGCGCAACACGCAGCTGCTCTCGCTCACCTTCCGCGGGGACAAGACTGCCAAGGTATGTGCCAGGTGCTGGTGCACGGCGAGCAGCACGAGATGTCGCGGCTGAAGGCGGCTCTGCAGCGCGAGCACCGCGGCGCGCTGCACGTGCACACGCCGCGCAACACGCAGCTGCTCTCGCTCACCTTCCGCGGGGACAAGACTGCCAAGGTATGTGCCAGGTGCACCAGCACGGCGAGCAGCACGAGATGTCGCGGCTGAAGGCGGCTCTGCAGCGCGAGCACCGCGGCGCGCTGCACGTGCACACGCCGCGCAACACGCAGCTGCTCTCGCTCACCTTCCGCGGGGACAAGACTGCCAAGGTATGTGCCAGGTGCTGGTGCACGGCGAGCAGCACGAGATGTCGCGGCTGAAGGCGGCTCTGCAGCGCGAGCACCGCGGCGCGCTGCACGTGCACACGCCGCGCAACACGCAGCTGCTCTCGCTCACCTTCCGCGGGGACAAGACTGCCAAGGTATGTGCCAGGTGCACCAGCACGGCGAGCAGCACGAGATGTCGCGGCTGAAGGCGGCTCTGCAGCGCGAGCACCGCGGCGCGCTGCACGTGCACACGCCGCGCAACACGCAGCTGCTCTCGCTCACCTTCCGCGGGGACAAGACTGCCAAGGTATGTGCCAGGTGCACCAGCACGGCGAGCAGCACGAGATGTCGCGGCTGAAGGCGGCTCTGCAGCGCGAGCACCGCGGCGCGCTGCACGTGCACACGCCGCGCAACACGCAGCTGCTCTCGCTCACCTTCCGCGGGGACAAGACTGCCAAGGTATGTGCCAGGTGCACCAGCACGGCGAGCAGCACGAGATGTTGATTGATGAACGAGACGCGACAAGACTGCCAAGATAACAATTAAATGACCTTTTCAGTCCTCCGGCCGGTAAGCGCCACTTTACGCAAAACTAAACAGCCGCCTCCCGGCTCCGTCGGGCTGAAAAATAGTATACAAACCTCGGCCGGTAAATGGGAAAGCCTCGGATAACATGTTAGTCGACCTCGGCTTCGCCTCGGCCGCCAATTACATGTCATCCGACACATTTCCCACTTTAACGGCCTAGGTATGTAATCTACTATTTCTGCCGTCCGGCTGGCAAGCTGGCAATTGCAGGCCGCTACGCTAAACAAATTCGCCGCTTGCCGACTGCGTCGAGCAGAAAAATAGTGTACAGACCTTGGCCACAGTGTAAGGACTCTATACAGTGGACAAGGTTCATACAACCTAATCGTTCGGCGTCTTGGCTTGTCCGAAACTCAGGGCTGTCACAAATCTTTCGTGACATGTTTTAATTTTTTTTTATCTTGTGACATCCGCTATTGAGATTTGTTTTTTTTTGTTGTTATTTCTCGGAAAATCAAATTGTAACAAAATAAAGATTGTACAATAGGTACCTATTGTAAATGTCGGTGCCATCTTGGATTTTGTAAGATTAACTCCGATTTGGATAAAAATCTATATCTGACGCTCCGGTGGGGTCAATAACATGAATCTGGTCAAACTGGTGTCAAAATTGGAAAATAGTGTAAAAATCGACGCCATCTTTGATTTTGTAAGATTAACTCCGATTTGGATAAAAATCGATATCTGACTATCCGGCGGGGTCCTTAACATAAATCCAGAGTGAAAACTGTAAAATATTGTATTAAAACGACAACATCTTGGATTTTGTAAGATTAACTCCGATTTGGATGAAAATCGATATCTGACTATCCGGCGGGGTCCTTAACATAAATCCAGAGTGAAAACTGTAAAATATTGTAAAACCCAACGCTATCTTGGATTTTGTAAGATTACTTCCGATTTGAATGAAAATCGATATCTGACTATCCGGCGGGGTCCTTAACATAAATTCAGAGTAAAAAACTAAAATATTGTAAAAACCGACGCCATCTTGGATTTTGTAAAATCAACTCCGATTTTGATAAAAATCGATATCTGACTATCCGGCGGGGTCCTTAACATAAATCCAGAGTGAAACCTGTAAAATATTGTAAAAACCAACGCCATCTTGGATTTTGTAAGATTACCTCCGATTTGAATGAAAATCGATATCTGACTATCCGGCGGGGTCCTTAACATAAATTCAGAGTAAAAAACTAAAATATTGTAAAAACCGACGCCATCTTGGATTTTGTAAAATCAACTCCGATTTTGATAAAAATCGATATCTGACTATCCGGCGGGGTCCTTAACATAAACCCAGGGTGAAAACTGTAAAATATTGTAAAAACCGACGCCATCTTGGATTTTGTAAGATTAACTCCGATTTATTGACCCCACCGGAGCGTCAGATATCGATTTTTATCCAAATCAGACTTAATCTTATAAATTGTAATATGGCGTCGGTGTTGACATTATTTAACAATTTTGACTATGGATTCATATTATGGACCCCACTGGATCGTCAGATATCGATTTTTATCCAAATCGGAGTTAATCGCATAAAATTCAAGATGGCGTCGGGTTTTACTCCGTTTTACAATATTTTACAATTTTGATTCTGGATTCATGTTAGGGACCCCGCCGGATCGTCAAATATCGATTTTTATCCAAATCGGAGTAATTCTTACAAAATCCAAGATGGCGTCGGTTTTTACAATATTTTACAGTTTTCACTCTGGATTTATGTTAAAGACCCCGCCGAATAGTCAGATATCGATTTTTATCCAAATCGGAGTTAATCTTACAAAATCCAAGATGGCGTCGGTTTTTACAATATTTTTCCAGTTTTCACTCTGGATTTATGTCAAGGACCCCGCCGGATAGTCAGATATCGATTTTTATCCAAATCGGAGTTAATCTTACAAAATCCAAGATGGCGTCGGCTGTTACAATATTTTACAGTTTTGATTCCAAATTCATGTTATGGTCCCCACCGAAGCGTCAGATATCGATTTTTATCCAAATCAGGGTTAATCTTACAAAATCCAAGATGGCGTCGGTTTTTACAATATTTTACAATTTTGACTCTGGATTCATGTTAGGAACCCCGCCGGATCGTCAGATATCGATTTTTATCCAAATCGGAGTAAACTACAAAATCCAAAATGGCGTCAGTTTTACAATATTTTAAAATGAACAATAAACTCGTCGCAGCCACAAATACTGTTTTCCTGAGAAATTACAAATAACAAATCACGTTTTAAAATGGGGTACCTCCCTATGTTATTAATTCACCTATCAAAATACTATAACTTGACAGCCCCGAAAATATACCTCACAATCTGTATGGAGTTTGTCCCGAAAATCGCCGGAGCTGACTTACTGTATAGAGTCCTTACACTGTGCTACTATTTCTGAAACATGCTATGCATAGTGGTCTTTTCCGGTTACAAATTAGGTCGTAAAGTGCTTTTCAATACAGTTGCTCATTTTTCATTACAGTTTGTTTTTGCGAACTAGTGCTTTCTACTTTTCCAATCTTTTTAAATTTAGTTGTGTTCCACTTCATGACTGCTTACCGAAGAGTATTATTTTTCGTTAACTTTACCGAGCCGTAATAAAACTAAATACCTACTATTAACGCAACCTACCTATTATTAAAGACATTGATATTTCATATTTCAATAATTACTGCTTCATCATACTAATGATCATTCATTAGAAATATTAACATTGAAAACAGTTCTTATAAATCTGTGTGTAATTGTGTATGAAACGAAACAGAGCCCACGAAACGTCAGTCAAAGTAGAGGCGTTTTTCAACCAGGTAAACATGTTCGAAGGGCCTATAAGACATGACGATACGATTTGTCACATGCGATTTATTATTTTGTTTATGAGAAATAATTATTATGAGTTATGAGATTGAAAATGAGAAAGTAAAGAAGATAAGATGAAAATTTTGAAGATGTTCTTAATATATCAACTGTATTACAATCGTGTCACGGAAATAATAAAAAAACTTTCAATTCGTTCTTATGTATTTTAATTTTTTTCGCATCTGTATTGAAAAACGTCGTTCGATTCACGTGCGGATATGTCATTTTTCCAGGTAATGACATACTTTCCGCACTAGCATCGAAATGTACTATTGCTTATGGTCAATCAAAAAGTACAAATTGACAGAAATTGCAGTCTCGATTTCGTGACAGAAAAGTTACATACAAATTTCATTATTCGTCGCGCTCCAAACTTTAAAAAAAGTTGAAACTGTCATATAAAATGAATGCATTGGCCCTAAACAGCCAAAACAGAAGGTCGTTGATTATTATTATAACGTTGGTACAGCGACATTTTAGTTATCTTAAAAGCGTATAGAGGAAACATACAGTTAAACTTTTCTCTTGTATTTTCTCAAAATGAAACGGCGGCATATCAAAACGCCTGCCGTAACCACCGAAAGTATCAAATTGAAGGTCGGAAGGAAGATTCGACTTTATCAGTTTTTGTTTTATTTGCACCATTTTTGAGAAAATCACTATTCTTGACTGGGCTGGAAAGGCATTTGCAGACCTCATAATAATACAATATTCAGCTAGCAAGTCGTTTTTTCCATGCCTCGACAGTATTGTAGGTACTATTTTACCGCAGCAGCTATAAGCGTGCATATCCGCGGGATCTGCCAATAATAGTAGATTACATACAGAGGCTTTCCCATTTACCGGTCGAGATTTGTATATTATTTTTCTGCTCGACGGAACCGGCAGGCGGCAATTTAGTTTTGCGTAAAGTGGCGTTTGCCGGCCGGAGGGCAGAAAATGTATGATTAATTTGTCCGGTGGATATACCCACCGCGGGGAATATCCGACAGATTGCCTAAACGTATGTGGCTCGTCTACTGGGTATTACATGTTTATCAGCTCAGCTCTCTAAGTCCCCGATTCGATCAACGATCCCGGTTCTCTTGTCTTCTTCCTTTCGTTTTCCCGGCGTAAACGCTAGTTTTACGAAAGCGACTGCACTATGATCTTCCAATCCAGAGGGTAAACTAGGCTTTATCGGGATAAGCCCGGTTTCCTCACGATGTTTTCCTTCGCCGAAAAGCGATTGGCAAATATCAAATGATATTTCGTACATAAGTTCCGACCTTTAATTGTAATGTAATGTGACATGCAATAAATGATTCTATTCTATTCTATTCTAAAACTCATTGGTACGAGCCGGCAGGATTTAATTTCACGACCTATGGATTAAAAGTTTACCAGCTCTTAACTATATTTTCTTCTCTTCTAATCGAATTTCAAGATACTACTTTCAACGGTTTAGCCGTGCTGCGCAGCATAGTGCTTCGTCTCACAATTTATCTTATGCGATTGTTTTATTTGTTGACAAGACAGCCAATAGCCGTTTGGGACAAATACTATACTATCGTTTAGTGTGGTAGGGCACAGCACAACGAATGTCGTCTCGCTCAAATCTGGAGCAGAGCCCATCTGGGGAAGTACCTCCACCTTACAGAAAACCGCAGTTTAATAACACTAGACCCTACTCATAGTGATGTGTTTCTGTTGGTGAGTAAGGTCGCCAGAACTCCAAGAGGATTCACTGTGTTGACAGCTAGGGAGCTGTGGACTCTCGGAGCAAGGCTTGCCCGTTTAGCTGTCTACATAGCGAATCCTCCTTTTTTTTAAAGGGTTGGCATAGGCTACGGTGACCGCTTACCATCAGGCGGGCCGTGTGCTTGTTTGTCACCGTCGTAGTATAAAAAAAATACTACTTGAATGGCGACCACCGGTAGACGCAGTGTGGACGCAAGGCAGTTTGACGACCCCTGTTTATCATAAACTTGTAACTTGAAAAACAAACGGACTCCTTGCATTAGACAGGGACTTGCACGTGCAGCTTTTGATAAACGGGCACCTAGTGAAGATTGTGGAATTTCTAATCTTAGTCTACTCGCAGGTGATGGGGTCCCTGGCGGTGGAGCCTCCTGAGGAAGGCAAGCAGCTGCAGGGCATCCTCGTCAAACGGAACTTCAACTACCACATCCTGGCGCCGCAAGACCTTAACAGTTAGTACCCATCTACAGTATTAAGTTTGCTCTTTGATGACCCGGGCCGTTCTGCTTTTTTTAGCGACAATGACCTGTCTCCTTAGAATTGAATTATTATATTTTTTTATGGGAGGTAAAGGTCCGAAATTTTATTGTAAGTACCTTATCAGTACAGTTTACTTCTTACTTTCCCGGTTAGTAACTGTAAACTTACCTACATTATATAACTCAAAGCACCGTGACAGAGTGGTCAATCGGAAGGCTGTCTCCGCTGAAAAGGGGTACTCTGTCACGGTGTCTTATAGAAAACTACTGAACAGAAATTCTATTTATTTATTTAATCTTTATTGCACAAAAGAAAAACTTAATGCCATAACATCAAAATAGAAAGAGGAAAACCGATACTATATCCTAGGCCAAGCCGGGAATCGAACCTAGGTTGTCACGTTACGTATTCTCCCGTAACTGACGTTAAAGAGGATACGTAACTTAGAGTAAGGAAAGGAAGAAAAAGAAAGAAAGTTAGGGTTAGGGTTCTTTATTTTCAGCCGGTAAACATAAGGTCACTATAGCGGTAAGTACGGAGTGAAGCTGAAGTAGGTTCGGGCAGGATGTAGAAGAAGAGTCAGTCAGCAGCGGGCGAAGTAGTTCCGGAAGGCGTGAGTTCCAAGACAGGTTACCAGGAATAGTATTAGCAGGTGAAGGTAGTTTCGGGCGGCGTATGTACGCCTGCACCGAAATGGGACACCAGAAGTGATGTCTTCAGGCCCGATGTTCGTCAGGCGTAGAGAACCTCGGGCGGCGTTGATTCGCCTGCGCCGAGTGCCGTCAATTGAAGATACTCGTAGATGTCAGTAAAGCCGACAAGCAGCAGTAGGATAGCTTCCTCGTAGATTTAATTCTCAGGAGAATATTTTAAGAGGGCCAGGAAGGGAGGTCGCTTGAGAGTGCGGGGCCTGCCTAGACCCCGCACAGGCCTCAATTTTCGAAAACTGCTCTAGACTAGAGCTGACGAAAGACTCACTTCTGTAGACGGCTACCGGGGTTTTATACCCCAGCTCGAGAATTTAGAATTGTTAAATTTAAATTTAAATATTTACAAAGTACCAGTATTAAATATCAAACAAACTTATTTAAATGTAGAAAACCTAAACTGCATGGTAAGAAATTTAGAAATTGACAATTTACGACAAAGTACGTAACCATGGATACTTATAAATAGATATATCAAAAAGTGTAAACAAACGGAAAAATATAAGTAATTATGATAAATTTCACAAAAATAAGCTGTTATCCTTGAAGAGGAAGAATGTTATACATATAAGCCGGTAAGCCGCTAGGAGATTTTAGGTCAAACCATTGTGTGAAAGGTTTTACGTATTGAAGTTAATAACAGGATTCTTTCAGATCTTCAAAATGCAGCTTAATCAACTATAAAATAGCATAAACATACAATGAACTGAAAGATAAGTGCAAGGAATAGAGCTAGAAAGACGCTCAATGAATCCGAAGCTTACAACAAACATAAGGTAATGCTACATTACCCCAAAAACCTCGGAAAAAAAAAACTTTTGCGTGAACTAGACGTGAAAGTTTTTTTTTTAAGTGATGTTAAAGTAATACATAAATACAACTAAAGTGCATGTTATGAGATGAAGTGCTGAAAAAAAATTGTTATAAAATATAGGGAATTACCTACACATCCATGCTTCTCTGTCACTTTTTCATACATACATCTCTGACAAAATAAGGGGATGTGGTTCACACTCTATGACGCACACTCCTAAGGGAATTCCCCCAATGACCTAAGGCTTGTTTTTGTAGAAGTAGTCAGCCGCTCCTTTTAAAAAACAAAAATAAAGATTATATACAAGGCCCAGTCGGTTTAGAGCCGACTAGATTAAGTAGACCGAACCCATGAGAGTAGGCGCTCGGTAGAAGAAGAGTCTTTAGTATGTGGTAGCAATAGTAGTCTACCTAACATACAAAGATTTGATCATATGGCTTATTTAAAGAGTTGACCTACCGCTCTATAAGATTTTGACTATGTGGCTTTTTTAAAGAGTTAGTCTACCGCTCTGAAGAGAAGGGAAGAGAATAGAAGAAAAGGAAAAGGAAGAATAAGAGAGAAAAGTGGCAAAGTAGTTGCCAGAAAATAAAACAAAAAAGATATGGAATGAAGTGAAGTAAAATCTAAGATGAGAGTGAAGTATGATGAAGGAATGACATCACATGTAATGAGAGTTTAGTTTTTAATTTGGAAGTGTAGGGTATAGCTTGACCTAAAATCCACTGTAGTAAAGAAAAAAAAAAATCAAAACATTAAAATAGGCCTAAGCAAAGTCAAAATAGAATTAACAAAAGCAAAAAAAATATAACTAAGAAAAGTTAAAACAGAATAGAGTTAAGAAAAACTAAAACAGATCTAAGAAAAAAAAATAGGATGTGCCATAGTGACCTGAGTTAATCTTAAATAAAAATGTGTATCACCAAAAAGAAGCCGAAAGAGTAAAATTTACAGACACGAGTTTTGTCTTTTTTTTTTTAGAATTTAGGAAAAGAAAAAAAAAAGCTGAAAATAACGAGTTGGGCGCCAAACTGTCACGTTACGTATTCTCCCGTAACTGACGTTAAAGAGGATACGTAACTTAGAGTAAGGAAAGGAAGAAAAAGAAAGAAAGTTAGGGTTAGGGTTCTTTATTTTCAGCCGGTAAACATAAGGTCACTATAGCGGTAAGTACGGAGTGAAGCTGAAGTAGGTTCGGGCAGGATGTAGAAGAAGAGTCAGTCAGCAGCGGGCGAAGTAGTTCCGGAAGGCGTGAGTTCCAAGACAGGTTACCAGGAATAGTATTAGCAGGTGAAGGTAGTTTCGGGCGGCGTATGTACGCCTGCACCGAAATGGGACACCAGAAGTGATGTCTTCAGGCCCGATGTTCGTCAGGCGTAGAGAACCTCGGGCGGCGTTGATTCGCCTGCGCCGAGTGCCGTCAATTGAAGATACTCGTAGATGTCAGTAAAGCCGACAAGCAGCAGTAGGATAGCTTCCTCGTAGATTTAATTCTCAGGAGAATATTTTAAGAGGGCCAGGAAGGGAGGTCGCTTGAGAGTGCGGGGCCTGCCTAGACCCCGCACAGGCCTCAATTTTCGAAAACTGCTCTAGACTAGAGCTGACGAAAGACTCACTTCTGTAGACGGCTACCGGGGTTTTATACCCCAGCTCGAGAATTTAGAATTGTTAAATTTAAATTTAAATATTTACAAAGTACCAGTATTAAATATCAAACAAACTTATTTAAATGTAGAAAACCTAAACTGCATGGTAAGAAATTTAGAAATTGACAATTTACGACAAAGTACGTAACCATGGATACTTATAAATAGATATATCAAAAAGTGTAAACAAACGGAAAAATATAAGTAATTATGATAAATTTCACAAAAATAAGCTGTTATCCTTGAAGAGGAAGAATGTTATACATATAAGCCGGTAAGCCGCTAGGAGATTTTAGGTCAAACCATTGTGTGAAAGGTTTTACGTATTGAAGTTAATAACAGGATTCTTTCAGATCTTCAAAATGCAGCTTAATCAACTATAAAATAGCATAAACATACAATGAACTGAAAGATAAGTGCAAGGAATAGAGCTAGAAAGACGCTCAATGAATCCGAAGCTTACAACAAACATAAGGTAATGCTACAAGGTCTTCAGCTTATGCGGCTAACGCCATAACCACTAGGCCACTTGATCTCATAGGCCAATTTCTTAAGTATATGCAATATTTGTGACAGGCAAGACGCCTGTGGCCGTACTCTAAGTACAAGCTTCGTTCTTAGGACTTCCATCCAAACCGACATAGGAGTTCCGGTGTGAAGAGAGATAGCACTGTCATCAATACAACTAGTCGCGTTAAATGAAGACCCGGGTTCGATCCTGGCTTGGCCTCCGATGTACAGTCATGTGCAAAAATATGGTTCGACGTAATCGACTCATGAATATGGTACTTCGCTCTTATTACACCGGCATAAGGTGCTATGGAACATATTTTTGAGTAAGATGTGCACCACCATATTTTTACTCTTGACTGTACACACGCGTTGAAAAGTGCATGGACGATTTACATACACTGCCCATGCAATTTTGAATGTCATAGTACATAGTTAGTATTTTTGTTTAGTATATGACATCTTTTTCAATTGATACTTTAAATACATTGTAAATTTTCAGAGTACACGGAGCTGACTCAATCCGAAGTGTCGCAGCGGCAATCCATCCACTACGCGGGTTCGCTGGCGCTGCTACGACATGTCGTGGTGCAGGTCGCCGGCAACGTGGAGTTCCTCAGCGAGACCAAGTGGCGCCTGTACCAGTGCGTCGAGCTCTCCGTCGAGAACGGCATGATCACGCTCGAGGTATGGCCCCCAACGAGGAGTTGCGCAGCTGGACCAAGTGGCGCCTGTATGAGTGCGTCGAGCTCTCTGTCGACGTTATACTAAGTTACCATTACCATGGGCATAATACTAGTGAGAGTTCTACTCGCGCACAAAGGGTTCCGTACCATTATTTATGAAAACGGCCAAAAAATATATTTTGTTCTGAGCCCGCTTAAATATTAATTCTATTTTGTTTCTTAGTATTTGTTGTTATAGTGGCAGCAGAAATACATCATCTGTGAAAATTTCAATTGTAACGGTTGATGAGATACAGCCTGGTGACAGACAGACAGACGGACGGACCGACGGACGGCGGAGTTTTAGTAATAGGGTCCCGTTTTACTCTGTGGGTACGGAACCCTAAAAATAACAGTTTTATGCCGATCTAAAGTCAGACGAAGCTAAGGTTGCATCGATTTTGATATTAGCGACTGCGGAAGTATTATTTTAAACGTCAAAGTTCCATGAAATAAATAAAACACTACTTTCACAGTCTGTGCTATCAAATATATACAAACATAGCTTAGTTGGACACTATTCTATAAGATTTATTCTCCAAAACATGTAAAATATAGCAACATTACGGTCATTACGACACTATAATAAATTATACATTTGAAGAGAACTTGATTTTGTCTCGTTTATGTATCGTATCATAAATGCATCATCATGCATTTAAGGTCGGCCGGTTGGCGTAGTTGGTAGTGACACTGCCGATGGTCCTGGGTTCGAATCCCGGTAAGGGCATTTCCTGCCTGCTAAACCGATGGTTTTGGCACAGTGTAAGGACTATACAGTGGACAAGGTTCATACAACCTAATCGTTCGGCGTCTCGGCTTGTTCGAAACTCAGGGCTGTCACAAATCTTTCGTGACATGTTTTGATTTTTTTTATCTTGCGACATCCGCTATTGAGATTTGTTTTTTTTTGTTGTTATTTCTCGGAAAATCAAATTGTAACAAAATAAAGATTGTACAATAGGTACCTATTGTAAAAATCGGTGCCATCTTGGATTTTGTAAGATTAACTCCGATTTGGATAAAAATCTATATCTGACGCTCCGGTGGGGTCAATAACATGAATCTGGTGTCAAAATTGGAAAATAGTGTAAAAACCGAGGCCATCTTGGATTTTGTAAGATTAACTCCGATTTGGTTAAAAACCGATATCTGACTATCCAGCGGGGTCCTTAACATAAATCCAGACATCCAGAGTGAAAACTGTAAAATATTGTAAAAACCGACGCCATCTTGGATTTTGTAAGATTACCTCCAATTTGGATGAAAATCGATATCTGACTATCCGGCGGGGTCCTTAACATGTATCTAGAGTCAAAATGGTAAAATATTGTAAAACCGACGCCATCTTGGATTTTGTCAGCTTAACTCCGATTTGGATAAAAATCGATATCTGACGCTCCGGTGGGGTCAATAACATGAATCTGGTGTCAAAATTGGAAAATAACACTATTTAAGACAATTTAGAGACTGCTATGTCGGCATATTACGCATACGCGTATGCCTGGCTAAACTATGGCATAATCCTATGGGGTGCAAGTACCGATGCTGACCAACTATTTATTATGCAAAAAGAGTGTGTTCGCATTCTAACAAAACTCGCATTCCAAATAGTAGCCTACCGCATTTTAGACAACTTAAAATATTAACACTACCCTCTATATACATTTTGCAGGCGGCTTTATTCGTCAGGAGCCACCCATACTTGTTTAACGGAACAGAAGTTTACAAACCCGAGAGTAGACGGAAAAATCATTTAGTCTTACCACCTACCAAACTTACAATGGTTAAAAATGGTCCCTTCTATCGATGTGTCCGAATAATGAATAAAATTCCAGAATGTATTAAGCAACAAACAGACAATAATTCATTTAAGACTAAATTAAAAAACTTGCTTATAGATAAATGTTATTACACAATAGACGAATATTTTGTGGATCAATCTCTAGCACACATGACATAAAATAAATTAATAAAAATATACTCAGCTAAAAATTAAATTGTATGGAATTGTATGTTTAACTTGTTGCGTTTTATTAAAGTAGTGTTTAGTTTGATATGTATAACTTAAAATAAAATTGACATCTATCCCACCTATTTTAAAATGCATGACTTGTATATCTGTATTGATTTGTTTTGCCAAATTGCTCTCTTGCTTAAACTCAGTTTAAACCTAGTGTAGCATAATTATTATAAATCTAGTTATTAAGTGCCTGACATGTCCTATATTGTATGCCCTAACAGGGTATCATGTACTGACTAAGAGTAAAATGTAAGACCTTTATGACCTAATGAACATGATAACAATGGATTAAATGAATATGAATATGAATAAGAAGCATACCTAATGTCTCGTGGAAATCTATGAAAAGTCAGTTCCTTGTTTGTGGGCGTTGATCTGCAGTTAAAAACAGCGCAATATCTTTTTGCCATCGTCGATACGCAATTCTTTCTCTGCTGCACGGTGCAAATTAAAATTAAGTTACTTTTTTTCAAGGCCCAGGATTATTAGCCAAACAGGCAAACAACAGCGAGTTCACACGCAACGGAATTCCGTGTCTAAAATTTTGCACTTATCGTAAGCGGAAAGTATACAGCTATTTGGTAAAATTAAATGTAACTATTTGTCCTGTTTTATTATCAAAATATTTTTTCTGATGAATTACCTAACGTTAATTATAATCGATTTGTTAGGTCAGAGAATATAATTGTATTAACTCAAATGTATATTGTTGTTTTAATAGCTATTAAATATCTGAATATGTAAATCTAAATAAATAAATATTAAATATTGACGACCGGTTGGCGTAGTTGGAAGTGACCCTGCCTGCTAAGCCGATGGTCCTGGGTTCGAATCCCAGTAAGGGCGTTTATTTGTGTGATGAACACAGATATTTGTTCCTGAGTCATGGATGTTTTCTATGTATTTATGTATTTGTATATTATATATATCGTTGTCTGAGTACCCGTAACACAAGCCTTATTGAGCTTACTGCGGGACTTAGTCAATTTGTGTAAGAATGTCCTGTAATATTTATTTATTTATTTATTTATTTATTAAATATGGTCGGTGTATGGGACGTCATACTGCGTCTTCATATATCTTGTGCGTCTTCAGTATCTGAACCTTTGATCATCCGAACGAGTCTCCGTCCCAATTACATCGGTTACTAAAGAATTAAGTAACTTTTGAATTACGATTAAGAATTCATGTTAAAGACGAAGGAAGATTCACGATGATCAGACCATATTTAATCAATCTAAGATGGTTTTTCAATATTTTATAAAATTGCCTTGAAATAAGGTTCATGTTATGGAGCCCGCCGGAGACTCAGATATCGATTTTTATCCAAATCAGACTTAATCTTATAAAATCTAATATGGCGTCGATTCATATTATGGACCCCACTGGATCGTCAGATATCGATTTTTATCCAAATCGGAGTTAATCTTACAAAATCCAAGATGGCGTTGGTTTTACAATATTTTACCATTTTGACTCTAGATTCATGTTAAGGACCCCGCCAGATCCTCAAATATCGATTTTTATCCAAATCAGGGTTAATCTTACAATATCCAAGATGGCGTCGGTTTTTACAATATTTTACAATTTTGACTCTGGATTCATGTCAGGGACCCCGCCGGATCGTCAGATATCGATTTTTATCCAAATCGGAGTAAACTTTACAAAATCCAAAATGGCGTCAGTTTTACAATATTTTAAAATTAACAATAAACTCGGTCGCAGCCACAAATACTGATTTCCTGAGAAATTACAACTAACAAATCACGTTCTAAAATGGCGTACCTCCCAATGTTATTAATTCACCTATCAAAATACTATAACTTGACAGCCCCGAAAATAGACCTCACAATCTGTATGGAGTTTGTGAGGAAATCCCCCTCCGCCCGCTTCCCCGCACACACCCCATCGTTGACCCGAAAATCGCCGGAGCTGACTCACTGAGTCCTTACACTGTGGTTTTGGGTTCGAACCCCGGTAAGGGCATTTATTTGTGTGATGAACACAGATACTTGTTCCTGAGTCGTGGATGTTTTCTATGTATTTATGTATTTGTATATTATATATATTGTTGGTTGACTACCCGTAACACAAGCCTTCTTGAGCTTACTGCGGGACTTAGTCAATTTGTGTAAGAATGTCCTGTAATATTTATTTAAGGGTGAAGTGTGAAATAGTAGTAATATGTGTTGTTGTTGCAGTGGGGCGCGTCCCCGGTGTCGGATATGTACGCGGACGCGCTGGTGGCGGCCATCTTGTCCGCGTCCGCGCTGCCCGCGCCGCGCGCGCTGCCGCTCGCGCCCAAGCTGGACCGCATGCACTTCAAGGTTACCTACTATATACAATAGTAAACATGTACGCGGACGCGCTGGTGGCGGCCATCTTGTCCGCGTCCGCGCTGCCCGCGCCGCGCGCGCTGCCGCTCGCGCCCAAGCTGGACCGCATGCACTTCAAGGTTACCTACTATATACAATAGTAAACATGTACGCGGACGCGCTGGTGGCGGCCATCTTGTCCGCGTCCGCGCTGCCCGCGCCGCGCGCGCTGCCGCTCGCGCCCAAGCTGGACCGCATGCACTTCAAGGTTACCTACTATATACAATAGTAAACATGTACGCGGACGCGCTGGTGGCGGCCATCTTGTCCGCGTCCGCGCTGCCCGCGCCGCGCGCGCTGCCGCTCGCGCCCAAGCTGGACCGCATGCACTTCAAGGTTACCTACTATATACAATAGTAAACATGTACGCGGACGCGCTGGTGGCGGCCATCTTGTCCGCGTCCGCGCTGCCCGCGCCCAAGCTGGACCGCATGCACTTCAAGGTTACCTACTATATACAATAGTAAACATGTACGCGGACGCGCTGGTGGCGGCCATCTTGTCCGCGTCCGCGCTGCCCGCGCCCAAGCTGGACCGCATGCACTTCAAGGTTACCTACTATATACAATAGTAAACATGTACGCGGACGCGCTGGTGGCGGCCATCTTGTCCGCGTCCGCGCTGCCCGCGCCGCGCGCGCTGCCGCTCGCGCCCAAGCTGGACCGCATGCACTTCAAGGTTACCTACTATATACAATAGTAAACATGTACGCGGACGCGCTGGTGGCGGCCATCTTGTCCGCGTCCGCGCTGCCCGCGCCGCGCGCGCTGCCGCTCGCGCCCAAGCTGGACCGCATGCACTTCAAGGTTACCTACTATATACAATAGTAAACATGTACGCGGACGCGCTGGTGGCGGCCATCTTGTCCGCGTCCGCGCTGCCCGCGCCCAAGCTGGACCGCATGCACTTCAAGGTTACCTACTATATACAATAGTAAACATGTACGCGGACGCGCTGGTGGCGGCCATCTTGTCCGCGTCCGCGCTGCCCGCGCCCAAGCTGGACCGCATGCACTTCAAGGTTACCTACTATATACAATAGTAAACATGTACGCGGACGCGCTGGTGGCGGCCATCTTGTCCGCGTCCGCGCTGCCCGCGCCCAAGCTGGACCGCATGCACTTCAAGGTTACCTACTATATACAATAGTAAACATGTACGCGGACGCGCTGGTGGCGGCCATCTTGTCCGCGTCCGCGCTGCCCGCGCCCAAGCTGGACCGCATGCACTTCAAGGTTACCTACTATATACAATAGTAAACATGTACGCGGACGCGCTGGTGGCGGCCATCTTGTCCGCGTCCGCGCTGCCCGCGCCCAAGCTGGACCGCATGCACTTCAAGGTTACCTACTATATACAATAGTAAACATGTACGCGGACGCGCTGGTGGCGGCCATCTTGTCCGCGTCCGCGCTGCCCGCGCCCAAGCTGGACCGCATGCACTTCAAGGTTACCTACTATATACAATAGTAAACATGTACGCGGACGCGCTGGTGGCGGCCATCTTGTCCGCGTCCGCGCTGCCCGCGCCCAAGCTGGACCGCATGCACTTCAAGGTTACCTACTATATACAATAGTAAACATGTACGCGGACGCGCTGGTGGCGGCCATCTTGTCCGCGTCCGCGCTGCCCGCGCCCAAGCTGGACCGCATGCACTTCAAGGTTAACCACATTCAGCTATACAATTGTAAATCACGAATCAAATAATTTATTCAATGTAATAAATGTTTTAGTTAGCTTACACTTTCGAATTTGTAATATCAGTCGATAATGATTTTTAATGTTTATTATTTGCCAAACAGATTTTTTGCTTACTGCATTTCTTTTAACCCATAAACTCATCTTGTTTATTACTAAAATTTCCCCATAGAAGATAGCCATAGTTAGAAGAGAATGTGGCGTAAGCATGATGGAGTTTTGTTCGCAGGAGTGCGTGATCGAGATGCTGCAGGAGATGTTCGGCGAGGGCGCCGTGCCCAAGATGTTCAAGGGGGACAAGCTGTACGTGGACGTGGCCGGCCACCGCGCGGACATCGACCTGCAGCACATGGTCAGTACACACGCACACGCACACTACCACACGCACACTACCACACGCTACCGCTCATATGTATTCATTACCGTAAAACCACCCCACTATAAATAAATAATAAATAAATAAATATACCGGGACAATTCTACTGATTCTACACAAATCGACCTAGTCCCACGGTAAGCTCAATAAGGCTTGTGTTGTGGGTACTAGGCGACGATATATATAATAAATAGATACATATAAATACTTATATACATTATAAATTGAAAGAGATGTCATATACTACAGAAAAAGTGACCAAGGTCCCCGGTGAGCAGGGCTGGGATCGAACCAGCGACCTCCTGCTTTCGCAGTGCTGTTTTCTTTTAAGTCTAAGCTGTAAGATGGCGTGAGCGCACCTTAAGCGTTTTAAAAACAAGAAAGGATTGCATATACTTAGGAAATTTCGGACTCTGGTTGCCGTGATCGGGTGGCCCAGTGGTTGGGGCGTCTGCCGCGAAAGCAGGAGGTCGCTGGTTCGATCCCAGCCCTGCTCACCGGGGACCTTGGTCACTTTTTCTGTAGTATATGACATCTCTTTCAATTTATAATTTATATATAGTAGTGTGACTACTTAAAAACATGAATCAAAACATTTATCATGTTTAATAAATGATTTAATTAATGCTTTATAATTGTACTTATATATATATAAAACATCCATAACTCAGGAACAAATATTCGTGATAAACACACAAATAAATGCCCTGACCAGGATTCGAACCTGGGACCTCCTGCTTCGTAGGCAGGGTCACTACCAACTAGGCTAGGAGGCCGTAAACTATAACGTCACTACAGTAACTACTTATAGTCCAAAACCTCCCAAAACTATGGTCCAAAAATCACTCTAGTATCTATATTTTGATGTGACTATTATTTGAAAGACAGTTCTATGGCAAAACAATAGTAAATTGTAAAATAAGCTCACCCAAAATATTAAATAACTTATTGGTATTGATGTTTAATTACGTTGGATCATAGTTGTATTGTAGTACTGGACTAGTTGAGTGGTTTTACGGTACTTACTTGTTTCACTGTCACATTGCCCATGTAGTCAACTGCAGAGTTGATTCCTGCTTCATCATCATCATATCAGCCATAGTACGCCCACTGTTGGACATAGGCCTCCCTCAGGGATCTCCACGTGTTACGGTTGGAAGTAACCTGCATCCACCGTGACCCCACGGCTTTAATCAGATCATCGGTGCACCTCGTCAGTGGACGTCCTACGCTGCGTTTTCCGGTCCGCGGTCTCCACTCGAGAACTTTCTGGCCCCAACGGCCACCTGTTCTCCGTACTATATTACTTCAGCGAGCCACTTTAGCGAGCTCATCCGTTTGGCTATGTCGGTGACCTCATTTCTGATCCGATCCCGTAGAGAAACCCCGAGCATAGCCCTCTCCATAGCTCTTTGAGTGACTCTGAGTCTATTTATGAGACCAATGGTGAAGCAGTACGCCTCGAATCCACACACACTGATTGAAAACCTTGGTTTTAAAGCACTGAGGTATTTTGGCCGCAAAGACGTTGCGTAATTTCCCGAACGCTGCCCTGTTTGGCTCCTGTTAAAGATCGCAAACATCGTAATAGGGGATGATGACTAGGTTGAAAAACTATCATTCTAATTATAGTCCGTCAGTTAGATTATTGACAATGATTAGACACCTATTTTTTCCTTTTTCAATTTAACTAAAATTGACGAACATAAAGAGCATCAAAGTTCCGGGTGAGGGCTGGTGACGTCTGAATTGTACCTATTATTAGTGACGTTACGCGAAACTTGAACGCACTCTATTTTCGTCAATTTTGATTTGAGGAACAAAATAAAAATACGTGTACAATATTTTTTAATAATGCAAAAGACGGACTAAATAGATTTTTCTAGTCACACCATTTTTCTAAGAATTCGTAAAGTGAAAACATAGGAGTTACTTTCATAAAAAAGCCGACAAGTTAAAAACTAGGGAATGAGCTATCAAACATAGTCAACAACCTTCACATACAGCTCACCGTTTTTTCGTAGTGCAACGTCAAAAATCAGCTTATGTTGCGTTTTCGTACAAACCGTAACCGTTTCGTACAGACGACCGCGATTATTAAAGCGAAAATGAATATTATGGAGTAGCGTGTACGTCCTTATGACATTGGAGGTGAAAGGAGTAGGCGGGTTTATTCAGAATTACTTTTTTTAACGTAAACTTAATGTGAAAAATGAAAAACAGCAGAATGACGTATTTTCAGACTAAAATAAGTTATTATTGTTTATTTTCAGAAAACACGTTCAATATATACAATTGACAGTGAGTTTAGTTTGTCAGGTCTTAAATATAAATATGTTTTTTGCCGGTTGCTACGCTAAACAAATTTGTCGCTTGCCGACTGCGTCGAGCAGAAAAATAGTGTACAGACCTCGGCTAGTAAATAAGAATGCCTCAGATCACAGATTCCACGAGATCTGAGACATTAGTTAGTTTCCAGTGGTCGGTTTGTAACGCGATAGAGTAACGGTTTGTGACGTGTGTTGCAGGAGGTGTCGTGCGGGTCGGACGCGGGCGTGGAGCGCTGCGTGGCGGCCGCCGTCGCCAAGCTGTACGCCGCGCTGGCGCCCGCGCGCGCGCCGCCGCCCGCGGTGTGACGCGCCAAGCTGCTGCGTGCCAACCAACCGTCAGGCGAATACACAAGTTACACTAGTCTATACTTGTCGATTTCTAACTCTGAACGTTTGACACATCGAAATACAGAACGCAAACGCGCGAGTCACTTTGGAATTATAAACAAAATCCCATAAAGATATTACAGCTAGTCATGTAAATAAACACAATATTTCACTTTTCATAAACATAATGTGATGAATGTTAAATTTTTTCATACATTGGTTATTGAATATTTTACGATAACAATTTAGCACGCCAACAGTTACGGTCTACGTCGTTTTTTTTTTTAATTTAGTGTTGTGACCGTGTCTGCTGTTCCGATTCATATAACTGTCTGTAAATCGATAAAAATCTATCTTGTAATCAATAGGCCATACAGTAAAGATCAAAACAAACTAATTAAAACGAAAATAAAACTAAGTACGACGTGGAAAAAAATGTTATTTAAAATAAGACAAATAAACTACGAAGGTTTTTTATCTTACATTTTAAGAATTCAACAGTATTGATTTCTGAACAAAACTAAGATGACTTTGGAAAAAATCGTATGTCAAATGCGCAATTTGTCAGTTTCTCGGTCTTATCAAATACAAATCCGTAGTAGTAAAACCCAATCGAACAATTCATCGCTAAAATCAATAATCGCTGAATTTGACAAACGATTTGTCTTAACCTCATCACTAAGTACGTCAATACTCAAGTGTCAAAAGTTCAGACTTAGAAATCGGCAACTATACATCATTTTTGAAATCTCAAATTGTATAATTCCGACTTATCAAAACTCCGATCAACAAAATTCCAACTCATGAAAGCACGATTACGTAAATTTCAAAATGTAAAAGTTTCTTAATTCCGTTATTACATTCGGTATAATATTAATTAAAATTTTGAATGTTCGTACTTTCATCAGTCGGAACTTTGAGGATCGGAGTTTTGATATGTCGGAATTAATTCGGATTTTGAAAATCGGTAAATAATATTTCGGAATATTTGGATGCTTCCGAATATACTGTACATAATAAACCTGTTAAGTCTGGTGTCCTTTGACGGGCTGGTTTAAACCGACAAGGACGGCTGCAGCGGCGAGCGGCCATAGGTGAGAACGAGACACAGTACATCGATCTATTGCACTCAAGTATAGCTGTTCGTCGCTACAACCGTCAAAAATCGTAATCGAACCTTTAATTCAATTATAATAAATAATGTACTGAATTAAAATGAGAGGGAATGAAAGATTGTATGGAATACGTATTATGTATTTGATTGTAAGAATAAAAACAAATAATTTAAATGTTTACTATTATTTTATTAAATGAAAACCTAAATCTAGTATTTACAAACTTATCATCTATAAGAGCGCATAGTGTTAATTGTACATTACGATACAAGTGCGAATAGAAAAAAATTCGCAATGAGTGGCGTAGAATAAAACACGACCGAAGGGAGTGTTTTAAATCGACACGAGTTGCGAATTACCTATTCGCACGTGCATCGTACGACGTTTTACAGTAGGTACATATGGCTCTTGGAATTTTTGACACAGGCACATAAAGTGCTCATTATCGCATTAGTGCGGTAATATAGCACCATATGTACTGTAATAGTACATTACCTAACTAGTGCGGTAAAACAAAGAAAGGCCGAGATCGCAGATGTTTGCGACCCGAGCTGCAAGCGAGGGACGTAAATATGCGATCAAGGGCTTTAATTTATTACCTCACGTGTTAGGTACATCGTTTTATGCCTACACTTGGGCAGAAATCGGCTTTTTCCGTACGCGTAGCGTGCGGAAAACGGCACTTTATGGCCAGGTGTGGCATAAAATAATTATTTGTTATAATTTATGAAGGAGTTTTCGCCGCCGTTAACTTGATATCATATAATGTACTGAACATTTCGTGCGCCACACGCCATGACTTCATATCCAGTACGAGTTTCTTTCATGATGTTTTTTTCCGTATTTTATGGGAAACGCTACTATTCAATCTATTCATCATGCTACTTCATTCGACCTCGGTACTTTTAGTACCGACCGACACAGACTGAAATAGCATGACACGTTCGGGCGTTTTATAATACACTAATAATTAATATATAAAAGAATTATACACTACATCAGTAGGCTTATTTGTTATTTAGCGATGGTGGTATTTTATTCCTTTTTTGACGCGGCGGTAAAAAGTTTAAAGAAGTTGATAATAAATAAAACGTAATAGAGAAAGGAACCCATCCCGCAAATTATTATCAATAATGGTTATTTCAGCCCTCCGGTCGGTAAGCGCCACTTTACGCAAAACTAAATTGCCGCCTGCCGGCTCTATCGGGCAGAAAAATAGTATACAAACCTCGGCCGTTAAATGGGAAAGCCTCGGATCACGTTAGTCGACCTCGGCTTCGCCTCGGCCGACAATTACATGTAATCCGTGCCGTCTCCCACTTAAACGGCCTTGGTATGTAATCTACTATTATTGTTTCTTTGGATTGCAAATCTGTGTAGGTATGTTTATTTCGAAATGGCTTGTAGACTACACGGTTTATTTGCTTGTTAATCATGTAACATTCAGCATGTCTATTACGAACATCGAAAATTGGCATTGACGGGAAAACCTCTCTGTCACTCCTATATGCAAGTGTGACAGAGATGGAGATACAAATCCGCAATCGTTCGATTCTCGTGGTATAAGCCCAGCAGTATTGATAAATAAAGGAGGAGTGTCCTATATGACTGGCCATTAGATTTATAGACGGAGAGCTAGCCACATGGATGTACAATTTTGAGAGCCACGAAAGCCCTCTAGTTAGTGTGTCCTGTGTCATACTATCATTATTAATTAATTCGGGCGCCTGGCAGCTGTTCAGCGATGGGTGTGATAGTTGCTCTTTGTCGTCGCCAAACAGGGTGGGGTGATCGACAGAATATTTGCGCCTATATTTTGGCAACTCTACAGACCTCTAAGTATAATGAGACGACTTTGGCACTTTTTATCGCACCTTTCCCCAATTAAAACGTTTGACAATGCTGTATTCAAATTAAAAAGGTACATAATTGGCAATTAAATGACACCAAATTCAGAGCTCTATGACACATTCAATCGATGCTCCCTTTGTTGCCCAACTACTGCCACGCCCACCGCTAAACGGCTGCCAGGCGCCCGGATAAATTAATAATGTTAGTATAGCATACGTGCTTGAGGGGTATCGTGGCTTTATAAATTACCTATATCTGCTAGGTTTTTTTTTTAATTTATTGTTGGACCGTTATACACGGTGTCGGCGTCGGCTAGTCGCGCTTGGAGTATCTCTTCCAGAAGCGGCGCACGTCGTCGTGGCCGGCGCGCGTGACGACGACGGTGCGCGCGCGCTCGGCCTGCCACATGAGCACGTTATACACGGTGCCGGCTAGTCGCGCTTGGAGTATCTCTTCCAGAAGCGGCGCACGTCGTCGTGGCCGGCGCGCGTGACGACGACGGTGCGCGCGCGCTCGGCCTGCCACATGAGCACGGCCGCGCCGCGCGCGTAGTCGCGCAGCGCCGCGAAGTCCGCCTGCACAACACATCACATATTTTATTTTATAAATAATAACACAGTAGAATCCGGTTATAACGACGTCGGAGGGACCGACGATATCACGTCGTACTAACCGGAAGTCGTACTAAACAAACGGACAATTTTAAAGTAGTTTATCGATTTAAATAGTCACACGTGCATAATAATTCATAATTGTTCAATGAAACTCACTGAATATTTGAAATTAAGAATATTTAGCGAAAGAAATTGTTTAATCATAGACCTATTTACTCGTACCTCCCTACTACATTCCACATTAGGCCATTGTAAATTGCGGAGGAAGTTTTAAAATATTCACTTCGAACGAAGGTTACATCTTGTATGTATTGTTTGAATTTGTTTGGATACAATGCACCGTAATCGTTGTAACTGAACAATTTCGCGTGAAATACCGTCGTTAAAAGCGGTATGTTGATATAAGCAGTCGTACTAAACGGATTCACTTTCATAGTGGCTTGTATGAAAACCGACCAACTGCCTATACCTACGTCGCTAAAACCGGTAGGTTGTTTTATGCGGAGTCGTACTAACCGGATTCTACTGTGGCTATTTATGCAACAAGTGCGAAAAGTCAGTGATTTCCGACGAGTGTCATATTATTCACAAGCAAGCGAAGCGAAGCGAGTGTATAAGCCGACACGAGTAGGAAATCATCTTTACGCATGTGTTTCATACAATGTTTTACAATGCATTGTGCGAGTAAATAAAAAATCATATCATGAAAAACAATTTAATGGTTACATGACAGTAATTTAATTATTAAAATTAAAAATGATATTATTTAACAGTTTTCTTACATACAAAATACTTTTTGTATCAAGCTAATAGCGGAGTCCAAAATTTAAAAAAAATTGAAAAGTAAACGCACTGCGGCCAAATCGTGCGGAAAAGTACAACTTTCCGCACGATTTGGCTTCATAGAAAGCGCACTTTTCGAGCACATGCATTGTAAAATTGCTTTTCTTTAACGTGTCTATACGTTACAATAGGTTACTAATATATCGCCCAATATTTTTTTTACCACATTTCCATTTCCTTAGTTGTTGTAGCACGTTAATTTGAGCAAATTATTTTTTGAAGTAACATTTTTGGTTAAAATCATTTATCAACAAATTTATTTAACAAAACTTAATTTGAGTGAACATTTTTTGTCTAATTAGAACATCGAAAAAAATCTTTCGGCCTCATAAAAGTTGCTTTAATGATAATTTGGCAAGTGATCCTTTGCCCAAAATGAAAAATGAGAAATAAGTATATGGGAATTTGGATAGTTAAATTCGGTTTAAAAATGTTTGGCGAAAAGGCACGATCCCGTGAAGATGTTATGAACAAAGGCTGACGCCTACGAGCTCCTTAAATATTTTTTGGTTTGTTAATAGTAACAACCTTTCAATACAATGTACATCGATATTGTCATGCATGCATTCATTATGCATACGTGAGACTTTCAATCCGTAGGGCTCAGGTTCAAATCCTCTCGTACCATTAAGTTTTTCGGAACTTATGTACAAAATATCATATGATATTTGCCAATCGTTTTTCGGTGAAGAAAAACATCGTGAGGAATCCGGACTCATTCCTAGCCTAGTTTTCCCTCTGGGTTGGAAGACTTGGAAGGTCAGATGGCGCTTTCGTAAAACTAGCGCCTACGTCAAATCTTGTGATTTAAAGCTCCCAGAGCAGTGGCATAAACCGGGAAAACGCTAGGAAGGAAAAACCATACAATACTAAAAAAAACTATTTAGTCCGTCTTTTACATTATTAAAACATATTGTATATATGTACTTTTTCTTTTGTTCGTCAAATCAAAAATGACGAAAATACAGTGCGTTCAAGTTTCGCGTAACGTCACTATTAGGTACAATTCTTGCCTAGTAGTGACGTCACCAGCCCCCACTCGGAACATTAATGCTCTTTATCTTCGTCTATTTTAGTTAAATTGAAAAAGGAAAAAATACGTGTCCAATCATTTTCGATAATCTAACTGACGGACTAATTGGAATGATAGTTTTTCAACCTAGTCGTCATCCCTATTGACGCATGTTAGCGCTGAGAGCCATAGCACAGCGTAGGGATGTATTCCATACAGTGAGGTAACTTCATACACGGCCAGCGGCGAGGCTCGGTGCTCGTGCTGAGGCTCAGGGTTGTCAAAAACTATGCGAAAGATATTACAGTCAGATTGGCAAACTAATTTAAATGTTACACCCCTTAAAATACGCCGCCGAATTTTCATAGAAATTCGGCGGCATTTCCTCCCCGCCTCCTTCCCCGCGCGCCCCCCATCGATGACCCAGAAATCGGCGGAGTTAACCCACTGTATAAAATAAATAAATAAAAATAAAATATTATGGGACAATCTTACACAAATCGACCTAGACCCACGGTAAGCTAAATAAGGCTTGTGTTGTGGGTACTAACAAATATTCGTGATAAACACACAAATAAATGCCCTGACCAGGATTCGAACCCGGGACCTCCCGCTTCGTAGGCAGGGTCACTACCAACTAGGCTAGGAGGCCGTTGTCTGTATGGAGTACATCCTCACGCTGTGGTATAGTAATGGGTGGGTGCGACCTGCGACAGGAACTGGTTGTAGACGACGCCCTCGGTGTAGGTGGCGCGGCTGCGCTCGCTCTCCCACAGCCGCACCTGGTCCACCACCGTCGGGGGCAGCACCGACCCGGTGCGGATGCCGCATGCGTCTGCTTTTAACATCTGCAAATTCAAATTGCGTTCCTAGTCACAGATATCTGAGGATATCCAAAATCAAATAAATAGATAAAAAAATTAAAGAACAAGACCACATTAAGAAATGAGTTGGAATAAAAAGCCAAAAAATAAAGGTATACGAGTACATTATTATTATTTGTATGTCTTTCCCATCACGGAACAATGGTGTTCCGGACCTTTGGGAGGCGTACGCGGAGCCGAAGCCAACACGCAGAGGCCCTTTCGACAATTTAATGAAATGTAAGGGGTACACCGAGCGGATGTTGCACCTGCCCGAGTCATGGGACGCACGCAGAGGCAGCACCCGCGAGGGTGTAAAGACTATTGAGATTTAATGGAATCTAAAATATACTGGACTATTAGGTGAAAGTGCTGGACTAAATACTGGGTTATGGAGAATAAAATCGGACGTCTGCCTAACAAAATGGTAATCAATTTTATTTCTGGCAGACGGTGACTCGCCCACATAAGATGGGCCCCCACAAAAAGCGACATCTAAGATGGCTCGAGGGCAACACCGGTATGAGGGCTGGGGGTAGAGAGGTGTCACTGGACTTTAAACATATAGCCAACTCGCCACTTAGGTTTCCACATCTACCCTCGAGAACACAGCTCTCGCGACCCCACTCTGGACGGCCGGTTAAGGCAAGCCAGAGGCGGAGGACTTCGTCGGACGACGGAGTCCACCAGGAGCGCTCAGGTACGTGGGGTCGCTACTCCCCAACAGCTCGCCACAAGCTGCCCTGCGTTGACTGATTGCACCGGTCGAAACCAGTGGGCGATGGGGTCGTCACATCCCTACGCCATTTCGTCACATCCCTACGCCATTTTAATTTTAATTTTTTTTTTTATTATTAGATTAGATTAGATTAGATTAGATATATTTATTTCTTATTGAAAATTACATGTCATTTAGTGTTCTAAACATCACAAATTCACAAAAAGATCGTCAAGTGTATAATAGATTAATAATAACAAATAGATAATAGCAAAAACAATTTCTAAAGACAAATGTCAATAGCAATAAGTACACAATCAGATAATAAAATAAAAAATAACTTAATAAAGAATTTAAATGTCTAATCTAAATTTATGAAAAATTCAGTATAATTATGGTATATACATCTAGGTCATACCTAGTTAATATAATGTCAAATGTCAAGGAAAAAAAATAATAATTAAAAAATGTCAAAAAATTAATCACAATAATAAATTAATATATCATTAATAATCTTGTTTTTCACTGTATTCCCTAACAGAATACAATGATTTTGTTAACAAGAATTGTTTCAGTCGTCGATCAAATATATCGTTGGAGGTTTCATTTCTGATATCGGCGGGTAGGCGTTCGTACAGCGACGGGCCTATTACTCGCGGACTCTTGTCGAGCAGCGCGAGTCGCCGCGGCACGGGCAGTAATCGCCCCGTCCGACGGGTTATTCCGCCGAGCATATTCGACCGTTTAAATAAGTTAATATTTCTGCGCGTAAACATTATAATCTCGTATACGTATAGCGAGTAATAAATAGGTCATTGTGTTAAGTTTTTTGAATAGGTCTCTGCATGAGTGCCTTCGATTCACGCCTGCCAATATTCTCACGGCCCTTTTTTGCAATATAAACAATCGGTCTGAATCCGTTGAATTGCCATACAAAATTATGCCATAGTGCATCAGTGAATAGAAGTACGCATAGTATATTTGCATCAAAGCATGACTTGAGACAATTGGTTTCAGTTTGCGCAGTGCAAATATGGCACTGCCCAACCTATCACACAAATTGTCTATGTGCTCTTTCCAATTTAGCTTGGCGTCGATGGTGAATCCAAGGAACCTGCACGAGTCGCATTGCGGTATCGGACTCTGTATCAGTGGCATGTGTGTAGTGTGAGATGCTGAAAATAACATGACGTTGGATTTTGAAGAATTCAGTATGAGACCGTTCGCTGAAAACCACTCGTGAAGCTGGCCGCAAACGTTTGATAAGTTGTTTTCGAGCTGTGAGTACGTGTGTGCGGTTACTATCACGGTGGTATCATCAGCGAACAGCACCATCTTACCTTCGGGCACAGAGGTAGGAAGATCGTTTACAAACATTAAAAACAGGGTATTTCCGAGCGCCGAACCTTGAGGTATTCCTTGTTTCAATACCCCTGCCTCGGATTTTATGTTTTCAATGTTCCCACCCGACACCTCCATTTTAACCTCAACCGTCTGCTTCCTATCGCAAAGGAACGATGCAAACAAGTCATGAACGCCATTAGTGATTCCGTAATGACGTATCTTTTCCAATAACAGTTCATGACTTATTACATCGAACGCTTTTGATAAGTCGCAGAATACCCCTGCTACCTTTTCCTTCGCATCCAACGCGGTTGTTATTGTGTCGTATATTTGATATGCAGCTGTTGTTGTTGACCTGTTTTTTCTGTAGGCAAATTGTCTGTCGGTCAGTACGTCATTAGACTCAAGATGGTGCATTAAAGTGGAAGATAAGATTGATTCGACTATTTTGGAGATGTTTGGCACAATTGTAATCGGTCTGTAGTTGTCTACGGCACTTATTATTATTATTAAGCCTTTATTTCTCACAAAATACATGCTTTACATCTAAATTTACGTACTAAATTTGTGGCATGCCTTATATTAAAATTAATTGTGTAGCATAGTATAATATTATATCATCATTGGAATTTTCCATAATAAATTATAAGTTAATATTTTGTAGTCCATATTATCAATATTCAAAATTAAATGTCAAGTTATTCATATCAAATTAATTATACCATAGCAGGCACACATTATTAAAATAAATGATTAGGAACATGTCACAGTGGATGTTACAGTTAAATATTCATATTATTATCTAATTATTTATATATGTGAGTTGCCCATTTTCGGGCGTAGGCCTCCTCCAACCCCTTCCAGTGTTCTCGTTGCTGTGCCTGGCGCGTCCACGCGGGGCCGGCCGTCTGCGTGATGTCGTCGGCCCAGCGGCGGCGCGGGCGGCCCTGCGGGCGCGCCCCGTCGCGCGGCCTCCAGTGCAGGATTCTCTCGCTCCAGCGGTTGTCTGTGCTGCGCGCGACGTGTCCGGCCCATCTCCATTTGAGTCTGCATGAGAGTTCGACTGCATCTGTCACCCTTGTTATATTCCTTATATATTCATTTCTCTTTCTATCTCTTCGTTTAATATTCAGCATTGATCTTTCTGTTGCTCTTTGGAATACGTTTAGTTTTTGAACGATAGCCTTCGTTAGAGTCCAGGTCTGACATCCGTAAAGAAGCGTTGGAAGCACAATAGTATCCATTGCTTTTTGTTTAAGTTGAATTGACAGTTTAGACTTAAATACTTCCTTAAGCGACCAGTATTTATTCCAAGCTTTATTTATTCTTTGTTCGACTTCGTTACTTGTTTGGTCATTAAACGATATGCTTTTCCCTAAATATACATATTCATCCACGTAATCTATTAAATATGATTCAGTCTTGATTGGTAATTTTTCACCGTTTGTCATAGCATACGTTTTTTGCATGTTCATTTGTAGACCGCATTTTTTACTCTCGTTTTCTAGAGTTGTTAGCATGTAAGTAAGTTCTTCGTGATTTTCTGTCATTATGACGATGTCGTCGGCGAAGCGCAAATTAGTAAGATATTCGCCATTTATATTTATTCCCAAATTATCCCAGTTTAATTTTCTAAATATGGATTCTAATAAGGCCGTAAATAAGTTTGGGGATATAGGGTCGCCTTGTTTAACTCCTCTTTGTATATAAAACGGTTCTCCTTTCTTTTCCAGCTTTACTATGGCTCTACTGTTTTTATATACTTCTTGGAGTATATCGACGTACGAGGATTCCACCCCTTGCTCGCGTAGCGCTCGCCACAGAGGTTCGTGCAATATAGAGTCGAACGCTTTAGAATAATCAATGAAGGCTAGGTAGAGAGTTTTTCCATACTCTGTGTATTTTTCAATGAGCTGCGTTAGAGTGAAGATATGATCCGTGGTTGAGTAATTTCGCCGAAATCCAGCTTGTTCTCTAGGTTGACTGCTTTCTAAGGTTTTTGTGACTCTATTGAGTAATACTTTGGCAAACACCTTGTATACCGCCTGTTGTAAGCTTATTGGTCTATAATTGTCTAGGCTCAAGGGATCCCCTTTTTTATAAAGTAGAGTTATAATAGATACTCCCCATTCTTTAGGCATAATTTTATATTTAATTATTTCGTCGAATAGCCTTTTGAGTACTGGCGTAAGTGGCTCTATAATCGCTTTTAGGATGTCGTTAGTTCTGCCGTCATCTCCTGGGCTTTTTGTAGATTTCAGTTGTTGGAGTACGTGCCTAATTTCGCTCTCCAGGAATAGTGGGATGTTGTCATCTAAACCGGGGCTATTATTTCCGTCCTGTTCTGGGTTATGCTGGTACATTTTCTTGTAGTATTCTGTGGCAGTGTTTATAAGACATTTTCTATGTGTAATATTTTTATTCTTGTCATTTAATGTCATAATCCACTGTTTATTTTTATTGAGTTTTCTGTACGCTCTCTTAGTCGAAGCCCGCTTTTCAAGCTCTTCTTCTATGATTTTAAAACGGTGTGTCTTCCAGTTTTGAGATATTTGCTTTTTAATTAATTTATATAGCGCATTTAATTTCTTCTTTTCAGACAGAGTTCTGTTTTTTACATTTTTTAATCTATTTCTTTCATTTATAAGTTTCTCTATGTAGGGTGTAATAATTTGATTTTCATTTTCACTCGTGTCTTCTGGCAATTTAGTCACGGCTTCCTTAATGTAGTGTGTCAGTTTTTGATAGGATAATTCAATGTCTTCAAATTCAATATTGCCTATTTGATCTTTGACTATATTTTTTAATGCGTCTTGTTCCAGTGGGCTTAGTTGTTTTATGGGATTTCTAAATTGTTTCCTTGATATATTTTTCTTTGAAGACTGTACAATACTAGCTCGAACTATTCTGTGGTCCGTAGGAAAAAGTGTGTTTATTACTTCCAGATTCGAGATATCTCTTACACTTCTTACTAAAATAAAATCAATTTCATTTCTGAAATTTCCGCCTTGGGCGACCCAAGTCCATTTTTGTTTATCATTCTTTTTAAAGTGTGAATTAGAAACGTAGAGCTGATTTTCATAGCAAAATTGTAAGAGTATTTTCCCTCGCTCGTTTCTTGTGCCATATCCCCACGGCCCCATTACTCTCTTGTCATCACCTGTAGGCATTCCAATTTTTGAGTTAAAATCGCCCATGACAATAGTATTTTTACTTGTGTTTTCCAACGCCTTTTCTAGATTTTCATAGAACTTTTCTAGGTCATCTTCTTTTGACTTTTCTGTTGGTGCATAGCACTGAATTAGGTGCATTATTTTATTGTTTAGGCATATGTCAAGACGAATAACGCGGTCCGAGATAGTTTTTACATCTAATATGTGCGATTTGAGCTCTGGCTTTATAATAAAACCAACTCCATTAGAACCACTCTTTTCTCCATGGTAAATCATAATATAATCTGAGTTTTCTATAATTTCTTTACCTTCTTTTTTAACTTCTGACAAGCCAATTATATCCCAATGAAATTTCGTCAAGGCATGTTTGAACTCTATAAGCCTTGTTTCGCTAACTAACGATCTTACGTTCCAGGTACAAATGTGGATTTTATTTTTATTATTTCGTCTGCATTGTTGGTTGGAGGGTTTTAGTCTAATCTTCCCGCGGGGACCAGCCGTATTGGGAGATGTTATTTTAATTATGTTTTTGCAATCGGAGTTTCTGTGATAGAGGTTTGAGGGGCTTTCGGTATGTCATTTATTTTCGTCTCTATTTACAAAGGACAGGATTGTATTTTGGTTGCCTTTGTGTTTTTTGTTTGTTTGTATTTGCGTATTGTTATTCACTCGTTCGCGCGCCTCCTGCTGGTCCGGCGTCACGGCGGAAATATCTGGTGTCGTTCTGGGAGGTGATAGCGATAGTTGTCGTTTGTTTGTCTGTGTTTCCATAGAGTTTTCGGTGACCACCAATTTGTCGTATTTTATGTAGCCCTTGTTTCCTTTTTCTTTTTCTTTTTGTAACTGTTTGTTAAGCTCTTTTCTTATTTTTAAGATCTTATATGGAAATTCATGTTTCAAATAAATGCCCGTCCCCTCCAATTTTTTCTTGTTTTTTAATATTAAAACTTTTCTTCCAAGTGTGGTGAATGTTACTGATACTGGTCTAATTGTAGTCTCATTGCCTTTTTTCCCTAGTCTTCTCAGTGCCTGTATGTCAGATTTCTGTATGTCCACCTTTAAATGGTTTTTTATAATACTCATGACACTTTCTTCAAGACTTTTATACGATTTTTCCTGTTCTGCAACGCCAAAAAATACCAAGTTCCTTTCCAAGTTTTGTTTTTCAAGAAAATCTATACGTTTTTCTTGCTCATCTACTTGTTTTTGTATTTGTCCCAATTCCAAGTTGAGTTTGTCGAATTTTTGATCTATATGAGCGGATATTTTTGTTGTAATTTTGTCTTCCATGTTTTCAATATTCGTGATTTTACTTTCTAGGGCATTAAGCCTTTTATTGATATCGGATTTAATTTCTAACATAATTTTTTGTAGTTCGTCCATTGTTTATGTACCACTAGCGTCACCTACAGGAATACTCCGGTATCGCTTGTGTTAATCGTTAAGTTGTCTCCTTTGTAGTTTAGTTCCGTGCAACGTGTTTAGCTCGTGTTTGCATAGATGTCGCTGCTTGAGTTAGTGTTTGGGGTTCGTGATAGATGGCACTACTTGTATAGGCGATGTGATTATTTCTGACGTTTGCCGGTATGATTTGGCACTATTATTGTAAAGTTAGGTTATTTTTCACTGGTTTCACTATTCGATAGTTATATAGTCATTTAAATGTCACTAAAATAGTTCACTGGATCTTGCTGCCACCAAATAAGTCAATTTTTTTTCTTCTAAACACCATAATAAACACAAATTATGACTGTTCTTGCACAGTCGTTTTTCGGTCCAAAAACATAGCCACTGTTGCAGAATAATGTTTTCCACATTTTTCACCTTTAGTCACTACTCAATTAGTATTATTTTACACAATTACGGCCTATTCACGTATTATTTGTATATATTTAGCAATATTTTTTACGGAGCTGATGTCAACGGTTGCACAGTAGCGCCCTCACGCCCTACGAGTACATATATTATAATAAATATAATAAGAAGAAAAAGTTGTAAATTCAGAATTCAGAATAAATGTCCGAATTTCAAAACGATGACCAATTTATGAGTCAATTGTGTTTTTTTAACCTGGCAGGGGCTACATGCACTGAGCTTTGGAGCGTACGGACTGTGAAGTGGGATGGTAGCCTGGGGAAATCCAGGACCCTTCCGCGACATCACACGATATATTTACTACTCTGGAATACGAGTACTCCTTCTGAGTTTGAATACTCCTAGTCAATAGTGTATGATTGTAAAGAGACATGTACCCAGTGAGGGTATTTATTATTATTTATACTATACTTATTAATAAACAAGGTCTGGTCTAACAATGTAAAAATTATTAAAAAACTGCCTTGTCCACGGCAGGGGTTTAATTACGTTTATTAACACCATGACCCTACGTTTCGAGCCCTTTACAGCACTCGTTTTCACATGGTTAAGATGATGACTGAGAGAATGCGAATTCTCCCCGTCAATCAACAAAGTTACTTGTGCAAACACCACAAGTTAATTTCAATGAATAACAATCGCGGTAACAGAAAACAATATTATATTAGAAACGTGTAAGCTTTGATGTACAATTGTAAAGAATGAATTCAATCATTTATTTATTATAATAAATGTTTTGATTCATGTTTTTTTAAGGCAGCCCTGGGCACCGGGGGCCTTGGTCACTTTTTCTGTAGTATATGACATCTCTTTCAATTTATAAACCATTGGCTACATGAATATAGAACGATACTTCAACAGCTGATAAGGCCAATGGTCCTGAGTATGATGCAAATGGAAAAATTTCGAAATTCAAAACATAAAAAAAACTAACTAACAAAATAGATAGGATACAAATCCGCATTCGTTGCTTTTCGTGGTATTGGCTCAGTTTGGGGCACTTTTGGGGCGAATTCTTATGGAGTTTTCCTTCACTCCGTATTTATTTATTTAGAGATAAGCTGACAAATAAAAGTGTAATGTACCTGTGGGTGTGCGTGTTGCTCCAGATACTTGATGATCTGGTCGGCCGTGATGCCGCCGCGCAGCGCCTGCCGCGTGGAGTCGCGCGTCAGCACGCCCACCACCAGGTTCGGGAACCTGCACCATAAACACCACTACTTTTAATATTCAGAAACTGACGTTCTTAATACTTTAAGATACTAATACTTAGTGGGCGATGTGGCCGCTACTACTCGCCGCTACCTACCTGTAGACGAGCTCCGCGAAGAGCCCCAGCAGCGCGGCCTGCAGGCTGGTCTGCGTGTAGGCGTACACGCGGTAGTTGGTCTCCACCACGATGTGGCCGCTACTACTCGCCGCTACCTACCTGTAGACGAGCTCCGCGAAGAGCCCCAGCAGCGCAGCCTGCAGGCTGGTCTGCGTGTAGGCGTACACGCGGTAGTTGGTCTCCACCACGATGTGGCCGCTACTACTCGCCGCTACCTACCTGTAGACGAGCTCCGCGAAGAGCCCCAGCAGCGCGGCCTGCAGGCTGGTCTGCGTGTAGGCGTACACGCGGTAGTTGGTCTCCACCACGATGTGGCCGCTACTACTCGCCGCTACCTACCTGTAGACGAGCTCCGCGAAGAGCCCCAGCAGCGCGGCCTGCAGGCTGGTCTGCGTGTAGGCGTACACGCGGTAGTTGGTCTCCACCACGATGTGGCCGCTACTACTCGCCGCTACCTACCTGTAGACGAGCTCCGCGAAGAGCCCCAGCAGCGCGGCCTGCAGGCTGGTCTGCGTGTAGGCGTACACGCGGTAGTTGGTCTCCACCACGATGTGGCCGCTACTACTCGCCGCTACCTACCTGTAGACGAGCTCCGCGAAGAGCCCCAGCAGCGCGGCCTGCAGGCTGGTCTGCGTGTAGGCGTACACGCGGTAGTTGGTCTCCACCACGATGTGGCCGCTACTACTCGCCGCTACCTACCTGTAGACGAGCTCCGCGAAGAGCCCCAGCAGCGCGGCCTGCAGGCTGGTCTGCGTGTAGGCGTACACGCGGTAGTTGGTCTCCACCACGATGTGGCCGCTACTACTCGCCGCTACCTACCTGTAGACGAGCTCCGCGAAGAGCCCCAGCAGCGCGGCCTGCAGGCTGGTCTGCGTGTAGGCGTACACGCGGTAGTTGGTCTCCACCACGATGTGGCCGCTACTACTCGCCGCTACCTACCTGTAGACGAGCTCCGCGAAGAGCCCCAGCAGCGCGGCCTGCAGGCTGGTCTGCGTGTAGGCGTACACGCGGTAGTTGGTCTCCACCACGATGTGGCCGCTACTACTCGCCGCTACCTACCTGTAGACGAGCTCCGCGAAGAGCCCCAGCAGCGCGGCCTGCAGGCTGGTCTGCGTGTAGGCGTACACGCGGTAGTTGGTCTCCACCACGATGTGGCCGCTACTACTCGCCGCTACCTACCTGTAGACGAGCTCCGCGAAGAGCCCCAGCAGCGCGGCCTGCAGGCTGGTCTGCGTGTAGGCGTACACGCGGTAGTTGGTCTCCACCACGATGTGGCCGCTACTACTCGCCGCTACCTACCTGTAGACGAGCTCCGCGAAGAGCCCCAGCAGCGCGGCCTGCAGGCTGGTCTGCGTGTAGGCGTACACGCGGTAGTTGGTCTCCACCACGATGTGGCCGCTACTACTCGCCGCTACCTACCTGTAGACGAGCTCCGCGAAGAGCCCCAGCAGCGCGGCCTGCAGGCTGGTCTGCGTGTAGGCGTACACGCGGTAGTTGGTCTCCACCACGATGTGGCCGCTACTACTCGCCGCTACCTACCTGTAGACGAGCTCCGCGAAGAGCCCCAGCAGCGCGGCCTGCAGGCTGGTCTGCGTGTAGGCGTACACGCGGTAGTTGGTCTCCACCACGATGTGGCCGCTACTACTCGCCGCTACCTACCTGTAGACGAGCTCCGCGAAGAGCCCCAGCAGCGCGGCCTGCAGGCTGGTCTGCGTGTAGGCGTACACGCGGTAGTTGGTCTCCACCACGATGTGGCCGCTACTACTCGCCGCTACCTACCTGTAGACGAGCTCCGCGAAGAGCCCCAGCAGCGCGGCCTGCAGGCTGGTCTGCGTGTAGGCGTACACGCGGTAGTTGGTCTCCACCACGATGTGGCCGCTACTACTCGCCGCTACCTACCTGTAGACGAGCTCCGCGAAGAGCCCCAGCAGCGCGGCCTGCAGGCTGGTCTGCGTGTAGGCGTACACGCGGTAGTTGGTCTCCACCACGATGTGGCCGCTACTACTCGCCGCTACCTACCTGTAGACGAGCTCCGCGAAGAGCCCCAGCAGCGCGGCCTGCAGGCTGGTCTGCGTGTAGGCGTACACGCGGTAGTTGGTCTCCACCACGATGTGGCCGCTACTACTCGCCGCTACCTACCTGTAGACGAGCTCCGCGAAGAGCCCCAGCAGCGCGGCCTGCAGGCTGGTCTGCGTGTAGGCGTACACGCGGTAGTTGGTCTCCACCACGATGTGGCCGCTACTACTCGCCGCTACCTACCTGTAGACGAGCTCCGCGAAGAGCCCCAGCAGCGCGGCCTGCAGGCTGGTCTGCGTGTAGGCGTACACGCGGTAGTTGGTCTCCACCACGATGTGGCCGCTACTACTCGCCGCTACCTACCTGTAGACGAGCTCCGCGAAGAGCCCCAGCAGCGCGGCCTGCAGGCTGGTCTGCGTGTAGGCGTACACGCGGTAGTTGGTCTCCACCACGATGTGGCCGCTACTACTCGCCGCTACCTACCTGTAGACGAGCTCCGCGAAGAGCCCCAGCAGCGCGGCCTGCAGGCTGGTCTGCGTGTAGGCGTACACGCGGTAGTTGGTCTCCACCACGATGTGGCCGCTACTACTCGCCGCTACCTACCTGTAGACGAGCTCCGCGAAGAGCCCCAGCAGCGCGGCCTGCAGGCTGGTCTGCGTGTAGGCGTACACGCGGTAGTTGGTCTCCACCACGATGTGGCCGCTACTACTCGCCGCTACCTACCTGTAGACGAGCTCCGCGAAGAGCCCCAGCAGCGCGGCCTGCAGGCTGGTCTGCGTGTAGGCGTACACGCGGTAGTTGGTCTCCACCACGATGTGGCCGCTACTACTCGCCGCTACCTACCTGTAGACGAGCTCCGCGAAGAGCCCCAGCAGCGCGGCCTGCAGGCTGGTCTGCGTGTAGGCGTACACGCGGTAGTTGGTCTCCACCACGATGTGGCCGCTACTACTCGCCGCTACCTACCTGTAGACGAGCTCCGCGAAGAGCCCCAGCAGCGCGGCCTGCAGGCTGGTCTGCGTGTAGGCGTACACGCGGTAGTTGGTCTCCACCACGATGTACCCGCGCTGGTCGGCGGGCTGCGCCAGCTCGGCGTCGCCGCGGACGCTGGCTATGTTCAGCGCCAGGCGGGTCGGGTAAAAGCGACCGGCTTTTCGCTGGAATAGGGATGATGACTAGGTTGAAAAACTATTATTCTAATTAGTCCATCAGAAAGATTATCAAAAATTTTTAGACACGTATTTTTTCCTTTTCAAAGATAACTAAAATTTACGTATATGAAGAGCGTCAAAGTTCTGTGGTAGGGGCTGGTGACGTCACCTTAGAGTAAAAATCGTACTCGATTGTGACTTCACGCGAAACTTTAAAGCGCTGTTTTTGCGTCGTTTTTCATTAGACAAACAAAAGAAAAAATACGTGTCGAATATTTTTTAATAATCTAACAGACTCTAGTTTTTTTTCGTCATCTAGCCTATTACCATAATACTACATTACTGCAGAGGCCGTAAAGTAAGGGATTGCTGGACGAGTCGGATAAAACGAGTCCTGCAATCCCTTTTCCGGCTGAGGCTTGTATACACTCGCGTGCAATGAAACGAAATCACCATGCACGTGTGGATTTTCATATTCATATTCATATTCATTTAAACAACTTTTCCGATTTCCGTGAAAATGGTGTCAAATGAATGGTCATTATGTCACCTCGTGAAAAACATCAAAACTTTATAAATGTCAGGGTTCAGGACTGAAAACATGCGTGTTTTCGAAGACCATACAGAAAATGCCTACACAACTGATAGGGAAAACAAAAGTCAAAACTATGTTTATCATAAGTAAATAATTTATATTCTTAATTTCAAAAATTTACACATAAAAACCATTTATATACAAAAAAAAATTACCTAATAGAAAAATATATCATAAATAAATAAACTGAAATTAAATATAAAAAAACCTCTTCTTTTAAATAAAAACTTAACCATACCTATCTAAAACTAAATTGATATAAACTTTAATAAAACTAAACCTAGAAATTACAAGAAAATAAATTAAAGAATTATTAAATAAATTTACAATATATGCAATTAATTTAACAGCAACAAAAATCCATAAGAATGACTAAACTAAAACAAATTCTTAATTTAGTATTTTATATTGTCGCTCCTCGCCCTTCTTACACATAACAAACTATTTTTATTGACCTAATCAACTCCCTGAAATAATCCTGTGGTATGACTTCCCACCTTCCCGATCTTTCCTTTTGAGCTAGTCTCAACCATGCTCCATCGGGTCGAGGTCCAGGCTAAGAGCTGGCTAGTCCAGCGTTCGAATGCCAACCTCCTGAAGGTACGCCATGGTGACTTTCCTCGATATGACAAGGGGCGTTGTCCTGCATCAGATCTCCTCTCCTCCTCATCGAAATACCCCGCGAAAGGGACCAGATGTTCCTCCAGGATATCCGTAATATACCTTGCCGCGTTCAAACCACCCCCACGGTCTCCCCCAGGTTCGAAAACGAGCTCGGTTCGGTGGTCGTATGAGATGCCCACATCATCACGGAACCTCCTCCGTAGGCAACGGTTTCTCTGAAGCAGCACTACGCAAAACGTTCTCCCGGTCTTCGGTAGACTCGTCCTCTTCTGTCACACCCATTGAGGCACACCCTGCACTCATCAGAGAAGAGAACAGGGGTCCACTGCTCAAGGGTCCAATTCTCGTGTTCTGCGGCAAACTCTCGCCGTGGTGTACGATGCCTTGCGAGCAATTTAGGTCCAGTGGCAGGTCTATTTGGGAGGTTAGCTGCCTTAAGTCTTCGCGTCAGTGTCCACTCGCTGACGTTGACACCTCGCACTTCCCGAAGACGTTTGTTGGACTGCAACTCCTGTGAGTTGGCGGTTTCGGAGACTGTTGTTAACGATGAAGTGGTCGTCCCTCTCTGATGTGCAACTACGGCCTAATCCTGGTTTCCGGGTGATCCTGTTAAGGCGTCGATATCTTGCATAAAGTTTGCAGACAGCTGACTGGTTGGATGTGACCATCTTGCAGCAGTTGGATGATTCGAGCGACGACTTCTGCCCTGAAGGCCTAGTATAAAAGTTGTACGACATTAACTCCTCGACCGCGTTAGCGTATCGAGGGGTCAAAATATGAAAGTTGCCGGATGATTTAAATAAACGGCAAACATAATTTAAACTCCCGATACGCTAACGCGGTCGAGGAGTTAATGTCGTACAATTTTTATACTAGGCCTTCTGATATCCATCTTGTTCAAACTTTCTTCACAAGGAGGTAAGCGAAGATGTGTACCCGTCAACTTCTGGTAAGCGACTTATAACTACCCCCACTTTACCACCCCTTTTATACAGGTCAACGGGGGCGTAACTAGCGGGAAACTCTAGGGCGGATTTTCATGGAAAATCATTCGTTTTTAAGCTAAAGAATCAGGGAAACTGTTTTCAGTACATAATTTATGGAAAAGTTGTCCAATCAGAAAATACGACTATAAACTGAAAAAATTAAAGTGATTCCGTAATCTAAATATATAAAAGAAGAAGCTGACTGACTGACTGACTGACTGACTGACATATCAACGCACAGCCCAAACGGCTGATCCTATAGACTTCAAATTTGGCACGTAGGTTCCTTTTATGGTGTAGGCGAGCACTAAGGAAGGATTTTTCAAAATTCACTTCCTAAGGGGTTGAAACGGGGGTCCAAAGTTTGTATGGGGAAACAAGATTAGCTAGACTATTTTATCTGAAACTTCACAGGAGTATTCGTTAAGGTAAATGAGTCAACACGTATTTCAGGTTTTTTGAGAATTTAACCCCTGAAAGGGGTAAAAGGGGTGCAAAAGTGAAAAAATCAACATGTGTATCGTTTATATGGTTTTTCGGGTCGCTGATCACGAAAAAAGCAACGATTTGAAGATCCAATGTGGCGAATGTAGAATACCATCTCCCCTGTCGGTATGCGATGGGTTTGAAATGTCAACATATAAATTTGAGTGTCGTTTTTTATTAAAATAAAGTAAAGTAAAGTAAAATAAATGAAAGTAAAATAAAATAAAGTAAAATAAAATAAAATAAAATATTCAATTTAAACTTTAAAGTAAAAAAACTTTATTTACAAACATAAATGAGACCTGTTTCAGGTTTTTTGAGAATTCAACCCCTAAACGAGGGCAAAGGGGTGAAAAAGTAAAAAAAAACAACATGAGTATCGTTTTTATGGACGATTTTAGAATCCAACGTGGCGATTGTGAAATACCATCTCCCGATGGGGTCGAAATCTTATAATATCAATATGAGTGTCCTTTTTTTGTTTATTTCTGGATCTAGAGATTCCAAGTTTAGCACTAAGATTCCTTATAAAGCGTAAGGGTGCACAAAGAAAGGAGTTTTCAAAATTCTTCTCCGAAGGGGGTGGAATGGAGGTACAAAGTTTTTATGGGGAAACAAAATTAGTTGGACTATTCTATTTGGAACTTTACAGGAGTATTTACAAAGATAAATGAGTTAACACCTGTTTCAGGTTTTTAAAGAAAACAACCCCTAAAAGGGGGTAAAGGGGTGTAAAAGTAAAAAAACAACAACATGTGTATCGTTTTTATGGTTTGTTGACAATAACAATTACAATTCCAACATCTAACGAGGCCGACGTGAGATACCATCTTCCCTGATGGGGTGCGATGGAGTTGAAATTTCAAAATATCAATATGGGTGTCGTTTTTATGTTTATTTCTGGTTTTAGAGATTCCAAACTTGGTACGTAGGTACATAGGTTTCTTATAAGGTGAAGGGGTGCACAAAGATAGGATTTTTCAAAGTAGGGGTAAAATGATGGTCCAAAGTTTGTTAATGGGAAAAAAGAATAGTTACGACTATTTTATTTGATATGGGTGTCGTTATCGCGTCGCTGATTTCAAAAACAACAACGATTTTTAAATCCAACAACGATTTTCAAATCCAACTTAGCGGACGTGAAATAAATAATTGAACCTCCTTTTTTGTATGACGATTGAAAATTACGTTTAGTACGCGGGCGAAGCCGCGGGTTAAAGCTAGTTTAATATATAATTTCTCGATACATATTTTTTTCTTGCTTATACAAATTGTTGTACCACTACCACTACACTATACGCACCTGATGGCATGGCAAGCTAAACGTCAAATGTAGGAAAGAGAAGCTTCTGTACTGTAGTAGTATTACTCATTCTGTGCTACAAATATCGCGCACTTCGGCTGTTAAAGTAAGTGTTTGACCACCGTGTACAACATACCTTCCTCTGGTAGACGAGCCCAAACTCTCTGAGATGCTGCAGGAACACCAGCATGTTGTTGCTCATTCCCTCTGTGCTGTAGTCCTGCGAACAAACAAATACTGTACAATTTAACATAATACACACAATACACAAGCACAAGCCACAGCACAAGCCTTATTGAGCTTACCGTGGGACTAGGTCGATTTGTGTAAGATTGTCCCACAAATATTTATTTATTTATTTATTATTTATACAGCTGAATATTACAAATGTTTATGGCCGCTCCACACAATGGGCCATCATGGGCTTCGAGCAACACGGGAAGGGGAGTAGGCATACGTATCGTTTCCCCGGTGTCGAAGTACAAGCCCAAATGGGCATAAGCGGCTCCGTGTTGTCACTAGTCCGTACACTAAAATATATCGAAGTGTGCAAGATTTGTTAGTGTAGTTGTATCATTTTCTATGTTAGTGTCATCATTACAGATTGTTTTTTTTGTATGTAATGTGTGAGAATGGTAAACCAAAAAAGAAATGGATAGACGACATAATTTCAACAGCTAACTGGATAGATAAAGCCCAAGACAGGTATGAATGGAAGGCATGTGAGGAGGCTTTCACTCGAAAGGGATCCACATAGATAAACTTTATTAAAAGAAAACAAATGTAATTTACTTGTATGTGGAAATAAAAAGCTATTTTATTTATTTATTATTATAATGTGTGAGAATTGCGTGTGTGTGCACGTTTCCCTCGCAAAAGGTGTACACTTCTCTAGGTTACATTGGCTAAAAATAGAAGATAAGAAAGCGAACCTTGCCAAGAGTGCTGAAGCTGAGCTGGTAGAGGAAGGCGAGGCACTCCGCGGCAGAGAGACTCCTCTTCTCCGCCGTGTGCAGGTAGTGCTGAAGGAACAGCCACACCTGCTTGGCCGTGCTGAGGAGCAGGAACTGGAAGCCGGCGCGCGTGATCACCGCTGAGCCGTCTTCCGCGTCTCTGCAACACGCAAAAGCTATTAGAATTTCAGCAAAAACTTTATTGCAAATCGAGTATCGAACATGGAACAAATTACCCTCCGATGTTGTTAACTCTAAAAGTGTTAACCAGTTCAAAAACAATTTTGACAATCTAGCTAAAAATAAGTAAAAAGTGCATAGTGAACTATGATTTAGACGTATCAGCATCAGCTGCCTGTCTAATATAAAATAATAATAATATATTTTCTGCTGCGTGACCGCGGTCTACTGGTAGTGTCGATGTCCCAAACTATGTCTCTCAGGAATTCTCCTCTCGTTCGCATTCTGCGCCTTCTGAACGAACTCCTTGCATCAGCAGTTCAGCACCCGAGTGTGATTTGTTTGCTGGCAGGTGGAGTGCGTGATGAATGTTTAAGATTCTGTGAGATGATGGATGTACGTGTCTCAACACTGTAAATCGTCTAATTTTAAGTTTGGCTTAATGTTTCTAAAGTTTCGCAATGATTTAGTTTAGTACTGTTACGCTGTGTAACTAAATAAAAAAATTAAAAAGAAAATTATAAATTATTATAAAATTTTGCCCATTCTGATTTGCCTGAGGCAGCAAATTACATCTCCTACAGATGTAATTTGCTGCCTCAATCAGAATGTTCTTCAGTTCTGTAGGGTTTGTGAAAACTGACATGCAGAGTACAATTTAATCAAACGAGCGAGAGAAGCGAGTGAGTTCTCTGAATCTACTTAGACAATACGTGATTTGTATGTATGTATGTTCCATGATAACAAGAGTATCGTTGATCGTTGATCGAATCTTCGTTATATTTGGCAGGTTGTTTGATGAGGTAAATAGATTTTTTTAAGTTTGAATATGAGCTAAATCTGTCAGGGTGTTGCCGGGATATGGGTTGCGAGTTCACGTTTATAGCTAACCACTATCCAGTATAACTGACCTGGTCATGAGCCCCGCGTGCAGCAGGATCCTCACAGCGTCAGCGGAGATGCCCTCGGTCTGCGCGGAGCCCACCATGTAGTGCAGCACGCACTCCCAGCGCTCCAGCGCGTAGGCGTCGAGGAACGCCACGTCGCGGGCCTTGCCGTCCGGCTCCAGGGACATGGACATGCTCCATGGTCGCCCGCTGTTATACCAAAGATTGCACATTAGTTTTATGAAAAGAAAATTCGTTCACAAAATTAACATATTTACAGGGCTATTATTATTTATTTATTTATGCACAGGCAGCTTATAGCTGATGCGTGCACAATCAATACAGTCTTGTGTTTTCATCTTTGTTTTTCATAAATTCATCAAGTCTATTTTTGAAAGAGTTCACAGATGATGCACTTATCACCGACTCAGGCAAACTGTTCCACACTTTTACCACACGGTTAGACAAGAAATGGTGCCTGGGGTTACTAGAACTTGACGAGCGAGCTAATTTCAATGAGTGCCCTTTCAGGTTGCTATTTGTACTCCTGACAAATATGTCCTGTAGCGACGGGACATCGTGGTATCCATGCAATATCTTAAATTTGCTATGGACCTCCATATAATTTTTAAAAACAGCGCTCTTGTGCACTGTTGTATTATTCCTAGTAATGTATTGTTAATCTTTTCCACGCCAAAGAGGAAAGTACTGTAGCTTGCAGATTCAACACCAAAGTCTTTTAGTGCAACAATTAGGTCTTACCCGCCCAATAGAGCAACCTTGAGGTTTTTCTTGAAGGACTGTGCCAGCATCCAGCCCGGCAGACCCCCCGGAATAGGTGCGTCTTGCCACACAGACAGCTCGGATAAGGCTTCTGCTGCTTTGATCTGTTCTCTGTAACATATTATTGCTTTTGTTGATATTATTTGTTTAACAATCATTATCATCATACAATTATACATTTCACAAATAGGGGCAAATGATGGATTTTGTAAATACCAAGTTATGGTCATAATAAATTACTATTTATTACTTTAATAATCCTGCTTACCACAAAACAGAACACTATCCACTACTGTATTAATCTCACTGTTTTGTCCTTTTTTTCAAAATAGCCTTTTCAGTAGAGAGAGTGTCACTTATGTATAAAGAAACAAAAAATTTCAATCTACTGTTGGGCGCAGTTATAAAGTTATGAGATGACGTCTTTAAATAGTATTAGAAGTGATTTTGGAATTGGAATTTTCTTTTCTGCCTCAAGATTGATACATTTCTGACCTGATTGATATTTTGAATTGTTTTTTATCTCAGCACTACCTGAAAACTCAATTGGGTTGTATACTTATTGAAAACTGATTGAAACTCTAGATAATGTTAATAGAGTACTTGGCATGTGCCTGTGAGACCCAGGAGGCCACGACGGCTTGCGGCACGGGCTGCTCCACGAACAGCAGCCGGATCACAAAGTGCCTCGCCAGCTCCGGCAACTCTCTGCAACCATCACATTAGTGTAGTAGTCATACACCGGATAAATAGTTAGGAAACAAGCCCTAATTTACATAATTACCATTTGTATCATTACTTTAGAAGACACACAAACTTAATTCAACTTAACAGAATACTTAAACTACTCTTTGTAGCCACAAATAAACAATGTAACAAAATCAACATAACCTAAAAAGTAACGGTCCATAACAAAGCAATATCTGTTTTATAGATTACAAATTACCTGTATACAGCTAGGCATATTGTAGGATAGTTGTATAAAGTCTCTAGAAACTGAGCAGACCGGCTTTTTAGATATTCGTGAAGATCTTTACACTGTAATGTCGGTGCAGGGTTCAGGCTCAAACTCTTTGATTTAGAAGACTCTGACATTATGGGATTGTCTGTTAATAATGAGATACATATAATGAATTATGAGTTATCACTGGAAAGGTTGTTTATATACCAAAATCAAATATTTATGCATAACTAAAATTGACACTACTACTACACTATACACATATAGGACAACTATACTATAAACTGTTTGACGTGTACGTTCTGAATATAGTATGGACACTATGTATATGAACCGTTCACCCGTAATTTTAGGTTACGATAACAAGAAGCTATGTTATAACATCAACCTTTTCTTTAGTTTTGAATAAAATAGCTTTTTTTATTTTAACAAGGTTTTTTTTTATTGAAAATTGTATACACTACCCAGAACAAGGTTTTATTTCGGAAAATGTCAAATACTGTAATTGTAAAATTGTGTTTCAGAACGTGTTTGACTGTTTTTAAGATTGACATTGACATTTCTTTTTTTTTTAATGTTTCACACCTATTGAAAAACGCTACCTTTCGATTACTACGAATAGGTTGTCTATGGTGCAAAAAGTTTTGTTTAAAAAAACTGTCATTTATGAGCGAGAGGGCATTTTTTTTTTGTTCGAAGGGACTTAGAGGGGGCCTCTATCTGCCCTTAAAATGAGGCCGGGATGGCCTGCAGGGGGAGCGAGAGGGCAGCGGCTAGAATGAGATAGTAACCGTGTAGTAACATCTAGAATATCTATACTCCAGGAAATACCATTTTCCGTAAGTTTTCAGTAGAAAAAGTGCATCGGTGTGCCTGACAATGCTTATACCCGATCACGGCCGTGAGTATGAACTGTAATAGGTATGCACGTATTTACAGATCTATTCACGAAAGCTGGCTTGCCATGTCTATGAAATTAACGGCAGTTTCATACATTTTCTTGCTTTCGTGAATCTATCTGTGCTTATCAATCACGTTGTCAAATTAATAAATATGAATCCAAAAAAAGATTTAGGAAAGTGTGCTCCCCTAGTTAAGTAGTTACGCTTATAAATGGGATTTTAGGGATGCACTTTTTGCATGAAGCTATTTTTGGTTTTGTGAATAACCAACGACACTGGCAGTAGTTGGTAGTGGTACAGTCACAAATATGTGACACGCTCTTTCCTAATGCACAAATAAGATTGCCTCAGATATCTTTGCCTCCATAACGGGAGATACTATTGCACGTGACTGTACCTAAAACTATCGATAATTAAAAGAAAACTCTCTAGTGAAAGAAGTTTTCTAAAAACTTTTAACTTCTTTTACGTAATTCGTTCTTGAGTTACAGTAATTAATTTTGGAATCAGTTGATCTCAGTTTAATTTAAAATCAGTTAGGTTTACGCGCATGTGACACCCCTCGGTAGTCGCGCCGTCTATGTGACAGGTAGCGTGATAAAAATAGTTTCTGTAAGTATCTGTTGATGCCTTCATGTTTGTCTCAGGTGAAATATATTATCTATTGCCTACTTATATGTATAGTTAGTAGTTACGAGTAATACCTACCTAGGTACCTACATTTCACCTATTCTATTGGCTGGTTCAGCATTAAACTTACGGGGAGGACAAGGCAAAGATAATTGTTTACTTTATTTTATAGCAACCTATTAGGTGTTTTCAGAATCATCTGAACCCCTCACACGTGGATTGGAATCGATACTAATAACTTTTAAGACTTAGAGCTAGTCCGGAACATGAATTATAGTTTTTTTATTTTGATTGTCTAGTCAGTCATCATCTTAACCCATTCAATGCCGAAGACGCGAATTCGCGTCCTGTGTATGCGTAAACGTGATGCCGAGGACGCAAATTCGCGTCCACGAGTTATTTGTTTTTTTTTGCTAGAAATCAACTGTACTTAAAAGCTGATACGAAAATGTTATTTTATTTATGAAGGATAATATTATACCGTCGCTGGTTTCTGGATTTAGTGCATTTGTAATTTTCATAATTCTTATCTCGGATGCCGAAGACGCGAATTCGCGTCCTGTGTATGCATAAACGTGATGCCGAGGACGCAAATTCGCGTCCACGAGTTATTTGTTTTTTTTTGCTAGAAATCAACTGTACTTAAAAGCTGATACGAAAATGTTATTTTATTTATGAAGGATAATATTATACCGTCGCTGATTTCTGGATTCAGTGCATTTGTAATTTTCATAATTCTTATCTCGGATGCCGAAGACGCGAATTCGCGTCCTGTGTATGCGTAAACGTGATGCCGAGGACGCGGTTTCGCGTCCTCGAGTTATTTGTTTTTTTTTTTGTAGAAAACAACTGTATTTAAAATCGGATACCAAAATGTTATTTATGAGTGATAACTACTTCACAAAAAATTTTGTCCACTTTCTTTATTATAATCTAACTATACAATAAAAAAAAACATATATGCGGCTCAGTCTACGGCTGTCACGTCTATACTGAATACGTTTTCGACAAAAACTGTTTTTAGACGCAAAAACATCACTTACGATGCCGAAAACGCGAATTAGCGTCCTTCAAGTGTGAAATAACCTAATGCCGCAGACGCAAATTCGCGTCCTTCAAGTGTGATATATAACCTAATGCCGCGGACGCGAATTCGCGTCCGTTGAAATGTTAACGTGATGCCGTGGACGCGAATTCGCGTCGTCGCGTAGAAGGCGGCGGCACTGCGTGATGATTAAAAATATGAGGCGTCGGCAATGAATGGGTTAACTCTGTGAAAACGAGTGCTGTAAAGGGCTCGAAACGTAATGGTGTCAATAAACGCGATTAATCCGTTCTAGTGTTTTATTTCAATAAAAAAATACCTAAATATGAATGTGCACAATATCTAAGTATTAATGAGCTTACTAGATACCTACTTATTCAGTGCATTGCCGTACGTAATTAATTACAAAGTGATACTGATAGGTAAAGACAAAATTGTTTGTATTGCACTAATAAAAATTTCCCAAGTTTCACAGTAGCCGTGCCGTAAGCCGTAATAGATAGGTAATCTAATTAAAGGTTCAACCTTCCGAGTTGATTTCGTAATGTGGCGCAAAGTGTTTCAAGAGCCCAGTGCAACCCGAATACACGCTCAACCTACCTACCCATTGGTCAAGTATCAGCTACTTAAGTAACTGTTCCATAATACATGAAGATATAATCAGAGTAATTCATATATCACAGCCTATAAGGCGTTTTGAAAGCTGTAAAGTTGCTTATTACTCGAGATACAGAACGAAGCTAGCTGAATGTCTGAGATAAAGAAGCTAAATACTTGTTCATAATCCCATACGAAAGAAAAAAAAAGGTTCACCCACACAAACGATCATATGACGCATACTTGTGTATATCCCCGTGTCCGCACGCGGCGCGCACACACGCGCGGCGCGAGCGAGTTCACCGCCATTCATTCTCGTCGGCAGATGGCGGATGCAGTAGACGCCCTCCGCTCCGACCGTCAGTCGCGCATAGACAACCGACCGAGCACAGTGTTTTCGCTCCGCACCATTTTGTGTGTATCGTTTCGAACGGGACATTGTGTGTATGTGCTCCGTGAATAATCGAATAGCACGAACTGCCAAAGTGTCGAGTTGAATACAGTGTTTCTTTTGCGATATGCCCCTGCGGGGTTCGATGAGATATCTCGGGCGCCCGTAGAAACCGCGCCTCCGTCATGAGCGAGTGATCGTCGAGCGAGCGACGTAAAAAAAGTTAACACAGGAAACATGTCTCGGCGGACCGCCGACGCGGATGCGAGCGAAGGGTTCGAAATTCGAAAGCGGTCATGTCATCGCCTCTCGGATTTCGTATAAGTCACCGTCCAATGTCAAAATCGTGCACGTACCGCGAGCGCCGACACGGGAGCCGCGTACCCTCCGGAGCGTGCGGAAAATGCAATCGTTGATAGTTTGGTGGGCGGTGGTGTCAGCGGCCTGGGCGCTGGCGGGCGCGTGCTCGAGCTCCATCTCCAAGCGGCCGGCGCGGCCCGCCAGGCCCGCCGCGCCCGCGCCCGCCGGCCGCCCGCCGCCGCAGCCAAGGCTCAACGTCACCTTCCCCACCTTCAAGTGCGAGCCCGACTACTCCGAGTACTACTGCCTCAACGGAGGCGTGTGCTTCACCGTGGTCATCTCGGACAGCCCCATCTACAACTGCGAGTGCCGCAGCGGGTTCGTGGGGCAGCGCTGCGAGTTCAAGGACCTGGACGACTCGTACGTGCTGACGAGCCGGCAGCTGATGATGGAGACGGCGTCCATCGCGGGCGGCGCCACGGTGGCGGTGTTCCTCGCCATTCTAGTCTGCTTCGGCGCGTGGGTGCGGCTGCGGAGGCGCGCGCCCGCGCCCAAGGCGCCGGAGAGCGGCCTGCCTTGTGCGCGCGTGCAGCTCGTGGCGCTGGCGCCGCCGGGCCGGCCCGCCGCCGTGCACCCGCTGCCTCCAGGTGCGCCCAAGGCGCCCGACCAGCGCTGACGGACGCTTGTGCCCTTACGTGTTAAGTTATGTGGATCGAACGAGAATATAAGAAAATTTATGTGATAATTATTTTACGAAGCTTATAATTTATTCGGAAGGAATCTCTTTTGTATATACCGGATCCGTCGATCGTCGTGTCGATAAATTCAGTGTTCCCGAGTGTTCTTGTAGTGGATGGTACCCTGTGTCTGTTGTGTACGGGGTGCCCGGCGGGCCCGGAGCCCTGCGGCGGCGCCCCGGTCTCCTGGATAGTTGCGGATTCATGTTAATTGTATTTATTAGTCCTCCGTTGTATCTGAATAGATTGTGATGAAGTGGAGCGTGTGAGGCGGCAAGGCCTCGGGGCCTCGGCCCGCACATTCCATCTCGAGGATAGTGTATGTTACTGGTGTCAGTATTATTTTGTAATGAGTGTTAAGCCGGCAGCTTTACTTTATTTTATAATTTATACCTGTTATCCCGATGGGATAGTGCTGTATTATATTCGTTTAAAGGCTGAGATGTGGCCCGGAAGGTAGGCTTCTTGTAAATATAGCCCGCATAGGTATTTATTAGATATTTATGATCGTTTATTTATTGACTGCTTTATTTAGTTATCTCCGAGATGAGCCACTGTAAGCCTAACTCGACATAACGGTTGCATTTTCATTTCACCTGCTACGCATGGCCTCGCAAATCACTTATTCCCAATTGTAATCTCATTATGAATCTCCTCCTGTCTTAATATTTTGTAAAAATAAAATAACATTGGATGGTGTATAAAATTGTTGCTCTGCAGTCTACTCAGTCATATTGTTAAGTTTCTGTATGTTGTAGTTGTAGCCGCTGTTGATAAGAACAAAATATCTAGGTGTAAGGATGATATTAGTGGATGAAGGTGTGTGTTGATCAATTGAGTCCTATATTTAACTTAACATCTAAATAAAATAAAAAAAGTGGAAAACATAAAATGCCTCATGATACCTTCATTCGCTTGTATGATCTCAGCTAAATATGAACACAAGGCATGTAACTTGGAGTAGAAGTGTTGTAAACAGCCATATTGAAGGCATGTAAGGAAGCTTGTCTGTTTATTTTTAACTTGTTTAGCCCCAGCTGTGAGAGGCTGTTTAGACTGCATGGGACTCAAAAAAATAGCAAATTAGTTAACGGGCTGTGCGGCGCGGGCGGAGCGTCGGAGCCCGGAGCCCTACGGGGCGGGGCGGAGCCCTAGTAGGCCGCGGCGACCGGCCCGCGCCCCACGCGGCATTCATCATGAGATTGTTTATATATTATGAACATTCCAAAGTATTTGTAAAATATTACGTACATCGCTAATAATTTCGAAGTATCTGTTAAGACGCTACATTGTTAATTATACAGTTTTCTATTGATCATTTGTTAAAAGAAAATTATACGAAACTAAATCCTTACGGCTGGCTTTTATTGACTCTGGAACCTAGCTTTTACTTACCTTCCTGGGAAGATGCGTATAGGAAATCTTATCAAATAAAATCTTAAAGATAATTTTAAGAGCTGCTTAAGGTACTTGTCCCACCAGCGGCGATCAGCGAGTAGCGTGTTCTGTACGGTACGCGTGCGAGTGGTTCTCTAAGGAAAAGTACTCGCCGGCAGTGTGAACGGCCAGCGATGAACTATAAATATATCCATCTCTTTTATTTACACGGAAGCGATTATCTTTTGTTCGTTTCTTGGGCGAGAAAATCGCAGATAGCTAATCGCTACTTACTCGCTCTTGGTGGGACAATCGCCTAACTGTATGTATATTAATATTTATATTTTTAGTATAATTTGTGTAACAGCTGTTACTCGTATTTTAAGTAGGGATTCCATAACATTTTATTTCTTGCAATTCTAAAATTGTGGGGAAAACCATCTCCTACTTAAAATATAAAACTACTATAGTTACATTTGTAAAATGAGTTACCAACTGAAAAATTAGGTTTTTTTAAATTGCTTTAGGATTTTCAATATTTTCCTTGAAATGCGTACATAAATAGAGGAACAATAACTGGAAAGGTACTGTGAATAGGTGCTTGTGCTTAAGGTCCTACAATCTGATTTTTCTCATATTTTAATTATCATGATCTCTTTTCATTTGAGCAGTCCACTAATTTGTACCGACACTAATCCAGGCCACTTTTTGTTAGGTGCGTCTCTTTCGGCAGTGCCGGTTCCAAGTACCTACTGTATGACCGAGTACGTAGTACGTAGCCTGCCCAACCTGCCCAAGTACCGAGCTGCAAAAGTACCTATCATCTGCCACGAAGGCCGCAAAATTATCTGTCAGTCTTATTTGTACACCCATAATCTAGATCGTGTTACATATTTTTGCGGCTTATGTAACGGAAGATTCTATTGCAGATACTTGGGTAGGTAGGTACAACCTACTCGGTCATACAGTACCTACTTCGTGCCGGTTCTGCCGAAAGAAACGCACCTAACAAAAATAAGCTAATTAATATATTCTTGACCTAGTAATGCATAAAGAATATACCTACAGTAGGTCGTATTGCTACAGTTTTTTCTGAAACAGAGTCACGACACGCTCGAGCCATAATTGAGCATATATCTATAGGTACCTTATGATAGTGGTAAAAGATGGGTTTTATACAAAAACCTAAAAGAAAATGCGGTCAATAAGGTATGTTCCCAATAAATTCCATAGTCCATACATTATGGTAACGTTTTCTGGAAACGATTGTCATTTGGCTACAGCCCCAGCAGCCTTTTTTTACCTTGGCGAAAACGGGCTGACCAAAAATGGACTACCGTCTAAAACCACCTACGAATGAGGGCTCCGCCTTGTACTCTGGCGCCGCGGGATCGCTATCAGTAAGTCAGGCACTCCCAGTCCTATAAACGTTTGCACGTTACCCCCGGAGTCCTGCGCAGCCAATTATGGGGGTGGAGGAGGTAGCAAGTGCGCATAGCGCTCTGCCCCCAACCCGTCGCCGGCGGAGTGGATGCGCCACTTGTTTTCGCGCGCCCGTTCCGCAACCTCTTTCTGCGACATTACTTCGTTACAGAATCCTACCGGCCCTACCGCCTTCCATGCCTCCTCGCTAGCGAGAGGCCCAATCTTAACACTCTTGAGAAGTGCCTTGCGTACTTCAACGGGCCATTCTTCGAGCAATATTAAGAGCCCCAGTAACCCATGAGTTCTGCGAAAGTATCGCGTGGTTAAGAAAGACACTGGGGTGCCTAGCCAAGATGCCAATCGCTCACGCTTAATAACGTATCGTAGCTACTCGTACCTCTCTCTATCACACTTCCTTATTAGTGTGACAATGACAGTTGCGTTTCGTTAGCGACTGAGCGTGAGCGATTGGCATCTTGGCTACGCACCCTGTCATTTTCTTACTGTTCGGATAAGACAATGACAGCCTTTCTCGACCGCGAGATACTCTGTGGCACTCTAGTCCTTCACCACACTTGTCACTGGGTATAGGTACGTAGTAACCTAATAACCGGCGGTAAGTAGGTAGCGTTGTCTGGCGGCCCACGCGCCGACTCATAATATTTTTCCTAATTGTGCAACACGTGTGGTCATTAAACTTCGACTTCGCGGCGAAGCTGTTCAGTGACGCAGAAGCAGTAGAGTTCGACTATGTTAAGTTTCCTAGATTTTAGTGTTTAAAGTAACAGTTTCACAGTTCATTTGGCTTGAAGAGATAACCTAGTTTGACTAACAGAGCGGCCGAAGTGCTCATATTTATCTGGGCACCTACAATCTACAGTATCACCACCACACAGGGCTTATACTCGTATGTATACCGGTATTCTTCATATGAAAATACGGGTATTATTTTGAACCATTTCCGTTCTTTTGTTTATCTAACAATAACAAGTTGACCTTAATATATGATTGCATGGGTCCTACATGAAGAGCATAAAATTCAGAATATTGGGATATTTCGGTTCCAAACCCTGCCACCACAGCTACAACACAATATCAGCCTACCTATAACGGCCTCTCCAGCCCAGTCGGTGGTGACTGGTGACCCTGACTACGAAGCGAGGACCCGGGTAAAATACGGAAAAAATGATTTCCAGAAGATACCAAACTCATTATACTTACTTTACTCTTTGACTTAAAGCTACTACTTTCTCGGTTCCAGGGCGTTGTATAAAAAAACCGGTTAGTAACCGGTTAAAACCCGAAATTTCATACAAATAAAACCGGTTTGCACGCCTTTGCCACTAAGGCGTTAACGCCAATGCCATAAAGATTTATTTAGAAATAAACCGTATCAACAAGCGATTGTACCTTTTACTAAAACAAAGGTATCTAAATCTAAGATATGTGTATAAGAGGGCGTTTATTTTCTAAGGTGATTTTTTGCCTTCCCTTTTAAAAATAAACTCAATTATTACTAGTGTGAGAATTACCCAAAATAAAAATAATAAGTTACTCAGCAGTAAACACAGTCAGCGTTCAAGACGAAATAACAATCACAATCAGATATAGTCGACGTTAGATCCCGCGGAACGGGTCCATTGAGAAGTGGTGTAATTTTTATGAATGCCGGACCGGTTGCGCAGGGTTCATTGAGTCTGTTGACGTTCCCGAAACCTGCGCCCGCGCCGCCGTGTACTGCACCGAAATAGATCGCTTCCAAGTATGGCTGTTTGGAGTTTTAAGGATTCGGGATTGAGTTTTTCGGTGTAATAGCGCGTGGATATGTGATAGAAACGGATGTTGTTTGATTATAATCCTATTGTAATTAGTAGTGATTGTGATGTTGAGTAGATTTCATAAAGTGTAGGTTCATAAACACAGTAATAAACAGAACAAAATGTGGTCGTTTTGGTAAAATGTAGATCCACTTTGTAGTCATAGGATAAAATAACTGGATACCCAATCAACCGAAAAAAATGACACCATAAAGTGCTGCAATTGCAGCACTTTTTCATGTATGTAGTCTTGTTTGGAACGTGTCGTTTCATTAAGTGCAAAAGAATAGTTCAAACTAAAGTTATTTACAATAATCGACGACAACAAGAAACACTGTATTTATCATTGTGACAGTGTTTTTGACAATAGCATATTAGTGACACTGTAAATTTTCTTCAATTATGACATTTGTCAACAATGAAAATGTTATAAGTGACATAAATAAAAACTGGTACTTATAATAAATATTTTAAGACGACTAAGGTTGCCCCAAAGTAACAAATAGTAATTTGCTAATTTCTTTGTAACCACTGCACCGATTATTATGATACCACACCGATTATTGTATACTTACTGGTTCTAAACACCGTAACGCATATGTGACTATTTTTCGGATTTGGCCGATGGCTAAGGACACCCGGTATTATTGTATAGGCACCTACCTTACTCTTTATGCGGCCTAACTTGAGTGATAAAGACGGAACTATGTCGAGGGTTGCCTGGTGAAACCCAATAAGTGACAAAAAGTGAGATTTTAAAGTAAAAACAGTTTGAGATGGATTCGGTATCGCTCAATCTAATGGTAATATCGGATAAGCAGATTTGACATGTATTACGGAAATATGCCGAGTTGATACCCGATAAGTACTTGATTTCAAGTTTTAATTTAGAACTAAATACTACAAGTGCATTTAAGGCTTCAGTTTTTATTATTACTTAGTGCAAGAACCACACAATACACATTTATAGGTATTTAGTGCAGAGATATTTATACTAAATTAAACTAAACACACATCGTAAAACCAGATACTATTACTTATCGGGTATTACCTCAGTACGATTCGAACCTAAAAAGGATTTAAGTAAGAATTAAAATACGTTAAAACCATTTATCGGGTTTTACTTTTACGATATTATTTGTTAAATGTACAAACTACTTCAAAGTAAAACCGAATAAACAAATGTATAGTACTTATCTAAAACATTTTTTTGATGAAATATTATGTTAAGTCTAGTTATCGAATTCTAGCACGGGCCTTTAATAAATTTCTTTAAAAAAAAATACGGGGAAGAACCCAATAAATATGTTTGACGACCGTCATGCGCTGCCTCGACAAGTAGCGGCAGGATCGCAAGCGCCCCGCCGCTGCGTCGTTGCAATTAATTGGAAATAGCTGTTAAAACTTGTGACGTATTGTGTTAATGATGGCTGTGTATGTGTTAAAAGTTTTGTGATGGGTGACCGAGGCAGAAAATTAGTGCAACAGCTATGCTAGAAACAGGTAAAATCTTATTTTCTAACCTAGAAATACATTTAGAATTGTCGTATAAAATAAGATTGGTACTTAATTATGTTATGACTTAATCGCCTGAACGATAGGTAGGTATACGTCGGGTTTATAGTACCTACTGTCCTTAAATACCTAACAATAAATCTAAGCTATTGTAAGATTGTAACCGTTAATATGTCGATAATTGTTGTTGTTTCGTTTAGAGCGAACTTATCGGGTTTTAGCACTATCTATTAATCAAACTACGCGACTTTGAGTGATGCTTACGGTACAAAATAACAAAACAAACAAATGACATAATCGCCTGAACGATAGGTATACATCGCGTTTATAGTACTGTCCTTAAATACCCTATAATAAATGTAGGCTATTGTAAGATTGTAACCGTTAATATGTAGATAATTGTTGTTGGTTCGTTTAAGAGCGAACTTATCGGGTTTTAGCACAATCTATTAATCAAACTACGCGACTTTGAGTGATGCTTACGGTACGAAATAACAAAAAGTACTTTAAATTAATACGTTTATTTAAATTATTAAATAATATTAATTATTTTCTTGCATTCCAACTGGATGAGGCAACTCTAAAGTAATTTTTTGTCTTGTTTGAATGCATCTGTCTTTAATAAGTATTAATGGAATTGAAAAAAGTACTTATTTATTTATTTAAGCTTTATTGCCCAATTACAAAAAAAGTACAAATGGTGGACTTAATGCCTTGGGGCATTCTCTACCAGTCAACCATTGGATGAAACAGAAACTTGTATTTGGTGCAGGTGCAGGATCGTAAACATCGAGAAGAGATAGGAAACACATAATAATATCAATAATAATACATTGCTTTAATAATTGTATAAACATACACATATAAATATAAATATACCTATATATAGGTACATACATAAATAAATAATGTATCCAAGTATAAGTATGCGGAACATCTATCAAATGAGCAATTTAGAGAGGTGTTTACGTACCTTGCACTTGAAGGAGAATTTGCTCTGTATTTGCGTGTATTTCAACCTTGTTTGTAAATACACGCGTCAGGTTCTTATGTAAACAATAGTTTTGGGATTTATTTGACGTATATTTGTTTATTTGAATTTTTTCGCGTTTGAGTCTAGGGTTTGAGGTAGTAGTTTGAGAGTATTGGGTTGCTTTCGTAAACTCCGATTGTATGTGATTTTTTACTGTACAAATGCACCCCATGGAACTAAAATCAAGAATATAATCAAAATACTCGTACAGTTATTATGGGTAAGATATGGGTTGGACTAAAGCAAAGGGGGCGCAGGACTTAAAAAATTTTTGATGGAGTTGGTGTCATTATAACACCTATTTATTATTGTTTTATCGTAAAGATTACGCTAATATAAGCATGTTTTATAGGAACAACTTTTCTCTAAAATCAAAAATGGCCGAGATATTCGCCCTCAAAGATTGATGGTTTTCAAGGGAGCTGGGACATAGAAAAATTTCGATGGATGTTGGTGTTATTATAACACCTATTTATTATTGCTTTATCGTAAATATTACGCTAAAATAAGCATGTTTTATAGAAAAAACTTTTTCTCTAAAATCGAAAATAGCCGAGATATTCGCCCTCAAAGATTGATGGTTTTCAAGGGAGCTGGGACAGAAAAATTTCGATGAATGTTGGTGTCATTAACACCTATTTATTATTGTTTTATCGTAATAAATACGCTGAAATAAGCATGTTTTGTTGGGGCAACTTTTCTCTAAACTTGATAATTACCAAGATACATGACGGATTGTAAAATGTAATTTTCTCAATGATGGAATATTATGTATTCAATATTAGGCTGCGAAAGTCCGAATCTAGCTAAAACACGCTACGCTAAAATAAGCATTGCATTATCATAAGACTTGCCACAGAACCGAAGCTGTCAACCCCGATTCCACGTGGTCTTGTCTGCCCTACCCCTAGAGTGTATATAAAAAGCCGGAGGCGCGGAGGGAGAGCAGCCCTCGCCCGCCGTGACAAAGCTCGGGAGCCGTGCGGAGCGGAGCGGCTGAGGCTGGTCGCCGAAGGCGACCAACAGGCCGAAGCTGCGAAGCGGAGTACGGGCGACCGTGCTTTGTCACGCAAGGGCGGAAGGGCTGCACTTCCCGCAGCGCCGGAGCTAAGGCAGTGTCTGACACAATATAAAAAAGACATGAGGAGATACGGAAAGTCAGGTAGGTTTCAGGTATCATTTTATACATTTTGTTGGCATTTGCGACAACGGCAATCAATCAGCTTAATTGAAAACCATCAATCTTTGAGGGCGAATATCTTGGCCATTTTTGATTTTAGATAAAAAGTTTTTTCTATAAAACATGCTTATTTTAGCGTTTTGAATAAAATTTTCCTAAGTATTTTATGATTCCTATATAATTTTCACTTTTGATCAAAAAAATTCTAAGTCCTTACTTTGCGCCCCCTTTGCTTTAGGCGGACCAAGATATGCCTAAACATTGATTATAACAGGTAAAAGAACTCATAAAATGACGAATCCCAGGTAGAAACGAATGCCTCCTTACGTGTGGGATAAATTCGTACAATTCCCACTTTTTAGGAAAATCGTTATATTGGCCAAATTGTTTTGGATCAAATCAGAAATGCACTGTTATTATAAACAGATAACTGGACCATGCAATGGCATTAATTTAATTTTTAAATAACTGTTAGTTTTTATTTTACAAGGCCCAGAGCAAAAATTGTACGAAGCCTACCCACTTTCCCCTATGGTGTTATAAGATCAATCATTATAATTATGTAGTTACATGTATGCCTTTATGTGTACTTACCCGAGTTTATAATCCCGTGACCGCCCGTACTTATATGATTTTAAGTTATTGCGTTTTTGGTACACATTCTTTAATTTATTCAATTTCAGACAATTTCTGACTCCTTCAATCTTGATGAATCGTAAATTAATATTGCCGCCCAAATGCACAATATTGTCATCGATGATAATAGTAAGGCAGACTTTTGTAAGTATTTTGAAGATTACGTACATACTGGGTGATTTTTGGGTCATGGAGCAAGAGTGAACAGGGTGCGTAGCCAAGATGCCAATCGCTCACGCTCAGTCGCTAACGAAACGCAACTGTCACTGTCACACTAATAAGGAAGAGTGATAGAGACAGGTAGCTACGATACGTTATCAAGCGTGAGCGATTGGCATCTTGGCTAAGCACACAGGGTAGGTATCGGGGAAGAACACACTACCCAACTTTCACTACGACAACCATGAAATCGTGAAAAAGAAATCTTTGATTGTTAAATATCGATCAACTAATACTTAGGAGTAACTAAATATCAATTAGCTCTTCATTAGGAGACCTTTTTTTCCCGAATTTGTGGTTGTCCATAGAGAGTTGTGAAAGTTGCTCAGTGTGGCCCTCCCCAGTACTCTGTTCACTGTTGCTCCATGACCCAAAAATCATTCCGTATAAAACACCTATACGGATGACTAGGGTAGATTAACTTTTTTATAAGTTTTTTATAAGTAGGTAATAAAACCTATAAGTAACATTAACAGCTTTTTAATTTTTGCGAAAACCCAATAAGTCGACACCCCTTGGTAAAAAACGTTTTCTTACAGGAAAACTAAATTAGTTATATAGCTAAAACACAAATTAACTTAAAGTAGATAAAATTACTTTCCACGGAGAACTTATAAAACTACGAATTTACTTACCAAATTAGTGTTTGATGACCATAAATCTTTAACTTCATTTTTCTCGAAACTAGGTTTCTCATACTTATTGGGTTTCACCAGGCAACCCTCGATGTGTTAAATTGAAATAACTTAATACTTTTAATCCCAAACAGTAGTGTCCCAAAATATCGTAAAAAATCATAATCATAAAATGAACAGACTAATTTATTAGGTCTATTGTGAGCAGCCTAGATTCTCTTTGAGCCTCATCCACCGGGGCACAGAGCCCGTGGCTAACTTCAATAGCCAGGTTTTTGTTATTGTCAAGATTTCGATAGAACCCTATGTAGTATATGGTGTTTTAATTAAAATTCAGAGTTGGACGGATTTAATAATTAATATACAGTGTGTAAGTCTAATACGGGTGATAAATTTGACCAAACATAGAATTCATTAATGTAATCAATAATTAAAACATATTTTTAAGTTACACTTAATTATAACCCCATATTTTTTTTATATAAAATTTTCAGCAGCAATAGACTATAAAAAAATTTACGATGACAGTTGTCAACGAATGTTTAACGGGAGTAGTTAAGTTTGCATTACATGGCGGGCTGAATTATTTTCTATGGATACAATTTTATTTGCAATTTTGCAATTCCATTTAAAAGTTATCTATAATTACATTTCTTATGTCCTATACTAACCACCGTTAAGAGGTTCGGCCGTATTAGATTTACACACTGTATTTTACACAAATTGTTACAGTGCATCTTACGTGCTAGGAAGCTATCGGCAAAGAGGGCGTGGTCCCATTTTGACGTAACAGATACAATATACAATGTAGTTGCGGAATTTAATCGGTGATCAGGAATCAATTTTACTAATTCAGTAATCAACACAAGCCTTATTGAGCTTACCGTGGGACTAGGTCGATTTGTGTAAGATTGTCCCATAATATTTATTTATTTATTTATCGATGGCGATCACATTTATGTGGCACTTACATGGAACTAAGGTTTTTTTATCATACTTAATTTAAAAGGTAAAATTAAATTTTAATTGAAATTTATTGTCACCCTGCCAGCGGTGTAGTTTAAAGAGTTTAAAACCTCTTAACAAATAGGTCATAGAGCACTCATAGCTTAAAGCGCGCGGTTGTTTTATGCGATAAACGCTACGTTACACGCAATGCGATAAACGCAGATCATTTCAAATCAGGTAATATAATTGTAGACCATTGTTTTACGCGGTTAACGCAGCAGGTGAAACATACGGGGCAAACGCATTCCGTTAATCGCATGCGTCTAAACGCTGCGATTGCCGCACAAAACAACCGCGCGCTTTAATAAAAAAAAATGCGGGAATAATTTATTGACGTTTGTCTAGTCTGTCAATTTCCCCGCCATCGCGATGGCACTTGACGTACACTAATTCCTTCTAATAAAAGTAGGGTGTCCATGTATCCAGTGGTTATTAATTTAAACGATGTTATTAACTGTTATTAAGTAGTTAGATGGTGAAGTAAATTCCATGAGATCTCACGAATTCTATTTAGGTTAATAATTAATATTTTTCAACCGTGTGTAAAGTGCGATCGGAAACGTTCTACACAAATTAACATTTCGGATGTAATATCCCCAGATATTAAACCCTATGTCAAGTCTAGCTGCTAATAACAATCCTAGACGCATTAGTTTTCCCACGGGAAGTTTGAGACGGGACAAAAACCGGCAAACCAAGATTTGCGTCTCAACCGCACGATAGTATAGTATAATAAGTGCGACAGAGAGGCACGACAGTGTCCATCCCGCTTCTGAAGTGGCAACCCTGTCATTATCGGCCCTAGGCCCGTGATTAGCGCGATTTGCAGCCGATCGGTTCATGCTTCAATGGTTAGGGGCGGTAAATAGAAACAAACAAACAGCATTGTTGACTTATTTTCTCAGAAAGGAAAAGTGGTAAAATTCCTCGGGCGGGACTCGAACCCGCGACTTTGAGCTACCTCATCGCTCTTCCAACTGAGTTAACGAGACCACACCTGAGACCCCGAACTTCTCCAGCATATCACATCCATTTCCTCGGCTGTCCGATAGGTGCCGTGTTATTTGAGATACAACTGTGACACACGAACGAATAGGTTTTGATTCATTTCCTTATTCATGCTTCTCGTGAATTGTTGTTTTTGATTTCTCAGGGCTCACCGCGGAAACGGGGACGCAGACAGGTGGCGGTGCATCACAATACTTTACTACTTCCAAATAACACTTACTTATTCATTGCAAATTGTAGGTACCTACCTCTATTATACGATGATGCAGTCAGGTCCTAATACACAAGTATCAAAGGGAGCAAGTTGCCTCTCCCGAGGGTCTCCACCGTAAACCAAATGTTACCTCATGGGCTCATTGTCGCATGCAACGCAAGGTACGCAAGTACCTTACAAAATTGTAGCTGAAGGCAACAAGTGCTGGAGGCCTTATACGCTTAACGTCTTAACGCGAGGCAGTTGACGACCTAAACTGAGTCGCATCGCATCCATACGGCTGAGCCTAAACTGAACCTAAAGCGAATCACGTTTTAACCTTTTGGCCGCCGGACCCTGTTCGCCAAGACGCTCACTCACACGCCAGAGCAAATTTTAAGTAAACAACTAATAAAAAGTTTAGGGATTGCAAATAGTGATATCGATATTCATAATTAAAGGTGGAATTCTTCTCAATTTGCCTTTTTTTATTTCCAAACTTAGATTTCTCTCAAAATTTCTAAACTAAACAGATTTACTATACAAGAAAATGTTGAAAATAAAGGACTTTATCATGAAAAACAACAACTAAACATTATCGAATCATGAAGTAATATCACCGCACTAGTCTGTACGAGTAGTCTTCTATACATGTCAACGGCGCGCAGGGCACGTCTTTAGTTCCGACTGACAAATACTGTTTACGCGCGAGTTAAGTAATAATAGCGTCTGAGTCAACGGCATAAGCGCTTGTCGGTACGTAAACTTTATAAACCATAAGATTAGGGACGCGCATCGTGTCTCGATAAATTTACATACTTACCGGAGGGTTTTCGGAGAAAACTAACAGGTGGATTTAATAATATATATATATATATACAGTATGTATCAGAATGAAAGGCAAAACAAGAAACCCGTTAATGTTTAGATCATAAATATGAGCATGGTACTTACCTAATTCATCAAAAATACGACAGGTTTTACGTGAGGTATAAAAATATACATTTATTATTATTGTGTTGCACCTCCCCTGTATTATTTGTTTACAATCTTATAAATGACATTTCTTAAATTACCAACTGACAGACAGGCGTCAAACCTTGTTGAAGTTTGGATTTTTACCTAGTTACAAACAAATAGTTAACAAAGCGCTTGCGCGTTGCCTATGACTACAGCCATTATTAAAATAATTACCTAGGTTACTTATAAACAGAACTCAAAGCGCATGTGTATTGACATAACAACGTTAATGTTAATTAGTTGCCCCTAGCTACATATCAACAGTACGCAATACGCATGCACTGTCAAAAATCAAAAACGTAAACAAACCCTATAGGATGTTACAAAAACCATTAACCGACTGCAAAAATATGGTCTTCGAGTAATTCATTTAGTAATTTTATGCCATAAAACATGTATTTAGGCACGTGAAATGCACGTCATTACATTGTACTCGAGTTCCCCGTCAACCAGTTTTAAGGTTTGCTCTTCGTTGTGATACATACTGTATATATCGGTTATATATATATATATATATATCGAGTTAAAATGTAGACCTCCGCTGTCACTGCGGTCAATAATTTATTCGGCAAATAAACCGCAATGGACAATTTACTGAAGAAGCTGCCTAAACTTTATCCATTATTATGCCTTTTTTTTTCTACATATACCTACTTACTACGAGTAGTTACCAACAATGACAATAATTGGCAATTAAATGTTTGAACGCTTAAATAAAACCAGATTCGTGAAAAAACATATTCATTTTAAAAACTTGCACATCAATTGAACTTTCCCATCCCTAGCTGTCTTTTATACATGCCAACGGCGACAGTGACACGGAAAAATGTAGAAATTATAAGCATATTTTTTAAATCCTTTATTATGAAACAATGGATTCATATACCTGCTTAAAAAGTAAATGTATGAAAAAACAAAGGGTCAACAAGTTGACACGAGTACAAAATAATTTTTAAATTCTATTATTTTACCATTTAGTAAGCGGTTGAAACTTTGTCTTGTATACAAGACGACGGCGTTAGTGTATCGTACTATCGTTGTCTTGTATAGGTGACAACGGCGGTCAAAGGGTTAAGACGTCATGGTTAAAGCCTCAGTTCTACTCACGTAGAAATAATTATGAATTGTATCTCGGTTTCATTTGTTCATCATTTGTTTCGTCCAGACTCAAAAGATCTAAAGTGAGAGCAGGTAGAGTTTAAAAGTAACTTAGTGTTTTCAACCGACTTCAATATTTCTAAAGGAGGAGGTTCTCAATTAGTCTGTTTTTTTTTTAATGGATGTTCACTCATAACTCCGTCATTACTGAACCGATTTGAATTTTTTTTTTGTTTTCTGAAAGTATCAAAATCCATTTCTGATGATGGGATCCATGAGGAACTGAGGGAACTCCTCAAATTTGAAAGGCACATGCATGCTGATTTGGGTGATTTCTTAAGAAACTCGAGCATTTCTTTACTTTTTTTTATTTTTTTATTATGACATACTTTGATTTTATTTTGTGGTTGGTTATACTGTTTTGACATGTAAATAAGTTATTAAAATTTTTGTTTTATTTTTATATTTTAATCTTAATTTTTAATTTTATTTCCCTATTGTATGTGAATATGGACGACCTGTCTGAATTAAATAATTTGAATTTGAATTTGAATTTACGAAAATCATCAATTTGGTGGAGTGGATCTGATAATGAAGACCAGGGATGGCAAAGTGGAACTGCTTCGTAATTCTCAGGACTATGATCCGATTTTAAAAAATATTTTTTTGTCTGTATATAGATGGTTTCAGGATTGTCCCGTTTTTTTCAAAATCAATTTTTGATGATGGGATCCATGAGGAACTGAGGGAACTCCTCAAATTTGAAAGGCACATGCATGATGATTTGGGTAGTTTCTTAAGACACTCGAGCATTTCTTTACGAACATCATCAATTTGGTGGAGTGGACCTGATGATGAAGACCAGGGATGGCAAAGTGGAACTGCTTGTTAATTCCCAGCTCTATCATCCGATTTGAGACATTCATCTTTTCTTTGTAAAGAAATACCTTCAAGATAGTCCTATTTGATTATAGTTCTATTTTGATGATGGGCTTCATGAGGGATTGAGAGAACTCAAATTTTAACGGCACATGCATTCTGATTTGAGGGTTTCCTTAAGTAACTAAAACAGTGTTTTGGCGGAGCCAACATTTTGATGAACTGGATCTGATGATGAAGACGAGGGATCGCAAAGTGGAACTGGTTAATAAACCTAGCTCTACTTATTATCCTAGTTGTGACATTCATCTTTTTGATTTGATTTATATTCTGATGATGGAGTTCTAGAAGAATTCAGAGAACTCCTCAAATTTGAACGGCAGGTTAATTGTGATTAGAGGGTGTTCATAATTAGCTTAGGCATTTTCTTACTGTGGCCATCATTTTGCTGGAGTGGACCTGATGTTGATAATCAGGGATGGCATAATGAATATGCTCGTTAATTTACAGTCTGTCATCCAATTTAACACATTGTTATTTTGTTTGTTTAAAGGTCTACAAGGGAGTTCCGTTTGATTATACTTCAAATGTAATGATGGAAGCCCATTAAGAAAGCACATTAAGAAAGCTCCTCAATTTTCAATCGTACACGTGCGGTGTATTGGATATTTGTGAAGTAAACTGGCTAACTCAAACAAATTCTTAATTTCACTTTTACCGGGAACCAAATGAAGTCGGTTTTTTTTTCTTAAAAATTATTTCAAGTGTGGTTCGCAAGACTCTGGTGAGGGCTCACGACGCTTTAGTTTTTTCATTGCCACGTGTGAACTTGTTTATGAAAACATTTAGTACATTTAATAAATGATTTGATTCGTGCTTTATAATTGTATAGTATGGTGACGTTACCCTCGCTACTAATAATTGAAAATAATCAGGAAAGATTATCTAGAAGGCAGCACTAAACGTAAGTTTGAGCTGTAGGATCGGCGTAACGCACCTTAAACGTTTAAAATAAGAAAGGATTGCATATACTTAGGAAATTTCGGACTCTGGCTGCCGTGCTCGGGTAGCCTAGTGGTTAGGGCGCCTGCCGCGAAAGCAGGAGGTCGCTGGTTCGATCGTAGCCTTGCTCACCGGGGTTACTTTTTCTGTAGTTTATGACATCTCTTTCAATTTATAACAATGAAGTAATTAACGTACTACTTACTCGTATCCCACACGACGTTTGTAAACAAATAATCGATATTGACCCACTTTTTTTGTCCGATTGGCTCGAAATTTAGCACGCATGTGCAATTGCAATCACGGGCAGGCAATCTTATTACTACACGTAGTGACGTATGCTCGTAAACAGATAGAAATTGCTTTGCTTCAAACAAAACAACATCTCAAATAGGGTTTCAAATGTAACGTGCAAGTTTCGAATACTGCTCCTATACCACGAAAATCGAACGATTGCGGATTTGTATCTCCATCTCAGCCACACTTACACATTGGAGTGACAAAGAGGTTTTCCCGTCAATGTCAATTTTCGATGTTCGTGGTGGGCGGGCTGTAACGTGCTTTCCTTCTTCCAAACGTACAATAACGTTGTTTGAGAATTAGATAAAAGGTTTTCTTTTATAGTATATATGAGGATGCAGAAGTAGCAAACTGCCACGGAAAGACTGAATGAGATATAGTATGTATCTTACCTTAGCTATATGGGATCGGAAAAACTATGTTTTAATTTAAGCTTGGTATAAATATAAACTAAAACTACCTGTGTGACAGATTTCATTTAAGTACTAAGCAATTGATTCATTGATTGATTTATTTCATAATAATAAATTACAGGTATAAATTATGATCGTCAGAAATATTATTATATTATACAAATTAATTATAACACTAGGCAAATATTACAATTGAAATAATAAGCTAGAAATCGTGTAAAATATAAATAGAAAACATATCAAGTTAAAAATATACTTTCATTATTTTACAATTCTGCTTGATAAGATACTGAGCAAAAACAACTTGATAACTGAAACATTTATCATATTACAGGGACAAATTGCGAACTGAATAGCCAATTATTGAATTAGATTCAGCACCCAAAGTCACGGCAACCGTTGACCGGTCATCTGATTCAATTAGAATCAGTTCAAGTGATCGAATCACTTCACAGGCAAGCTGCCAAGCGCCGGCGCCGATTGGTGTTGCAAGGGTATAAACGCAAAAAATTGTAATGACGGTTTAAACAGCCGTAGTTTTTGAACTAAACATAGGGCAAAATAGAAGATTTTTATATACCTAGTTATTTAAACTTTGTTGTGCAAAATAGATTTAAAACATTACAAATGGGGATGGATGATGGAGGTGGAGAGATGCCTCTCTGCTAACAGCCAGCTAGGGCTTGCAGTATCGGAACTAATTTCCAATTCCGGAATTCATTTCGAGATTGGCCTTCAATTCCGGAATTCCGGAACTGGTTCCAGGATTTGAAAAAATATGATTTTATGGCAATTTTTTTAAAATACCGGGTTTTTACGATTAGTACATAACATTGTTGGATTTATATTTATTAATCAATAAAAACGTGTAATCTTACGCTACTTTAAAGAAACAAAAGCAAGGGTTTAACAGAGTTGTTATATTTTTTTTTAATAATCAATAAAGGATCTCACAAACCAAGCTAAGATTGTCTATTTCGAAGAGTTTGGTTATAGTTTAAAGTGGTGTAGCAGCAGGAATTACCTACTTTAGAAAATTTTATGCTTAATTGATCAATTTCTCGGTTGTTAATAAGGTTAATTTCCGAATCAATAATTTAGGCATTTGTACCTTATCGATTAACTAAGTGGTACTTTTTGCCGGAAAACGTCAGCCTACGTTCTTCTTTCTTTTGTGTCAGATTAATTCCCAAAAGTGCTAAAAAATAATATTTTTAACACTTATTTTTGCGTAGCCAAACAAGTAAGGTTATCAAAATAAAATTTGTGTTCAAGCTAAGGCTAAAAAAACAATGTAAGGCAATCATAGCTCCATTTTTTTGGAACTTCTGTCGAACACACAAAGAAAACATTTAAAAAAATATGTTAGATTAGAGGCCAAAATTGTCTATTATGTATTGTCGAATACACATAAAACTTAGTTACTTACCTACAACGTTACGATTACAAATTAATATTAGGCTGGTAGTCATGTTATGGTATGGCGACAGCGGCAAAGTTTTTGATTACAAATCTTTAAATTACATAGATTTTGCGCGCAAAACACTGAATTTAAGGCTAAAAACTCACAACCCTCACAACAATTTTTTAACAGTATTACAATAAGAACTCATTATTTAAATACCGAAAAGCAACAACTGAAAAAGATAAAGGTAAGATATTTTTCGCTTCAACCTTTTGGTCTACTACCGTTAACAGAGAAAAATCTAAAATGTATTTATCCTGCTCTAGTGCACTTGCTTCTTTGGGCGAAAGATGTGCAGATTCAAAGTATTGATGCTTGTGGTACCTAAGCCTTCTGAGTCCAACAGTAAGGAACATTTATCTGCACACGGAATATATATAATTCATCAATCTAATACATTAAGTGGCAGATTTGCGAAATAACTATGCCAATTGAAATTAAACACTAGAACGGATAAATCGCGTTTATTAACACCATGACCCGACGTTTCGAGCCCTTTACAGTTTTCTTGCCGCTTCTTTCTGCCCCATAAGCCAGTTAGGGAAGCGTTCGTAAATTGTACGTATGTTTTACAGGGTTTTTTATTTATCATTAAATTAAACACGATTAATTTCAACGAATAACCATGGCAGTAACAGCAAACAATATTATAACATTTATAACCATGTCAATATTAAACGTTTCCGTCAAATAGTAGGGTTATTTTCAATTCCGGAATTTTCGAGATTGAGGGTGTCAATCCCGGAACTGTAATCTCGGAAAAATAGTCCGAGATTCCGGGATTCCGAGATTCCGGAATTCCGGGATGCAAGCCCTACAGCCAGCCAATTATTCTTCCAGGCGTGTATTCTTATTTCTTACCTACCACATATCGCTGTTTTTTTTCGCATGATTTCATTTCCCAAAAATCTTATCGCGTAAAGTTTAGTTGGCATACCAATGTTTACCAAAGTTTTATTTGACATAAGAAGGTTAGGTTTAGGACCTATGACAAATAAAATTATGTGACAAATAGTTGTTATGCAAAACTTTGCATGCCATTTGATATCTCGGCTAAATAAAAATATGGGAAAAGTTGTTTGGGAAGTGATAATTTCCCATATAATTTCGGCGATATATTCTAGTAGGTACTTTAAAAAATATTTTTTTAATTCGGGTCGGGTTCGGCGTAGTCTGTTATTGTTTAATTTGTAAAAGGCGGACGAAGGTGTACAGGTCAGACCGATATTTAGCCAGACAGGATCACAGTAAGATGGACTTAGTCAGGGCAAAGCCGATACATGGCAACCCTGGCGCCGATACAATGTTTGTTGATGCTGATTCACTTGATCCTTTAATTGTGCATACTTTGTCGGCATTTGGTAGCTTTACGATTTTATTATGAACGGAATGGGCATATAAAACCTTTGGTCCAGACATTCTGAAATGCTAATTAAAAAGAAATAATGTTTGTGTTTCAACAATGTTGCCTTAATTATCTGTATTCGGGATGCTGATTCTGAAGTCTAAATAAACGTACAGTCAAATCCTCTTCGAGAAATCATTGTCCATAGTCAATTTGGTACTTAATATAAACAGTAAAGTATAATACTAAGGGTCGGGTCTGTGCTAAGTTTTCTAGATATTGATTGCACAGATTATGAAAGTGTTAATTAAAGTAACCGTCATAATTTCATAGAAGTTTTCGTTTAAAATAACTATTTAAGGTTCACTTATTGACAGTTCATTTGTTTGGAAATGATAACGTGTTTTGTCTCTAACATTTTCGAAATGATATTGTCTTCTGTTTCCACGTCAATCTTTAATTGAAATTAAACGCTTTAGAACGGATTAATCGCGTTTATTAACACCATGACGTCCATTATCCTACGTATTGAGCCCTTTACAGCACTCGTTTTCACAGGGTTAAGTTAAGATCTACAGGCTTAAACCTGTGAAAACGAGTGCTGTAAAGGGCTCGAAACGTAGGCCCATGGTGTTAATAAACGCGATTAATCCGTTTTAAAGTGTTTAATTTCAATGAATACCAATCGCGGTAACAGAAGAAAATATTACAATAAACTAACCGATGACTCTAGTTACACCTGATGGAAAGTGAAGATACGAGTAGAGTCTAAGAAGGCCCACCGGTTCAGTAATAATAGTCTATTCACACGTTTTACAGTTTTTTAAGTACAATTATGTGTCACCTGAGTAAGACTTAATGCTAAGATCTATTTCTAATCTTAGAATAAGTCTTGAAACATTTAAATAAACCATTTGCAAAAGAAAACATCTACTAAACGAATCCTTCAACCGAAATGGCACCGACTAATTCTTATACTATTAATGTTCTTAATTGTACTTATTAAATCCCATTTCTTGTTCTCTGAATCGGAGATGACGTTGGCAATGACCTGCCAAGGGCTGCCGATGAATGACAAACTCGCCAGACTTTGGCACCTGCACAACTGGGTCAGAATGACTATGACTGGTGGCCAAATGACCGATTTCGGCAAGTCCAGTTTATTTTTAGACCTGTCTTTGACTAGTATTTTTCCGGTTTTAGCCGAACAGACATATCGGCGCTGTTGCGAAATATTGAATAAATGTTGTGTTGCGTCATCTATTTAATAAGCGTGGATCATAGGCCTTTAGCTGTGATACAAGCTTCACTAGTGGGAATTAATCGTACCCGTCCGTGTTTGCAGGACGACCAGCGTCGGAGCCCGGAGTTTGACTTGGGAGGGGTTAGAACACTTGGATCCTAATGGCTTCTGTGTTCTGGAACCCTAGAATCTAGTAGTAGAGTAGCAGGAAATTTTGTTGGATGTTAGTTTTATTGTAAAACTACTTCTTATCATGCTGGAATGCAGATGGCGGTAGCTCAATAGAACGGGACGGGACGGGGTGGGACGGGACGATCTGTTAATTTCTATAGAAAAAATCACGTCATAGCTCGAGTGGCATCGGTGTGTGTTTGTGTGTTTATCACGAATACTTGTTCCTGGGTTAAGGGTGTTTTCTATGTATTAAGGTATTTTAATGTATCTATCTATTATATAAATCGTCGTCATAGTACCCACGACACAAGCCCTTTTGAGCTTGCCATGGAACTAGGTCGATTTGTGTAAGATTGTCCCACAATATATTTATATTTAATATACGATGTTTTCAGGCTAATCTTTACTTCTGTTTATATCTATCTAAGTCTAATTCTGTTTTAGTAACACGAGGTAATTAGTAATACGGTTATTTTAACGCAGTTATAATGCACTACAACTCTTAGCATCATTCATAACTTATCAATCACATAAACATAGCAACAGCACGACATAGCGAAAGTCTAGATGGACGAGTCTGCGAAACTCTGTGAATGAACACATTAAGACAATCGTAGCGCACCAGCATAGGCTGGTCTCCCGCGGCCCTCCCCCCACTCATATGACATAAGGGATCGAGGATATTATAGCAAAACTAGAGCTCTTTACACTGGTCGTTAGTTTTTACAACCAGCTTATAGAGATCTGCCGCGCGCTTCTGCAGGCCTAGTACTTCAGACGATATAGGGGGGTTTTCCCACCACTTGGGGGCCTTGTTTGACCTGGTTAAGACCCACGCGGGGCCTTAATAGCCGGCGGGCAGTCCATTCCGAGCAATTAACGTGCCTACGTGCCAGCCCACTTGACATTACCTGCGAACTACAAACATGGCATGCAGATCTACGTTCTTAAGGTTTGTTTTGGCTAATCTGTCTCGGCAGAATTTCGGGAAATCTCTTAAAAATAATCTTCGTATACCTCTACAATATTGAAAGCTATACCTTACGCACTCTCTCTCTGACACTCTCTCTGTTACTCAGTTTAAGAACAGACTAGACAAACACCTATTTATCCAGCGCAGAATACTCGCTAAATGAAGACGATTTGGATACAGACAGGAAACTATCAGTTATTTTAACTGCTTGCCTTATAAATAGATAATAATAGTCCACCACATTCACTAATAGTCCAGTATATTTTAGATTCCATTTAATCTCAATAGTCCATACACCCTGGCGGGTGCTGCTTTGCGTGCGTCCCATGACTCGGGGAGGTGCAATATCCACTCGGTGTAACCCTAACATTTCATTAAATTGTTGAAAGGGCCTCTGCGTGTTGGCTTCGACCCCGCGTACACCTCCCAAAGGTCCGGTAAACCATTGCACCGTGATGGGAAAGACATAAAAATAATAATTACTGTACTAACTAATTTCTACTACATAGGTCATTTTGCATTTGCGTCTCTTTCGCCTAAATAAGCGAGAGCCATGTTCGCATAGGTTGAAGATGATAAAAAGTGGTCTCTTCTGCATTTGACGAAAACAAGTCAATTTCTTCACTCGCTGAGCCCACTTCGCCGTGGAGAACCTATAATAGTTGCACTTTTATCTTTCTTAGTACTTACGTGCATGACATATGATATGTGATGGACCTCTATAGGTCCACTGGGATCATGATCTAGATATAGAAGCATGAAAAAGTGAGACCTATAGCATAATAAGAACCGTTAAACATGTTCTGTCATTATCTTGCTTTCATGATCGCGATCACAAATGTCGATATGTAGATATTGTTCACACGTAGTAGCAATTGAAACAATCAGCCATTAGCACAATCGATGTCACGGCCAGCAGCGATTTTTACTCGCTAATTAACATACAAGTCTAATATACGTTGTTGAGTGTAGTTTGGTATCAAATCTATTGATTAGGTACGTCTTTTGTTTATTTGCCCTTCATATACCTAACTGGATATGTAACAGTTGCTAAAATCACTCAGTTCTATCTAAATTGTAGTTAGCGGACATACATATACTTCATCTTACAATTAGAAGGATCGAGGTATTAATTTGGTTGGGTGGCATCTGGTTTTATTTGGTGGCCTGGTTTGGTTTGGTTGGGTGTCCTAACCTAAATCGGTATTGGAAAAATGTTTACAGATTTTTTTGGTTTACAAGTCAAGAAAAAAAGAAAATCAAGTCCAACCAGTAAAATATTTACCATATACCTACCTAAGTATAGCTAATTATGATTGACATATGATTTTTAACTAAAAACCTGCCTTATCTTAGGTCTTAACCAAAATGACAATCGTTTGCAGCGACTCTAAGCGAAAAGTATGTAGGTAAGTTAGATGTACGGGTTATGACCATAAAACCGAAAATCGCAATTTTTGAGCAATTGTCTCTGTCACTCTAATTAGTTACGTCTAAATTGGATTAGAAAGATGCTCGTTTAAGTTGCGTTTTCTGGAAACAATCGTCATCTTGTTTAGAACCAGATTGACCCGCGAACGCTCTACCCACAATGGACCAAACTATACAACGTTACTATCGCCTCGTGGCTAAACGAACGAATTTTACGCAAGCCGTGATGACCTGGATCGTAATAATTTCATAGTTGCCGTGGGACCATCTTTGTGGGCTTACTTTCTCGGCCGAATAATACTTGTCATACGAGACGGCATTGTCTTGGGTTGCACGGACGTTACGATTTGGCAGAAATCTCGGGCAATGGCGTCTTTAGGTCTGCTGTTGAACTGAGACGCTTGATTAGAAGTTAAGGTCAACTACGGAGTAGTTGAAAGGTTAACGTTCATAAAGTTTTATTAGTACATATTTTAGTAACTATATCGTAGGTATAGTATTTTTATTACTTGGTTTTAGTCCTATTTCTATTCGAAAATCGGAGTGTAACTTCTTTACCTAAACTGTGTCAAAAAGTCGGTATTTCAAATTAACTAAATTCGCGATTATGATAATGTATACAAACAAAATGCGAAAGTTCAAAGTGTTAAACGTTTAGATCTAACGTGCTAGCTGTAGCGCGCCTGCCGCAGATGTAAAATAGGACAAAATCCAAAACTTATATTTTTATTAGATTTTAACTTGTTTCGTATATTATAGAGGCGTTTGAGTTCACTTTAAGCTTTAAAATACTTAGCTTTGTTTGCTTGGCCTATAGGTTTGTTGCTTGCTACTTTTTGTATTCACGAATCCGTCTGTCACGGAAATTTTCTTCTATTGAAAGTGTCATAATTTCTCCTAAGTTACGTTGATCAGTCTATAAATGCGATAGTTTGTAGTAAAAGGTACTTCTTTGTCGATTGTTGATAAGATTCACTTCTAAATGAACCTTTATTGCATTATAGGCTAGCGACAAAGTGGTACCTTTTACTAAACTTCCACAAATTATTGTTGGTGCAACAGCCCTTAGTGTCGGCGCCATTTCTCTGCTTTTTTACTAGGTACATTAAGGATGACTCACACTGAACGGGACGGGACGGGACGATCTATCAATTTCTATAGATAGAATCACGTGATAGCTCGGAGCCCTCGGATGTCACGTGACGTTTTCTATAGAAACTGACAGATCGTCCCGTCCCGTGAGGTATCCCTTATTCTGTTGTCCGGGGGTTAATACTTTCCTCTTTACTTCCGCATGATCGCGTGCCGGCGAGAGGGACCACGTTCACCAGGTTAATATCAAATTGCTAACTAAACGCCATGTGTCTAACGTGGGCTGTCAACGAGATGTCGCGAGGTAAAGTATGGTCGGACACATAGTAACACATACTAGGTATTTTTTTAAACTTTGCGATTGTTTTTAGTGAAAAGTCGCTAGCCGATATGGCGATATTGCCGTAAAGGATTCATTTAGGAATGAACTTTTTCAAAAAGCGACAAAGTGGTACATATTACTTAAAACAAGCACATAGTGTGTCATATGATTTATGCATGAGCCCTAATTTCTGTCGGAATATTTTGCTTTTTTGTTAAAAAATATAATTAAAAAGCAAAACAGCCCGACACAGATAATAACAATATTCTATATTAATATAGATACTTATATCGGGTAACTCACGTGTATAAAGTCGAAAATAGCTCGACATGTTTCAGAACGGTCTGCGTCCCATAATCATGAGTGAGAAGCGCTTGCGGCGATTTTTTTTTTTATGCTATAGGTGGCAAACGAGCAAACGAATCGCCTGATGGTAAGCGATTAACGTCGTCCATGGACACCCGCAACACCAGAGGTGTCGCAAGTGCGTTGCCGGCCTTTAAGGTGGGAGTACGCTCTTTTCTTGAAGGTTTGAAGGTCGTATCGGAAACACCGCTGGCGACAGTTCGTTCCACAGTTTAGCTGTGCGAGGCAGGAAGTTTCGGGAAAAGCGCACAGTTGAGGACTGCCAACCATCTAAATGGTGAGAGTGGAAATATTGTCGCGTATGGCGGAAAGAAGCGGCAGGGATTAATCCGAACAATTCCTCGGAACACTCCCCATAATACATGCGATAGAAAATGCAGAGTGAGGCCACATCTCTACGCAGCGCCAAGGGATCAAGCCGATCAGAAATACGTTGGCAGTTGACAATTCGAGCAGCTCTCCGTTGGATGCGGTCTAGAGGATTTGCTCTAGATTGAAAAATCAAGAAGGAAAAACGTGCCTAGTTTGTATACTTTGTATGGAGAAATGACCAGCGTGCGTAGCCAAGATGCCAATCGCTCACGCTTAATAACGTATCGTAGCTACCCTCTCTCTATCACTCTTTCTTATTAGTGTGACATGACAGACAGTTGCGTTTCGTTAGCGACTGAGCGTGAGCGATTGGCATCTTTGCTACGCACCCTGTCCTGCTCTACAGTCGTATTGGTAAGACGTATTAGCATTTAGGCGAGGAAGGTCATATTAGCATTACTACTATACTATTACTATTGGTAATATGTAGGTATAACTTGAATTTATCAAAACTTGAATTACACAGCCAAATGCGTTTATAACCTGCAAGCCATTTTCGCATCACTTTGCGCGTTTAACCTCATTAAGGATTAAAGTGGTCAAAGTGACAGTAGTGTGCGTGAAGGATCGTGATCGTGTGGTGGGGGCCGCGCGGGGACGCCACCTGTGTGAAGCCCATCTTCCGCGCGAGCGCGCTTCCTGCGGCGCGGCGCGTGCGCAGGCGCACCGAGCCCGCACAGAGTAACGCACGTACGACAGTTCATACAATATTTACTGGGAGGTCATTAATACCACAGCGTAGGGATGTATTCCATACAGTGAGGTAACTTCACACGGCCAGCGGTTCGGCTCGGTGGTCGCGCTGAGGCTCAGGGTTGTCAAAAACTATGCGAAAGATATGTCAGTCTGATTGGCAAACTACTTTCAAGTACTTTCCATTTTACACCCCTTAAAATAGACCCCCGAATTTTCATAGAAATTCGGTGGCATTTCCTCCCCGCCTCCTTCCCCGCGCGCGCCCATCGATGACCCAGAAACCGGCGGAGTTAACCCACTGTATAGAATACAGGATGTATTCTATACAGTGGGTTAACGCTGTGTTAATACTAACAACCTGTTAGAGGTCTGCGGTGGCGGGTTAAGGGTGACTTACACTAGCTAACCTACGGGGGTTACGAGGATTTGATAATGCATTAACTCAGAATGTGCCATCCCCAACATGGTACCAACATGAAAAACTACCGCCTGTCGCTACGAATTTGTGATTCCTTCCTTTTCCCTTGAGGCATTGGTTAGGTTAAATTTGCTGCAGAGTTGATGCTCAGGGCTCGTACCTACTACGAAAATCGAACGATTATGGATTTGTATCTCCATCTCTGTCACGCTTGCATATGACAAAGAGTATATGAGTGGCAAAGAGGTTTTTCCGTCAATGCCGATTTTCGAAGTTCGTAGTAGGCGTGCTGGTGTCGTGCCGTGGTGGTCAATCTAGTTTCGTATACCTTAAGTACAGATATTGTATGACTATAATGGTGCATCCAACAGCCGCGGCCAGGTTAGTGATCTTATCTTATCTTATTTAAGATCAGGGGGCCCTATCGGATACACTTCGATCCATGGGGATCATTTGTGTAATTGCCCCCTACTGACGGATGATGGAGCTCTGAGTTCCCTAGGCTCCAGGTATCCTGCACTAAAGTCCTACATTCGTTGTCTGGCGAGAGCGTGACATTCCACCATTAAGTGCTTCATAGTCTGGACCGGACAACCCTTTCCTCGCTAAAAGCCTTTCAAACGGCGTCCCTTTAAAACGACTTACCCAAAATAAGACTTAGCCGTTCGAACAGCTAGCCCATACATTTGACTAGCCCTTACCAAAATACTGACCGAACAATAAAGCTAGCCCTTTGCAATTGCTTACCGCTAACCTATACGTCTTGTTACCCTTATATAAGGGTTACCCTTATAATTAAGCGCTTTTTATAAAGCTTTCCCTTTGGCAATTTCATTCTTTATGAGGATGCCGCCAAACAGCGGCAGCCAATCAGCATCAGTTATTGAGTATCTGCTCTAAGTAGGTAACTATTTCGTTCGGTGTAGCACATTTTTGGTTTACATTTACATTCGCTGTTTTTCTTCCAACTCCTCCTGTCGTCCGTCGCGCTACTCGCGCTGTTTGAATGTTTTTAATCGACTTCGAGACAAGGCTCGGATACCGGTTAATTTTTCAAACCGGTATCATGTACTTGGCGCAAAACCTTTATATTTCGGTTACGTTCGTGAAACCGTTATTTTTAAACCGGTTTTTAGAGTAATATTTTAATAAAGTTCTTGTTCGTCTAACCGGTTTAGAACAATAAAAACCGGTTTTTGCGACGCAGGATAAACAAGTTACAGTCCAGTTAGCAAAGTTTAAAAAGCACGTCGTTTCGCATATTTAATCATTTTTAAGCGTGTTTTCTTCTGCCGCGAACTAAATATATTCAAAGAAATAATAATATCAAATATTGAAGAAATAATATTATAAATAATATAAATTCAGTATTTCCCACACTATTTTTACTTTTTAGTAGGTACGACTATAATATTCCAAAATAATCACAAATTATGTATTAACAGTTTACTCCAGGTTTGCAAATTATACACTATTGCGGTTTAAAAAAATGTAAGTAATTTATACAGAGTGAATTTTTTATGGGTCAGTGAGGGCACCTACCAGATCCTGTGCTGCTACATAAAAACTATATTTTTAGACCTTCCCTTCCTTTTCGATTTACACCGAATGGAGATAGGCGTTTACAGATTCTAGAATAAAAACCTACATGGTAAGAGAATGTAAGGTAATTTCTAGACAGTATTTTTTTAATGGCGATGTATTCCACTCCTGCCTGAGATCAAAAGAAAATAAGTATGGAAAAAAAATCCGGCTATAAATCGAAGCCCACACAATAGTTTCTATAGGAATATTTTTTTTATTTTCATAGATTTTTTTTTCATACTAATCGTTTTAATTAGCACAAGCCTAGTGGTACTAGGCCCATATTTAAAACAATTTTTTCCTTACATTTACTATGGAGAAAGACTGAAGTTTTATTTATATATTCAATCACCGACGCGGCAGTCTAACATATGGGGAATACCTTGTTAAGTACCTCCCCCGAATATAGATTCGCGCGACCAGGGCATCATGATAAAAAATGGTATAAGAAAAATATTTTAATCTGTCATATTAAATAATAGTGGAATAAGTTACCTACTTACTTGTTAAAAGGTGTTCATGTAAAATCTGGCAATATCAGTGAAACTTTAAGGAGTAGCAGGGTTACAAAGATCCGACAAACCAAACGTTATCTTGACTTACTGGAGCGCAATAGATTATTATTTATTTTTTAGGAAATGTTGCGCGATCTGTACATCAAAATCTGCCACGCGCGAGTATTTCCGCGTATTTTTGGCATTCAACTAATTGCATAGTTTCTTTTAAGCAACTAATACAACAACAACAAACAAGTTTAATTCCACAAAAATATGATAATAACAAAAAAACAATTTAAAATATGTATAGATAAGATGCCATAAATCCTCCGCTTGAGGCATAGTTCCTAGGATGCCACGTAATTGCTTTATTTATATTTGTACCTGTAAGTGATTTTAAAATTGATAAAAACAAATAATTACATACATTTATACCTCTTAATTAGTATACTTTCATTTTTAGGGTTCCGTACCTAAATGATAAAAAGGGGGTTCCTTTTTATTATGGAGTGACTCAGTATGTCTGTCACATCATTAAAAAACGTCTCGAGAACTACTTAAGCTACCGATGTTATATTTGGAATAGTTACAAACGAGGTTACTCTAGACACAATTAGAGAGAATCTATCGCATATTTTAATTTACATACTATCAATGATGATTTGATGATGTTACTCGAGCAGATGGAGCGAAAGCGTACTCCACTAGTGGCGACGCGTAGAGAAACGGCCGCAGGGCCGTCCTCAACGAAAGTGGAATTAAGACATTGTGCTGTATGCAGGCTCTACCTGGACAAGAATGGCGGCTGATAGGTGTTTATGGAGCACGATGGAGTAGGCCTTTGCTCAATAACGGGTAGCAAAAAAAACAGAAATAAGTAATTTTGTAAAATGTATTATTTGGAAAATAAAGACTTATGTTAGGCATGTCTTTCCCATCACGGAACAATGGTGTTCCGGACATTTGGGAGGCTTACGCGGAGCTAAAACCAACACGCAAGATCATGTCGAAAGGGGACAATGTAATGAAATGTACACCGAGCGGATGTTGCACTTGCCCGAACCATGGGACGCACGCAGAGGCAGCACCCGCCAGGGTGTATGTACTATTGAGATTTAATGGAGTCCAAAATATACTGGACTATTAGGTGAAAGTGGTGCACTAAATACTGGGTTATGGAAAATAAAATCGGGCGTCTGTCTAAGAAAAAGGTAAGCAATTTGATTTACGGCAGACGGTGACTCGCCCACATAAGAGGGGCTCCCACAAAAGGTGACATCTAGGATGGCTCAAGGGGGCAACACCGGTACGAGTATCAGGGATGAAGGTAAAGAGGTGTCACTGACACATAGCCAACTCGCAACTTAGCTTTCCACATCTACCATCTATTATTATTATATTCTTATAATATTATTATCAATGAAAAATTTATACAAGATGGTGCTAAAATTTTAATTTTAGTTGGTGCGTCATCACGTAATGTAGGGTGTGAAAGTGCCAAATTTGGACTAAAAAGAATGTGTTTTATTTCATCTATACTTAAACCAAAATGTAAAAAAAGATAATTTTCTTATTATGAATTTCATCCGTATGGGACTGATAATTATGTTTGTATTACATTTGAACGGCATCCTGCCTGTTGTTAGGACTAATAGGAAAATATGAAAATGCATTTAGAAAAAAAGTTTTTTTTTTGGCTCCATGTCTCATACAAACTTTTTATTCTGGATAGGAATTGAATAAATAAGCACAAATAAATGTTTGTAACAAATTACCTTTTTCTCGTAACCTGTATATATGTTTTTCTTCTGTAAAGGCCACTAACATTAATTTAAAATCGAGGAAAGGTCTGAAGATCATTTTCGTGTAACATTTCGGGATCTGTTAGTTGACCCCATTGGCCCGAAAAGAAAATACACCCTGTATGAACTTATATTTTGATTTCTTTTAAATAAATTATTGACACTGTTGGCTGTCACCTATAAATACCAGCTCACTGGTTTGCCTATATTTTTTGACCCGTCTCTAGATACATGTATGCAAAATCATAAAACTAAAATTGTTAAAGGAACCATCCGTTCGTACGTCTTGCGACTTGAACACGAAATCTGGCAACGTCGCGTTTAGACCGTCAAGTTGCTTTTCGGATAAACCGGTTAAATCCAGGTTTTTATTATGTTCTTAAAACGTTTGCGTTCTTGGAGAAAGTTCGGAGTAAAACCGAAATAAACCGGTATAAACCGCTATTTTTTAAACCGGTTCCGAGCCCTGCTTCGAGAATTCGATGGAGACGGTTATGTACCTATTCATCTGTTTGTATTTTCAACCGACTTTAATATTCCTAAAGGAGGAGGTTCTCAATTCGGCTGATTTTTTTTATTATTATTTTTTTTTTTTTTAATGGATGTTACCTTAGAGCTCCTTCATTACTGAACCGATTAAATTTTTTTTTTTGGTTTCTTAAAGTAGATGGTTCCAGGTAGGTCCCGTTTTTTTTTCAAAATCCATTTCTGATGATGGGATCCATGAGGAACTGAGGGAACTCCTCAAATTTGAAAGGCACATGCATAGTCATCTGGGTATTTTCTTGAGAAACTCGAGCATTTCTTTACAAAACCTACCAGTTTGGTGGAACAGACCTGATGATGACGACCACGGATGTCAAAGAGGAACTGCTCTATAATTCGCGGGCCCCAGCTGTATCATTCATCTTTTGTTTCTTACGAAATGCCTTCGAGGTAGTCCTATTTGATTTTAATTATATTTCGATGATCCATCATCATGAGGAATTAATGGAGCTGATGCTGAACCCTGGCAGTACCTCATGGAACTCAGGTTTGGTAAAACTTACGAGTTCTGTTTTCGTCATTCAACTCGTATTGACGATCAATTAGGGGAACAGTTCTCAAGATGGAGCTGATGCTGAACCCTAGCAGTACCTAGTGGAACTCAGGTTTGGTGCAACATAGGCGAGTGCTGTTTTCATGATTCGAATCATATTAACGAGCAATTCAGAGGGCAGTTCACAAGATGGAGCTGATGCTGAACCCTGGCAGTACCAAGTGGAACACAGGTTTGGTGCAACATAGGCGAGTGCTGTTTTCATGATTCGATTCGTGTTAACGAGCAATTAGGAGAGCAGTTCACAAGATGGAGCTGATGCTAAACCCAGGTAGTACCTAATGGAACTCAGGTTTGGTGCAACATAGGCGAGTGCTGTTTTCATGATTCGATTCATGTTAACGAGCAATTAGGAGAACAGTTAACAAGATCGAGCTGGTGCTGAACCCTGGCAGTATACCTAGTGGAACTCAGGTTTGGTGCAACATAGGCGACTGCTGTTCTCATGATTTGATTCGTGTTAACGAGCAATATGGAGAGCAGTTTACAAGATGGAGCTGATGCTGAACCCTGGTAGTAATAAGTTTTAAATACGATGTGAGAAAAATTTAACAAAATAAAAACATAAATTAGCAATAATTCGCTTACTTTAACTTATACCGGGAAGTCCAATTGAAGTCGGTTTTTTTCTTTCTTTAAAATTATTTTTTAAATGTATGTTCACCGATTACTCCTAGCTCCATCATCCGATTTAGGTGTTTTTTTTACGATAGGTTACCTCCGATTTCAAATCAGATCCGTGAGGAATTAAGGGAACTCCTCAATTTTCAAATGCACATGTATGATGATTTCGGTGTTTTCTTAAATAAATGAAGGAATTTCATGCGAAAACCATAAATTGGTAAGGTAGACCTGATGATGGAGACCAGGGATGACAAGTGGAACTTAGGATACATTAGCCGATAATTCCGAGCTCCGTCGTCCAATTTGAGCAATTATTTTTATGTGAGAAAAGAGTCACCTCCAAATTGGTCTGGTAGCAATTCGGTGCTGATCTGATAATGAGGTTAATGAGGAATTAAGGGAACTCCTTAACTTTCAAAGGCACATTTATGGTAATTTCGGTATTTTCTTAAGTAAATGAAGCAATTTCTTGCGAAAACCATAAATTTGGCCAGTCAGACCTGATGATGGAGACCAGGGATGACATGTGGAACTTCAGATACACTCCATCAGATACGTCCAATTTGAGCAGTCTTTTTTTAGTCGAAAAGAGTTGCCTCCAAGATAAAGGATTTAGGATATTGGTGCTGATCTGATAATGGGATCCGCGAGGAATTAAGGAAACTCCTTTTTAAAGGCACATGTTTAGTGATTGCGGTCTTTTCTTAAGGAAATTAAGCAATTTCTTGCGAAAATCATAAATTTGGGACGATAGACCTCATGATGCAGACCAGCGATGGCATGTTGAACTTTAGATACATAAGCCGATAACTCCGAGCTCCGTCATCCAATTTGAACAATTATTTTTTTGTTAGATAAAAGTTACCTCCAAGTTGGTTCCATAAGAGCTTGGTTCTAATCTGATGATGAAATCCATGAGGAATTTAGGAAACACCTCAATATTCAAAGGCAAATTAGCAATTTTGGTGTTTTGTTAAGTGACATAAGCATTTCCTTCCGGAAAATTATAAATTTGGTGCAATATACCTGATGATGAAGACCAGGGGTGGTATGTGGGACTTTACATAGGTACTTAAGCTGATAATTCCGAACTCCACCGTCTGATTTGACTATTTTTTTTTCTGTTTATTAGTAGTACTGCGTTACTCATACTAGTATACTTACCAACTAAAATAGAAAGATTAAACTTTTTAACAATAAATTAAAACCGACTTCAAAAAATGAAAACTAAAATGTATTCATTTTTATTTGCTGTAAGGTTCGGAAAGGATGAGTAAGCAATTATATGAAGGTGGTCTATCGACTGATACGTTTGAAGTCGGTGCCAAGCAAAATAAACACATTTCTGGCAATAATAAAACGCAGCATTCTCTCTGAAAAATAATAAATATGATATGATGACGTTAATGTTGTCAATGTGAAAAATAAATGTGAAAATTGCTAGCGATATACGTTCGGGCATATCCGCCGGATCTGCCAATCAATGTATTGGGTAGTTTGTCTGGCGGATGCCCGGCGGACATAGCCACTATGGAGATCCGACAGATTGTCCGAATGTAGGTATATAGCCGGCAAATAACTCCGAATATTTGTCACTTTTTAAATTTCTGGACTATCTATTTTAGAATTGATAGCCTGTATCCGGCCGGGCGTCCCTACACCTACTATACATCTGCATCTATTTTATTTCTTACATATTATTAGGGTTAATCAACTATTTCTTGTCACTAGTTGCCATGGTTATGGTCTCCTGGGCCACTTTTAAAATCACGTTTATATGGCATTGAAATTCACAAAACATGTTTTTTTTGGAGCTATATTCCCTTTCCATGATGGGCCATCCACCAAGCATGTCAGCAGAACATACTACAACGTTTCTTCTAACAAACGGCGCTGCATTCGTCCCCTGGCTGACGGAACAAAATAACAACAATAAATAGTTGATTTACTCGTACCCATTTGACCAACTAAATTCTTAAGAGCGTCATCTATGAAGTTTAGGAGACTTCGTAGCATAGTATGATTCCCAAGAACGAAAGAGTTAGACACATCTATTAAGTAGTTCTGAATGAAATATAAAGATGGCAGTGTAATAAACACAATATAAACGGTAAAATGTAGTTTAAACGTCTGTATTCATTTGTCCTATTAAGTTATTAAATTAAATGAGTGCACAATTTAATCCAGCCACTGTCAGCCGATTTGTGTTTGAAAATAGATGACGCCAGTGTACCAATTTCATAACATAAACCATATACTTAAGCCCATAAAACGCTCATAATATATGTATATACTCCTGTTTGCCGTCAACCCGTTTTAAATTTTGCTCTTCGTTTGGATACATACTGTAGGTATAGTGACTATGTCAAATTTTAAAATGAACACACGGGAAAAAGCCGGGCATAGCAGCCAGGTAGAACCGGCGGACATGCCCGTACTTATAATTATGGCCTGCTAAACAAATATCAATCAATCAATTTCCGTCAATTATTGAAACACACTACCTACTCTATCAATATTTGTACATTCTATTAAAATAAATCAATGATAATTTTTAAGAAAAACAAAAACCGACTTCAAGTGACCTTCCCGGTAAAAGTTAAATTTTGAGTTAGTTTAAGTTAACCAGTTTCTTTCAACAATATCCAATTCAACATACGAGTACATTTGAAAATTGAGGAGCTTTCTTAATGTTTCATGGCTTCCATCATTAGATCTCAAAAAATCAAATGGAACTACTTACCTTGGTCTTCAACATCAGGTCCACTGCAGCAAAATGATGGCTTCAGTAAGAATATGCCCCAACTAATTATGAATACCCCTAATCACGATGGACGTGGCGTTCAAATTTGAGGGTTATCTGAATTCCTCAAGAATAGGAGTTCTTCATCAGAATAGTAATCAAATGAAAAAGATGAATGATACGACAACTCGGATGATACGTAGAGCGAGGTTTACCGACCAGTTCCACTTTGCCATCCCTGGTCTTCATCATCAGGTCCACTCCGCCAAATAGATGGTTTTCGTACACATATGCTCGAGTGTCTTAAGAAAACAGCCAAATAATCATGCATGTGCCTTTCAAATTTGAGAAGTTCCATCAGTTCCTCATGGATCCCATCATCAGAAAATTAATTTTGGCCAAGCTGGAACTATCTACATTCAGATTAAATAAGAATTTTTAAAATCGGTTCAGTATTGACGGAGTTCTGAGGTAACAAACATCTAAAAATAACACACAAGAATTGAGAAACACCTCCTTTTTGAAATTTAAAAGTCGGTTGAAAATTAAACCTTATAATAGATGAATCTATTGCGGCTTCTATCACTCAGAAGCGGGCGAACATCAAAGAGTGCCGCCGCTCACGACGATCGCTTGCTATCATGTACGAATAAATGTGCGTTTTATGCACAAGGTTGACGGTTTAAATTAGCTCGCCTTTACTATAAGGGTAGCCCTTTATAAGGCTAACCAATATGCAAGGTATTGGTGAGCGAGTCATAAGGGTTTCATAAGGGTATTGGGATATTGATTACTCATAAGGGCTACCGCTAAGATAAGGGCTTTAAAAGCAATATGAAAGGGTTTTGTCGCGTAAGGGTATGGTGAGTTAAGCCTTATTAAAAACCCATACAAAACCCTTTATAAGGGATAGCGGGCCGGTCCCTGTAGTCTCACCTTCTTCGCCACACTCAGTGTTGTCTGTGAGTCAGATTTTGGCCAGTACACCTCAGATGCCTGCCTGATTCAGCCTATTTCAGAACACACCCGCTAATTTATCATATAATTCTTGTTAGCTGCAAGCGAAACCGCCGGCTACAGTTAGTGTACAGCCTCTGCCATATCGACCGCTAGTCTATGGTCCTCGAATCGAAGCCGTTGTGGCAAAAACGGCGCCTGCTCCGGCCCGCACGTGTCACCTGTTCCACTCCACACGAGTGCCATATATGCACCAACTCACCCTTACAGCCGGCTAACCCACCAGCCTGAGGATTTCATCAGGGAAAAGGATTTGACAACCTGCATTTTTAAGTTGGTAATTTTCGTAAAGAGTGCAATCAAGCACCAACTTACTTTTACACCCGGCTAACTACATTTCTCAGGCTTTTAGTAGGGAAAAAGGTTTGACGATCGGCATTATTAAGTTGGCTCTTCTTTTTTATAACGACAAACTTACCTTTACAACCGGATTAACCATCACTCTCAGGCTTTTACAGCGGAAAAAGATTTGACAATCGGCATTGTTTAAGTTGGTAATTTTGGTAATGAGTGACATCCGAGAGTGCCAAGTACTCAGCATGCCTACCACGAAAATCGAACGATTGCGGATTCGTATCTCCATCTCTGTTACACTTGCATATTGGAGTGACAAAGAGGTTTTCCCGTCAATGCCAATTTTCGATGTTCGTGGTAGGCGTGCAGTGTGATAGAAAAGTATATGTATGTGTATATTGTGCGTCTCGTTCTGTCGCACATATTTGACAAGAGAACTGTGGCCCTACCACGAACATCGAAAATTGGCATTGACGGGAAAACCTCTTTGTCACTCCAATGTGCAAGTGTGATAGAGATGGACATACTAATCCACAATCGTTCGAATTTCGTGGTATAGGCATATTAATATACTTAGACCGGGTTACTCACGTCTATAAAGTCGAAGATAGCTCGACATGTTTCGGGACGGTCCGCGCCATAATCATGAGTGAGAAGCGCTAGCCGCGATTGCTCTGCGCACACTGCGCGCGACAGCCCGTTGATACCTTACCTACCTTACCTTACCTTACCTTGCGATACCTTAGAGTGTGACGTAGTAAGTGTGCTCACAAGTGGCCTTATGGATTTGACCATAAATTGTCAAACGATTCCCTGCAATACAGCCACTTTTGAGTTGTGGCTGTATAGCACACGTTTTGAATGAAGCTTTTTGAGTTGCGTCCTATAAAATAATAATTAGTTGAGTGTTAATTACGATGAATCCCTTTAAATATAAAATACACAAACGGCAATTGGTTGTGTCACAGCAGTAAGTATTACACTTATTATTACAAAATTGCCAGCTCGCCACCGAAACTACTACAACGCAACAAAACAACTTTGTTTTCTTACAAGTGCGGTTAAATGTGGTTAATCAGTGAGGGTCGTGAGCCTTATTCATATTTTTACCCGTCTGAAGAAAGATAAGTATTGAGTATGTTTTCGAAAAGTGTATATTAGAAAAAAGTATTTAACTTATTGTATATAATAATAATATTATGTGTCTGACACATAATATTATATACATTCTATTATGTGAGGTAAATTACTAACTGTGTTCGGGATGATTGTATTCGGGATGGTTTCATTATATTGGAATTTTGAATATTATAAGAACTGCTTTTATTTTGGGGACTTTGGCGCCAAAAATTAAATCACATATTTGATATATTTACATTTACTTATTTGATAATGGTAATGACTGTATTTAATGTTTTTTTGGGTGTGTGTCCTAGCTATTCAATTTATTTTATTAAAATGCTTTTATGAAGGATGATAGAAATTAGATATAGCTATGTTTTTATATGCTTGCTTGTTTTAGATCTAACATTTCGAGGACTACGAGTAGATCTGCTAACACACGTAATGCCACCTCGGACAGTCTCTCTCGTGTGACACCTTTGTCAAAAGCAAAGGATTCACCAGAAAACAGAAGTTTTTCCGGTCTTGATTTTGACAAAATGAAAGACTAGTTAAGTGTCCAGTACAGTAGTTACGTGTTATTGATGTGTATTGTGTAAGTACTAAATATTGGCCTTTGAAAGGAAAATATACAGCAATTTCTTACCTTTGTATTTTGTAACTCTGATTAAAGACTGATTATTACATACAATGATTCTACTTAAGTAACAAAAACAAAATATTATGTAATAAACTACGCTTTTTTTTAGTGTTTAGTTGAAATACATTGTGATATTCGTTATTTCTTGAATTGATTACTTATAAGAAGTTACCTACTTGTAAGAATTTACTTACTGAATACATTACAATAAATAAATTGACTGCAATGTTCTTAAAGAAGTTGATTTCACAAACTAGCAAGGAACAGTATTGTGTTTTGATTTCTTATTTTATAATATTATAGTAGGTATTCTAAATACTTTTTTTTTATTTTGAATGTTTAAAAAAATAAGTTTCAAAGTTTTATTTGTTCAAATTTTATAAAGCACCTTTTAAGCAATTAATATTTTGGTAATGACATGGTATAATGTTGCTGATTATAAGCTAGTTACACATAATTATCGCGTACAGTGATCTTGTTCCTGACAAAATTGAGAAAATAAAGGAATTTTAACTATTTTGGTGTTTTTATTTATATTTGCATGGTAACCTTTATCCAATACTTTTGTGTTCAAATTTGGACGCATCCCAAAATCTTTAAAAAACGTTTCTGCAATACGGCCACAACTCTAAATACCTCTCTTTCGGGCCTGGTGTCTCAAAAAATATACGTTTCTTTTAAAAATTGGTGTGGTTATAAGGAGGGTTTTATCATCCCGAGTAAAAAAAGCTAAGTTTTAAATTTATAGACCTAAAACTAATGGAGTAAGAATCTATTAAACACCCTGAACGATACTCTCAAAACTTTGAGACGCGATTTCTCGAAATAACGGTTTTTTGGGATGTGGCAGTGTAGCAGGCACACGGCGATTTATGTACAACTACAACAAATAACACATGCAGTGTACAGTGTGTAAATCTAATACGGGCGAACCTCTTAACGGTGGTTAGTATAGGACATAAGAAATGTAATTAGGTAACTTTTAAATGGAATTGCAATTAAAATGTTATCCATAGAAAATAATTAGGCCCCCAATGTAATGTAAACACACTCGTGTTAAAGTCGTTAAACATTCGTTGACAACTTTACTGTCAGCGCCAAATATTTTACAGTACATTGCTGCTGAAAATATTATAAAAAAATTATGGGGTCATAATTAAGTGTAACTTAAAAATATGTTTTAATTATTGATAACACTAATAAATTCTATGTTTGGTTAAATTTATCGCCCGTATTAGACTTACACACTGTATACATTAATTTCGGACTGAAGAAATGAATCTTTAAACCGAAATATTAAACAAAATACTCGACTTTTTAAAACTGTTTGTTAATTAAATGTTTAAATACCTACGTTTTTATATGAAAAGGCGTTGTTTTTCATAGATGTGTCCTAAAAAACTTAGATTTTGAATATCCGAACGTTTGATTCTTATCCTAACTAGCCTCGGTCCCAATTAATTCGGATAATCAAGGTTCTACTGTATATATTTCATCGCGACTGTACAATAAGATGTTTACATACAATATGATACAATACACATAAAAGCATTCTTCAGGTCAAAGGGGACTGCACTATTGCAAAATACCCGGCCATTGTGATAGTTGTGCTGGACAATGGTTAATAGATATTTATCAGATGAAAGAAAACAACGCGTCATCGTCGGTCATGTCCTGTCACATGTCAACAGTCAATATAACAACAAATCGCTTTATAACTAATATTTGAACCGGATAATTACCATGTATGTTTGTTTTATTGAGCACCCGATATTTCGACACTGTTGCAAGCGTCATGTTCACGGAATAAACTGATGAGCTGCGAGTTTTTAGTTGTGATCTACCCCCACGCCATAGCGATCTACCCTCTTACGGGTTCGCTTATTTTGTGTGTTGTCACTGGCACTACTACCGTCCGCTTTCTCACTTGAAACTCGATCGCGTTCACGACACACCACACTTACAGTATCAACCCGTGCATTTAAAACAAACATTTATATGGTAATTATCCCGTTTCAAATATTAGTTATAATGCAAATGACTATGTTAGCTTTAAATCGAACAAATCGCTTGTCGTAATCGTTCCTGTGCTCTTGCTACCACCACCTTATATATGTATTTAAATTCCTAGCAAAGGAGGTGACAAAGGTGTGTAGACCTCGTCGCCTATCCCCAAAAATACGCGATTTTGAAGAACCGGCCAAGAGTGATTCGGACTCGCACACTGAGGGTTCCGCACAAAGGATGGTACTGAAAAATACTGGTGGCACGGAACTCTCGATGTGCGGCAATTATACAGTTTTCGGATTTTTTCTGTACTTGTGCTACAAGATCTTGCTTTTTGCCAAATTTCGTGATTGTAGGCAAACGGGAAGTATTCTATACATTTTGATTCCCATTGCAAATGTATGGGAAATGCGACATAAACGGCCGTATCTTTTGATTGCGTTGCCGTAGATGTTTGGTTTTTTCACTCTTCCAAGGGACCGCAGACTTTACGCGTTCCCGAGATAAAGGGTCTTGGCAGACAGACGGACGGACGGACAAGAAAGTGATCCTATAAGGATTTCGTTTTTTTTCTTCCGAGGTAAGAAACCCTAAAAATAACTGAATCGACAAAAAAATCTAACATAATGCTCACAGCGATGCTCAAAAGTCACGAGTGAGTAGGCACCATCACACTCCAATCTTAGTTTATGACAGCAATGGTCAATTTCAGTTTCATTTCAAAATCAGTATTCTAAGACCATACGCGATACAGCAATAGACCGTTGGTGCCTCAGCAGTAAGAGCGTGCGACATTTAATCCGGTCCCGGGTTCTATCCTCGGCTCTTACCAATTAATTTTTCGGAACTTATGTATGAAAAAATTCCATTTCACCAATCCCTTTTCGGTGAAGGAAACCGGACTAATCCCAGCAAGGCCTAGTTTACCCTCTGGGTTGGAAGGTCAGATGGCAGTCGCTTTCGTAAAACTAGCGCCTACGCTAAATATTGGGATTATTCGTCAAAAAGCGGACCACAGGCTCCCTTGAGCCGAGACATGAGGCGGGAAGACGATACTAAGAAGAAGTATTCATATTAATACGCTTCAAATACTAGTCCTTAATTGTCTTCATTCTAACTACATTTTCGATATCCAACATTTTCATCGCCTTTTGTAAGACTTCAGTCGAGTATACCTATATACAGCATTATGTAGTGTTCTTCAAAGATTGTTGCAACCACTTTCACCCCAATACGCAATGCTTAGAATTCCCAGAAATATTTACATGGAAATACCTCAGCATCAGATCTAGTTTCCATACGATTGCAGCATGGACGACACAAAACTAGGAGACGGACAATTACACTTAATAAAATTCCTCCGAAATTAAAACCTTAGTCAGGATATTGGCAGATAGCTTCAATAACGCGAGCCACGCAGTTCCATCAATTTTGAACGAGGCTTAATAGTGTCAGTATCACTCTTTCAATGTCTTAACCTATTAATTCTAAGAGAGGTATGGGCACAGCGGATGCATATCGTTTAATGTGGTAGGGCACAGCACAACGAATGTCGTCTCGCTCAAATCTGGAGCAGGGCACATCAGGGGAACTACCTCCTTATTACAGAAAACCGCAGTTTAATAACACTAGACCCTACCCATAGTGTTGTGTTTCTATTGGTGAGTAAGGTCGCCAGAGCTCCAAGAGGATTCACTGTGTTGACAGCTGGGAACCCACGGAGCAAAGCTTGCCCCTTGTCAACGCAGCGAATCCTCCTTTTTTAAAGGGCAATGAACACCCCCAACGCGCATGAAACACCCCTGGAGTTGCAGGCGTCCATAGGCTACGGTGACCGCTTATCATCAGGCGGGCCGTATGCTTGTTTGTCACCATCGTAGTATTAAAAAAAATACTTTTAATCAACCTCTATTCGACTACTTCAAATAGATGGCGCTAGTGAACCAAAGCAGTCGAGCACTCATTAGTGACGCTAATTAGAGTATTTAGACTTTAGCCTATATTTTAATTTTCAGTCCTCTTGTATTTCCAGTTTACAGCATTCAGAATGATCTGGGCATCTTCCCACGTCGCGGTCGGCTTCCCGGTCCATTGTGGCGAACGTGGGACTTGCGTCACATGCGGCACAGCATGTTACAACAGACCTGACCATTCGCCGATATTAATGCACATGCAACCTGAGAAATAGGTAAGGACATCTGTGTGCTTAGTTGCTTACCATAAGTTCTACGTAATTATAGGTCAATAGCGCTTGCGCGATTGACAGAAACTATTGATTGATTTGATTAGTAGCAGTATCTTGAAATTATGGTTAATTGTGCTGAATTGCATCAACCATATTAATATAAGATTACAATGTAGGTATGTACACACGCGTTAAAAGTGCATGCGCAGTTTATGAATGAATTCATTGCAGTTTTGAACGCGATAGTACCTACCATGATTCTAGTAAAAAATAGTATACAATACAATACAATACAATACAATACAATAACTCTTTATTGCACACCTTACAAAACATTACAGAAAAAATAATATAAATTAAAATAAAAACACACAAAAAGTAGAGGTAAACAACAGGCGGTCTTATCGCTAACAAGCGATCTCTTCCAGACAACCTTAGGATAGCGGAGCAAATAAAACAGGAAATAAAGAAACAGTAGGAGGTGCAGAAACAAAAAGAACTAAAGCAAAAAAACTTATACACAATTATAAAATACATATATATTTATACATTTATATAAACGATAAAAGGGCGAGAAAGAGGAAATTCGCAGAGTGGCGATAAATCGACACGAGTTGCGAATAACCTCTTCGCGCGTGTATTGTACGACGTTTTACAGTACATATGGCACTTTGAATATTCGACTCAGGCACGTGAAGTGCTCATTATTGCCCTAGGGCGGTAAAGTAACACCATATGTACTGTAAAACATATGACTATAACTAACCAGCTGAACCCGAAACTTCAGTCGAACAGTCATTTTTCGTGAGATTTATGTAACTTATTATGAGTATTTGTACTTAAACATAGGCCCCTGGGCCCCTATCTATACCGACCCTATTCCTTCTAAAATACTTCAGTGAGTTGGTATAATAACATAACTTTTACCAACTTACCTTCTGTTGTTGTTGTAATAATAAATACTTACCTACTTACTTACCGACTCATTGAGTGACTAAACCCTTACATAATAGTTTTAGGTATTATGATAATACTTACCTACACTACTGGATCTAAAGTCAACACCTACCTCTTATATAGAAGATTATTTGGTGTGTTTTATGTAAAATCCACTGGTTCACTTCTGATCTAATAATGTAGATTCCAACAGCTACTCAATTATTCAGAGTAAACACGTCAATAATTATGCAAAAAGGAAGCTACAAAAGTAAATGTTAATCAGATAATATAGTCATATTTTCCGCTTCTCGAGGTTTCTATTTCCGATTCATTAAAGGCGGGAAAAACTACAAATTACCTACGATACGTATCTGTAAGGTGCAATGAGTCCGTCGTGGTTCTATTCGTACTACAGTATCATAGGTTTATTCTTTATTACGCAAGTTAAATTATTGCCAGTCATTAAACTCCGATAAAAGAGGGTTGTCGTAAGTTTCTTGAGTGTATCTGTGTATCTGTCTGTGGAATAGTAGCTATCAAACAGATACCCGAGTGTTCGAAATGCCTGTTTGGTTTTTAGATATATATCGTCAATATAAAAGCAATCATCTTTAAGGTTTTCAGAACAAAGTGACACAAGTAAAAATATTTCCGCCAATTTTGAAGCCGAACCGTGGATATTTAGGTTTTGCTTTCAAATTCACTGTTTACTTAAGTCTAAATCTATAATTTATGATTTAGTTTCATCCCACCTGACTCTTAACGAGTGTTAAGACATGGTCAGAATCAGAACCGCCTCCCAAGTACCTAACAGCCGAAGATCAAAGTTTTTTTTTAATCGTATGGCTTTAGACAAGAATAGGCAGATACATAAATGTCAATTAAAATTAAATGTTTATATTCAGTGCGTTGAGCCACGCAATAGCGTCGGGTGTTAGGTGTAGCAGGTCTTCTGGCGGTCCCGAGTATGAGTGTAGAGGGCATCGCTGGATTATATGCTCCATAGTTTGGACTTCTTCGCCACACTCGCACATAGCAGAGTCCTTCCACCCCCATTTATGCAGAAAGTAATTGCAGCGACCGTGACCCGTTCTAAGTCTACTCAAGCGACACCACACCACAGTCTCCGGGGAAGGTTCAACCCCAGTGGTTTACATATTGGGTCTATGGTCTCCACGTGAGAGCCGGCAGAAACAGTGGCCCATTCAGTTTTCCAGGCTTCAGTCACATTGAAACCACTGAGATTTCGGGCAGCAGCATACGCAGGACTGCGGGACTTTAGGCGTTCGGGCGGTGGGTAGAAGAACTCATTGTAGATTGGCAGTGTTGGGTTGGAACTGATCTTCTCAGCTTCTCTCCTGAGTGCATATTTTCGCCTCAAGTGTGGAGGTGCTATATGGCAAAGTGTCGGTAGCCAATAGGAGGGAGTGGATTTAACCGTTCCTGATATACAACGCGTAGTCTCTAGATCAAAGTAAAGTAGATTTACAGATAATTCTCAAGAATTATCATAATATTTACTTCACGCCAGCATCCTGGGTACAATGCCTGAAGGACCTATTTTAGATAAGGTAGGTAGAGGTAGGCACTACTAGGCAGTTAAGTAAGTTACACTCACTGTATATATTTCGAAAATAAATGTATAAAAAAACGAAAGTTAAATGGAAAATACACTGGACACTGGTCAGTAAAGTTCAGCACCAAGATAAAATCAAAGTATCTACATACATATTTAGGTATCAAAGTACCGGCTCAGCCTACCGCCCCGCATTCCTTATCGATCGGATATTTATGTGATCACTTATCGATCCTCGATCGTATCTGGGTCGGCGGGGTCAAGTTCACTGCTACCTGCGCGGGCGTCGCGGTAACACATGACGGTCAATCCGGAGGTCGCTGGTTCGAACCTCCGCTCCTGAGGTTTTCTGAACTTATGTTCCTGTAGTTATTTTAATTTCTAAGGACACTTCTTTGTTTTTAAGTTTGAAGTTTTTTTGCGACAGAGAGTGGTGATCCCCGGATCCGGCTCCTACCTTGTTCAACAAATATCGCTTGCCATCCAGCGCGGCAATGCCGCGAGCATTTTTGGCACGTTTGGGCAGGGTGAAAGCCGGACCGAGGTATAGTTAGTTTAAGTTTAAGTTTAAGTGAGCTGTTATTTAGTGTACTGTAGTTTAAGTTTTATTATTAGGCTTAGACTTTATTTGTAATTTTTATTATAAGACCTATTATGTAATTATAAACTCAGCTAAATACAATACCTTGCTTAGTTTGAACTTATGTGATGTTAAATAAAGTCGATGTCGATGTCTAAGTATCATTTGATATTTACCATCATGGTGTTTGTCAAGGAAATACATTTCCGAGGTGTAGTTGAATTTTTCAACTCGATTTGGTCCAGAGCGCATGGAGACTATAATAGCCCCTTAAGGCGGAGTACGTAATTTTCTTAGATACTTTCGGGATAGGTCATGTTCTGAAGATGTCAATTTCTGAGAGCGTCACGTACTGAGTACCTACGTCACTTTCTTTAATCACCACTTTCTAAGTTCGTCATTTTCGGAGTTTGTCACATTCTGTTTCGTCACTTTTTGCATTTTGCGGCTGTTCTTTACATTGGGGGAAGTTGACCCCTGAGAAACTATTGATACGGACAGGTATGGGATCGATTGCCATAAAAAAGAGGCCATTTTGCCATTGGGCCCTCCGTGCATGAGTAGCCCATGAATGAGAAGCAGGGGCATTCTTAGGGAGCCTTAAATTTACCTACATCTCCAATTCATTATTTTTTTTGACGTTGGAGACCTTTTACATTTCCAAACTTAATTTATTATTAACTATAGAGACTATACATCTTTTGCCATATTACTACGTACATTTAGTGCATGTTAGATATAAGATGTAATGTTTTGAAAAGATGTGTCCCGCCGAGTTTCTTGCCGGTCAAAAGTGTTAAATCTTCTCTGGACTCTGGTGTAGGGTTAGAGCCGGTGTAGCTTTATTTATTTTTCATTCGAGGTTCAAAAGTGCACTGTAACAACTCAAATAGGTAACAACTCACGTAGCAATTTTTCAAGTAGGCATACTTGAAAAAGATTTTTTTTGATTTTTTGATTTTATGTGCATAAAATCCGCACGGCACTGCGGAGCTCGTTGTGGCACCCTCCGTGCCGCACCGCATCGCCGTTCGAAAACGCGATTGGCGTAAGATTCGCACCTTCTCGCGGAGCTACAGTGTGTGCGGTTTTCGTATACAAATAGAGAACTAAAAACCGCAGCGCCGGACGTCGCAGCGAAGTGCGGAGCAGTGTGACATCCGCCTAAATGCGTTCACAATTTTAACTGACTGAACAGTTAAAACTGATGGTCTGTGGCCCGCTTAAGGCCCCCTGCATCATACCGTACGAATGTCCAACTAACGCCCCCTGCATCATACCGTACGAATGTCCAACTAACGCCCCCTGCATCATACCGTACGCATGTCCAAATCGCACCCATTTAGCGACAAACCCACATCTTCCGCTAACGGCAGAACTGGAGCACGGCCGTTCGGTCCACCTGTAAGGCCGTGAGTCACTCAATGGCCGGTATCCTGCTTACTGTCGCAATCTGCCGCTCGACAAACAGACAAACAACTAGGTAAGTTCTAGTGGTTAATAGTTTATGTTTACTAGTTTACAACCCGTCTGGTCTGTCAACTCTATTGGTTACAAGCTCTTTCTTTGAGCCAAATTTCGCAATGTTGCTGTCGCAATCGCAACTGTCGCAAATTGCAAATGTATGGGAAATGCGACATTAAATGGCATCTTTTGATTGCGTTGACGTAGAGGTTTTTTTACAGCTTCAAGGGACCGCAAACCTGTGTATGTGGTATTAATTTTAACTTGCAACCTCTACGCGTTCCTGAGATAAAGGGTCTTGACAGACAGACGGATGGACGGACGGACGGACAACAAAGTGATCCTATAAGTAGGGTTCCGCGTATTTCCTTTTTGAGGTACGATAACCTAAAAATGAACTGATTTTTCTCAAAAAGGGCTAGTAGTTTTGGATCGAGGTCTATGGTCGTACCATGACCATGACTAGGTATTAAGATTGAAGGTGTCAAACACTGGAACCTCTCTCTCTCCTCTTGCCTTGAGAATTTCCTAAAACTTCTTACTACTAACGAAAGTATTCGGCGTTCGCGGCATTAGTATTGTTGATATGACTCTTTTCCTTTTCTTTTGTAGGTAATTAATGTATTTATCCAGTATATATGTATCTAACACTTTTGATGAACTGTTAGTGTTGATTAAGAACCCTGTGGTCGTGAAAGTGGGGCGCGTGACGTCACTTCCTGCCGACGCCGGGCAGGAAGCGTGGGATGTCCTAGCTCGCCTAGATCCGAGCTGCGATCGCTATGATGGTAGATTTACTGTCCCACCTAAACTAGTGGATAGGTAGGTTACGTTCAAATCGCATGGGCCGTTTATGAATGAATTCATTCATAAACTGCCCGTGCAATTTTGAACGCGATAGTACATAACAAAATTTGCGTTTGTGAATTGTAAAGAATAATAAAATTGGCTGTTCGTACTCAATATTGAAAATACTTGTTATTTCTCAAAAATTGCAAAATACAATTTGTTTAATATTGTCTTCTGTTATTCATTGAAATTAAACACTTTAGAACGGATTAATCGCGTTTATTAACACCATCATGTCCCGGCTATGTTTCGAGCCCTTTACAGTTTCATCAGTTCCATTAGTTTCTCAGTCATCATCTTAACCCTGTAAAAACGAGTGCTGTAAAATGCTCGAAACGTAGGGTCATGGTGTTAATAAACGCGATTAATCTGTTCTAAAGTGTTTAATTTCAACAATTTGTTAAAGTTTTTGTTACTTTCTAGAATATATTATCTACTATATTTAGGAATCTTCTTCCTTCCGTCCGTTTAATCAATACCGTAATATTTGGCGTAGGCCTTAGTTTTACGAAAACGACTGCCATCAGACCTCCAACCCTGAGGCTAAGCCTTATTGGGATTAATCCGGTTTCCTCGCGATGGTTTCCTTCAAAAATTCATTGGTACGAGCCGGGGTGTGAACCTGCGAACTTTGGATTGAAAGCCCCACGCCTTTATGGTAGGGGAGTCAGGACACTAACGCTCTCATATTAACAATATTTGATTCAAAAATGTATGGAGTGGTGATTCCGAAATATACTTATCTAATTATTTCGGAATCACCACTCCATACATTTTTGAGGTCAAAGACGGGATATTAAGTACCTACAAATGTATATGAACTAAACCATTACCTTTTCGCATTTTGTTTAAATGGCCCTGTCTAAATTTCCCGCTATGCCGGCAGGTACCGCCCTTATCTGACCACGTGTGCCCAACAATAGACATTAGTACAGAGCCCATACCACGAAAACCGAACGGTTGCGGATTTGTACCTCCGTCTCTGTCACACTTGCTCATTGGAGTGACAAAGAGGTTTTCCAGTCCACCCCAATTTTCGATGTTCGTGGTAGGCGTGCGGGCCACATGTTCCCTGCCCGGCGTTACCTGCGCAGATAAACATTATTGGTGCTTGCACGTGGATACCAGATGTGTCTATTATAAGGAAATTATGATATTTCTAGGAGTTTAAACAGCGGATAGGTCTTGCACTCGCAAGGGTCCCGCAATTTAGAAGGAGTGACCGGAGTGAACGAAATGAAATAAATCATGAACTCAGGTAAGATGGAGAAATCATGATGTGATTTGTATTGATATCTAGGGTTCAATTTTGCATCTAGTCGTGTCGATTTCATAGCAAATTAACAACAAATGAAAGAAAAAAATGTGTGAGAAGAGAAAGAAGAGAAGAAGAAGGGAGGTCACGATCACGACCCTCAATCCTGAGGAACACGACGTAAGGAGGAGGAAAGAAAGAAAAAAATATATAATTACCCAGGTACTACTTTTGCCTACAGTTCTAATTGGCACAACAACTTAAAATTATTCTGCCTTGATGGTGCTAATAATTACGACGTAAAATCCTACTAATATTATAAACGCGAAAGTTTGTAAGTATGGATATTTGTTACTCTTTCACATAAAAACTACTGAATTTAATGAAACTTCACAATAATATAGCTTATACATCAGAATAACACATAGGCTACAGTTTATAAAAATATTGCACAGACGAAATCGCGGGCACCAGCTGTCGTACGAATAGTCATACACGGCCCCCCGCAAAATCGGGAGAATATTTTGTATAGAAAATGTCAGACAAGCCTACTCCAGTTGTCTATGTTCTCACAGGTAAAGTCAGCCCATTTTTACCTTCGTACAACACCTCACACGTGCGTCCACAATGGCAAACCTTCGCACCCAACCTTATCTATTGCAACTTAAACCTCAGATAACCAAGCTGTTTTGGCTAATCACTACCCCAAAACCTGTCGAACATTGTCACGCGATAATAGACTTTGTTACAATCGCAATTGGGTTCTGATTATCTTTATGGCGGTGGGTGAAAAGAAGTAGTATTAATTTTATGGTGTTAAGCCGATTTGTTTGTAATTGTTTTGGTTATTTCGATAATCTGTAAGCGCCAGATGTGTCGGTTCGCGTTCAGGTAAGCAATATATTGGTTTGCAAGCGATTAGGTAATTGGCATCACTATTCATTTGGGTTTTAGGGTTCTGCTGCTGAATTAATTCATAAACTGCCCATGCAATTCTGAACGCGTGTGTACATTTACAAACTCTCTGTGACTGTGACACTTTCGTGCAAAATGACACATGTGACAGTGAGGCAAAGCTTCATTCATTCCCTGTAGACGCTCTTATGGCTCCACAAGAAAGGTTGTGTGCAATGTGCAGTTACCCTTGTGCACATACGTATGTAAACGGAGATAGTGTGTCTATTCTGAGCTAGCGTTTGTGTCAGAACACATATTTGTCGATTACTAAGACATGCCTTATCTATCCGTAGTTTCGGTTAGTCATAGTCCATTTTCACCTAAGACGTCGATACATTTACGTATTATACGTAAGTAAGGATATATATGTTCCGCGAATCTTATCAGTCATACCGGTATTTTATGACCATTGGGATTGAATATATTTCCACTTGTGTCATGCGTAGCGATATTTTTAAAGTGCAGATTTTAAACACCTTGCGCGCCATGCCGTTGACTATTTGAGAAATTTAAAATTTAAGTTATATTGTTAGTACAGTGTACATAATCTTGCCATACACCTTCTTGCCTTGCAATCTTGTCTTGTGGTTGTCTGCAAAGGGTTAGTACTTTTAAATATTTGGGCCACGTTGTCACTTCAGACCTGAAGGACAACATGGATATTGAGCGCGAACGGAGGGCCCTGTCAGTGAGGGCAAACATGATTGCGCGTAGGTTTGCGCGTTGTACGCGGGAGGTAAAAATAACTCTTTTTAGAGCGTATTGCACCTCCCTGTATACGTGCAACCTATGGACGTACTACACGCAACGGGCCTATGGGGCCCTTCGGGTGCAATATAACGACGCGTTCCGGGTGCTGGTGGGGCTGCCCCGCTTCTGCAGCGCATCAGGGATGTTTGCCGAAGCGCGAGTGGATTGCTTTTTTACCACTATGCGTAAGCGATGCACATCCCTGGTGCGCCGGGTGCGGGCCAGCCCCGACCCCATCCTGCGTGCAATAGCCGAGAGGTTTGACTGCCCTTATATGAGTCATTGTGACGACATGCATGTTTCTAGGAGTACCTATTGCGTTTAACCGCTACCTACCTAGGTACCTCTAGAAACAAAGCCCTTTGTTTTTATCAGTGACATTTTTATTCTTATCTTATTTTATTTGTTTTTAATTTTAGATTGTGATTTATGTAATGATTTTATTTATTGGAAATGTATGTTTTATGTGGTTTTTTAGTCTTAAGTTTATATGGATCCATTGATATCTGAAATAAATTATTAATAATAAATACATAAATTATGGATTTAAAACAAAAGAGTTGGTGGCCCAGCGAGCGAGCTATCACGTGATACTTTCTATAGAAACTGACAGATCGTCCCGTATCGGATCGGAACGGAACGGACTACTGTGAGTCATCCTTAATATAAGGCGTGCGACTTTCGCGAAGATGTCGTGGGTTTAAATCCTGCTGGCTCGTACCAATGAGTTGTTCTGAACTTATGTACCTGCGAAATATCATTTGATATTTACCAATCCCTTTTCGGCGAAGGAAAACATCGTGGGGAAACTAGACTATTACCACAATAAGGCTTAGTTTACCCTCTTTGTTGGAGAGGTCAGACGGCAGTCGCTTTAGTAAAATAAAACTAGCGCCTACGTCAAATCTTAGGATTAGTTGCCAAAGCGGACCCCAGGCTCCCTGAAGAAGAAGAAAATAATACTCAGATATTCTGGTGCACAAAATAATGTAGCAGGTGATACAACATACATATCTAAAAGATTATCCAATAGGATAATACTTAAACCCTCTTACGCACAAAAAACGCCGCGTGTCTAAGATGGAAATACCTTTTAATCACTACTTGCCAACAAATGCCAAACATAATGGTGAGCATCTGTCGCACTTGAAGTTTTCTTTCTGTCCCACTTATGCGAAATTGGCGAGTGGGAAAGAGACAAATGTGTCGCGGTTCTTAGGCACATCGACCTAGTTACGGAGACCTTTTCTGCATTTTTATGTGGCCTAGGAACACCTGGATCGGCGCACGCGCACGCGGACTCATAAGCATAACTAGTTGTTTAGTGTCAACTGTCCGTCTGTCATGTGTTTGTTGTTAATTATAGCATAAAGGAATATAGTCAAGATGATGGAAGCGAACGGAATATCTTAAAAACTAATGCTCTATACCCGTCATATTTTACTTAAAAAACAGACACCACATTGTAACACTGTATTTTTGTTATGTTATTTGGATTATATAGGGATTTATTAAACTGTATTTTGCAAGCAAAAAAAACGTTGCGCTAGCTACATAGTTAGGTACTGGAGGGTAATAAGGCCTACCTAAGGGAGATTTATCATAAAACGTAAAATAGCTTATCTAATCGATATATTTTAATGTTAACAAGTAGTTCAGTTCAAACATTACATAATAGAAAAAAGGGGAGGTAAAATCAAAAACAAAAGCACAAAGGGTTTTTAAAACCTTCCCATTAGGGCTTGTTTTACTCCGGCAGGGGAATAAGGCCCACAAGTGGCCTAAGACTTTAACAAGGGAAATAATGTTGATTTACGTGATCTATTTATAATCTTATAATTGTAATAAATAAATCATTCTAATTAATGTCTTTCCCATCACGGAACAATGGTGTTCCGGACCTTTGGGAGGCGTACGCGGAGCCGAAGCCAACACGCAGAGTCCCTTTCGACAATTTAATGACTAAAACTAATAACTAATTACTATTAATCATTCAATAATAGGTGTGTATTTAGTCAAACACCTCGAATTATAATTAAGTACGTTTTGCTAAATAAATTATCAATGTAAGTACTTACATGAAAATAAAGAATTATAATTACTTAAGCATCTTTTTAATAAAAACACCAAAATAAATATTTTGGCATGTAGGCCTTATTTTACATATGGCATTGGTCACCATTTACATAGCCAAAACGCGAGGGCATTAAGGTCTAGCAATATGAAAAACTGCTCACAAAATGTCCTATTCATATTCAATAATGATCGAATTTCCTCAACAGCAACAATTTAGGAGGTACTTAAATGAAATAGCAAAGGAAATATTTATCATTTCTGATACAACTAATACTTGAACACATTAGTGATTCACATGTTATGTCACTAAAGTTAAGGAGGAAATGGAAAATTCTGCGCGACGGAGGATGTCGTTCATGTCGGCAATCATACACTTCATACAATCGGGCAATCATACAATCAGACAATCACGCGAGGCGCTGGCGCCTATGTGCGCCAAATTATGCCGTGAGAGGGACATGATAGCATGCACGAATACCTACAACAAGAGGACTAAGGATGTTTATAGTTACAAGACAGTTTCGCCAAAATACTGGCTATTGCGGTATCCTGGCGAAAGCAGTGGGTACAAAATGGGACTATACCTACATTGGATTGAGGATTTTTTTCTAGTCTTTGTCGGTTAAAGGGTCAAATATTCCCAATGAGGATTACCGGGAGTCGACTTTCCGCTAGGGGCGCTAGTGGAACGTGGATCCTGCGGGAACATTTCAAACGTCACTTTCACATTTCTCTCATACTGACACAGGACCCACGCATGAGTGGCGCCGCCTGGTGAGCGACAATACGGTAGCTCCCATTGCAGTAAACGGGTAAAACAGTAAGAATATGTACGTAATCCGTAAATATATGTGAAGTCCTTGTAGCAAAAAAAAACAACAAAAACGCGACTCAAGTTTAAAAAATGATTCGAATTCCTACTTCTTAATAACTTGATAACCCACTTAGGCAAGGTGAAGTATAATACCTACCGCATCCTCGCATCATTATTGCATTATAAAAATATTTGGCGGCTGACTCACTCGCCAATTGCATAAATATTTCGTACCTTCAATATTTACCAATAACGTTCAGTACAGTTATAGGAAATCCACCAAATGGCGTCGAAGGTGAGGTAGCTAACGCAAATGTACCTAATTATAACTGTTTTTAAAATAAAACTATTAAAATCAACTTTGAAAACTTGTTTTTGTTTTAATTACTACTATTGGATCGATAACAACGGTTATTTTTGGACACAGAAATGATGACAGCAATTTTATTGACACCTACATATTCGAATTACCCACCTGGGCAAGCGATAAATGTTATATTTTTTAATAAAAAAATTATTTTCCTACATTTTAGTCCATTCTTTCGGCTCTACATGGGTATATATATATAAACGACAGCCTGGCCAGTGGCCAATTAAGTTCTCAAAACCATCGGATGTATTTTATGACTACGTTTTTTAAATTTGCCTATAATGAATAATCCACATAATAAAATAAAAAAACCACCTATGGAAACTCCATGTTGGCTGTATGCTGAGTCATAGTCTTAAAAATTTCCCCATTTCCCGCGCTGCGCGCTGTCAAACTGACAGAAACAGAACGGCGTTTGACTTTTTAAAATAAGATCCTCATTTGTCATTGCTCTCAGAGCCTTTTACTTTCATCCATACGTATGAGCAAGATGCACTGCGATTAGTATTAAATTAAGTTCATATTTTTAAACTTGGAATGCCGTTTGTTGGTGACGTCAAAGCGTCCTTGCCGATGTCGCGTCGTATTACGATATGGATGCAAGTCGTTAAGTCATTATAAGCTGCGAGTGTGCGAGTAAGGAATTTGCACAAGTATTGCTAAACAGGTAGTGGACTTCGGCCGTGCGTAAGTGTGCGCAATGCGTTATTGGTTTTTTTTTATCGGCACAGAAATATGTGGACAAGGAGGTGCTAGGATACAGCCGTGAACTTTTTTTTCACTCAGCAAGTCCGTTACGGGAGACTGTAAGCTTCATAAATTTAAAATATTATTTAAGACCTTATCGTTATCTTTGCTGACAAGTGTGACGATTCCTAACTCCACAGGCTACGGCCGGGGCTGTGTGTTTGTTCGATATGGTAGCAATATCAATAATTAATAAAAAATCGTAATGTGTCGTTCATAAATAGATAATTCTTGGTGATGAATTTATACCAATTGTCACGAGGAATAAAGGATGACTCACACTAGCACGGGACGGGACGGGGTGGAACGGGAAAATCTGTCAATTTCTATACAAATAATCACGTGATAGCTCGGAGTCCTCGGATGTCACGTGACGCTTTATTGGTCCCGTCCCGTCCCGTTCTAGTGTGAGTCATCCTTAAGAGTGTTTTAAAGAATTTCCGGTAGTTTTTGACATGATCCTGTGTCGGAATTTCGTGTCATGTCGTGTTTTTTGTGAAAATTGTCAAGAGCTCTTCACAAAAGTACTAGTTTTTAATGATAATATAATGATGCTTTTATTTGTAAAATGACATGTATTATTTGCAAACAAGCAGCCCGCACGTCCCAGCAGCCCCAAGCGACTCCTGTTGCCCATGGACGCCTGCAAACAGTAGCAATGATGCTGGAAATTGACGTCTTAACGCGATTCAGTTGACGACCTAAACTGAGTCGCTTCCATACAACTGAGCCTACACTGCTCGCTTACCACGAACATCGAAAATTGGCATTGACGGGAAAACCTCTTTGTCACTCCAATATGCAAGTGTGACAGTGATGGAGATACAAATCCGCAATCGTTCGATTTTCGTATAGGCCTTGGACTGAATCGCGTTAAGACTACTTAAGACGTCATGGTATAAAGCCCCAGATCATGTATAACCGGTGCCATAGACATACTAATGCCGGACAACTCTCATAGCGCCGAACCAAATCGCTTATACAGTACCAAAAACGTATTTCTAAGGGTGTAATTCTATTAAATGTACAATAACCATTTTCATAAGTAGGCACACATAAATTATTATTAGCCCTGCTCACTCACTTTTTCCATGGTATATGACATCTCTTTCAACTTATCATTTTCATAAGATTGAATGTTGATAAAACTTTCGACCATTAAAGTTATTTTGGCAAGGGTCTGATCATCTCGATCCGTATCTCAACTTTCTAATCCAATCAACGAGGAACTCAATGCACATGATCCATAGTTTTGTTGAAACAAATAAAATTATGTAATTAAATATTTTCACTTGTTATATATATAAATTGTAGATTCATCCCGAAGAACCCTGCCCGATGAACTTATAAAAACAGTCGTTGTGCCCATAGTTAAAAATAGGACGGGTGATGTATCTGAGTTGAACAACTACAGGCCAATATCCCTGGCTACAGTCATAGCTAAAGTGCTGGATGGTGTGCTTGAGAGGCATCTCAGTCGATACGCCAACATACACGATGGTCAATTTGGCTTCCGGTCTGGTCTCTCTACAGAAAGCGCAATCTTAGTCCTCAAGCACACCGTACGGTACTATACAGATCGAAAGACACCGGTCTATGCTGCGTTTTTAGATCTTTCGAAAGCTTTTGACCTGGTGTCATACGAAGTACTGTGGGACAAGCTACGGGAAATTGGTCTCCCTGTGGAGCTACTGGGTATGTTTAAATACTGGTATAACAACCAGACTAACTATGTGAGATGGGCAGAGGCATATTCTGATGGCTACCGGGCTGAATGTGGGGTAAGGCAAGGAGGGCTGACTTCGCCCTTGCTTTTTAATATATATATTAACCAGCTGATCGTCGAGCTCAGTGGCACCAAAGTTGGCTGTTCATTAGGAGGGCAAATGGTTAACAATATAAGCTACGCTGACGATATGGTGCTACTGGGACCAACGATCGGTGCTTTAAACGAGTTGCTGAAAGTATGCGAGAATTATGCAGAGACTCATGGGCTCTGCTACAATGTAAAAAAGAGTGAATTTTTGATATTTAAAGCTAACCGCAGAAGCCCGTCGGTCACCCCGCCGGTGAGTCTCTGCGGAACTCCATTAAGGAGGGTTTCTGAATTCAGGTACTTGGGACATATTGTGACAGAAGACCTGAAAGATGACGCTGATATTGAGAGGGAGCGGAGGGCACTTGCTGTAAGAACCAATATGTTGATCCGCAGGTTTGCTCGATGTTCTGTTGAGGTAAAGAGAACATTGTTTAGGGCTTTTTGCCAATCATTTTATACTTGCAGCCTGTGGATTAACTATACCAAGAAAGCTTACAGTGCCCTCCGCGTCCAGTTCAATAACGGCTATAGGATGCTGTTGGGGTTGCCGCGCTTCTGCAGCGCATCTGGCATGTTTGCTGGGGCGCATATGGACGATTTCCATGCCATAATGCGCAAACGAGCGGCCTCCCAGTTGCGTCGTATACGGGGCAGCTCCAACAGTTTCCTTGCGACGGTGGGTGAAACATGGGACAACCCGTTCAATCGCCACTGGGTGTCACTTCATGTTCCCAAGCATCTGGATTTTAAATAAAAAAAAAAATTTAATTTAATTTTATTGTAAATAATTTATCGTAATTGTTATGTTTTTACTTTTTATTCACAATTTTCATGTTCTGCTATTTTTAAGTAAGTAGTCTAGTCTAACATAGTTTAAGACACTTTGTTATTAACAATTTATGGACCTACGATGTCTGAAATAAATAAATTTGAATTTGAATAATAGATGTCATTTGTTATAGAACTTTTAGCGTGCGAGTCGGACCTACTCGGTTTTTCCCGGCCCGAGTGGGGACATAACGGATTTTCCCTGAGTAAAAAAAGGGTGGAATCACATTTATCAGCATCACTCGTTAAGGATGACTCACTCTAGCACGGGACGGGACGGGACGGGGCGGGACGGAAAAATCTGTCAATTTCTATAGAAATAAGCACGTAATAGCTCGGAGCCGTCAGATGTCACGTGACGCTTTCTATAGAAATTGACAGATTTTCCCGTCCCGTCCCGTCCCGTTCTAGTGTGAGTCATCCTTTAGTATGAAGTTGCATACGTACGCATCTTCAAACTAACGAGCTATTTCTCAAATACAAAATATGTAGTCGTCTGTCTACCTTACTTGAGTCCCTTGGGACGGTGTTTCCTATAAGGAAGTTTCGTTTGGTGGAAGGCTCTAACCTCCAACACCGAACCGTCGTATATAATGGTATTCGTAATGGAACTTAGACCGGCTTACTGATGTGCCGACGGAAACTTTACAATATTGCGAAATATTTCGCATAGGAAAGTTTCAGAAACTTCTCACATTTTTGTATGGATTGAAACTTTCCGCAACGTAAAATGAAAATATCTGTGTAATTTTCAAAAAAAATCCTAGAATTTTTCCAACTTTTTGGAAACTTTCCGCAACTTGCACATCTGTAGACCGGCTTACCTTATGAGGAACATGTTCTTAGGTACAATCCGGTATGAATAGAACACTGCTAGCCACCGTGAAAGATAAATATCATTCAAGTTAAGAGATGGAATCTAAATAAATAAAATAAAAAATAAAATAAAATCATTCACTCTTGATCGGGACGGGCCGGGACGGGACCGGCCTGGGCGAGAGTCATCCTTAAACGAAGAACGATGTTAAGGCTACTTTGGCCATCAGCAGCCTGTTTCATCAATCATCACGATGACATTGCGACAATTGTCTCAATGTTTCTATTGTGCCGCCGACATATGTCACCGACATTATCAGCGTGGTGAAAAGATTCCGGCTTGCAAAAGCCAAATAATAAATTACCATAAATCTAAGATACCGCAATGTCAAAACAGAGAGGTTCCAAAATGACAAAAACCCAAATAGACTTGTTTTCAATATGGTAACTAATGATATGATCTCCAAAATGCATACCGTTAATATGAATTATAGTCATGTAAAGATTACGGTAATTTGAGAGGTAGGCGTAAGGTATTTCATTATTTGGTCATTTTGAGACAAATCTGTTCAGCGTGCGTAGCCAAGATGCCAATCGCTCACGCTTAATAACGTAGCGTAGCTACCTCTCTCTATTACTTCTCTATTCTATTATTTCTTCCTTATTAGTGTGACAATGACAGTTGCGTTTCGTTAGCGACTGAGCGTGAGCGATTGGCATCTTGGCTACGCGCGCTGGCATTGCGACATTCACAATATGGTATTATGATATTTGGTTTTAGCAAACCGGGATCGTGAAACAGGCGACAGGAAGTTGTGTGAGGTAAAGTCGTCGTTTCGTGGTGACATGTTCGCGATCCCATAGCGCCTTTGAAAGCGGCACAGAGGGTGAAACGCCGGAGTGGGATTTTGTGGGTAGGGCTAGCTCTCCTCCTCTCACTAGGAGAGGGGCAAAGAGCGGATGAGCCCCACATACTCCTTCACTATGGTCTTCCCGGGGCCGGAGGGACGATGCGTAACAGCATTCCCCACTCCGACAAAAAAAAGGTAAAGTCGTCGTTGACTGGGGTACGCTGGAAAGTTGTGCTTTCTAATGGGGCCGTGACCGCGACCATCGATCCCCGAGCACGCGACGGCCACCAATTACACACTTTATTTCAACTAAGCATAAATTTTTAACACCAAAAAGTTTCACACTCATTCGACTTTTGAATTGTTTTGTTTACAGTGTACCTAATAGAAAATGCTAGGGCTCGGCTAGGATTGCTAGAAGGTTAGTATTTTATGAAATGATCATTTGCGAATGATACGATCACAGATCACCTGCACTACTACTACTAGACAGAGCGTATAGACCGAGAGCTAGCCACGAGAATAGGTGTCCAATATAGAGCCATGAAACCCCTGTAGCTAGTGTGCCATACTATCATTATTAATTAATCCGGGCCTGGCAGCTGTTGAGCGGTGGGTGTATTGTTCTAACCAACACAAGACAACTCGCAGCAGCATAGGTATGCTGAGTTGCTTCCATACAACTGATCCTAAACTGAACCTAAACTGAATCGCGTTGAGACGTCATGGTATGAGGCCTTACCATGACGTCTTAACGCGATTCAGTTGACGACTTAACCTTCCAATCCAATCCTTCCATACACGTAAAGTGTGCGTTGTTTTTTTTGTTTTAACCCGTAAGTGTGAGGTATCGTTGGATAGGTATTTGAATAAAAATAGGGGTTTGCTAACAACATTTTTTGATAAAGTTAATATTTTCGGAAATAATCGCTCCGGAAAGAAATACCATGAAAATAGCTTTATGAAGAATTTCAAGAAAAATAATTTTGTGTCCCAATATATGTCCAGCAAGCTCTTGGCCGGTTTTTTTAAATTAGTACCATCACGTTCACGTTAGATATCCACACAAAGCTGACAAGCTGTGAAAACCCACTCGTATTTTCTAATTCCGCTTCTCTAACTATTTCCTCAGTTATCCCTTGATATTATCAACTTACACCTGTATAAAACTATGTCCCTACTTATCTAGTGTATGTATAGTACCTATAGACCGGGGGAAAGGAAAATGGACGAAATAAAAGTTCCCCAAAAGGTACAGGTTTCATTCATCATATTAGTGTCAGACCAGACTCTATAATCTATTTGTAAATATTTTTATAACGCGCTGTATGGATACGTACGCAACTAAAAAATTACAAACAGTACTTCAACTCCAAACGATCGCATACAAGTTTTAATTAAAAACAGGTAAGTTCTGAATCTACTCATACAAAATTCAGATCCCATAGAATGTCCTTTATGAAACGCTTTTAGCTTGTATGGCAGCTACGAGTATTTCAATCAAATTCGTAAAGGTCGGGAGTGGACGCTACAATGGATGCGATGGATGGAAAGTTTGGATAAGGGATTATCCCGGGAAACAAAATAGAAGAGTTTGATCTGCCGACGCGAACCTGGTGCTACCTCAACAGACTGCGCACAAGGCATGGTCGTTGCGCTGCGTGCAGGTATCGTTGCGGGTGGGTGGACTCACCTGCCTGTCATTGCGGTGCCGAGGAGCAGAGCATCCAACACATTTTACAAGAATGCCTATCAACTCGTCATAGCGGAGGACTTGAGCAACGAAGCTCTCAAGTGGATTAAAGGATGAGTCACACTAGTACGAGACGTGACGGGGTGGGACGGGAAAATCTGTCAATTTCTGGAGGACACTTGATAGCTCGTAGCCCTCGGATGTCACGTGACGTTTTCTATAGAAATTGACAGATTTTCCCGTCCCACCCCGTCCCTTTGCGTCCCGTTCTAGTGTAAGTCATCCTTAATTCTTTGGAGTTTGATTTGTGATTTCTCTGTATCTGTTAGTGTATAATGTGCCATGCGATTAAATAAAAATTACGTTATCAGACACAAAATAGCATTTGTTATAAAAAAAAAAATTGCTTTATTAGTTTTTTCAGAAGTATTAGAAGAATCGCATTTCGCGTTTTTTAGGCGTTTGTAGGCAGTCACTATACTGTGTAGTTTCGGTGAAAGGCGCCGGCGACCGCAGGGTTCGGATTACCGGGGGTGGCCACCGATATCGACCGGCTGTTTGTCGGCTTGTGTGTGAGCTTCGTTATCTACGGTCAGTTACGTAGCTTTCCGTATTTACACACATTATCCCGCCTGGGATGATCCTAGACGGGGTAATGTTTGTGTGTATCATTGTTAATTTATAAAGCGAGTCGAATATATATTTGGGTCAAACACAAAACTAGATTCGGAATCTTTACGGTGGACTTTTCAAAATTTAGCTATGAAGGTTGGTTTTTTTATTGATCCCTTATCCACATTAAAAGGTACTCCTTTTCTATTAAATTGTAAGATTAAAACATGAGTATTGTCCACATGCCACTAACTACAGATCGGCTCTACAGGTCAGCTGAACACACACTTTTTCTTTCCTGTAGTTAACTGTTTGTGGACATGTAATAATGATTTTTATCATAAAATGCAATAGAAAGGTAATAATGTAGATAAGGATAAAATAAGATCAATCTTGATTAGTCCACTGGAAAGAACGTGAACATTGTTTTGTGTTTGACATACATATTTACGCCCTCAACAGCTCCTCCAGAGCGTTTTGCTTTCCAAGTATTTTGAGGTAAATAAGCTATAGGATTAGGAAAATTTCTTTGCCGTACAATTAACATTCTGATATTGAATCACCAATTCCATACATGACTTTACTTTCTTCGCAGTGGCACAAAAAGTAACTTCCAGACATACTGAAACTTAATTATAGCTTAAGTATTTGAAAATTGAAAGAGATGTCATATACTACAGAAAAAGTGACCAAGGCCGCCATTACTCAGGGCTGGAATCGAACCAGCGCCCTCCTGCAAGAGGGTCTTCCGCGAAAGCAGGATACCGACAGAAATTACTTTCGTCACTTATGTGCAGCAGATACAATTGTTTTATACGAGTATATGTTTCACGTATTCGGCAGTTAAAACCTGGAATTTGTTACCAGAATAAGTACTTAATTCAATCCAATTCAATTAATCGTAATAGGTATGTACTCGTACTTACTTGCTTTTGCAGACAAAATTCCAATCATTAAACGACACAAAAGTAACCGCAATAAAACGGTGGTTGTCCATGAGTCATTTATTATTGTGTTAAATTATTTTAATTGCTAATTATTTCTGTTAACCGAAAGGAAAACGACATTTGAATGAGGAATTTATTTATTGTTTACATTTTACTCAATTGATGTTACGTTAACAAAATATTTATTCTTGAAAATTGTAGGCCTAGCCTTATGAAGGTTTAACCAAAAGCTTAGTAAATCGTTTATCAGTAGGGTACCTACGCTCCCGGTAGGAACTGATATTTCATATTAAGAATCTCGAAAGATCCGAACGTACCATAAATCCCGATATTAGCCATACCAAGCCAGACACGGGAGCAAACCCCATTTATCTAGTTAATGAAAGCTTAACAGTAGAATGCTCTCATGGAACGGAACCCTAAATTAGGTACATAAGTAGTACTACTCGTGAAATGTGCAACCCCCATCCACTCAACACGTCTGGGGCCCTACCATGACATCTTAACGCGCCCAAAGAGATGGTCGAATCAGGTCTCAGGTCAGTTGGAGCTACCCATCAACGACTTCTTCCATCAGGCGACAAACCGGATCAGTTGGAGACAGACTGCTGATTGCTTGAAAAGGAGTCAAGCAAGATCCTCACTAACGGGGAAACGATTTGGAAGAGAAGATCTAGGTTTCCCCTATGATGAATGCTCTCAAAAGTCCACCTAAAACGTTTTAAAATAGTCTTAAACAAAAACAGGAACTACTGTTAGTCGTTCTACCAGCGACTGTTTAAAAAACCTTCACGCTGAACACGGTTAGATGTGAGGAACCAACCCTAGAGTGCGTACAATACAACTTTGTTTCATGTAGTGATTCTGCCCACGAACCTCAGATACGAAGGTAACGAAGGCTCTACCCCTGGGCCTTGTAGGAGAGAGAGAGAGAGAGAGAGAGTTTGCCTCTCTGTCACACTTGTACTTCTTATGCCATCATGACATTGGGGCATACTTCATCCGCGGATCGCGGTAGCCCCTTTGATCCTACCTTGTGCGTTACTGATCGGAAATACGTCAATAAATCAATAGCGGCGAGTCAGGTGCGTGCACGCAGCGTAACGCCAGCTGACCGTCACGCGCCGCCGCCGCCGAGATTCAACTACATGCCCACCTGCTGACACCTGTCAAGGAATATACCGGGAAAATTGCAGTAGACAATAAGGCTCAATTTTGTATTTTGTGTCCGCGCATTCCTTCGCAACTCCGCTCCTCCAAGTAACATAGGCAGTGGATTCCGCAGGCGTATCGTTTCATCTCTGCCGGAGTACAAGCCCAAATGGGCATACATGGGTCTGTGTTGCGACTAGTCCGTACCCAAATTAGATCGAAGTGTGCAAGATTTCATACCGGTCTGGGTTGTCCCTACACAAAATTAGATCGAAGTGTGCAAAATCTGTTGTAGTTGTCTCATTTTCTATGTACACGTAGTACTGTCCGATGTCCTCATTATAGATTGTTTTTTTATGTAGTGTGAGAAGTGCGTCTGTGCACGTTTCCCCCTCAATGACAGAATAATTTGTTCGGTAAGATTACGGTTTGCCGTCTCCCTTCTAGTGTGTTGGAAGCCTGCGTTGCTCAAAGCTCCGGTGGTTTACTCGTATAGTCGCTATCACAAAGGTGCTCATAATAATCTCTCTGCCTCTTATATCAGGGTTTTAATTGGCTTGTTCAGATATTTTTGGCATCCAGGCTGGCTATATCTGATGGCACATATCTGCGCTAAATACTATACATAATATAAACTTGAATAAGTAATATTAGACGAGCCAAAATGCGCTACTGCGTGATCTATTAGTCATTACAATGTTGGCTTAAATACACGAAAAAAACGCATAGGTAAATTTATTCGGTTTAAAAGTACCTAAACTAAAATAATGGCATAGTAAACTAAAAGATTTACGTATTGTAAGAAACTAAATTATAACATATTAAAATACAAATTTAAATCTATAAGTAATCTATAAGTAAAGTAGTGTTATGCTGGCTTTCACTGGAAACCATTTCAATTTTACTTTTATTAATTAGGCTGCTTATATATTATATGTATGTATATATATATATATGTATATATGTATGTTTTTATTTGCTTTATCTGAGTATATAAGTATATATTAGTATATATAAATATATAAATAATGTTGCCGTTCCTCGGTAAACGCGGCTGATTTGGGGTCCACTTAAAGAAGGTTGTACGTGGATTTAAGGATTTATTTTTCTTGTGTATTTAGATGTGGAGTAGGCCACAAATATATATGTATTTTATAATTGTGTATAAGTTTTTTTGCTTTAGTTCTTTTTGTTTCTGCACCTCCTACTGTTTCTTTATTTCCTGTTTTATTTGCTCCGCTACCCTAAGGTTGTCTGGAAGAGATCGCTTGTTAGCGATAAGACTGCCTGTTGTTTACCTCTACTTTTTGTGTGTGTTTTTATTTTAATTTATATTATTTTTTCTGTAATGTTTTGTAAGGTGTGCAATAAAGAGTTATTGTATTGTATTGTATTGTATTGTAAAACTAAACTAAAAACTAAAATAAAACTAAATAAAAACTAAAATAAATCTAAAACAGGCCCCTGCGGCATGGTACCCAGGACACTGGCAACATTTCCTCGCTAGATTGCTAGACTAAAACAGTGGCCAGCAGATATAGCAGAGCTGCCGAGGTACTCACAAATATCTAAACACGCCTCTACTGTCAAAGCCTTAGAGTGCATGTTCAGATATTTGTGAGTACCTCGGCAGTTCCGATATATCTATACTACATTGTACCTATTAACACAAGGTTGCTTATTTTAACCCTGATCCTATTTCAGATATCAAACAGTAATATAGTGTTTATAAAAGAAACCTATTAAAATGCTAACCCGACCAATTAATAGAGCAATTTAGCAGCGATTAACTATATCCCCGTGGTTAATGCCAACGATTGAGATTACAAACAATGCGGTATTGTGTTGTGGCTGCGGAAGGGTTAATTCTGCCCTTAGAGAGCTGGGAGAGATGTAATACGTTTCAGAGTGGTCACAAGGGAGTTAAAGTCCCATAGATTGGGTATAGGTCCCAACTGTCTTTTGGTATTGGTGTAAAACAAAAGTCTGTAGCCTATACAATATAGTACCTGTAGGTACATATATTCCGCTTTGCTCAATTAGGATTACCGCGAGTTAATTCGCCGCTTAGGCGCTAGGGGAACGTGGGTCCTGCGGGAACATTTCAAACGTCACTTTGACAATTTTCTCATATTGACACAGGACCCACGCATGGGTGGCGCCGCCTGGTGAGCGATAATACGGTAGCTCCCATTGACAATTAGTGTTTAAGTACCTATATATAAAGGATGACTCACACCAATCCGATCTGATCCGATTCGGGACAATCTGTCAGTTTCTATAGAAAGGATCACGCACGGCAATCCATAGCTTAGAGCCCTCGGAAATCACGTGACGTTTTGTATAGATACTGATAGATCGTTCCGGATCGGATCGGATTGGTGTGAAGTATAACTACTTCATAAACAACAAACATATCTATTTTTGTTAAAGGATTGCTATTCCGAGCGCCTATGGAGGCCCGTTTCCTAACCGAAGTCATTGTCCTTTGATACTTTTTTAAACAAAGAGACGAAAATATTCTGCACATCATATCATATACCTATCATGATGTATTTTTGCGAAAGGGGAATGCGAAGATAATTGAGGATAAAGTATTGTTATGTTTTAGATAGTACATTCTAAGTAGATAGACTCATTTTAAAATTATTTGCATTTGTTACGTACTTATGTAATTTCTACTCTGGATCGTAAGCTCTTTGGAAAAAAAATGGGTGATGATCATTGTAAATAGCACCCTTGATAAAATACTGACTTCCAGACAATTTAATACGTATAATTTAAACTTGCATGAGTCATCTGACATTAAATTGAAACTGTTAAATCTCACGTATTTTTATCACAATAGGCGTGACATGTTTCGACTGCATTAGGCAGTCATCGTCAGACAGACAGTGCCGTTGTGTGACTTGTGTGATACCCGAGCCGCGAAGGTTACAAGCTCTGTTTTTCCGACGATGACTGCCCGATACAATCGAAACAAATGTCACGCTTATTATGATAAAAATACGTGCGATTCGATGGTTTCAATTTAAATTATAACGTATTTAAATCGCATCTACGCCTTGTCTAGTCTATGATTGTTCAACCCTTTCCCGCGATATTCCCTCATCCCGCGACATTCCCTCACTCCATAACTCGTTACGAAAACTGGGGAGGTTGGGCATGACGGATCAGTCGGAGGGTGAATCAAGGTCAAGGGTTATTCATTTAAGCGTGACCTTCAATTTGTCCCCCTAATATGTAAATGCAATAGACGTTGATTAGTCTGTTTGCCAAATTAAAATCGCAAATAGGTTGGGTTCGTTTCCTTCTCTACAGGCACAAAAAGATCTGGCGCGGCGCCCATATATTTGTATTTTTTGGATAATCTTAAAATCTGAACCTGAATTTAAATGGGCATCCTAAACATATTCTTCAGCTACAGGAGATCAATATAATTATTAACTAAAGAAAAATTATAGCGAACGATGATACATTACAAAAAACAAAAAAGTTAGAGCTCACCGTGGTCTGCTCCATATATCTCTCTGTTTAATTTTCGAATTTTCTAGTCATTTCTCTAAACATCATTATACAGTTTCATCATTACATTGTAGATCGAATGCACTCTGGATTATTTAAGTAGGTACTGTATTAAGGATGACTCGCACTAGAATCTAGAACGAGACGAGACGGGACGGGGCGATACGATCTGTCAATTTCTATAGAAATTATCACGTGATAACTCGGAGCCTTCGGAAGTCACGTGACGATTTCTATAGAAACTGATAAATCGGCCCGGCCCGTTCTGGTGTGAGTCATCCTTTATTGTCATAAATATTGAACTTGAACTATTCATTTTCATAAAGTTACGTATTACCAGTCTTCACGATGGTGCACAATTATTTTGTTTTTCAGTTTCACCCTGGCCCGCTTAACTCTCAAGTACCAATTCTGGAGGGTGAATTTATTTACGCAAGCCACGCGTAATTTCACGAGGGCCGAAAATATTACTCCCTCCATAAATAACTGTACAAATGGCGTTAGCCGGGAAAAGGCAAGTTAGGCTTATCTGCCAAATGGCGTCTAGCCGTCTAGGAATGGTGTTTGGCAGCCACTGCTGTGTTAACTTGGATTTATTGCGGAAACGTACTCGCCGCAGACTCGTTCGAAGAATATGATACGAGTATGTCTAAAGAGTTACTACCCTTAAAATCCAAACGTGCCTTTCTACTTAACTCTTGTTTCATCGCGTTTTACAAAGATACAATTTACAAATTGACTACCTACAACATAGGTAGGTACACTAGGTACCAAGAGGCTATACGAGTACATAATAATTTTGTAGCTTAGAAACTTGACATTTTCATCAGCAAAAAGGCTGCCCATTTTTTCGGGGGATGGGCACGTCAAATGTTATAGCTATTCGTACGTAGGATAGCATACAAATAGCTATGTCAGGTAAACACCAGTCCATACAATAAGTATGATACTATGCCATACCCATTCGGCAGTAGGCCTGTCTATTGCTACAACTCAAAGCTTATAAACGATATTCGGAAATACACAGCCTGAATACGGATTTGAAGACAAAGATTTGTTGTTTTGATTTTGATCCTTGTTGTAATTCGTTTTATGTAATATTAGGGAATAAAACCCAATTTTGTTCCATTATCAGCAAAATTGTAAAAATAATTAAAAGGGTACAATATTCGGTTATGTCTCTAAGGGGCTAAAACAGACTCGTTTTCTGGCAGAAGTACAAAACTCTATAAACTACCTTCAGTTGCTTTCACAGTCCTCGCATAAACTCTGTCACCATCCAATAGGTGCCCAGGACTGATAGCAGGCTTAATTTGGCACAACTCGTATACCATTTTCGGGCAAGTTCCTGGCCATTTGTTGTGTTATAACTGTTATAACTTTTGCCATTTGTCAATATTGCATTCAGTTTCAACTGTAGCTGTGCTACGTGTAGGGAAATTTGAAATGAGTCAATTTATTGTATTTATTTACCTTGTTACTTGTGTTGTAATTGTGAGTCAGTAGTTAAGTTTCACGATAGTTGCGCTTATTATCAATGTATTGTTTACCTATATGGGCTATTTATTTATGAACCCTATAATTCTACGTGATCTATAACTTGAATGGCCTTTTTAAGTATGTTCGATCTTTTGACTCAACGTTCCTTAGATTTCAAAGTTTGTAGACTGTATTAGTCTTGGTAAGTATTTGTGTGTGTATTTGTGGTAATGAATTTGAATTTCTACCGAAAATAACATAACACCGAATCGGTATTAGATACGGGATTATGTCAATCGGAATTTTAAATATTCGTGCTTTCATGAGTCGGAATTTTTGTGATCTGAGTTTTGATAGGTCGGGATTATAAAAATTGGGATTATGAAAATTGGAAAATAGTACCTATTTCGGAATATCAATTGGGTGATCCCAGATGTACTAATTACACCTACTTCGAACTACGATCGATCGATCTGGACTGTAGTCGAGATTCAGAGATAATGAACTATGTATAGAAAGCCTTGTATAAAAAGTTTACATGCACTGTCGACCCGCCCCTGCTTTGCACGGTTATTATTATACTTATACTTAAACCTTCCTCTTGAATCACTCTATCCATTTAAAAAAACTGCATCAAAATCCGTTGCGTAGTTTTAAAGATTGAAGCATACTTACATATGTACATACATACAGATAGCGGGAAGCGACTAATGTTTTATATACTATGTAATGATGGGGCTTGGGCCGTTAACTCTACAGCTATACCTACCCTATAGCTACCCTATTCGTTTCTTCCCGATTCCGGTTCACGGGGAGTAGTAAAATGGCTAAAGTTATATAGACGAGAAACTCTCGTCATAAAGGATTTTTCATTCTTTTCTCGAAACAATTCCCATAAAAATCCAGTCAAATAACTTAAACTACTTCCTTCACGGCTGCAGTTAAAGCCTAACCACAGTAACGGTATACATTTGATAGTTCTTACTACAATGACGTAGGGTTAAAAATCACTTGATTCAGGGATTTATACTGGCTGGGCGCTGCTGTCTGCAAAGTTTGCCAAACTGCTTGCCACTCAAACTAGTAGTATTTCACTATAATTTTCATATAAGAATACTAGCCTTCATGTTCTACTAAAACATGGCTCACACTAGAACAGGCCGGGGCTGGGCTCTTCTATCAGTTTCTATAGAAAACGTCACGTGATCTCCGAGGGCTCCGAGACCCGTGATTCTTTCTATAAAAATTTACAGATCGTCCCGTCCCGTTTTAGTGTGAGTCACCTGATGGATTTCACGAAGTTTGAAAAAGATATTTGAAGGATCTTACGGTGTAGGGCTTTAGGCTGAGGCTTTGTCTGTCAGTGAGTATGTCTGTTTTACCTGTAGAGGTTAGACGATGTAATATGCCCCAAGTAAAGGTTTCATATTTGTTCAATTTTACGAGTTAGGCACTGAAATTACATAATTGAATGTCGGCTGTGTAGACAACTAATCTTTTCCCTGGGAACGATACAATTTCCTTTTGGTTGTAACTCTACGAACTGTGATATAATACCTGCCTACCAGAAATAAATTATTCATTCTATTCAATTCAATAAAATATACTCGTATCTTGCTTATCAAAAGTGACCTCATTGCTTTAGTGATGTTGGGGCTTCCAAACTCCATGGTGACTTGACTGACTGGCCGATTGACTGACATACTTTTTTGGAAGCTAGGAATCTAAATTAATTTAATTGCTCAAAGGTTAACTGGAAGAGATCCCTAAATGGGATAAGTTCGCCTTTGTACAAATATTTGTGTTATTTATCTTGTTTTTTTTCCCCTGTTTTTGTGCAATAAAGTGTTTTACTACTACTACTACTACTACTACTAAATTTAAAAAGTGACATGATTGGACAAGACGGAAAAGACGGCAGTTTTGGAGAGAACTCAAAGAGCGACAGATGAAACATTTGGTCCTTCGAACCGGCTTTTCGACTTTTATCAATTTTATAACTCCTGCGTTTCGTTGCGCTTACCATCTGTATGCCGATGATCTTCAGCTGTATGACCATTGCAAAGTGTCCGACATCTTACTCACGATAGGAAAACTAAACCAAGACCTATTGCACATTCAACAGTGGTCCGAAAAGTTCGGTCTGTTTGTAAACCCCTCAAAGTGCCAGGCTTTGTCATTGGTAGTGCTAAACAACTTGCTAAGCTTAATCTTGATGCGATTAGTCCAGTGCAGTTTAACGGTACTCCTATCCCTTTTGGCCCGAGTGTTAAAGATCTAGGCGTGCATTTGGACTGCACACTGAGCTGGAGACCTCAGATAGCGGAAGTCAGTCGGAAAGTTACAGGCTCCCTTCACTCACTCAATAAGCTCAGGCACTTTCTGCCAGTTAAGACCAAGGTGCTTTTGGTTAACACGCTGATATTGCCCATAATCGACTATGGTGACGTGTGCTATCCAGATTTAAACGGTGAGCTGCTCGATAAGTTGGATCGTCTCCTTAATAATTGCATCCGATTTATTTTCTGCCTCCGGAAATACGATCACGTGTCGGAATTTCGTAGGCAGCTTGGTTGGCTTCCCATACGTCAGCGTCGAAACATTCGTATGCTTTGTACCCTTTACTCTATTTTAAATGATTCTCAGTCCCCTGAATATCTCAAACACTTTTTTCGCTTTTTTGGTGCATCCCTCGAACGTCAATTTCGCTCTTCGGGCAATCTATCCCTTTCCATCCCACTTCATCGAACAGATTTCATGTCCAATTTGTTTACCATCCAAGTAGCTCTCCTCTGGAATAGCCTTTCTCCGGAAATCAGGAAATTGTCAAGCAAATTGGCCTTTAAAAGATCTGTGCGCGATTACTTTGCTGGCAGTGATAAAAAAACATATTAAGTTATAAAGTTTCCACGAGTTTTATCGGATATGTATATATTTATATTTATGTATATATATATTTTAATATATAATATTTATTTAGGTATGTATATTATTATATGGGTATTTGTATTTTATATTATTTTTTATGCGTAAGTTGGTTGATTTATGATAGATTTGCTTTGTTTTTGTTTGTTAGTCTACTTTGTTAAATGCACCGCCTACAGTTTTTCTGTTTTGTCTTAAGGTTAGCTGGTAGAGAATGCCTTATGGCATTAACTTCGCCTTTTGTACTATAAGTATTTTCTTTTGTGCAATAAAGATTAAATAAATAAATAAACCGGATATTGATACCAGAAAATGGAGACACGTTCCTACACGAAGAAAAAGCAACAGGCTGACACGCTTAGCCTGCAAACTCACCCGCCGGCTCGGGCACACTCACCAGTCGCCGGGCCGAGCAGCCACCGCGGACGTCGCGCGCAGTCACCTCCTGTCCAGGGCAGCCGCGCACCGTCACCCATATTCGTGCGAGGCGGCCGCGCGTCGTCACCGATCTCCAAGCGAGGAAGCCGCGCCCCTTCGCCCCTATCCGTGAGATGCAGCCGCGCGCCATCACCCCTGTCCATGCGGGGCAGCCGCGCGCCATCGCCCCTGTCCATGCGGGGGGTTGCGCGACCTCACCATGGTCCAGACGCGCCAACCGCGCTCTAATGTATTCGGCGGTAAGCAGGACCCCATCACCTAACCCCCCGCACCCATCACGCCTGACCCGTGAGCCATCACCGGCGCCGTCATGTGCCTCCGTGGCTTCGTCGTCAGGTTGCAGGTCAACTTGTAAAGCCTTTCCAGTTAACTACCTTCGTTAAGTCATCCTTTGTTTCGGATTATTTGGTGACAGGTACATTTTTAATTTTAAAGCTTGCCGATCGGCTGGCTCGCTCCGCTCAGCGGTGCATGTATTGTTGGTTTTTGTAGAGTCGACGCCGGGGGCGGCACCGCCTCCTGTGACTCCAGGTGCGGGTTCGGCATCTGTGACGTATCTTCTGCGGTCGGGGACGGCGGAGGAGTACGTTGTACAACAGACATTCTACATTCTAGGCGTTATAGATACTAGGCAATCAGCAGTTTAAGAGGTGTTTCTTTCATGGATCGGAGTGGAGCTATGCTACGTGCCGTATTTATTGTTTTGTAGGAACCAGGAGAGAAGCAATTATAAGGAGTTCGTTAGAGATTCAACAATTCTCGGCCAACGTAAAGGCGCTGGGTACCAGGCGAGCAGGAAAGTGAAGCGACGCAGCATGCACTCACGGCGGCTAAGGCGTTAGGTACCAAGCGAGCAGGAACGCGAAGTGATGCAGCATGCGCTTACGCCGACCAAGGCGCGTAGTACCCGCGCGGCGAAGTAAGATAATTATAGCTATCTCTTTCCTGCAACCGTCTATAAATTAAATTAAATTAAATACTCATTTATTTCGGGCAGGACCCATAGATATTTTAGTACTGTACATTCTTATTCACTACTGTTAGAACATACATATTATTCCATTATTTAATTTTAAGGATAAATCGGATGAGCAACTTTAACATTATTAAAGTATTGTTCTTTATCATGCACGGATATTACTCACAGTTACACTGCTGTTATGCGGTCCTGGTAGTTGCAGCGAAATTGACTAAGTCCGGCAGTAAGCTCAAGCTTGTGTTACCGGTACTCACAACGATATATATAAATACTCGTACATACCTACATAGAAATCATCTATGACTATGACTCAGACTCAGGAACAAATATCTGTGTTCATCACACAAATAAATCCCCTTGCTGGGATTCGAACCCAGGACCATTGGCATAACAGGCAGGGTCACACGCCAACCGGTCGTCACATATATGATTTACCATTACGAGTGTTTTTGGAACTGACATAACATTTTATTGACATTATTAATTATAATATACATATTAATTACTCAGAGCTGCTGTTTTGTTGGTTGAACTAGTTACGATGCTCATTAACTGCGGCATCAGAATATTTCCATTGTCTGCTTAATTATAATGAATGATTCTCACTTTAAAGCCAATCTTTTGTCAATACAACACATGTCACATATGATCGGCACATGATAATCTCACTATGTTAATCCGGGTTTCTCTGTCGCCAACAATGGCCGCGGTTCCCAGCGACGTCGATATGCACTTTCGCTGATAACAGCGGCGTTGCGCGCGCGCAGCGGACGCGACGCGCTCCGGTGTCACGAGCCCCAGGTGATTACTACCAGTGTGCTTACCATGGGCACAGCGTAGGGATGTATTCCATACAGTGAGGTAACTTTATACACGGCCAGCGGCTCGGCTCGGTGGTCGTGCTGAGGCTCAGGGTTGTTAAAACCTATGCGATCCATTTTACACCCCTTAAAATAGACCGCCGAATTTTGATAGAACTAAGGACTTTACTGTATTTGTCACTTGTTGAGTAGGTGATTTCCGCAGTTTTCGTGGCTTTTTCATTATTATTTACTCGTACACTTGCATATCCGTTAAATCGACTATAGAAACCTATGTAGGTACTAGGTACAGTCACGAGCTTTAATTTGTGATCCATTTCGCAAACATTTCCTTTGTATTTCAATACAGTTTGACAGGAATGTCAACCTTAAGTGGGTCACAAATTAAAGCTCGTGACTGTACCTATTTACTATAAGTATATAAGTATATTTACTATGTTTTTAAATGCAGAGGCCACCTAAACGATGAAGCGTTGCTAAAATGACTATAAAATATAATAATTAGTCGTTATCTTTAAGTTATTCAATAAAAAATGATTTATTTTAAAAACATTTTATTTTCATCGCATTACAAATAACTTACAAATATACGAGTTTACATTATTCATTTGTACAAACACTTGTATAAAAGTTAATAATTTGTTTTGTTATCTTGAAGTATTTCCATTTTAAAAGTAAGTATATTGATTGATAAAAGGTCATTTAATAAAGAATAATGTCAAACAACAGTTAATGAAATCATTACATCATCAGGTCTATTAAAAGTCATCAGGATACTGTGAAATACTTATTTATGAATTCTTTTGTATTAAGATTGATCAAAAACATAAAATCAATGTGGTTAATTCCGTCAAAGAGACTACTCCGTCGAATCCTCGTCTGTAATATAAGCACAGTATACGCAGTTGCTCGATGAACTCAGGATAGCCTGCTGCTTATCAACTGAATCGGCAGTTGCGTACTGTGCTTAATTATATTCAACGCAGGAATCAGTACGGAATTAGCCACATTGACCTTAGTGAAATTGTCATTGTTAGAGGGCGACATTTGACCACATAAAAAATTTAATATTTCCATCAACGTCGTAAGAAATACGTTACAAAATATCGAAATAGGTAAAAGTAGAAAAATGTTTAAATTACTTTACAAATCATGCAATCAAAGTGAACAACAAATAAAATAAAATAATATTAAAAATTGAAAAGACCTACTTATTATATAGAGACATTACTTTAAGGCAACTTTAATACTAATGTTATATTACTTACCTTTATTTACACAATTTGAACACACGTTATCAAGGTGTAACACAAAATAATACAATTATTTGTACTAATCTCCTTATAATACAGTAAACTAAATTAACTTACTCTTAAGTGGCCAAGTGGGATATGTCTTATACAAGATATGGTTACGTACAAAGCGTTACACATGTTATAATAATCAAAATAATTTAAAGCTGCCATATTAATATAATTATAGACCTATCTAGAAAAATATACGAATGAATTAGACGTTTTCTTAATACCATTCGTCTATTTAACTCGATGGGGTAACATGGGCCTCACATTTCGTTAATGCATTACTTTATGCATGGAAGGACGATTTTTATTACAAAACTATGTTACTTACGCCATCTTGCAGAAATGAACGTGTCCGTGAACACACCCCTTTAATTCATGAAGGAAAGGTGTTGCCATCAATAGGACGTCACATTTAGGAGCGATTACGTCCAAATTAAACGTCAGACATAAATTTGTCAAAATTGTCAATGGATAAGCCTTTTATTTAGATACACATAAACTGACAACAGCCGCGAGTTTTTTCTAGACGGAAACAGAGTAAAATACACCATATTTTTATCAGCATAAAGTTTATAATTGTTAGTTAATGGTGTTTTAATAGCACAAACGATTCGCGCGAGTCACAACATGGTTATGCTACACCTGGTTTCCATTTGCGTGCATTTTGCCAAAAGCAAAGCTGTTTCTATTACTAAGGAAGACAATGTCCTTGTTTGTCAGCTACGGAGTCAACGGGGTCGTTTAAGAGGATTTATAATACGCAACGTAAGCTTTTAGAGATGGATGCTATTGATACCGATGCTTTGAGTGATTTAGTTATAAAATAAAGTAGTTTCGTCTGGAAGGGACACACCGTTAATATCGTTTACTTCACTGCTTTGTGTTTAAGGTGAATGTTTTATTGATAAGAAAATGTATCGATGTGGTGCTGATCCGTAGCGGAGCTTTAGTGTCTATTAATTCGACTTTTACAATTTCCCTTAACTATGGCGTGGGATAAAACTATCAAGAAGTCAGTCTTTCGATCGGAGGATGTGGGAGGAAGGTCCAGGATCACGAGATGATGCAGTTCTTGTCATTCTGGGCGTTCTTTCTCTGGCGTTCCCTCTTGGCGCACGCCACGGCGTCGTTGGGTACGTAAGAGATTCTCACGCCACCGTAAGCCCGTCTGGTGGGTAGAGTGTAAGACTCGGCTGATGAAGAAGACGAGGAACACGTGCTGCAGTAGCTGCTTGCGTCATCGTCTCTTACTTTCTCTTTCCTTGCCGGCTCGTCCGGCTCGAACGCTTGGTTGTCATCACCACAGAACCTTACAGTTCTACCTCCTCTTGGTTTTCTTGGTGAACTCCCGTCTACTAAGGTAAGTTCAGGCATTGAAGACGAATGTCCAGGGTTGACAACTTGCGCATCCACAGGGTGCGGCGGTCTCCAGTCTTCAGGTGACTCTTCCTGAGGTTCTTCGGACGTAGGCGTCGGTTGGATCTGGTGTTCGGTTATGGATTGTTCTAGACGCAGATCAGCTAGGGCTCTGTCGAGGCTGAGGCAAGCGTGTGGCGGGGGAGGAGGGTGTGGGGGCGGCGTCTCGGGGGCTAGAGACCCGCTCGGCTCTGAGTCTGCGTCTATGTGTGGCGAGGGTTCTCGCTGCGGCGTCATAGGCGGGGACTTTGGAGACGGCGGTCTTCTGGGCCTGGGTGCGCGCGGGGGCCGCGGGCCGGGACCAGACGAGTCGGACGGCGTCGGCGGCTCGCCTTTCGAGCACGCTATGGAGCAGAATATTGCTCCTTTCCGGGGTAGGAACGGGCGACCTGAGGAATAAAGTACATCATGTACACATCTGGAGTTTGAACCTGTCTCGTATTTGTTTTGTAACTCGAAATTTACGCGTGTATTTCGCATTTATTAGATATTTATTACCGTTTCACTATGTGATCGTTAAATTTAAAATGTACATCATGATACTAACCTAGCAAGCTGGCTCGACACGTATGGCACGCGAAGCAGCGCTCAGTAGCGTGCCAGTGCTGCCCCTCATGCGACATCTGCCCTTGGTCCACTCCCACAGGTTCCCCGCATGCGTCACAGTACTCCGCGAAGCAGCCATCGAAGCAGGGCAGGCAGTACGGTCGAGCTTCTCTCATGATGTAGCGCTGCCCACCGAGCTGCCGCGAACACTCGGCGCAGGCGAAGTGCTTCATGTGCCATGCTCGACCTTCGGCTTCTGTGCACTCGTCCGCGAGGATTATCTGGGGAAAAAAAAGAGAATGAGTTTGCTGTATTGTGAAACCATACATCGATGGCAAGCGATGGTAAAATTCTTCAACAGTTCAATATTATTGTGCACGGCAGCTGGCAACCCCCCCTCTCTCTTCTTTGGTGCCTACATATAAAATCGCCCCCGGATACTATCCTATGCTAAGTCGCCACTGAGTACAAATAAGAAGTTAACTATGATAACGAGAAATTGTAAAAAGCGCATAATCAATTTAAGATAGAACATAGAGAATGTATGTACATAATCAAATTAATAGTTGTAATACACAGTATGAGCAATTTAACTAGTACTTTTAAGGGAGGACTTGTAAATATGTTATTTGCATCACTTTAAAAGAAGATCAATCGGCACTTAAAGGATAACTCACACCCATCCGATCCGATCCGGCACGATCGACGATCTGTCAGTTTCTATAGAGAACGTCACGTGACGTCCGAAGGCTCCGAGCTACGAGTATCACGTGATTATTTATATTGATTGGTGTGATCGGATCTGATTGGTGTGAGTGATTGCTATCGTCAACACACGTTTAGCGATCGTAAAGTAAAATCACCGTAACGTACATACCTCAGGCGTTCAATCATTGATCTCAAAACTTATGATAACCGCCAAATCCGAACTTTCCCCACGCCCCAAACCAGTTCCTTCTAATTAAGAATCTGGAGACTAATTGGGCATTCAACATGCGCTTGGGCAGATGCTGTCGACCCCACAACTGTGTCTTTTAAAAAGAACTAAGGTTCTTCAAGCGAAGTTATATCTAACGCTCATCGTGCGAGACTTATCAACCAAACCAGCATAAATCTCCACTTGGAAACGAAGAGCTCTTATAGATCTTGAAGATAACTTTAAAATGGTTATACCGCAGTAAAAGATTGTAATAACAGTGAAGATCCATCGGCGCTTACGTCGTTTTACACTAGCGTCTTCGCACAATACCACTGGGAGTCTCCCACGGGCCTCAAATGTTTGTTCATGTTCATTAGTGAACTGTTTCCTCATATTAATAATTTAGAACGGTATATTTGATGCAAGTGTTACAGTTGTCAAGTGTTCGTTGCAATAAGTTTAATTGATTAACGGGTTCAATAAGAATACGCGACTTTGTTGGATACCTCTGCACTTAAGAAGGAATTCAAGTATGGAATGACTCAACGGAGAAGTGTGTTGTTGTTTTGCCACTTATGTATCAATTACTTTACTGCAGCCACTTAATACCTATACCTACGGATATTTTTATAGTATTCTCGTTAAATTATTTATCTTCTTTGCCGTAAGGCTAAATCCAAAATAACTGGCAAGCGGTGAGCAAGTCCATTGATCCCCTGCTGTTATGACCAAATCTGTTTACCACTAATTGATAGATTGTTATATAAGATTCAAATTATGATAACAATATATAGACAGATAGTCCTTCAAAGGTAATGAAGATTTTGTTCTCTAATTTAATGCATTTCGGAGTGCTGATGACAATTTATGGTCTGCAATAACACTTTGACTTCGCCGAATGCTGCTTCCCAAAATCCTTTTTTTTTTTGGGAACCAATACACTAATAAAGAAGAATGATAGAGAGAGTTCTATAGATTTCTCAAAAATATCGTTACCAGCGTGTGTAGCCAAGATGGCAATCGCTTAGGCTAAATAGCGTATCGTAGTTAGATAACTTACAGATTTAACTAACAGATTTTGGCCTAATGATAATGGGACCGAAACATTCGACCCTTTCAAACCTAAAAAGATAAATTGGTCTAAATCTTCACAAAATTGAACCTCTTCCTTTTTAACGGTTGAAAAGGTAATACGAGTACATCTCATGTAATGTTATGTAACGGCTGACCTCTGATAATTTTGCTCTAATCCAGTTGGATTATAATTGTATGGGAGCCGTCTAGAAGTCACATTGTATAGGTTTGCTATTGTACGCGGCTATGACACTGCACCGTAATTTTCTTCAATGATAAAGCTCAGTATTAGGATTCCTTTACCAAAATGTACCTTCACCGTATTTTGGGGTTATTGACCTTTGTGGTGAAAAAAATTTTTTTTTGGAAAATTGTAAATTTGTGAGTTATATTCGGAATCGCGAGATTTTTCGATTCCTTTATTGCAAATAAAAAAAGTATAAATAGCGGACCTAATTCTTACCAGTGAACAGTATCCAAAATACGTGCATTGATACAATACCTATACAACCTATACCTATACAATGTGACTTCTAGACGGCTCCCATACAATTATAATCCAACTGGATTAGAGCAAAATTATCAGAGGTCAGCCGATACATAACATTACATGAGATGTACTCGTATTACCTTTTCAACCGTTAAACATATTATTTACACATCTATCATCATTAATTACTTTATTATTACTACAAATTCTTGGGTGGACCTGTTCCCAAAAACCTTCAGAACCGATCGGACGATTTAGTTGCAGATTTGTGTGACGAAACGGTGATTTTTATGAAATAGTGTTGTTATAACTTTGTTGGAGTGTTTAAACAAGACTTTGTTTATAAATAAACTTTGTTAAACGTATATTTTTACGCCTTTGTAGCTTCGAGGTTTGTGATACTTACAGCCTTGATAATTACATCATGTAATTATACAAGTGATGTGGTTTGCATAACTCGACACACGCCACGCAGGGACGCAGGAATCTCTGAATCATGTGTTGGAATAACGGAAAACTTCACTTTTATACGATTAGATAACGTAAATATGACTATTGTTAGGTAACAGGGGCTTTAAAATATTATGTAAAATAAGGAATGTGGTAACGTGCACGTATGGCGTGCACTTTATAAACCATATTAGGTCTTTGGTAGGTATTTCAAATACCTGATGAGGTGTTCATAAACTCGTAGCAAATCATGATGTTGATAACTGTTTGTTTTTAATCTTTACTTTAACATTTTGTGTGTTAGAAACGTCGAAACTGCAGGACTTAGCTGCTAAGCAAATAGCGTGATACTTGCTGGATAAGACTAAAAACAGTTTGTCAGCATTTTATGACAATTTCTGATAAGGTAAGTAAGGTAAGGTAAGTTTTTAAAGGGTCGGCAACGCGCATGTAACACCCCTGGAGTTACAAGCGTTCATAGGCTACGGTGACCGCTTACCATCAGGCGGACCGTATATTTGTTTGTCACCGTCGTAGTATTTATAAAAAAAAAGTACATTTCACGAAATATCTTTTACGATATGCTTTTGCCTTGAATGGCAGTTACTTCAATCAAACGCAAGTAACATCCGATCCAGACTCCAAGGAACCAAGGACATCCCATCGGGTCTCTTGCCATCATCCCTGAAAATGCCAGTCGACTCAAGGAGAGCAGGCACGTTGATGGTGGCAAAAGACCGACGGATTATGTCATTAAGCGACGCATGTCTCGAAAAACATCTTAGGTTTATGCCTACATCCACTGTTCTTGTGCTGTAGGATTTGTGCAATTAAGTTGGGCAAATACTTTTTATTAATTTAGTATAGTTCTATAAGTGAGAACCTATAATTGGCTTTGTAATTCTATACTATTTATATATACACATGTAGCGCTGTTGGTTTTCCATGTATTAAAAAAAAAAAAAAAAAAAACGGCCTAAGCTTTTTTTACAACACAATCCATGGTGGCACAGTGGGTCTACGTCTGTGCCACAAGGAGATGAGTGTGGCACACACACCGAAGCCTAGTTGCAAAACACCTTATGTACCATGTTTCTAGCGAAATAAAGTTATTTGTATTTGTATTTGTATTAAACCAGTCGCCAGTCTAAGGGAGGCTGGATCCAAGAAAGTACCAGTAGTAGGCGAAGAAACGGCATGATCGGCATGAAGCAAGTGACCAGTTGTCATTAGATTCATCGCAGACCTGAGATTATGTGGTGTAAGTAAAATCCTAATTAGTGCCAAAATACCACAGTGGGATATTATAATCTTTGTATATCGCCAAGTTGATAACGCTACTTTTAAATTAAGTATTTTAATGTCATGACTTCAGTTGATTATTTAGCTACAAGAGTTCAAACTGCTAAAAAAAATGGTTGCAGTAAAAGATCTACAAAAGATTAGCGTTAATAAGTATGTAGAGCAGAATAGCAAGGTGAGGAAATAAATTTGACCGTCAGTAGGCCTTGCCTCATTGCGGGCACGTCGGCCTGCCAACAGTGCCAACAGTGCCAACTTACCAACTGCATTGTACTTGACCTTTCGTGTTGCAGAATTTAAACTCCGAAAAAAACATGAGAACTTGAAAGAATAAGTTCCTGCAGTCGTATAATGTGTACGTATTAAGATCCATTATACATACAATCTGTGTCGTACAATCACTACATGGTATAAAACAAAGTTTAACGGCCTCCTAGCCTAGTCGGTAGTAGGAGGTCCCGGGTTCGAATCCTGGTCAGGGCATTTATTTGTGGGTTTATCATGTTTATTTGTTCCTGAGTTATGGATATTTTCTATGTATTTAAGTTTTTATATGCATCTATCTATAATATATATCGTCGTCTAGTACCCACATCACAAGCCTTATTGAGCTTACCGTGGGACTAGGTCGATTTGTGTAAAATTGTCCCGTATTATTTATTTATTTTTAAGTCGCTTCCCGCTGTTCTATGTATGTATGTAAATCTTCAAAACTACGCAAAGGGTTTCGATGCGGTTTTTTTAATAGATATAGTGATTCAAGAGGAAGGTTAAATATATTAATAACCCGTGCAAAGACTGCAAAGCCGGGGTGGGTCGCTAGATCAATTATAAAATAATGTTTAGTACCTTTCGATAGAGACGGGGCAGTGACGGTGTATGTTTATGAAAATAAGCATTTTGGTTGCACCCCACACCCTGTATATTTATATATCATAATTATAATTTTAATGCCACTGGTACGTTTAGTGAATGTAGATTGCTTTTTGTACAACACCTAAGTACCTACAGGATCACAGTGAAGGACTAGATGGATATTTTAAATTTTTTATCAAGATAGGTGCATTTTCGATCAGCTGCGGGGCTAAGATGCCAAGCTGATATCCTGATAATTGCTGGATAAGACGATAGTTTGTCGGCACGTTCTGACAATTAAACAGTTCTGTCAAATGTCTTTGCATTTGGCAGCTGTCACCGTCGCGCTATCCGTAGTTTTATCAACTTATAGCATTGTCTTATGACATTCGTGGATAATCATCTTAGGCCCGCTGGTCCATGCAAAGTGACATTCATTTTTATCTAATTCCGAAAGTTTTTCACTTATATCGCACTCAAGGTCATTGAACTTATCAGCTGTCGAAGTATCGTTGGTGACTTTTGTTACAGCCTATACAATATGCTTGGTTTTAGTAAAAGTTATCACTTATCATTTTGTCGCCTGTTGATAAGCTTCATTATTAAACAAACTTTTATGTCATAGCGCCTTATCTGCAACCGACAAAGTGGTATATTTACTAAAAACAATCACAAATTAGCCACAAGTTTCGGGAGAAAAGTCGGTAGATGCAATGAAGAATTCCGAAAATCACATAAAATCGGAATTTTTCGACGGTTCCCAACATTTGAGTGTCGATTGCACCTGACACTCATGTCAAATTCGTAACATAAAAATCGGAATTTTTCGACGGTTCCCAACATTTGAGTGTCAACTGTCAATTGCATCTGACACTCATATGTGTTGCAGAGTCAAAATTAACAAAAGAGGAATGGCATTTGGTACCGCGTTGCCGTACATTGAAACCAAACTTATATGTATGTAAGTAAGTGTGTATGTCGTTTTGGGCGGTATCGATTGAGCCGATAGGCGGTAAATCTGCTTCGCGTGTCGCGCGGCCATCAGGCTCGTATGTCGGGCACGACAACCAGGGCTGTAACGTCGCACAATATATCACTCTACAGCTAAATCATGAAATGTGACTGTCAACTGATACATGTTTTAAGGGATCACCCAAATATTCCGAAATATTATTTTCCGATTATCATAATCCCCAATTTTATAATTCCGACTTACCAAAACACCGATTATTAAAATTCCGACTCATGAAAGCACGAATATTCAAAATTCCGATTAACAAAATCCCGAATCGCTTCCTATAATATTGATTCGGTATTATTTTATTCGGAATTTTAAAAATGTTTTTTTTCCTTGAAATTTTGAATATTTGTGCTTTCATTAGTCAGAATTTTTATGATCGGTGTTTTGATAGGTCGGGATTTTCAAAATCGTGATTATAAAATGCGAGTTTTCAAAATTCGGCTTATAGGTTTTCGGAATTATGTAGTGTAGGTCCTAACCATGTTTCAAAATCCAAACATGGTAGATCCATGTTTTAAAATGGTTGCTGGACAGTTAAAATAAATAATGTTAAAAGTCTGTATTTGGCTTGTCAGTAGAGCATAGGCAAAACATGCATTAGGGATCTACTTATCTACTATCTTTATACTTGTTAACATTTTCCGCAAAAAGGGGATGAATCATTCTTAGTTATATAATTATTTAGACTTTATTATACAAAATAGAATCAACATATACAAATGGCAGACTTAATACCTAATGGCATTCTCTGTAAGTCAAACAGAGACTGAATAAGATTGTGCAAAATAAGAATTACGGTAATATTATCAAAATGTAAAGCGAACTGAGGAACGTGATTTTCCATTAAGCCTTAATGTTTTAATGTTACATTTTAGTTACATTTACAAAGACGATGCCTATATCATTTGTGTTATACCGACTGATATCATTAGCTCTTTCACTTCTAAACCAATAGTCATGACCACTTCTAATATTTCTTCAGGTTATTTTTCTCATTTAATTTAAAATGTGAAAATTGCCGTTCTTTTTGACAACCCTACTGATAACTGCACGAGGGTGATCGCTACCCAAACCGCTGCCAATCCAGTCCAGCCCTTATTCTCTGAGCCATAAAGCCAATAATGGCATGCCTCCGTAACATTTGAATTTCACTTTTGGCAACGACGGCTCGGTGCTTTGTAAAACAATTTGGCCTGATATTTGTAAAGTCAATGTCTTTATTCGCTGACAATGTTGTTCTTGTTTTACTGCACTACGGCAGTACTGCGGTTCGGGACGGTTTGTGAGTTATTTTGCTGTAAATCGTCCGATGGATTTTAGAAATAAAGGTAAGATAGATATAATACTGTTTATTGCACAACTAAAAAAAAAATACAACCAATCTGTTTAAGATTGAAGCAAAACAATAGGCGGTCTTATCGATTAATAGCGATCTCTTTAAGCAACCTTTGGCTAGCGGAAACGAATCTGTGAAAGTAGGCGTAAGTATACCTACTTTCATCGCCTAGTCCTCCTCCTAGCCTAGTCGGTAGTGACCCTGCCAGCGAAGCAGGAGATCCCGGGTTCGAATCCTGGTGTAGATAAGTACATCTATTTGTGTTTGTGTGCTTATTACAAACATGCTCCTAAGTTATGTATGTATTCTATATATTTAAGTAGGTATTTATTTGGAACTCAAGCTTTATTGAGCTTACTGTGGGAGTCGGTCGATTTGCGTAATGGTGTCCCGTATAGGTACTTATTTTATTTATTTAGGAGGGCGCAGCGCGTCAATTCACACCATTATTGGGGCGATTATATTTTGTTATAAACCTTTCCTCTATAATCCATGGTATCATCGTTTTAGTCCTACTAATTCTCCGACTTATGGTCTCCCTCTAAGGTCAGTTCGTCACACAACATTCTTCCAAAAAAACAATGCATGTCAGATAATGAAATTATAGTTTAACCCTACCAAAGTCTTCCCGATACCCCTGTATCAATTAGGCAGGAATTCGCGGCGTAAAAATGGCTCCTTCACACGCAATGTTGGTACCACATTAACAAATAGTTAATGGAACGTATTTCCTTCCATTGCTGAGTATTAATAGTCAACATGCTCGAGCAAAAGAGAGTAGGATAGATCTAATTGCAAGAGCACGCGAAAAGTTAAAAGGCGATAGTAGGCGGGCGCGTTAAAATAAATCGTGTAATCACATAATTATTGTGTACAATTACAGTACCTAAATTTTTTGTAAATATAAGATTTTACCGGATTTAAGAACTAGTTATTACTCAACTATTTAACTGGGAATTATATATATGTAAAAAAGTAAAAAAAAGTATCGATGCTTTTATTAAAAATCATGTTTTCACGTTTACCAGGTTGAAGGAAATATGTTGAAGTTATTTATCGAGATCTAGACGCCTGAATAATAACAATTTGACCAGTGTTGCCTCCTATCAATATTGACATAAGTGCCTATACTGTCGTATATTTAAGTTAAATCCTTATTTTTAAACTTCTGGTAAAAATTCAACAGCTAACAATGTTATATTCATAAGTAATTTATCAAGTCTTGAGGCTGCTTTTATTCGTATCTAATGTCATTTAGACTTAAAAACTCGTCAACAAATATATTCATTTAAATTTCGATTGGTGTTAATCGATAATTTAGATTAGCATTTATTGAGTTAGACTATTTAATCAATCGGATTGACAATGTCTGGCTGACTATTTTATATACAAAAAAGTTAGCAGAAATTGCGGGGGTGCCCCAACTCAAATGTATGACTATTCGTACGTGACAAATAGCTGTTAGGTAAACGTCAGCAAATACAATGAACATGATTCTTAGCCATATGCTTTCGGCAGAAGGGTCGGCCTGTCATTTGCTACTGCTTTAATACTCAAAGGTTTAATGTAACCCCTAGTGGGTACTAAGGTAAGGTAAGGTACAGTCAACTACAAAGATATACAGCCAAAGTGCCAATAAATTAGGGAACTTTAAGGTCGTGTATACATATTTCTGGCACTTTGGCTGTATTAAGAGAGGTATGGGCACAGCGGATGCATATCGTTTAGTGTGGTACCTAGGGCACAGCAGTCACAGCACAACGAATGTCGTCTCGCTCGAAACTGGAGCATAGAGCCCATCTGGGGAAGAACCTCCACCTTACAGAAAATCGCACTTTAATAATAATAACACTAGACCCTACTCATAGTGTTGTGTTTCTGTTGGTGAGTAAGGTCCCCAGAGCTCCAAGAGGATTCACTGTGTTGACAGCTGGGGACCCACGGAGCAAAGCTTGCCCCTTTAGCTGTCAACACAGCGAATCCTCCTTTTTTTAAAGGGTCGGCAACGCGCATGTAACACACCTGGAGTTGCAGGTGTCCATAGGCTACGGTGATCGCTTACCATCAGGCGTAACGTATGCTTGTTTGTCACCGTTGTAATATTAAAAAAAACATATCTTTAGAGTTGACTGTACCAGCCAGTTCTAGTAGTAGGTAGGTACATCCAATTAGAAAACCCTATGAAAATCAGTTCACGACCACTTTCTAGCATGCCGCCAACTATAACCGTAAGGTCATGAAAAGCGTCGAAATGTCGTGGCTCTTATCAGCCACAGGGGTCATTGACCCGCGCCATTATTTCACCCGAAACTCGAGAACGCTCGTATTTTTCCCAATTAAGTGCCCATTTTCGTGGGTCATTTATAATTGAGTGTATGCCTGTTAATTTTTATGGGGAATTCTTTGGCGTAATTACTTATTAAGGAGTAAGTTCGGATTATGGGGCAGCGCTGGAAGTTTATTTATGTTAGGTACACTCAGCACCAAAAGTGGCGAAGCGGGCTAGATGTGGACATGAACTGAGTTAAATAAAGTTCGGAGAAAAATACAGTGAGAGCAATAGTTCCGGGTCACTAGGATTTACTTGTATACATATAATCTTAAATACGAATACAGCATGCGTATTAAAATAAATTGGTCCTTATTAACTTAGTTGTTCTCAATTACATGTATAAAAACTTATAGCGTTATTCAGAAACGCACTTCGACAACAGTTTAGCTAAATGATTATTTGTCCTTATCTGTGACTTTGACAAACGCGTTTGTCAGAATGGGAGAAAACATAACTTAAATAAAGCTTCTGTTAACCTTTTATGAATAAGGCGGTTACTGATTCACGTAAGGGCACGAGAAAAAAACATAACTACAACAAGTATTTGCTTCTGTTTTTGTCTTGTCATAAAATCTATTTATAAGAAGTGTCGAAAATATTCACTATATTCAAAGAAAGTTCACTATATAAAATTTTCGGTCTGTACGCACAAGAATGCCGTTTTTACTTTATCGTTTTATACAAAATAAATAGACTATCAGTTGTACATGTAAGTTTTATTTGAGTAATATTAAATTGTCTATAAGGTTCGCTTTGTTTTAATATTAATAGCTCTATTAATGTCCGAGCTATCTCAAAAAAAAAATAGTGACTCGAAACTTTTGCTCTTGAGTGTAGAGTTAGAGTTCAGGGACCTTACCATGACGTATTAACGCGATTCAGTTTAGGTTCAATTTAGGCTCAGTTGTATCATCCTGGATCCTAGAGGTAACGATTCTGGCAAAGCTGATATTTTTTTTAAATCGATTATGACTTCTGTCTAAGCCGCACTCATCGCTGATCTGAGATTCGATGTTTATTTTATTATGTTGACAGTTTCGTTCGCAAACGTGTTAAGCGGCTTTGACATTCCACATGATATTTAAAAAAATCTTATGTCCTCAAGCGAGGACATGGAGGAGGGGTATGGAAGCGACTCAGTTTAGGTCGTCAACTCAATCGCAAGACGTCATGGCAAGGCCCTATGGTATGGACTAATCTAATTCGCATTATACGCATGACTGAAGATAAACAGATGACGGATGATACGGTCGCCGACCTGGATGGAGATGGCACGTGAAGAAGATAAAAAATGGTCAGAAGCACGTGTAGGATCGTTATGAATACTTCATACCTACAGAATATTTTTTATGCTCACTATAATCGTATGGTATTGCAGACTTTTGTAAAGTCATTTGGTTAAGGTTTTAAGAAATTCTTGATCGGGTAGTCTGTAGCTTTACCTCTAAATAATTGTAAATACAAACACTTACAAAATATTCAAATTAAACACCTTAGAACGGATTAATCGCCTTTATTAACACCATGATCCTACGTTTCGAGCCCTTTACAGCATTCGTTTTCACAGGGTTAAGATGATGACTGAGAGAATGCGAATTCTCCCCGTCAATCAAAAAAGTTACTTAACCCTGCATAATAAAACGAGTGCTATAAAGAGCTCGAAACGTAGGATCATGGTGTTAATAAACGCGATTAATCCGTTCTAAGGTGTTTAATTTCAATGAATAACAGTCGCGGTAACAGAAGACAATATTAGTTACAAAACATTTATTCGTGGTAAATGAAATTGTCAAAATGACAGAAACATAACAAAAAACCGGTCAAGTGCGAGTCGGACTCGAGCACGAAGGGTTCCATGCCATTATTTATAAAAAACGCCAAAAAATCACGTTTTGTTGTATGGGAGCCCCTTTAAATATTTATTTTATTCTGCTGTTTAGTATTTGTTATAGCGCGGCGATAGAAATACATAATCTGTGAACATTTTAACTGTCTATCACGGTTCTTGAGATACAGCCTGGTGACGGACGGACGGACGGACGGACAGACGGACGGCGGCGCCTGAGTAATAGGGTCCCGTTTTACCCTTTGGGTATAGGGCCGTAAAAAGGACCATTAAACTATATTTACCACGAAATGGACTCCCCACAGGAGTGTCAGTTTCATATGTTTCGCACGGGTTAGTATTATACATATACCTAAACCTTCCTCTTGAATCCCTCTATCTATTAAAAAAACCGCAAAATCCTCTGTGATAAAGATTTAAGCATGGGTACACATATAGATAGCGGGAAGCGACTTTGTTTTATACTATGTAGTGACTGTTTAAGAGCAAGACAAACCGGCGGGAATGGAGTTCATTGGATATTTAATGACCTATGCAACACGTAGTTTATGAAGCGCTTTCCACCTGAACTTCAGTTTGCTTATTGTTGGTAACAAACCGCACTTAGGTACCGACTGTTTATTGTAACAATATTCACACCTGCCGGCGAAGCCTATATTTTACTGAACGTGCTTGCATACGTATTATTATATCTACACTTTAGAGCAAAATAAAAACGGCCTAAGAGCGTATCGGGTCACGCTCAGTGTAAGGTTCCGTATTACTCCCGTTAATGGTTTTCTATACAACTATAAAGAGAGATATACATTTAGGCCCACTTGCACCACCCAGGGTTAGCCGCTAACCCGGCGTTCAGCTGTCAAATATACAAAAAAACGCTTAACTCCGGTTTATGTGGCTAACTTCGGATGATGCAAGTGGCCCTTAGTTGGTACGATCACAATAAATAAATATTGTGGGACAATCTTACACAAATCGACCTAGTACTTCACCGAAAAGCGATTAGTACATACGTTTCGAAAACACATTGGTACGAGCCAGGTTTCAATCCGCGACTTTCGGTTTGAAAGTCACACGAGCCCAACATAAGTATTATTCATTGAATAAAATAATGTAAGTACTTATTATTGTAATTTCCTGTAACATCCCGTCTCATCCTAGTGTGAGTCATCCTTAAGCTTTACTATTAAGATTTTATTTAGACTTTGACTTTGGCGCATTTTTTTGACTTTGTAGGCGAAATCAAAATTGTTCATTACCTAATAAAGGAAGGAAGAATATTTCCGTCCTTAGTTCCTTACTACCGCGTTCTCGGACTAACGGACACTGCACTAAGCCGCTACAATAGACGAACGGGCATGGCAAAACTATAAGGGCTCCTGTTTGACTACGGAACCCCAAAAATGGGTCACTTTGTATGAAAACTCAATAACAAAGTGATCAATTTTCTTTGTTCTTGAGTGTGCATGCAGATCACGTAGGATAATTATCGATGGTATCTTCACGCCAATAATGATTGGGGTGAATGACCTCTTTATCGAGATCTCTAATTTTATCTTGATCACCATATCGACTTAATGTATGATGTTATAAACCAGTAGAAGATTGTTAAAAATCATTAAAATAAGTGTTGAAGTGAAGTAAATAATACATAAATTACGCGCGTCTAAAATATTAAATATAGTATAGGTATCACTATTACCGTTTTGCTCTACACTTTACACTATAAGTACATTGATGAATACAAACTTTACAAGAAAATGTAAATAGATCTCTAATTTTTTTTCTTTCAATTGAAACCTAGACTTCAGTATCAGATTTTCGTCTGAAACTGTATTTGCGTCCCGTCTGAGTATTTTCCCAAGCACTCAAAGCACTTTCCCACTTTTCTTTTAATGGAATCGAACACCGTCCCCCGACCTAGAAAGCTTATCATCACTCGTGAACAAAAGATCTTAAACTAATGTAAATATTGCGTCGCATAAGACCTTTTTGGAACGAGAACGTAGTTACCGCTCTTGAATCAAAAGATCTTAACGTATTTGGAATATTGTGTCGTTTAAGACTTTTTTGTGAGGAGCATGTGACCCTTCATGCTTCACGCGAAACGGTTGTATGATTTAAATGATTGATGTTTTCCGTCCACTGCGTGATGAGATTCCGGCAGATCTGAAATATTTGTTAATAAGTAATATATTTGCTGTAGTTAATTCTCTAGACGCTTTAAAATTACCACAGGAAGTACAAATATTGTGGTAACGTTTTCTTGTGGGTTATTAGTGTCCTTTCCTTTTAATCTGTATAAATTAATCCTACTACTATTAGAGTAGATTTTTTTCCGTTTTTTGGCTCAGCGATCTAAAATGGATATTGGCCTCCGAGTTTGTGGCTCTGAGCTTACGCAGATCCATCTCAACCAGATCGGACCGGAGTTATTTATTTAAAAAGTAGCTATCCAGATCAGAGAGGTAAATCCGACGGGGAAAGAGTCATTAGCTTCATTAGACAATTATATGTATAGCTGCAGTAGGGCGCAGTGTACACAGACCTAGAGACCTTTTCACTGCCCCTAATCATATCCGCACCCACCCAGCCTCAAATGCACCCACGCATCGAGCAATACAACTTATTTTCTGATAACATGGAGCACCTTACAACAAAAAAATAATCTTTACCTCAATAGCTATTATTGTAATTTGTAAATAATTTGTATTTTGTATCACAATTTATAATTTAAATTCTTAATGACCTACCTACGTGTTTAGTGGTAGATTTACTACATGTAGCTTAACATTGAAGTTGTAGAAAGCTTGTTTCTTGTTTATGTTTTAGGATTAGTTATAAAGTATTATGCATGCATGTATTATGGGGAGTGTTCCGAGGAATTGTTCGGATTAATCCCTGCCGCTTCTTTCCGCCATCGCCCTACGCGACAATATTTCCACTCTCACCATTTAGATGGTTGGCAGTCCTCAACTGTGCGCTTTTCCCGAAACTTCCTGCCTCGCACAGCTAAACTGTGGAACGAACTGTCGCCAGCGGTGTTTCCGGACCGATACGACCTTCAAACCTTCAAGAAAAGAGCGTACTCCCACCTTAAAGGCCGGCAACGCACTTGCGACACCTCTGGTGTTGCGGGTGTCCATGGACGACGTTAATCGCTTACCATCAGGTGATTCGTTTGCTCGTTTGCCCCCTATAGCATTAAAAAAAAAAAAAAAAAGTGTTATAGTATAATAATTACTAGGTGTATATAGCTACCTATTGTTAGATAGCATGAGCGCGATCTCGCCAACAAACTGGTTTCTCAGTTTGGCGGGTTATAATACCAATTAATGTAACTATGTACACCTTTTGAATAAAATAAAAAAAATGTTTTGGCATAAACTGTAAATTTACATGTTTATCTTCAATAAAGAACTTTTTTGTAAGAGTCTGTCATCCTGCCATCGCAACTTCCAAACGAATAAACTTTTTATTAAATAACAATCTTGTCGTGATGGCTTTAATAGTAGACAGCGCTGTTTTAATTTTGGATGTTTTAAGGTATCTAATTAATGAAAAAGTCGAAAACACTGGCTTTCATCTTAGTCGCTTGGTCGTCATTTGCATTTGTATGGAATGCCATTCGGCCTGAAAATGACACCAATATATGTTTAAAACGTTTATCCACGGATATCTTTGGGCACCTGTAATGCGCTCGGCCATACCTACTAATAACAAAGGTTTTAACGATTGCTATTACCTTACAAAATGGTAGGTAGTCGTTTTTAAACTTGCTTAATCCCTTCTGACCCTAGTCCGAATTAGGACTTGTTGTAGACAGGGGTCACTTCAGGAATGCCGTCACGCCTTGCCGCCTCAAAACCGCGCCGACGCTGGCTCGATAAGGCTGATTTATCGACCAACTGGTCGGCTGACTTATCGACCAACTGGGCGGTAAACGGTTTTGGCACGGACCCTAATGTTGGCAAATTTGGGAAAGGTGGTTGGTTAAAAGACCGTGACGTATTAGGGGCGGAAAATATTTCATGTCATGACATGCAAATTTTTAAATTCTAAGGGAGAAATAGACGCTGTTTAAATATGTAACGGAATGCTATTTTGTCAAAAATGATGCACTATTTTTTTTCTTTTAGTTGTCATTGCTGAAATCACCTGTCAAAGTTGTCATTAGTGTACATTATAATCCTGATCGTTGTGTATAAATATCCGATTAGCAACCTATTGAATAGAGATATTACATGTGTACACAAAAATATCCTCGTTTTGTATATAATTCAAATTTTCGTGAGTCATACTATTAAACTTAAACGGTTAAAACAAACGAATACATGTTTCGTCTGCATCGGGCAGTCATCGTCAGAGAGACAGAGTGGTGTCACCTCCGCGGCTCGGGCATCATTCAAATGGAGTTTAAGTTAATGTCAATAGTATTTTTAAGATTAGACAAATATGACAGCTTTTAAATTGTCTTCCTAATAATCATACGACGACAATAGCACAGTGAGTAGTATTTCCCAGCTCCTTTTGTAGGCGACAGACTTAATCAAATTTGTATTTGGGCCTATGGTTGAACCCGTTTTTCGAGCGTCTAAAAGGTAACTTGTTCGTTAACCATAAGGCGACCCGTAAACATCATACCACAAGGTCACTTTTGCCATAGCATAATTTCCGGACTGACAAATTACTCAAAAGGAAAAATGACAAATTACTTGAAATATTCTTCTTCCATTAATTTTCAATTCATAGCGCCACAAAAACACGAAATGAAGCTTTAGCGCCATAAAATTTTTGCTAAAGGGAGTAGCATTACAACTGTTTCAAATATTTTTTTGATTTGTTATTATTCGCAGCTATAGACTACACAGACACCGTATAATAGATAGATAGATAGATAGATAAAATCTTTATTCACACCCACAACATACATGGCATAAAGCACAAAAAAATTACAAAAAAGGACATGCATGCAATTTAAACACTAAAAAACAGAAGTACTTATTAATAACAAAAATAGCCATGTGTCGTGGCAGAGAATAGGCGCTGGCTCAGCATTATGATGCGGCTAGCCACATCGCTGGTATTCTGCCAGGACCTTTACAAACTAAAACTACAACTACCACGTGCAACGCTTAAAATTAAACAAATAAATAGAAACAATAAAATAAAGACAAACATAATGAAGCGTTAACAAAAAAAGCAAGTTATCAAAATTCTTTTTTACAGTTTTAATTTACGAAAGAGTACAGGTCCCCATTTCACCAGGTGACAAGGGTGACAATTGTCAGTATAATTATTACCGGTATTACAGACGACTATGGGCCACGGGCACCGCAAGTGCTGCATGCTTGTTTAGAACCAACATGTCCTTTATAAATAAAAACATCAATTTTACCACTAATAACGAATACTCTCTTAAAGAGCTATTGGCAGTTGTTGGCTGGTTGTAAATGTACGAATAGACGCACCTGATATAAGCGGTCACACTCCCATGCTTCTAAATTATTACGGTAGAGTAAAGCCTATGTGTAACGGCTTAGGAATACGCTACGTCTAGTAGTTAAGGCCAGAGTCCACAGCGCATCGCGTTCGCACCAATGAGTAAGCACTGTCATAAGTCTTAAATAAATAAATAAATAAATAAATATTATGGGACAATTTTACACAAATCGACCTAGTCCCACGGTAAGCTCAATAAGGCTTGTGATGTGGGTACTAGACGACGATATATATAATAGATAGATACATATAAATACTTAAATACATAGAAAACATCCATAACTCAGGAACAAATATTCGTGAAATATTCGTTCTTAAATCAATATCAAATCATACACATATTTTTTAAGTTGCAATGCCTGGTTGGCCCTCGGCGCACGCGCACGATAACGATCCTCCAATATCCGGCGATAGCATCGGGAGGGTTGAGAGGTCCACTTCAGGAAGTAGAGGCCAACCCTGAGAGGGTTAATGTTACTGCAGTGGTGGTCGTGCTCGTTATAATCTAATATCTTTAAACGGGCAGTTCTTGTAACACTACACTTCACCCGCGACTTTGCTCGCGTCATAGTCGTTGATACATTTTAACCCTGGGGATAAATGCAAAAGACCGAACTCAGAGGAGCTCCATTGATATTTGAAGGATATGTCTCAATATATAAAATAGAGATAGGTATTTTAAATAGAAAACTCCCGTGAGTATTAGACATATTAATATACTTAGACCGGGTTACTCACGTCTATAAAGTCGAAGACACACGCCATGTCAGACATGTCGAGCTATCTTCGACTTTATAGACGTGAGTAACCCGGTCTAAGTATATTAATATAGAGATAGGTATGTTTATTTAGTTTGGGAATCTAAAGGCTCTAAAAAAATATTTGATGTAATTTACTAGCGGCGGTTTTTGGGGACGTGCAAATCTGAATAGATAGATACGCATTATTGAAACAGGCCCTACCTGTTCGCAAGCGGAGCAGCGGGCCTTGAGCGTCTCGGCATGATGTCTGCCGCAGTAGAGCCGGCCTTCCTTCCAGAAGTACACCAGGTCCACCTGTAGCAGGAGTAAGTCTTACCTTGTCACACACGGAGCAGCGGAACTTAAGCGTTTCAGCATGATGTCTACCGCAATAGAGCCGGCCTTCCTTCCAGAAGTAAACCAGGTCCACCTGTAGCAGGAGCAAGTCTTACCTCGTCACACGCGGAGCAGCGGGGCTTGAGCGTCTCAGCATGATGTCTGCCGCAGTAGAGTCTCCCCTCCTTCCAGAAGTACACCAAGTCGACCAGCAGCTCCTGGCAGCTGGAGCAGACGAAGCAGGCGGGGTGCCAGCGGGCGGCGGGGCCGGCGCGGGCGGCGGATACGCACATGTCGCCCGCGGACATGCCCTCCTCGCACTGTAGACAAACACAAGGTGACATTAGTTAAGGTACAATTAAGCCGCATCCGAGATTTGAAAGGCTTCCGAAATAGTAGTTTATGCAACAGTGATATAATAAGAGTTCTTAAAACTTGAGGGTCGTCGTTACAAAACGAGGCGATGCCGAGTTTTGTAATAATAGACCCGAGAGTTTTAAGACCCAATTATGAGCTGTTGCATACCCTAGTTTTTCTACGACAGCTAAAATAGCGTAAAAAGCTAAATCTAGAAACGTGGCAGAATAGAGAAGATGTTGTGCCCACTATAGAAATTAAAAAAAAACAACAACAGTGCTAATATATTGTATGAAAATCCATAGGAGCAGTGTTCTTATGGAATACCATAGACAACGTTATAATGTAGACTTTTTGAATATCGCTGTCAGTCATCTAATTGACAGATAGAAGTGCTGGAGTAGAAAAAAAAAATTAAGATATTTATTAAGATTGTATGCTTTCTTTTCGCAATGAACACCAACACTGGCGTGCGTAGACAAGATGCCAATCGTTAAGAGGCTGACAACAGCTAAATCATCGCGCACTGTCTATTTGTATCGGAGTAAACGAGACCGCACTATCACCGGGCCTGGTTTTAGAAGGAATAAACACAAAAACTATTAAAATAAGCAAAACCGTGGACTATTTGTTAAAATATCTAAAATATCTATGGGTCCTGCCCGAAATAAATGAGTATTTAATTTTAAATGTGACTCGACTAAGTTTCAGATATGAGTACAATGGATTTGTGATGGATGGAGTCAAAAAATTAAGACCCGAACCGAAGAACCGTTTAATGATGAATTTAAGACCAATCTTTGCAATTAATTTCTATCGAGCCGATTTTGTTAAATTAAAAATCGGCTCCGGTCTAGGATCTTCGAAATATGATGAATTTTAAAATATTTTTTTTTTGCAGATTAAAATGCCTGGTTTTTCTTAAAACACTCTCAGCCTCTTAACGCTCAGTAGCGAACGAAACGAAACTGTCTTTGTCGCACTAATAAGGAAGAGTGATAGAGAGACATAACTACGCTACGCTAAAACATGTATCGGAATTAGTACAAGTATTAATTTCCATAAGTGACTGGCAATAAACAAGGACCCTGGAAGGTATATTATAGGCAGTTGCTTTCGTACAAGCTATAGAATAGGTAGCCCACCCTCCTTAAAGGATGACTCACACTGGGACGGGCCGGTACGTGACCGACCCGGGCCGACAGATCGGCCCAGTTTCTATAGAAAACGTCACGTGACTTCCGAGGGCTCCGAGCTCGGAGTGACCTTTCTATAGAAAAGGACAAATCGTTCTGTCCTACTCCGTCCCCGTCCTTCCCCGGCAAAGACCAAGAAAACGTCAGAAAAATAATAACAGATTATTCCAAGGCTAGCCTTGGAAAACAGCTTAAACTTAGATTTCACATATGCTAGTAGAATGTACTTTATATATGTAATACATAACCTCTGGTCTGGTGGCTCTGGTCTTGATCCCTATTAAGATTGCCTTTTTTGCGTAATGCGGTACCTACGAGACCCATCGTAAAACCACATCATTTGTTTTGATGTTCGGCTTTTGCTAAATAAGATTAATAAACTTCATTTTGGTAAATAAGATTAATTTGTGTGTGAACTAAGTATATTTTCTGTCATTATTAAAAAATATATAATTTACGACTTCAATTGCATTGTAGATATTTTCCAAGTATTTAAACTATTTAAGCCGCAAAGTAAAGCATGACTCACACTAGGACGGGACGGGAAGGGACGGGACGGGGCCTGACGGGGCGATCTGTCCAACTCTATAAGACCCACTTGCACCGGAATGAAGCTATCAAATTCCATATAAAACACTTAACTCCGAGTTATGTGGCTAACCCCGGGTGGTGCAAGTGGCCCTAAAAGAATCACGTGATAGCTCGGAACCCTTGGATGTCACGTGACGTTTTCTATAGAAACTGACAGATCCCGTCCCGCCCCGTCCCGTCTCGTTCTAGTGTGAGCCCTCCCTAATGATGAGCAAAAACACTTGAATGCGTTTGCAAAAAGCTATGAAATTGAAATAATATAAACTATTTACCACAACTTCTGTAACATCAAGAAGGCAAACAAAAAATATTCAGACATCTATTATCTATTTATTTCACAAAGCCTGCAATGTTATTTAAAATCGAAAGTGCGTTTTTGCAAGTTCTGTAGTGTTACTGACTTACTGCCAAGTGGTAATATTGCAAACAGCAATGTTTAACTCATTGTCATTCTATCAGCAAATGTCATTGATACTATATCGGGGAAAACATATACTGATACGCTACAATTTGATGGTAATACTGTGTCATTCAATGAAATTATCAATGCCAATTGGTGCGTAGTGACGTATCATATGTATCGTTTTTTGTCAATAAACTATCCTGATGAAATTTTATAAGTATGTAATTTTCTACGGAAATTTGAATGTAAATAAGTACAGTTATTTGGTCAGTCTGCCTCTATTGGGAACTTGATGAAAACCGTAAGTTATGAATAATATAATTACTTATATCATACAGTAGAAATAGTAGAATAAACTTCATGTTTTCGTAACCACAACTAAGGATCTGAACTTTGGGAGTATTTTCCGAAGGATTAAAACGTCTACCATTGACTGACGCCGAAGACTCCGATTCGAACCCGAGGTAGGTGACTTTTTGTCTAGTATATGTTATGATTATGACATTTATAAGACTGCAAGATAAGTAAATTGACACTGGGTCCTCTCCTTTCTGTCGGAGTCGAAGTCCTATGTCGCGTATAAATTGCGACGCGAAGGCCTTTGGACCAACGGCCTTTGGACCAACGGCCTTTGTCAACATCATTTTAGTTTAATCTTGCAAGTTGCTACAAAGATTAGATTGACATAACCTCTTCTTTTTTTTCCAGCCTATTCCACGGCTCAAGGAGACTGGGGTTCGCTTCTGCATCTAATCCCAAATTGACGTAGGCGTTAGTTTTACGAAAGCGACTGCCATCTGACCTTCCAGACTAGAGGGTAAACTAGGCCTTATAGGGATTGGTCAGGTTTACTCACGATGTTTTCCTTCACCAAAAAGCGATTGGTAAATATCAAATGATATTTCGTAGGCACATAACTTCTGAATAACTGGTACTCGTAATCATTGGTACGAGCCGGCAGGATTTGAATCCGCGAGGCGAGGCGTGCCTGCCTGATCCCTTCGGATTGAAAGTACCGCTGGGCAACCAGCATTTATTAGACTGACATCATAACCATGTTGACAACAATGCGATAACGATCAGCTGTCGATGACGGTGACCTAGGTCGTGTTGTGGATTCCGACGTTGTTTGATTAGACAGATCTATTCAGTTGAATCATGCATTGTTGGACACGTGGTCTGATGATAATGATTTCTTCTCGCTTATAAAAATAACTAACGCCCATGGTTTATAAACTTTTGAAGACCTATCTCGTACCTCTACAAATTTCTTCAAAGATTTCATTGAGTAAGATTAATATAATTATGTGCTCGTTATTAGTAAAAATTACCACTTTCTCGATTGTTGACAATTGCTGACTTATCGGCCACTGACTAAGTGGTTAAAAATAAACTACTAGTCATATGTCATGTCAATAGATGTCTAATCCATGAGTGGTAGTCAAAGGATAAGTCCCTACTCAAATGTTATTTATGTCATGAAGCAAGTCCTTTTTGGGAAATTACTCTTTAAGAAAGTTATACCGTTAGATGCAAAATAAATGTAGCAATATATAAGTTAGGAGTCGTTGGCAACAATTTGTACATAAGAGCAAAAATGTCGACTGTGCGCTGCTTAATGCTTACGTATTTAAGACCAGTACATCCGTGTTGGAACCGTTCCAACTTTATTTGGCTCTCGTCCTTGGTACTTAAGTTGACTGATTATTTGATTTCGTACAGAAAAGGCATTCGAAACCATAGCATTGAATCGTTTTATACATATCAGTACGCAGGTGGCCCTGAGTGACTTCAAAACCACACCGCAACAAAACCACAGTAAGCTTTATTTTCTCAGTATTAGAGTGCAAAATTGTATGTCAAAGGTACAATCAAGTAGTAATCCTTCGCGGAAGGTAGGTACGTGCGCGGGCGACGGTTCCCTGGTACCTCGAAAACACGCGAATCGCAAAAAATTGGGCCCCAAGCTATCTTGCACGAATTGAATATTTAGCTTAGGTACCCTTCGATTTACTTGTGTGAAATTAAATGTCTGTTAAACTGATAATGCCCACTTGCACAACCCAGGTTAATCGTCCTGTCCTATTCCATACAAAAAAACGCTTAAACTCTGGGTTATGTGGCTAACCCCGGGTGGTGGGGCCCTAAGTGTAGCGAAATTATAAGCCCGTGTAATCAAGAGTGAAAAGGGAAAAATATCAGGTCGGAGATTGTTTATAGTAAATGTTTCTAAATAAAGAATAAGTTGCCGAAATTGACATTAAGTACAATAAATATACGAAGTATAATAATCAAGTAGGTAGGTAGGCACTAGAGTTCGCTGCTGTCCTAATATATGTCATAATTAAACTTATGTCAATAGAGGTGAGAGACGGGTGTCATCAATGGGGCACTAGCGTGTCGAGAACTCGGACATTTACCTTAGTTGTTATGTCATCATCATCATCATCATTTCAGCCGAAAGACGTCCACTGCTGGACATAGGCCTCCCCCAAAGATTTCCACAATGACCGGTCCTGCGCCACCCGCATCCAGCGGACTCCTGCGACCTTCACCAGGTCATCAGTCCACCTTGCGGGGGGCCTACCCACGCTGCGCCTTCCGGTACGCGGTCGCCACTCGAGAACCTTTCCGCCCCAACGGCCATCGGTTCTACGTGCAATGTGCCCCGCCCACTGCCACTTAAGTTTAGCGATTCGGAGAGCTATATCGGTTAATTTGGTTCTGCTGCGGATGGTCTCATTTCTGATACGGAGTTGTTATGTAAGTGCAACAAAAGCGTTGCGTTTGCGCAGCATTCAGTTCAGTAGTTTTGGTATCCCTTTGGTTATTTATTTTGTAGTTTTATGTTTGGGCCATAGCTAGAGGGGGGCATTATGGGGCAGTGCCCAACGTTAAAATATTATTTGCCCCACTTTTAAAAATGCCAACTCTGTTAAATGATAATATACCCCGAAATGCTTACTTGCGCCCAACTTTTAATGACGAATACCATATCTTAAATTCAACTCCAGTTACAGCCCTCTTTTACGTAAGACGCTTAATTACAACAGCAAATGTAATATTGTCAACAATCACATCTCGCCTAACCAAAGTCCTCGTCATAGCAGTCTGTGTGAGGATACTCGTAGCTAGCTGTAAGCTGCGGATATAGCTACTTCCACATAGCCGCCGTCTGGCGGTGACTCATGCGCCGGCGCAAGTCACAGGCTAAACACGAATTTTAGCCTACTTTTAAAATGCACTTATTTGTCACCTGCGATCTTCACTTGATGGTCTTATCGGGAGACCAACATCAGTACCCTAGACTACGCGCGACTGATGCGAGTTCATACATAACGCCGCCGCGCGTGATGTATGAAAAGTCACACCTTGTGACAAGTTATGCTGGTCTACTGAAGGCCTAGTATAAAATTGTATAACATCTTCTCGACCTAGTGTATCGAGGGGTCAAAATATGAAAGTTGCCGGATGATTTAAATAAACGGCAAACATAATTTGAACTCTCGGTACGCTTCAGCCTTCAGCGTCATCCCACCGTAATACTCTGCGGCGTTAATAATACACTACAATAAAATAACATAAAAACATTTATTTCAGACAACTTAGTACATAAAACTATTAGTGTTGCTTTACTACTACCAAATTAAATTAAATTTTACCTAATTAATACTTATTAATTCTATTTGGAAGTCCAATCCATTCTAGAATCCATTTAGTTTGAAGGAAAAGATGGGGGATTTTTTTCAATCCACCAGAGATTTTATTTATTTATTTTTATGATAGCATGTCGCAAGCGGAGCCTTAAAGTTATATGTGTCCCTTTTTTGGGGAAAAATACCACTTTGTCGATATGGAGTTCTTAAAACTACATAGGTAATATACGCTATCTATTGGTGAAAGAACAGTGACTCTAGGTATATGAAGTAGGTATTGTCTTAAATCATGTTTAAACTGTATTGTAAAGTATTGGGATAATTTAATAAAATAATTATCTCCGCCATCTCAAGAGTCATTTCCAAATTACCCCAATCCATCTTATTTGTCATAATTCATAATGTTGGCTCAGCATATGACTTGTACCAGAAGCGTTAAACTATGCGCCTCATTGTGCGTCGAAGAAAAGGCCTTATTCAACCAAAAGTCTTTCTAAACAATATACCTACAAGTCCTTCTACCTACAGCTGTTCCCATGACTTCATGCCTCTGTCCTTTTCGAAATTGGAATACTTAAAGGTATCAAAAAAGTGCTATTCGCCGTACCAACACGTGGATGCGGATTTTCACGGATTTACCAAACTCTTCTGTCAAATTAGTAGTTCGAATAAGGCCCGGGGTCTATGGATAGTACAAAGTAGTGACGGGTTTTTTATGGCTGACAAACTATGCCGTGGATTCAGTCGGATTTTTTATCAACGTCATATATATAACCAAAATACTTATTAGTCATCTCACCATCTGATTCGAGCACCTACAATTATATAATTGAATCAGTAGCAAGTTCAGACAAGTTTGATATTATCCGTTCTGTTTTCCTCTCAATGAATACCAGATAATAAGGTAAGGTGTATCTGTCTTATTTTTCGTTTTACATATTTCACTTGTTTTTCACTACAATTAAAGTTATTCTGTATTTTACTGAGTAACCATAAGATCTTCAGAGTTTTCAGACAAGGCCCACGAGTCTAGTCAGCATTGTGAAACTTACACTGTTTTACTAAGAGAGAGAGAGAGATAAATTTGGGCACCGCATTTTGTTTTTCGAAACAATTATCGATTGGCCGAAAACATTCTAGATTGAGTATGAGTCTACCGGACTAGACTCCCAAGATGGACCAAAGGATGCGAATGCAGGAGAAGTCGGAAAAGACGGAGAGTAGATGAGGATTAGAAGTGCTTAGGTACGTCTCGAATCATTACGGCGAACATAATTATAGCAAAGAAGAAATGCGACGTTTACTTGGTAGTGGCAACTGGAGTATTTTATGTTAGAGCTATAAAGTTTGCCACGTGCTCCCAGTTGCCTAGTTGTGGATTTGTTTGACTGGTTTGCTTCACCACCGACACCCAAGGGAAGTACATTAATAGTCCAACAGTAACTTTAATGTAACGTTAGTCATAATCATAAGGTGCACACACTTTCACTGCTACGTGCCCAGCTGGGCTACTACTCATAACTCTACCTTAGAAAAAAACAATATAAGCTGGACCCCTGATTATGTGCAACTAATAGGAATAAAGAAGTTAAGTTAAACTGGAAAGGAGCTCACGGGCGAGAGGATCGCGTACAAACGTGTTGTTAATAATTCAACGGAAGAGGATGTGACGTCAACAGTCGTTGTCGTAGTCTCTGGGAATGCAAAAGTCTTTTTTTTGATGTGAGTCATCTGATTCTGGCAAGGTCGGCCATCAAGGACCTGGTCAAAGGCGGCTCTTTCAAAGGTGCAAGAATTGACAGTCAAAGATGAAGTTTTCTGAATGGATGCCGGCAAAATTTGGGTTTGCGATGGTTGAAATATACAGTTTATGTGGTATTGTGTACCAGACAAACTTCTTTTATTATTGAAACTAACAAAAAAATAGAAACAGGTTAGCTGGAAGACTTTACATATTTGGGCATCAGCTCACGTAGATTATAACGATTCTGATGCGATTTCACAAAGTGCATATTTACAAACAAAGGCAAATAGAGGAAATTTTACAACATATTTATCGGCAATTTGCTGAACAAAAGAGATCGACACTAATAACAGGCGATAGATCGTTAGCCACACAAAGAGTAATAGCTATGATAGATCTCCCCGACACAGAGACCACACCTTGGCCAATTTTAAAAAACAATCAAATCTCAATCACGAAAATCAACCAGCGGAGCTGCTAATTTGTCAAAAAACACAGCCGGTACAGCCAAATCAAACAGTGACCCGCCCTGGCCATTACTTTGCAAAGAACGCCGACTGTACCGCACCGACTCACCCAATTTAAAATCAGCTCTTAAAAAACTACCATCCGAAGCAAAGTGACTCTTATTGCAAACGCCACAGCAATGATGATTCGTTTTATGGATGGTACTAGCATAGTTGGTGATATTATAAATTGACAGTGATTTGGTTTTGGACAAATATTTCGGCATGATGATTAAAGGGTGTTGGTGACGGATGGGACCACCGGCGGCTAACTACAGTAACTACTAACTAGGCTGGTTTGGCCTGACTAGGTCAATTATGCGGTTGATGCTTTAGATTGCCGGTTGGTAGCTTTGCGTTGTTTAGGAGAGGTCGGCTTGCGTGTCCTTTTGCTGATGTGTTTTACTTATTTGTTTAAATGATGGTGGCATATAAAGCGTAAGGCAGTTCTGATGGCAAGTGGCTTCCGTAGCTTAAGAGCAGAAGTGTAATTACATCCATTAAAAGAACAGTTTGTAAATTTCTATAAAATAAAGATGTCCCGCTGAAAGATGGCTGGACTCTCTACATCATCAATCATAATACAGTGGATCCTCGAAAGCTCTGACAATCTCATTGACCTAACTTATTCAACACCAGTTTTCGTATTTTAAACATAAAAACAATTAAAGTTGTAAATTATGTAAATCTAGAAGGAAATATGAACGTCAACGCATTTTGCCTGTTTTATTAAGCGCAAATGTTTGCTCCGATCCATAAGGCGTTATGTAAAGTGCATCTTATATTATAACATCTATAACTACATTGTTGAATATAATTTTGGGCCACATTTGTACAATAATGTTCTTTTTCAGCCCTCCGGTCGGTAAGCGGCATTTTACGCAAAACTAAATGGCCGCCTGCCGGCTCCGTCGGGCAGAAAAATAGTATACAAACCTCGGCCGTTAAATGGGAAAGCCTCGGATCACATGTTAGTCGACCTCGGCTTCGCCTCGGCCGACAATTACATGGGATCCGAGCCATCTCCCACTTAAACGGCCTTGGTATGTAATGTACTATTTCAGTCCTCCGGCCGGTAAGCGCCACTTTACGCAAAACTAAATTGCCGCCTGCCGGCTCCGTCGGGCAGAAAAATAGTATACAAACCTCGGCCGTTAGATGGGAAAGCCTTGGATCACATGTTAGTCGACCTCGGCTTCGCCTCGGCCGACAATTACATGGGCTCCGAGGCATTTCCCACTAAAACGGCCTTGGTATGTAATCTACTATTTAACCACAACTCCTTATAGTAGGGATATTTCTACAGTTACTTTTAAACCAAAACAGCGGCACTTAAAAGACTATTCTAAAATTTCAACGCTAAAAAAATTGTTCCATAACTCTATCAACTTGTCTCACAAATAATGTCCCAGACGTGTTCGAATTCCTTAAATATTTATCTACAATATCCCGAGCATTCACAGAGCGACTCCGATCATTCCCACCTTCAATAAAGCGTACCTCACGCACTTGTCCCGAACGGACACTTTTTTCTTCAAAAACCTTCAAAGGCCATAATAAAATACATTCTATATCATCTTTATTTACTTGCCCTTAAAGTTTAATCTCGGAAATCTAGCTGCAAACATCTACACAACATAAAATAAATTACAAATGCCTTCACTGTAGCTTTTATGTCGTTAACATTAAAGTCCAAAATCAAGATGCTGGCTGTAAAATGATGGGTCTACCTGTCGACTGCCCCCTGGGCAGTCATTTAACGCTTTGACGGCAGAACTAAATGCAACCAAAATAGAGATGTAACCATCGCTGCGTTACCTAGAACGATTCCAGCAAGTTTAGTAAAGAAACAGCAATGGATACGGCGTCAGAACGGTGTTACTATGGAATTCGGTGGGTGTAATGACATAGTTGTGTAAGATCGATGGCTTGATCGGCGAGCACGTACTTTCCGGTACTTTGCTTGGCGAAACTAAGTTCACAGAATAAACCAATGAACAGAAAATAGACAAGGGGCTAGCTCAAACGAATAAACAAAGATTTGACGTGTGGATATGGAATAGAACGTGCCCTTTTGGAAAAATGAGATTGGCAGAGCCTAATAAAATCAAGTCTTCACTATTTAAGTTATAGGAAAGGGACGATGGCAGTTGTTATCATACTGTCCATGGAGGTAGAAGGATGATGCGTCATTGATAACAACGTTTATCTAGAAAGAGAAAGCACTAAAACTTAATCGTACGTAATTGACGTCTTCCAAAGATACTTTTGCTAAATCGAATCTATGTTTAGACCTCGTCTACTTAAATAATCTACAAAAGCAGACTGATTACTGAAACCGTTCGGGGAAATTCAGATTTATAAAGAAAAAACATTTATATCTATTTTGTTATTTTTCTAGCCACTCAAATCAATGGCCGACATAAAGTTACATTTATTTTAACATATACTTATACAGCATATTAAAAAAACTGATTTAAGCGAGGAATTAATAGTCTACCAGTAATAAACTATTGATTTCTTAAGTATTTCTAAAGTCTATTAGAGGGTTGAATATACTAAAATGATGAGATCCCTCAGTTCCTCATAGGTCCCATCGCCAGATTAAAACGAAAATCCAAAAACTACCTCTGATGGAATAAAAACAAAAGTACCTACCTACAAAAAAACATACAGTAATAAGAAGACGGTTGTTTGTTACTGAAGCAAACTGTACAACATGAATACCTTCTTACTGTATGAGAAATAATACACAGTTTAAGGGTGTGATATTTCTTCAACGTCCCTCTTAGACAATTCTGTACGATGGCGTATTTTACGAATAATTAATTTTCATTATAAATACAAATCTAAAAGTTTAAAGGATGACTCACACTAGCACGGGACGGGACGGGGCGGGGGCGGGAAAATCTGTCAATTTCTATAGAAAGAATCACGTGATAGCTCGGAGCCCTCGGATGTCACGATCGCTTTCTATAGAAATTTACAGATTTTCCCATACAGACTTTATACTGAACTCAAACTTTATCTCATGGTCATATCATAACATAATTACTGTCATGAGAAGGTACAATTTATACATAAAATAATATTGTGTTCCTAGCTAAATTTTTATTGTGCCACCAAAAACGACTATGTCTGATTCTGACTATAGACAAAAAAAAACTATTTGCTCTCTAAAACGTATACAAAAATTCTTCTTCAAATGATTGCATACTTAGTTTCTTACCTAATGATAAGATCAATCATCGAAAGCCTCCATAACGCTTCACCCGCATTTTACTTCGTCTACCAGCAGTGTTTGTTGTTTGTATGGGAGCTGTTTGAGGTGCGCGTGGGCAGCGCGACGCGTGACCTATTTAGCTTGGAAACGAATTCGAGAACACATACAACTTGGATGTTTTGGAAACCTGCTGCTGATATACATACATATTATATTGTTGTATCTTTTTAAACTATACTAAAATGTTGTAGGAAATTATGGCTTTAGGGCGTATTAATGCTCAAAGAGATAGATTTATTTACTACCCCATCTATAATTGAAAAACATCTATAATCTTACTAATGTATATTAAGCATGAATATTTTAGATCATCGTCATCAGCATTGCAGTCCGCTGCTGGGCATAGGCCTCCCCCAATGTACGCCACAGAGCCCGCTCTGCTGCTTTATACATCCAGTCGCTAATATATATAATATAATATTCGCCTGCGACTATGTTCTTGCAAGAGATCGAGAAATTAAATAAATAAATGAATATTTGGGGACTATCTCACACAAATCGACTAGTCCCAAAGAAAACCTTGTACTATGGATGGGTACTAGGCGACGATATACATACTTATATAGATAAATACATACATATATACATAGGAAACGTCCATAACTGAGGAACAAATATTAGTGATAAACACACAAATAAATTTTAAATCCCGTTTTTACCTGTAAACATGAAATCCTCAACGATATTTGAAGTTTGGAACTATTTACAAACGGTTTAGATTGTTAAACCCTAAATAAGACAAACCAATTCTGACCGTTGATTAAAAAAAACTGTATATACCTCTTTTTTTTAAGTAGCGAGTATATAAACGGAAGAAAAACACAGTAGGACTCTCTCTCTGACTCTGCACGAATGAGAACAGATTCTTGTCAGACTATAGTTACAGCTGTTTTATAGGATTATAAAAATATCTTAGATGATATCACATCATTATAAAATTTGAAACTATGAATGCTTACTACCATAGTCACAGAATGAAACCCTTTGCGACAAAATCATCAATCACTTTCGACTCTTTGTTCAGTGTTAAGCTAAGGTGGGCCAGGAATCAAACTGCCCTTACATTCAAGTAAGTACATCTCAATAAAACTGTGGACTACACAACAAAACAATGCTTTTAACATTACAAATGTCATAAAGACCCTCAAAGTCTAACAAAGGTGCATGGCATTTTACACCTTATGTGTTTGAGAAAGAGTTGATAGCAGTGTGTTGGGCGGTGCGTCGGATAGTGAGAATAGTTTGTTTAGAGTTGTTGGGATGGTAGACCCCCGAGTAGAACCGGGTTGGACCGTGTGGGAACGGGCGGCGTGAAATCGGTGCGTCTGCGCCGGTCCAGCGTTTACATGAAACGAGACGACGCCGCGGCGATGCGAGTTAGCCTAATTTACGAGGGGATTTGTTTAGAATTAGGAATTTTCTTAAATTTTGAATCGCTCTATTCGTTGACTTCTTTTTAAATAAAACTATGATACCACGTCCAATATAGACGCCTAAGAATTATAACTACTATTTAAAAGGCGACATTTACCATGTATATTTGTTTTTGTGAGCTCCCGATATTTCGGCACTAAATAGTAATTATAATGTAAATGGCTACGTTAGCTCAAAACGTCTAGGAATCTTCGCACGGAAGACGGGTTTACCACATCCAAAAGTGATGCCATTATTTTTAATTAGAACATGAAGTATATCAATATCTACGAATCACTTTGTACGTTCATTTGCCTATTTGCTTCTTTAACACTTGAATGTGCAAGAGCAGAGAGGCAGATGACGAAATTTCGATTAAAAACGTTTGTGATATAGTTGAACCAGGCTAAGTCTTCCTGCCAAGTTTAATGTGAAGTGGCATTTTCATACAATGTCACTGTCAAATCAGTGCAAAGATTGGTCGCACTTTAGAGCCGCAAAACGTCCGTCCCATAACATAACACAGTTTATGGCATTTTGGTTTGGTAGAACAAAAACAACAACATAACTTCTATTCCAAATTGGAAACATCGTAGCTTGTAAATGATGCGTAAACTCTTTTATTTCTTATTGTCCATCGCAGGGACAGTATTGAGACGTAATAACGTATTTTACGGATTTATTTCATATAAACAGCGAGACGCCGCCCGCGTGTTTGTTTATGGGAAGCCGTAATAATAGACACAATAGATGGAACAGTTTTATCAACTGAAACTAATGATCTATAAAAATATTTGTTGCTTTCTTCTCAAGTTAATATCTAGATGATTTCACAGGCTTTTTGCTAATAGTTTACATTGTCAGATGTTTGCTTGACTGAAATGCATGTGGATGGGAAACTGATAAGCATCTGATTGCAATATTTCATTGGTTTATGATATTGATATACAGTGGAAAACGGTGTGAGTTCCCTACACTGCGCACCTGATGATTATGACCTCAGAAGACTGTATTTATTGACACCACTAAAACACTTAAAAAATGAATATAAATTATTATTAAAAAGTAAAAAAAAAACAACTAAACCTACTATTAAATCCAAGTAATTAAAACTGAATCTTAAAATATATAAATAAAAATAAAATATTAACTAAAAAAGATAAGAAGATGATACAGGTAAGACTTGCAACTATTATACAGTTGTCAGGCAAATTAGCTTAGCTAGTGGCTCTGTCAGTTGAACTCGCGAGTATATGGCCTTAAGTGCCATAGACCTGTGCTTAATTACTTGTGTTAATTTCCACATTTTAAAACATTTTCAGAAAAATTAACCGAATAAAGTATTCTATGAACCTATTAAACTAGTTCATAAAATTTCATGAGAATCGTTTAAGAAATACGACCTGTAGATTGCGGCAATCGGCAGAGTAATGGTAGGAGCGAGACGGACATACTTTCGAGTTCCGCAGTCGCTATCGAATAACTCATGCAACTCATGATAAGCACACTACTAGGTAGTGTAGTTACCACCACAATCTGAACATTTATCTCGCAAGTTTGGCTGCGATCTAAACGAAATGTCAACGTTCAGGTAAGTTTATCAGCGCGGAGATCGACGATCCGTGAGTTACGACCGCGATCAACGGGTCGCAGCTAAACAACTTTATCTAGCTGTCCGGGAATAGGGGTCCGTGGGCTAATTTAACAAGCCTTAAGTCTAAAAGAGTTCGAGGAAAGTTTGCCATCTATTGTAATTTAGCCGCGTAATATACGACTGATGTTATCAATAGATGACAGTTGACATTTTCCATACCGATTTGCATTACACGGCCAAGTTAGAAATGTAGGTATGAGCTTATCATGCGTTGAGGTCCCATGCATACAACCAACTTGATTTTTTTTGTCCTTTTTATAGATAATGGTAAGTACGGAACTCTCCGTGCGCTAGTCCGGCTCATACTTGGCCGGTTTTTTCGTCAGATTTCGCTCGGCACCGCCAGCGCAGCATCGCAGTCGATAATTAAAACTGGATCCAGCGCCTCCGTTTTTTACCCCCTACTAATTGATTGGTTTTCACCCGATTTTGTTCCCTTATCGCTAATGTTTCCAAACTGGATTTTGTTTGTGGCCCGTTTTTTCGATACTTTGATTAGTTTGTGTGTAGTCTTCATTGTTTTTGTTTGTGGAATGGAAGTTGTTTTGAATGGATTGTTGTTATGCTTACTACTTGTGTGCTCTAACACTTTAAAAGAAATACTAGAACTGACGAGGACTATAGGATGACTCAGCAATCCGATCCGGGACGATCTGTCAGTTTCTATAGAAAGATTCACGCGATAGCTCAGAGCCCGAGAGGTCATGTGACGTTCTCTATACTGATCGAAACTGACATATCGTCCCGGATCGGATCGTATCGGATGGGTCTGAAGTCAATCTTAAGTCACTGTTCTTAAGGGTATGCTCCCGGTAGTCCAACCTCATCCCTACTAAAAATCCAGGTAGTCCAGCCCCGGGAGCAAACCTTATCATACTTAAAGAGAGTGTGCAGAATTTATTCTAGGGATTCTTTGTCTAAATTTCAATAAAGAATATATCGACACAGAAGAAGACCAGACCTTTTACAAATACCATAAATCAGAGAGCATAAATCTACGATAGTATGACTGTAGACAGTTCTAGCCGGAGTAAATTTTAATTATCTTTTATTATTAAAAAACAGCAAAGTGCGAGGCGGAGGGTTCCGCACAAAGTATGCTCCCCACACCCATAAAAGAGCTTCAGAGGACCGCAGATTTGTGTATGTGGAATTAATTTCAACTTACGATTTTAAGCTAACATGGTCATTTACATTATAATTAATATTTAAAACGGGGTAATTACCATGTTTGTTTGTTTTATTGAGCACCCGATAGTTCGACACTGTTGCAAGCGTCATGTTCACGGAGTAAACACCCCGTTACTCCGTGAACATGACGCTTGCAACAGTGTCGAAATATCGGGTGCTCAATAAAACAAACATACATGGTAATTATCCCGTTTTAAATATTAATTATAGTTTCAACTTGTTACCTTTACGCGTGCGATAACTGGTCTTGACAAACAGACGGACGAATGGACAACAATGGCTAAGCATTGTCAAACCGTCTCTTTCTAACAGTGTGATTACCATGACTTTATTTAACTACGAGTCGATAGCGAGTGCGTAATTCGAAAGTATTTGTAACTAGTTCCGACCAATTAAGAACGAGCAAGATGTATTTTCGAATCGCGCAATCGATAGCGATTCGAAAGCGAGAGCACCTCATGGTATCGATACAGATACAAATCTCAAAACACCTAACTAATAAACAAACTATTACCAACTAAAGATTAAACGTTTATGAATAACGCTATAAAACTGCAGCCAATTACGAGATCCTCTTCATGGAAAACTTATTTGCAATCTCCAAAGAGTAAATCAGAATTATTGGAGTAAAGGATTAGGGTATCGGCGCCCGCGGCGGTGGGCGGGGCTGTTAACATTCCCGGCATTCTCACCGCTCGCCTGTCTTAAGGAGATGATTAGGTCCCTGTAAGGTGTGTCCGGGTATTACCGTGTGTCAGAAAAGGTAAATAAATTCTGAAAATCACCAAAAATCCATTTTATTAGGAGTCTCTTTTCGGAATTTCCCGACGTTTAACGATGACTGATGAATTTAAGGAGGACTCTCACCAATCCGGTCAGTTTCTATAGAGAAATATTCATGATAACTCGGAGCCTTCGGACGTCACGTGACGTTTTCTATAGAAACTAAAAGTACGTCCAGGATCGGATCGGATTGAAGTGAGTCATCCTTTACCCGAATATGATATAGCGCGTATGGGATTTTCGCATAAATTTCTGTAGGATATTTTTCGAATGATATCATTCCAAGATACAAAACGTTCTACGGTACCCTGCTAAAGTTCAGACCCATTCTTGCCTGAAGCCTTTATTGTGTTAAAACTCATTCGGAATACCGCTAATTTTGCATAGCTCAAACAAGGTATGAAGAATCCAAATTTTCGTGGCAGACCTACATAAGGGATGTCTCACACTTGAAAGGGACGAGACGGGACGACCTGTCAGTTTCTATAGAAAGCGTCACGTGACGTCCGAGGGCGCATTCGTTGTTATAGGGTAGAATGACATAAGAAGCTTCTATTTGAATAATATTCGTTGGTTTGTTGAATTTGGGCTCTTAAGAGTTTCACACTTCATATATGTAAACCAAAAAATCTTCGGCGGTACGGATTGCTCCTAGCATAGCGCTCTCCATTGCCCTTTGGGTGACTTTGAGCCTTCTTATGAGTCCGCTGGATGCGGGTGGCGCAGGACCGGTCATTGTGGAAATCTTTGGGGAAGGCCTGTGTCCAGCAGTGGACGACTTTCGGTTGAAATGATGATGATTATGACGGATTGCTGCTCGCAAAGATATTCAAAAGCATAAAAGAGCTGAGCCTTAAGGTGCGGTGGGCGTGCCAAATGTTCGGGATTCGTTAGTAATATATTCCGACTTTGTTTTTTGTCTAAACGCTCCGAGTAGCGTCTATACAACACCAATCAGGTACGCACTATACGGCTCAAACAATTAGGTACTGACATATTCAGTTTTTAAGCGATGAAATTTTAATGCGTTTTTTCACAGTGAGAAATAATTAGTTAAATATATTACTACAACCGCGGATTTCGTGCTTAGGTACTGCTTGTCCTTCCGAAAAGTCTTAGAATTTAATAAAAATGATGGCTCTGTTTGTAGGTAAAGTTAATAGATCATATGAATAAAAAGAAGGCTAAGTAATAAATCTATAATGACTATGACACTCATACGTATTCTACACGGCCTAGATGTCGCTCTTTCAATCTCTTATTTTTTTTAAGTCTTTCACTCTTGTCAGAGTGGAGGAGTCGTCCGCTTTCTTTACGGCTGCTTTGGCAAATCTTCTCCATTAGTTTCTGTTGATCGCACTGCACGTTCTACCACCAGAGTGACAAATTTTTTTCAATCCGCATACAATGAGAAATTCATATTAGATTTTAGTTTTCTGTTCCTGGTATATTCTGAAGAGCACTAGTTACCGATTTGAATGTTTTACTTCAGTTTGCCCTATGATTAAAATAAGTAGAATAGGCTTGGTCGGCATTTAGTAATACATTATCAGCTGTAAGCAAATAATGATTGTTTTAGTTTTAGTGTACCGTGGGAATGGGCCAGCTCATAGCTTAGCCCTATCTTATCCGAGTCAACACTTGAAATGTTTCGGTTTACAGTCAATATTGACTGTACAGTCATGGTAATCAGGCTCTATTGTTTTCAACGATTTACGAAACAATTTGTTGTTTAAATTTTTTTATAAACTGGCAACACAGTTTAATATTGCACCGAAGAGAGATTTCATAAGTTGTGAAACTTAGATAATATTCTCGGAAATGTATGCGTAGCAAAGAATGTAGTCTTGTCAAGACGACACTAAGGACACACTATAAGGACACACTTATGTACATGCCTTATTTGATTTTTGTAATGGTACATATAATATTATTAAAAACATAAAAAAATCTTAGGCAACACTTAATGGAAATTTCCTGTCAAATTCTAAAGAAAGTTCTCGGAAACTTTCGAGAAATTTCCTGCACGTGTGAGAATGTTCTGAAGCTTGCACATTGCTGCCGAGGACTGTTATTTGCAATATTCCTATTCATGTAAGTGTATAACTAAGTAAGCAGTGCAGAAATCGTTCGATAACGACCTATTGATACTTGACATTTCGAACGAGCTAAAACACACCTTTTTCACCCTACTTTTAATTGTTAAAAACATACCTACGTCCTACGTAGGTGGGATATATGTATATTTCTAAGTTTAGTAATACAGTTGTCTCTGCGCTAAATACATTTTCGTATCATTCGGGATATTGGCGCTTTGGGTATTTTTGGTGACATAACGAAGAGACTCAGGGACGTGACCGGTGACCGAAGAGCTGGAAGTTACCTCGGGGTAACGCAGCCAGCATCTTCGCCACCAGTATTTAGGTTTTAGAGTTATTTTACTACCAAAAGTAGGTAATGATATAAGTTATATATATATATAGTCTTTCTGAGAATGAGATATGAAAACTATAATTCAAACAATTGCTTTAATGCGTTTTTACTAAAATAAGGCATATGCTTCTAAGCTTGGTGGTCAAACAATAACGGTAGATACCACTCAGCTGTTGGTATCAAATTATTTATAGGGATTTCATATACAGACCCACAAGTTATGGCGTTTACCAAAAACACTTCTCGGATATACGCTAGTTTTGATGTAATCATTTTTTATCATCATCACTATAATTTCCGCCTATACTGTTAGACAAAGGCTTTTCAAGGCTTTTCAAAATATTCGAACGCGCGTCATTCTCTTCCAAAATTTCCCCGCGATCTATATCGATACCGTGAGTTGCTCTCGCTTTCGAATCGCTATTGACTGCGCGATTCGAAAGTATATAGATCTTGTTCTTTCTTAACTGGTCGGAACTAGTTGAAAATACTTTAGAATCTCGCAGTCTCTATCGACTCGTGGTTAAGTAAAACTCATGGTACACACACATTCATTATTCATCATCATCATTAATTCTTAAGTATACCCAGAGCTGGGCACCGTTAATAAAATAGTTAACTTCGTTAATCGCTAATCCGTTACAAAAAAAGTTAACTTCGTTAATCGTTAAAGCGCTACTTTTCGGAAGACTTAACGGAAGTTAACGTTAATCGTTAATCCGTTAACACATGGTAAAAAGGGCATCTTTGAGTTAGTGATCTACAACTTATAGTTAATCAGTTTCCTTCAAAAATATCCAATTTACCATTAGTATTAGTATTTTAGTTTTCTTAATGTCTCATGGTTTCCATCATTTGATCTGAAGTAAAATCAAATGCACCCATCTTGTAGACCTCCGAGGTCACAGACAAAATAACAATGTCTCAAGTTGGAGGACAGAGCTAGAAATTATTGAGCAGTTTTAATATGACATCCCCGGTGTTCAAAATCAGGTCCACTGCAGCAAATTGATGGCTTGATTAAGAAAATACCCCAACTAATTATGAAAACCCTCCAATCACGTTGTACGTGCCGTTCAAATTTGAAGGTTGTCTGAATTTCTCAAGAACTCCATGATCAGAATATAAATGAAATACAACTAAGGACTACAGTATGGGGTTCTTCAAAAAAGGAGTGTTAAAGTTTTTAAAGGGTCGGCAACGCGCATGTAACACCCCTGGAGTTGCAGGCGTTCATAAGCTACGGTGACCGCTTACCATCAGGCGGGCCGTATGCTTGTTTGTCACCGTCGTAGTATAAAAATAAAAAAAATCAAAAAGATGAATGTCTGTGTTTACTGACCAATTCCACTTTGCCATCCCTGGTCTTCATCATCAGGTACACTCCACCAAAATGTTGTTAACCCCCAAAAATGTTTTCAAGTTTATAAGGAAACCCTCAAATCATAATGCATGTGCCGTTAAAATTTGAGGAGTTCTTTAATTTCTTCATGAATTCTATGAATTCAAAAAATGAATGTCTCAAATAGGATGGGAATTAACAGACAGTTCCACTTTGCCATCCCTGCCTGCATGCCTATTATACCACGAACATCGAAAATTGGCATTGACGGGAAAACCTCTTTGTCACTCCAATATATGATGATAATATATGATAATATATGATATATATGATGATATATATGATATCTCCAGAGATGGAGATACAAATCCGCAATCGTTCGATTTTCGTGGTATAGGCCCTGGGCTCCATCATCAGCTCCACTCCACCAAATTGATGGTTTTCGTAAAGAAAAATGCTCGAGTTTCTTAAGAAAACACCCAAATCATCAGGCTTATGCCTATTAAATTTGAAGAGTTCCCTCAATTTCTCATGGATCCCATCATCAGAAATGAATTTTGAAAAAAATGGGACCAATCTGCAACCACCATGGATAATTTAAAATCGGTTCAGTATTGGTCAAAGTATTGACGGAGTTCTGACGTAACAAACATAAAAGTAAAAAAATAAATAGAGAATAATAATAAAAAATCACATGAATTGAGAAATTCTTCTTTTTTGAAAATGTGTAGTCGAGTGGAAACAGGTTTTTTGCCGCGTGGCGGTATGTGCGGTAAGTATTTTGGAACTGGATTAACGATTAACGGACTTGGGAAAACTTAACGGAAGTTAATGATTCCGTTAACATATTTTTAAGTTAACTTAAAAGTTAATCCGTTAATGAAAATGTTAACTTCGTTAATTAACGATTAACGGATTAACGAGTTAATGCCCAGCTATGAGTATACCTAACGTCTATTTCCAAATATTCCGCAACTAAATATCTTGACATCGGTGCAAGCAGTCCCAGTTTTTGCCTCCTTTCATCCCCGTGTGTGAGGAATGCGCGTGCGCGGGGATTATGCGCAGTCGCTCGCTTTGTGCGCGCCGACCAAATATTTGCCACTTTTGTGTCATGTTGATTGAAGAATTGATGAAGGTTTTTTGATGTTCCGACCAGGGACCGGAAAACCCCTCTTTAGGCTTAAGCCTATCGAGTTGGTTACCTAATCATATCTGTTACCCAATGATACTCTAACAGCAACATTCAGTAACCAAATACAAACGGTAAGCGAAATGTTGCTGTAACAGTAACCATAACCCGGTTAACTGCAAAACCCAATCCCGATAGGGTTTTTGTTTGGGGTTTTCTTTAGGTTACTGTTAACCTTATTATAACAAACGATTATACTCTTTACGTGTAAGTAAATTAGATTCAATATCTAATAACAGTAGAGGCTGGCATCGGCAAAGACAATTCCGTGTCAACAGTGAACGATAGAAATGTCGTAAAGGACATATAAAAACCTCGTACTTAGGACATTTGTATCTTGCACTGTTTTTTGGGTCCAACAGGTAGAATAACCCAGGTTTGTTTCATAGTTGTCACTTCAATCAATTTTGAACTATAAGCCGTTACACTAGAGTTGTATTAATAATAACAAGCGGTTTCTACGTCTTACACTTTCAAATTAAAGCGAAGACGGCAACGCGACGGCACGTGTTAATAATTTCTTATTTTTCTTCAAATACACAACAACCCGTTAGATTGAACTAGCTTATTTCATCAAATAAAATGTCATACCTTACAACTTCAATTCACGTTATAATAAATAAAAATACTTCTATTAATTACGTGAATTTCTTAAGCTTTCGAAAATTAAAAGTGTAGTACTAAACAAAATTGCAATTAATGAAACTGCAACATCATTACGTTTGCTTGCATGTTGTGATTTAAAGTTATTCGTAGTGTTTATTTTGACGGATTTAACTTGTTCAACGAATTTAGTGAATATCTCTTACGAGTCTTACGACTAACGTCGGTAGGTGATATTTTGTTAAGTTATTTAATCAAAACATTCAAAACCATTGTAGTAGGAACGAATAGGAATAAATCGTCTAATACCGCACGTGCAATGATAATTAAACAACTTAGGTAGCCAAGTTTACAAGTCGGGCTCGCGTGTAATTTAGATCCGAGTATCCGTGGTACTCGTAGAAACAGATCTTAAATACACGCGGACCTAACCCATCCTTATCCGTTACCATAACGTTTTAGGGCATTTTCAAAAATAGGGTACCATTTTCATTTCTTTTTGAATATAGGAAGTTTTGGGTTTTTTGTAACCAGAATCACGAGTACTATTGGAAACAAGAAAAATAGTGTCCCGTTTTTTTTGTCAGCTTTGTAACGCATTTTTTTCATACATTTCGTATCGGCCGTTACAAACCTGACAAAAAATTTTTTTTATGGATAATTGAGGACCCATTTTCATTAAAAGGATGCACTTTTTTCTGAAAATGCCCTTTAACGCAATTCAGTTAAGGTTCAGGTTCAGGTAAGGAACCTGTATTGAGTTGTATGGCAGCGACTCAGTTTAGGCCCTAAACTGAATCACGTTAAGACGTCATGGTAAGGCCCCTTGGCGTGTAAAGTAACAGTGCATGATAATTAAAATAAAAAGTAGGGATACAAACAAAAAATTAGACATACTCGTAGTACATATTATGATCAATGTGAACAACAATCAAAATACAAAATATTCAGCAAAAACAATTCTACAACGATAGTAAAAAATAATATCACACTTTTGTCTTAAATCTTCATAATAGGTAGGTCTTCCCATCACGGAACAATTGTGTTCCGGACCTTTGGGAGGCGTACGCGGAGCCGAAGCCAACACGCTGAGCCCTTTCGACAATTTAATGAAATGTAAGGGGTACACCGAGCGAATGATGCACCTGCCCGAGTTATGGGATGCAGAGGCAGCACCGCCAGGGTGTATAGACTATTGAGATTTAATGGAAACTAAAATATACTGGTCTATTAGGTGAAGGTGGTTGACTAAATACTGTATTATAGAGAATAAAATCAGACGTCTGCCTAACAAAATGGTAATAAATTTAATTTACGGCAAACGGTGACTCGCCCACATAAGATGGGCCCCCACAAAAAGCGACATCTAAGAGAGCTCGAGAGCAACACCAGTATGAGGGCTGGGGGTAGAGAGGTGTCACTAAACTTTGAACATATAGCCAACTCGCCACTTAAGTTTCCACTAGGGCTCGCGGTCGTGTCCGTGATTCGTGAACCCGTAGCCGTACGCCCGTGTTCGTGATTCACTGCTACGGTTTTCTGGTCCGTTCCGCACGTGACGTTCGGCTACGTGAAATTAGGGTACGTGAATCCGTGTAGATGCGTGTAGGCGTGATCACGGCTTCACGTTCTTTAAGAACACGCCCGTTCGGTCCGCCCGCGACCTTGAGTGAAGATACGATGCGGTCTCTAAGAGCTACGAATAAAAATGTATCGTGTGTTTTTTATTCATAGCTCTAATTCCGTTTCATTACTTTTGAATTAAAATTTATTTCTAATAGTAAGGCCTTTTAAATATTAAGTAAGTAATAAATGAAAAGAACCAAATAATAAATACATTGAATAGCTACTTTAATAAACGGGTTGCTAAAATAACCCAACTTCTCTTCATTGTTAAATAGTAACACTAATCATACATTAACAATAACAAACAAAAAATAACGAAACATCAACAAAAATAACTTTAAATTCACAGCTGAATTATAAATTGAAGATTTGTGATGTCAGGAGTAACTAATGACAATGAATGCGAAAGCAAAATTCTAAACTCCAGATTAAATAAAAAAATACCACGAATTTGTGAAACAAAACATCGCGGTCACTTCTTTCAACTTCACGAACAAAGGGTAAAGCCCAAAGCTACTTATGCATATTGTTTGTTTCATTGTAATAAGTCGCTTGCAAATCTTATTATCTTTGTCTGCACGTGCAACTGCACTTTTTATCTACAAAAAAACCCCGGTAGGTTGGCTTAGCTTGTTAGTCATACAATAAAACACTCTAATAATAGTACCTATGCCATTATTACCTTCAATCTAGAAATAAATAGTACTCTTTAATGTGCCGAAATAGTCCAGAAGGCCTAGTATAAAAGTTGTACGACATTAACTCCTCGACCGCGTTAGCGTATCGAGGGGTCAAAATATGAAAGTTGCCGGATGATTTAAATAAACGACAAACATAATTTGAACTCTCGATACGCTAACGCGATCGAGAAGTAAGTGTCGTACAACTTTTATACTAGGCCTTCTGCAGCGCTGGCTATATGAGCCCTGGCTATAGGAGCCCTAAGCTTAACGAATATTCATGTTAATTCTTTTTCGCCTATGAATACTTGGTTAACATGTAAATCTGACATTTTGTTTTGTGTCACAGATATAATTTGCTTTTTGAGTAATTAGATAATTTGTGGTAAATATTTTCATTTTGGATTGTTTTGAAGAAAAGAATATTCGAGACTAAACGCATAACTGTGTTGTATTTAGAATAGTATTTTTGGTGTGGAAACGTTGTTTGTGTCACTTCCGTCCTCTGTAATCCTATGCAATGTCATAGTATTCCAAATCACTCAAATAGTACATTGTGATACACGTGTGCTATGATGGTCATTATACACGAGTCGATATTGTGCGCGCGAGCTAAAAGCGAGTGCGCAATAAGGAAGCCGATGTGTACACCATGCACACACGTTTCATACGACATTTTTCAACACACTTGTAAGTAAAAATCAAAATTTTATTCGTGTTTATTAACTTTTGTTAAATACGTTAACTTAATTGTCAGAATTACGTCAGAATTATAAATGGCATATGAGTTTGACTGACCTTTATAGACTACATGAAGCTTCTTGCGATGCCTTTTCGACGTCGGTTGATGACAATACTTTATATTTTCAACCAATAGATCCACTTAAGGCCCAAACATCGCAAATAAGTAGGTATATTTATCACTACATCAACTAGATTTTCATGGTAACACTCGCGTTTTGCGGTTCCAGAGATTTCATCCACATATTGTTATAGTTTTACTTCTAATTCTCTTTTTGTTGCATTTTATCATAATAATTAAGCGAGAAGACGGTCACAAATGTTTTATGTAAACAATTTACCGCGGCGCGCCATTGGAGCGCATTTTTTTCGAATCGCGTTACGCGCGCATATTTGAAGGAAAGGCCCGCCAAACAGCCAAAATAAAAAATGTTGTAATTTATGTTTAAAGCACTAATTATTGTAAATAATGAATAATTTAATAAAATTGTACATATATCAAATAATTCTGAAAGTTTTAATCCATGTATTCAACTAAATACGGAGATATTGCTTTTTAGCGCATAAGCTATTATGCGACTAAAAATAGTGTAAGTACTTGTTTGAAAAAAAACCTTTTTAATCCGACATAATTTGAATGTATTGTTTGCGTACGTAACTTAGTCTTGTAGGGTACAAACTGAATTTGATGGGTTTATCTCATTACCACACTAGTTCAATAATTATAATGAGAAAGTACGCGTGTTTAATATCTTGGATTATGAGCCTAAAAGTGGTACGATAAGAACCTCGTTACGAGCAAGTGTGTTGAAAAGATTATTCGAGTTAAAAAGAATACCTAAATTACCACTAAATACCTAACATGACACAAATTATTGTTATTAGGACTGAGAAATGGTTTAGAAACTATATGTTAAATAAGCAACATGAATATTCTTAAAAACTTGAAAAGTTATCGCTGTGACTAAAAGTCCGAAACTGATAAGAACTGCAGCTGTGTACTTTTTTTTCTGTGGCCCCGTACATGTTTTTGTTGAATTTGTTTACCTGTATTACCTTTATCATACCTACCGATGATTTGCAGAATTTTACCCTTTTGTTTCTTAGGATTAGGGTTGCCTTCTTTATATTTAGGCTTCGTTATATTATTTGATAGTACAAAGGTTTTACTAGTACGTTTCATTCATTACATTAATACTTAACAGAAAAAAAGTCTCTTGATTTAATAATAACAACCAGTAGCACAGTGTTGCTTAAGTTCATAATTATAATGATACGTACTAGGGAGTTTTACACCTTATATTTATATAAGTGCAATTCAACGGGCAGGTCGCTAGTTTTGACGAAAATCAATAGCTGGTTATACATAAAACAGAATATCCCCATAAATTACTTAGATATAACTATTATATTCATGCAAAAAATAAAATCTAAGTTTAATTCACAAGTAAATGTTTGTCCGTTCGTCCCGTATTCAATATACTACGTGGTAACTCAATTCAATAATACCTTAGTCCTTATTTATATTTCTCCCGGGCGTGTCGAACCTACGAGACGTGCGATAAGTAAGTTCCCAATGGAACCGAGCCCGAAGCTCTGCGCACGAACGCAGGTACGGGCTACGTATCATGGCGTGTCACGGCGTGTCACGTGAATCCGTACGCGAACGCAGGTACGAGGTACGTACCTTGGCGTGTTCGTGAAATTCGTGATCTTAGTACCGCCGGGCTTAAGAACACGTAGCTACGGATCGGCGTACATCACGGATATCAGGAGCCCTAGTTTCCACATCTAGTAGGTAGGTAATTATTAGGATTAGCTTTTGGAGCCGACGTGCTCATATTAACAAAGGCTCGTTTATAAAACAAAAAAATGGCCTTGCACGTGCAGACTACGGATAGGTATGAGTTGTTGGTAAGGGTATCGTTATAAAAATTATGGCAATTTAAAATGATAATATTGAAAGCAGCTCTAGAAATTCCTGCTTCAAAAACTTTACTTGCATTGTTTTTACTAATTACTCTCATGAGACAATGACATTTAAGTGCACAAAGATGAATACCGACCGAGTGCAGGCTTATTGTTATTGCCCTTATCGGTTCCACATAAACAATGAATCTCGGCAATGTCTAAGCCGCGATGCGTTATATTATCTTGGTCTGGTATTTTACATTAATATTCTTACAATTTACGTAATCCAGTCAAATTATTATTACACATATTTTGAGTTGATACTTTGTATCCCGATACCTATACCTACTAATTGGTGTCACGGTAAACACTTCCGCTTTTCTATGTTTTCTGTGTGTATGTACACGAATGCATAGAATGAGCAGAAATCTAGATCCTGGATGGCTTTATGGATCTAGGGTGCCATGAAACATTGCTATTAAAGTAATATAAATAGTTAAATACAGTATAAGAGGGCAAGCGTACTGTTGGCTAAAAAGCTATCTCAATGGGCAGCGACAATGTGTAGAAGTTACAAAAATAGTTAAAAACCTTAACAAAACGTATAATTCGCCGTTCATCATTAACACATGCGGCGTGCCATCGGGTAGTATACTAGGGCCGTATTTGTTTTTACTTTACATCACCGATTTACCTGGCGCCACACAAAATGACACTATACTATTTGCAGATGACACAACCATAGTAATTAAAGAAAATACAGATGGTTCTCTAAGAAATATTATTACATGTACCTACATTAACAAATGTAACAAATTGGTTAGAAAATAATAATCTCAAAGTTAACTTAACCAAAACACAACTGGTTTAATTTCAAACTTATAATAGCAAAACCAATTAGATTATCTGCCGATTTTAATGGCGTAAGTACAACTTAATGAAACGGAAAGTGCAGTTTTTCTAGGAATTAAGAATGATAAGTTTTGTAATTGGAAAGCCCATATTAATACCCTTTGTAATAAGCTACATCGATTTAATTATATTTTGTATCGTCTGCGAGCAACCGTCTCTGAGGCGGCAGCAACGGCAGCCTATAACGGTTATGTATCGTCGCAAATCTGTTACGGAATAATAATATGGGGCAACTCATCAGATGCTGATAAGGTTTTCTTAGCCCAAAGAAAGTGTTTACGAGTAAGATCTTTGTGTGGAGCATATTACCTAGATAGTTGCAAGCCATTATTTAAAAAAGTATACTACCCTTGCCATCCTTATATGTATTTGTTATGTGTATATTCGTAAAACATAATATAGAATTGTTTAAAATGAAAGGAAGGGAAAAACGATATAAATACGATCTAAATACCGACACATCAGACATTAAAACTATTTCAAAAAATACGTGTGGCACTCGGGGACTGCCGCGGTAAAGCTATTGCATATCATTTTGTATCAACTTATGCAATTATAATTATTTATTTATTTTATTCATGCAGTATTTCTTTTTCTTTGATATTAATTCAAGTTACACTTTTTGAGCGTGGTGACCGATAAGAAAACAAATTTTTCTATTATTTAATAAATAAAAAGTTAATATTGTTTAAAATGTTTTTATTATTTTACAATACATGTGGGTTTTATTATCTTACAGTAGCTGTTGGTTATTCAGGAATATTTATCATTAAAACTATAGGTTTATGATAACTGAAATAAGAAACATAAGTTTGCGACTTAATATCCTCTAAATACCTAGAAAATACCGCGTCAATGGTGGTCCCATATTTTGTTGTAGACTCTTGTGGATCATTATTCATTTTCAAATTCAATGTTTTTGATAGAAAAGTTGTCAACATTATTTTACAATACATGTGGGTTTTATTATCTTACAGTAGCTGTTGGTTATTCAGGAATATTTATCATTGAAACTATAGGTTTATGATAACTGAAATAAGAAACATAAGTTTGCGACAATTGCGACTAACATATTTGATTTTGGCGGGACTAAAATAATAGTGTTTATTTTGACGTTTGACATCGCCGTATCTCTGGTAATAAAAGCTACTGTCCTCAATATTTTGTATAGAATATGACACTTAGCGACATTCGTTTGGAGATATATCCTTTCCCCGATAAAGAACTTTGTAACAAAGTGAATAAAGTCGGTTTCGGTCCGTCGGAGGTCGGAGTGGGGAGCGTCAGGTTTTTTTTCGTTACGGAATTTCTGGATTCAGTCCCCGCGCTCAAGGCCCGCGATAGAAGCTATGCAATAGCTTAAAAAAAAATTCTAACTCTATGGCCATCAAATTATATTATAATTATTCTTCCTGTTACATATGAGAGTTCTTAAAGGAAATAAAATCAGTAGAAAACTCTTTTTCATTGTTAGATTTTGTATATAATTAGATATTGTTATTATAATTTTAGTATTATAAATTTACGAAAACGGGGCTTAATCGTGTATAAACTTTGAAAACAAACCTCCGACGTTTCAAGGGCGACATTGCCCCCGTGGTCCCGGAGAAAGACTGTAATTTTAGTAGTATTTCCGTGAATATACCTACTTAAAAAAGTTATACCCAGAGTATCTCGAGATGCGATATTGTAATGTAATAAAATTAATTATAGATGTTTAATTACTCATTTATTGTCGGTACATTTTCAAATTAATTTAAACACATTACAGAAGCGTCTTGCCACACACGATACCGGTTTTTTGCTCTGTTTGGAACATGCCATTAGGCCACGTGTAATTAAGACACGACTCGTGTACACGGAGCCACGTGTCAGCGTGTACTCTTGTAATCGGGAGCCCTAATCTCAAACTCGTACGATTATACAAATTTTGCTCATTACTACGATAATACGAGATACGAAAAAATAATATAATAATAAGTATCCAATATCAAAGTATGTCATAATCATTTGGAGCACCGCTTGCTGCACTTGCTTACAATTAACTCAAATACATACTTTTGTTTTGCCAATGGTAGCAAATAGCGGTCTCAAGTGAAAACACGTCAGACGTCAGCGTGCGTAGCCAAGATGCCAATCGCTCACGCTTAATAATGTATCGTAGCTACCTCTCTCTATCTCTCTTTCTTATTAGCGTGACAATGACAGTTGCATTTCATTAGCGAGTGAGCGTGAGCGGTTGGCATCTTGGCTACGCACCCAGGTAATAAAAGAAAGTAATTGCCGGCAAAATCGTATTAAGATTGGTAATAAACAAGACTTTTATTGTCGCATTATCACTCTTGACGCATATATGAGAAATTAAGGAAAGACAAAAACTATTCACCGTTTTATAATGTAAACAGTTTGAAATCACGATTTCCACTTGAAACTTATCTGCTATGAATAGCATTGTAGTGTCTTTTGTTAAACCCAATCGCTAATTACCTGCAGAAAATGAAATGCAGTAATACAAAAACCTGTAATATAAATTACAAATTTATTGTCTTAAGAATAAGGGTCAAATTGGAATAGGACGCATTTCACATAAAACCTTTTAGAAATGAAATATGATCTGACCACCTGGGGACAATTGTATAATTTATTTTGTAACTTAAAATATTAGCGGAACTCTCTTTCTAATAAAAGGGATTGAAAAAAGACTTCCGCTAATATTACAAGCTACAACTGATTATGCAATAGGCCTCCGGTAGCGTGTTTTGCAAGTCTTAGTTAGAGGGTGGTATTTATTATATTATTTTTGCTGTAGTTGAGTAGTGTATGAACTAAGCATGGATTAAAAATTCAAGAATCCAAATGCATTAAAAATCCAAAAAGTAGGCCAGTTGTCGATTGTAAGAAATATCGGGAATAGAATACAGTGTAGCTAACGTTGCCGGTACTTGGTAGCGTAGCGACTGAAGCTTGCACAATATCCTCAAATCGATAAGAAATCTGTTCCCACTTTTTTTAATATCTACCTACGTAAGTTGCAAAATTTAACACAAGCTACAATAATCAAATCAACTTTTAATTATGAAAAATAAACAGACACCTGGTTGACCACGCCTCGGTTCTTAATTTCAAAAGGTTATACGTTGAGTGCATGCTATAACAATTTGAACTTTATTGCCAAAGGAATACTGTTGTTATTAATAAAATATCTCTTGTTCTTTATGGTACTATTTCGTGCAGGTAATTAGCTGTTGGTTTTACAAAGGATAACAATGTCGAGATTTTAAAAAGTTTTAACTTTACCGACAGCCGTCACAAGATGTACTCACAAAATAGCACTATTTGCTGAATTTTATCGCTTCGTAATCTGAGACTAATAGTTATGTTTTGTTTTTAAATAATATCAGAATAATTGCGCTAAGTTACCCATGTATGATGATTATTTATGACTCTACCTATATTTGACTGATTAACTACAAGAAAAATAAATAAACTTGAGCATAGTAGAAACAAACGCTCACGCCGCTTTCATTTCTATGTATGATAATAAAAATGTTAGGCCTAAAATGTTAGGTTATAGTAAGGAAATAAAGAAACGATGCCACACTAAGAGCAAAACAAACCTGGTTCCACAGCGAGCGACAACGTCCTAACTCCTAGCCATGGTCATTCAATATTAAGTCTAATTCCTGGGCGTATAAAGATTACTTTCGTTTGAACTGTTCAAAACAGAATAAAACACTAACAGAATTCATTGGGGTTAGTTACTGGTTAGAGGTTAATTGGGGTTAACTGGACCGATAAGGTTTCCGAATGATTAAGGTTTCCGTATCATGAGTTAACTGAATTGGAGGTGTTTTGAAAACAACCTTTAAAATAACCTTATGAAAAACCCGGGTTATGGTAACCGGTTCCGGTCCCTGGTTCCGACTGAGGTTTCTACAAACTTCTATGTGATAGCTGCAGGTATCATTTACCAAAATCGATTCAGTCATCCACTAATCAGTAGATTCAAACTAACGAAGTACTATTTAAAACCATATATATATACCATGTCCATATTTTTTTGTGTGCTCCCTATATTCGGCACTGTTACAAGCGCCATGTTCGCCAATCGTATCAAACTAACGTAGGTATTATTTGAAACCTTAAACGTTGAAAATGGAGTTGATTAATCGAGTAATGAATTCGAAAGTTAGAAATTATTTTTTAAGGAATATTGGACATTAATAAATATATTAAAATACAAATTTATAAATTAATTTAAATAAAATAATATCAATATCGCGCCCTGGTACTAGGTTTTTATTAAAAACCCGTCAGATTATATAGGCACTTAATTGTTTGAAAAATTGCTTTACGATTTGGAAACTACCAAAAATCTGTACCTAGTCTATGGTATACCTTCGGTTCCACTTGTAAAAAAGTTATTGGCTTAACAGGCTTACATTTTTAGTTAAGGTTATAAAATCTAATTCTGATACACACAGAAGATGTGAAGAGATTGCAGCGCCATCTACGTCCACTGTCTAAGCATTTCAATTCCATTACATTACATTAAGTAGTCGGTCAGCTAAGGATGACGTAATACACACTTGATTTATTATATAATAACGAGCTCAACAATGAACGATAAATAAAACAAACATTAATTCGAACTTGTCGCCATTGAACCCCAAAAACGAGACAGAACCCAAACTAGCCCTACAATGCCCTATTATTCATAAATAACATCAAATAAAAAAACCTCCAAACACAATCGCAGGCGCATGTAGATAAACCATTATACAAACACAATGCTTATCGCCATCTCTCTCACGCAGTACAATTTCAATGGCATTTTTTATCCCCATTTCATTCACTCGAATTACTTTATAATGTCGTTAAGGCTTTGTAAGTTTCGATTTCTAGAGGTTTTCGCGTCATGTTTTTTCGTTGATTTTGTCGCTAGGATCTCTATTCTCTATTATGTTTATGGAATTATGGCCGGACTGGCCTGTGAACACGTTTCTCGGAGATCCACAATCGAAATTAACATGATCATAAATGGAAGTGACGATCCTATGAATGCCGAAGATGACTACTCTAACACTCGTAGGACTCTTAACGTCAATCATTTTGAACATCTTGTTGAATTAGTTATTATATTTGTAACGAAATTAAAATACAAGTAAGACAATAAAGAAGTAGGTAACAATTTCAATCTGAGATATTATTTAAATAAACCTAAGATTGTTTCATCCTGTGTTAGGTACTCAATAATCTTTTCATTATTTGGTTGTGTGTATTGAAACCTACGTTAACTAATTTTTGTTAACAACCGTAATCAGCTAAGAAAGAATATTGTGTACTACGACTATATCAATATAATAATTCGTATTTTACAACTTAATAATCAACCTTGATTACCTAATTAACCTAATATCAGTCAGTCAATTGTGAACCTTATAATCAGTGGTATAGGCACGTTGTCGTAGGTCTTAATGTTGTACGAATTATTGGAACATACTCGTAATAATTTGTTTTTCAACAGATGATTAGACTGCCGGCATGGCGACGAACGAGCTCCAGCCTTCACCTTGGAATCGGTAACTGACACGTCTGGTGACACCTCGCTAAAGCTTTTGACACTGTTGACATTGGATTCAGATTGCAATACATTGCCGCCTTTAAAAAGACTTCAAATAAACATGTACTGCGGGAAGTAGCAATGGATATTGATATAATCAATATTTATTTTGTGTCATTATTTGAATAGGACTTGGTGGTGGGGCCGTGGGGTGGCTCAGGGTAGTATTATGAAGCCGGTACTTTATATGACCTCCACAAGGGCGTCTTTTCGGTTATAATCTCGTTTTACCTGTGAGTATGTGCCTAATTGAATAACCATTGAATTAAAATGTTGTCGAGGGGAATTGGTACAAAAGTCATGATTGTATATTGTACTTGTGTAGTTATTAAATTTAATTGACCTTATTTTTCTACAGGTATAAAAGTGTTAAGCTCATAGCAAACCCCCCAGTTATTGCTACGAGCCAATACAAAGGGTCGTTTTAAATATCTATCAACATTTCATATTACTAATTCATACGATTATCAATGAATACCTAAGGGAGGGTGTTTTTTCGTTGGATATGGGCACTTAACATAATCGCCTCGCCCGCGAAAGAGACACGACACGGCGCGACGCAACTGCCATAAAAAAAACCTATAAACATTCGGATCAGATTAATAAAAACTATGATCCATCTAATGCTAGTTTTATCGTTTATTGCTGTAGTATAAGTTCGTATATTTTTATTTTATTCAATAGTTTTGGCGTAATTAAGATAGATAAAGGACGCCGAGAATTTATTGTTGTTAGAAATTCCGTACAGAAAAAATACGTATGTTGGGGGCGTTACATTATATTATAGCTTCAGAACGTAGAAGTAACATGTGTTGTCAGTGTACACAAGTTTATGATGTCAGTATCAATTCCGTTCACAGTTCACACGGCCAAGCGTCGTTGCACCCAATTCATGATTCTAAAATCAAGAATCGCGGTAACATTGCGGAGGTGGCCTGGCAAACACGCAGACCACCCAACAACCGCGCAATACCTACACACGTATATTACCTAAACAGGGCCTACTGCGAGCCTCGAAAACATACATCTCGTTGTTTGCGTCTTTTTCGGTCGAATAATAGCAGAATATTTACTTTACTGGCTCAGAGATACAGAGATACTTGGCTCTCTACAAAACAATCGGCTCTTGACCACATCACACCAATCAGGTAGTCCAAGGGCCGGCCGTCAGATATCGTTTAGAATTCGTTTAGAATCTCATCACTATATACCTACATATTTAGAGAGGGTAATAATTTCGGTTCTCATTGTTCGTGGTAGGCCCTCGGAGGGCTAAATACTTAAGTGAAACGTATTTGTCGTTTTAGCTTATTACGGAATTGGCTACTAGACCTTTCTAGCTTTGAATATTATTAGGCATCGCATAATTTAATTGTATTGATATTTTTCTATTCAGTATACTCGTACCTTCTAAATAAGTAAACAATCAACATGTCAGACCTACTTATTTTACAATATCATAATAAATAAAGCCTTAAAGTTGTTTAACTTTTTGATTATTCCGCTACTTGACGCGAACTTGACATAAACATATGTCAGGATAAATAACAGAAAAAATGTCAGTCGAATACCGCTCAATGTAAATATTTACATTTTATTAAAGCTTAAGTAAAATTTCAGTGCGGATGATAAAACATTATGAATTCTAAAATTAAATACAAAAAAGAATTAGAACCGGATGCCTTGGATGTGAGAGTTAATCGGCTGATAGCCAGATATTCAAACGTTTGCGAACTTATTGATGAGGTACACGATTCTAGAACCAATAGGAACTATTGCAGGAAAAGTTCCAAAATAAATACATTAACGTGTTCGGAAAAGACCAGTACCGTTCACACATATCCCATAAACAACGAAGATTACTTTTATAAATTACGAGATCCGAGTGATTCTAGTGAGAAAAAAGGTGGCGACAAGGCTCTTATAAATTGCCATAATATTTATTACTACTACAGTAGCAATTCTGATGACACTGACGTCGATTCCAGTTTATCAACAACAACTTACACACGTGCTAATGAAGAAAACACAGATAAACCAAACAGTAAAGTACAATTTCAGGATAACTGCAAAAATGCAAACGTGCAAACTTCATTTATCAACGAAAGTTTATTTAACAAGTCCTACGCTGAGAAAACTACATACTGTCGTCCTTTAAAAAACTCATACGATAATAATTTCGTGTTTAAAGTGATGGATAGAAACGTTAAATTGCAGAGGTTATTAACTAAATATGTAATCTGTCGACAGAAAGAGAAAGAGCAAGAAAAGTGGAAGAATTATGTTAAGATGATGAACATGAATAACGAATGTTTTAGGAACTCGACGACGTCGTCTACGAAGCACGTCTCTTTACCACCTCTATCTAATAAAAGTCAAAATCCTATACTAAGTAACGATTGTTACGAAGCAAAGAAGAACTTGCAGCATTCAGACTCTTATCGGGAAATGATGCATGATTTGTATGAAACAAGAGGGAAGGGATATACAGATTACTTAACCGAATATGATAAAAGAAAGCCAATCTACGACAGTTCGATAAGACTCCATATAAGCAAACAGGATAACTTCCCTGTCGAATCAGAATTAAGAAGAAAATTCGAGAACCGAGAACACATTTACAGTCCTCCTCCACATCATAAAACTGATTACGATTCTAAAATTGTAACTGAAAATTTCTTAAAGGCAAATCCTTCTAAGAGGATTCAATATTTTAAGCAAATCCCATCACACAGCTTCCTAAATGTCAAACGGAGTAAAGATGCGCAAACCAACATAACCTTTGGAAGTTATAACACTGCAAGCTATTCGGCAAATGAACTAGAATCAGAAGCTCAGAGTCCTAGACAAGATTTAAATGCTATGATTAAAGACATAAGTGGGTTAGAAAATCCAGCTACAATTAGAGAAAATCAAGCTTCCATAGAATCTGTTCAGACATTTAGGGAAATGAATAATGTAATTAAACCATCCATACAAGACATTGAAGAAAAACTTGGTACACTAATAAACTTATTTAATGTTTTCCTATCGGACGCGAAACTCAAGAAATCGTTGGACGAAACCAAATCAAACGATACCTTTGTTATAAGTAATGTTGAAGATAAGCGACTTTCAACTAACATTGAGAGTTCTAAATCAGAAAAGCCTAAAAAGAGAGTTAGCATTGTTGGTGATGCTACAACCAGCACCTCATTGGGTACTTTACAGACTAACCTCACACCCTCACACTATTTGTTGAATATGAGACTAGATAAAATACTACACGAGGAACAAGACAAAAGCAACAAAATAAGGAGTGAAATAAATGGCATGTTGAATACGACAAATCGATCGACAGTTGAAGTAAATGTAGAAATACCTACGAGGGAACGATCAACAGAGGTGACAGAATCTCTCTCGAAAACCAAATTTAAGCCTCAAACCGAAGGAGTATTGATGGAAGACATCTCATATCGACAGATTCCTCCAATTAGAGCTGATCGACGTATAGCAGTGAACACAGAGCCTCTAGGCTTCCTAACGCTGCTGAGACTGTCCACAGAGGCCGTGAAGCAGATCTTGTCCTTTATTCCTGACATCAGTTGGTATCTCACAAAGATGTCTCGTCCAGTACACAACACGGACTATGTGTGCAATATTTGTGGGGCGTCTTTCGCTCGACCCTCGCAGCTAGGCGCGCATATCTTATGCCATGATTTGGGTACAAGGTAAGAATATGAGTTATTTAAATTATGATCATATTATGATAAGCTAATAGTATTGAGTGTAGTTGTATACGAGTATTTTTATTTCTTCAATTTACAATAATTTCATCCTATACCCATCCCATCAAATTTCATGCAAGAGAGTAACTTTATTTGATTTATTTATGAACTTCATACCCAAGTATGTAAGTATTTTAAGATCATGTAGATTTGAAAAGTGTCGAGACAATTATAGTATGGTTAATATTGTGCTGCTTTCAGAGACTGCACCGTGTGCCATCACACAGTGGACAGCCGGCGTCCTTCCAGGCTTTTCTGTTGCAAGCACTGCGGGAAGCGGTTCACGCGCGCATATTGCTGCGAGCTGCACCAGCAGACGTGTGGCCACGGCCACAGCTTGGACCACAAGCCTAGCATAGCTCTGCTCCGGTAGCAGTGAGTGTAAACTGAGTGGGGCGGACAGTGGAAGTAGCGAAACAAATGCAATCACCCATCCAGGTGGTTGAAATCACTGAGGTGCTGCTCACAATATTTGGATGACTGGCTTGACTGCGCTACACGGCACGGCACTAAAGAATTGGTAGGTTCTACAGGCACATTGAGACGGCCCGTGAATAAATTGTGTTATGCATTAGAGTGAACTTGCTTGGGCAAGACTTACTTTTAAGACGATCAACGTTGAAAAATGTATACTTCTGCAACAGCTCTCTAGTAGAACTTAGATTAAGTTTAGACAAAGATTAAGAATTCCAAGAACCTTCTTAAGTTATACCATCACTTACTGGGAAGGTTACGTTCGATCGTAATTTTCAAATTTAAATTATGCATAAGCGCATAAGTGTATTTTCTTGTCATAACAGGGCCGAAGAGTGGGCCGTGTCAAACTGTTATTCCAACGCCGATCGTCATAAATTGCCTTGTGTAATTGTGTTTATAAATATTACAACTTCTAATATATTGAGCTTGTTTCCACCTTCGCATATATTCATTACATCAACACATCCGAAATGGTATTAGAATTTTTTGCCCGGTGGGCCGGGCGGTGGACAAAATCGAGAATCGGACATGTGAGGGCATAATGAAGGTACGGGCGCTGTCAATGGCTCTTTGTAGACGCCGACTTGCATTTATCATGGTTGTGGGGCCATTAGGATGTAACGACCATGAAATTCGGTCGATACGTTTCAATCATGCATGCGCTCTAGCCCCAATTACTTCTAAAAACAGCATAATGACATTATTACATATTCATTTTTGATGACGCATTTACGTATTGATTTCTGATAAGAAAGGAGCTTATGAATGGAAAAGAGAAGTACCACCCATTAACAAGGGGTATAATCTAAGGCTTTAAATACACAATGCGCCGGTCAGCGTAGCCGCTTCATTGACGCAGGCTACAATTCATTTACGTATACTTGGTAAAGAAGTTTTTTCGCGATTCCGGTGTTGTCCCACAGAGGTGTGAATAATAAGGTGAGACACAAAAGGTTTTTTGCAGCAGCACGTCTCGCCCCCGCCGGTGGGAGCTGCAGCTAACCTACTAATTTATATACCGTTAAATATTTGGCACGCCGCCGTAAGATCATGTCCATTCTATTTGTTTAGGTGAAATTGTAAGTATTGTATACGTGGGAAGCGAATGAAAAAATGTTTTTACGCCGAATTCAATTCTGTTAGGTTTTGTTTTATTGCTTTGCTAGTTGTTTAGCGTTTGAGCAACGTTTATGAAAGTGGATATTTTCTCACAGTAAAATGTATAGTTTTTTCGGTTGCACCTGCGTTGTCTGACATAAAAAGAGCCGGATCGAGAACAGTGTTTTATTCAGAAAACTAATATTTGTCATTCTAATCTGGTCGTTAAGGTTGGGGCACCTTGCGGCCGACGCGTGGCGGCTTATCAATTATTTGTCAAATCCTTATCACGGCTCGATACTAAATGAAATGTTTACGTGTAAGAACCGTAGATAAATGTGGGGTTTTTGTCCGGAGATTAGCGTATCGCCCACTGTGCGATCACCTGTATTTATTTAGATATTATGAGACCACAATGTGGGATTGTTTTGGGCAATTAATGTTAATGGCTTTTGATATCGTTTGTGGGGATGTTAATTCAAGAAGGCAACCTTCTTTAAATTTGAGATAAAACTGATGGCTTTTAAATAAGCAGTAATTAATTGTAGTGATAAAGACACAATTAAGATATTTATAGTTATAACTTCATGTAAGATGGTCGTTAATATGTTTTAATTTAACTTATGACATTACATATACATAACCGGTAAAAAATATAGAACTACAACTAGAGCATGAATTTAACATTTCGGAAATTCGTATACTTCGATATTATTATTTCAATCCTTAATATCCTCAGATATGTAACAAAGTGTCCTTACAAAATAATCAGGCAATCTTAATAAGATGCACTTTGAACGAGAAGTCACCTCACATCTGATATACATGGGTTTACAGAAATTGCTTTGGGACCATTTTTTAACAACTTTATTTCTCTCGTGTCCCTTTCATTTCAAATTTGGACTCTAAGTCAATTATTTAACGTTTATTTTTCTTTTCTTTATGCTGTGATGAGTGATCAAGATACAAGATTATACTTAAGAAAGGAGAGACTATGTAGTAACAAAGACTGAAAACGTCTACCAACAGTCGGCTCCTCAATTATTGTTATGAGTAGCGAAAGACATTATTATTTTATGGTATACCTACTGTAGACTATTTTGAAAGTTCAGCTGAATAAAATTGATTTGTATGATATAAGTTAATCATTTTTGGTAGGGTCTCAAAACTCAGTTACATTCCACTTGATAATCAACAATGGGCGGACGACGGATGCAATATACGTCAATTTACATAGTAGAAATGTTACAGTGATAGATCTGTTAGTATGCAATTTGACGTATATTGCATCCGTCGTCCGCCCATTTATAATCAAATAGTTACCGTGTAACTTCTTTACTAACTGCCTTAGTTAAAGATGACTCACATTAGAACAGGCTGGGACGGGTCGGGACGGAGAGATCTGTCAGTTTCCAGAGAAATAATCACGTCCGAACTCGGAGACCTCGGAGGTCACGTCACGTTTTCTATAGAAACTGACAGATCGGCCCAGCACGGCCACGTCCCGGCTCGTTCTAGCATGAGTCATACTTTTAACGACCTGTCACCTAGAGTGAACTACCAAACCATCTAACAAATAGTCTACGCGGAAGGATAGAAATTGCTGAAATAGGAACTGATGAACCTTACGAGTTCCGCTTTCCGCACAGATTCGAACTTTGTTTGAAAATGACAACCGTAATATGCGCCAACTTTGCCACCAGGGGCATATCTTTGCTTACATCTTTTTTTAGACAATTACCGGGTCACAATCCTAAGCAATTTTGTATGGTGGGCATTTGGCATTGGCATTAACTGGTCTCAAACATTACTGTGTATCATTGCCCATCGTTATAAAATTATATATTTGGGCAAAGATACCCCAAAGTGTGGCAAAGTTGGCGCATATTACGGTACTTAACATGTATTTCGATAATCCAGGTACCACTTCCTAAAGTGAGTTAAGTCAGGCATTGGTGTCGCCATCTATAGCAATGACGGAGAACATGACATTGTTTTGATTGTCAGTCGTTATTATTTACGTATCTAAGTAAGGGTTAGCTTTGAATGTCTTAATTTTATTTTGGCTGGCCAGGCAAGGGGCTCGGATTCTCAATTGAGGGCAATAATGTGTGCTATTGTTATGAGCCACACTCTGGATTTTCCTTTATTACCTTAAGTATCTGAGCTGGAATATTATTTGAGATGACGAGTATTGTACTTATGTTTTTTAAAAACGATACTTGTTAACTTGCAGACAATTTCTGGCAATACAACGTGGTTTTGAGCAATTGCTTTAAATTCAAGGGTGCATTCTTTAGTTTAAGTTAAGTACTCAAAGACACTAGTATTCTAATTAGCTCCATTTAGAAAATAACTACCAATTTAATTTTATCTCATATGGGATTTGCAAGTGTGTAAACGGAGTATGAGTATTCGACGTGACATTGATATGTCATGGTTGTCACTTAGTAAAGTGAATTCTAATGCCCGTTTTACATTACCGGTTGATGCAACATGTAATTATTTTGCATGAGAAAAAAAAAAAAAAAAAACTAACTATGCCATTCTGTTTCCTTAATTATACCAAGCCACATGACGAAGTTAAAGCAAATGCTCAAGAAATTTGTCTGGCAGATGTCTGGTAGACAGTGGGTACTGTGGAGACCTGAAGGATTGCTTGAGCGTATATGGCCGACAAACCTTAAGGTGTGTGTTCAGGCACCTGAGTGTGACTTATTTATTGACGAATCAGAAAATTAACGCCCGTATTATGGAGGCTCTGCCAGGATATTCCATAATTATAAGTAAAACATCATATCGACCACTCATCATTAAATTTATACCTATTTATTGAATCAGGCGTTACTTTGCGGAATTACATATTAACAACGAAAATAATGTTACTTTGCTATTCCGCCAAACGTTTACGTTACGTTACGTTTGGCGGAATAGCAAAGTAATATTATTTTCGTTGCTATTTTAGTCTTAAAATAGGATAAAAAATAACTCCAAAATAGAAAAGAGTTTCAAACTTTTGTCTCTAACAAAAATAGTAGTTCACATTTTGTCGCAATACATTTTAAAAAGGACGGATCAAATAGACGAAGCTGCACACATTATTTTCCCTTTTAAATACTTATGAAAATAATTAAAACTTACTCTAAAAATAATTAACAACCATAATATCAACTTTACACTAACTTTTATGCCTATTTATCGTGTTTCAGATAAACATTGCACGTTTCTGCGTAAAGTCACTACCTCACCACAATCGAAACTGCCGTGTTTAAGATAAGTAAGTTACGTTCCCCGAAGGCGCCTAAATCTAAACACTGTAATTAATGGGCAGCTGTAAATGGGTCAATCCATTATCCCTCTGATAGCGTATCTTATGTATTTTTGTTTTAGTTTTTCGCTTTGGGCCCGACGTGTGACATTCCAGGGTGGCCCAGGAGTAGCTTTCTGTGGATGCGCGGCCACACCAATTTTAAATTAAATAAAGAAAAGAAGTGTGGGAAAAGTAGTGACCTTGGGCGGGACTCGAACCTTGGATACACGTCCATCACTCTGCTAACTGAGCTACCGAGACCACAAATATGTCCCCAAATTTCCCTACTATCCATATCCCTCGATGCGCCTTAGAGGGTCTTAAGTACGGAACGGTAGGTGTTAAACCGCTCCTTTTCTGTTTAAAAATAATATTTTAAATAAAGTGTACCTATATGGGCTACTTGTTTAATAATCAACCATAAACGCCCAAAACTTTTAACGCCCTCCTAGCCTAGTTGGTAGTGACCCTGCCTACGAAGCAGGAGGTCCCGGGTTCGAATCCTGGTCAGGGCATTTATTTGTGTGTTTATCACGAATATTTGTTTCTGAGTTATGGATGTTTTCTATGTATTTAAGTATTTATATGTATCTATATATTATATATATCGTCGTCTAGTACCCACACCACAAGCCTTATTGAGCTTACCGTGGGACTAGGTCGATTTGTGTAAGATTGTCCCACAATATAAAAAAAAAACCAAAAGATTGCCTTCTCTCTATATTTTAGGTATGTAGTTTTGGTAAGTTTCAATATGCGTATGGAGCTCAAAAGTGATACCAGTACGTAGCTGCTCTATATAGTAAACGAATATAAAATGTTTGAATCAATTTTGTTTCCACAACTAAGCATGCCACGGTATAAGATTAACGTTACAAGATTCCTATACTCAATGTGTAAAACCATTAAAGCCTTTACCCAAAACGCTTTGCAGGTCTGAGTCCAAATTGCCTCGTCCAAACCAAAACAAAGACTCACATCGGTGTTCCCAGATTCCGAGAACACGGAACATTGATAGTCGCTTAGCGGCTCGCACCTCGACCCCCGCCGTGAGCCGTCAGCTGACCACCGTGAGATACTCACAAGGGTTGAACCAAGGATATTGTGGGTCAAAGGAGTTTTTGACCATTTTCAATAGTAACCAATAGTTGGTTGATCTTAGCGGCTCGAACCCCACCGTGTGCCTTCAGCTGACTACCGTGAGTTACTCACAATGGTTGAACTAAGAATGTTCTGGTCAAAATCTTTTTTAGAGAGGTTTCATCTTAGCGGCTCGCACCTCGACCCCCGACGTGTAAAGGCAGCTAACCGTTGAGATACTAACAAAGGTTGAACCAAGTATATTGTGGGTTAAAGGATTTGTTGACCAGCTTCAATAGTGTAAAGTCAGCTAACCGTTGTGAGACACTCACAAAGATTGAACCAAGGATATTTTGGTTATAAATCCTTTTTACTACTTCACTGGCTCAGATACCTAAAGAGGATCTTAGCCTTCGATACAAGAGAACGCCGTTTTTCCCTTGTTCTGCGCCACATCACGCCAGTTGGTTACTCCGAGGGCGGTCAGGAATCCTTTTTAGAGAGTTTTTATCGTAGTTTGTTTGTGACTCGCGCCACGACCCCAACCGTGTCCTGGCAACTGACCGCCGTGAGTTACTCACAATTTAAACCAAGGATGTCTTGGTCAAAGATCCTTTTTAGAGAGTTTTCATCTTAGCGGCTTGCACCTCGACCCCCGCCGTGTAAAGTATTTAAATTGAGATTCTAATAGGGGTCATATAGGGGGTGAACCAAGGTTTATTTTGACTAAATCAAGGATTTTTTGATCTAGCATTTCAGCTACACCAAAATATTGAGTAAACACTAGTCCCGAAAAATACCAAGTCCTTTATTAATATCGAATCAATCTCGTACCAAAATTGATCCACCTAAATGAAATCTTCCTTGTGACAACCCTAGCTCCAAATATCAAATCAAAGTGTTTAATTCCCCGATAGTGCTAAATGTCCGCGTTATCTACAGGAATGTCATAATGAATTTCGGGAATCAGCCCCTTACGCTTCTCTGAATGCTTCGTTCTAATAAAGTTTTCTTTTTATTGATTTGGTGAATCCAAATTTAACATAATATTAACTTATAATATAATATAATAAATAATTATTTTATAAGTTTGTTTGTTTGTAAGCACTTTATTGTACACAAATATACTAAAAATAAACATTTTGATAAGAACAAAGGTACAAAGGCGAGCTTATCCCTATAAGGGATCTCTTCCAGCTAACCTTTGAGTAATAATAATATGGATAAGTATATGGAATTAGATTTTTTCCTTCACACTTTTGTCCTTTTAGGGTTCCGTACCTCAAAAGGAAACCTTAGGTTCACTATTTTGTCCGTCCGTCCGTCCGTCTGTCTGACAAGACCCTTTATTTCGGGAACACATAGAGGTAGCAAGTTAATACTACATACACAGGTCTGCAGTCCCTTAAAGCTTTGAAAAAAATCAAACCTCTACGTCAAAGCAATTAAAATATACGGCCGTTTATGTCGCATTTCCCATACTTTTACAATGGGAATCAAAATGCATAGAGTACTTCCCGTTGACCCAGAATCACGAAATTTGGAAAAAAGCTAGAGCAGTACAGGAAAAAATCCGATAACCGTATAATTACCGGCATCCTTTGTGCGGAACCCTCGGTGGGCGAGTCCGACTCATTGGCTGTTTTTTTTTATAATAAATAATTAATAAATATTATAGGACATGCTTACACAAATTGACTAAGTCCCGCAGTAAGCTCAAGAAGGCTTTTGTTACGGGTACTTAGACTCGCGTCACGCACTTTAAAAACATTGGGTTAGACTGCACGTTGTTGGTCTGTATCTATTAAATAATGATTTAAATATTAAACCTCACGGAAGGAAGAATGACAGACGGAGCCGATTTAAGTCGATTTGTAATCGAGTGTTACAGGAAATGTGCCCAATAATGTGCATGCGCAGGAACAATGACCATTTAAAGCTTTCTACTGTTCAATATTGTGAATTTCAATTCACACCTGCCACATACGAGTGAGATATTAAATTCATTTGGCAAAAGTATTTAGCTACTAATAAAAATCATTTAGCTAGTTCATTATCAACTGGCGAACCCAATAAAAAATTAAATTGAATGTACTAATGCTTACAGGGTGAAGGACACAGTTCACGAAAGAAATCATATCAAATGTTTAGTTTATTTAAACGCTATTATTTATTATATCGTGTAAAACCGTAAATTTTTTTTTGTTGTTTTTTTTTGTCTTTCTGTTTCACTATTTTTTTGGTATGGTTTTTTGCAGAACCACACATTGTAAATATTTTTACTACTTTGAAAAAATAAGTCCCGCCAAGTTTCTTGCCGGTAATAATCTTCTCGAGCTGTGTTTTAGGGATAGAACCGGTAGTAGCTTTTTTTTGACGTTCATTTGTGCATTGTAATGCGCCTAAATTGACAAACAAAGATATTTATCATTTATTTATCCCTTTTTTTGACAAATGAATGGTGCAGTTTAATGAAGGTAAAGCTATGTGAGCCATATTTTAGCACAGTTTTCGCTCACACAATTTTTCACCTAGATTTTTTTCAGACTCGGGAGCTCTTTCGATTCTAATAGGAGAAAAAAGTGTCCCAAGATTTTTCTCCCATTTCGTTACCATTTTTTCAGATAATTTGTTTTGGGTAACGGAATGGAAACTTTGAAATATGTAAGGACATTTTGGGACAAATTTATTCGTATTAAAGTCGAAAGCGCTCGCAATTCAGATCATCACATAAAAAACAAAAATATCCATGTAAAAAAGTGGGGGGAAGGGGAACTTTAAATAAAATAGGCCGTAGATGTAATGATGACGTATGAAGATAGAAGATGGAAGCGATAGTTACGAGAATTGGTTATAGAAACGCAGATTGCGTCGCATGCGCATCTGCATTAGCATAAGTTTCCTGCAGCGACAGGAAAGGGCATTTGTGGCGATGACACACCAGGCGGGATGGCCGAAGACCTCCCAAACGTAAATATTACTATGAGGAACAATCTTCGCGAAGTCTATCTAATCCAGTATATGCGGCATCACACAAGCTGCCAATTTATATGGGACAGCATTTTTTATTTTGATATTTGGCATCGGCGCCAAATACAAGTTCACTACTTAGAGTTTGGCCAGTGAAAAAAAAAATCAATCTGTATAATTAATAAAAACAATATAACTTTGTTTCTAACAACAATATCTTTGTTTATGGCCGTCAACAGAACTTACAAACGATGTAAACAAAAATCACATGCCTTGTCCCTGTTTCTCCTTTAATATTTTCACACAAACTCATCAAACATGATACGGTCGCATTATTGTAACATACACAACGTAAAACAGTTGTATTGACGGCGATTAAAATTTACTCGCAGCTTTCCCCGCGCCCCTAATTCCTATAGAGGTCAAGCGCCTGGAAAAATAAATGTAGCTAATCTCCAAATATTATAATGTGGAGTAATAAAAAAGTCTGGTGCGTGAGAGCCGCGGGTGTGGCCGAGCCACTAATAGGTCTAGGACCGGCCTTCAGGTCTAGCACGCGATACTTCGTTTCCTAAATTGGTTAAATGTGAAAGTGTTTAAATTTGGAGCAGTTTGAATACTTTATTAGTAGGAAGGCCTAGCGGTGGCAATATTGCCTTTGAAACGCCGGAGGTAATATGTGGAATTCCCTCTTGGTTCCGAAAATTAATCAATAATCACACAGAAAAGTTATTCATGTTATGGGAAATTATACATTTTTGGCCAGAATAGGGAAAAAAAGGATGGCAATATCGTTGTTTTTGGTTGTTGTACCAAGCTCTCAACATACTTACTTAAATCACCTATGCTTAGCCGCTTAGATATTCATTAACAAATTAAAGTAGTTTATTTGTAACTAAAATACCATAAAATAACCCACATACATTTGTCCACCTCGCGTGCTAGACACCAAAGGGCGACCCAGTTATATCATAGAAAACCTAACCTAAAAACCTACCGGTGAAGGTTATCAGATAATTTAGAATGGCCGTGAAACAGGAACCTTCATTAATTACGCCTAAGTAGTGCGAACATGCGCTGAAATTAAGAAAAAGTTCAAAGTTAAAACAAAAAGCGTAAAAATTGTAAAGTTAAATACCATGAAATTCTTGGCGTATTCATTTCATCCTGCGTTCCTAGTCCTAATTATACTAAATAGCAGCTGATTCATAGTTGTAAACTAGCGTTGGTTTTTTTACTGTTTCGTACAATCGGGTTAATTATTATGTATGCATTTCGCCACCTTAATCCCTTGTGATAAGGTGTAAAAGTGTACACATGAACTTAACTGTACTCTTTAAATAAAAAGCTATCATATGATAAAAGACCGGAACACAGAGCATACCATGAGACAAGCCTAACTAAATTAACATTTTTGAGCGCAAAAACTGTAGCCATAGATGACATTCATTCTCTGTAAGTCGTTGGTTAAAATTTGAACTTATATATTGCCCTTTACTTGAAAATTATGGTGTTTATCTCTTATTAACACTTGTGAGGAACGTTTTATGGATTACATGGTTTATTACTCGAAGCGGTGAAATTTTACGACTGCTTTTATAGGCTTCTGATACCTAATTATAATCAAAATGTAGGATATTTTAGATTGATTTAGATTTACCTTCACAAGCAGACAAAAAATTAAAGAAGCACTACATTAAAGTATTTGCATGTATAAATTTACTTTCATACTGTGTCACTTTATATAGTGTCACTTTATACAGTGACAAGAAAGTAAAATCTAAATACGGATAATTCAACATCCAATACTTGGGTAAGCAATAAGAAAAAAAAAATACTAAGTAATACAACACGGCAAGAGATCAAAAGGAGTTGCCTTCGGACTATTTTCCCCTCTACCATATTCTTTTGAATATGCAAATGTCAAAATGTCAGTTTAGCATGTTCGAATAGGTCTCCACTTGTATATGCTCTAAGAGTGCAATATCATTGGTGATTACGGTTCATTTCAACCAAATATCTTAATAGCCTTTTACCTATTTGACTAAATCTTAAATTGAATTTGTTTCAAAATGACTAAATTCCCAAATTGACTTATTCTCGAAACATTAAAATGTCATAATAACATTTACACATTATATCCAATATCCAAAATGTATAGTTGGTAAAATGAACGGCAACTTCAAATACCGAATTATTGTTATGACTGAAGGTGAAAATGTATTAGTTTCATAATCACCAAAATTCATAAATGCCTTTTGCTGACAGACCAAAGATCAAAATGACACTGTCTCATAATGCCTAAAATTTTAACCACGACGTGTATTAGTCGGGTCTAATACTAGCGTTTTCCAGCCTGCATTTGTCATTTTGTCTATGCCCTAATGCAGTCAAATTTACATTTGCCTGCGGTCTTCTAGTCTATGACTCTGTTTGAAATTTTAACGTTATACCGTTTTTGGATTAATAAAATGTCAGTGGCAATACAGCAGGAAGATGTAAACACTCCCTTCAAGAAGTTGACCTTCGTGACCCCTGCGGTCAGCCGCATCAGCGCGGTCATCGGGCCGATCGGCCCGTGTCGGCAGCTGCGCGTACGCCACTGGCTTGTGAAATCAGGAGGGTTGCGATGGTAGGTACAAGCAGACGAGTGCATGTGTACTTGTGAGGTACCTTAAGTATACTGTGATTGGAGAAGGAACTGGGTACCATGAGTTACTGCAGAATGACAATCGCTAGCGAATGCGCGATTCGAAAGTATTTGCATCTTACTCGTTCTTAACTGGTGGGAGTCGCTATCGACTCATGCGAATGAAAAATCGAATTAGATTAATGTTAATTTCCAATGTTTCCACTCGCGGTTCACTCGGTTGCCTAATCTTAAGATAATGGTAGGTTTATTAAATTAGAGGCAGCTTACCTTGCCTTGGGGGCCTAACCATGACGTCTTAACGCGATTCAGTCTACTTAGGTTCTTAACTGGGCTCAGTTGTATGGCAACGACTCAGTTTAGGTCCTACACTGAATCGTCTTAAGACGTCATGATAAGGCCCTAGGACTCTTTGGGTTGGCATTCATTCAGTGTCTTTTCATAATACTAAAAAGCTCAATATGCTCTCATCCATCTCCTTTGAATCGCACAACCTACAGCTACCGCAATCCCTCTCATCGCAATCTCAATGATTTTTTTTGTAAAGCATCTCTATTGTTTTTTTTTCTGCACTATAAAAAAACTTACACCCTTTAGCACTTGCGTTGTCAAGAGATCCCACACACTCTCATTTTGTGTATCCAAAATCCAAATCTCTATTCGGTAGTCCACAGTCATACAAACATTGGTCAGATTATTTCATTGTCTCCTATTTAGCAAACTATATTAACCAAGAACATAAATAGCCCACACCATAGTTCCCGGTACGCAACAAAATGGTCGGCTTAGGGTGAACGCTCCTGTGCCTAGACGGTGGTAATCTCCAGTTTGTTTGGGATTATCGCTAATATTTCCTCTAAGAACATTAGACATCCGCTGGAGACCACACTGCTAGATACTGGCAAAATGAGATGATCCGAAAGGGATGGGAAACATTGCAAACGTATTAATGGAGAGGGATTAAAGACGCGTTTCATGACCGGTTGGCGTAGTTGGTAGTGACCCTGCCTGCTAAGCCGATGGTTCTGGGTTCGAATCCCGGTAAGGGCATTTATTTGTGTGATGAACAGATATTTGTTCCTGATTCATGGATGTTTTCTATGTATTTATGTGTTTGTATATTATATATATCGTTGTCTGAGTACCCGTAACACAAGCCTTATTGAGCTTACTGCGGGACTTGGTCAATTTGTGTAAGAATGTCCTGTAATATTTATTTATTTATAAGATTTACTTAATTTACTCCACTGGCATTTACATTTGGAGAGGTACTTTATAATCTTACTAGGCCTTGTATTTGTCTATTTTAAGCAATTAATCTTAATACCTACTATAAGTATTTCAATATAACTTTTTGTTTTACCCATCATCATTAAACGACCTGTTTAAAATGTTCATATTAAAGTGTACATAATAAATGCATTTTATAGCAATTGTTGTATAAGTATCATACAATTCATAAATTAATAATACATTTTAATTGAGTTAGTTATTTTCTATATCAACTGTGCAAATGATGCAATAAGTCGAAATCTTAAACTTTCAGTAAAACTCCTTCCTTTTAGAACAGTGTTTTCTAAACTTTTTACTGGTATGACCAACTTAGGATGTATAATTTTCTCGCGACCCCCTAGGCATAAAAGAAAAAAATCACAACGTACCCGCCGCTAATTGTAATCCGTGTTGGTTTTTAGTAAAAACCAACACGGATTACAATTAGCGGCGGGTACGTTTACAATTTTTACTAAGGCTTTGCGAACCGTTGCGATCGGAACAGAGGCTTAGCCACCCCCTAGGGGGTCGCGACCCACACTTTGAAAAACACGGCTTTAAAAAGTTTATCTCATCTTGATCATAATGAAAACTAACTTGAAAAACCATAAGCCTATCGACTTGTCGATCATTTATCAATCAACTAAGCAAATGACCCTCAATCGGCTGATCAATGGCCTCCGAGTCCATTCTTATTGTTATGTGATTCGCTAGTCCATCGGAAACATTCTTAAATCATCTGAAAGGAATATATCATGTGTAATATCAATCTTCTTCAGTTTGTATGAATGTATCCCAGGAATATATATGTACAGTCCATTGAGTAAGTAGGTAGTTAGATTCCTTCGAATCGAATCGATTTAGAAGAAGTTTTAGAAATGTTAGAGCAGCCCGCTGGCTGGATTTAAATATCCTGCAACTACGAGTATAATATGTCGAATTTTCGATTATGTATTCAAATTTTTCGCACTTTCATAACACTGGGATCTTTAAAAAGCAGAAAGTCTAAATAACCTTAATTAACTTGTGTAACTTGGACTTACTATTGAAGTAGCTAAATTTATGAGACAATATCCGCTTGGCATAAAACAATCAATGATAATCATAAAGCTTTTGATTGCGTAGATCATGGAACGCTCATTTTGAAATTAGAACATTATGGTCTGTCAGAGAATGCTTTAAACTTAATGTCCTCATATCTTAGCAATAGAACACAAACTGTTGTTGTAAATAAATCACAGTCTAGCGGCGCCGTAGTTAAACTAGGAGTGCCACAGGGTTCTATTTTGGGCCCATTCCTGTTTTTAGTTTATATAAATGATTTACCAAGTGTCGTAGAGAACCGTTGTGATATAGTGCTTTTTGCAGACGATACATCATTAATATTTAAGGTTGACCGGAAATCTACCGATTATAGTGTAATTAATAGCACACTAGTTGATGTACTTAACTGGTTTACTATTAATAATCTGCTACTTAATGCTAAGAAAACTAAATGTATTAGATTTGCTTTGCCAAATGTTAAACCAGTGGATACTAGAATACTTTTAAATGGTGAATGTTTAGAGATAGTTGATAAAGCATTGTTCCTAGGTTTAACGTTGGACAAAAATCTACAATGGAGTCCGCATATAACAACACTCGCAAATAGATTAAGTTCGGCTGCTTACGCCGTTAGGAAAATCAGACAACTAACTAATGTTGAGACAGCTCGCCTAGTTTATTATAGTTATTTTCATAGTGTAATGTCATACGGTATTCTGGTTTGGGGCAAGGCAGCTGACATACAGACTATATTTGTTTTACAAAAGAGAGCCATTCGTTTTATATATAAGTTAGGTAAACGTGCATCAGTTAGGGAGCTATTTAAAGAAATTAATATTTTAACTGTAGCATCCCAATATATCTATGATAATATAATTCATGTTATTAGAAACTTAGATTCATTCAATAGAATTTCTGATATCTCTAGCTATAACACTAGAAACAAAAATAAGCTAGCTATCAGAAAGTGTCGTGTCCGTAAAGTATATAAGTCATTTTTTGGACAATGTATTCATTTCTATAACAAGTTACCGGATGAAGCATTGCAATTGCCCCTTCCCGCTCTTAAGAATTATTTGAAAAAATCTTTGATGTCGAAGGCTTATTACACAGTAGAGGACTATTTAACAGACAAACATGCATGGCCCATACCAGAAACTAAGGAAATCAACAAAAAATTAAATTGAATGTACTGCTTATAGAGTGAAGGACACAGTTCACGAAAGAAATCATATCAAATGTTGTGTATATCGTGTAAAACCGTTTAATTTTGTTTTATTTTGTTTATTCTTTTTTTTGTCTTTCTGGTTCACTATTTTCTTTTGATATGGTTTCTTGTAGAACCACATATTGTAAATAGTTTTACTACTTTTGTAATTTCTTTTGAAAAAATAAGTCCCGCCGAGTTTCTTGCCGGTAATAATCTTCTCGGGCTGTGGTGTAGGGATAGAACCGGTAGTAGCTTTTTTTTTTTGACGTTCATAAGTGCATTGTAATGTGCCTCAATTGAAAAATAAAGATATTTATCATTTATTTATCAATGTGTCTAATGTAAATCCTCGCCAAGCATGTAAGACTATGTGAGTAAAAAATACACTTCGCAATATTCTTTAATCCCGACCCCCTGTTACCTTTGACTCGTTTTTGCACAGCAACTTACCTGAAATAGAAAAAAAAAATTAGACAAGTATGAATAGAAGCCGTAGCAAAGGTCGCGACATCTGGCATATCGATATAAGCGAAAGGTGCAATATTGGTGCATTTACCTTCACAAATGATGAAAGTTATAAAGTAAAGTATGGTAGTTATGTCGTTTTAGAAAAGAAGAGAAACTGCAACTGTAGGTGTGTATAAAATTAAGGATGAAAAGGAATATTTGGATTCAAAAGCTTTAGTGTATGATATAACGGGGAACAAGGTGTTGTTATAATTATTATGATATACGAGTTGGGACAGGTTTCGAATATACGTTTTCGTACGGATTGGTATGTACACGTGCTTTTATAAGAAAAGTTAAGTTCATGGTATTTATTATGTAATGGAATATAAAGTGGATATGACAAATGTCAGTTTGCACGTTCAAATAGGTCTTCTGTTATCTGAACCTGAAAACAAAGCTTGTGTAGAAAGAAACCAGCAACAAGACTATATGAAATGTACTGCAATTTCAGCATTGTAATGGCGACATTTTTTTCGGCTGATGATGCAACCAACCAGTTCTTTTATTATATATATATATACATATGGATTGACCCTAAGATTGAAGCTCGCGACTGTTACGATTTCGATAAATATTTGACGAGTCCTCGCTCTGTGACGATTATAATAGTTCAAATCATAGACTATAATATACATCCGAAAGCACACCTTGCGACCGAATCGAGGGAGACTAAATATAATACCACCCTCTTCCTGCCAAATCTTGCATCCCGGAACGCTGGTCTTATTCCAACGACTTAAGGGTGGTTTTAGTGAACTTTTAGGGTCCGCAGGTGTGCCTCAAGGACCGCTTTTAGATTCACAATCTTTGGCCACGTGCGCGCCAGAAAAACAGCTACCAGCAGCTTTGCTGTACAAATATAAACAGAATTAGATTGCCATAATGTTTTTCCGGTTTGCCAGACGTTAAGTGCCGCCAATTATGTCTGGGGCGGGCGTGTTTGACTTGGAGTGCTTTTGCTTTTCGTTTGGCGAAAACAAGACTATTATATAGTTGATAGACAAACACTTTTACGGATATTTGGGGAGCTTTTGACCTATTTCGTGATTGTCCAGGATGTGATACTGGAACTTGGGTAGTGACGATTTGCGGTCGTTTTCCTGCTTACGCGGTAAGTCAAGTTTTCTTCATCAGTTTCGTAATTTTGTAGCATTAATTTGTTTGTAATAAATATACTATTTTACATTAGATAAACTAGTATCAAGTAAAATAGTATTCCTAGACTGCTGACACATGGAGAATAAATTTCTTCATTGGTAATCATCGCATACTCTCAGGCCTACTTTTACGAAATTCTAACGGAAAAAATTGTCACTCTGTCTCTATCGCACTTACCTATTGTAGCGAAAGAGATGCAGATATAAAATTCCGAATTTTCTGTGTTCGCGGTAGTGCTCTTATGTCCTTTAGCGAAGTTAAAGTATGAAATTCAACTTTAAGACCTTCGCTTCGCTCGATCGATTCATATAAGTTCATCACTAGATAAGTTTAGCCTTTAATACCAAACTGTAAAAAATGGGTTTTAATAAACTATTTCATTTATTTACTTTCAGCAGCTTATAAAGCTTACTAAGCTTATTATTATATTTAGAACGGCTGAGTCCTTTTTAGTGACGGTAATTAAAAAAAAAATGGTTTGACATGATGCCAACGTCCACTTTTACCATCGCATCGCTCGCCATCAACCGGGCGCTAATCCATACACCTTGCAACCAAAATTGTAGCGCACTGTGCGGTTTCAGAGGAATTTCCTCCCGCGGACGCTCCGGCTGTGGAATGAGCTCCCTGCCGAGGTTTTCCCGAAATATTACAGTATGGGGTTCTTCAAAAAAGGAGTGTACAAGATTTTAATGAGTCGGCAACGCGCATGTGACCCCACTGGAGGTGCAGGCGTCCATAGGCTACGGTGACCGCTATCCGTCAGGCGGGCCGTATGCTTGTTTGCCACCAATGGGTTTCAAGCTTCAGGCTATAGTTACAATAAATGTCATTTTTATTTCCTTCCATGTCTGCCGTCCCAACCCCTCCCACCCCCCCTCACGGCCATAACGGTTCTTTATGAACTTTCCCGAAACAACGCTGATTAGATCTTTCAATTTATTGTTTTACGTGCTCGCGTGTGTTTCGATAAGAGGAACTGAGATTTAGGTTGATTTTTTACGTTATTTCCACAGACCACCTTTATGTAGACGGGCAATGTACCTAATCGATAATCTGAAGGATAGAAGAATATGGAAGACACATGCGGTCACCACACACAAGCGCTCCATTACTCACTTAGTATCCCCGCTTATTTCAGTTTCAGCCATGATTGACGATATCTTTCTTATATTCGTGTCATAATAGTACATTAAATACATCTAAGTGCGAATAGGAGAAAGTTCGCAATGAGTGGCGATATAATAAAACACGACCGAAGGGAGTGTTTTAAATCGACACGAGTTGCGAATTAACTATTCGCACATGTATCGTACGACGTTTTACTATATGGCTTTTTGAGTTTTTAACGCAGGCACGTAAAGTGCTCATTATCGCACAAGTGCGGTAATGTAGCACCATGTGTACTGTAATAGTACATTACCTAACTAGTGCGGTAAAACAAATAAAGGCCCTCCCATCCCAGCCCTGCTTACCGGGGCCTTGGTAACTTTTTCTGTAGTATATGACATCTCTTTCAATTTATGTGTGGAACCCTCGGTGGGCGAGTCCAACTCACACTTGGCCGGTTTTTAATATACCAAATGTATAACCTCATTTACCTATGTGGTAGCCCGAACCTCACCTTCGGTCATCTAGCTCACGTGTTTACGAGGTGTTGATAAAAATAATGAGGAATTTCAACCGTCTATAAAACAAAGATTAAGTAAGTTATTTGTTTTAAATGTATAGCAACAGTCATGGACCACCTAACCACTAGACAGACCACACACATTTCTACCACACACATAATTATACAGACCGGTACTAAAGTAGTATGGAAGCGCGAACGCTGATTTCAGTTGCACCCACATTTACGATCTGTTTTAGCATAGATATAGGATAAAAGAACTGGATGCCCAATCGGCCGAAAAAAATGACGCCACAAAAGTGCAGCAGATGCGACTCTTTCATATAGTCTTGTTTAGAACTTGACGTTCCGTAAGTGCCAACAGCCTATATACTTTTAACAGTGTTGGTAGTTCTGTGTATAAATTTGACACTTAATGCTTACGTCAGTAAGCTCTTTTTCGTACGAAACATTTATGGTTTGTATCATCATCAATGCAAGTTCGCTAATGTCATTCTGACCCACATTTCGTTTTTGTTCTGCTACATGTGTCTATTTCCGTTAATGAGTCAATGTGTTCTAGTATATTTATATTCACAATTATGGTGTATTGCATTGTAACATTAAAATGGTAGGGTGGTAGTCGGTTAAGGATGACTCACAGTAGTCCGTTCCGTTCCGATCCGATACGGGACGATCTGTCAGTTTCTATACAAAAAGTCACGTCCCGAGGGCTCCGAGCTGTCACGTGATACTTTCTATAGAAACTGACAGATCGTCCCGTATCGAATCGGAACGGAACGGACTACTGTGAGTCATCCTTTATGCTCATGAAATCTTAGAAATTCACAAGTGACACTGTGCATATGTGTAGTGAGCTCATTTCTCTTAGTAAACCCTTCACAATGCGATGTCTGTTTAAAAGCTGGCATTTATCTGCCGATAAATGTATGGAAAATTGTCTGGAAGATGCCCGGTAGACATACCCATTATGGAGATCTAAGGGAGCTCCGAAAATACGCGAAAACTCAAGAAGGCGTTTTCTAAGAGATGAGCCAGCCAGGTGGATTGATTGTATACAAATGGCGTACTGATTGCCTTCGGTTCGGCGTCCTTTTCTTAAGTTTTATGTGGTTAATAAAATCACAAAACTCGCAAACAAACTCTTTATTTCCGACTTCTAAGTAACAAATAGTAAGACATTAGTAAACTGAGGAAATCGGCAGACTTGCCATAAAGCTAGCATGCTCACAATACGGCCGATAAATCAATGACATTAGTTGCCAAGGGGCCAAATCGGCTTACTTTCGGAATTTTTATGAGCCGGCTTCCATGTTTCATGTTAAAAGCAATTTCTGTTCATCTGTTAAGGGGCTATTTGTGACCTTTCAGTCCCGACCTTGTCAATTTGAAAGTACCATTTTAAGAGGAGTGGATTTTAAGGAGTGGTAAAATTGTTAAACTTCTTTGTAAATAATTAAACTTAACTTGTAATTGATTGCAACGCAAATATTCAAGTAATTAAAACGAATAATTTACAAAAATACCTACACGAATATACTAAAATGATCATAATAAATACGTCAAATATATTAATTTGGGGGCCAATTACGAGCACTTAAATTACAAAAGCACGAAACATCTGCGAATATCGCTCTTAAGAATCCACCCCCAAAACTATCGGTGCACCTACTTTTCACCCTTGTGCATCTTATGTGGTAAAGATAAGGTTTCTTTTGGAATGGTTTTTAGTTGGGGAAGTGAATAGTAACGATGGTGGTTTGTTGCTACGGGGTGTATTAACAAAACCAGAGGTTTAGGGTTCCTTTGTTGAATTAAAAACAATGACTTTTGATCTAGCTATCATATTGATGCATTTACTTTGGTTTTTCTTAAGCGGACCAGCTCCCTGAGTCGTGGCATAAGCCGGGAACAATACGCTAGAAAGAAGAGACCGATTCTTCTTAACGTAGGTCTTCTATGGGTTAAGTCACGCGATATTTCGCACGAATTAATTTCAGAGAAGCAACAATCTTAAAACAGAGTACTAATATACTTATCATTATGGGTTCGTGCTAGCTCCAACAGCATCCTGAGGATGTTAGCGGAGAGATTTGACTGTCAGTACTTCAATCATTGTCAAATGATTCATGTGCTGACAACCAACTCCTAACCTCATGTTATAGTTAGTAGTAGTAAAGTAATAGTTAAGTTAACTTATGTAGTTTTAATTCATGTAATTTCATCCATTAATGTAAAAAAAAATGATCCTTGTTGGTCGAACAATAAATATTCTATTCTATTCTATTATTCTTTTTCGTGTCGAGGTTCCCTCCTTATAGTCGAGATGCCCAATACTTGGTGTTTACAGCCCTGGGCGTCGCGTCCACCAGGTCAAGCTCTGGGCAGCATTATGTATACTTCTTGTCATCATTCCAAAGAATCAAAGCACAAACTAAGAGGCACCTGTTTCGAACCTTTAAATGTCAATAATATTCCTTAAACGAAACTACTTTCAACAGAATTTCAAACCACAGGAACCTCGAGACGCTACAGCCCGCTCTTCCCTGGATCCCTCGCCAGATGCGCGGGCGCAGGGGCGTTGACTCCTTAAACACAGTCTGGGCCGGGGGTTGCGATTTACGTATAAATACTCGTAACGTAACGTGTAGATACGCTATCGGTTGTAAACAAAAAGATTTACCGTAATTTTCATATAGAAATACTTAGTCAGGGTATGTCGGAAAACTTTCAGCCCCGTTTCAACCCGCTCTGAAGGGGGTTGAATTGCAATCTCTTTATTTGTGCCTGCCTATTACAATCTGTGTAAAGCGAAACGGGTTTTTAAACAACTAAAATGGGACTTTAAAAGGTTGCGGAAAGTTTTCAACAAATTCAAATTTTTTAAAAATGGAGATCTATAATCTGCGTAAAAATAGAAGTTTCCAATATGTTCACAAATCAAAAGATGCGCAATTTTAGAAACAGTTCAACCGGCACATTAGTTGCAATTACACCACTTTACACCTGACCAGAATTATTTGTAATTTGCTTATATTAAAAGCTTTAACCAACGGATGTATATAACATGTATTTAATAAGTTAGGTATAAAAACGCGCGGCTTACATCTAGGCTGTTCGATAAAGATCACTTTATAAGTGAAGTTAATTTTCAAAAATTAAGCATGATTATGTTTATTACAATTATGTCGTGGCGCATGTACTAATCGGATATGAGCTACTTACGTGAAATACGTGCAGTTAATATTAAAATATTATTAAATTTTAACATTATTAAACATATACATTGTAGGCTCAAAGGATCAACCTCCAGATGTACTTACATGAGTAATTTTAATGTAATTTGAGTACATTATTGCCGGAACAAGATCTCTTTAGTTTAATAAGTTAATAACAACAATAATTATATTTAATCATTTCAATATATAAGATAATTGAGGTTAAGCAGCTTAAGCAAAAACTGGATGGTTATATAGAAAACAATGTCGGTCTAATTAGTCGTAGTAGTTATAATGCCTGATGATGATCAATATAATTATTCTAACAAGGCAATAAAAAAAGCTTGAATAATAAGTATCATACTATATACTAAGAGCACTATAAGAGCATTGCCTTGTAAAAGAAATATACACACAGAGCAGGACAAAAACGTCAAAAGTTGCATTCTTTAACTTAAATTAAGTGAATCTCTTAAAGACACTGGTATTGTAATTAGCTCGATTAAGAAAATTACTAATTTAATTTTATCTCATATGGGATTTGCATGTGTGTAAACGGAGTATGAGTAGATACCTATTCGGCATGACATTGATATGTCATAGTTGTCACTTACTTAGTAGAGTCAATTCTAATGCCCGTTTTACATTAGCGGTTGATGCAACATGTAAATTATTTTGTATGAGAAATAAAAAAAAATGCTGTTTCCTTAATTATACCAAGAAATTAAAGCAAATGCCCAAGAACATTCTGTATAGGTACAAACGCCTTTTGTTTTAAAACCTAACAACTATAGTTTATGGTTTCCATTTCCCTTCCGCTTAGTTGGCAATAATTGTATATATTCTACTAAAAAGATCAGATCTGAGGCAATAATTGTATACTAAAAAGGTACATACAAAGAATACACTAAAAATTTATTTAATTTAAATATTTCAAAACTAAACTAAAACCTGCACAACAAAAAAAAAAATTAAAAACAAAATTAAATTCAAAATTCGAGCACACAGTTCTTGAAAATGAAATCTGCAGCCATTTACGTCAAACCTTGCACGTGTTTTCTTACTGTTTAAAAAACCATATACCTAATAGATTAAATAGTGGGTAGGTATGTACTAAGCAGCTGTGATAACGACAGGTCTATCAATATGGCAATTTCAATATTCGAAAATAGAACGCGCGGCGCGTGCGTCAAAACGCGTGCAATTTGTAATTGTTGACGGTTAGGGTTGCCAATTCGAGAAACACCTTGCATCTATTTTTTTAAATATTAACAGAAATCGAGCTTCTCTATTAATGAATGCGAAGGCTGCATCAGATATGTAGCCGCAAATATGTTGCAAATATTTGTGCACGGTAGAGTTAGTGTTTAATCTCAGAATAACCTTATGCAATTCAACCTGAGGCCTCTCGCACAGGTTACACGTTGTCTGTTAATCGATTGGCTGAATCATCTCTCTCTCCATCTCTTACGTGAAGAATCGGACATTGTCGCGAGATAGAAGAACAACGTTTTACAAAAAACCAACTCTACAATTTGTAGTATCGTGTGGATTTAGTTTGAGAAAAACTAAATCAACCGCCATTGACTATTATGTCGCTAATCGCAACGAAAATCGCAGCGGTATTGAAAAAGTACAGGGATACATCTTATATCTAACCATAGTCCCACAAAACTCGAAAAACTGAGTTGTCTTAGGAATCAGTCTCTTATAACATATTTAAAGAAATGTATATTCTATGTTACAAATTGTTTATCTATTTATTAATGCAGTGTTTTTTTTAAGTCTTTTGAATTTTTTTAGATTATTTTCTTAACGAATATCTCCAGGCAACCTATTCAATAGGTACCGTAAGCGTTTCTTTAGGGTTCTATCACCGTAATAGTTGTTAATCCTAGGAACGAATAGTTTGCCTGTTTGGCTTCGTGTTATAAGCGTAAGTTCTACAGTTCTACACATTCAAGGCGCGTAAAGCTCACCGACATCTCTTGGCAGCCCTAGGGCACCTGCGCGCACGCAGGCTCACGCGAAAACTCCTCTTTTTCCCCCCTAATAACTTGTTTGCCGACTCGTTATGTTCATTATTTTAATGCCATGGCATTGTTTGGGCTCCGAATGCCGAAATAAAGGGTTGCAAATGCTGCAGATGTAAATGCAATTTGAAATGTGGCCGCTAAAAATCAGCATATCTGTAATTATCGCAAGGTACGGTGTTTCGAGTAGTATTTTAGCAAGTTGGTGGGTAACAAGCGTAGGTATACCTACGCTAGCTGTATACAGCTCACCTGATGGTTTGCGTAATATGCGCGTTGATAACCCTAATAATCTGACAGCTCTTTTGTTGAAGACCCCATCGAGAGAATCTCTACGTAGAGAGTAGCTACGTTTCACAGCCGAAGTGTGAAAGAAACTTTGGTGTAAGTATGTTTATTTTTTTAGTACGGTCATCTTCATAAATATATATGCACATGTAATCAAATTTGAACCTTCTTCCCCATAAATAAGTTCCAAAGTGTATAAATATTTATATCCGTGACTGTATCTAGGCCCTAAACCCAAAAGCATTTGATAGAAGTATTTATGGAGTGTGAAAATCGATGGGTTTCTGAATATTATTTTTAGTATATTACAAGACAAGGACGAAAAAGGCACGTAAAGTGCTCATTATCACCCTAGGGCGGTAATAGCACCATGTGTACTGTAAAGGTATTATTGATAATATCTCTTAGACAGACCATAAGATTCGTAAGGACTAAGTACCGTAACGCATAACTCTGCTCGGAGCCAATTGTTACTGGTATCAAATCGGAATCAACTTGAGCGGTTCTAAATACCCTGAAGTAGCGTTACCTTGCAAGTTTCAAAGGTACAGTAAAGGTGTACCGTTGGTCATACGGCACGCATGCGCGTGCGCAGCTGCCGCGCACCTGGGCGACAAGTTGCCCGAGCTGCCGGGCACACTGCTACGGACTGGGAAATGTCATGACAAGTTCACAGCTTGACAGTTAGGCCGTAGCCGAGATGACAATATGTGCAGAAAACTGCAACGACTACACATATTCAAACCTTGACGATTAATACATACTAAATATTATATGTATTATATTCCTTATTATTTAAAGTTATTTTTGTATAATATTTAAATACTGATGGAAGAGTACTTAGTACTTAGTAAAGCAACGTCGCTTGTACTTAGAAAATGGCCTCGGGCGTCATGCCTGTTGCTAAGATTGCATATACTCGAGAAACTGGCCGGCATTCGGTGACACCAGTTGGCCTAGTGGTTATGGCGTTAGCTGAAGACCCGATTTCGATCCTCGGATTGGCCTCCGTCGGTTTTGGTCTTTTACTTTAGTATATGACATCTATTTCAATATTTAAAGGATTTGTTTACCTCAAATCAAATCGCGTGCGGTTTAGCAGCCGAATCTCTGTTTTGTTTTGAGGCCCGCGGGCGCCGCTCGCGTGCGTTGCGTAAGAGGATCCTTATGATGAATGATGCGCGCAATCATTTGCAAATTACGGGATTGCAGCTAACACGGAAGGGTTTTGAAATTTGCAAAATTTGGTGTAATTATATTAATGATCAAGTTGTAACATTCCATTGGAGTCGGAGTTTTGTTTTAGGTCAAATGGTTGAAAAAGTAACTAATTTGCGTGTCCGTCTATTTCGAGTATCTTCAAAAATATGTTTATTGGGCTGTTCTCCTGTTTACCGACAATAAAACGCGATTTACTCGCTTCTTCGGATTTTTGACATTCAGTAAAGCTACAACGATAGAAATTAGTTTAAAAAACAACTTATGTCTTTGAAGTAGACAATCTGATAGTTCTTTTTATTTATTTATTTAAAACTTTATTGCACAAAAATAAAAGTACAAATGGCGGACTTAATGCCTTAAGGCATTCTCTACCAGTCAACCACTGGGCCAAAAAGAGAGGTTTGCTAGGTGCAGGCTGTAGAAAATATTAAAATCATGTCACAATTACTAATATCTAATTAACACTAGATAATACATATAAAATAAACTTACACATATACTTTATATCATATACATACATATATAATAATAAAATACTTTATTAATGACATTCTCGAGACAGATGGAGTGGATGCGCTCCCAGGCTGTTCCAAGGTATAACAATAATAATAATAAGGTAAGAACCACATAATATACATACATATAGTTCATAAGTGTGAGCAACTCAGCTTTGTAACCGAGGCCACACAAAATAATCTTTAATATTAAGATTAAGGTCTAGGTTATATGGAAAAAAAATTGTAATTCTTATTGAAATAAACAGTTTAAATTTTAATTTTTTTTTTTTAATTTTAATATAAGTGTACCTACTATGAAACATCACGAAGATTAATTATATTTCGCAACTTCATTCTTTGCGATTTATTGTTAACATATTGTAGTTACGTCCCCACGCATTAGCCTTGCACGGTTTTTAAAGTCCTCTTTTTTTTTTTTTTTTACTGGCAACACTAAAAAAAAAAAACTTGCTCCCATCCCCTTTCCGGCGTTATGGCAGGCCAACGGCCATCTTTCAATCATTCAACGGTTCCGTGCTCAAGCCTTCGCACGTCACACGCAACACCATGAAGAGGAAACGCAGAGACAGCGACGATGAAGAATTTCTTCGAAATAAAATAAGAAAATTGGAGCGACGACTTTGGCAGAGGTCACGTCGCCGCATAACAATGCTCGACTCATCGGAAAATGATGATAGCGGTAAGTGTATAGACACATTATAAGAGTGATACGTACTGCTAAAATTGGGTTGTTACTGTCACGCTAAGAATCGATGCGAGCTACTATCCTGGGTAGTCTCTGTCGAAAATTAAAAAAGCCAACGGCTTTAGTAAAAAAGTTTCAATGTAATGCGAGAAACTATCCTGGGTTATCTCTGTTACAAAAAGAAACCTAAGCTTTTAGCTATACACGTCTCAAAGAACTTATTTGTTCGAAACAGGCGAAGACGGGTCCGTTTCGGCGGACAATGAACCACGTGCTTCACGTCGAGCATCATTGGATCAAAGGCCACAACAGTCTGCTCCACCTGCACCGCGTATATTGCTCCAAGAGCAAACACCTGCAGCGCAGCCCATTCGAGATCCTGGACGTCCAACATCTCCTCAGCCGGGCCCGTCGTCTGCACCAGATCGGTATGTACACGCCGAGCCGGCGGAGCCCGCCCAGCCCGTTAAGCCCGCGGAGCCCGCACAGCCCGTTAAGCCCGCGGAGCCCGCACAGCCCATCCAGCCCGCGGACCTCATGGAGCCCGCGCAGGCGTCGCTCGAGGACATAGAATTGGACGAGGATATTCTTAATTTGTTGGGTGACGCCCCTAAAATAGATACACCTTTGGGAAAGGGTATTCACAAGGACGTAGCTTGTAGATGGCAGGAGGTATTAAACAAAGGGTTACAAAAAGAAGTCAAAGACAAGTTAGCTGAAGAATACCTAATACCTAACAATTGCACTTTGTTAGTTCCCCCTATTTTGAACCCTGAGGCAAGAGCAGCATTGCCTGATGCTCTGATAAAAAGAGATACCTCTTTAATGCTCAGGCAGAAACAGATAGCTCTAGCGTTGTCGGCACTCTCGCACGCTACGGATCTTTTAATTAAACAAAGAAATTCAGCGCCTGACATACTGAAACCGATTAGCGACGCGTGTCGTATTCTATGCGATTCTCATTTTACAGAAACAAAAATGAGAAGAAATTTTGTAATTTCCGCTATAAACACTGAATTAAAAGATACTTTGATTACTGCAGAAAGGGACAAGTTTTTATTTGGCGAGAACGTGTCTGAAAAGTTGAAAGCTGCGCAGACTGTACAAAAATCAGGAGATACATTAAAAAACACACAGAAACCGTATAATCCATTTAATAAAGCAAATTTCACAAAGAAAAATAGATATCAACAAAAGGGAAATTTAAACTTCAACACCCCGTATCGGAAGACGACGAATTACAACAACAAGCCAGATGCGGGGCGACCTCGTGCAGCAGCGCGGCCCGCGGCGGCGCCCGCCGGCAGGTACAACACCCGCTACCGCGCCCGGGAGCGCCAGCGCGAACGCTCGCGCACGCCTCCTCGGAGATACCAGCGGAGGCAATAGACCACGAGGTAAAATATGCAGGCCGCTTGCAGCACTTCACAACATCCTGGGCACAGATCACTAATGATCCTGTTATTTTATCGTGGATACAGGGTTATAAAATGCCATTTTTATCTCCTCCAATTTGCCACGATCCTCCTCTAGTATATTCGAAATCAGAACAAGAAAGATTTGATTATAATATGTCGATTAATAAACTATTAAAGATAAACGCAATTTCAGTATGCGACCACCATCCAGATGAATTCCTATCTAGCGTTTTTTTAATACCTAAACCTGACGGTAGTAAGAGATTTATATTGAATTTGAAAGGTTTAAATAAATTTGTAAAAACAACCCATTTTAAAATGGAGGATTATCGTACAGCGTCAAAATTAATCACGAATAATTGTTACATGTCAACGATTGATTTGAAGGATGCATATTATTTAATTCCCATTTATGAACCACACAGAAAATATCTTCGGTTTATGTTAGATGATATTTTATATGAATTTAATTGTTTATGTTTTGGTTTATCGTCTTCGCCGTATGTGTTTACAAAGATTCTAAAACCAGTATATGAATATCTCAGACGCAAGAACTACCTCTCTTGTTGCTATTTAGATGATACCCTCTGTTTTGGAAAGACGTACGATGAATGCAGACAGAACGTAAATTTAACAATTTCTACGTTAGAAAATCTTGGGTTTCTAGTTAACTACGAAAAGAGTTCCTTAATCCCGAGCACCAATTGTAAATTCCTAGGATTTATATTCGATTCGCAAAGTATGCAATTAAGATTGCCCTCTTCAAAAATAAATAAAATTAGAGACAATGTCAATTCATTACTAAAAATTAATAAGTGTAAATTACGTGACTTTGCAAGACTAATTGGTCTTCTTACCTCAGCTTGTCCCGCATTGCAATTTTCCTGGTTGTATACCAAATTACTTGAACGACACAAGTACTTGTGTTTACTTGATAACCCTAGTTACAATGCAGTTATTTCGATCCCAAAATCCTTACATTTAGATTTAATATGGTGGATACGACATGTAGATCGTAACTTCAACCCTTTCAGATTTAATGACTTTCATACAGAGATTTATTCAGACGCTTCTACGACAGGATGGGGTGCTTACAACAATGGTAAAGAAGCTCACGGGTATTGGAAGCAGTCTGAAAGATTATGTCACATAAATGAATTGGAATTGAAAGCAGCATTTTTTGGTTTAAAGGTTTTCGCGAATGATATGTATGATTGCGAAATACTCTTACGTATTGATAACACCACTGCCATTTCATGTATAAATAGAATGGGGAGTGTGCAATTTGAACATTTAAATTTAATTGCAAGAGAGTTATGGCAGTGGTGCGAAAATCGTAAGATTATGATTTTTGCTTCATACATAAACACGAAGGAAAACATTCATGCTGATGAATTATCCCGTAAGAAATTTAGTGATACTGAATGGGAATTAGGAACTTATGCTTATAATGAAATAAAACAAGTATTTGGTCAACCGGAGGTAGATTTATTTGCAAGCAGATGTAATGCAAAATGTCAGAAGTATGTCACATGGAAAAATGATCCTGACGCTTGGAAAATAGACGCTTTTACGATATCTTGGAAAAATCTATATTTTTACGCTTTTCCTCCATTCGCTTTGATTTTAAAGATGCTTCAAAAAATCATACACGACCGAGCGGAGGGCATTGTTGTTGTGCCTAATTGGCCAACTCAACCTTGGTTTCCATTATTTAAACAATTAATAATTTCAGAGTCAACACATTTTGATCCGAATATTGATTTGTTGCAATCTCCTTTCAGAACAACCCACAATCTTCACAAGACTCTGTCTCTAGTTGCCGCCAGGTTATCAGGAAAGCACTATTAAAAAGGTCATTGACATCTAGATCTGTAGAAATAATGTTGTCATCATTAAGCGATAGTACTTACAGACAATATAACGGTTGTATACAGTCATGGATTACCTTTTGCAAAAAGAATGGATATGATTATGAAAATATGTCTGTAGATATTGTGATTAATTTTTTGACTGAGATATTTGATTCAGGTGCCAAGTATGGCACTCTTAATAATTATAGATCTGCTTTGTCCTTATTACTAGGAAAAACTCTTGACGATGAAAAAATCAAGCGCTTTATGAAAGGTGTTTTTAGATTGAGACCTACGGCACCTAAATATAATTTAACGTGGGACCCCAGCATTGTGTTAAACTATCTGGGTCAAAGATGGCCTAATGAAGATCTAAATCTAGAAACTCTTTCCAAAAAGACTCTCACTCTGTTGGCTTTAGCTACCGCGCATCGTGTACAAACTTTTTCCTTGATCCAAATACAAAATATTGATTTGAGTAATACTTCTGAAATTATTATTAAAATACCTGATTTAATAAAGACGTCTCGACCAAATGCTGAACAACCGGTATTAAGACTTCCATTTTTTAATGATAAACCAGAGATTTGTCCAGCTAAATGTATACAGACGTACATAAATAAAACTAATTTACTCCGCAGTTCAGATAACAGCACTTTATTTATTAGTTATAAAAGACCACATTCAAGAGTATCTTCACAAACATTAAGTCACTGGATTAAAAACACACTTCACAATAGCGGTATAGACACAAATATATTCACTGCTCATAGTACTAGGCATGCGGCCACTTCTACAGCCAACAGAATGGGTGTTAGCCTAGACATTATACGCAAAACTGCAGGTTGGAGTGATTCTTCTTGCGTTTTTGCCAAATTTTACAATAAAGATATTGTAAATGATTGTAATCAGTTTGCTCGTGTAATTCTCTCATCGACAAATAAATAACCTGTAAAGAAAATATAATGATTATTATATATAATGAAAAATAAATAACAAACCATAAATAATGTTTTTATTACATAACCTATTCTTACCTTTAACGGGGTATATTTATTTCTCCAATAAACATATAATGTTTTATCCTCAATTAATCTGAGAATTATTTCACATTTTGGGCTCTAAACATCCTACAATATGTTAACAATAAATCGCAAAGAATGAAGTTGCGAAATATAATTGATGATCAAACGAACTTACCAAGTGAAGTTCGATCACAATTATGTGAGCAACTTCATTCGACGCGATTTATCACAACCCACCCTCAATACCTATATAAAGATATTGTTGACTAACTGTCACCCTACCCAACTTAATTCAAAATAGTGAAATAAATTCTTAATATTTACGCTATAAACAAAATGATTGAAAGATGGCCGTTGGCCTGCCATAACGCCGGAAAGGGGATGGGAGCAAGTTTTTTTTTTTTAGTGTTGCCAGTAAAAAAAAAAAAAAAAAGAGGACTTTAAAAACCGTGCAAGGCTAATGCGTGGGGACGTAACTACAATATGTTAACAATAAATCGCGTCGAATGAAGTTGCTCACATAATTGTGATCGAACTTCACTTGGTAAGTTCGTTTGATCATCAATCAATCACGTAACTTAGAAAGTAAATGCTTGCGAAGCATGTGCTTGAAGGCGAGTTTGCTCTGAGCTTTTCTGATATCAAGAGGCAGGTCATTCCAAAGGCGCATTGCCTGAAGAGTGAAGGAATTTACCATGAAACGGGTGCGATGTGGGGAGATGAAGAGCTTAAGGCTGCGGGACGTACGGAGATCGCTTTTATGTTGGTAATGTATATTTTTTTCAGTAGTTTTCTAGAAAACAGCGTGACAGACTACCCCTTTTCAGCGGAGACAGCCTTCCGATTGACCACTCTGTCACGGTGTTTTAAGTTAAATAATGTTGTTTAATGTAGGTAAGTTTACAGTTACTAACCGGGGATGTAACAAGTAAACTGTACTAAAGTTTTGGGCATTTACCTCCAATAAAAATGATAATAATTAAATTCTAAATCTGGCATTTTTCAGCGAGGAGACAGGTTATTGCCGCTAAAAAGGACAACTAGGCCCTACTACACATATTTTTGAAGATCCATTACTCATTTCTTGTAAATATATATTATGTACTTTTTTTAAAGGCTGAAGTATTTTCGATAATGACTATTATTGAATTTTTAAAGTTGATGATATACCTACATATATCTCTGTATTATGTCTTAATACGTAAACTTCAGTGCATCATTTTCTCAAGCTTATACGAGTATCATTTTATCGAAAAGTGTTTTAATTTACGAGTGTTCTTTATAATACGGGTACCATTTATCGAAGTGTGTTTTATTTTAAGATAATAATATGTAGTTATTTAATGTCCAATTTAACATGATTTATACCAAAAGCCTATAAATAACCAATAACGATTCGCAAATTCAAAAATAGCAATAGATTTATTGTTCCAATTAAGTTTTTTTTAAATATACAAACAAACAGCAGCCGGCGAGGCGCGTGCGCGCGGCGAGCATCTGCCACGAAACCTGACACGCTCCTTGCCATATGAATTTGTGCTACTTCCGAAAAAAAATGTGACAAAAACATTATCAATCTAAACACAACCCTATATCTTACACCTTACGATTCAAAATTAAAAACAAACCGCTCAATTTTCTAATCAAACCGTTCAGATGATTCCAAATTTAAAATTAAGAGCATAAAGTTTAAACTTGTGTGCACAGTGGTTCTGCAAAGCAAGTCATCTGGACAAAAAGACATATGTATGTTTCGCCAAGGATATGCCAGATGGTGCATTTGAGATGACATGAGGCTGCGTTTTTTTAATACAATGTGTAGCGGTTTCGGTACTGTTAGAAAAAATTATAAGGGACTTGTTTGATTACTGTTAGGTAAGTGCGCATTGAAGAGGGTTTGGTGGTTTGGGATGCGTTTGGAGACTTAATTTGTAGAAAAAATTTAGTATCGTTCGGGGTGGCAGAATAAAATCATTTGCAGGGTTTGGATTATTGTTTGGGGAAAATGGCGTGAAATAATCATTCTGCTGGATTTAAACTGCATCTGGTAAGTTATTCGCACCTTAGCAATTTATTATTAATTCTTGTCTTGGTGTTCGCTTTGGATTATATGTTTTGTTTCGTAATGGTATATATTTATACTAGAGTTGCGTGTGACTACAGTCTACAGTGTGTCTACAGTCTACAACAAAAACAGTTGTCTATTTTGTATTTTCATATAATAATTCAAGTTGTCTACGTTGTTTTTAACATTTGGCTGCTGGTACAGAAATAACTGTAACTGTTTAATGTTTATACTTATTTATTTTCTTATACATACTTACTACCATGGCGGCAAACACACCCGCTGGACGTAAATTGATTAGGTACTTTAAGGAGCCCATGTGAGTTAACATGACACATGAGATTATGAGAGTTGGCGCATGGCACATGTAAGTGGCGTTATTTTTTGTTTATTTACTTATTGTACAAAAAAGACGCACTCTATCATTTAAAGAATTTTCTATTCAACCAATATAATAAGTAAGGTCCCTTACAGAAATCGACCTAATCACACAGTAAGCTCAATTAAACTTGTTTTGTGTGTATTAAGTAGATTTAAAGAAGCCTTTGAATTTAAGCAACCAGCATGCGACAGAGTACAGACGTACAGAATCAGCCTGTCCGTCAGGTGCAATGATGGCGCCATACCGGCCTCCAATCGTGTGTAGGCAGCTAACTGTAAAACAATGGCTATCATACGTGGGCCTTATATGACGCGTCCGAGACTCCTGCGCAGTGATCATGGCTATCATATTACTCTTCTAATGTCAAAACCATCTTATACAATTTATTAAGAAGTTATGTGTTTATGTTGACGAAGATAGAACATCAGATCTATCTTATGCTTGAAGTTTTTACGGAGAAAAAATATCTTGTTATTCCGATGCCGTCAAAAGTGCATGACAGAATTGAAACCAAGTAAATTCAGGGGGTCCGTTTCCTCTTGCAGAGGCACTAAACTGCAAAACATTGTAGGGTTATACCTCTAGAACTTAAAACCTTGCATGGCAGAACATTCAATTTATTGCGACTTGTTTGATAAGATAAAGTACAGTACAGCGACTGTTGCAGGGCGCACCCCTTCATCATTTATTCACCGCAATTAGGGCCAAAATTTATTACCTGATGTCAAAAACGAATAAAAATGGCAATAAAAGTCAATGTTCTCATAACTTATTCATACGTCATGTGACATGATACGTCATTCATTCATGACTATCAGGGGACATAATTAGCTGAGTGATTAGTACGCCCACAGCCAGTTATACTGACTCGCAATTTCCTTAAAAATGCGCGTAATCTCCCTTTTGTGTCTGTGTCAGAAATAGCGCTTGGGCAGTGACTTGAGCGATGAGACATAGCGGACACAAGGACTTTATTATCATTGAATTCATTCTCATCAATAAGTTTTAGTTTATATTTAGTTTTATTTAATATTAGGTTGTAGTTCATAATTATTTTTATTAGGTTCCTTAAGTTTCTCATTGATATCTACGCATGTGTCCAAACATATCACATGCGCGTATAGCTAACCTATACGCATCTGTAAAGTTATTACATAAAACCTTACGAGATCATTTGGTTGCCAAATTGTTCGTAAGAAAGTTTTATTTAACAGATGCTTTTGATTTCATAAATTTATTGTTGTGTAATATGAGAGTAATAAAGCGAGAACATTAATTGAAGTAAAAACTTTTTTAATGCAGTTGTCGAGTAAAATGATAGCGATTAGACAAATATTTTACTAACTGTTACTTTTACCTGACTGACATTATGCAAATGTGTTTGTCTGTACTATTAATGTGTGACAATGTGTGTCTCCATCAATCATGGACTAATTGTACGTTTTGGAAGACTAAGTTTTATTCTATGTGGATGTTGTACATTATTACAGTGAATTATGTAAATTTTATAAGCAAAATATTTTTATTTTTACTTTAGGCTAGCTTCTAATAATTCGGACCATGAACTTCCCATCAACCTCAAACCTGGAGCTAATCTACTAGTAAGTAATCTTTGCAAATCATTGACGGTGACGACTATTTCTGGCTTCCTATTCACTATAAAATATGAAATGCCACGATACATTCTATTATAGTTTTCTCCGTTTTTGTTAGTCTGGTGCGTGGGAGGTCCTTTTGTTGGCTATTTGTACGCAATAAAGAACAATATCAGGAAGATAGGCTTTATAATAAAGGTTAGAGGTTGTGTTTTGTTATAAAACTACTGTTGTAAAATGTCAGAGTTCAGTGTTCATTTAAGAAATGGTTTTAATTCCAGGATAGTGCGTAACGTGACGCAGAATGCCTTTATATTTTTTTATACATTATATTTTTCCTTGAATTGAAAAATTAATTGGTGGAAAACACCCGCTACTTATGGTTTAGGTGTACAATTATTTACCTATCGTACCTCAAAGTATACAACTGCGCTATATCGCCACAGTCAGTTGTATTGATTCTAATAAGGGTGTTTATGACAGGATAAATATCTAAAACTCACTTCACTTGTCGTTCATTATCTATTCTCAGCCCTATTACCAATGCCTGCAGTGGATTTTTGATTACGTAGTGATGTTTTCCTCTCAACGTTATTTTATAAACTAATATGTAGGTATATTAAAATTCTCATAGCGGGTTACTCACGTCAATAAAGTCGAAAATAGCCCGCTCCCTCCGCGCCGTTGCCTCAGTCGAGAGCTGACCGCGCTGGGGCTCGCAGTGTGCGTAGAGCAGTCGCCGCGGCTACACGCATGACTCATGAATAAGGGACACGGACTGTTCCGAAACATGTCGAGCTATTTTCGACTTTATTGACGTGAGTAACCCGCTATGAGAATTTTAATATGTCTGATACTCACGGGAGTTTTCTAATTAACATGTAGGTAGTTGTCATTTCAAAGTCAAACTAAGACTTTTACGTTGTTGATTATGTTACGTTGTACACACGCGGCAAACCCATTACGATAGCATGATAAATGCTGCTGCTTAGCGCACTGCAAACACCGATCAATCGAAAAATGTTTCTCCTTCTCTATCCCACTTTATGCAAGCAAAAGAGACGTAGATACGAAATAGAGTTTTTTCGATGTTTGCAATAGGCTTTGCTAAGCACCGGCCCTTCAGCGGACGATTTGTCATCGTTTGACGTCGCCGGTTAACGCTGCTGACGGAAATGGCGGCTTTGTGGGCTGGAATGCCCTTTCATTTGTAAACATTCGAACGATATAAATGGTGGTATTACATGAGTACCTACGAATACCGTTCCGTTCCGAACCTACACAGTTACACACTGATCAATGCCAAACAAAACACTAGTCCTATGAGATTAAAAATAATGGTTTTATAGTCTACACTTCTTACTTTCATGTAAGAAAAAACCATGGTATAAAATATGATCATGGCTTGTTTCTCATTTCATTTTAAACACAATGAAGATTCAATTAATCAAAAATTAACACGTAATAATTTCCATTAATGACATGCATTCTCGAATGCAAATGCTAGGCGCCACAGCACGTGTCTCGACGCCACCATTATAGACGCTATCACCGGCGCAAAACGATCAAGATGGCGCTTGAGTGGGGGGCGCGATGAGGGGAGGGGGGGCGGCGTCTGCGCATCCCGCGGCTTTGATCTGCGCTCGAACGCATTGCGGGGATGCGCCATGGAACGAAGATTTGTGGAGCGGGATTTTAATAAACTAAGTTTAGATTATGTTTTAGAGAGTTTATGTGGGCGATGTTATTTATAAAATTGTGGTAACACCATGCGATCAAGTTCAGGAAATGTTATATTTAACACTTTAAGTAGGTACAACATATAGAAGCTACTCGTACGTTTGTTATCCTACGGTACAAATCAAATTCTTATGATGTTTTAACTTATATTATTTAATCAATTACGTAATATTAACCGTTTTTACGTAGAAAGATTTCGTATTAGTCATTATCGTTTCAGCCGAAATGAGTCCAAACGCCGGACAAACGTGTACTCAAAACAATTCTAGAATTTTCAATCGGGCGCATTTGAGGGTTTCAACGGTTTTCCGCGGTCTTAACAAGATCACCAAGATCTTCGGTCTACCTTGAAAGCCTTAATACGCTGCGTCTTACAATTTCACGAAAACCGGTCCATTAGGAGCAGAACTTATCATCTTTTGAAGTTAGAAGAAAAAAAATAAAGTTTCCTAAGTATATTTTATGCACTAAGTTTATTCGTAGCTCGGCGCAAAGTCTGTTGGGGGCCTGGTTATTTGCGCACACGCATTACGGAGCGAATGGCGCGATATCGGAATAGTCGCGACAACCTCTCCAGCCCTGACCAAGTAGGGAATCACTGGCTATTGTTGGCGTTCGATGTGTGAGGCAAGGCAAGAAACAAGTATAAATTCAAAATTAAAACCGCCAACAGTGGAATAGCAAAAGCTATTAACATATACGCATAACCCAAATTTGGAGGCTTTCGCTTCAATATTGGCTGTAATCCCACAGGATTACAGCCAATATCACAATCTTCACAATCTTTAAGGATGGCTCACATCACACTGCCCGATGTGTACATTTTTATAAAAAACGTCAAGTGATAGCTCGGAGCCCTCGCAGGTTATGTGACACTTTCTATAGTAATTGACAGATTGGGCACGGCCCGGCTCTTCCCGGGCTATCGTGAGTCCTCCTTTAAGCGGAATATCTTAAAGATGCTAAAAACCATTCTGACAAACGAAGCTTACGGCTACAAAAAACTGCACTCAAATCGGCTCAATCGATTAGGAGCCACGATACAATAGTTAGATATACAGATACAAACATAAAACATATGACACAACTATTTTTCGACCTGTGCATGGTTTAAAAAATGAATAAAAACAATTTAACTACGTAGTCAAGGAACTGCTAAAGTAAACGTAACTAAATGTTTCATTTAGAAAACGAAATTTGGCATAGTATTAGGTGATTTCTGATTTTTTGTGGTAAAAAAATATAGGTGCAGACATCTTACTGCAAAATATGTCCCGTCGCATCTTATTACGGTATAATAAGGGCTTAGTACTATATTTAAGGGCACATGAAAATCAACAGAGGGGCAAAAATAGCAACAAATTGGAATCCAGAAATTGGCAAAAAAAAAGGGAAAACCAAAAACAAGACGGGAATAGATATCTTAGAGAAAATGTTGAATAAATGCTTAAAAATAGTAGAAGTAGGCGATTCGGAAGAGGCCTAGGTCAAAAGACCTTACGAACATTCATATATGTATAATAATTTTCATTGTTAAAAGAAAAGAAATGTACCTAAACTGTGAAATAAAGGCTTTAATAATAATAAAAAACTATATTTAAGATATAATTTGTCGATACGTATTTATTGTTTCACTTGTCTGTACTCGGAAAAAAGTTACAATTTCATATTCCTAATTACGTAAAAATAATTATGCGGTAATTTCCATAAACAAAATAATTAGATTAATTCAGAGGTGAGTTGTTATCATATATGTAATAGGTAGATCATTTCGCGATTGCCTATTGTCCCTTAATAAACTCGATTGTAAGGGGATTAATTTCTCCATCTTGGATGTTAATATTTCATGGGCGACCTTGATGTAATCAGTAAATCCTAGTAGTAGGTAAAAAAAATATCTTTTATAATATTGTTGACAATGCTTGCCAACAAATCGATAGTCGGTTTCATAAAACATTTACATTATTCTCAATAGGAGTTTTCAAATGATACCTATTTTCCTCGTTTTTCCTAGTTTTTACTAAACTACGGTTTTTTCTTGATAATACAATAAAAAATACTGGATAGTGGAATACAATAAGTAAAAAACCACTCTCATCAACAACATATCTACATCACCAACCCGCAATTTCAGATAAATTTCCGTCACTGGAATTAAGCGTCAAAACTTATATCACTTATCTTAGTCTCAGAATAAAACAATTTCTCCCTAATCGTGGGAGCCCGCTATCGCTGATCTTGACGTAATGTGCTTGCGGAATTTTTTATAATTTTGTCCGCAACTGCCGTGGTCCTCACCACTGTGCAAATACGATTTTAATGTCTTTTTTGCACGATTTGGATGGAGATAAGGAAATAATTAGGCGCGGTAAGTTAATTGGTTATTTGTTTAATTTTCAATAAACATTTTTTTAGGTTTGTAGGACTAAAATAAAATGATAGTTTTCTTGATAAGTATCGCGATGCAGTCCAAAATACTTTGGGAATGAATTAAATATCAGGGAAGGGGCGAAGTTTCTAGGTAATTATTTTATATGAATATTTACACACAAAATGGGTCAATTTTATACCAGGGACAGGGTGATGGGAATGAAGACAATTTATAAAAAAATTATTGTACCTACAAACTAACTTTTTTTGATACTACGACGGTGACAAACAAGCATACGGCCCGCCAGATGCTAAGCGGTCACCGTAGCCTATGGACGCCTGCAACTCCAGGAGTGTTACACGCGCGTTGCCGACCCTTTAAAAAAAGGAGGTTTCGCAAACAGCTAATGTTTCTTAAGTATCACTTAATCATTTCAAAATACCTACAACTCCGCCAATTTATTAGGTACCTGTCCACAGTTGTCCAAGAGTAAAGTGACCCGTCAAGAATAAAGTGTAAAGTGACATGTCAAATGATTTACTGAGAAAACGGCTGAAGGATTGATCGAGTCTAGACGCTGCGAATACCGGGGTATGCTACTTATTTAGATTGGATATTATTAGAATTGAGTGCACATTATTTTGGGCACAATGGGACATTGAACGGTGAGGAAATTGCAATAAATATAGATACGGTGATCAGACAGACGGACGTACGGAGTAAATTATTATGCTTTGATTTTAAAAGCGCAGAGCGTTGGTGGCATCGGTAGGGCGCGCAAACCGGTTAATAACCGGGTTTTCATACAATAAAAAACCAGTCATTAACCGGTTATTAACCGAAATTTCATACAATTACTTTCAATTGAAGATCGCGATTTAAAATCCCCAGTGATTTTTTTGGAAGATGATGAAGATGATATCAAAATATCATTTGATATTGACCAATAGCGTTTCGGTGAAGGAAAACGTGAGGAAATCTCGATAAAGCCTAGTCAGATAGCAGTCGAGTTAATTAAACTAACGCCTGCGTTAACTCGGGATTACCTACCAAAGCAGACCCCAAGCTAGCTGAGCCGTGGCATAAAGTGCATAGGAAGAAGATCTTTGATTTTAAAGCGACAGCATACGCTTACGATGGCGTTATCAGATTTATTACTAGTTTTAAATAATATCAATTCAATTTTAAGCAGTGTGTATTGTAAACGGACAGTTAAACAAACACTTATAAATCATCCGAAGTGATTCGCAGAATGGGAGATTGGAAGCGTGCTGAGCAAAAGATACTATGCGATGATAGTAAATGAAGATAATTATAACTACTTTAATCACACTTGCTCGGAAATGGTGATATTGTATGCAAGCATTCTTAGGCTTAATGAGCTGTATTACGCCCGGAGCTCCCGGAGGACCGCGTGGGGCGCACCACGCGCTCGCCGCTTGTAGTCGCCGCTCACCGCGGAGCATTGTGCTACTACTACTACACTAACGCTAATCATCATAGTTTATTTATCTGCCTAGTAAGTAATTTATTTCCTAGCAAATGTGATGAAAAACATTGTATGTATCGTGGTACAAGATTTACCGTCCTTAATACACAATGTACTATTTCCAGACGAATAAGCACTGAGTAAGTACAATTTGTTCTGGTGACCAGAAAAGTCTAAAGGAATGTGTCACACGCACATAAACGAAAGCTATTTAAATTTAAAAAATGTAATAATTGCATGAACTTGCAATACTTTCTCTGGTAAAAAACATAATATTGTGTTCTGTTGGTTCAGGCAATGTATTACTAGCTTTATAAGCCCCACTGGGCATTGTAGACCAACCTTCGTTTTTTTTTATGTAGATAGTTTGCACAAGTAACTTTTTTGATTGACGGGGAGTATTCGCATTATCTCAGTCATCATCTTAAAACCGTGAAACTATGTGCTGTAAAGGGCTTGAAACGTAGAGTCATGGTGTTAATAAACGCGATTAATCCGTTCTTTAGAACGGATTAATCGCGTAAACACTTTAGTGTTTTTCTATTCCAGCACTTCTATCTGTCAATTAGACTGACAGCGATATTAATAAAGTATACATTATAACGTTGTCTATGCTCCAAGAGCACTGCGCCTATGGATTTTCATACATTATATTAGTACTGTTTTTTTTTTTTAATTTAGCTAGTGGGCACAACATCTTCCCTATTCTGCCACTTTCTAGATTTTGCTTGTTACGCTATTTTAGCTGTCGTACAAAAACTAGCGTATGCAACAGCTAATAATTGGTTCTTAAAACTCTCGGGTCTATTATTACAAAACACGACTTCGTCTCGTTTTGTAACGGCGACCCTCAAGTTTTAAGAGCCCTCATTATATCACTGTTGCATAAATTACTATTAATTTCAATGACGTTTATTTAAATACTGCAGCATCGTCATATACGACTCAAAGTCACGGCCAGCCGGGGCAGCCATAACCCAAAGTTATGGCGTCGTCAGCACACGATATACGACATTATTAGCATATGTATTACTGATAGTATACGTAATAATTGTTGTATGGCAGATTGCGAGTCTTGAGTTGGGAGCGGTCCAAAAGGGCAGTTCCTGATAGGGTGGGACGCCTAGAACTAATAAGTATAGGTATCAGTTTTAGGTATCCCCTCCGAAAATAAAAGGGTTATTACTTATGAGTCTTTCCGCCTTTGAAAAATATTTTAAGTCAAATTATGACGCGACTATAGGTACTTTTAACCAACTGTTTAATATATATGACAATTACTCTGATTTTCATTTTAGGTAGCCAAGGGCCAAAACTTGAACTTTGTAATAACATTAATAATATCCTTTCGTGTAATAAATACCACTCGGTAAACCTGATTGTATTAGAGTTAAATACTGATAATTCTGTATTTTTAACCTATCCACAGAATAAATAATAGTTGACCTATCTAGATTACAAGTTATGTAATTACGAAATCACATCAAAACTTCGAGTCAGTCTAAAAATATTTTTTCTTGACATTTTGTCATTTTTTATCTCAATAACATAGGATCTCATACTCATTTATTGATAATACAGAAATATTAATGCCATAAATTCAATTTACTAGTTATTTGTATTTCAAAAGTAAACAATCCGTAAACATTCTTAATAATTATTTTTTCATACGTCATAGTCTCATAGAATTCGTCCATAGTGTAAAATGCATTACTAATTAGCCATTTTTTCAGTGTGTTTTGGAAAACATTGCAACCTTCTAATATTCGGATGTCAATCTAATATTCTAATGTTCGGATGTCTCTGTTTGGTGCCCCATAAGCAATTAAAATAGGTTTTTAAATAGGAAATCTAGAGATAAGATTACCGGCGGTACGATGTATCCGACTTTCCCCTATGTGAGAAAACCGATTTTATGCTAACATTTAGTCGATTTCGACTGATTTTAGAATCGAGATTTCTCAATGAAAATCCGCAGAATACATACAAATAGTATGCCATTACCTGTATTACCACAAAAATCCAAAGAAAAATGCATAAATTTGTAATGATTTGTATTGTAATGATCGAAAATGTACCTACTAAATCCATGACGGACTCTTAAATGAAAATCCTAGTCTGACCAAAAACCGATACCCATTTCTAACTGTATCACATCCCTAAGTAGTGGCTGTACTCGATTTCCTTACAGCCGCAAGGCGCCCACCCTGTATTGTTGCTTAACCGGTCACTGACCCCGCGTACGGGGTGTTTCGTTTTATGGCAGTGCTTACTAAAGCATTATTAACTGCAGATTGATCGTTGGCGCAGTTTTCTTAGTTTAGTTTTTACTTATTAGATAACTAGCGACCCGCCCCGGCATCGTACGGGTTATTATTATACATATAAACCATTCCTCTTGAATCACTCTAACTATCTATTAAAAACAACAACTAAACTACTAAACTACCTTCGCCGTGAAAACGACACATATAAGTGAATTAAAATAAAGTGTTTATAAGTACCCATGTGGATATCATAACCAAATCTTAATCTAAAACCAAACAATTTAAACGTGTCCTATAATTTATTCAAAACTAAAGCCATCATAAATAATTCATGCGTCAAATTGATTATGAGTATCATAACGAAAATTAACATTTTCGTGACAATGGAAAAAAGTAGGGTAAAAGCGCCTATGGCCGATCGATCAGCGTCGAATTGAAAGTTAATAATCGGAAAATAATTGGGCGATGGGTATCTAAATGGCGCTGCTTTGTTTGTTTTGGGCGGTAATAAACTTATTACTGTGATTAAGTGTGGCGGGGAAATTTGTAATGAAAATGGATTTTAATTGTGGTTTAGGGTGTGATCTACGAAAATGTTTGGTAATACTCAACCAACCGGCAATTGACAGGTGTTCTCTGCCCAAAGCATATGACAATAAATTTGATCATGTTCATTGTATAACTGACGTTTATCTGACATATAGTCTGACTACCCAAGTCTGACAGTTGAAAAAATTGGATGCTTATAGATTAGAAAAACTTCTGTCAGACTATATTTATTTTTTACGAATAGCCATACATTTGAGATGACCCTTACCTTCCCTTAAATGGTATAAGAATAATGTTCTTCGAGTGTATCCGATATACGGTTATTTTTTAGCACGCCATACTGTTCAAATGGCTACTAGGTAGATAAATCAAATCTTCTCCAAAAGGGTTAGCATGGTTGCCATTTGATCGACTATCACGCTATGCCTCACTTTCGCACTTACCAGCAACTATAGATATATATAGTGCATAGTCAGATAAAATCATAATGTCTCTTTTTAGGGTTCCGTAGCCAAAATGGCAAAAACGGAACCCTTATAGTTTCGTCATGTCCGTCTGTCCGTCTGTCCGTCTGTCCGTCTGTCCGTCTGTCACAGCCGATTTACTCGGAAACTATAAGTACTACAGTGATGAAATTTGATGGGAATATGTGTTGTATGAACCGCTACAAAATTATGACACTAAATAGTAAAAAAAAGAATTGGGGGTGGGGCCCCCCATACATGTAACTGAGGGATGAAAATTTTTTTTTCGATGTACATACCCGTGTGGGGTATCAATGGAAAGGTCTTTTAAAATGATATAAAGTTTTCTAAAAAACATTTTTCTTAAAGTGAACGGTTTTTGAGATATCAGCTCTCAAAGTCGTAAAAAGTATGTCCCCCCCCCTCTATTTTTATAACTACGGGGTATAAAATTCTAAAAAAAATAGAGGTGATGCATGCTAATTAACTCTTTCAACGATTTTTGGTTTGATCAAAGTATCTCTTATAGTTTTTGAGATAGGTTGATTTAACTGTAATTTTGGTTAAGTTAAAATTAATATTCATACATAAAAGTACAAGGCAAAATATCGGGAGAGTTTAGGCTCCATTCACCAGGTGTATAAATTGACATAATAAGTTTATTATATTTGCTGCTACGGAACCCTTTGTGCGCGAGCCCGACTCGCACTTGGCCGGTTTTTTAGAATTACATACCACATTGGATATAGTGTTTTTTCTACTGTTAGTTACCGTTAAAACTAGATTCCCAACAGTATGCAAACTATGTATTTTTCCGCAGATGTCACCTTTCTTCTGTCATTATACATTCTAAAATAAATGGATGTAGTTAAATTGATTGTATATAATGAAAGGCATTAAAACTCGAGTCTGGGTGTATGGTATGGTATACTTCAATTCATAACAATAATAATAAACTGTGTTGTAACAAAACAGTTTGTTATTATGGGGATCTTTATACGAGTATTCGGTATTTGAACGCATTATAAAGGGCTAATTATATGTGGGCTTTACTTTTTTAAGTAAACAAATAGTTTTTGTTATTTTTAATATAATAAATACCTAATTGACACAGTACTACTTTAATAACAAATCAAAAAATATTAAATAAAATAATTTGATTTGTGTTAACAAAAAATTTAAAATACCTACAATGTAATAATTTCATACTTTTGACTTATAGATCCCGTGACTACGACATTGTAGACGATATTTATATGAAATGAAAAGAAGGCGTTTACGATGTGAGTCGCATAGCCGGCGGAACCGACGCGCCGATAGACGCATGTAACTGACAGATGTCGTACGCGCGTGCGCAGCCTTTGGGCCAGGGTTGTCAAACAGATAAATGGTATTTTATCAGAAAATCAAATTCATTTAAATCAATTAAATAAACAGTACGCATGAAACAGTATCCAAAAACCTAAATGACTTATTTTTCAACGCAATAAATAGGTAATTTATAATCTCATTTCGCATCCACGTGGGTCTGTGAACTCGGTGGTGCACATAATTGCTGGCCATATATGTTTGGTTAGACCTCCATAGTGGATATGTCCGGGCGATAATTTCCCATACATTAAATGGCAGATCCGGCACATATGCCCGGACGTATATGGCCGGGAAATGTAGAAAGGATATGTTTGAAGTAGGTATAATTCAGCTAACACAGTATTTGTATGTAGGTTGTCCGGAAGAGAACGCTTTTTAGCGATAATACCGCCTATTGTTTGGCCTCAATCTTAAATCGACTGGTTGTATTTTTTTTTGTTAGTTACACTTTTCTTGTACTTAACTAACTTTTCTTGTATTTAACTTTACTTGAGGTGTGGAATAAAGAGTAGGTATTCTATCTATCTATTTGAAATTAATGTGTCCTTGACACGATATATAGGGTGATAGAGTGATAGGGTGTACATGTACTATAGCGTTCAGAATTGCATGGGCAATTTATGAATGAATTCATTCATAAACTGCCCATGCAATTCTGAACGCGTGTGTACATCAAACATTATAAATCGAAATTCATTTGTTTCTTTGTCGCTCATGCAGGTTTAATGAGCGATTAAGAGAAAATAGATGAACCAACGAACCAATTGTATGTATGCATGTAAACTTTTTATTGTAAAACAGGTTAATGATAATTTACAAAAGGATACCAGTAAGTATAGCGAACTATCCCTTTTAAGGATCTCTTCCAGTTTACCTTCAACCTTCAGTTTGTTTGGCAGTTTTTGTGCTTACAACGAGTTTATCTGAAATATCTTTACCCGTTAGTTTTTACGTATATTTACTGTCAATGCATCTTGCTCCCGCTTGCTGGTGAGAGCGAGATGCAACATTATATAACTAAACGTAAACGAGACATCGCTTACTACAGCAAATCATGGTAAGTACACTGACGGTGTATTAAAAACAAAAAAATAATAGAGTGACCAAGCAAAGTTTGCATCGATTTTGATAATAGAAATAGCGCAAGTGTTATTTTAAACGTCAAATTTGTATGAAATCATAACGTTTACATCAAAACCGACGGACTCTAACCATGTGTCATAGCTATTCCGAATATTCCGATCTATTTTTAAGAAAACATCTTTAATCTTTCCTGTCCATTTTCCACGACAATATTCACCCAATAGGTACTAAACTTACTAACTCCACATAATTTGCGGCAACCCTAAGCGCCATATAACATCCTCTATTTAACCTCAACCGCGACGTTTTTGTCTAAGTTTTTATTTAACTTACTGCTACTAATGTTATGCTTATGCTTTTTCACTTATCTCGGGTGTATGATGAGTAAAAAATTTTTTTTCGTCCAACATATGGTGGCGCGTGCCCACATTGCGTCGGATTTTTTTCTTTTTTTTTTCGCATCCTATTTGAATTCGAGCGGCATGTGCCGGCGCAGATATTCGGCTTTTTCTTTTTTTTTCGACGCCGTCTGGCTTGTGGGCAAATAAAAGCATAATCAAATAAAATGCTAAAGCACCTTTAGGGTGACGGGAGTCTTATAAGAAAATTTCGTTTTAATAAAAGTTTATAGACAATTTTATGCTAGGTATGTTATACGAAATATACTTAGCTAAGTAGCGACGCGCCCCGGCTTCGCGCGGGTTGTTTTTATACATATAAACCTTCCTCTTGAATTACTCTATTAAAAAAACCCTTAGTTTTAAATATTTAAGTATAAATACATACATACATACAGCGGGAAGCAACTTGGTTTTATACTATGTAGTAATTTAGCTAAAAAGTCCCTTAGGTACCAATAAGAAATACATAAAATTACTGCTCAGTTTTATTATTTATCTCATTATAAGATTCAGTTCAAGTTTCAATTCAATCAATAAAAAAAAAAGAAGTTAAGTGTTAGCATTGGTAATAAACGCAGACAAGTAACTTAATGCTTCACATACTTCATTGACAAAAAAGGAAATTATTATAATTTTAAAATAGTTTCATAAGTGTTACTTTACCCAGACTTTCCAAGTCTGATGTAGCGTAGGGTAAGCGCTCCTATGGTGGACTTTTTTCCCAATTTTTTATACGCCTTCTGTCGCTAGATCTATAGGCGACAGTGGCTCACGCGTTACGTTCTAGCTACGAGGGTGCCGATTATATTTTTAAACACTTTCTTAAGTATCGTAATTAATGTTCGAGGGATTAGCACTTTTTAATTACTTTTTAAACCCGTTGAAATGTATATTTTAGTTGTGGTTGATTAAATCGCTAACGGAGGCAAGAAAAGGGGTAATTTATAACGATTCGAAATGTTTTTGTTCATTCACAGTTACTATTGTTTAATTTATGGCTTTCAAGCGGAGACAGCTTTATTATTTTGTACAATGACATAATAAGCTTTAACATCTACATAAATAAAAATAATAATGGTGTGCAAATATTTAAAAAATGTATTATGGTCGGCTCTTATTTCTATCGTGCATACACTAATAATTTTATTATCTTTCCTAATACGTGAAACATTTGTATTTAAATTAGTAATACAAGTTATATTTGCTACTAGCCAGCTACTTCATATAAACATAGCCAAATTTGTATAAGACCACCCTTGAAGAGCCTAGTCATTAAAGAACAAACAAAAGTTTAAACTTTGCATAATCATATGGAAATATCAAGGAAGTTGTGACTAAATATCACATAAAATACAATATTATTGTAAACCACGAATAAAATAAAGAATATTTTTAGTAATAGTAAAAAATTGCATGTACTTAGGAAGTTCGGACCAAAGCTGCCGTGATCAGGTGGCCAAGTGGTTTGGTCGTCTCTGTCGTGAATGCATGAGAACGCAGGTTCGTCTCTACTCACTTGAGGCCTTGCTCACTTTTTGTTCAGTATATGACATCTTTTTCAGTTTAAAACATAACTTACTGTTCAATAAGTTGCACAACAAGTATCCCAGCGGATTTTCCCCAAAATAAACATATTATGCTCGATGTCTTTAGTTTAGACGAAATTACAATCCACCTCGATTGTTTAAATTCATCTATATAAAAAAAGGAGTCGATATAATAGCGTAATTTGGCAAACCAGTAACAAAGTTGCTCTGCTTACATAAATGGGCCTTAATACCGCGGCCTCTTTGTGGCAGCTCTTTGCCGTTTTTTAAATGCTTAGGGTTTAGCAAAAACGAGGACTTTCTTTAAGTACGTGAAGCCGTTTAGCATTTTTTGTTGGAGTAAAACCGCGTAGCGCGGGCCTTTGTGTTTGATGACTTCGATTGAGATTTGGCGTAATTTTTGAAGCAGTGCTTTCAATTATGTACTTACCTAAACATATACATAAATACAAATACTAGTCTAATACAAGTTTGACACAAATATAACACTCAAAAATTCTTTCTTTTGCCGTTTAAAGGATGACTCACACTAGAACGGAACGGGACGGGACGGGGCGGGACGGGAAAATCTGTAAATTTAATGTAGGAAATTTCGGACTCTGGCTGCCGTGATCGGGTAGCCCAGTGGTTAGGGCGTTTGCCGCGAAACCAGGAGGTCGCTGGTTCGTTCCCAGCCCTGCTCACCGGGAGCCTTGGTCACTTTTTCTGTAGTATATGACATCTCTTTCAATTTATAAGTACCTAAATAATGGCTTCGAAGATCATTAAACACCACGAAAATCGGACGATTGCGTATTTGTATCTCCATCTCTGTCACTCTTGCATATTGGAGTGACAGAGAGGTTTTCCCGTCAATGCCAATTTTCGATGTTCGTGCTGAACTATTAATCGGATTGTCAGGTCTAGTTTGAACATGTTTCGCCGTATTATTCCATTCTGCGTTTCAGACGTTGAATAAATTTCGAAGGTACTTAGCCAACGACTTTTTATACAGCAGGTGTGGCCCAGAACTCTCCCTCATGATTTGAATACGATTTTTTTTCTTAAAAAAAGACGACACGAGCCTTTTTTGAGGGCCCATTGTGATTATTTTATTAAGCTCATATTAAAAGTCATGGTTTTTATTAAGGGACGTGAAATTTCTTATTTGGTTTAGTTTAGACACCGGGTGTTGGGGTGGAAGTACACATAGGTACACCTACACCGTACCTAATGTAATTTGTACTATAATTTATTTAGGTCCCGGGTTCGAATCCTGGTCCGGGCATTTATTTGTGTGTTTATCACGAATATTTGTTCCTGAGTTATGGATATTTTCTATGTCATTAAGTACCTATTTATATGTATCAATATATTATATATATCGTCGTCTAGTACCCACAATACAAGCCTTATTGAGCTTGCCGTGGGATTAGGTCGATTTGGGTAAGATTTTCCCATTTATTCATTTATTTATTTTTTTTATATAGGAAAGAATTAATATCCGGAGTTATATTTTATAAAACAAGCATATTGACGGGCTTTGGTAGGTCATAAAACAGCTAAGCTAATACTCGTATCGAACGAATTCTTTATGTACTCATTTTCGAGAAGACCGCTAATTTTTTAGGGGATTATGCTATCATCATTAGACGCACATCAATGGTAAGTCCTTTTTTCTTCTCGTCAGCCATCCAACTGGTTGAAGGTTCAGAAAGTTTGAATGACGACGTTAGGTATTGCGTCTAGATATGTCTAGAAGTACCTTTAGCTACTACGGATTTCCGATTGCATTCCCTTCTAATCCCCCAGGCCAGACAAGGACGCAAACCACCGGCGCCTGCTCAAAATACGCAGCATTATGAATGAACGGCCATATTTATATTTCCGCGAATCGCACAAAGCGAGTAGGTCCAGGAATGCGTTCATTGATGCGCGTACTAACAATAGATCACTGCGTTTCGGCGGTTCGAAGCTATTTTTATAAGTTTTGTGTGTTTGTAGTAGTTAGTGTACTACGGTAGTACGCTGGTCGGGGTTTATTACTATCAGGTGCGGGCTGTCCTCGCTAGAGCACCTAACGTTTCCAGGTAGACCGAGTTCACATTTTATAGCACCGCACATTTTTTTAAATATAAAAAACGATTTACAATTTTAAGCCAACATGGTCATTTGCATTATAACTATCTAAAAAGGGATAGTTACCATGTTTGTTTTATTTAGCATACATACATGGTAATTATCCCGATTAGATGTTATAAAAAACTATTTTATACTGTCAATGAGTTTCATCTACATAAAAACTCACATGTACCTTGAGACAGTTGAGACTGATATAAGAATTTTAAGACCTTTGATACAAACTGTTCAACAGTTTGGCAGATAATTAAATGTAAACTGTACTACTCTTTATTGCGGAATAAATAAATAAAAAATGTACAAAGTATGAATTTGTATTACAACAATGTGCGATACACTGGTATGACACATATCTGCTGTATATTAAGTACCTACTCGTATATCGAAAAATTCACAACTTCTTGCGTTACGTACCTAGTTCACTTTTAAAAACAATACCTTTGTACAATATACACCAGTTTTTTTTAATAAATGAGACAATGATCCACTAATGGATATCTTACCCTATACAATCACACAGTTGCCCTGCACAATTGCTACAACTTTACGAATCATCTTTAGCGTAATTTTTCCATTCATGCCAGGACCAGTTTCCATTCATTCAAACCAAGTCCAGGGTTGAATGCTTTAGACTCCCCAGAACGCGAACGTGACGCAAGTCAAAGACACAACAATACTTTTACGACCATGACACCCAGCAACACGTAAAGCATTCACTACCTGTTCTCACGGCAAAAAAAAACAGACAAAAATCATTTTCACACCTTCGCGGTAAAACTTTTATTGCTAAAGTTGTAAAATAATAATGAACTTTCTTTACTCGTTTCGTGTATGCTAGCGACATCTATTTTGTTCACTTGTAAGCATGTGTTCTAGCGCCATCTCTAAGTGCTCATTCGCAGCACGTCTTTTATATTTTAACTTGAATACAGCGCCATCTATCGTCTACGCGGGAAACTGCAGGGTTAGGAATATTAACGAACGAAACGAAAAACGTTTAAAGGCGACATCTTTTGGAAAGTTTAGATACAGGCTTAGTTGCGCAGCTTGCAATTAGATGGCAGCACAATTTAAGTCCTTGGTCGTTTAAAATTCTAATCAAAACTAAAGTGAAAATAAATGTCTACTCACCTTCATTTTTCTTTTGAGCCTATTTAAAGATGGATCAACACGGTACTTCATCATGAAAATGAGTAGAATAATGGTTTTAGGCTTGACGGAAATTTACCGAGACAACTTTTTACCACCGCGTTTCTAATGAAAATGACAAGTGAAATGAAAAGTGAATAAATTTATATACTTATGGTTATTGACAGTTGTGGTAAATGTGGTTAGTAAAATGAATAAAAGTGAGAGTGGTTATGACAATTGAAGATAATAGGGGAGTTTCCTTTAAATTATACATCATTTTTGTATAAATAATTATGATATTGATAGCATGAAAATAAATGTTATTGTTATGATTATGTATTGTGGCTCCTAGGATAAGATTTTTTTATAGATAAGATTGAATATAATTGTTATGATTAATTGGGTTTTACAGGGAAAAACTGCCTACACTGTTTTCTTTATTATTGAGATGTAGTAGTTATACATATGTACCTAATGTTTCCGGGTCTATAAACATTATCTTTTATCAATAAAGCAAACCCACAATTTCTTTCTTAAAATGATTTATGCGTTACAATTAAATACTCACTCAAACAGCTACCACTCAACCCCTGCTTGCACTATTCTAAAAGATCACAAGTGCATTAAATATTCGCATACATGTACCCTTTTGAGGTCCCTACAGAATCCGTATAAAAGTCATAAATCTCATTCCCAATAAACAAGTCTCAGCGCCATCTGTTGGTAGATTCATTACTTACAGCTCATAAATCATACGACAGAGGGAGCCACAAGTTGAACTATATATCAAAATGGTGGTAACTTTTGTAAGTTCCGGGGTAAAGGAAGGCGCTGCGGCAATTACGGCTTTGTTTCAATGAAAATAAAGTTTAAAATCAGTCTGATTTTTAATTTGTAAGTAGGTATCATCAAAGGTAGCAAATGTTTACCGTGCAAGTCTAAAAACAAATGCACGAAATACGCTGTTATTTTTAATTCGTTGTTACCACAGTACTAATAAGGTTGGAAATGAAATAATTTAATTTTCAGACTTAATCCCTTTTAGTTGTTGCAGATATAAGTCAGCGAAAGTAGGAAATATTGTGTTTATGGCCTGTTCGTTGGTTGTCAGTTGCAGGTGTAGGAAAAGGTGCTTAAGTTTGGAAAGTATGCTCGTTTGCGTAAACTAATGGGGGTTTTTCATAAAGAAAGACTTAAATTGTGAGAAATGGGAAGCGCTGAGTAAAGATAAAAAGCAATATATTTGATAACACTTATTTAAACTTTCACGATTTTCACACATTATAAATTTACTAAAACGGGGCTTAATCCGGGACCACGGGGACAATGTCGCCCTTGAAACGTCGGAGGTTTGTTTTCCAAGTTTATACACGATTAAGCCCCGTTTTAGTAAATTTACAATATATTTGATTCCCATCTCTCTCTCCAAAGTTGGCCGTCCTCCACGACCCTTTCTTTAACTATTAGTCTCTAGCCGAGTGGCAGAATGGAATAGTTTCGTTGATACATCATATGATGAGACGCAGGCAACATTCAGAATAAAAACCGTAATCAAGCTTTTGACATTTACAAGGCATCTTAAGAGTCTCTCCACTTAATGTGTCGTTACTGTACCCCATGTGGTGTCAAATCGGTGATATATAACGGGCGACGCCGCGGGCGGCGTGTAGCCAGACTTAATCGCTTTCATTAACGGTAACTGACGCATTGCTTGATAACAAAGAACGGCTTGAGCTATGTAGCAATATTGTGGAATTATGGTAAGTACCGTAAAATGAGTTCGTAGTAACTGCTACGCGCAACTGCCAACTTCCAAACTAATAATCTGTCATTTAATTTTAAGACTACGATAAACACAAAAAACAAATAGTTTTTTTTTTCAAAATATATACAGTAAGTCTAACTTACCTACCTACCTAAAATAGGTCCTTGAGGCATTGATGCTGGCGGCATTTCTGATACGTTGTGCGAGGAAGCCACCAGCTCTTCGGCCACCAGTTACATAAACCAGATGTTTCGCGATTTCTACAAAAAACTTTCGTGCGTGACCCCATGGACCTAGAGTTTCAAACGGTACTCTCTGCCCAGGTTTTATATTGATTAAGTTTAAAAATTCGGCGGCGAAATGTTCGTTTGTCACAGTACCTCACACCGCGAAAATTGTCTTCTTCACTTGTCACACACCTCAATAACACCTCATTATATCATAGGTACCTCAAAATATGTCACACCCCTCAAAACTCTATCACAGCTCAAAATTGTCCCATATCTCTTATTTTGTCACGCGGCTCAGAATTTGTCACATGCCTCAATTTGAAATGAGTCGCATTCCCCCATCGGGTCTCTTGCCATCATCCCTGAGAATGCCAGTTAGTCGGCTCAAGGAGAGTGATTTGTACATAATAGTACGAAATTCTAATTCACTCTTGGCGCTTGCAACAGTGTCGAAATATCGGGTGCTCAATAAAACAAACATACAAGGTAATTATCCCGTTTTAGATATTAGTTATAATGCAAATAACCATTTCATTTCATTAATAAATCAAATGTGCTACAAGGATCGAAAACATCACGTACAATTTCTCATAAAAACAGTGGAACATGCTTTTAAATATTTTTAAAGAGTGTGCGTGTAGCGCTGGCGTTGCTGGCTTCCATAGGTTACGGTGACCGCTTACTAACAATCGGACCCCATGACTTGTTTTCCGCCGATATTATAAGAAACAAATCGTCTGCTTGGTTACTTTCATTGTAGCCTCTGCAAGTAAGACAACTTTACTTATTTATGAATCACAGAAGGGGTGTTATGAATAAAGAGGTGTTAGTGTTATGCGTGTATGTGTATCTGTGGCATCATGGCTTCCGAACTGGTTAGGGTCGTTCTCTTATTTTAGCGACAATGACCTGTCTTTTCGCTCAAGAATACCTGATCTAGAATTTAATTATTTTTATAAGGTACATGTCTGAAATTTTAGTGTACAGTCAAGGGCATAAATCTATACACTTTTTGTCTTTTCAGCCATATGATTCCAAATAAAGTAATGAAAAAGTTGTACATATATTTATGCCCTTGACTGTACCTTATAAGTACAGGGGCCTTACCATGACGTCTTAACGCGATTCAGTTAATGACCCTATAAACTGAGTCGCTAAAAAGGACACAAAAATACAAAAAATTACAATAAATTATTCGGGATGCTAACTTCACTTCAAATTATTTTACAAAATGCTTTGTTGCGCTTTTATCAAGAAAACTCTAATAGTTTGAAAGAATAAGTTTACCTTAAATCTAGGTTACAAATAGAAAGAATCACGTGATAGTTCGGACTCGGAGCCCTCGGATGTCACGTGACATTTTCTATAGAAACGGACAGATCCCTGTCCCGTCCCGTTCTAGTGTGAGTCATCCTTTAGACGGAATAGTCCTTATTACCGAATTACCCACATTGACCTTAATTTAGTTGTGGTAGTAATATATTTCTGTATGAGAGGTTTTCAATTATAAAATGTGTACTATGTTTACACTATATTATTTTATGGAAACATATATCAAAACTACAGCGGGTACCCGACTTTTAATTACTCTCATTACCGTTCAAAATTAAAGACACCAATTAAACTTTCCCAATAAGGAATAACAGCGCGTCACTCCGCGCGAGGAAAATGGCGTTCATCAAAACAGAGGCTCCACCCTTCACTGCAATTAGCGATTAATGGACTGGAAGCACTCGCTGTACAATAGCTGTGGCGAGTTGGCGACACTCTTTGATTTTTGCACTGTTTCCATTGTTTAAACTTGGTCACGGATTTCACGGCTATATATATATATATATATATTTAGACGACCGGTTGGCGTAGTAGGTAGTGTGTGACCCTACCTGCTAAGCCGATGGTCCTGGGTTCGAATCCCGGTATGGGCATTTATTTGTGTGATGAAGTCCTGATAGTCATGGATGTTGCGTATGTAATTATGTATTTGTATATTATATATATCGTTGTCTGAGTATCCGTAACACAAGCCCTCTTTAGCTTACTGCGGGACTTAGTCAATTTGTGTACGAGTAAGAATGTCCTATAATATTTATTTATTTTATATAGCCGGCCATATGTATATTTTTGCTTAAAATAATAATTAATGGGGTAGCACATGGTAAGTGGTGAATTCTTAATGTAACTTGAGACTCCACTTGCCGATTAAAAAGTACTTTCTTACGGTAGATGTTGCTAAGCGCACCCTAAGGCGCATACGAGGTATATGGTGGAGAAATTCGGGGCCACGGGTGTGGTCTCACCCGAGTTCATGAATTTTTTCACTTTTCTTTTCTGTCTCAGATACATAAGTTCCGTTCGGGCAATCTGTCGGATCTCCATAGTGGGTCTCCATAGTCGGAGCTCCATCGGGCATCCGTCAGAAAAAAAATATATTGGTAAATTATGCCCGAACGTATTAAGGCCGGCTTTAGTCTGGTGGTAGTGGGCGTTGGTGACAAAGCGGTAAAAGTGTATAACTTTCAATCCGAACCCAGCGTGCCAATGAGTTTTTCGGAACTAATGTACGAAATATCAATTGATATTTATTCACTAATCGCTTCTCGGAGAAGGAAAACATCGCGCAATAAGGCCTAGTTTACCCTCTGGCTTGGAAGGTCAGATGGCAGTCGCTTCCCTAAAATTTGCTTCTACGCCAAATCTTGGAATAAGTTGCCAAAGTGAACCACAGGCTCCCTAAACCATGTTATAAGCCGGAAAAACGCTAGGGATAAGACCGTTATACAAACTACTCGTGTATATATTTAAAGGCCTCCTAGCATAGTTGGTAGTGACCCTGCCTACGAAGCGGGAGGTCCCGGGTTCGAATCCTGGTCAGGGCATTTATTTGTGTGTTTATCACGAATATTTGTTCCTGAGTTATGGATGTTTTCTATGTATTTAAGTATTTATAGCTATCTATCTATTATATAATTATATCGTCGTCTAGTACCCACAACACAAGCCTTACTTAGCTTACCGTGGGACTAGGTCGATTTGCGTGAGATTGTCCTACAATATTTATACTTATTTATTTATTATTATTTATATTTACCCTCGAAAACCACAATTCAGTATGTAAAACTACTGATGTAGTTCATACTCAATTATTACGGAGCTCTGCAATAAAACACTCCATCGGAATATATCGTTATTTATAATTGCCTCACTGAAAACCAGCGTCGCGTAGTGTGTCTTAGGGCTCACTACGGGACATTATGCTGAGTGAGGACCTTTTGGCACATTCTGTCATTGTTCAATGTTTTTTATTGTTATTCTTTATATGATCTATAATTGAGCTAATAAATATGCTTCTTTCTTTCTTTTCTTTCTTTCTAATATTATCTTTTAAACAGAAAAAAACCTTTATAGCCCTGATTTATATCATACTCGTAATCATATTAGGATTTATTAAGAAACTATTCTTATGACGTATCGTACAGTGCAGTGGACACAAGCCCAAGCTCTCAAAGCCTCCGCCCCAGCGGTTGTAACGAGTGCTCTCATCCGTCCCGTCTCGAACTGATAGCTCTTTTACTTTACTTCTTTGATGTGGAGGGTCCTTAGCCGATTCCAATTAAAAGGGAGGACATAGAAAATATATTTTGTTCTGATGATTCTTTCTTCCGCGTGTTTCTTTGAATATTAAACCAAATGGAGTAGCAATAGACGTTTGGGCAATCCGTCAGTTCCCATAGCGGGTATGTCCACCGGGCATCCACCAGACATTCCCATACATTTACAGAACGTATCATCATCATCATCATCATTTCAGCCTGCAAGCGTTCACTGCTGAACATAGGTCCAATCGAACTCCAGCGCGACCGGTCTACAGCCTGCATCCAACGAGACCCAGCGTTCCTCACACGGTCGTCGTTCCATCTCGTAGGTCGCCGTCCCACGCTGCGCGTGCTAGTACGTGGTCTCCATTCAACTACAGATAGGACGTTAGCCAGCTATTAAAAGGCCTAAGTACCCCGCGAAAGCATATGACAAACATACTCATTGTACGTTTATCTGACATAGCTATTTGTACGTTACATTTGAATAACCACGTGGACTTTCCCCGCAAAAATCAGCAGACATTTTTGCATGGAAAATGACAGACAGTGCAGCGGACTGATTAATTAGTCAAAGTGTGGATTGCGTGAGTGCAAAATTTGTTTTCACTTCAAATTCTGTGTGAAATAATGTGAATATATACAATTGTGTGTGTATCTATCTGACCCCAATTTCACAAGGCTACTATGGCCTCTATAGGCTACGGGCGCCGCTTACTATTATGCGGGATGTATGCTTATTTGCTGCCAACATGAAATTCATAAATCAAAACATTATTATTACCATTAAAAACTATTGTGAAGAGCTCTTAACATTTGTCGCAAGTATCACGACATATGTCACGAAATTCCGACACAGGCTCATTCTCATGTAATAAATAATAAACGCGATTAATCCGTTCTAAAGTGTTTAATTAATGAACAACAATCGCGGTAACAGAAGACAGTTTTCGACGAAGTTGATTAGCCCTGTTTAACCTCACCCACATTGAGGTGTAGCTCCTAAATCGTCAATTTCCATGTTTACGATTTCCCCGCCCCATTAGTTACACCACCATTCCACAGATGGCGCTATCCTCAATAAACAAGAGTTTTGGTTTGTGTAAATGTTCAATTACCTTAATGCGTTGCGTGTGGATATAGATTATAAGGAGTGTTCATGTGAAATTATTTATGATTAATTTGATAATTGAATATGAGAGGTACGTAAACATAATTTAGAGGCTTTAGTTGCCATATTATGTTTACGTAATATTTGAGAAACGGGTATTTTTTATAAGATGGAAAAGTGGAAAAGTCATGACCTCGGTATCGGATAAATTTGACAGTTATCGTTCGCAGACTTTTCAGCTTAAAAAATTATAAATAATTTCCTTCACCAAAAAGCAACTGGTAAATATCAAATGATATTCTACAGGTACTAATATGAAAATAATGCCAAACCATCAACCTTCAGAGCCCTTAGCGCTAGGCCTCCTCCTTCTTCAGTACCTTCGTCATTAAGAAAGAAGGAACCAAATCACCAAATGGCCCCGACGGAAGATCAGCGCTGGCCAAAACGCACCATGCTGAGGGACCATTTCATGGCTCAAGGTTTTTGTTTTACTGTTTGCTACTCTGTGAATTTGTGTATAAAGCCACGAATAAATATATTTTCTTTCTTTCTTGCTTACTTTGCTGGTCACAATGCGCTTCTCGAGATTGCCAGTATTGCCACTATGTTTTCTAGGAATGTGACCCAAGTATTTCAAGATCCAGTGACACTCAGATGGACACTCCGATTCGTTATTAACTTGTTAACATCACAATTGCAATTGTTATTATTATTTATAATAAATGTTTTGATTCATGTTTTTAAGTAGGCACACTACTATATATAAATTATAAGTTGAAAGAGATGCCATATACTTACTACAGAAAAAGTGACCAAAGTCCCCGGTGAGCAGGGCTGGGATTGAACCAGCGACCTCCTGCTGCCGCGAAAGCAGGAAGCAGGAGAAGTGTAATGGCAAGTTGACGAAGCATGTGGCAGATTCTTTTTTTTTGTACACCTAGACGATAATATACTACTTTGTAAATAAATAATACCTATTTATTTGTAAAAAAAATTAGTTAAATCCTCCTCCAATCCTTGAAAAAAATCTTTCCTCCAAACAAGGGGTGAAAGAATGATCAACTTTTTAACAAACGCAATTTAAACACCCCAATTAGAAAAATCGCTGAATTCATCTAAAAGTTCCGTCATTAGTGAAAAAGGCAGGGACGGGAATGATCCCGCACCTCTGGGAACTTCGACCCTTAAACGAAGGGTATTTGAAGAAATTAAAAATAACTACGTCTTGACTAATTTTAATGTGGCGATGGTCCTTGTAAAAGTTGGATTGCAAATATTTATTGACGTGATTTTTGGTGATTAGAAATCCTAATAAACGAACAAAAGTAGCGAAATTGAATACAATACAATACAATACAAATACTCTTTATTTGCACACCTCAAATGAAGTAAATACAGAGAATACAGCGAACAAAAGAAGAGGCAAACAACAGACGGTCTTATCGCTATAAAAAGCGATCTCTTCCGGACAACCTTTAAGATTTAGATTGAATATTAAGAGATTAATTGAAAGAGGCTCAGCGGAATTTCCTTTAGAATAAAAAAACTGACGGTTAAATTAGGACAGACATTACAGTGACATTCAGAACCTACTAGAGTGCGACCACGCTAAAACCGCCGTCAATGGAACTTACGATGTAAACAAAAGGCATCACATGTTTTGTCACTGTTTCTCCTTGTATTTTCATACTCCTCATCAATCACCACTGAAACCATTCACTACTGAAACGGTCGTATTATCGTAACATACAAAACATAAGACAAATAAAATAACGGCCTCCTAGCCTAGTTGGTAGTGACCCTGCCTACGAAGCAGGAGGTCCCGGGTTCGAATCCTGGTCAGGGCATTTATTTGTGTGTTTATCACGAATATTTGTTCCTGAGTTATGGATGTTTTCTATGTATTTAAGTATTTATATGTATATATCTATTATATATATCGTCGTCTAGTACCCACAGCACAAGCCTTATTGAGCTTACCGTGGGACTAGGTCGATTTGTGTAAGATTGTCCCACAAATATTTATTTATATTTATATTTATTTAACTTAATCTTGGAGATTTCATTAAAAATTCCAAGTGAGGTTATTACGATCAATATGCGGTTTATTTACATTGTTTGTTAATGTATATTTTTTATACTTTAGTAAATAAATATACCTACTGTCAACTGGTTAAAAAACATGTATTATAAGGACGTTTAGGGGCCTGAAATCAATTGGTAGTTTTGATAGGTATTATAAAATTCGGGATTATGAAAATCGGAAAATAATATTTCGGAATATTTGGGTGTTCCCTTTTTATTTGTTGATTTCTATTGAGGTGTATATTGCAGTGTTTGTATTGTTGTGTGGGTTTAAGCACTTAAAACAGACCCAGCAATTGTCAAAAACATGCTTAACCGCCAGTCTATTAAATAGTTGTTCCACAGCATGTTATAAAACTCCAAAACAAACATAACTCATCAGTAGCCAGACGGAGGGCAACAGGGAAACAGGGGGCGAAAAACACGTATCAATTGCAGAGGGGCAGATGATTTATTGGCCGCGGGATTAAAACGTTACCCGCCGGGAATGTCCGGGAACACGGGACTGCTGGGGGACGAGCGGAGCGGGAAACTGGGGGCGGCGAGCGGAGCGGGCGGCGGAAAACTCAACGGTTTAGTGGTTGCTGCGGATTTTTGCATTCTCTCAGTCATCATGTAAATCAGTGATAACGAGTGCTGTAAAGGACTCGAAACGTAGGGACATGATGACAATAATCACGATGAATCTGTTTTAAATTAAAATTAAATTAAATTAGCATTTATTTTAAGCCGGCTCATAAAATATTAGTTTTAATGTGTTTCATTTCAATGAAATTATTGATGTAAATTTTATACCACTTCGGTGGAAAACAAGCATACGGCCCGCTTGTAAGGTGTTCACTATAGCCTATGGATGCCTGCAACTCCAGGGGAGGAATTTTTGCTTGTTTAATGTATTTTAATATTTTACGATTTAATTGAGGATTGGACTGAGGGCTGAAATGTGGGGGCACTGAATGTAGCTGCTAGATAAGTGTCTTACCTACTTATTTGGTTACAAAGTGTTTTTTCCTCCAATTCACACCTACATAGTAAAATCGTTGCTCTGTTTTTAAATAACTTTTAATGTTTTGGCCACTGAATTCACTTGTCGCCGATGGTGATTTTAAAAAAGAAAAAAGGAAAAAACATTTGCAAAATGGCAACACAAAAAAGAAAAAACTAATCCTTAGCTTTGCTTTGCTTTTTGCAAAGGCGGTGAATGTTGTTAGCATCATTAACAGGCGAATATGCTTAAAATATTGTTTTATCGGGACGCGACGATCTATCAGTTTCTAACAAGTCACGTGACATCCGAGGGCTCCGAGCTATCACGTGATGCTTTCTATAGAAATTTACAGATCGTCCCGTCCCGCCCCGTCCAACGGGATTCAGTCCTAGTGTGAGCCATCCTTAAATAAGTTTAATCATTGCTATTATTTTCCATCGAGTTGATTAAAAATCGGCTCCGTCTGCGGTCTTTGAAATATGATGAATGAATAAAACAAATAGTTTTTGTTGCAGTATTATAATAAATATTTTTTCTTGTACAACACTGCGACTGCGTTAATATGATTTTTCCTCGTGTACAACGTAAGCTTTTTTTACCTGGCAGGGGCTCCTTGCACTGAGCTTTAGAGCGTACGGACTGTGAAGTGGGATGGTAGCCTGGGAAAAATCCAGGACCCTTCCGCGACATCACACGATATTTACAATTCTGGAATACTCCTACTTTGTGCTCCAGAGAAATTAGTTGGGCCGAGTCCAAGCAAATCTGGCGTGTGTGTAAGAAATCGAGCTACTGAGAGTTTTATTGCTGGTTCGCTACCTCTAACCTAGCCGAAAAGATTACAGCAAGAAACTCAGCTAGCCAGCGTAAGCGTTTACGCTCTCCGCTATTGCCTATCAGCCTATCCCCACCCTTCAAAGACAAAAGAGCTGTCAGAGTAAATACGTTTGTATTTAAACTAATTGTGAACTGCAACTTAACGCATTAACTGGAGAGTGAAATTAATTTGCACATTTGCATACTGTTTTATCTGCCGGGGAGGTTTTTCCGAGATAATTAATTAGTCAATTTATTTTAAAAATACTACAAATAAATGTCAGGACACAACTTAACTAATATACTAATTACAAATGAATACTAACTAAGCCTAAAAATAAAACTAAAAATAACACACAAGCTAACAACTATCATAAACTAATTATACCCCACTCCGGCTCTCACCCCGTCCAAACGTGCCAAATATGCTCGCGGCATTGCCACGCTGGATGGCAAGCGATATTTGTTGAACAAGGTAGGAGCCGGATCGGGGATCGCCACCTCTGTCACGCAAACGCCGCCCCAAGTCTTTGACGAGCCTTTTAGCCTCCGCACACCACGGCCCAGCAGTTTCCACGGCAACAGCAACAAAATCGTACGACGGTTCCAAGTTGGCGTATTTGGCATGTTTAACCCTGGCCGCATTCTCCGAGGCCCCACCTGCTATTCTACCGGTGAAAGGGAGATGGGATGGCGCATAAGTACTCACGCAGGTAGCATCCCATAGCAGGCAACGACCTTTCGCCCAAGGAACCAGCGTCAAGCCATCCGGTCGCTTCCCGTCCGAACGGCTTAAGCCCTGAGGCTCCAATATGCAAGGCACATTCGCCGAGACCATGGTGCGACGTAACAAGTCATTGATCGCATAGTGTCTCGAGAACCGCCCTGCAGACCGGGAGCAGCTCAGACCGTGGTGACCATTCGCCTCAACAGGCACCCCGCACACGCACCGATGCGGCTCACACACCTTGGAGCCCACCCTTAAAGCGATACCCACTCTCAAGGTGTCGCCATCTAACAAGGTTCCCAGATGTGGCGAAGGAAGTGCGTGCAGCCAAGCCCCGGACTCGGGTTGCCTTACAGCTCTAAGCCGGGCCCTATCCTCGATTCCAGCAGCACTATCCATTAAACGTGAATATACGCGCTCGCATAAAGCGTCGTCCCAGAGCCTCTGCAAAGTGGGATTCTCTGGAATCACTCCACCGGGCGAGCGAGTGGCCCACTCGCTCAAAGCCTCCTGCACAAATGGAGTACAGAAATCGTCGCCGCCAACAGACAAAATCTTAGCTACAAGACCTGCCGACGCATGAGAGGAGGCGAGGAACGCCACAAGCCCAATGTCCCGCATACTACGAACCCCCAAACCCCCAAAACGGACAGGGAGTGTCGCTTGACACCACTGGACTCCGTCAAACTGGATGTTAAATTTATCTTCCAGACCCTGCTTGAGCACATCGTCGTAGGCTCTTATTTCCTGCTCAAACATCCAAGTAGGCGCCGTCCGCAGGGTGTACGTTATGCGCGGCGCCGTAAAGCAGTTGCGCAGTAATACCAGGGACACGTGCGCCGAAATTTGCTTAAGGCGCTCGAAAGCCAATCCCAAAGCCGACGTCTTCTCCCGCAGCGCCAGACCTACACCCTCCGGGAAAATTGGAGCCCCAAGAAGAGAAAAGGAAGGCTTATCGAGCACTCGGATGCCCGGCAACAAAGATTCGAAATCTGAAAGGGAGTTCATTGCTAAGGGACCGCAGCCAAACAGCTCACACTTCAAGGAATTCACCTCCAGGCCAATCGTCCGCAGCGCCGGTAAAAGCGTACCGATATCTCTTAGCACAACATCACAATCACCTCCAATGGTCCCATCGTCCAAATACCAGACGTTCAGAGGTGACCGTAATGGCGCAATCAGGCCCTGGATAGCCAGGCAAAAAATTAGGGGCCCCAGTGGATCGCCCTGCTGAGCTCCGACCTGAGAGGTGATGGAACTGTCATCATAAAATAGGTTACTTGGGAAGGAGTAACACTGAAAGAGAAAGGGAAACAAGGCAGGAGCGTGAACCTTAACTTGCTGGAGAATTGTGTCCCTTTCCACAGAGTTAAACGCATTCTTTAAATCCAGTTTTAAGACAACAGCACCGCTATCTTCGTGCCCCATCACAAAATGCCTGGTTGCGTGAATTGCTGCCTCGCACCCCAAAGGTGTGCCAAAACCTACTTGACAAGGCTGGAGGTAGGCCGCCATTTCCTCTTTGACAAACCGACAACCCAATTTAGCGACGAGACGCCTAAAAGTAGTGCCAATAGCGATCGGCCTAATTCCCCCATCCTTTTTCGCCAAAGCGCACAACGACGCGCCGTACAGGTAGGGGCAAACCTGGGGATTTAGCATGCCACGCAAAAGAAAATTGCACAATTTAGTCAAGGTTTCCAGCAACGCTGAGCCATTGTCCCCTGCGCTAGAAGAGGTAAGTTCCTTCAAGTGCTGAGGACGAAGACCATCTAAACCTGACGCAGAGCCGTTGTAAAATGTGTCAATTGCACTCGCGACATCTGCAACAGAAACCGCAAGAAACGGACTTGACAAACCAGGCTCTGGAGGGAAAATCAGTGGTCGTGATGGCGAAGGGTGCTTGTCCCTCAACGCATTCAAAGTGTCGGCATTGGCGGGGGCAAGGGAAGAATCGGACAACAATATACGGGTCGCGCCTCTTAAATCCCCATCATGAACCTTAGCTTCAATCAAACGGTGTAATGACCTCGGCCTTTGGTTTAGCTCCCCAGGAAAGTACACACTTGCCCCACCAATGTTCTCCTTGACTTTTGTAGTTAACGATTTGGCTGACCCACTCTCAGGAACCCTTAAAGCCGTAAAGCCGTTTCCGAGATTAGACTTTTAAAGTCTGCGAAGTTGAAGAAATTTTTGGGTTTAATTTAAATTGACTTTTATCAAAATTTATGATTAACAACGAAAATAATGTTACTTTGCTATTCCGCGGTTTCACTTGTGTCGGACGCCAGTACGATAAGATCTCCTGCATCTCCTGAGGATGCTTCGTAGAGAGGCGAAACACGTGGCGAGTTTTGTTTTATTGGTGGTGGTGTGTTATATCTATTTACGTATTTATTAATTTTTTTTGCGGCGGGGTGAGATGCAAAAAATATGCAAGTAGGTATAACGGGTTGGCACTAATTGACTAGCACGTTTGGCGGAATAGCAAAGTAACATTTTTTTCGTTGTTACTACGGAATTCCGCAAAGTAACTCCTGATTAAATAAATTAATTATATTTGTTTGTCATATGCATTCGGCATATAGGCTTGTCGATTGCTATTCCGTCTGGTTTCACATGAACATTTTTTTTCGCAAGTTATATGCAAATCTATGTAGCGGCACACAAAATACACTTTTAGCTCTAATATCATTACCATACGCCTTATAGTTACTGAGTATAACCGCTGGCATATCGACGGTCGGACAGACAGACTGGACGAAACTAAGGGTTCCGTTTTTGCTATTTCGGCTAAAAACGGGTAAAGCCCTAAAAACGGGTAAAGCTCACGTATTGTCATCACAATTGACGTGACATGTTTCGAGCGCTTTGGGCAGTTATCATCGGACAGAGTGATGTTGTCACCTTAGGCACTGATTGTGACCGCCGTAGGTCACTCTAACTCACTAAGGGCTACTTCCACCACCCAGGGTTAGCCACATAATCCGCAGTTACGCGTTTTTTTGTATGGGTTTGACAGCTTAACTCCGGGTTTTCGGCTAACCCTGGGTGGTGCAAGTGGGCCTAACACTCTGACCCACGATAACAGCCCGAAGCAGTCGCATTGTGATAAAAATACGTGAGTTTTAACACGTTTTCAATATTAATGTTAGTATGACTCAGGAAAGTTTAAATTCTCTGATTTGATGCCCTGTACACAATGCTTATTGCATTAAAATGTTGGATTTGATTTTGATTTGATTTGACACATACGCTACGGTCTTCGTGGCAATCTGTACGCTTGTTTACCGATGTCGTATAAAAAGATTACCAGAAATCTCGAGCCGTAAAAACCTGTAAGCTAAGCCTGTAACCTTCGTAAGCAATCTTGCACCCTAATGTTTGGTCTCACCGCATGCCGGGGGGATACAAATGATGGGAACGTGTCTAGGAAACTGATCAGCGCTTAATTAAAGCCTGGATCAGAGGAACGAGGTTTGTATCCGCTCGATGTAATAATCCAGGCTAAACTTAATTAAGTATGGTACCAGTATGATTTTCTTAATGTTTATTTTTAGGCAAAACCTCTTTGTCACTCTAATATGCAAGTGTGACAGAGATATACATACAAATCCGCAATCGTTCGATTTTCGTGTTACTGGCCCAGTTGTATTGAAATATCAAATTATAGAATAAAACACATATGTAGGTATATAGGTAGGTGCAATTCCTGAAAATCATTTTACAGTACACATGGTGCTCTATTACCGCACTAGAGCGATAAAGAGCACTTTATGTGCCTGCGTCAAAAATTCAAAGAGCCATATGTTCTTCGTACGATACATGTGCGAATACGTAATTCGCAACTCGTGTCGATTCGAAACACTCCCTTCGGTCGTGTTTTATTATATCGCCACTCATTGCTAATGTTCTCCTATTCGCACTTGTATCGTAATGTACTATTACAATGCACGTGCTCGAAAAATGTGTGTTCTAATGGAGCCAAATCGTGCGGAAAGTAGTACTTTTCCGCACAACCGGCCCTCCGAGAGGGCCCTGAGCTACACGCTCCGCTCAGTCGCCGCTCGGCTCAGTGTACTGTGGACTATGCTACTACACTTACACTATCGCTAATAAAATAATTAATGTATATTTACTAGCACAATGCATAGTAAAACATTGTATGAAACACTCTTGTCGGCTTATACATTCGTCGGAAATCGCATATCCACACTTGTTGCATAAATAGCTATCCTTTTTGTCGATGCCCTTTTCTAAATGTTGTGGCAAAGTTTGAAAAGTACGTACCCGCTCGCACGGCGCCGGCGCATGCAGCTGTCTCGCTTGCCCCCGTCCCAGCGCCTCTCGCTTCCTCTGCGCGCTGAACAGCCGAAGTTCCTTCCGTTCTTCGTCGGAGAGCGCGTGACAGTACCGGACCTGGAACGACACGGACCACTGAATTGAACCAGAAATTTTACACATACATTTTACATGGAGTGCTTTATGAAGATACTAGATTTTGCCCGCGGCTTCACTCGCGTTAGAAATAAATAAAAAGTAGCCTATGTCACTCTCCATCCCTTCAACTATCTCCACTTAAAAAATCACGTCAATTCGTCGCTCCGTTTTGCCGTGAAAGACGGACGTATGGATTTTAGTCATACAGAGAAGTAAGTGAGAGTGCGACATTTAATCCGAAGGGCTCAAGTTCAAACCCCAGCTTATACTAATGAGTTTTTCTGAGCGTATGTACAATATATTATTCGATGTTGACCAATTGCTTTTCGGTGAAGGAACATAGGAATCCGGAGTAATCCTAAGGCCTAGTAGGTAATATAATACCCTTTGTGACGGAAGGTCAGATGGCAGTTGCTTTCGCCAAATCTTGGGTTTAGTTCAGGCTGACCCCAGGCCACGGCTCAGAGACCGTGGCATAAGCCGGGAAAACGCTAGGAACAAGATGCAGAGAAGTAAGTTGAGATAGGACCAAGCAAATTGCTTTAGAAACAATGACAATAACTCTTTGCAGTTGTTTCGTAGTCGGTAAATTTGTGATGCCATGCAATCCAATCGTCAATCACCGTAATGATCAATGCGGAGAGACATTGTCAGAGGCCACAATCGTTAATTATTAAGGGACGATGAAGGAGAAAAGTATCGAGCACGAGAATATCGTCAGGTTGTCTAAGCCGCAGCGGCTGAGATGGGCGGGTGACCTTGAAAGGATGCCGGACAAGCGGGCAGCAAAAATAATGACAAGGTGGACGCCGCAACAAATTGTATAGAAGATCTCAGAAACATGAGGAAGTTTACCAACTGGAAGAAGGTCACCAGGCATCGCGACAACTGGGGGAAGATTGTAAAGGAGGCCAAGACCCACAAAGAGTTGTAGCGCCAACGGAAGTAAGTAAGTAAAATTTGCTTTTGCATAGCTTGTTATAAGTAATACTCAGAATGGAATATTGTTATATGAAGTCAATTCAAGTGTACTATCTAAAATTAAGATCAGAGTATCGTAGATATTAAATAGTTCGTTAAAATTACCTATAGTTTCGTCCTAATTTGAGGTGAATATTTTCAAAGGCGTAAACACTCTTATCTCCTTATCTTCTAACAGCCTAGAGTACTCAGTGAGCGAAATGTGGAATACATAGAAGATTTGGATCCTTACCTCATTGTCGTGGGGTGGCAACTGCTGCAGAAGCTGTTTGAGTCGATATCGTTCCCCTACGCTATTCACGTAGGGGACCTTATCTTCTGGAAGCGCGGAGAAGTATAGATGGACCTGGAATTTGAGAAGTTTATCGTTACGTATGCACTTATAATAAAGCTTATGTTTATAGTACTTTATGCAACAGTGATATAATAAGGGTTCTTATAACTTGAGGGTCGCCGTAGACCCGAGAGTTTTAAGAACCAATTATGAGCTGTTGCATACGCTAGTTTTTCTACGACAGCTAAAATTGTGAAAAAAGCAAAATCTCGAAAGGTGGCAGAATGTGGAACATTTCGTATGCCCAATACAGTAACAAAAAAAAATTAACAGTGCTAGTATATTGTATGATAATCCATAGGAGCAGTGTTCTTATGGAATACCTTAGACAACGTTTTGATGTATGTTTTTTTAAATATAGATAGAAGTGCTGGAGTAGAAAAAGGTACTCGTAGATTGTGTCACAAAGAGCACGTAGATGTACCACGATGTCACGATAATGAATGACTGGAGGACACTTGGAACTGGTTGGAGGTTGTTGAAGAAATTCTCTAGTAAAGCAATAGGGGAATTACATAGAAAAGATCCTGTCGGACGTTAGACCGGTAACATCTCCTGTATCTCCTGAGGATGCCTCGTAGAGAAGTGAAACGCGTGTCAAGTTTTGTATTTGTGGTATCTGCGTATTTATTCATTGCGCCTGGGTGCGAAAACTAATTGCATGTGAAAAATAGGTATAACGGGTTGTCGTGACTTGACTGGTAACTATGACTAGCTACTTTTTAGATGGAGCGAGCGCAATGAGGTGATCCTCATCGGGGTAAACCACAGTCGATTTTCCACTCGGGGCGATAGTGGAACGTGGGTCCTGCGAGAACATTCAAAACGTCACCTTGACAATTCTCTCATATTGACACAGGAACCACGCATGAGTGGCGCCGCCTGGTGAGCGACAATACGGTAGCTATAATTCAGTCCCATTTCCTCTAAAATTAGTCAAAGGAACCAGTCTTAGTTAAACTAACAATTCGTATACGGTATACAAATAATCATTAGTATCTTCCGCACAAGCAAACATAAAAATAAGTTAATAATACCCAGGAATCCCTAGAGAGACATATTTTCCTATATAAATATATTTAATAAAGACGGCACTAATGAAACCGAAACGTGCTCGCCATAATAACATCTATACTAACCAAAAGGTCGTAAGCAAGGTAGTTTTATTATGAAAGGTCGACATTTTGAGCAATACGAATTTCTTAGTCCTTCCTAATCGAAAGGGCGTAAGTGACGGGGTTTTTGTACGAGTACGTAGCGTTTTGGGTTGGATAGATCATATGTAGTTTATTAAATTAGACCCCATGCCGATGGTAATGTAATAGAGGCTGCAATATGTGGCGCAGGATTACTGGCGCCTGTTCATGTGAGGGAAGCTGCGTGATTAAATTGGGGCATTGGATGATAAACAATGGGTAGGTACTTATATAAATAATTGGCAACGTTAAGAATGGATACTATAAGATTGGTTGCGTTAATAATTGATACTATAAGCTACCTGACTGAAATAACTAAGAGCAAATACATATATACCTAACATTTGAAGCCTAGATAAGATATGAGCAGTAAAACCAAAAAACTTAAGATGCGTTCCGCCTACAGCTCAGACTTACGTCTAGTGCCTTCTAGATAATCTTTACGGATTTTTTTCAACTAGAAGCGAGGGTGGCGCTGCCATACTGTACAGTTAGGCTTAGTTCTGAGTATAACATTGTGCTGTAATTTACCAAAAGTCATTGCCAATAAGCGACTCAGGTCGCGTCGTCCGGCATACGCGGCAGCAAAAGCTGAAGGAGAAGTTCCTTTGACATAAATCAGCTTTGGAGACAAAAATGGAGTAAGTTGATGGTAACCTGGTGGTGAACGTTGATCCGACAACTATGAACAGTGGGATTAACCTTCCCAGGAAACAATGGTATCGCTTGAACCGTCTAAGAACGGGGTACGGGGTATGGAAAGATTCCGCGCTCTGCGACTGTTGGATCGAGGATCAGACCGTGGAGGACATCATCCAGCGATGTCCATTCCGCGCATATTTGGGAAGCCCAAAGAATATTATAGACTTGACGACCGATACTGAGCAATGGCTGCATATTCGACAATATCGCCATACGATTAAATAAATAAATTGCCAATAAGAAGAAAGATAACTTGTCTGGGTCCGATGATTAGTAGAGTATCATCATTACATTTATTTTATAACGAACTTCACCCCACTTCTATAAATCAACACAAATCGAACTAATTACTATCGCATTACTAACTGGTTACATATTTATGACTCCTTGCAACCGGGAGTCGTGAGGATACAATTACCAACTGAATCATACAGCTGGTATAATGAAAACCAACTTAACCGAACGTAAATAGTATGGGAAGGCTTGGAGTGGTGCGCTTTGTAGGTGTATTGATAAGTTAGCAAAAGTTTGATGTATGATTAAATCGCGTGCATATAAAATTGCTGTCGTATAGGTATTGCAGAGTTATAACGGTCTCTATTTTGTCAATTAATAAATAAATACTGTGATAAATCCAAAAGTAAGCTCAACAAAGGCTCAGTTTTATAGGGCGAAAGGGCTCGCAAGCGGGGTGCGGGACTTTTTATTCCGCCTGTCACTTGTTAGCATAGCATTGAAAGCGGGCCGTATGGATGGGCTCTGGAAATCTCCCGCAATCCGACTGCGGGTCCGTATTTTTTCTTTTGTTCGTCAAATGAAAAATGACGGAAATGCAGGGCTTTAAAGTTTCGCGTGACGTCACACCTGAGTACAATTCTTACTCTAAGGTGACGTAACTTTGACGCTCTTCATATTCGTCAATTTTAGTTATCTTGAAAAAGGGAAAAATACGTGTCTAATAATTTTTGATAATCTTTCTGACGGATTAATTAGAATAATAGTTTTTCAACCTAGTCATCATCCCTATCATTCTACCGATTTTCATTCTTATGGCATAATCGGCCAGTTTTATATACCGGCCTCTTCAAGTGAAGTTTGTCTAAACGAGGATAGAAAGATTAGTATTTAAATACTTAAACCTCCTTAAGCTAGGAGCAATGTAAAAAAATGAGAAACTACCCGGACAGTTCAGAATGTATAAGTTGTCAACAAAAATTTCACACTCGAGGAATTCATATTTATAGCGATATTACCGAAACCTTATCTCACCGCACCCCAGACCCTTTAAAAACAAATAAATACCCCATCTTAATTCTGCTCGTCTGTACTTACTAAGAATACCATAAGAAAATGAACAAATGTAGATCTTAAATACATTGAAATAAGTGCTACAAAAGGTCACATGTTTTTAAGACGCGACCCCTCGGGAGACATTTTAATTTTTTGCTCCGCTGCCCTTTGATTCTATTTCTTTATTTTTATACCAATTATAAATACTTCGGATGCGGTATTTCTGGAATTAGAGAATTAAAGGGAGCTATTATGCCCCCTCTTTTAATTGTAGTTTTAATTGTATTTTGTGCCGGTTGTTAATTAAAGAAAATCTTATCAAGGAATTTCAAATGAAACTGAGCTTTAATTTCTCGGAGTTCTTGTTATAATTAAGTAATTGAATGATATTAGTTATGAAAATAGTAAAGCCCTTACACTTTGTATATGATTGCAGTGCACGCCATACGCCACATATAGTTACCTTAAATACCTAGCTTACCTAACCTTGTGTGGACGTTTTGTCCCATAAAGCCTAAAATACAGTTTTTCATGCTACATTTTTTCCCGTTAAATAGGTATACTTCGGAGACTTCGCGCATATAGCGCATATATTTTTATACTACAGGTTTTTTTATGAAATTGATAGCAAACGAGCAGACGAGCCGCCTGATGGGAAGTGGTCATCGGTCATGACATAAGCAACATCGGAAAAGCCACTCATGCATGGTTGACCTTTGAGCCTTAAAGCCCTGAACACTCGCTTCTTGAAAAACCCCATATCATATCGCAAAGGGATCTGGAGGTAGGACGTTCCACATTTATATACATTTGCATTTAAGTATACATTTGCTGGCTTTGTCATTGGCTAGCTTTTTAATTACCTACAAGTATGCAGATATACGTGAATGGTAAAGTTTTGCATGACTTCCGATTTTCAATTTAAACTTATACATGCAAAAAACCTTCCCGTATTTTTAATGCATCCGCAACCACCAATATTTTACGTCCCAATATTGTAAAGTAGCCTCAGACCGAAAAAGAGCAACTCCCAAACAATAGGTGCATTCAATGCACAAAGCGCAGGAGGGTGCAACAGGACTTCTAAGCACTCACAATGGCGGGGTTTGAATTTCGGATATGAAAATATTTTAGAGTAGGTACAGTCAACCAATTGGAACCCTAGGCTACTCTACAACGTGTTTTTGAGCAGTCGCTTTAAATTCAAGGGTGCATTATTTAGCTTAAATTATGTTAATTTCTCAAAGACACTGGTTTCTTATTAGCTCCATTTAGAAAATTACTACTAATTTATTTTATTTAAACATAATAATTAAACGGGTCTAACGCGAATTAATTTGTTTACCTTATTTACCGACGTTTAATTATTATGTTTAAATATGTGTTTAAATCGCGAAAGTTTTAAATGTTATAATTTATTTTATCTCATACGGTATTTGTATGTGTGTAAACGGAGTATGGGTATTCGACATGACATTCATAAGTCATTCATGGTTGTCACTTACTTAGTAAAGTCAATTCTAATGCCCGTTTTACATTAGCGGTTCATGCAACATGTAATTATATTGTATGAGAATTAAAAAAAAGTAACGAATTGTATAAAACTAACTATGCCATTGTGTGTTATGTTGTGATTGCATGCCCTAACCAGTATTCACTACATGTGTAATTGAGTTATCAGTTTTTTTAAACAACGAACACAAAACAATCGCTTACGTTATTACGTAATAAAAAGAAGATTATGAAAAAAATAAACAATGTAATTGTTTTAGTCGATTATTTTGCATGCACGTCTTCGTACCATAATTCCCAATTGTCATGCGATATCGGAATTAAGCGCGCAAATAACCACCAACAGATATTATGATGTGTTTGTTGGAAAATAGAATAAGTAGAAAGAATACGGAGAACTCAAGCTTGCAAGTACACCCACAATACTAATAAGATAAGACTTAGGAGGCGGTACGCTATACGGAATAGGTACGGTTCAGCTGCAACAACAACAAGTGATACAAAGTTTACAAGCAGGGGGGGTGACTTAACTCTGCAGCTGACTGTACTATGACAAATGATGTTGACGCTGACTTAGCGGTGTCAACATCAAAAGATAAATGTTGAAGTTCCTGAAGGCCTAGTATAAAATTGTACGACACTTACTTCTTAATCGCGTTAGCGTATCGAGAGTTCGAAATATGTTTGCCGTTTATTAAATCAACCGTCAACTTTCATATTTCGACCCCTCGATATGCTAACGCGGTCGAGAAGTTAGTGTCGTACAATTTTATACTAGGCCTTCTGAGATTCGGGGAATCCACTCGGAGTGATTTTCGAGGTCTTTGGCTATTTATCTGTATCAGTGACATCAGTGTTTATGCTTTTCAAAACTTTTCCATTCTTACTCGTCGCTGATGTCTGCTTCATCACTGCGTTTATTTCCCAAAATTATACATAAATAAATAAATACATACACAAATAAATACATAACCCCAAACTACTCGTAGGTAAGCAAACCTTGTACTTATGGGTACTAGCCGATGATATAAATACTTAAATAGCACTTATTGCGGAGCTGATTAGGCTAGACGAATGGGCTAGATTGGCTGACGCAAGGGAAGCCAGCAGAAACCGAGTTCTATAAGCAATCCGTCACTAATAGATAGACTAATAGATAGAAAACGTCAGGAACAAATAATTCGTGATAAACACAAATAAATTCCCTTCCAGGATTCGAACCCCAGACCTCCAGTTAGTACGCAGGATATGAACTAGGCTATTAGGTCGTTAATTTGATAATGTTCATCACGATTAACATACCCTTTGACCCTTTTAGTAAGTACTTTTACCCCACCATTATATACTTCATAAAATAAGCGGACATCATTATTTTTTCAGGCCGGGTAGAAAATACGTAAAACGAGCTGAATACAGGGCTCTTAAACATCAGCAACGAATAGGTGGTTCTTTTTAAGTCGCTTATGTTATGACCGCTTTCATCCCTTGTTTGCACGTTTACTAGTTTAACTACCAATTACAAACAGAAGTAAACCATACCTGATCTGGCCTCAAGCCTGGAGGAACCCACGTGTACTCTTCCAACGCGCATCCCGAGTCGTCATCGCTCTGAGAGTGCCTGTGCGCATCGCCTGGCTTCATTAACCTGGAATAGACAAAAGGCTTTATGGGTTTTTATAGTCTAACGGTATGGTGAGCTTTCAAAATGGATCGTCGGGTCGAAAGCTGTCTCGCATCAATGAGTTTCTTAGAACTTACGTGCGAAATTTGATGATGATGAGACCAGGGGCCTTACCATGACGTCTTAAAGAGATTTAGTTTAGGTTCAGTTGAATCGCGTTAAGGCCTCAGTGCGACTTCAGCTCCAGTAACACGAAAATCGAACGGTTGCGGATTTGTATCTTCATCTCTGTCACACTTGCATATTAGAGTGACAAAGAGGTTTTCCCTTCAATGTCAATTTTTGATGTTCGTGAAAGGCATGCAGTAAAGGAAAATGTCGTGACGTAACCGGACATGCCCTACTTGCTCATTTTGTTTAAAATGTCAGCTAGCAATCAAGCTGCCGTTTGGCACAGATATTTCTAGCGCCAATCCGCGTGATCACGCTGCCAAAAGCCTAGTAATACTAAGAATAAAAAGAAGCTAGGAATAAATCTGATCATATTCTGTATTTTTAACTTGGTCATTATTTTGAGCTCTTGCCAATTTCGATGAGGGTGATGACGGTGGGGTTCCACATGCGGGTTGGACAGGGTGGTCAAACAACCATAGATGTTGAAGTCTACTGTAAAGCTCCTCAGCAGTGAAGGACCGAAACCGAAGGGTATCCATTTACGAGTACGCTAAAGAACTGCCATCTGCAACTTACCTTTCAGCGCGCTCTAGAAGCCCTCTCAAACTTGCCCTGCGGTACAGGATGTGGGAGCTGAGTTATGGAATGTCTATAACCAAGGTACCTATTATTCCATGCTTCTTCAGTAGTTGAAGAACTCCACTGATCACTCTCACCTTTCAGCATGTTTCAACAGTCCTCTAAACTTATTCTGTGGCACAGGATGTGGTAACAGCGACATCGCCGACTGTGGCCATTGGGGCTGCTGTGACATCCTGTGACTACGTACGTACTCTGAAGGCCTAGTATAAAAATTGTACGACATTAACTTCTCGACCGCGTTAGCGTATAGAGAGTTCAAATTATGTTTGCCGTTTATGTAAATCAACCGGCAACTTTCATATTTTGACCCCTCGATACGCTAACGCGGTCGACAAGTTAGTGTCGTACAATTTTTATACTAGGCCTTCTGAGAATATCTTTTCGGTCTCTTAGCTTCTAAGAATCTTTAGCTAGACTCAATTGACTCACCTTTCAGCGTGTTCCAGTAGCCCTCTAAACTTGCCCTGGGGCACAGGATGGGGTGACAACGACATCGCCGATTGTGGCGACTGGGGTGGACACAGCTGCGACATGGAGTGGCTATGTCCGTACTCCGGGTATCTTCTTGGATACGGCGGGTGCGGTGATTGGCTCGAGTGGCTGGGTTGTGGCGACGGTACAGGGGATGACGGGGCCGGGGGCGGGGGTGTCGTGTCGTGCAAGGGGGGAGGGGACCCGGTGGGTGAGATCACGCAGTTGCGGCAGACGGGTCTGAAAAACAGAAAAAAAGATTCGTTAGTGTTTGTTTTGGTTAAATTGCAATGACATACTATAGAGTAGACCTACATAAGGTGATATGTATACTTCGGGTCTCTAGAAGATTACCCAGCCCACTTCTTTAACAACTGAGTTAAAAATATTTCCACTATATTGTCCATAAATGCTTTATTTGTGCTCAGCCAGAATCATATAACGTGCCAAAGTTTACCAAAGTCGTCAACCTGCAGGTGCAGGTGGAGTTGCCTAACCTAGAACCATGTCAAAATGACGAGCAGTGGGAGATTTCTCATAATCTGATTTATAGCGTCACCATGACATAGTCCTACCTAGGGTTCCTATTGGTTGATTGTACTCGTAGGTACTTGTTTAGGCATTGGCATTTAATTTTAATTCTTCTTTTAAATGATAAATTGAAAGAGATGTCATATACTAAAGAAAAAGTGACCAAGGTCCCCGGTGAGCAGGGCTGGGAAACATGAATCAAAACATCTATTACATTTAATAAATGATTTGATTCGTGCTTTAAAAATTGCTTCTTTTAAATGCTTAATTTATTCGATTTTAAACTATCGTGTGACATAATAACGTTATAATAAATTACGAATAAGATTCACGTATTTAATCACTACGCGCGCACGGTACTCGACGCTTGATATTGGAATCCTAAGATGTCCGAAACTCGTCGCGCGTAGTAACTAAAAACATATGAGTGTTAACCGTAATTTATTGTAATACTTAATTTTGTATTGGTTTCCAATCAAATAACTTTTCCCAACGTAGCTATCAAGATCGAACAAATTAATACAGCACGACATGTCAAAAACGGGCCAAGTCACCGTGAGGCTACCAGAACAGTGACTATCTGCTACTTAATCTGCCCTCTATCGGCGGCATCTACAAACAGAAACGCCGCTGACCATCAATAGACTTTAAACCGTTGGAATAAGGATCACAAATAGTCAGTCAACAGTGTTGATGATGGTATAGTCGCCACAACCATTTTTATTGACAAAGGCAGCAGAATGCATGTTCAGATATTGTAAGCGTCTGTACATTTGTACAACTGCAGGCAGGAATGATTCGTCATTCTGGACATCATCAATAACTAGTTCAAACTTGGCACATCAATACAAAAAGGTAATAAATTAATAATTAAATTATAGTTCACTTGAGAGTTGAGACCTGATACGAGTGTGTTGAGTTTAAATTTGATTGGCTTTGTAAGCTTGATTCTTTTGTTGATGTGTAAGCAAGCTTGAATGACGGATATATGCCGTGGTACGACGAGACATCAATTTATAGTTGTAATGATTTTGTATCATTAGAAAAGTTATGAGTGTTTTCTTATGCTACCAATATGTTTAAATATGTAAATTATATTATTGCTTTGATACATTTATTTCATAAAATATTCGGGTTACAATCACCAAATATCACCTAGGCCCTACCCCCGGGTCAAAAATCGCCAAAATATGATCACATGATTTTTGAACGAATCCTTATAATGATTTACACATATAGCAATTGGAAATCGGATACAGGCGCAACTAAGTAATAAACAGGCTAAGAACTATAAATTACGTATAAAAAGCAGCCCCGGGTGGGAATTAGAAATACCTTACGTGTAAGAACTTGGCGCGTCACTTCCAGGCTCATTAAAATATTTGCGTATTCCGCCGCCCTTGTATGGCAAACGGGACGGCGGTGTATAGTCACTTTTAAAATATGTATACACTTTGGAATTTATTACTGGGGACGAAGGTTCAAAATTGAATACGGGTGCATATATACATTTATGAAGCCGTACTAGGAGCAATCGCCACTTGGATATATGAACCAGGGTAAGAGCGGCCAACTAACAAGTAATGTGGGTAGGTACTGATACTACTGAAGGCTTAGTATAAAATTTTACTTGTCATATTTTACAATTAGTTCTCTACCGCGTTAGCGTATCGAGAGGCGTAAATGTCAAATAAGTACAATACTTTTTGCGCTCTAAATACTTGTGCAAACTTTAGTACACACTGACGTTTATTTGACATGACTATTACTGCCTAACGTTCGTTTGTTCGATGTCGTATCGTAAATTCGAAGTGGAATCATACGATCTTACCGGTTGTCCGATCTCAGTCGAACGCACCTTAATTGTATTGATGTCGCAGTCGAATCCTCTATTTTTTAATGATTTTTTAATATTCTGTTTAACGCGCATCAAATCAATAACTCTGTGTCAGTTTTCTATATAGGTCTTCCATACATCAATTTTAATGCCTATGTCCTGACTCCTGACTAATTTAAATTATTATCAACGCATAGTCAAAATGACTGAAAGTATAAAGAAAATAGTTTTTACAGTAAGTTAGTTATATTCTTATATGTTAGGTACAGTCAGTCAGTCAGCTGCAGAGTTAAGTGAACCCCCTGCATACAAACTTTCTATGCAACTCTAAACTAACGATTTCTAACGAGTTCAGGGGGGTCGCTTAACTCTGCAGTTGACTGTATATGGCGTGAGCAATAATAAATCCGCGTTCAACAGTTACCTAGTCTCTTACCTATAGGTACGTGATTGATTTTGGTAAAAGGTACAACTTCGAGGTTTATAGATAAGATTTTAAAATTAATCTATATATATAAAAGAGGTTGTCCTCATCTACGATCATCGCACAGCCGAAACGGCTACGACTAGAAACTTGAAATTTTTACCAAAGCTTCCTTTTAGTACATAGGCAAGAGATAAGAACGGATTTTTCGAAATCCCACCCCTAAGGTGGTGAAAAGGGGATTGAAAGTTTGTATGGAAATGGAATTTTTTTTTGAGCTAGAGACTTGAAACTTTGTTTTAAAACTCTGTATTACAATTAAAGAAAAATGTTTTCATAGTTTTTGGAAATTCCACCTCTAAAGGGGTAAAAACGGGGTGGAAAAATTGTATAGGAATGGAATTTTGTTTTGAGCTAGAGACTTGAAACTTTGTATTAAGACTCCTTATTACAATTAATGAAAAGTGTTTTCATAGTTTTGGAAAATTCAACCCCTATAGGGGTAAAAAAGGGGCAGAAAGATTGTATGAGAATGGAATTTATTTTTGAGCTAGAGACTTGAAACTTTGTGTAAGAACTCTGTATTACAATTGAAGAAAGACGTTATCATGGTTTTTGGAAATACCACCTGTAAAGGGGTAAAAAAGGGGTTGATAGTTTCTATAGGAATGGAATTTTGTTTGAGCTAGAGACTTGAAACTTTGTGTAAAGACTCCTTATTACAATTAAAGAAAAATGTTTTCATAGTTTTGGAAAATTCAACCCTTATGGGGGTAAAAAATGGGTAGAAAGATTGTATGAGAATGGAATTTATTTTTGAGCTAGAGACTTGAAACTTTGTGTAAGAACTCTGTATTACAATTGAAGAAAAAAGTTTTCATGGTTTTTGGAAATTCCACCTCTAAAGGGGTAAAAACGGGGTTGAAAATTTGTATAGGAATGGAATTTTGTATTGAGCTAGAGACTTGAAACTTTGTGTTAAGACTCCTAATTATAATAAAAGAAAAGGGTTTTTTATAGTTTTGGAAAATTCAACATCTATGGGGGTAAAAAGGGGTAGAAAGATTGTATGAGAATGGAATTTATTTTTGAGCTAGAGACTTGAAACTTTGTGTAAAGACTCTTTATTTTAATTAAAGAAAAGTGTTTTTATGGTTTTTGGAAACTCAACCTCTAAGGGGGTAAAAAGGGGTTGAAAGTTTTTATAGGAATGGAATTTCGTTTTGAGCTAGAGACTTGAAACTTTGTGTAAAAATTCCTTATTACAATTAAAGAAAAATGTTTTCATAGTTTTGGAAAATTCAACCTCTATGGGGGTAAAAAAGGGGTAGAAAGATTGTATGAGAATGGAATTTATTTTGAGCTAGACTTAAAACTTTTTGTAAAGACTCTTCGTTATGTGTTTGTAAGAATTATTTTTTATGTTTTTTAGAAATTCTACTCCTAAAGGGGTAAAAACTAAAAAGGGGGTAGAAAGTTTGTTTGAGAATGGCTTCTTTTTAGCTAAAGTCTTGAAACTTTTTGAGCTACAGGCTTGAATGTTTTTGTAAAAACTTTTTATTTAAATCAAAGAAAAGTGTTTTCATAGTTTTGGAAAATTCAATTTTGAAAGGGGTAGAAAGGGGGTTGAATGTTTGTTTGAGAATGGTATTTTTTTTGAGCTATAGACTTGAAACTTTGTGCAAAGACTGTTCATTATTAAAATATAAAAAAGTTGTTTGCTATGAGGATTAAAAGTTTGTATGGAAAAGGAGATTCTTTTTGAGCTAAAGGCTTGAAACTTTGTGAAAAGACTCTTTATTAGAACAAAAGAAAAGTGTTTTCATAGTTTTGGAAAATTCTACTTCTATGGGGGTAAAAACGGGTTTGAAAATTGTTTAAGCGGGGAAATAAAGATGTTTTTGAGCTAGAGACTTGCAACTTTATGCATCGATTCCTTATTAAAATAAAAGAAAACTGGTTTCATGGTTTTTTGGGAAATTCCACTCATAAAGAGGTGAAAAGAGTGTTGAAGGTTGGCGGAAAGTTTTCTTTTGTATCCATAGACTTCACTTTTTTGTTATTCAAGTATGTAGGTAATCATTTAAATGCTATTTAACCGGATGGTTGTCTGTAAGAGACATATATGTTGCTTTTTAGCGATAATACCGCCTGTTGCCAACATCTACCTAATAAAAAACTTAAACGTTATCAGTAGTATTAATTACTTTTTGTGGAGTGCAATAAAAAATATTTGTATTATATATGTGTAGGTTATATCAAGTCACATTTTAAAAAGATAAAACAAGGTATGAAACTCTGTAGGAAGAACCCTATTATACGCGGACGAAGTCGCGGGCGGAAAGCTAGTCTATTATAAAATATAGTTTCTGAAGGAAGGCCATAAGCGCCTTATCGCCTAGTGAAGTGACAAGGTACCTTTTACTGAACACAGCATATTTAATCTATGCTGTGCGCTGTCATGAAAGCTTTACGACAATTTTCTTACTCCTACTCATTCAATCTTCCTACATCGTAAATCGCACTATAAACTGCCTCTATTATTATATCATTTATAACCACCACAGTAACCCCGAAAGCTATGTTTAACATGAATACCATTAAATATATTAATATGTGCTGAACGTCCGCAATACCGGACTCTCCCACGCATTGTATGACCTGCATACAAATAGTTTATTTACAAAACTGTCATAAAAACCTTTTATACAACATTGAAATATCAACCGCAACGGTATAGCTTTAGGGTTGGTTTTGAAATAACGACATTCAGTTACATACGACGCACGTATAGATACTATTTTAACGTAAGTTTTTGCAAAACAACTGAATTGTAAGCTTATTTTTGGTATGCCTATTTATGAAGGTAACGTGTAAATGTTGTATTTTCGCGCGTATTTGAGCTTACACCAGACTCTTAATGGTAACAACAACATAATAATATCATAATCGTAACTAAACTTAGTCATATTTTATGTTCGCGACAGAAGAGCCTTCTCAAGAAGCAAAGATATTTTGTATTCCCTTTGTGTTATAAACGGTTTTTTGACCTTGCTGTTAAAGTGACGAATATCACTTTGCCGCGTAATGTGTGTGTAATTTTGGTATCTGCCTCTTTATTCTTCTAGTATTAGAAATTTAAGTATGGCAAATATAAGTATTAGTATAGTTGAGGGGTTGAAACAGAATATTACAACTAGTGTCGGAATGAGTAGCGAGTCTGCGCAGACAGCCGAAGTGGAGCCCACTAATTAAGGCCCACTTGCACCACCCAGGGTTAGCCACTAACCCAGCGTTGAAGTGTCAAATTCTATACAAAAAATACGCTTAACTCCGGTTTATGTGGCTAACCTCGGGTGGTGCAAGTGGCCCTAAGTACAATAACTTTAACTTCACTTTTTTATAGTTTTATACTCTTTCTTGCGGTTAAATAACAAGTTCTATTGCCTTTTCCTCATATTACATTAGACGAGAACCATAATAAACATAATCAGCCGCCCGAGTATTTCTGACTACCTATCGATTTTTTAACTATTCCGACAGAATTTCTGAGACTTTAAAATTAAGTCTCATATGCGGTGGGCTACCAAGGTACAGTCAACCAATTGGAACCCTAGGCCACTCTAGAACCATGTCAAAATGACAAGCACTATGAGATTTTTTACAATCTGATTTATAGCGTCACTATGACATTATTCTACAGAGGCCTAGGGTTCCAATTGGTTGACTGTAAGGTAGTCACGTTATGTTCTGCCGCGCTGGAGTAACTCCTTAACCCTTTTTTAAACTCCCCTACTATCAACACCTCAAAATAGTCAGAACATACCACGAGCCTGTATGACGCGCCTCAACGCGATGGGAATCATCCAGTAGTGTTATAATGGAACTATTTATTAGGTACCTACTCGCACTAATGTTCCCACCATTGTACTATCGCTTTCAAGCCTCGAACCGACAAAACTAACGCTTATTTAGCGGTAATGGTAATAGAGTGGAGTTATAAACAAAACACGAGCGCTGGGTGGTCTCAAGACTAAAAAAAATTTTTTAATAAACTACCATTAAAATAAACTAGCGTTAACGGATTAATCGCGTATTTTACACATGTCCCTACGTTTCGAGCTCTTGACAGCACTCGTTATCACTGGGTTAAATGTAAAAAAAAGTCACTTGCGCAAACTACGTACAGTCAGCTCCATAGTTAAGTGACCCCGTATACAAACTTTATGCTTCAAAGTTCTTCAAACTATAATTACGATAATATGTCAAGATATGTCTTACCAACCATCGTCCTTATTACCTGGGCACTAGAGTTCAATAAAATAAACAAACCAATAGTAGTTGTCAAACTAATTGCTATCAATTTTGTCAAATTATCAGAAAACGCGGAGAAACTTCCGTCTCGTCTGCAAAAAATCGTATTAGCCCACCACGCCCCAATTACACCACGGCGACAGGTGCGACAATTGTCAACATCATTGTTACTGATATTACAGGCGTCTATGGGCGCCGCTTACTATTGTGCGGGCTGTATGCTTGTTTGCCGTTAACATGCCATTTATAAATAAAAACATCATTATTACCATTTAGTGAAGAGCACTTGATACTTGTCACAAGAAATATGACATATGTCACGAAATTCCGAAACAGAATCATTTTCATATCAAAAACGACCGAAAATTCTTTAAAACACTATTAGTTCTCGTGACAATTGTCATAAAGTCTTCGTCAAGAAATTATCTAGCTATATTTATTGACGATACATAACGATTTTATTTAAATTATCGATATGGTATCAAGCACAGCCCTTGTAATGGTGAGCGGATTCCGTAGCCTATGGACGCGTGAAATGCCAGTAATACAGTCATTTTAGGAATTGTCACACTTTTCAGCGTGGTGAAATTGGGGCCTGGCCAGATACACGGATTTCAATTTTACTAAGGGGAAAATCAGGCTGAACTTAAACTAAACTAGAAAGTTGAGTAAACTAGAAAAAAGCCCACTCATAGCGTATCCGCTTGTAACCTCAAACCCGTTAATAGTGCTCTGGTAATGTAATAATTGTTAATAATGCTTCATAATTGGTTAATACGGCGATTATAGAGCTTCCGCCGTTATTAGCCCTACCGTTGGTCACAAGTCTTACGACCTAACATGTATCAGTTTAATTATAAATACAGTACAAGAACTTCGTAAAGACGCGACCCTTGGACCTAAAAAGTAGCGGTCAGCTGTAGAGTTAAGCGACTGCATAGAAAGTTTGTATGCAGGGGGGCCACTTAACTCCGTATAAGTTTTTCATACTTTCAGTAAAAGGGCTTTCTATGCCTAAAAACATTGGGAAGCCTTAATAAAAGGTCCTATACATTAGACGGGTAGGTACTCTAAATGCAGGTACAGCACAGTTGCTTAATCTATGCTGTAGCATAAACAAACGTGTTCATTAGGGAACTCAAGAATTCTCGAGTCATGGACATTTTTTTCTCGTCTCGAATGAAACCAAAATTCTCGAGTTGTCTCGAGTTCGAGAAATCTCGAGCAGAAACCCTAGTGTTTATATATCCTAATAACACAAAACATATCCATGCGAGCGCAAAACTTGTTTTATACCACTCTTGTTCATACTGTTTCTGTAGGTATGCCCTTTTTCTGAATTTAATTTTGCCTAATATCACTTGCCTTGCCAACCAACTTTTCGCCGATGATTACTTTGGCATACCGACATTTACCAAATTATTATTTGCCACTTTCATTTGGCCGATTTTTTATTTGCTAACTAATTTAAGTTAGATTGGATTATGATAATATGCGAAAGATACGTCTGCGAAACGTTGCAGTTGGCAAATGATTCGTCGAAATTTTATTATGCCATAAGTTGGTTGGGAAGTGTTTTATGGCAAAAATGATTTTCGGCGATGATTACATACTAAAACGGTTCTCTAATATATCTCGGCTTTAGTATGTGGAAACAGGTCGTGAAAAGTCATGGCCATCAGGCTATCGTTTTTATAAAGTCGTTATACTGTAAACTCTACCTTAATTGTGACAAGGAATCGTAGGAATGTGTCACATTTGTCAAGAATCCGTGAGAGCCGCCGCAGGAAACATGGCGCTAGTTTTTGTACATTTGTACAGTCAGCAACAAATAGGTTGTGACAGCCAAATGGCCAAATATATCACGACACGAGTTAGCCTTACCACTACAATATAGTACAACTTTAGGATGACTCACACTAGGACGGGACGGGACGGGGCTGAGCGGGACAAAAAAGGAAGAAAGATAAAAAGGGAAAAAAAAGAAAGAAAGAAAGAAAAAAAGAAAAGAAAAGTGGGAAACTGATGACCTCGGGCGAGATTTGAACTCGCAACTTTGGGTAGGTAGACAGAGATAAAATGGGTGTGGTGGTATTAGTTGGTTGAGCGATGGGCGTGTGCCCAGAGAGTTCGAATATTTCCATAAGAAAGAAGAGATTATTTCCACTTTTACTTTTTTTATAAGGAATTTAGTATCGTTGCAGGCGTCGCTTAAAAATGAAAATAACACCCGTTATAGTAGATTTCCGCTCTGCGCACTAGGTGTTATAGATATGAACCCCACGAACCCCAGTGAGGGCATTTTTTGTTACTTGATAAATGCGACCAGGGGTGTTACCATGACGTCTTAACGCGATTCAGTTGACGACCTAAACAGGGCCTATACCACGAAAATCGAACGATTGCGGATTTGTATCTCCATCTCTGTTACACTTGTATATTGGAGCGACGAAGAGGTTTTCCCGTCAATTCACGTCAATGCCAATTTTCGATGTTCGTGGTAGGCGTGCTGAGCCGCTTCCATACAACTGAGCATAAACTGAACCTAAACTGAATCGCGTTAAGACTTCATGGTAAGGCCCAGTAGAGAACAGCCTTTTACGAAAATAATTTTGCCCTGGCTGAAACTAAGATCTTCGTTATAACGCTTTGTAAATGACTCCTACGTCGGTTTAGGTGGAATAACTTTGGTATATTTTCCAATTTAACGTTCCCGAAACTATATAATTGGTACATGTTTTCGGCCAATTATTACTCATTAATCCATAATGTAATTCAGAACCGACAGCATTTAGGCAAGAATTTCATAATTTATAGCATCAGTGAACCGGTCGGAGCCGGATCGGCTGGGAAAGCCTCAAATTGTTCCATACAACTCTAATTTTAATAACATTCACGCCATAAAATAGAAAAATGTTAAGATGGCAGTCAGTCGAAGTGATAGATAGACAAAAAAGAAAGAATTATAAATTGAAAGAGATGTCATATACTACAGAAAAAGTGACCAAGGCCCCCAGTAGCCAGGGCTGGGATGATTTGATTCGTGCTTTACAATTGTAAAGAAAGAATCAGTGACATTTGAAAGCTAAAGACAAAAACATCCACAACCCAGGAACAAATATTTGTGATAAACACACAAATAAATGCCCTGACCAGGATTCGAACCCGGGACCTCCTACTTCGTAGGCAGAGTCACTAACGACTAGGCTAGGAGGCCGTTATCCAGATATGATTTCGATTAAAATCGTACTTCTGTATATCTGCCTAAGTCCCTATTACAAAACTTGAGGTGCACCAAATTTAAAGCTACTAATATTTATGCTGCCGCCATTGTAAATTGGCCTTTTATTGCCCCGCGTACCGTACCGCGTCCGCGCCGTTAACGAAGCCAATTCACTATGTCCCAACTATACACCCACCAGTCTGATAAGACCTGGGATTTTATACAGGGTGTTATTTAAATGGGGCAAGCTGGGAAAAAAACTTTAAGATGAAACTTAATTTGTTCTTGCGTTGCGTTGCGTTGCGTCCAGGCCGCCTTAACCCGCCACTCGAGCATTTATATTGATAAATGCTCGAGTGGTGGGTTAAGAAATACATTGGTATTTTTTCGAAATCTGCATGAAATACGAAAAAAACGAAGATTATTTTAAAAATATGTAATTCTGACTGCTGTCTTAAGCCATTATTTTGGTTATAAACGACAAATGAACATAAACACCTACAGATATAGGATAATCCTGATGAAGTTAACGAGTTGTTGTATCATATCGATGGTTATGTTAATTTTAAGCGAGTTTTGCGCGTTCAACCCCAATGAAACTCCATTAATTTGGCAGTTCTCTTCAATTTACACTTCTTATCCATTTCAACAATAAAAACACTTTTTAATATTTTCGCCACCACGTCAAAAAAGAAATAAATTGCCACCATCGCCAAGCAACAAATAAACATAGGCAAACTCATACTTGATATGATTTCGTGGCATGAGGAGGACTTGATATCATATCAATTTCGGAAAAACAGTTAACCGATTTACCGGTTTCGATTACAGGCTACTTTAATCTTTTGAAATTTTATTATCGCTGTTCCTATCTTCCAAATCGCCCCAAAATTCCTAAGAAGAAACCGTCTTATATCATCCAACTCCTTACTAGCTCACACGAATGAAACAACCTGTATAGTGGGAGGGTCTCGCTCGACAGGTTAGTTTTGAGTTCTAATTGTTATTTATACAGCGTTTTCTCGTTTGATTTAATGGGAGACTGTTCTTTATGAGGCCGGTTCCTGGGATTGCATGTTTGAATGAGCTCCATACATGGGATAATCGGATAAGTTTGGTACATGGCAAATGTGATACGTTTTTATAGTATTTACATTAACAACGTTTTTTATCGCAATGGTGAGAAATGTTTCGATGGCATTAGGCTACCATCATCGGGCAGAGTGTTTGCTACTCTTGCGTCGCAGTCAACTCTGACCTCGCTCGCCGTAGGTAACGGTTTACGCGAGGTCACGTGGGATTACCCAAATATTCCAAAATATTATTTTCCGATTTTATAATCCCGAATTTTCATAAATCCTGTATATCAAAATCCCGAATTTTATAACCCCGGCTTATCAAAACTCCGATCAATAAAATAAAATAATTACAATTTCATTTTTATTTTATTTTATTTGTATTTATTTGTTTTTTACTTTATTATATTTTATTTTCATACCTAAACGATTTTATTACCAATTTTATTGTCATTTAATTCTGATGACATGTTATTTCTATTAGTTTTTAACTTAAAAATTTAACTTATTTGTAATTACTGAGTATATAATGTAAATTAAGCGAGACTCATACTAACCATAGAAATAAATACTTAGATTTTACGAGTATATAATAACAAACTGATCCATGTTGGTCTATGAATAAATAAATTGAATTGAATTGATTGAAATTTCGACTAATGCAAGAATATTCAAAATTCCGACTAACATAATCCCGAATCTAATACTGATTAGGCATTACGTTTTCGGAAATTTAAAAATTATTTTTTTCTGTTCGGAATTCTGATGATCGGAGTTTTGTTAACTAAGTCAGGATTTTCAAAATCGGGATTATGTAATTCGAGATTTAAAAGTTCGGCATATAGTTTTTCGGAATTATGTAGTGTAATTATGTGTGTGTATGTATTGTGTGTGGGATTTCAGGGTTATAACCGGGGTATCCAATGCCTCCAATTTTAAAATAGGCTCACTAAATTATCGCCGAAAATTATTTTGCCGTATATCTCTTCCCAATCAACTTATGGCAGAATTTCATTTCGCCATATTTTCATTTGTCAACTGCAACGTTTCGCAGACGTATCTTTCACATATTATCATAATCCAATCTAGGTTAAGTTGGATGGATTGGCCAACCTAGTTGGCTAATGAAAATTCAGCCAAATAAAAGTTGGCAAATGTTGGAATGCCAAGTGAATCAAGTGATTAGAAAGTGATGTTCCGCAAAATAAAATACGGAGAAAAGGCAGGATACTGGCTATGGTTTATAGATGAAAAATGTTGAATATAAAAAAATATCACTTTTTTTTATAGTATGATAGGGACAATCTTAGACAAATTTGTGGGTTGTGGGTACTAGGCGACGATATCTATAATAGATAGATACATATACATTCAATACATAGAAAACATCCATATCTCAGGAACAAATATTCGTGATAAAGATACAAATAAGTGCCCTGACCAGGTTTCGAACCATGGACCTCCTGCTTCGTAGGCAGGGTTACTACCAACTAGGCTAGAAGGCCATAAAAAAAATCTCTCTTCACTACAGTTAACCAATTGGAACCCTAGGCCGTTGTTGGACTAAGTCATAGTGACGCTATAAATCAGATTGTAAGAAATCTCTTACTGTTTTTTATTTTGACATAGTTCTAGAGTGGCCTGGGGCTCCAATTGGTTGACTGAACATTGCGCAATAGAATTGTCTTTATTGCTTTAGATTAATGATATTAATATAGTTATGGAGATTTTAGACAGTTATATATTTTCTTTAAGATTAATTCAGCCCTTTCTAACATCTTCATACTAAAGTATCAGTTTCTAAAATTACACAACTTAATAAAATAATAGATGACGCTTTTATTACTACTGACAATCGAAGTTTTCAAAGTTCATATTTACAGTCCGATAAAAAAAAGTACAAACAAACTCTATGGTGCTGCTTATAAATTGCCTGCAAAAGTAACTTTGTAAATTATGCTGTTTTAAATATTAAATTATTCGTAGTACCCATTAATATGACAGATTTGACACTAATATTAACATATGTTTTAGGTTGGTTCGCTGCGAACAAGTGTTCTTCAATTAATTTTGAATATCCGGTTACAGATAGTGTGTCGAGAAACAAAACTATTTGAAATACTGGGTGTTAGGCGTGGGTGAATATTTGTGATTAGGCCTAGTCATAAAGTATAAGTACTTCTTATAACCTGTAATTAAGCAAATACAATAATTCTTTATTGCATCTCAAACAAGAATAATTTATAACACAAACTAGAAGATTATATGAGTGAAATAGAGGTAGGTAAACAGCCGGCGGTCTCGTCACCTAATTTAAGAAATAGTCATGGGCTTAGAATAATAAGAACACTAGAAGGTACGTTCTGTCAAGTGCAGAGAAGCCATTTCAGTTGAGAAACGTTTTCTCAATTTCCATACATTGCCCATAGCCCCATAGTCGGTCGACATATTAGTAAATATTTTGTTTTTTACTGTTCCTAATCTGTAAGAGTGAGAACTGCTGACACGGGTACTGTGTACATAATAGGGGGCCTCGACCACCGTTGTACTTACCAACTATGATTTAAATGAAATAAATCCTAATCTTATCTTACTTATCGTTTTCAATGTTACTATCTTTGAGGGTTATTCAATTTTAAATGTATACTTGCTCCTATTTGTTTCTCTCTGGTATGTTTTCTTCTGGTATGTCTGGTTTGTTAAAAATATAATTAACAAAATAATGTCTATGGATGACTAGTAGCGCCACCTAGCTACACACACCATGTAACGTGTTTTTTAAATAAACCAGTCAGTCTGTTGAAAACCAACTTGAAGTTTTATTTGGTTATGGGCCCAGCTCTCGTAATTAATTAGTTTTTCGGTTGTTTTTAATAGTGCACAGTAATTAAAATGTCAGCAAACTATGCAGTGACTGTTCCTAAGTTGAAGGGGAGAGAGAACTATGATGACTGGGCGTTTGCTGTGGAGAATTTCCTCATCCTGGAGGGCGTCGATTTATCTAGTGAGGTTAAGCTAGATGAAGCAAGCGACAGGAAAGCCAGGGCAAAGATGATATTGACCGTCGAGCCATCCCTTTATGTGCATATAAAAGGCGAAACTTCAGTGCTGAGTGTTTGGAATAAGTTGAAATCTTTGTTCGATGACTCCGGTTACACGCGTAAGATCAGCTTATTGCGGAATTTAATTTCTATACGTCTAGAAACGAGTGAATCTATGACGGATTACGTGACACAGTTAGTGGAAACGGCACAGAAGTTAAAAGGTACTGGTTTTGAGATAAACGATCAATGGATTGGTTCTTTACTACTGGCGGGTCTTCCAGAGAAGTTTAGCCCGATGATCATGGCTATTGAGCATTCGGGAATGAGTTTAAGTGCAGATGCTATTAAAAGTAAACTGTTGGATATGGGTGCAGATTTTGAGGTTAAATCGGAAACAGCTTTCATTGCTAAAAATTCGAGCCAACGAATTGGAGGTAGCAATAGAAATTTTATAGAGAACCGTTACGGCAGTATGAGTAACGAAACGCAACCATCGACGTCTGTCAAAGGAAACGTAAAATCATCAAAAACATCAATTCGTTGCTATGTGTGTCGACAATACGGGCATTATAAAAATCAGTGTCCAGAAAAGACGAAAAAGAAAATGAACGCGTTTAGTGCAGTATTTTCAACTGGAAACTTTAATAAAAATGATTTTTACGTAGACTCAGGAGCGAGTGACCATTTTGTGGCGAATAAAGACATCCTATCCAATGTTTGTAACAAACCGAAAAAGAGTGAAATAATTGTTGCGAATAAACAGAGCGTTCCAGTAGTGTGTTCAGGAGATACACAGATTACTACAGTGGTGGACAATACAGAATACGATATCCCTGTTTTAGAAGTGTTTTACGTTCCTGACCTAACTACCAATTTGTTGTCAGTTAGACGATTGGTCGCGAACGGTAACACAGTTTGCTTCGAGGAAAGAGGCTGTTATATTCTTAACTCTCAGAAGGAGGTTATAGGGAAGGCGGATTTAGTTAACGGAGTGTACAAGCTAAACATTAAACAGACAAGTTTGCTAGCAGCTGCAGCGATTTCAAGTACGAGTACAGACGTAACTTGGCACAGACGTCTGGGTCACATTAATCAAAATGACCTTCGAAAAATGAATAATGGAGTTGTTGATGGAGTGTCATTTAAAGAAAATGGGGGCAGGTTGGACAAGTCTGGCTGTGTGATATGTTGTGAGGGAAAGCAAGCGAGGCTGCCATTTCCTCAGAGTGCAAACAAAAGTAAGGAGGTGCTGGAGTTAATCCATACTGATTTATTTTATTTTTATTTATTTATTTAACCTTTATTGCACAATACAAGAAAGTACAAATGGCGGACTTAATGCCTTAAGGCATTCTCTACCAGTCAACCATTGGGTCAAACAGAAACTTACAAAATTGGTGCGGAAGAGTAAAACAGAGAGATAAAATGTCACATTCTGGAATAAATACAGCTAATTATTAATATACATACACAAATACATATACACATGTACATACATATTATATTCACATAATAAAATACATATTGTTGTACCCATGCATAACCGTTATACAGATTATGAACGTAGAACTAAATTAGAAAGGTGTTTTCGTAACTTACGTTTGAAGGAAAATTTGCTCTGTGCTTGTCTTATTGATAGAGGGAGATTTATGTGGCCCAATGGAAAATAAGTCACTTGGAGGTGCGAGATATTACCTTGTTTTTGTGGATGACTATACTCGAATGAGTTTTGTATATTTTCTTCAATCAAAACATCAAACATTCAAATATTTCAAGGATTTCCAGAAATTAGTTGAGAACCAGCAGTCCAAGAAAATTAAGGCCCTACGAAGTGATGGCGGAGGTGAGTTCTGTTCAACTGAGATGGAGAATTACTTGAAGCAGTGTGGTATAGTGCATCAGAAGACAACAGCATACACACCAGAATCTAACGGTTTATCTGAGAGATCACACAGGTCTTTCTGTGAGAAAGCACGGTGTCTTCTTTTTGATGCTCAGTTTGAAAAGAAGTTTTGGGCTGAGGCAATAAACACAGCGGTATATATAAAGAATAGGTCACCGGCGTCAGCTTTAGATCAAGATACAACACCGTATGAGAGGTGGACCGGCAAGAAGCCAAACTTAAGTCATATGCGGATCTTCGGTAGTCCAGTGATGGTGCATGTCCCTAAGCAAAAGCGCAGAAAATGGGACAAGAAAGCAACCAAGATGTTCCTTGTTGGTTATTCAGAAACCACCAAAGGTTATCGCTTGTATGATCCAAATTCCCAAGATATAGTTATAGCTAGAGATGTGATAATTATGGAAAATGCAGATGAAGCGGAAGAAAAATGTTTGGTGGAGGATAAACAAAGCAAAGAAAATGAGTGTGTGACTATAGAAGCACAGTGTAGCCAGTCTGGCAGTACATCACAGAGTACAAGTGATGACAGTGTGCATGAGGATAAGAATGATGGGACATATGTACCCAGCGAGGATGACAGCTTATATGAGCTAGAACCAGATATGACACAGGAGACAGTGCAAGAACAGCAGGAAGTACAGGACTTGCCAGAGATGTACAAGCGTGTTCGGCGTCAACCAGATTACTATGGAGGTTTTGCAAATATGTGTGTTGACGAGGTTCCAGGTGAGCATATCTCACTCACTGAGGCTGTATCTGGCCCAGAAAAAGTGCAGTGGCAAAGTGCAATGGAAGAAGAAATAAAATCTTTCAGTGACAATAACACTTGGGAGTTAGTTGATAGGCCAAAGGATGGTACAGTGGTGAAAAATAAGTGGGTATTCAAAAAGAAATTTAACAGTGAGGGTGAAGTGCGTTACAGAGCAAGACTAGTTGCAAAAGGTTTCACACAAAAGAAGGGTATAGACTTTACAGAAACCTTCTCACCAGTGTTAAGATACTCTACTCTAAGACTCTTGTTTGCCCTGAGTGTTCAACTAGATTTAAGTATAAATCACCTAGATGTACCTACAGCTTTTTTGAACGGTTTCATAAAAGAAAATGTTTATATGGAAATACCAGAATATGCAAATTTTGTTGATTGTGAAAATAAGGTACTAAAATTAAAAAGGGCAATTTATGGCCTTAAGCAGTCTGCCAGGGCCTGGTATACTAGAGTGGAAGAATGTTTGTTACAATTGGGTTATCAGAAATCTAAGTATGAGCCTTATTTGTTCATAAGATGTGAAAATGATGTCAAAGTGTACATTGCATTATTTGTCGATGATTTTTTTGTATTTTATAATTGCAAAACTTCATATGGACAGTTAAAGACTGAACTTGTAAACAAATTTAAAATTAAAGATCTAGGTCAGATCAAACAGTGCCTAGGAATGAGGGTAAATGTAAAGAAAGGCTGTATTACTGTTGACCAGGAACAGTTTGTAAACAATATTTTAATTAAATTTAATATGTTTGATTGTCATGGGTCAAGTACTCCTATGGAGGTAAACTTGAAATTGGAAAAAGATGTAAATAATTGTGATAAGAGTTATCCTTACCAACAATTAATAGGCAGTCTTATGTACCTATCTGTTCTAACGAGACCTGATATTGCCTACAGTGTCAGTTACCTTAGTCAGTATAACAACTGTTATAATGAAACTCATTGGAAGCATTTAAAAAGATTGTTAAGATACTTAAAGAAAACAAAGAACTATGGATTAGTTTATAGGAAGGATAGTACTCTTTTGCATGGTTTTGTTGATGCTGATTGGGCATCATGTACTTTGGATAGAAGATCTTATACAGGGTATTGTTTCATTATGTCGGGATGTGTAATATCTTATGAGTCAAGAAAGCAAAGAACCATAGCTTTATCAAGCTGTGAATCGGAGTACATGGGATTAAGTGAAGCTTGTAAAGAGGCAATTTATTTGCAGAACTTATTTAGTGATATAATAAAGTCCAATGATAGTACACCAATGTGCTTATACAGTGATAGTCAAAGTTCACTAAAATTAGCCGCAAATCCGTTGTTCCACAAGAGAACAAAGCATATTGATGTACGACACCATTTTGCTAGAGAGTGTGTATTAAATAACCGGGTTAAACTGGAATATGTATCAACTTCTAACATGCCAGCTGATTTGTTAACCAAAAGTCTCAGTGTAGATAAGCACTTCAAATTCTTAAAATCAATGGGCATATCTGAAGTATAGATATATACTATCTGTTTTTATGTTGTTGTTAAATTGCAGAGATATAATTTTTTTTAGATTATTTTGTTAGGAGAGGATGTTAAAAATATAATTAACAAAATAATGTCTATGGATGACTAGTAGCGCCACCTAGCTACACACACCATGTAACGTGTTTTTTAAATAAACCAGTCAGTCTGTTGAAAACCAACTTGAAGTTTTATTTGTTAATGAGCATAATCTTAGTAGATACTTTCAGATAGATCTGTTAATGCCCGAGGTTAGAGGTCGGCAGTAAACTTTTTACGATTTTTATACGGTGGTTTTATTTTGTGGCATTTGCTTATTAACATAGGATAGTGGAACGTGATATTAAACACCTGTCTGTATAATTAATTAAGTACATAGTTAAGAATGAAATTGTCTCTGGAAAAGAACGAGTCTGTTTCGACGTGTTAAAAGTAGCATTTGGATTTGGGCAGTCGCTGCCGGGCAGCCGCTAAATATGCATTTTATATGCAACACTTTTGATGCAAGCGGGCAAGCAGCTGTAGCCTTGCCTGACCCCTATTTCACGCGGACATGATTAAAAATTACTGAATTACTACCGTTTCAGGTGTCTATTGGCTATGGAAATCGCTTACCGTCGGGCGGGCTGTGTGCTCTCTTTATGCATCCACGCGTATGTACGCGTTGGTATTATGCGATGGAAATACCATACGGCAAATTAGTTCAAGTGGGGACCAAACTAAACCAGTTCTATTGGTCGATAGGATCCCTATGCGGTGTTAGTGTTGGATGTTTGGTAGAAAGTATACACACCAAAGTCGGTTAAGTGATGACCTCTCTATTACTAGAAACACTGCTATTTATACTAGTTTACATCTGTTACATTATTGTCATTGTTGATATTGGAATGTTAAAGATGAGTAATAATATTATATAGGATCCCAGATTTCCATTAGCATTAGCGGGAGCATTCCATTATGTAAGCTTTATGAACGCGTGTGGTGACACTATTAAAGGACAGAGTTATCTGGCAGTTCATAGCAGTCAAACCGGATAAAATTGTTCTGTAAAGTTAAACTGTTTTTCTCATGCCATGTCATTGCATAGCTTAGCGCGTAGCTTTTAATTCCCTCGCAAATTCCCAATAGGTACCTATGCAAAGTAAAACTAATCTTGTAAGATCCGTGAATTACATTTTCTTATTTATTAAACATTTTCACTTTTTATCAATACGTATTTACCTATCAATTATAACGCGACAACTCATATTCACACCCATTTCCCATTGTTCTATAATTGTCATCGTGTGTACACTGCCTTAAAGATAACTGATGTGAAAACTGTGAATACATCACTGAACAATAACGAATAAACACGCCATCGTTCTTGCATCAGGTACTGGTAAAAGTTGTAAAAGTAAAATAACTGAATTACTGGCGTTTCAGGCGTCCATTGGCTATGGGAACCACTCACCATCGCGCGGTCTGTGTGCTTGTTTACCAACATTTCGATAATTGAAATAAAATCGTAATGTATCGGCAATAAATAGATACCTACTTTCTTGGTGAAAACTTTTTGCCAATTGTCACTACACTAATAGTGTTTTTTTATGTTTTTATTTATAGATGACATGTTGGCGGCAAACAATCATACAGCCTGCACAATATAGCGGAAAATACTATCGCAGATGACTTTACTCTAGAACCATGTCAAAATGACAAGCAGTAAGAGATTTCTTACAATGTGATTTATAGCGTCATAGTCCTACAAAGGCCTAGGGTTCCAATTACTTAACTATACCTTATATCCTATCAAATTAAATAAAAATAACCACCAATGAGAAATCGTTTCCCTCCTAGTTATTAATTGTTAAAAGATACTAACTTTTGACAAGAATCAAATCACTAACGATTATTCTCCTTTTTGCTCGCGAATCGTATTCTACAATTAATAAATCATTCACTTTAGTGTGAAATTTCGATAAATGTTTTACGATTAAAAACGAAATTGATTTATTGTCTAGTTAGTGCTTTTTGCTATTAAACTATTCTATTAACATATGAAATAAAAATAACACTGTCGTAAACATCTCGTAAAAGATTTTCGATAATGTCCAGCCGATTCGATGCGGTATATTAGATTGAATGTGGAATCACTGCATAGTATAAAACAAAGTCTCTTCCCGCTGTCTGTAATATGTATGTTTTTTTTTTATGCTATAGGTGGCAAACGAGGTGTCGCAAGTGCGTTGCCGGCCTTTAAGGTGGGAGTACGCTCTTTTCTTGAAGGTTTGAAGGTCGTATCGGTCCGGAAACACCGCTGGCGACAGTTCGTTCCACAGTTTAGCTGTGCGAGGCAGGAAGATTCGGGAAAAGCGCACAGTTGAGGACTGCCAACCATCTAAATGTATGTAATGTATGCTTAAATCTTTAAAACTACGCCACGGATTTTGGTGCGGTTTTGTTAAATAGATAGAGCGATTCAAGAGGAGATTTATATGTATAAAACATACATTGCACCCAATAATACAATATGGTGTAGAGTTACCCAGCCTCCAATTGGTTGATTTCTATTTTTTTGAAATATGTTTTAATACCTTATGAAAAACTAGGTTTGAAATGAAATCATTATTATCGTTTATTTATTTCTTCTTTAGGATAGGATTTTTACAATACGTATATAAAAATAGATTACAAAACAACATACAAAAAGCAATACAAAACAAACACACAATTTAAAAAACCTAACGTATTAGAGTGCCGCCGGTAACGAGGCAGGGCCCAGGCTGCCGGTGGTTAGGGCCGCAAAGACCTTCGGACTATGCGCGGACTGTCCAGTATAACCGCCTTCTGCATCTGACCCTTGATCCAACCACAACTTCGTAGCAACTTAGCAAGAGCTTCTCGAGATGTTGGTTGAGACTCTTATTAAACTTAAAGGATACTGAAATCCCGAAAATGTTAGCTGGCGGTACTCGATTGTTTATATCATGACAATGTCGTTATAGCTTTCGAATGTTACCTCAGAACGAGGTGCGTCGCCAGTAATAAGGAAGAGTGATAGAGAGAGTACGATACGTTAGTAAGCGTGAGCGATTGGCATCTTGGCTACGCACGCTCTGATGTATTTTCTTTGATATTTAGATGCACGAAAACCATAAAGTGTGCCAAGTTAGCATAAGTCAGCACGTGGCAACCGTATCGCAATTTACGACTGTCCGAGAAAGCGGTGCAGGTTCATTTCCGGCCCTACACCGCTTGTTTAAAATAACGACATATGTGCCATCATCCTTGGATAGATATATTACATTTTAGTTCTGAGCAGCAAGGTGGCGTTTCCTGACTGTGTTCTTATTGGTGCGCGAGCGCAGGGGTACAGCGGATCTATCGGGTACACCCAATATCAAAGTTTATTAGGCCCCAGTTTCACTTCACCAAGGCGACAGGTGCGTCAATTGTGAGTATCATTATTACTGATATTACAGGCGTCTATGGGCTACGGGCGCTACTTACTAGTGTGCGGGCTGTATGCTTGTTTGCCACCAACAAGTCATTTGTAAAAAAACAACATTATTACCATCAAAAACGAATACTTTTGTGAAGAGCTACGACACAGGATCATTCTTACGTCAAAAACTACAGAAAATTCTGTAAAATACTATTAGATCTTGTTACAATTATCAAATAATCTTCACCAAGAAATTATCTATCTATTGACTATACATTACGATTTTATGTAAAAGAATAGAAATGGTGCCAAACAAGTACACAGCCCGCACCATGGTGAGCGGTTTCCGTAACCTATGGACACCTTAAATGCCAGTAATTCAGTCATTTTAGTTAATTCATTTGATTATTGATAAATGCAATTTTTACAAGCAAACTTTTGAGTGATCACTAGTATATAGAACTAGCATCGATAATTGAGTTTATCGATATAAGAAGTCCCTACCCGTCATGAAAATTTGCCCCATCGATTCCTGTCTGCTCATAGCAAAAGTTGAGCTGAATCTGCCAAATTCGTATATCGGCCTCTTAGAATTCACAATCGCCCTAGTGAGGGTGCCACCTGGATGATCTGGCCTAGTACCACGAAAATCGAACGATTGCGGATTTGTATGTCCATCTCTATCACACTTGCATATTAGAGTGACAAAGAGGTTTTCCCGTCAATGCCAATTATCGATGTTCGTGGTAGCCGTGCTGAGCCTTCTTGAGCCTTCGTCAAGCGATGAGAATAATGTCCAATCACTCCCCATCTGTCGCCAGTGACCGAGTTGCGAACGGGTTATATTTGTATTCATTGCCACTTTATTGGCTATTAATGGCCGTAAAACTACAAGCAACATTGGAAATCGCTTCGTCACTTTAATTGGACTTAAAAAGCTGGTTAGAGAGATTTTTAAAGTAAAATGGCAAGTTAAGGGGTGACTAGGCGCATCATGAGCATTTAATTTTAAAAATTGTTTGAATGTTTTAAGCTAACATGTTAATTTGCATTATAACTGTAATATAAATTGGTGTAACTGGTGACAGTTACTCCGTGAACATGGCGCTTGCAACATTGCCGAGATATCGGGTGCTCAGGAAAACAAACATACATGGAAAATATCCCGTTTTTAGATTTTACAATGTAAGAGTGTTTATAATTTTGCAGCAACGGTAAAGGAATAAATAGGTACCGATTTAACAGGTGTAACAGCCCGTTTAAGGTTGTAATCGGTACCTATCGTGGTCTGAGTAGAAAATATAAAAAAATACGCTAAGAACTCTCTAGTGATTAATGACTCTTAAACAGATCACTTGAATTTTTGTTACGCTTTCTACTTATAAAATTACAAACAGATTTTAATTTTAACTATAATGATCGAAAAATCTCGTCATTCCGACAATCCTCAGTAAAATGAGCTTTTTTTGCAGTTAGCTAGCTTTCGTACTTATAACTATTAGTGACGTACGCCTTCTTTTTCAAACATTTATAAACCTAAATTTATGATATTTCAACGCTCTGACCATAATTGTCATAAACATCTTAGTAGTTAGGTAAGAAATTTTAAGTTAATAAATATTTATACAATACATATTCAGTAGGCGAATAGAGATATTCTCTTCGTTGAACTTACCTGAAACAAAAAAAAACAAAATTATAAAAAAATCTGTATCTAACAGATGTCATTGCCTAAGTCTAGCTAGATCGTATCTTTATACACGTGTTTATACAGTTATATTTAAAACCAGTTAAATCTAGCACATTCCTTATTAGCCCCACGTGCAAAAAAACCTGAAAACTAAGTGCCTATCTAATACAACAGTTACTTACGATTATGTCGCATAAATTGAATTACCTACATTACATTAATGTTCACACATAATCGGTGTTCAACATACGACCTTATACGCTAGATTTAAGATTCAAAATGCATTATCACTCCTTTTATCATAAGGAAACTCCATATGGAACTTAATGGAGAAGCATTAAAGATACAAAGTAAATGAGAGTTGTGTGAATTGAATTTAGAACGTATGTTAATAGTCGTAGGGTGGTCGGCGACAGCATGTGGTTGTAGTTGTTTGGTTGAGCGAAGAAGGAAGATGATTACGCGATTGATTGCAAGTATGTCAGTGGAGATATTAGTCAGTGACGTTTTACATAGATGGGGATTCTTCACGCCAACCCGGCGTATATATGTACTCTACTTTCACAATTTTCGCACATTATAAATTTACTAAAGCGGGATTTTATAGTGTAAACTTTGAAAACTAACCTCCGACGTTTCAAGGGCGACATTGTCCCTACGGTCCCGAAAAAAGACTGGCTGACATCAACATCTTGTAGCCGCAAGCGATTTACGAACTACCCGCACTTAGTTTTGAATATGGGCCTACGCAATAAGTGTGTTGGTAAACATACTTAATATTTAATACACGACTAGAAAGCCTAGTATGGCCATAACTGTCGCGTTATAGCAATGTTTGGATTTGCAACACAGCAACAAACTACTAAGTGAGTAGCACCATTAAATGCGTTACCTGTTATATGACAATTTGCAAATGAAGCCTCCGATTCCGGCACACCCACATACTTTAAGTAAGCTATATATTTCCTTATCTACCAATACACTTATGTGGCAGTCTTATCAGCGTTTGAATAATTTGAATAATATATTTATATGTTATTTATTCGGCGGCTATTTCATTTGCATGAGCAATAAATTATATAGCTCATTTTTATTTCACCGTTACCAAATTGGTAGACATGTAAGGTGATATTATTATAAAAGATTTAGGCTTCTGAATGAGACATCAAAGTTATTTTACATAAGTTTCATGTATCAGACATTCAAGCATATTTATGTGAAACAACACTGTTGAGAATTACATTACGATCTGTTAAATATTTAAATGAAAGTGTTTTATCTTCATAACTTTGTTTTGATATGTGATTTTTATGAAATGAACATTTAATTTTTATTGCATCGGTTTCCTATATAGCGTCAAGTGTGACAATTAAGTCACTATTCACCTATCTAAATTTAAAAAATAACAAAAAATAACGCACTTAGTTTACATATTTGACCAGGCATTCATAAAGTTATAGAAAATAAAACGGTCGTACCGTAACGTATTGAATACCTTTGGTTACATTTATTTTTTGCAGCTTTAATACTGCCTTAACGTTTCACGGCAAACCTATTGACATCGTAGGACCGTTGTTCTTTATTGTCTTTAAAAGGTTAATGGGTATTTTACTATAGCGGAATTTAATGAAATATTATTATAAGATTTTAAGCTAACATGGTCATTTACACTATAATTACTATTTAAAACGAGATATTTACCATGTACATTTGTTTTAAATATTATTAACTGAATTGTTTTATCTATTAATGTAACATGATAAACACCTAAATTGTAATTTATCGCGGGGTTTTATTATTTATATTTTTTAAATTTTAATTGTATAATGATCTTCAGACAATTTATTACTAGCTTTATAAGCCCCTCTGAACATTGTAGACCAACCTTTGTTTTTGTTTTTTATTATTTTTTATATTTTTGTATTGTATAGGTTGCATAAGTAACTTTTTTGATTGATGGGAAGAATTCGCATACTCTCAGTCATCATCTTAACCCTGTGAAAATGAGTGCTGTAAAAGGCTCCAAACGTAGGGTCATCGTGTTAATAAACGCGATTAATCCGTTCTAAAGTGTATAAATTCGATGAACAACAATCGCGGAAACAGAATACCTAAATTATGTAACGTTTAATGTATTATTTCCAACAAATTAAACCAACACCTTGTTTTTTAACTTATCTTTGTGCTCTAGTCTTTTAAAATCCATTTTGAATCTCCCTTCCTTTGAATAAGGTCTAAATTGCTATAAAATGATGTTAATGGTAATCCGAGCCAGCTTTCACGGTTCACGCCGTCCGTCCGTCCGTCTGTCCGTCTCGCGTTACGTGGTCGCACGCCCTAGTTGCTGCATTGTTAATTGTAATGATAATATAGCCCTTCACTTAGATAGGGATAGAGTTTCGGTAGCGTTGTGGTAATGGTTTTAAATTAGGTGTTACAATTTTTAATACTTTTACAGCACACTAAGACTCTTCTGAGGTAAATTTTCCGATGCGAGATTTCGAGCAGTAATCCCTTTAACAATGGCCTTTGGGTTTTTTGCAGGGCTTATTATTCAATAATAATAAATAATTATTATTGGTCAATCTTACACAAATCGACCTAGCCCCACGGTAAGCTCAATAAGGCATGTGATGTGGGTACTAGACGACGATACATATAATATAATTGATATATACGTTTAAATATTTAAATACAAAGAAAACATCCGTAACTCAGAAACAAATATTTGTGATAAACACACAAATAAATGCTCTGACCAAGATTCGAACCCGGGACCTCCTGTTTCGTAGGCAGGCCAGTAAGGACTCCTAGCCTAATTGGTAGTGAACAAAGCTAGGAGGACGTTAAATCCGTCCGCTTATGAGAGACAAGGTCCTGCAGTCTAGGAACATGTTTTTATAAGCCCAACCATTCAATTAAGTCTGACAAACTTCTGGTCCTTGCCAAGAAGCGATACATTCCCAGGATGCTGTTTGAGGCCATTGAAATCAAGAAAGTTCCTAATTTCAAAAGAGAGGATGGCTTTTATCAATTTCTCAATCTTTTGCTCAATTACACATACTTTCGATTTACTTATTTTTTGTTTTATCACCTAAACGGCGAAAAGTGTGTTATTGATTAACAACCCCATATTCGCATTGCTAGTGGTGAATTCTCAAAATAACTAACTCCACTTGCTGATTAGAGGGGCGCTTGGAAACATCTACCGTACAAAGATAGTAGGTATCTTCGTACGCAAATGTTGCTATATGGTGGAGGGATTCGGGGGCATCGGGTGTGTCTTGATAGCTCAGTCGGTAGAGCAATAGGAGAGTATCCCAGCCAGAGTCACAAGTTCGAGTCTAAGGCATGAGATTTTCCACTTTCCTCTCTAAGGCTGGATTTGACCAAACTTTTTAACCAAGAGTAACGCTTACTCTTGGATACTAATGTCATAATCCCATAGTAACTTGACGTTACTATCTGAGAGTAAGCTTTATTCTTGGAATAAAAATTTAGTAAAACGCAGCCTAAGAAAGTTGGTCTTGTTCGAAGACGTTTACTGCTTAAAAATAAAATAATCTACGTTGAACCGTTGGTTTTTAGAGTCAATTACTGTTAGTACCAAGGAACGACCTACTAGGTACTAGTACCATAGCATTAAAAGAACACCGTAATTATCCTAATTGTATCAACTAGCTTGATTGATCAGCAAAACTGGAGTAATAAAGCTATTAAACTGGTATTAAGCTTTTAAAAAGGTCGTAAGAGACAGAAATGTGGGTGGATAGTGAGTTTAGGTCCTTTTGTGAATGATATGGGACTGTTTAAGAGGATTAAGTAAATAAAGTCGTAAAAATGTAATTGAACAAGTATGGCTACCGGTTTGCAGGTGCATTCTACTTTGTACTAAGGTGGGCTTGTTTGTCATTTAAAAACACTACTTATCTTGTCTGTAACGCTTTTGCCTGATTCCTCCTTGGTTGGGACTGTATATATTTATTTATATGTATATATTTATATGTAGGTATGTATGTTTTTTTTAGTTTGCTACTATAATGACTGTGCTATTTCCACTACTCTGTCTAATTTTGCAACGCCTACTGACTTTGGTTTTTTTTATTAGGTTCCGCTACCGTTGTCTGTAAGAGATCGCTTTTTAGCGATAATACCGCCTGTTGTTTACCTCTTCTTTTGTTCGCTGTATTCTCTGTATTTACTTCATTTGAGGTGTGCAGTAAAGAGTATTTGTATTGTATTGTATTTGTATTGTATGGCGAGTACCAGGGTTTGCGGGAGTTTCGGGACTTTCGGAATTTTTTATATGAAGCGCCAGTATAAGGCTCTTACCAACTTAACGCGATTCAGTTGACGACCTAAACTGAGTCACTGCTATACAACTGAGCACAGTTAAGAACCTATGGTAAGGGCCCAGGAAGCATACCCTACTTACTACTATAGCTTTTTTTTAATATATATTGGGACTGCATGTGTTGTCCACGTCCAGACGTTATCCTAGATATTTGTGAGGTACATTGACTTTGTTTGTTACGGCGATGCGTTTTCAATAATTATATCAGATCAGTCAGCACAGTGTAGAACGAACCAAATAATCTACTACCAAGTAGTCTAGCGTCGTATGTTTTTCATTTTGCCTTATTGCCGCAATAAACATGCTTGCTTGTCCTCATCAAGTGCTATTGTGAACTTTACATTCAGCTCCAGATTTGCGAGCTTACTTACTTACTTGCTTAAGTCCCCGGGTAATGGGGATATGTGGTAGTAAAAGAAACAAGTACCACTGGAAACTGTAGTATGAATATAATTCTTCATTTCAATGGAGAAGTACGAGCTTAAGCCTACTCGAATGGGGAGTTCCAATGAATACTATATAATATTAAGACATTTCAGCGATTTTTAAGAAATTTTAAATTTTTTTAGTAAAGAAAAAATTTAATAATTTATTTTCTTCTGCAAGGGCTCTTTTAGAAGTTTTTTTTATAAATGTTTATATAAGTATGTTATTTTATAGCCCTATCAACAATCGAGAAAGTGGTACTACTACAAATAAGCACATGTTAATAAGCCGTTAATCTATTTACAGTACATATGGTGCTACATTACCGCACTAGTGCGGATAATGCGCACTTTATGTGCCTGCGTCAAAAATTAAAATAGCCATAATATGTATTGTAAAACGTCGTACGATACACGTGCGAATAGGTAATTCGCAACTCGTGTCGATTTAAAACACCCCCTTCGGTCGTGTTTTATTCTATCGCTTATTCTATTCGCACCTGTATCGTAATGTACTATTATCGTTAGAGTTGTGGGTCCATGCCTGGCTTGCCATAACGTGTTCAGTATTTTATTGAGTTAGTTATATTTTTTCTTTCTTTCGTCCGGTATTTTATGATAAGGACATAAATGCACTGTTTATTATGATTAAGTCATGCCCATTCCCAGTCAATAATGACTCGCAATAGAACCGGCCGGGACGTGACGGGACGGGACGATCTGTCAGTTTCTATAGAAAACGTCACGTGACCCATAATTTGATTATTTCTATAGAAATTCACAGATCATTAGTCCCGCTCCGTCCGGTCCAGGGTGAGTCATCCTCACACTGAATTGCCTCAGATGTTTTTTCAAGTAATTATATATTGTAACCGGCAATAATATTTAAAAAAACGGGTAAAACGTATTTTTATTACACGTGACATGTTTTGAGTGCATCGGGCAGTCATAGTCGAACAGACTGATTTTGTCACCTCCGCGGTTCAGACAGCACTACTTAATAGCGACCGGCGTTTTTTCTTTGAACATTATTGTCAGTAGGTATCACTAACGAAAATTTAAATTGTATGTAACCAGCATGTTTCATCTCAACAAACTTGTTCTTTCTTGTGAACGAAATAAAAATGTTATGGCTACAATTAAACGCCATATTCTGACATTTAAGCACTTCGAATTCACACTTATACAGTCATGACTCGCTTAATGTTTTCATAAAGACGAAATCAACAATTAAACATTTGAACGCTTTCTTGTGCCTGAAGTATTATAATTAAGGATCATTAAACACAGTATATTTAACAGCTACAGCCAACCAATTGGAACCCTAGGCCACTCTAGAACCAAGTCAAAATTACACGCCGTAAGAGATTCCTGACAATCTGATTTATAGCGTCACCATGAGATAATCCTACAGTGGCCCAGGGTTCCAATTGGTTGATTGTACAACTGCACTTGTGTCATCTGGCATTATTCAGTAAAAATTTATATTTTTTTAATAATAAATACTCAATTATCTTCGTCAATGATATGAAAAAGTTTTCTACATATCCTAAAAACCAAAAACTTTTGTATGACAATGTGCTGTGTCAATGTGCAGAACTACCTCAAAATACAAATAGGTACGAATAATTTATTTCCTTGAACAAAACGATAAACATAGGTTACAAAATTAGGCACTGACATAGGAAAAAGTTATTAAACAATTGTAAAGCACGAATCAAATAAAGTATTAAATGTTTTGATTTATGTTTTTTTTTAAGTAGTCACACTACTCAGTATATCATATATAAATTATAAATTGAAAGAGATCGATGTCATATAAGTACTACAGAAAAAGTGACCAAGGCCCCCGGTGAGCAGGGCTGAGATCGAACCAGCGACCTCATGTTTTCTCTCTCTATCACTCTTCCTTATTTATGGGACGACAGTTGAGTTTCGTTCACGACTGAGCGTTAGCGATTGGCATCTTGACTACGCACGCTGACGCTGGTATTAGGTAGTCCTTTATTGTCAGTAGGTTGGTCATTCTGTGCCCATAGGGTATTGGCACAGAATGACCAGAACCTATAAAAGAAGGAATTTCATTATAAAATCAATAATTAAACCTGCAACCACGGCCCATATCAATTTGCAATAAACAATTCTGCTAATCGTCTCGGCCTACAGCCATCGAACTACAAATATCAATAGCGACCTTAAATCCATTAGCATATAATCTATATTGCATTGCATCTAGTTATTAATATGTCATATAAATTCTCTATTTTATTGTTACTAGTACAAAAGTTCTCCTTGGAAATTAGTTGGGGCTGTCGTGCGATTTTCTGCCTTATACGCTTGAAATAAGGCGTGCTTTGGTTTGAAGGTGTTATGTGTAATTTGTCGATATTAGCTGAGGCTCAGTTGCATGCAAATAAGTTGCGTGTACGCATGTTTGTTCGAAATTGCAGTCGTGGTACAGTTTGCTTTATTCCTGATATGCCATAACATCTTCTACGCTATAAAAACTAAAACGAGAATCTGCAGGATGTTCTTGAGCATTTGCTTTAACTTCGTCATGTGGCTTGGTATAATTAAGGAAACAGAATGGCAAAATTAGTTTTATTAAATTCGTAAGTTTTTATTTTTTTAATTTCTCATACAAAATAATTACATGTTGCATAAATCGCTAATGTAAAACGGGCATTAAAATTAACTTTACCAAGAAAGTGACAACCATGACATATCAATGTCATGTCGAATACTCAGACTCCGTTTACGAGTACACACTTGCAAATACCATGTGAGATAAAATTATATTAGTAGTGGTTTTCTAAATGGAGCTAATTTGAATACTAGTGTCTTTGAGAAATTAACTTAATTTAAGCGAAATAATGCACCGTTGAATTTAAAGCAATTGCTGAAAAACACGTGTATGTTAGGTATCACTAGCTTGCCTATATCTCAAGCTATTAAAACCGCCGAGGACAGAAACATTTGGATAAGCATGGTGCTTAAAGCAGCAAATCTTTGAAGCTAGACACGACCTTCAGCAATGAAGATGCCGACTGAGAAGCTTCTTCTTCTGTATATGTAAGTAAATGCAAAAACTCTCCCATTGCAGTAAGTACTAAAATTGAGGGGGGATTAGTTTGAACATTGGAAATGTGACAAGATCATTTGGTACCTACCATTGTTCCCAGCCTACTAGTACTCCTACAGTTTAGCTTAGTGATCCAAAAAGTCTTAGCCTCCGAAACGACAGCACGCCTATCCCGAACCAGTGCGGTTTCCTGCCATGAAACGGCATCAAGCTCACGCAGATTCGCCCCCATGACGTTGCACCAGCGGTACCTGGGACGCCCTAAAAGGATAATACAATCGGATGTATGTGCGATGGTCTACCGCCAGCATTGAAGAAACTCAATTTCGAATCTGCGTCTTGGAATAGCTAAAGCTGCTTGATCGAAGTGGCAATACAAGCGTCAGAGAAAGACAGTATGACTCTCTCCGCCTATGCACGAATGAGAACAGGTCCTGGAAACCTATTCCAACGTATCTAAGTGACATTTCGATGCGAACTTCCGTGGAAATGTTTAATATGACATGATAATGACGTAGGATAGAAGTGGATATGTCAAATGCCAGTTTAGCACGTTCGAATAGGTCTTGGGTAAAATTATAGATACAATTTTTTGTTTGTTTTTCTTTTCTTCACTTCAAAAGCGGCCGGGGTGAATTATTCCTTTACTTGAAAAACTAATGATAAATGCAGCCGTTTCGATCCTCTGACTGTACCTTGGGCATCTAACGCTCTGTGATTACCTGCGCTCGCGCCGGAAACCAAGACTTTTCTCTTTTTAACCATGCACCGACCAACATGGCGGCTCCTGTGCAAAGCTCCGCTTTTGCTCAATTTTAATATTTATCGCAATTAAATACACCATTTTGACGTGCTCCTTTATAATAATGACAATAATGATACCACGGAAGAATAACTAAAGCATGGAAGTAGTACAAAAACTGTCAAATGACAACAGTTTGGAGCGGCCTTGAAACTGGCAGTGGATTTCGACTAACCTCGACTAATTTCGACTAATGTCTTAAGACTAACCTAATAATGTGCGTCTTACGACATTTGAAAAATCCACTATCAAAATATGTGACTAAGCTAAGTTGTTGTACCTACAGAATCGGAGAAATAACAAACATATATACATCTCTTTGTGACACTTCCTTTAACTTGGTGAAGAAGTGAAGGACGGGTATCTGACTGATGTTCTTAGTTTTGACGGGGGGCTTGAATAATAGTTTGCTATTCCGCCAAATGTGTACTCGTACTGTCGCTAGTACTTGTATACGATTATCTGCAATTAGAGTTTCGTTTGTCATGTAGGAATGACGCAGCCACAGGCAAAGAAACAATTGGTTTTGCCCTTCCGAAAAATTTGGAAATTACTCTGATTACACACACCTACAACTCGATTCTCACAATCTGTCTAACTTAGAGGCAATGAAGCATCATTGTTATAGGAGAAGAAATTAAAGATACAAATTATCTCCCGACTGAATAAAGGTGTGTGAACAATAGCGTTTTTACCGGTGGCGGTTATTTTCTTTTATTTTTTATTCGCGTGCGCCGCGATAAAAACGCTGAAAGAAACGCTAGTGTACGCGCCCTATGGATGGATATTTTTAACGTGTCTATGGGCATTTTCAAAAATAGGGCACCATTTTAATTTTTTTTGAAAATATAGGAAGTTTTGGGTTTTTTATAACCAGAATCACGAGCACTATTGATTTAAACAAAGAAAAAGAGTGTCCCGTTTTTTTGGTCAGCTTTGTAACGCATTTTTTCATACATTTCGTATGGGCCGTTACAAAACTGACCTTTTTTTTTGTATGGAAAATCGAGGAACAACTTTGTTGAAAAATGTGCAGTTTTTTCTGAAAATGCCCCTATACCTTACCGATTTATTAAGCCCTAGCGAAATGTTTAGCCAAATCCCTCGATAGTTTGCTCACTGTGGAACGTATCGTATATAAGCAGCAGTGGTTGTGGTTATGTGCAATGTCGAAAAGTTAAAAGCCTGTTACATGCCTATCCACGCAACAAACCGGCTTTAAGCTTCTGTTCCAAAAACCATGTAATCCTTGATCCAACTTAAACACTGGTATCGCTACACGAATCTTCTCATTAAATCTCCAGCCAATACATTATCGACTTTATTACTATACCCATAAGTGTTTTTTTATTACCTGTTTACCCGTTTTGTGATAATGACATTGTATTGCTTGAAATTCGCTAAAGGTTGGATACCTGGGTCGTTCTTCTTTTGACTTTTTCGTCATGTATAAAATTACATTGAAATAATAAACCAGCTTTTAAGGATGACTCACAGTAGTCCGTTACGTTCCGATCCGATACGGGACGATCTGTCAGTTTCTATAGAAAGTATCACGTGATAGCTCGGAGCCCTCGGACGTCACGTGACTTTATGTATAGAAACTGACAGATCATCCCGCATTCGGATCAGAACGAAACGGACTACTGTGAGTCATCCGTTAAACGTCCCACTGCTTGGTAGTGGGCACAAGCCCTCTTTCGAGCACGAGAGAGATTGAACTATAGTCCCCACGCCGCTGGCCCAAAGCGACTGAAAAAACTCAGTAATTTGTTTGATGTAGACTGCCTGTTTGATAGTTATTGACCGAGTGAGTAAAGCGAGCGAAGCGTCGTTTCAGCTTGGGCAAAAATGCTTTCGTGTCTGTCCATTTGTTCATCTCCACAGGTCGCATTTAGCAACCAATTCTTGTGAAATTTTGCATACAAGTTTGTTAATTACATACATTTGTCGATTCAGTTTTTGGAAATTTTCAAAATAGTGGGAATTGATACAAAGGTCCTGAGCGCCATATTTTCGGTAACGTATTTATATTTTCAGTAGTAAGTATTCTAGAAAATAATATGACAGAGAGAGCTCTTTTCAGCGGAGACAGGCTTTCAATTGGCCAGTCCGTTGCAGTGTTTTAAGTAAAAAAATGTAGGTACAAATAATGAGAAAAGGTGAAGGTCATATAGGAAAAACATATAAGGGATTAATGTAGGCGGACAGAGAGCGATTGTTAGGTCAAAAAGCGATGGATGATTTGTGTAAAAGAGGAAATTAAAAAGAGAGGTGGGGCGCATCGGGGTATGACAATAGGCGTGACATGTTTTGACTGCATCGGGCAATCATCGTCGGACAGACAGAGTGGTGTTGTCATCGGGGTGCACTCTCCACCACTCGGTCTATTCTACGATGACTGCCCGATGCAGTCGAAACATGTCACGCCTATTGTGATAAAAATACGTTAGTGTTAACCGTTTCAATTTAAATCGGTAAATTTTCAAAGCAGAGACACATTTGTCACTAAAAACGAAGAACGACCCACCTGATTTTTACCGTGGTTTTAATATCGGTCTGAATATCATGTTGAAAGTTTTATTCTTGCTAAGTTATGTATCTTTGCATCTGGGTGCATCGTAAACTGTGACAAGATTATGGAGATATCGTTTTGTATTATAAGCCAAAATGGGATGTTGTTATGGCTCATTGTGTCATTTGTGTCCTAATTTGTGAAATGATATCGGCGTGGTAAAAAGGAAAAATTTGAATATTATTTTGGGTATTTCAGGGTCAAAACATCGAACGGGTCTCGACTAAGTGTGATATGAATTTCTACTGAATAAGGCTAATTGTTTTATATTTGGTTATGATATTCTTTTCAATATTGAATTTCCAATTTAGATTCAGGTAGTTAAGTACCTACCGTATTTTTCTCCGTTTTCGTTATTGATAATAATTATCTCCCAATTTCGTTCAAAATTCCAATTGTAGGTACCAATACCAATATGATACCAATTGCAATGTAAAAGCTAACCGCACATTGATAAGCCTAAAAGAGTTTTCTTTCAGGAAACAATAATGTATACTACTATTACTACTTCATAAAGCCTTGCATGAGACCAGGAAAAATAATAACTAATATTTAAAACGGGATAAATACCACGTATGTTTGTTTTATTGAGCACCGGATATTTCGACACTGTTGCAAGCACCGAGTTTTTAGTTGTGAATAGAGGTATGGTCACAACGGATGCATATCGTTTACTTGCGATAAGAGGTAGCTGTTACTCGTATTACCACGCAGATTGCAGCAATTGGTGGACTGTACCTCAAAAATCCTGAGTGACTTAACATACGAGTAAGTGCCCATTAGACGACGGGGTCGCTTGAAAGGGCGAGAAGGGTCTATCAGACTCTATTAAAGCGCCTCTGGCTTTAGTATCGAACTATCCCTGATAATATCGGAAAGGGGATAATTATCTGTATGGGTGTATTAGTCAACTTTGAAGCCTTTAGTTTTTGTATCGAACTACAGGGTGGCCCAGTTTTTATCATTAGTTTTCTATCGTTTCACGAATTATACTGTATTTATTAAAATTTAAAACCGCAATAATTGTTGACTAAGTAACTCGAATCGTTTTTAAGCTAACATGGTCATTTGCATTATAATTAATATTTGAAACGGGATAATTACCATGTATGTTTGTTTTATTGAGCACCCGATATTTCGACACTGTCAGTTTACTCCGTGAACATGACGCTTGCAATAGTGGCTCAATAAAACAAACATAATTTGTTGGTAATTATCCCGTTACAAATATTAATTATAAATCGAATCGTTTTCAAAATATCCGCGTTAGTCTGAAATTTTGTTAGAACGAAATTGTAGTAAAAAATACGCATTTCATGACCTTGTGTACCTACTTCAAAATATTGACCGTCCCGCCCCATCCCATTCTTGTTTGAGTCATCCTTTAAGAATATATTTACTATGTTATGTCAAAGTATTTTTGGGCCAGCCTGTACCATCGGGATTAAATGGGACTATTAGACAAATCGCTAAAGTGCCCTCAGATTTCGTCCCTTGTGGTAAAAGGGGAATTTAGTAAAGTAGCCTGCGGGAACATAGCTTAGGTTGGCAGAAAGTTTACTCTTGTAAGATTTAGGTAACAAAAGAAAATGGTTGTTCTGATATAAATAAAATTAGGCCCTCTTGCACCGGCTAACCCTGAGCCAAAAACACGGAGTTAAGCTGTCAAATCCCATACAAAAAAACGCGTAACTCCGGGTTATGTGGCTAACCCTGGGTGGTGCAAGTGGCCCTTAGATTTATAAAAAATTAAACTGACTTTGGAATATTCAATCATTAGCATTCTTATATTTTTTAAATATGAAAGAGACTAACTGTGTTTTTGCTTTTCTATCAGTTTACTTTAAAAATGTACTATCGAGTTAAACGAGTTCGAATTCGAGTTTCTGAATCTGAATTCAGAATTGCATGGGCAGTTTAACTATCAATGAATTCATTCATAAATTGCCCATGCACTTTTGAACGCGCCTGTGCCTACATTTAGCTTCAAACTGAAGACGGATGACGAGTAGGTTGAAAACTATCATTCTATTTAGTCTGTCAGTTAAATTATCCAAAATTATTAGACAAGTATTTTTTCCTCTTTCAAGTTCCATAAAATTGACGAAGATAAAGAGTATTGCTTTTGCTTCGGATAAAGTGGGGGCTTGGGACGTCACTACTAGGTAAAAACTGTAGCTAGTTGAGACGTCACGCAAAACTTGCATGCATTGTATTTTCTTTATTTTTTATTTGACGAACAAAAGAAAAAAATCGTGTAAAATGGCGGTCTATCCAACTTGCAAACAATGTAAACAAACCGCCATATTGATCGTTATAATATCACATTTAAATTATAAATTGAAAGAGATGTCATATACTACAGAAAAAGTGACCAAGGCCCCCGTTGAGCGGGGCTGGGAACGAACCAGCGACCTCCTGCTTTCGCGGCAGACGCCCTAACCACTGGGCTACCCGATCACGCCCAGCCCCGCTCAACGGGGGCCTTGGTCACTTTTTCTGTAGTATATGACATCTCTTTCAATTTATAATTTATATATAGTAGTGTAATTGATGACCAATGGCGTGAAGCGTAGGGTCAAGGTAGATGGGCAGGATATCCAATATGTCGACGAATACATTTATTTGGGCCAGATAGCATCCTTCGAAAACAGGCAGTGCAAAGAAATCGATCGACGCATCGAAAACGCCTGGAAGAGCTTCTGGTCCATGAAGTCGCTGATGAAGGGCAACCTTCCACAAGCACTAAAGCGTAAACTCGTCGACATGTGTATCCTACCTATCCTAACCTACGGCGCCCAAACTTGGTCATTGACGGAAGCCCAGAAGTCTCGACTAAAGATTTGCCAGCGAGCCATGGAACGCAGCATCCTAGGAGTCCGAAGATTTGACCGAATTAGGAATACCGAGCTGCGCTCTAAAACTGGTATAACAGATGTGGGTGTAAAGGCCGCCAAGCTAAAATGGGATTGGGCTGGACACATCTGCCGAATGCACCCGGAACGATGGGCCAAATTAGCTACAGACTGGATCCCAGAAGGTGGTCGGGACAGAGGCAGACCAAAGAAGAGATGGCGGGACGACCTGGATGCCTTTTCTAGCGACTGGCGAAGACATGCACTTAGCCGTGACGGGTGGAGGAAGAGAGGGGAGGCTTTTGCCCAGCAGTGGGACACAAAATAGGCTATTAAAAAAAAAAGAAAATATAGTAGTGTGTCTACTTAAAAACATGACTCAAAACATTTATTATAAATAATAAATGATTTAATTCATGCTTTACAATTATATCACATTTAAGTTTTTAAGGAAATTTCCAAGATTAACTTATTTATCTTGTGTTTTGTATGTTACGATAATACGACCGTTGCAGTAGTGAATCGTTTCAGTGGTGTTTGATGAGGCAGTGTGAAAATACAAGGAGAAACAGTGACAAAACATGTGATGCCTTTTGTTTAAGTAAGTTCCATTGACAACGATTTTACAATATTTTTAAATTTACAGACGGAATAGTTTTTATTCGTCGTTTAGCCTTAGCTGTTTTAATCTGTGACATCTTATCGTTGGATCTAGAATTCATACACTTAACAGCGTCGCGACACATTAGCCAACTATCTTTTCGGGAAGAGTAGAATCAGCTGCAACAGTAGAATAGAATAGAATAGAATAGAATAGAACAACATTTATTCAGACAACACATCATTACAGAAGCACATTTACACAGAAGATAAAGAAGAAGTATACATTGTAAAGTGATGTGAGGCTGAAATGGTCTCCACTCAGCATTGCAGTTGACACGACTAAGCGTTGTCAACGGCGCTGGTTTTCTGCGGAGCCAGCGAGGTGTGCGGGATAGCATACTGCGCGACTTGTGTGTCAGACAAACAAACATAATACATTATCAAATAAAATAAAAATAATTACATAATACAACAATAAGGGTACCTACATTATACATATATATATATATATATATTTATTCATATATACCTACATTAATTTATTATTTAGTGGTCGGTAACTACAAATCGACTTCGGGACTGAGGATTAGGAGAAGAATATCTGGAGACTGGTGCTTTAGACTGGTGTTATAGGAAACGACGCCCTTAGGCAGCAATACCTTGATCAGCCAATAGGTGTGTTTTCAGTAGACGACATGTTGCAACATGTAGTATTAAAAAAAAATAAGGTAAAGTGGAAAAAGTGCGGGCGGGACTCGAACCCGTGACTCTGGGTTACATGCCCATCGCTCTGCCAACTGAGCTACCGAGAACACACCCGTGGCCTCGAATTTCTCCACCACATCCCTCGTGCGGGACGGGACGACCTGTCAGTTTCTGTAGAAAACGTCACGTGACATCCGAGGGCTCCGAGCTATCACGTTATTTATATAGAAATTGACAAATAGTCCCGTCCCGCCCTATCCCGTCCTAGTGTCAGTCATCCTTAAAAGATCTCTTAGCAACATCTAAAGTAAGAAAGTACTTCTTAAGGATGACTCACACTAGAACAGGACGGGACGGGGCGGGACGGGAAAATCTGTCAATTTCTATAGAAAGCGTCACGTGACATCCGAGGGCTCCGAGCTATCACGCGATTATTTCTATAGAAATTGACAGATTTTCCCGTCCCGCCCTGTCCCGTCCTGTGGCAGTGTGAGTCATCCTTTGATCTGCAAACGGAGACTCAAGTTACATTGAGAATTCACCACAATGCGCTGCCTTATAGTTACAACTCACGTCGCTTTTAAACTTATGTATGTATGTGTGAAATATAATTTGATATTTGCCAGTTACTTTTCAATTATAAAAACCATCGTCAAACCTTTAACATAATTAGTAGACTAGCGCTTACGATATACGACCAAGTCTACAATTTTATAATTGAAAGAAAAATGGAAAAATTGTCCGCGTCGAGCGGGATTTGAACCCACGACCTCTCTGAACACCGGTCAGATCGCTCTGCCAATTGAGCTATCCACGCCCAATCGACCCCTGCGAATGTTTCCACTACTTCTTTCATTTGGTTATCGGCCTTAGGGAGACCCGTAGCGACATCTACCGCAAATTGTAAATTTCGTTTGCAGACGCCTCTGCTTAATACAAAATTAATTTACGGCTAAGTCGTTCTAAATATTTATAATACCTATGACGAAACACAGTGTCTTTATTTCTAGACAAACCAGTGGCAAATCTCCACCCTTCCTCATCCAACAGCATTTCCTATAAACAAGGTTGACTATATGGCATATTAACTCCCACACGGAGTAAGACTTCTGTACAGTTAACTAACTGTTCATACATTCATGGTCTTTATAACAATGAAATACGGTTGAAAATGTGGCAGTTTGTGTGAAAACTACGTTTGCGTGTTTTCGATCGGTCTTAAGGCCCTACTGCATTGAAATTTCCATCGTTTATCGAGTATAGCGGTGAGTCGCGTATGCGAATAAATTCCTTCGACGTCGTTGCGAGGATCATAAAAATTACGATATTTCTTAGGACAGCATACGCTGCACCGCGTATAACAGCGAAACTCCTTACCAATATTAGTGTTTTGTGTGCATCAGAGATGACGAGATCCGAAGAAGAACAAAAGTCAAAAGTAACTAAAAGGAAGAGAGGTATGGGCACAGCTGATGCATATCGTTTAGTGTGGTAGGGCACAGCACAAAGAATGTCGTCTCGCTCAAATATGGAGCAGAGCCCATCTGGGGAAGTACCTCCACCTTACAGAAAACTGCAGTTTAATAACACTAGACCCTACTCATAGTGTTGTGTTTCTGTTGGTATGTTCGCCAGAGCTCCAAGAGGATTCACTGTGTTCACAGCTGGGGACCCACGGAGTAAAGCTTGCCTTTAGCTGTCAAGACAGCGAATCCTCCTTCTTTTTAAGGGTCGGCAACGCGCATGTAACACTACAGGAGTTGCAGGCGACCATAGGCTACGGTAAGCACTCACCATCAGGCGGGCCGTATGCTTGTTTGTCACCGTCCATAAAAAAACTCAAGGAATCGCTAAACTGAAGTGGCAATGGGCTTTGTGCTTACTATGAGTTGCACGTGGCCGTATTTAATAGTGACTGCGGCGTTTGGGGGTGTCCGTCTCGCGGCCAGAGTAATAGTAGGAGCGAGACGAACATACTTACGAGCGCCGCAATCGCTATCGAATACAGTTGCGTGCAACTCATGGGCACTAGGGCATTCACGGGATTTTTTGTGTGGACAATACCGTATGGATATATTGCCCGGAGAACTGATGACCGGTGGAGCCAGCGAGTTCTTGAGTGGCGACCACGCAGCGTGGGGCACCCACAAGATGGACGGATGACCTGGTAGAGGTCGCAGGAATCCATTGGATGCTCAGCGTACGAACGATCGATGTAGCATTCTCTGGGAAGGGCTATGATGCCTGAGCCACAGAGGTGACAACACTACTCCGTCTGGTCCGACGATGACTAGTTGACTACCAGATGCAGTCGAAACATGTCACGCCTATTGTGATAAAAATACGTGAGTTTTACCCGTTTAAGTTTAAAATAATAAATAAAAATAAAATCCGTTTATTTCAGACAACAGTAGTCCATACATTTTGTTAGCGTTAACTTAAAATTTTAAATTAAATTAAATTGTTAGTACCGTTACATAAAACGGACGTTACGTTTAAGTTTAATTTAGTTATTTAATTGATTTTAATCCTTATTGCACAACTAGAAAATTACAATTATACAAATGACGGACTTAATGCTATGAAGCATTCTCTCCTAGTCAACCTTCGGGCAAAGCAGAAAGTATGTAGACGATTTTAATGTCAGTATGACTCACAAAAACTTGGATGGAGATGATATTTTTCTTTAGTACCTATATGATTTAAGTTATTTCGTTACTTCTTTAACCCATCATTTGTAAATGTCCATCAGGATGAAAATACCCTTTGACCCAATCTTTGTATTATTTACCTAACCAGAATGATTAGGACTAGTTATTGAACGCCGAGGAGGCTAAACCTCACGACCATTCCTATTTTTTATCAAATTAAGGGTAACAAATAATATTTTCAGTCCTCCGGCCGGTAAGCGCCACTTTACGCAAAACAAAATTGCCGCCTACCGGCTCCGTCGGGCAGAAAAATAGTATACAAACCTCGGCCGTTAAATGGGAAAGCCTCGGATCACATGTTAGTCGACCTCGGCTTCGCCTCGGCCGACAATTACATGGGATCCGAGACATTTCCCACTAAAACGGCCTTGGTATGTAATCTACTATTCTTAGTATTTGCCATGACGGTTCTAATCCAACATGCACCCAGTCCTCATGAGGCTACGTCGTGAATAGCCCAGATCGCCGATACTGCCCACGCGTGGGCTGAGGAATGTCAGATTGCAGCTAAACTATTACCGGTGAAGCGGTGAAAGGCAAGGAGACTTCTGTATTTACGGAAACCTATTAATCACTGGTACGATTCATACAGCCGTAGCTACTAGACGTCACCCTTATTTTAATTGAAATTAGAGTTCAATAAAAAATTGCGCGGCGCGGTGGCGACCGCGTACCGGAAGTCGCAGCGTGAGTAGGCCCCCCGCAAGGTGGACTGATGACCTGGTGAAGGTCGCAGGAGTCCGCTGGATGCGGGTGGCGCAGGACCGGTCATTGTGGAAATCTTTGGGGGAGGCCTATGTCCAGCCAGCAGTGGACGTCTTTCCGCTGAAATGATGATGATGATGAAAAAAATGCGCTGCAATAAATAAGAGTGCATAGCGAACAATGTAAAACCAAGCTTTTTACAGTCTTTTTTTCGCTCCTGAGTCAAGATCAGAAGAAACTTTTGTCGCAATATTCGGTTTTTAGTGATTTAGATCCTCGGTGGAGTAGTTTGTCCAGGAGTGGATGTTACTGCTGAAGAAAAGCTCATTTAAAACCAATCAAAGTTTTTTAAAAGTAATCAATGAAGTATACGTAGTTTTATTAATAGTGTTGATATAATATGCTTGTAGTTAAAATTCGAACATAAGGTATCCTCTGGGGCCGTCCCATTCGTTTTTCGTCAAGTTATTAAATTCGTCCGGGAAAGAAGAATTTCTTTCATCATTTTCGTGGGTAGTCTTTTTCATCTTTGGTAAACTTTGTTGTTTGTCTTTTTATTCCGGCTTATGTTGGTATTCGTCAACATCTTTGGGAAGGTTCGATGTCAGTCAATATCTTTTATTGTCTCATTCTTTATTCGTTATGTTGTTCTCGCTTCAAACATCAGCAATTACATAGAATAAAACCTTGAATTGTCCCGGTATATTATTTATTTTATTTATTTATTAAATAATGAATGAGACTACAAAAAACATAGACTACATCGAACACGCCCAAAGAAGGTAATGAGTTAATGACCAATACCGAATAAGCCGAAATAAGAAGAAGACATAAATTATAAATTCAAAGAGATGATACTACAGAAAAAATGACCAACGCCCCCAGTGCCCAGCCCAGAAGAGGACATAAAACAAAATTTACCATAGATGAAATAGACTACTCACGAAACTGACGAAAGAAGAAAATGAAACGACCCAAGACGGTATTGAACGTAAGGTTTTTGAAATTAGGAAATAATGTAATTATTGGAGCCCTAGAAAGCAGAAGCATCTTCAGAAGGGCAGCTAAGGATAAAAATGAATGACAATTTTATGCCCTCTCTCAATAATCTTTAAATTACACATCTTAATTATGTTCTTCAGATGACTAATCCCTTGATACACATCGCACTTAACCTCGCCTGTCTGTCTATCTGTCAGTACGTCTGCTACCCGCAGCATTACGCTAAGCCCCGCGTCAAAGCTCTAATTTCGCGTGAAATTAATCTTATTCCGAGGAACTTTTACAAACTCGTATTAAAGTGTGTTTTTAAAATGGAGCCTTCTGAAAAGGGAGTAAAGTTCAAGTTTGAAAGAAGATGCTAGATGGATTTACCTCTGAAGAAATGCAATTTCGTCTTAATGTAGGTTGAAAAATCGAGGAACGAAGCTTGACGAAGCTAAACAAGTAAATCAATCGAAGCTTTTAATATAGACGGAGATTTATTACGAAAGCTACTGAATAGACTTTTTCTTAGGGTTCCGTACCTCGAACGAAAAATCGGCAACCGTATAGGATCACTTTGTTGTCCGTTGCTACGTCCGTCCGACGTCCGTCTGTCTATCAAGACCCTTTATCTCGGGAACGCAGTACGAAGTTGAAATTATTACGACATACACAAACCCGCGGTCCCTTGAAGCTGTGAAAAAATTAAACCTCTACATCAACGCAACCAAAAGATACGGCCGTTTATGTTGCGTTCCCCATACATTTGCAATGGGAATCAAAATGAATAGGGTACATCCCGTTGACCTAGAATCACGAAATTTGGACCCATGGACCTAAAGTTTCGGTACTATGTTCCCAGGCTCATAAATTTATTACGTTTTAAAATATAAAATAATGTTGTATTTTTTTTTATTTGAAACTATCATTTGCTTGTAATGGTCTTCTCGTATAGATCTGATAAGGACGCTAATGAACACAAATTGACAGTCATGTCACTATGTCACCATAGGTGACATATGGACAGACCGTACTCTAAGGATGTGTCAAAACAATTGACATGTGAATAGAAATTTTCCATTAGTACAATTAGGCACTTGATTTGAATATCCGGTTGTTAGTTTTGAAAAACTTAAGTGGTTTTTGGGAACCGTTTAAGAACCGAAAGATGTCATATACCAAATTAAAAAAAAAACAGCTCCATCGAAGGCCCAGTCGGGCATCGAACCTGGATCTTCAGTTTCAATTTTATTTGTTTAAAAAAATAGTCATGTTTTTTAAAGTTACGTATATAGAAGGAAATCGACGCCGGTGGTTATTTTTTTTGTGAATTTGAAATGGTAATAATTAAAAAGGTCCGATTTGATATAATGTTTATATTCGATTTGCATTGAATTTTTCTTACAAATATCATTAGGTAGTAAGGAAAATAGTACCATTACCTATTTTCAATCAATTCCAGACAATACCACAATTTAAATGAACTAACGGCATTGAACCGAAACATAATCAGAAACAAATGAGTGGGTAATGTTGAGGCCATGAATCTAATTACTGATGGAAATTGATTTCGAATGAAATTGCTCTAAAACAGACATACGTTTTTTTTGGAACGACCCTGTATCCACTGTAATGGACGATACGGTAAAAATAATTCGTTGAAGACGTGTCTGCTCGCTAATTTAACATTTATTTGAGACATTCGCGATAAAATTATGTGTTATAGGTAATTAGGTACAATTATTTATAAATTCATAGCTTCTTCTAAATAGAACCCTTTTCATGTGGAAGTCCATTATCAAAAATCTTTAATTTAAAACTAGCATCTTTGGCTTTTCTGTTGAAATAAACGAACTGCTCTCATTGGTATTTATTCCAGTAATTTATAGACACGGAGATTGGCTTTAAGCTTATCTAGATTAAGTTTATAATTGACAAGTTTATGATTTTCTAGTTAATATTTTATGACAGTTACCGATCAGACCAATCAGGAGAGAAAACGGAAACCCAGTAATAACACGCCTCTATTGCAGCTTTCAATCTATATTTTCGTATACCAATATTTAATTAACACTACGTCAGGCACAATACGTCTAATAAACCTTTTCTTTTAAATCTCATGCACTGCATTTACTGTATGTTAATATGGCGAGCTGTTACTGCCCAGTGTTAATTATATACATTGCTTGATACTAGTTTTTGCTTATCAGTTTTTTTTATCTAAAATTTTAACCGATGGGTTTGGTTAAGTATGTCTCATTGCACTATTTCAAGTAAAATCCACCTGCCGGTAACATACCCACCAATAAAGCCTCCCGTCGTGTGTAGGTGGAGACGCGCACTGCGTCTATTTTTCCATCAATCACCCGGCACAAGTTATGAACTCATTTGCCACTAATTCATTTCAATTTCAATCACCGGAACGCAAATTGATAATAATATGACTTGTTTTTTATTTATTACCTTCCTATATTATAGTACGAGGAAAACTAGGTAATAGGTAGTTACATTATGCGCAAACTATTTTTACTTACGAGATTTTTTACAATCACCAGTGGTTATACTTGTATCATCGTTGAACTTACCTGAAACAAAAAGAAAATAATAAATATGTTTTTCATGTGATTAATTTATAGAAATAATGGAAAATTATATTTATACCGGGAAAATTCATGACCGTGGGCGAGACCATGATTTGATGATTTGATATGGGTAGTTGATATAGCATAATTTAGGTTAATTTAGATTTAGGTTAATTTTAATTAAACAAAATAAAAATAACTATAAAGGTAAGTTGTATTTTAATTTGATAAAACTAAAATAGTCGCATTACAAAGAAGTCTAAAAAACAACGCTAAACTGAAGTAGGAACCCCTAGACATTTTACATTTTATAGATAGACACCTGCAACTCAAAGGATATGAAATGCGCGTTGGCCGCGTTGCCGACCCATTAAACTTTTTTATAAGTCAAGTTTATAAATATAAGAGTATTTCTAAGGCTTTAAAAATATCTGTACACCCTTAGGACATTCTTGACTTGACTTGACTTGTTTGAGTTTCCACCGATTTTACTCAAAGAGTACATCTGAATGTCTGCCAATTTAGCCCAGCTTGACAGTACTGGCTTCCCACGGGGCGGTTTTGACCCGATTGACATTGACAATAAGGTTTGCCTAAGTATTTACATACTATTACATAGTATGCATTCATCTGCACAGATATTTATGAACTATTTATGAACCTTACTGTTCTTCGGGTAAACCTCGGGTGTAGGTTGAAACAGGACTATTTAACTTCTAGACGAACAAACTCGCGCTTGCAAGTTTAAATACGTAAAATACCGTATTGAGAACCGGTCTCCGCATATGACAAATAAAACTCCAGGATCTTACTTTACATATATTCAAGCAATGCCTTCGGCGACCTACGGGCACGTAATTACGCGCTGGTGTTTTTTCCCAGCTCAAAACAAGATCTGGTCTAGAAACCTTCTCACGGTAGAAAGCCTAGGTAATCGACAGGTTGATCAGTCATTTAGATTGCCTGACGAATGGTTTAGATTGGGAATGGCAAACCTTTGGCACGCCATTGCACGCAGTAAAATAACTTAGGGTCGTATTTAACAAATTCTCATTTTTTGCAAGCAAATGAAAGTCAAGGTCATCTTCATCTATTTGGCTATACGCTAACACAGCTATACGCTAATATATGTATGTTCCAATTTTTTTTATACGAAAAACAGTCATTTGTTCTTCTAAAGGGGACTAAGTCTTGTTGCTTGTAATGATAATTTGTTTTTTTAAAGAAATTTTTAACTATAGGCACATACCTACATATAGAATAGGCGCATACAGAATGTTGGTCGTCTCTTGGACACAACGCCGCACTAATGTGTCAATTCTCAGATAACTCCATATCACAACCCACCACCATGTCATTATTTGGTCATGTGGCACGTCAAGATGCTAGCTTTGAAAAGCTTGTTATGGTTGCCTGCGTCGAAGGAGCAGGGGAGGGCACCTACACGATGGTCAGATGCCATCCGCGACGTCACAGGCGTCAACATCCAGTGAGCTAGTCAGCTAGCCCAAGACCGAGGGACTTGGAAAGCAGTAGAGAAAAACTGGGCTCCTGGTGGTCACGACCATTGGTGTGATGTTATTATAGGTAGGAAACATAGGATAGGTTAGAAGTCGTTTTATATAACTGTTTAAATTTTTATTTATAGATCAAATAAAGTTAGTCTCCAGGTTCGCAATCTCTGCCCTAGATGTCAGGATCCATAAATTAATATCGAACACGCAAACATGTTTCAATTTACGGATAACTATGTTGATGTTGATTTGTTGAGAGTTATGAGTTCAACGCCTACTCTCTGATGAGTTTGAATGTTCATATTTAATGAATATCTACAACTTTTTAATTTAGGTTATGTACAGTCAACCAATTGGAACCCTAGGCCACTCTAGAACCATGTCAAAATGACAAGCAGTAAGAGATTTCTTACAATCTGATTTACAGCGTGACTATGAGTATGACATAGTCCTACAGTGGCCTAGGGTTCGAATTGGTTGACTATACTGATGATGGGTGACGGGACCGTGGGGTAGAGGTTAACACATGTGCTTCCTTTGTACAGTCAGCTACAAAAATATGAATATAGACAAAAATATGTTCACATGATCTTAATATTCAGGCTATAAAGTCCTGTATACTCACTCTGTATAGTCTGTGTATTTGTGCACTATGATTTCTGCGGTGCGACTGTTTTGAGGGCACCTAACCCAGCAGGGCGCTTACCCGGTTTTACCCTGTGCGGCATATGCTTTTGGAGTACCCACTGCATACATGATGGCCCAGTGGAAGATTTATAAACGTTACGAGCGCAGCTATAAAGTAATTACTAGTATATGAACAGATTAGTATTATATCGTGCGTATCAGAGCTTTATATATTGCATTTAAAACCCCTTTGTTGCCCACTCTCACACCCACCGCTGATCAGCTTCCAGGCGCCCAGATTAATTAATAAATAACAGTAGTAACTTGAATAAATAAAAATTTGGAATATAATGTAATTATTAGTATAAGAACAGATTTGTATTACATCGCAGCAAGCTCAGAGCTTTATAAATTGCACACCTTCAATTGATTTTAAAACCCCTGTGTTGCCATCCACTCTCACACCCACCGCTAAACAGCCGCCAGGCACCCGGATTAACTAATAACGATAGTATGGCACACTAACTAGAGGTGTTTCGTTGTATAAATTGCATCCAATTTCCGTAGCTAGCTCCCCGTCTATTCCAAAACGCAGTGGCACAAAGCACCTGCCTTAGTCAAGTGAAGTGAATTAGAAAAGCCAACGGCTCTTCGAGTGTTCAACAAATATTGCGAGCTACTGAGAAATTTTACATCAACCTTCTCCCTCTAACAACCGATGGGACTGACAAGAGAGAGCGAGGTAGGAGAAGAAAGTGTGAATAGGTAGAGGCTGTGTTTAAATAGAATCTCGTTATGGAGGCATTGTTAGGCGACATGTAACCTTAAAAAACAAGTATCTTTAAGTGTCTCGTACTCGGAAGTATTGGTACTTTTACTAGGTTTCATTCAAGTGTAGAATAGATAACTTAATAGTACATTACATTACTGTTAAGGCATGGGAAAAGGTGATTTGCAGGCTAAATATTATATTAAAGCGGACAATTTATGGAAAAGCTGCAAATGGCTTTCCAGCCGAGTCAAGTATAGTGCTTTTCTCAAAAATGGTGCAAATAAACCAAAACTGATAAAATCGAAACCATCAATTTCATACTTTCGGTAGATACGGTCGTATTGACATTGAAAAAAATTATTAGTATTTTTCTTCTATACGCTATCAAGATAACTAAAATGTCGTTGTACCAACATGATAATAATAACCACCGAACTTCTGTTTTGGCTGTTTAGGGCTAATACCTTCATTTTATATGACAGTTTCAATTTTTTTGAACATACGAGTATACCGGACTCTATGAATTTTCGAATTTTAAGCAGGAGTTTATTGCGTACACTTATTTGACAGTAGTTAAAGTTATCACTTGTGATAGTTGTGACGTCACGCCAGTAAGTCAAAGTTATTTTATTTATTTTTTATACTACGACGGTGACAAACAAGCATACGGCCCGCCTGATGGTAAGCGGTCACCGTAGCCTATGGACGCCTGTAACACCAGGAGTGTTGCGCGTTGCCGACCCTTTAAAAAAAGGAGGGTTCGCTGTGTTGACATCTAAACGGGCCAAGGGTGTTGCTCCGTGGGTCCTCAACTGTCAACACAGCGAATCCTCTTGGAGCTCTACATTGCGATACATTGCGTGCTGAATTATTTTATACGGAAAAAATTTTTATTTGCAATATCAGTTCATAGCACTATAGCCGACGTCTGGTTAAAATTGGAGGTAATATTAAAAATTCACGCTGTACTGTCTCTCTAATCTGATATAAAGTGTTCGTTTTGGCTTAGTATTTATAATAATTCCGCCAGAACAAGCATTTGCAGAGGTCACTTCGTGTAAGACAGCCCCATACTCCCATAACATTATTTTTCTGCCCTCCGGCCGGCAAGTAGCCACTTGCAGGCCGCTACGCTAAACAAATGCGCCGCTTGCCGACTGCGTCGAGCAGAAAAATAGTGTGCTGACCTTGGCCAGTAAATAAGAAAGCCTCAGATCACATGTTTGTCGACCTCAGCTTCGCTTCGGCCGACAATTACACGACATCTGAGACATTTCTTACTTTACAGGCCTCGGTACGTAATCTACTATTACCACCTTCTTCCAGACCCTCCCCTTGCGTGCGTTTATAAATAACGTCTGTATAGGTCAGTGCCAGAGCGCACAGTCGCTCTAGCAGTCCTATCTACCGCTCAAACACGCCAGCCAGCCTAATCTGGTCTGGTTATCATTATCACTAAGCTTGAGTTGGGACTTTTGGGTGCCCGACGTGATTCTAGAATCCACGGAGTCGCCATCATGTAAATTTTTTTTCGAAGTCAAAGTCAAAGTGTAAAAATACGGTACGGTATTTGATAAAAAATCTATTACACACACGTCCCAGTTCACACTTTCATATATGATTTATTGAATTATGCATCCTCTTTGATACTTGTGTTGAGACAGACTACTGACACTACTGACATCTTTTTTTACCACCAAAAAATTATACTTTGGTAAAATGAAAATTTTTGATTAAACCCAATTTTTGATATAATTTAAAATGAATATTTGTACGTGTTTATTTATATTATAATGTTTTATTTTAGACTTTGACTTTTAAAACAAATTTTGACATAATGGTGACTCCGTGGATTCTAGAACCACATCGAGCACCCAAAAGCTCCAAGCCTAGTTATCACCGTGGCTGTCACTTTTTAACAAGTATGTAAGTGCGAAAGGGACGCATAGCGTGATAGTCGATGAAATGGCAACCATGCTAGCCCACTAGCACTTTTGTCTAAATGTCTTAGCATTAGCATATGTTTTTCTCGAGCCTTCGACTCGCTCCTGCACGACGTTGAGAATGACGCGCTGCGCACACGCAGCAGGTGCGGGGAAGCCAGGAGCGATAATTACAAATGTAATTATGTAGGTTTGAATTACATCAGTCGCCATTGATCGGAAATTGGCTGTTGGTCTATAAATATGTGAACTCGTATAGGGCATTTGTGAACTGGTATTTATTTAACTTATTGTTTGTTTAAGTGGATGGATAAAAGGAAGATGTTACGTCACAGTTTGTCTTTCATCCCAAATTCGGATTTTTGCGTTAGGATTGTTTACATTTATGGTTTGATACTCAAAGCTCGAACTATAAATGACATAAATGTACTTCACTTCAATGTTGCTCTAACTTCAAACAATGTAAATATTGAGCAACCATTTCAAAGAGTCAGCTCATTACGTCCATTCGAATCAATTGAGCAATCCACCGCAATCCAATGGCCTCATATGCTTAATAAGTGATTTCTAAACAATCGTAATGGTTTTTATTGAAGTTAGCATGCACTACTGCCATTAAATATACTCCTAATGGATAAAATACCTTAAATAAGCATATGTGGGTATAGGAATTCTCGTTTGTTACGTTAATCGATTTATAGGTTACATAAAGCCTATTGTTCTCACATTTTATACGTCAACGAATCAAAAAATACGGCCGTTATTGTCGCATTTCCCATACATTTGTAAAGATAATCAAAATGTATAGGGTACTTTCCGTTGACCGAAAATCGCGAAATTTGGCAAAAACAAGACCTCGTATCACAAGTACTAGGGTAAAATCCGAAAACCGTATACTCCCGCACATGGTTGTGGGGGGAGCATCCTATATGTAGAATCCTTGGAGCGCGAGTCCGACTCACTCCTGGCCGGTTTTTTAAACGGAATGTCGATTTTTAACGCTATATACAGAGATTACCACCCAAGCCAAAAATCTACCTAAGAAATCGCAAGAAAACCACGCCATTCTTGACTATCATTGTCCTAGTCGTGTAACTGCAGTAATTGGCACCGTGTACCGCGTACACGGACCGTGTACACGGTACACGGGCCTCATTATACCAATAATTAGCTATGAATCCCAGCTTAGAGGCTGATTAAACGCAACACGCTGCGCGTGAGAAGTCAGACTGAGTAATTCAAGTGTTCACTAAACACGATAAAATACTATTAAAGTCATGTTATTTATTGGATCAGGCGCTACTTTGCGGAATTCTATATTAATGAAGAGAATAATGGTTTGTTGCTATTTTGATAAACATAGTTGATTCTAAAAACTGCAAGAGCTTTCCTTTTTCCTGACACTGCCTTGTTTTTTTTAACCGACATCAGAACCTCAGACCATGTCTCTGTGTGAATTATTTCCCCTAGGCCTAGGGTCATATCTCGTCTATTAATGATTTTACTGGTGACCGAAGAGCTAGTGGCTTCCTCGCACAACGTATCAGCATTGCGATACAACGAGGAAATGCCGCCATCATCCTAGTTACAATGCTCCAAGGACCTATTTTAGATTTAAGGTAGGTAGAGGTAGGTAGCTAGGTAAGTTACAAATGTTCGTTACTTAAAAATGATTTAAATATCTAACTAGACAAAAACTAGAATTTTGTATTATTGGTGGTGGTTTGTTATATTTTGCGTAGTTATTTTTTCATAATGTTAATCTGTATCTACATATATTTCCTAAAAAATCCCATCAACATACCTATATTTGAGAAGGCATAGAAAAAAATCTTCCCTACTAAGGGGAGTAGACAAATTTATCATAATGACAGATGACTCTGACCAGTCTGACCTCAAACCTCAATAGTAACGGATCTATCATCAGGTTTACAACCAGACCCAATAGCCGTTTAGACCAGTTTATGATTCATCATCAAAAAAATGTTGCAAGTCTCTATCTATAACTTGCCACTTAAGCTTTTTTATTAACTTAAAAATCAAATGCAGTTTTAGCAAAACATAAACAGTTATTAATTTTAAGAATGACAGATTTATAGTGATTTGTTACGGAAATATATAAAAAGAAAGTAGTCAGTACAACTACAAAGTTTCGACTGTTTTTATCGTCTTTAGTTCTGTGAGACTGTAAGTAGTTATTTGCATTAACGATCCATCAATGTCACGTCGTTTAAAGGCATTTGTGATTTTACGAGGCTTTTATTAAATCTATTAAATATACAAACGAGCAATTTCGCGAGAAGAGAGCCAATAAAAAAAATTAAGGTAGGTTTTAATATTTTTCTATACAGAATAACAAGCTCTTTCAATCTAAGTGAAAACTACTACGAGAAAAAGAGGTTTCAAAATTTTCGACATTTTCGTACTCTCCATTCTGTAACCACTGTCCTCCTTTTTAATTCAGTGTTGAGTAAATTTTACCACTTGAATACAGTAATTAGTAAGCGAACAATGCTCGTCGTGTATTATGCATTGGCGGATTCGGTAATTAACTATGGGCTCAGTGTTTATGGCAGGACTTTCCATACATATTTAGATGAAATAAAGAAGTTGCAAACTAGATTTATAAAATACTTAGTAAGTAAAAAAACTAAAAGCAAGTGTAAAGGAAACTATGAACATTTATATAAACTAAAAAAAATACTTCCTATACATATAAGGGTGCAGTACCAAATTGCTTTAGAAAATTATGATATAAGTGACTTCAAAGTGCTTAAGAAAAATAAATATAATACAAGGAGTACTAGATTAAAAAAGTTTGTACAAAGTTATTCAAACAATTATTATGGTAAGAGAACAAATAAGTTTTTAGTACCAAAGATTTGTAACACAATTGAGTGGTTGAGAGAAGAAAAAAAATATAGCAAAAAAGTAGTGAAAAGTTCTCTAAAAAGGATATTTTTGGAAAAATTGCCTTAGGTCAAGTTTTGCAAAAATAACCTTCCACGCCTCCTTAGTTTAAAATTAATAAAAAAAAAAGTTGTAGGTGAATTATTAACGCCAGGGTTTGCTTAACGTGTTAAGAACTTAACATTGATGTTGTAGAAAGCTTGTTTCTTGTTTATGTTTTAGGATTAGTTATAAAGTATTATAGTATAATAATTACTAGGTGCATATAGCTACCTATTGTTAGATAGCATGAGCGCGATCTCGCCAACAAACTGGTTTCTCAGTTTGGCGGGTTATAATACCAATTAATGTAACTATGTACACCTTTTGAATAATAATAAAATAAATAAAATAATGGGTCGCCAACGCGCATGTAACACTCCTGGAGTTGCACGCGTCCATAGGCTACGGTGACAGCTTACCATCAGGCGGGCCGTATGCTTGCTTGTCACCGTTGTAATATTAAAAAACACTTGCTGATATTGGTGTGGGTGAACAGTGCAAGCTATAAGATCACCATGCATGGTAGAGTTAGGATGCGTACTTTTACGAATCTCGCATATTCGAGCTATAAAATTAGATTTCTGAATGTATCATTTTTGTTCGTCTCTTCCTTTCGGTTTGTTTTTCTTTTGATTTGTTTTTATTTCAGTGTTTGTGTTATCTTTCGTGTTTTTTTCACGGGATGGGCTCATCGGAAGATCAGCGCTGGAAGTCGCCAGCATTATGCTGAGATGAGTCCATTTCGTGGCACTTCTTTAATCATGGCAATCTTTCTGTTAATTGTAATAAAATTGTACTGTATATTTGGTGTGTCAACGAATAAATTATTTCTATTCTATTCTATTCTATATAGAGGTAAATAGACAAAAGATCTAAGTGTTTCGTGGTAGGCCTCCGGAGTGGATGTGTCCACTCTGGAGGAGGGTCTAATTAGTCGGCGCGTGCGCGTGCGCTCCCAATTTACTGCGCAGGAGCAGCACGAACTACCGAACAGGTCTTACATTACATAGTATAGGGGGAAGCCTCGGCCGAATCTAGGAGGCAATAGGAGCAGACGCTTCTTCTAACAAAACATTTCATGTTAAAATAAAAAATAAAACAAAATAAAATTTTGTTTTTTATATAAAATTTCCTGCATTGTTAAGAGAAATTAATGAAAATATTTATTTCAGACAACAGAGTATGCATATTTTCAACCGACTTCAATATTTCTAAAGGAGGAGGTTCTCAATTTGTCTGAATTTTTATTTATATCTATACAAAGTTATGTTACTAAGTTTATTTATTTTTTTAATTTTAATTTTTCATATTTATTGGTCGCGGGTCCAACAATCGTTCAGTCACGAAACTGTAAAAAAATCCATGAGTTTTCATCGTTATGTTTTTATCATGATATCAAATTATAAAGAACAGTTTTTCAGTTAATTTTTAGATAATACTCATAGTTGTATCTATGATCTTGTCACAGAAAACCTAACGTGAACCACCAGCAGAGTCTTGCCTCCCTAGTTATCACACTGACACAAATGCGACAGAGACAAGACTTCGTCTAGCCCTTATTTAAAACTTGATATCCGTTAGAACCCTAAATAATTTCATGGTCCCGTACCATGACGGTCACGGTACGGAGTACACGGTACAATATAATATTCGGAGTAATCCATTTCTGCCAATTTACCTCTTATAGCTTACGCAGTAACGTCGATATTTGATCACAATGTTTTTGAACAGAGTGAGCATCAGATTTTAACCGTACAGACAGACATTAACTGACTATTGGTAGGCCTTATGTCGGTGCCGTAAGAATCATTATTGGTCAGTTAGTTTGATAGACCGATGGTACACAGCCTCGCTCGACCGGCAAGGTCGCTTCCTGCATCCGATCTGCTCGCGTTTGGGTACTGGAGCAAATGATTTGATGGTTTTTAAGCGAGCTATGTAGTTTTAGCAAGCTGCGTGCGTAGCCAGGATGCCAATCGCTCACGCTTCATATAGCATCGTGGTTATCTCTCTCTATTCTCTTCTTAGTCGTTCCCTCATGGCTGAGGATCGTGACCGTATGCAACTGCTCTCCATACAGTCCGGATCTTGGCTAAGTGGAGCGCTTCGTAGAGACTACACTTTGCAGCTCTCTTGACTACGATATCTTCCCTCTACTACTGCGTTTGCCTTCTCTATTACTCTTCCTTATTAGTGCGATAATGACAGTTGCGTTTCATTAGCGACTAAGCGATTAGCATCATGGCTACGCACCCTGAGGGCTTCGGAAGGTGCGCAACTTTATTCGGAGGCAGCTAGTGTTGTCATGAGCCTCAGCAATGAAGAATACGATGCACGGAGGACGTAGTTGCAAAGACGTAGTTCGTTTAATTGTAATTTGGCTACCATTTTCTTACCATGACGTCTTAACGCGAATCAGTTTCAAGAATGAATTATAAATCCCGGTAAGATATTAAATGTAAGCACTTTATTATGGTTCCTAATTATAATATTTTGTTCTGCTACCGCGATTGTTATTCATTGAAATTAAACACTTTAGAACGAATTAATCGCGTTTATTGACACCAGGGTTGGGTGAAAACGAGTGCTGTAATGAGCTCCAAACGTAGGATCATGGTGTTAATAAACGCAATTAATCCGTTTAATTTCAATCAAAACTATAAAATTGAGATTCGACATACTTTGGGGACCAATGCGGTAAGTTCAGTGTGGCTAATTCCGTCATTGGGAGATTCCATCTAAAGGATAACTCTCACTAATCCGATCCAATCCCTCTTTGTATCACTCCAATATGCAAGAGTTAATTTTGCTTATATTCAACACTAGAGAGCATAAGACAAAACAGACGCTATGGCTTTTTATAGTTCCATGACCATAAAAGAGTCTATTTGGCCAACGCATTCCAAACCAATCGTAAAAGTGATGTTTTTATCCAACAACTTAATTTCGCCAATCTATAAACATATATTAGCATAAGTCACAGTTTATGGATATCTTGTTTTATATGTAAATAATTATGCTTTCTTTAATGTCGCTCTCGAAGTTAAATGAATATTGCCGTAAGGAATTTAGTAAAATATTTCTTTATTTAGTACCTATAAGATATTATAAGATATGCTCACGCTGATTATTTCAAAATTACCACATAGGTTTTAACGGCCTCCTAGTCTAGTTGGTAGTGACCCTGCCTACGAAGCAGGAGGTCCCGGGTTCGAATCCTTGGCAGGGCAGTTATTTGTGTGATCACGAATATTTGTTCCTGAGTGTTCTATGTAGGTATTTAAGTATTTATATGTATCTGGCTATTATATATATCGTCGCCTAGTACCCAGAACACAAGCCTTATCGAGCTTACCGTGGGACTCGGTCGATTTGTGTAAGATTGTCCCATAATATTTCGTGTGAGATTGTCCTATGATTATTTTTATCTGGGCATTTCCAGAAAAAGTGTCCTTTCCTTTTAGACCTTTGCTATTTTTTGAAAATGTAGGAAGTTTTGGGTTTTTATAACCAGTATTACTATCGATTAAAAAATCGAAAATGTAAGTTTTGTTCTAATTTAACAAATATTTACGTTAGAACATTGCTAAGATACCATATGTGAGTATCCAGGGTTTGTCCCACCGCTGAGGTCATTCTGTATATACTTGAAAAAGACAACGAGTTATGTATTAGAGATATGTAATTATGTATGTCACAGTTAGAATTCTGTGCAAAATACCCTGACAATATGTCAACAAATATCAGTCGCAAAAAAAACAGTCTTGAACGAACAGTGTAAAGCATGAATAAAATCATTTATTGATTATAAATGTTTAGATTAATGTTTTTAAGTAGTCACATTACTATATAAATGCCTGCCTATACCTATCACCGCCCCTATCGGCGGTTTCTGCCGCGAAAGCAGGAGGTCGCTGGTTCGATCCCAGCCCCGGCACCGGGGGCCTAGGTCGCTTTTTCTGTAGTTTATGACATCTATTTCAATTTATAATCTTGCACTAAATTTGAAAATAAAAGTGTATTATAAAAGGCTGTATACTAAATAAAGCATTATTTATTTACACACAAACGATCCAATAAGCTTATGATGTAATAAACCATATTTAATCCCTAAAAACTGTCCATTGAAATGGTTAATATCGCAATAAAGTACATAACGCAAACCAGCTAAAACTATGGACAGGTATTTCAATAAGTCTATACAATCTTGCGAGCATCATAGTAATATGAAACATTGTATGGGAGTCATTCGCAAATAGCATTATATGTATGTAAATTATATTTAAAATGTATATGCATGTTTAAAATCGCGAGGCATTTGTGCTTATTCCTGGTCAGGGCATTTATTTCTGTGTTTATTACGAATATTTGACCGATGAGTTACTGGTAGAGAATGCCTAAAGGCTTTTAGTCCGCCATTTGTCCATTCATTTCATTGTGCAATAAAAAATTAATAAATAAATAATATTTGTTCGTGAGTTATGGATGTTTTCAATGTATTTAAGTATGTATATGTATCTAGCTATTATATATATCATTGTCTAGTACCCATAACACACGCCTTATTAAGCTTACCGTGGGACTAGATCGATTACAATGCTTATTACAGTAAAATATTTGATTTGATTTTGATTTGATTTGGATTTGTGTACGATTATCCCATAATATTAAATCGTCAATTGTTTTTTTGTGTTCAAAACGGTTTGCATTTACTTTTTCTATGATATAAATATATGTCCTATTCCACATTGGTATTAAATGCTTGTGTCTGAATAAGCCTTGAAGGCTTATTAGAGGCTCCGGACGTCAATTAAAGGCTGCGATAGCCGTGATTTAGGGCCCATTCAGCACAATTAGCTTTCCCCACTGCATTTAAGCACTAATGGCCATAATCTAGGCTCTGGAGCGCTATTCGACTGTTCACTGGTCTTGTACAAACATAGATATTTGAATTTACTTCAACTGTATACAAAAAAAAACCCGGCCAAGTGCGAGATGGACTCCCCCAGTGCTTGCACCATTTATGACCTTATGTACTTAAAAATACTGGTGGTACGGTCTCAGTGTGGCAATTATACTGTTTACCGTTTCGTGATTTCTACAAAAATTTGCGTGCGCTGGGACCTACAATTTCGAACCCAAATGGCACAAAATGGATCTCTGCCCAAGGATGGATGCCAATCGCTCACGATCAGTCGCTAACGAAACGCAACTGCCATTGTCACACTAATAAGGAAGTGTGATAGAGAAAGGTACTTACGATAAGTATTAATGGAAATAATGTCAAATCAAGTCCATATTTTTAGAGTTCGAATGCGGCTCCTAGATTACAGTTATAAATTAGATGTACTGTGATAGTTAATTATGTTCATGTTACTTTCTTTAGAAAGGGACATGTCGTTTGATATTCCTGAGCTTATTACACGCTGTAAATAATCTTGTTTTAATAAACATTTCTTTGATAAAGCTACTTCATCGGGTCTCCTTCGACATTCCTAATATCGTTTGTCCTAAAACCACTTGCCCTAACTGTTTTGTCATAATGACCATAATCCCTAATGATTATTTGTCCTAACGATATTTGCCATGATCGAATTATTGCCCATAAGACGACTTCAGACAGAACCGAATCGCTGGTAGAAAAGTCGGTTAGGTTAGGTTGGAACCGTGACTTCACAACGAGTCGAATCGCTAGAAAAGTATGTTGAAACGATGGTAGGGAAAACAATATTAGTTCATATGAGTTTAGGACAAATGATCATTATGTCAAACAGTACCTAATTAGGTAAAGGAAAATTAGGATTTAACACTTTAGGGATTCCGATATAAATAAATAAATATTATGGGACAATTTACACAAATCGACCTAATCCCAGAGTAAGCTTAAGGCTTGTGTTATGGGTATTAGACGACAACATATACTACAATATTGGCACTTTAAAATTTCTACTCTATTGTGCCAAGCTGTTATTAGGGAATGCAAACCGGTATAAAATTGTATAGAAATTACCGGTTAACCGGTAAATTACCGGTAATTCTCATACAAAATATTTACCGGTTGCATTCGCTAGCTGTAATACAGTATAATAGAATAAGGCAAGCCCGTTGATGTCTTTTCTTCTAAGTTAAGCTACCAATTATAAAGATCTTATATTGATCATACATTTAGCAACTTTGTTTGAAGCTTTATGAAAAATTCACTATTAATAGGCCGGTATATAAATTTGACCGATTCAGCTCAACTTCTTGCCTTGAGTTTTTATAGTTACACAAACATTTTTACATGTTTTAACACTATAACTGATCATTTCAATTTAGATAGAATATAATTGTAAAGGTTTTTCAAAATTGTTGTCAGTTTTTGAAAAATGCACCATTTTCTGGTACCTTTTGGTAGAAATACACAAACACTAGCCGTTACCAAATTTAAAAAAAAATTCTCCATAAGTTTGTTTGAAAATGTTAAAAAGTGTATTGATTCCGTAGAATACTATATACTGAACAAGAAGATAAATGTTTTATTAAGATTCAGTAGTATTAAGGTCGAAAACCAGATAGATTTTTAACTCTCGCTCATCAAAAAATGGTAAAACAGCGGTTAGAAAATGGTGGATATTGAAAAAAATTACTACAATTTCAAAAAAATCGTTTCTAGCTTATGCCACGGGTCGGGGAGCCTAGGGTCCGCTTTTCCAACTAGTTACACACAGGCACAGCAACATTGACAAGTTTTTCATTTATTCCATTTAAATTGAAACCGGCCTCTAAAACGGCCGTGTCACACTAAACGCTAGTGGCCCTTAAATGGTATCGTCGGAAGACCAGCGCTTACTTTCGGGTGAGCATTATGCTGAGGCGAGACCATTTCGTGCACTGTTTGCATATTTTATTTAAATATTTGTTTGTTTTTCATTTTATACCACTAATAAATAAATTTGTATTTATATTTCTTATAAACCCTTTCATCGTCAAATGAAATGCAGTCAATTTCCATACTTACGATAAATGACGTAACTTTTCAAACTCATGGAAGTTGATAACTCATTACTCATCCCGATGGGTGTAATCGGTGAACCGCCCGCTGGCAGGGAGGGGTTCTAAAAAGGCCATAATATAGATATTTTTAATGTTCTCCGTTTTAAAATTGACTTATTAAGTTTTACAGTAAATCTTATGAGAATCATAAAAATAATTAATAAGAAAAATAAAGTTTTATATGAGTTACATTATTAAGTATTTGACCCGAAGAATCTGTTTACTCAACATTCTCGGTACAACTTTTATTTCTGTCTGTGTAATGACTGAGTATATATCGTCGTCTAGTACACACAACACAAGCCTTATTGAGCTTACCGTGGGACTAGGTCGATTTGTGTAAGATTGTCCCGTAATATTTATTTTACAGTACACATGGTGCTACTTTACTGCCGTAGGGAAATAATAATCACTTTACGTGCCTGCGTCAAATATGTACTGTAAAGCGTCGTGCAATACACGGGCGAAGAGGTAATTCGCAACTCGTTGCGAATTTCCCCCTTTTACGCCCCTGTATCGTAATGTACTATATTTATACACTATGCTGTTATTTATTGTTGATATATTAATTTTTAAAATATATTTATTTCATATTAATGTAATCAAATAATGTAATATATTACAACATTCCTTAGAAGGAACTCTACTCGGGATCTCGATCAATGTCCAGAGGGTAGAGACACGTATTTTTCACTGGACTCAGCACGCGTGTCCACATACCACAAAAGTCAGGAAGTGTCAAGTGCCGCCACATCCCCTTCCTCGTCGCCATTTCACCTGCCGAGCCAAAGGGCGGGGCCTTACCCTCATTATTGAGAACCTGTGGCTTTTAACGTACCAGGGAAATTGAGAGTTATTGCATTAGTAATAGAACTCAAAATGGAGGCAACAGGCTCGAACAGATGAGCAGGGGAAGACTTGCTCGACTGAGCAAAACCGTGGCATTTTCACGCACGTTTATTTAATCTTGTAAGTTATATTTTTATCGATTATTCTGGGCATTATTTAGCTCAAATTTGATTTGGTACATTTTGCAGTTTTCATCATCATCATCATTTCCGCCGAAACACGTCCAAGGAACGGTCATTTGCGCCCTTAATCAATGATCTCTAAGCAGATCGTCGGTCCATCTAGTCTGGGGCCTTCCCACTTCATTTTGAATTTCTCATAAAATTTCTCGGGAATTTTGAGCACGTTCTAATATACTTAGACCGGGTTACTCACGTCTATAAAGTCGAAAATAGCTCGATAGTTTCGGGACGGTCCGCGCCCCATAATCATGAGTGAGAAGCGCTTGCCGCGATTGCTCTGCGCAGAGCAATCGCAAATTATGGGGCGCGGACCGTCCCGAAACATGTCGAGCTATTTTCGACTTTATAGACGTTAGTAACCCGGTCTAAGTATATTAATATGTCTAATACTCACGGGAGTTTTCTATTTAAAATTGAGCACGTTCTGTAATTTTTACACTAGTAGGAATAACGGATCTATATCGGAATCCCTATTTATATATCATTTTGTTAATTTATTTCAGTTTTAATGTCTTATTAATATACAATTTTATTTTTAACAGCGGTGACCTACAAAAATAACAAGGGTCAGTGTAGTCGGTGGACCGAACCGATCTCCGATTAGCATGCAATAATCGGTAGAACTCGATCGGAGTAATCGATTCAGAGACCTTTACAAAGGACGGGTCATTGTCTTGGGAACTAACAGCTGCGTTTAGTTATCTCACCGTTTGAATAAAATATTTTTTTTTTATAGAGAGTCTGAATGATGTAACAAGTTTTAATTTTATTTTACATTTATCGCACTTTATAAGAAAGTATTTACAAGTGGTCAGTTTTTAATTGTAGCTTAGAGTAATGTTGTTGTATGTGTATATGTTTAAAATAAATAATTATATGGAAGGAGGACCGGACTTTGCCCAGCAGTGGGCCACTCTAAGCTCGTATAAATTAATATGAGAAACCTATAAATCACACTCACACGCGATCGCGATGGGAAATGGTATACAGAAGTACCACTTTCCCTATTGGAATCTTTTCCAATTAACTAGTGATTCATAAAAATTACTTATGATGTGACAATTTTTGGGCAGTGACTTCTGTTTATTTGAGGTACTTAATAAATATGTGAAAGGAAACCTCCTTGTTCCAAAACAAACATGTTATTTAATTTTGAGACATAATTTTATTAATTTTGAGATTTAACATTATACATAAAATAAACTGTTTTTTTATATAATTAAACACTGGTTAGGACATACAAGATAAAATATATCTTACGGACAATATCGAATTCTAAAGAGACATAAAAAAAATTCCACTCAAGGTGTCACGTTCCGCTTCAATTTATAGTCATAAAGATACAGCAGCTAGATTTACAACCCATAATCAACTGGCGGCGAACCGAACCGATTAAACAAAACCACGTCAAAAAACCATCGATTAAGATAGTCGATTAGCTTTGAAACATTCGAGAGAGATGTAATCGAATATCGGATGGTCCGCGCAATTTAACACTGGCCGCGAACACGCAGCCTTGGATGAAAAAAGAAAAAAGTAAAAAGAACATGGCGTCCGAACGACAAGATGGTATCTCGTATCGGCTACCGTTTGTACTGGCTGAGCGGTGCGCTTCCTTCTGACTTATGATTTATCTGTATGTAAAAAGCGATTTTTGTTACTGGATTTATTTTTTGGGAACTTTAATGGTGAAAGATTTTTGGAAATATTTTATAACAAAATAAGTACGTTAACTGACTCCTGTTGACTGACCGAAAACTGATTATGCCTGGCGCCATGTATATTGTGACATTTGCTAAAATAAATTAACTTATGAAATCATTAGTTTCGCTACATATTAAGCCTTATGTCTCCATTAATATGTAGATTATCATTTTGTATTTCCATAATGCTAATGAAGATATAGCGAAATATTGTGAGAACGAATGTTTTAGGTACGATGTGTTTTGGCAAGGTGGTTTAGGTAAAGTTACCTAATTTGCCAAAATAAAACACCTATAGAGCCATCATTGCGTAATGCAACTAAAGGATAACTCACACTCGGACGGGACGGGACGGGGCGGGACGGGACGGTCTGTCAATTTCTATAAATAGAATCACGTAAATAGCTCGGAACCCTCCAAGAAACTGACAGATCGTCCCATCCCGCCCCGTCCCGTGCTGTTCTAGTGTGAGTCATCCCTAAAATAGAATTATTCTATTTGCCAATGCAAGTAAATTGCAATTCAATGTGTTATTCAATCCTGCTTCTCCTTCTTATCTATCTGAGAAATTCAGTTTCCTGGCTTCCGGTAGTGGTCACCGTTTACGTTCTAGCACCAACCTTTCTCTCACTTTTCCGTCCAACAAGACGCGTATTTACAGTAGATCTTTCACTGTCCATGCTGTAAAGTTGTGGAATGAGTTGCCGGTGTCTGTGAGGCAATCGCAATCTGCAGCATCGCTCAAGGAGAGGCTAAAGAAGTTGTGGCTTTCCGACCCTTGATTGGAGTTTGTCCTTTATGCTCTGTTTAATAGTTTATATATATATTTATTATTTAATATGTGTATATATGTATTGATGTTTAGTGTTTATTTATATATGTAAATATTATATATATATTTTTTATTGCGTATTTATTTATAGTGTAGTTACAATGTGTATTCAATATTTACTTTTTATTTGAAGTTTTGTTACTGTACAATTTTTGCTCTTAGTTTGTCTTTCATCGTTGCCTGTTTTTATCTAATTTCCTCAAAGGTTAACTGGAAGAGATCCCTCATAGGGATAAGTTCGCCTTTGTTGTATCAAATTGTCTATGTTACTGTGTTTCTTGTATTTCTTGTGTTATTGTACAATAAAGCTTATACATACATACATACATACATAGTCATTCAATTCCATGATTTCCGAGAATATCGAGGTTTAAAACTCTGACGATAGTTTTAATTTTATTGAAGCAAAATTTAAGAATGTTTATTTTATTTAAATAAAAATATGGCATGTTGGCACTTATTAAGTAACAGAATTGAGGTTGCAATATAGAATCAATATGCAATATGAATCGAAATATAGAAAACCATTCTCTTTAAAGATTCAATGCAGCGTAAAGCAGTAAAATATAAAATCATGTAAAGAAAATAAAAAATAACATCCGCAGACAAAAAATCGAGGCTCGTTCCACAAAACATAGAGCTTATCAAAAATAACTGCTTCGTAAGATTTCGCACCCGCGTATTAATTTTAAAATAGCCCGTTTCTCGAAGCCCACACTTTGTATTTTGATGCTTTCTTAACTTGCATTTTGCCGACCACAAGCCTTGTGAAATTCCTCGTAAACTCATATCCACGTCCCATCCTTACTTCTCCACCATCTTATTTCGATCCGCTAAGCGTTCTAAAGACAACCTTATTTTTATAACTGAAGAGTTGAAATTTGTAAACAATGAAATCGAAACAGAAGAGGATAAGGAAACATGGTTTGTGGTCGGCACCGTTTCTCCAGTAAATGTAATACAATGGACATGCGGTATTACCGAAGATGTTAACGGCGGTTGTAAAACTGTTGCCCTTTCCGCAGTGAAAATTTGAATTCTTTTGTAGACATAGCACGTCGTTTGCAACGTGTTTGAAGTTGATGATGTATGATGTCTGGGGCGATTTCAATAGCTTGAGCAATACTTTTGAAGAAAGGAATTTTAATTGTTTGTTTGTTTCACCTGGAATAGCTTCGGGCGAAGTTATATGAGGTTCGTTCATTTTAAACTGAATATTAAATTGATTACGATTTTGAGCACCTACCTGTTCTGTATTTTACATGCGTTAGTTTAAGTTTATTCTGGTTTTATACGGTTTGCAATAATATAAGTGAAAATTAAAGATACTCACTCATTGCAGCTGGTCACGCTGGTCTGCGACACCGTCACTAGCGTCGTGGTCTTGGTGGTGAGCCGGTCCCCCACACACTTCCTCCTCTCACACTCGTCCAACACTGCATCCTCCTTCAGCGGCTGGAGCACTTCCTTCACCTTATTCGGTCCACTCTTCACCGTCGACCTCTCAAACTTCAAGTTTGCCATCGTCTTTCCATCCGTCGATATCTCCGTAGCTTCAGTCACGATAGCCCCTCTTTTAGTTTTAGAAACAACTTTAGAAGACTTCCCAACAAGATTACCGTTCTTTATAATCTGCTCATTTGAATCTAAAATTTGCGTTTGAGGTAGACCGTTTTCTAACATGCTTTTGATACTGCTAGAATTTAGATTTGTACTTATAATGCTATCTAAATCTACTTCGTAATTGTGTTGTATAGGTTGTCGTCTTTGGTCTTTCTGCCACGTTTTAACTCCGTAAATTGGTTCGGATTCTACTCCGAAGCTATATTCTATCTTGTTATCATCAGTTATATTGTCAACATTTTGTAGTTCATCTGGAGCTGGTTCTTGTGTAGTGCCTTCGAAAAAATCATCGGTAAGCTCGGTGATTTGTGCTCCTGGTCGTTTGACATCGGTCAAGTCGAAGTTGATGAAGTTTCTGTTGATGTTATTCATCTTTCTTCTCCCGTAGAGTTGTCTGTAGTACTTCTCCTGGTCTCCGTACATCCAGCAAACTTTCCACCATTGCTTGCACATGAGAATGTTTGCAGAGTTGGAAGCTTTCACATGCCTTGTCGCCGTGGCCGACATTTTGACAGTTTTGTCTGCTGAAATGATTATTACCTTGATATATAATGTTTGGATTTCAGTAACCCACAAATTTAATGAGATTGCAAAAGATCTTTTTTAAAGTTTAGTAAAAATAATTAAATTATTTGTATAACTGTGGTTTCCAGCTTTATAATATGATTAAAAATCCGCTTTCTAGAACAAATCAGCGCAAGATTACGCCGACGGAAGAAAATAACAAAGCTACAGGATTGCGGCCAGGTGTTGTTAGGGCTACCACAAAGACGCACGCGTATTGCTGAACTAGGTATTTAATAATATTTACGTTTATTTATATAAAAAATTATCAGTTGGCCAATTAAAAAAACAACCTTAGATCGTAGACCTAAGTAAATTACCATACAATTTTTGAGTTAGAGTATTTTGTACTATCATCAAATTAGGATACAGATACAGGGTGAATATCCCAAGCACTAAAATTTGATGGCAAGACTGAAAACGCTGGTGCAGAAAGTCAAAATAGTCATATACTATTTTTTTTTGGAAACATATATTAGCTATCGACCTCGGGCAATAACTAATATTAAAATATTAAATAATTTAATAATTGAAAAAAATAAATAAAGGCCCATTTTTTCATTCAGGTGGGTTGTCCGGGACCCACTTATTCTTGTTTAATGCCGCATAACTCGAAAACTATACAAGATATCAAATTAGCTTTTAGTTCATTATAATACCATATCAATAAAGAACCCTTTAAAATATTACTTCCTTACTAACTCTTTAATAAACCCCCTTATTATGCGTAAAGAAATTTGTCCGGCAAAATAATCCTTATTACCGCGGACAAATTTCATCGACGTTTATTGGCTAAGTTTGACTTCGTACACCCCCCGTCTCCTGAGCACTTTGAGGAGTCAGTTGTGCCGTGGCTCTCACCGCAAGAAGATGTCGACGTGATGCTGAATAGATCCGCTACACACGCGAGTCATGTCATTTCGATTAACGGGGACAAAAAAAATATCATTCCGGAGTTTGCTATATGTTTTTTGTTTCATATTTGTTATTTTTCAAATATTTACAGATCGTGTATTTTGTACTTGTGAGTTTAAATGTCGCGATAGTTAAAGAATGTGGGATTTAGTTATTTTTTTATAATTTTATTTCACCTCGGTTTATCATTCCACCAATTTCATTCCGGTGATTTCGGTGTAGTAAAATGGCTTTAATACCCACCAGAATGAAAATAACACCGGAATGATATCAAAAGTAGCTTCACTTTTGTGTTTAGTTTTATTTGGGGGCACTGCCATGCCCCCGCCAAGTCCGACAAAATAAGATTCCGGCTGTATCATATTTTTCTACAAGCCATTAAACCTCATGTCGTTTTATGATGGGTAAAGCTAGAACCCTGAATTTCTAGCATGATGCCGAGCTCCGCAGGTGAGGACGAGAAGAAGACTATGTCGTCGGTGAAACGGAGATTTGTTAATCGCCTTCCACCAACGTCAATACCCTTGCTCCCCCAGCCTTCAAATGTTACTTCATTTAAACATGGTAAATAAGTGATAACTAGTAGTAGGTACTAGTTAATAAGTGACTGTTGAGTTATATTTTTTATAAGTTAAAAATATTTTTATTTGTACGCGTTGTTGATTTTGTTGTTACGGACATACAATGCTGTTCTTAATTTGGTAAATTTCCTTTTTTTATCTCAACTCGCTTTTGTCACGGCTCTATGGGCTCTCTCATATTTAGCGTTTTTCGAGATCGATCGTCGACGTCTTTTCGGGGTCTTCAACTTACTTTTAAAAGCGTTGTGTCGCTATTGCGTCGACGTTGCATCGTGCATCGTGCATCGTACAGCCATATGGTTGAAGAAGCCAAGAAGACATCGACTTTTTTTTTAAACGCTTAATGAGAAGAAGCCCTATTTGATTGTTTTGCCTCTTAATGTTCTTATTGATGAAGCTTATTCCTGCCCTTTTTTCCTTTCATTCTGTTCCGATTCTTTTATTACAAATACATGCTTAGAGGGTGTGGAGGTGACACTTCCTGATGACGTGTAGGTGGTCAACGGGCGGACGCTAGTGATTTAAAGAGTTACCCTTAAATACCAAGCTAGACTACCAACTCAAGCTTAGTATTTAAGGGTAACTCTTTAAATTACTAGCGTCCGTCAGGCTCGACGGTTAAGCTTTGATGGTAGCTCAGGCACAGCTTGTATTAATATTCTTAATAAAATTTCACTTTTATGAAATATACATTTTGGGTACATAATTTTTATGTTATGTTATGGTCTCGGGGTAGCCTCACTCCCTAGAGACCGCGTCCCCAGGTGGCGGATAGGGGAATGCTCGGCAGATATGCCGGGTAGGAGGGAAATAAAATACCTCCCGCGGACCACAAGGCCGGAGATGGACACTCCGTTATAAAACCTCACCAGCAGGCTCCTCTGACAAGAATCTAGGCTACTGGTGTACTACACGTTTAGGTTGGAGCGTGCAGTAGAGATGGCGGCGGAACCTCTTGGTCTACGGCGGCTCTCAAGTCTTCCGGGAAGGCTACAACCTTGGCGTCAGGTGGCAACCGGCCGTAAAACAAAAAGCCAACTCCCAATCTTCAAATCATGCTAAGTACAAATAGAAGAGAAACGATAACCACTAGGGCGTACCCCGCAAGCGACGACAGCAGCGACCGAAACTCTACGAATACTAGGGCGTACCCCCGAAGCGACGGCAATGTCAAGAAAGCTCCCCAACAAAATCCAAAAATGCGAATAGCAAGCTGGAACGTGGGCTCGATGACGGGACGAAGCGCTGAGCTGAGTGATGCTTTATATCGTAGACGCATCAACATCTGCTGCATCCAGGAAACGAGATGGAAAGGGTCAAAGGCACGCAATATTGGGCACAACTACAAACTCCTATACCACGGAACGCGCACACAAAACGGAGTTGGGATAGCCGTAGATCAGGACTTCCAGGACCGCATGGTAGAGGTGAACAGGGTTAACGACCGATTAATGTCGATCAAGTTCGCCGTCGACTGCCAACCATGTATGAATGTCATCTGCGCGTATGCCCCACAAGTCGGTTGCTCAAACGCGGACAAAGAACAATTTTGGGAAGAATTTAACGAACTGATGCGATCTATCCCAAGCAGCGAATCCAAATACGTTTGCGGCGATTTAAATGGCCATGTTGGTGAGACATCCATCAATTTCCAAAGAATACATGGCAACAATGGGTATGGCAACACCAACTTGCAAGGAGAGTGCATCCTGGACTTTGCGCTCACACACGATCTAGCTATTGTCAACACTTTCTTCTCTAAGCCTTCAAAACACCTTATAACTTATAAAAGCGGGGGAGCCTGCAGTCAAATAGACTACATCCTAGCAGATCGTGATCGGTTAAAAACTTTCAGAGATTGCAAAGTTATCCCCGGCGAACCTCTAACATCACAACACCGATTATTAGTGGCTGAATTTATAATTCCTAGACCAATCAAGGTGAAAAAAGACAAATCCGTTAGAACTCGCTGGCACAAATTAGATCGGGAAGAAGGGCTAGAACTGTGCAAAGATGTTGCTGAATATATTCAAACTATGCCCGAAGGGGAGGACACGGCCAATGAAATGTGGAGTGACTTCCAGTCTTACTGCAGTAGGAAAGCCAAGCAATATCTTGGTGTGTCCAAAGGTGCTATAAACGGCTACAAAGATACAAGCTGGTGGAATGAAGAAGTCAAAGAGAAATTAGAAGCCAAGAAAACACTTTTCAAAAAATGGCAGACCACTCTAGACCAACAAGACCTAGAAATTTACAAGATAGCAAAGAGAACTGCAAAGCGTGTTGTGGCACAAGCCAGGGCTATGTCGAAAGATGACTTTTACGCAAAACTCGAGGCTGCCTCAAATGACAAAGATATCTTCAAACTCGCGAAACAAAGACACAGGAATAGTAAAGATTCAAATCCAACCAAGTTCATTAAAAACGAACACGGCCAGTTGCTTACATCCAACGATGAGATCAATAACCGATGGAAAGAGTACTATTCTAAATTACTGAATGAAACTTTTCCCAGAGAACATCTCCTCGAAGGTCCAGCCATAGAGGGTGCAGTACCACGCATAACACCGGAAGAGGTATTTGCGTCCATCAAGTCGATGTCAAACAACAAAGCCGCTGGACCAGATGAGATTCCTGCCGAGTTCTGGAAGAAAATGGGAGACGAAGGGGTCAAGTTTCTAACTAAGCTTTTTAACAGAATTTTGATCAATGGCATACCTGATGAATGGAGAAAAAGTTTCTTAATCCCATTCTATAAAAATAAGGGAGACATTAGACTTTGCAGCAATTATAGAGCCATAAAGCTTATATCACACACCCTCAAAATGTGGGAAAAGATTGTAAACAGGAGACTCCTAAAACTAACCAACGTTTCTGAAAACCAGTGTGGATTTGTCGCGGGTAAATCAACTACCGATGCTATACACTCGATCAGAATTCTGATGGAAAATTATAAGGCCAATAAATCCGACTTGCACATGACCTTCATAGATTTGGAAAAGGCTTTCGACCGGGTGCCAAGGGAACTAATCTGGCAAGCTCTCCGAGCACATGGAGTGCCAGAGCGTTACATCCACATCATCCAGGACATGTACCGAGACATAACTGCGAGAGTGCGAGGCCCCGCCGGAATAAGCGAAGAGTTCAAAGTCAAAGTCGGTGTACATCAAGGCTCGGCACTCAGTCCCCTCTTATTCAATCTCGTGATGAATCATCTGACGTCACAGCTACAACGTTCTCCACCATGGGACCTTCTCTATGCTGATGATATAGTGCTTATAAGTGAAGACTCCAGCACCCTACAAAGCATAGTAGAGGAATGGAGAGCCGCACTGGAAAAAGCTGGACTACGAGTGAATAGGGAGAAAACAGAGTATATGCATTGTAATTTCAGCAACACCAACAATAGCGCCAGCATCCACTTACAAAACCATCAGTTGAAGAGGGTTTCCCACTTCAAATACCTCGGTTCCATTATCTGTGACGATGGATCGATTGATATGGATGTCACTCATCGTATAAACACGGGGTGGATGAAGTGGAGGGAACTTACGGGGGTACTCTGTGATAGTAGAATGCCAGTACACATCAAGGGCAAAGTATACAAAACAGCGGTACGCCCAGCAATGACGTATGGGTCTGAATGCTGGCCACTCAAAAAACAGCAAGAAAACAAGATGCACTGTGCTGAAATGAAAATGTTGAGATGGGCGGGCGGCGTTACGAGACTTGACCATGTACGGAATAACTACGTTCGAGGCAGTTTTAGAGTGCAACCTATCCAAGAAAAACTCGTAGAAGGCCGATTGAGTTGGTATGGTCATGTGATGCGGCGACCACCAGAACACATGACCAAAGCGGTCCTACAGATACCTATTGCAGCTCGAGGACCGGGTAGACCTCCAACAACCTGGATGGCAGTTGTCAGAAAAGACATGAAGAATAATAACATAAGACCAGAGACGACCCAGGACCGACAAGCCTGGCGACGCATGATTAGAAGGGCCGACCCCAAGTAAATGGGAATGAGCCAGGCCAAAGAAGAAAAGAATTTTTATGTTATGTATTTCAAATCGAAATAACGAGCTTTTTTTAATTTCCAACAAAAATGTCCTTAGTTCTTTTCTACTGTATTGCTTATTTCTATAGGCTTTGTATTGCGGTAACTCAAATGGAAATTCTAAAATTTTACCTATTAAATTTGTGGGACAATTTTTTCGTTTTTAAATTGAAAGAGCTTGTTAACTCGAGTAGAAGTACCATAAATTGTCCTTATAATTTAGTAAAAGTGGCACTTTTGAAAGAAATACTCGATATGCTAGATTGAACATGGCCATTCGAAATAAATTTTTGGTTAATTATTGAACTTGGCTGATTTTTTGGCACTTCTTAGCATTTTTCTCATTTTAGTGTATAGATATCATTCCTGTGTTTATTTTTTTCATTCCGTTGGGAAAAATGTCATTCAGGTGGAGTGTTATATCATTCCTGTGTATATTTATCATTCACGTGCAAGTCAATTTTTTTAATCTCCGATAATTCTCAAAAGGCTTAAGATATCAAGTGCTCTGTAAGAGGCTTATCAAAGAACAGTCTGAGGTGTCGATTGACATTAAAAGAAACATCGATGAAACGTAAATAAAGAATTACACCGGAATGACACAAAAAACTAGTACTGTTGAAATTGACCCTACAGTGGTTTCGTCTAATTACCTACTTTAGTATTCATATGGTAGTTTTGAGTAAGGATTTCCAAAAAATATCAATACAGAAATAAAATAGGTCAACTAATAGTATAAACTAGTGTAAAAAAATGCTAAGCTAATATTAGATGAAATCTTTGGCTTGGATCGGTAGAAGTGGTGGAACTAAAAAAAAATCTCAGGAATTTATCTCAACCATTCTTGACGCCAGTTTTATGCGATGCCTTTGGCACCAGACTCGAGTGTCAAATTACACTTAAAAATGTCGTAGCTTCCATCTTAATTTTCCGCAATTAAGCCTCCGGCAATACTTAATATTTTTGTATTGTGCTGCACCGGTCCGAACCTGCCACCCCTCAGTCCTCAGGCCTGTCATTACTGCGCAATCTCTCACTGCCTTATTACGGTTTATTTGCTTCCACTTTTCCCTTTCCAAAACGTCATATGAGTCGTAACTATCCAGAAAACTTCAGTTTCTAAGCCCTTTTTCTTCTAAGATGGGTCCTATCATCTCCCAGTTCGAAAGACCTTATCTTGGTACAAAATAAGCTTCTTTAAGATGTATTGTTTGAAGCGCCTGCGCTCATCTAGTTCGTGATTTACCGGTTAATTGCAATCTGACGGTAACCAAGTAACGGTTGGATTGTTACGTAAGGCCTATCAGCGGTAAATTCATACAGCCAATAATCTTAGCAATGCGGGGGTAGACAGACCCTGAGTTGATCATTAGCTACCGATAACCGCTAAAGCTCATGTACAAAAGGATAAAATTGCCAAATTTTCCTAGTAAGAAATGAAAAGCGGAAAAATTAATGACTTCTTCAAGAAATGTTTGATTTCATGTCAATTGTTTCTTTCTATAACCGTCCGCTGTTAGCAAACATGTTTTATCCTAACAGACTGGAACCTAAAATATATGTTGCTTATGAGGAATTTCCTGTCGTATATGTTTGGTCTCTACAGTACTAGATCCTTTAAAAGTAGAGTGTGCAATGTACAGTGTCTATCTAAAGGATCGACAACGTTCATGTAACACCTCTGGAGTTGCAAGCATTCAAAAATTATCATGGTGGACGGATGGAGAGACGGACATGATGGATGGATGGACGGAGCTTGGAACACATCTGAAGTATTCCAAGCTTAGTTTGGCTCACATACCGAAGATGTTGGAGGCATTAGTTATTAAAATAATATATTATTAAGGCAGCAAAACTATCACAGTGAAAGCCGCAGGCTTGCCTTTTCAGTCCTTTTTCTACAGATTGTCTGGAATAGCCGCACGCGCACGATAGCGATCGATAATGTTGCTATGCTTTCATGTTTGCGCAGCTAATTACCGGCTAGATCGAGCCAATTATCGACGCTGGGGCGCTGGGCAAAAAATGAGAAGAAATTTATGCGTTGATTACAAACATGATGATAAGTAATTAAGGAAATGGGTAAATTAAATATCACCGTCTCCGGCGAAACTCGATATGTAACTAGGGTCTTACTATGACGTCTTAACGCGATTCAGTTTAGGCTCAGAGCGCCTACCGCGAACCGCGAACGAAAGTATGCCTCCCTTTCGCACTTGAGATTTCTCACTCAAGTGCGACAGAGAGGTGAAACTTCGTTCGTGGTTCGTGGTAGGCCTTCAGTTGTATGTAAGCGACTTAGTTAACTGCATGCCTACCACGAACTTCGAAAATTGGCATTGACGGGAAAACCTCTTTGTCACTCCAATATGCAAGTGTGACAGAGATGAAGATACAAATCCGCAATCGTTCTATTTTCGTGGTAGCAGCCCTGAATCGCGTTAAGACGTCATGGTAAGGCCCCTGATATACAAACCGATATCTTATCGTAGTGCCCTAACAAATTATGCGCATTGCTAACGATTGTAACGTTCTAGACAGTTCTAGTAAAGGATGACTCACACTAGAACGAGACGTGACGAGACGATCTAGTCTGAATCATCCTTAATACGAGAAGGAATGAGTGCCGAGTTGATGAGAGACAGAGAAAATGGAAGAGAACAAAATATGTCGACCACATATAACGTGGGATAGGCAAGCAGGAGAAAGAGAGAAGATATTAGAAGATACGAGATTTTTGCGTAGTTTCTTTTATGTTTTAACTTCGTCTTTCGAAAATTACAGATTTTTATTTCTGTAAGAAGAAGTAAAGTAAACCATTAGGTACTAACGTTGGATGAGCATTCATATACTGTGAAAGTGAAGCCGAAAAGTTAAACAAAGCTGAAAGCTTTTCAAAGAAAGTTGCATCATGTAAATAAACTAAAATTTTATTACTTTGCAATTAAATCTTTTTTCTTTTAATTGTACGCAGTTAGAACTTTAAGTTCTGATCTTTCTGCGCTAGACAGGCCGCCTGAATCCGGTCAGGCATCCCTACACAACATCTAGAACTTATTAAACTTTGATTTGTTTCTTGAAAAAAAAAACATAACTAAGTTCCTCTCCTCAAATAAACAATAAATAATAATAAATATTTAGGGACAATATCCCACAGACCGACCTAGTCTAATCCCATATTAAACAAAGCTTATACTATGGGTAGGTACTAAGCTATATACAAATGCTCATTACAACCTTTCCTATTGGTAATCTACGATCTTCCACAAATCAATTCCCCCCACAATCAGGGCCCGCCATAAATCTGCGCACAATGCGCAAGCGCCGATAATTGCGATCCGCGCGTGTAATTAGGGGCAAATATTAAAGGGCAGCATTATAGATTTATATCACCCACCTCTATGATAACACTCGAGTTATACATTTTACACGTAGGTTATTTTTGCACTTAATTGATTAATATTTATTTGAAAAATCTAAATTTATCAGAAATAAATTTAGATTTTTTGTACCTAAAAAAACCAGCCAAGTGTGAGCCGGACTCGCCCACCGAGGGTTCCACAAAAAGGATTCTGGGTCATTTATGACCTTAGGTTCTTAAAAATACTGGTAGCGCGGAACTCTCAGTGTGCGGCAATTATACGGTTTTCGGATTTATTCTTGCACTTGTGATACAAGCTCCTGCTTTTTGCCAAATTGTGTGATTCTAGGTCAACGGGTACCCTAACCTGTACCTTTTGATTCCAATTGCGAAATCCGACATAAACAACCGTATATATCTTTTGACCGCGTTGACGTAGAGGTTTGGTTTTTTCACACCTTCAAGGGACCTCAGACTTGTGTATGTGGTATTAATTTCAAGTTACTATCTCTACGCGTTCCCGAGATAAAGGGTCTTGACAGACAGACGGACGGACAACAAAGTGATCTAATATAATGGTTCCGTTTTTTCCTTTTGAGGTACGGAAGGCTACAAATGTCAAAATGACAGATGGACACAAGATGACAGACGACATATCGCAGAAAACGAAACATTCATATTTAGGAACCTAAAGTTTCAACCAAATTGCTACTAATTTCTAGCATTTGCTAGCAAAAAATTACAAAACAATAATGTTCTTATGTCAAAAATAAATATATGAAAAATAAAATCCCGTAGCAATACAACTTTTTATCGCTTCTCTGTTTTACATTTTTTGTATTTTTAACGGTCTTAAAAACTTTATTTGTTTTTTATCTGCCCGTTAATGGAGTAGTTAACTTTACATCTTCAATAGGCTTTGCACCAATGAGGCCTCCCCAAATATTGCATTTTATTCACACACATTACATGTGTGAATTATTACTTTTGGTACTCAAAAGGATTTAAAATGCCGTTATTGAAATGAACGCCGGAAATTTTATAATGGCGGTCGTAAAACTTGCACTTTACAAAGACAAAACGAGATTCACCATTCTTCCATTTTGAATTTAATTTCACTGCGGCTTTTAAGAGAGGTATTGGCACAGCGGATGCATATCGTTTAGTGTGGTAGGGCACAGCACAACGAATGTCGTCTCGCTCAAATCTGGAGCAGAGCCCATCTGGGGAAGTACCTCCACCTTGCAGAAAACTGCAGTTTAATAACACTAGACCCTACTCATAGTGTTGTGTTTCTGTTGGTGAGTAAGGTCGCCAGAGCTCCAAGAGGATTCACTCTGTTGACAGCTGGGAACCCACGGAGCAAAGCTTGCCCCTTTAGTTGTCAACACAGAGAATCCTCCTGTTTTTTAAAGGGTCGGCAGCGCGCAAGTAACACCCCTGGAGTTGCAGGCGTCCATAGGCTTCGATGACCGCTTACCATCAGGCGGGTCGTATGCTAGTGTGTTACCGTCGTAGTATTAATAAAAACTGCAAATGAAAATCAAGTAAGGTTTGAAGTTTTTCAGATTTTTTTGGTGCTTCGTTATAGAGTCAGTCTATGCAAAGTTTCCTGGATTTTGATAGTACAGAGTGTGAAAGTGTTAAGTAAACAGCATAATTTCATAGAAGTTTAACGTTTAAAATTACAGTTTAAATGTTGACAGTTTGCTGAGAAAAGATAACGTGGTTTGAATCTACATAATTATATGTATATTTAAAAACCACACTAAAATAGGTTCATTCATTTTCACAGCTCCGATGCCACAGACAAACACACAGTGACAACATCAACTTAACCCTGTGAAAACGAGTGCGGTAAGGGGCTCGAAACGTAGGGCCATGGTGTTAATAAACGCGATTAATCCGTTGTAAAATGTTTTTCAACAAGTTTTTAAGGTAGGTTTAGATTGTTTTATTTATTATTATTATTTTTTTGAGCAAATATTTTAGTCTTAAGAAAATTATTTGTTTGAAGGGTATACCTTTTGAGCTTAATAAATGGCAATTTTCAACATATAGGTCAATTTGAGTTTTTGAAATTGGTCAATGTGCGTAAACATAAACACCATCATACTAGGATAACTAATAGCAGTATTACTGACTACATAAAGTAACTATAAAAACATTATACATTATAACAAACACTCCAATCATTTGAACACGTACTTCGTAAACTGAGCACGCTCTGGCTCTAATAGAAATATTTTATTCATAAGCCATCATTTTCTAGCAGATGCAACAAAATAAAATGGATACCAGTTCACCGTTAAGGTATTTATAAAACACCTTATTAAGGTGCAGTCAGCTCTGACTTCAAAAATATATGGAATATACAATTTGAACTTTCGTAATAGTTGTACTGACATTAATATATAAAATTTCACGTATTTTTATCACGCGTTTCTTCATATTTATGTTTTAAGCAAGTATAAAAAATATCTTACCCGTATTTCTGTTCAAGCGAGGAATACGGGAATAAAAAATATAGGTATAATAAAATAAACGATTCATTTAGGTACCTACCTATGTAAAGACCAAAAGTTGAAAAAATAGAGAAAAGGTTGCGTTTTTTTTTATTGAAACCACTATATTTGTAGTAGGTATTCAGGTAAATAAACCATTAAACCTTTTCAGTTACTATATGTAGTTATAAATTTTAATGGCATATTTAAGCCCTCGGTATTTCACCTTACACTGAACCACAGAATAAATAATAGTACAAGTACAGAAGACCCTCTGTTTTGATGTTCACGAATGCCGCCTTTTTACGTGCCTATTAATTATTATTAGCACGGACCGCACGCGAGCCCCGCTGTCATTGAGTTCTATTGCCCGGCGCGAAGGTCGATATTACTTCGCACCTTGCCGAAGATAGGGTTGTCATTTTTTTAAACGACGTCGGTGGCAAACAAGCGTACGGTCCGCCTGATCATAAGCGGATACGGTAGCTTTGCACTATTATCTATTCTGTGGCGCAAGTATCGACTATGTCATAAACGAATACTTACGCGAATTATAAATATTAGATAGCACGCGTGGTATATCTACATGCATAAATTATTACACTCAACAGCTACTTAGGTAAATAACACCGAAATCATAACAGGCTTGTGACCGCGAACCGTACCAAAGATCGTAAAGTCTATCCCCGTCTCTGTCACACCTACTATTCCAGGGACAGAGACGGAGATAGACTTTACGATCTTCGTTACGGTTCGCGGTCTCACGCCAGTTGTACTATTATTTATTCTGTGGCCAGGTGTAAATGAGTCCAATTGTACCGACTTAATCACGATCTCGGGATTTTCGTTTGATGTATACATATGTAGATATGCCGTTGACCTATTTAATTCAAGTATAACACTGTGCTGTTGGGGTGTTTACTTGATTCTTGTGTTCGATTTACTTGAAAGTATAGGTATAAATAAGCATTGAGTGCTTATTTATACCTATAAATAAGGTCACCTTTTGGTATCCTTTTCACGCGTCGAAACATACAAAAACGTGCAATCCGAATTTTGGTCATTGTTTCTGCCACCCGCAGCAATGCAATATTTCATTGCCCTTATTTATTTATCGTATACAATACGCGCTTGCGACGTTGGTATGCGGGAGACACGCGCGCGAGTGTCGCGGGCCACGGCGAGGCAACCACTGAATAAGCACCCTCGCGGGTGCCGCCGGCATGTACTTATAATTTCATGCAGATCGGCGGAGTGAACCCCCCCTGACTGAACTCACTTCACCTTAATATACATGCGCGCACGCATGCAAATACGGCGAAATCTTACATCCTTGTCCCACGTTAAGAATTACGTGGGGAAGAAAGGGACCGCTGTTTTTTTTTTGCGGTCAGCTAGCTACCGAAGGGCGAAGGAAATTGCCTCGAGGTTTCGGAGCTCCGGTTTTTGAAGGTGATTTGATTTTAATGTGCTGAATTATTTAATGGTATCTTTTTGAAATCTTGCGTTTTGTTTAAGGGTAAAACGGCGCAAAGTGGTCCTATGCAAATGTTTGAGACTAACAAAATTTTTGTTACCTAATGAAATTCAGAATCTTCATAATGTTCATATCATAATCCTGTTAGCAATGTCATAAAATAAATTTGAACTTTTATAGGTCTTAAATAGAGTTCAATATCGTAACTGCCATACATGGCTTCGTATGCAATTAAGGGTTCCATGTAAACATGCAAAATAACATAGTCACATTGTAGCTGGTGGCTTCCTCGCATAACGTATCCGCATTGCGAAACAACGAAGAAATGCCGCCAGCATCTTAGGTACAATGCCTCAAGGACCTATTTTAGAAGAAGAAGTAGGTAGGTAGGTAGGCAAGTTACACTTACTGTATATATTTTGAAAATAAATGAACACATATAATACACATATATTATAAAACTTAATATGAGGTAAAAATAGTTTTCTTTTAACAACACTTTTTTTTAGGAATAGGTAAGCATTTGACTACAATCTCACCTGATAGTAATTGCCGACGTAGTCTAGGATGGAGCATGCTTGCCTAAAAGATTGTCCATTCACTCGCGATTTAAAAAGATCCAAGTTATAGTGGGCAGGAAATATATTCGCAGGTAGAGAATTACACTCCTTAGCTGTTCGCGTAACAAGGCACAGCGTTTTGTACGAATCAGCGGCAGGGAGACCACGTAAGGGTGGAACGATTGTCCGCGTCTAGTCACACGGATATTATGACAATGTCGATGTAGTATGCAAAACTTAGCTCAAAAAAATCGCGAAATATCAGTAATAACTTGCGATTAACATAAAAGACTTGACATAATTTACTGTAGCGCTGGACCTTAATTACCCGTCATCAATAATTCATGTCTTATTATGTCAGGCATTTTATTTCAAAATTTTACAATACTTCCAAAAATCGTGACAATCCGTTACGTCGTTACGTTCTAACTTCCACAGCTACCAAGAAACCATTATAAAATAATTATCGAACAAAAAGCGAGCCGCAGGCGAACCCGGGTCGGCAACGCTAACTTACACGACCACCATTGTATTATGCTCCTTTGCTAAGCCATTATAGCTTATATTAGTGACAGGTTAAGGGTAAGGCCGGGATAAGTGGGTGGGTGGGTTTAATGATCACCTGGGGTTACTGGGTACAAAATTACTGGCTTCGCCTGTCGACCTGGGCCAAATGGAGATAATTGTCCCGGTTGGATAGACATTGTATAAGATTGGACATGTGTATCAACTGCAGAAGTGTATATTTATTTACTGATGTGGAACAAGTTAACAAAACGTCAACGTTGCTTTAAATAAGGAATTGCCTGGAAATAGAAGATATTTAAACTAAATGGGGATTTAATATTGTCTTCTGTTACCGCGATTGTTATTCATTGAAATTAAACACTTTAGAAGGGATCTTTCCCTTCTCTTCCCTTCTTCTCCTTCCTTCTTTTCTTTTTTTCTTTTTCTTTTAGGGGGGGAAGGGATTTCTTTAGGGGGGGCGTTTCTTAACCCTTAACCCTGTGAAACGTACGGTCATGGTGTTAATAAACGCGATTAATCCGTTCTATAGTGTTTAATTTCAATAAAGAGGGATTTGTTTGAATGAATAACGTACTTGAATGAAATGTTATTGAAAGATAAAGAAAAAAAATGTTGCCAATAAGGCGCTTATGTTACAAATATTCATTTAGAAATTAACCTTATCAACAAGTGACAAAGTGGTAACTTTTGAGTCATCCTTTATTTGTGCATATTTTCAGTAAAATATGCACAAATAAAGGATGACTCACACTAGCACAGGACGGGACGGGGCGGGACGGGAAAATCTGTCAATTTCTATAGAAGAATCACGTGATAGCTCGAAACCCTCGGATGTCACGTGGCGCTTTCTATAGAAATTGACAGATTTTCCCGTCCCGCCCCGTCCCGTCCCGTTCTAGTGTGAGTCATCCTTAAAGAAAGCCAAAGTTGAACGGTAAAAGGCAAACAGAAAAAAAAAACGCAAGAAGTACCTTAGTTATTATTTATATTCTTCATCTAAAATAGTTATTATTAATGGAGCTACAACGAAACTCTCACATCCAATAAAACACGTATATTAACCAGCTCTCATTTACATGATATCAACAATCTACATATAACGTGGTTTGTACAAGCTGATGACTCCATCGCTAACATCACATCATTCATAAGTAGTTTCTAGTACATGCGGGAGAAAGTTGGAAGTCATCAATAACTCGGAAACGATCAGTGATTGAGCTTGGCGTTGGTAGTTTCATACATAATAATTATGTACCTACTCGTATTCCTTGTAAACGATTCTAACGATGACGATTTTTTACTTCTCAATTTTAATCTGTGTATTTAGATGTCATAGGTACGTTACATAGACTATACTATAACGTTACACTTTTCAACGTTAGCTAGAGTTAAGGATGATTCACACTAGGTCGGGACGGGACGGGACGGTGGCTTAGTATAGTGGTTATGGCGTTCGCCGAGTACCTAAGCTGCAGACCCGACTTCGATCCTCGGCTTAACCTTCGATGGAGTTGGTTTTTTTCCTTAGTATATGACATCTTCATCATAATTTATATACAGGGTGTCCTATAAATAGCAGTTCAGCCTGACACCAGAGGTAGGTCGACCCAAGTCCCTAACCAACCTAACATGACCTCAATAAAAGTTGGACGGTTTTCGAGATTTTGCTGATTTTTTATTGTTACTGGCGCTAATTTATTTTAAAATCAATTGCATTTCTTTCGCATTTAATATTAGATTTTGACAACCTGACACTTGCATTACTAAATGTAACTTTATTTGATAGAGTTCTGATAAAAAAATTGTAGTATAAGAGCTAGCCAAGTAAATTATGATTATGACACTTAAAATGTAAAAAATGGACAAGTTCGAAAAAATATGAAATCGCCAATATTTCGATAACCGACCAACTTTGACTGAGGGCATGTTAGGTTTGTTAGGTACCTCTAGGGTCAACCTACCTCTGGTGTCAGGCTGAACTGCTATTTATGTGACCTGTATAGAGTAGTGTCAATGCTTTAATAACAAATCAAAATATTTATTTTAATAATTTTATTTGTTTTTACATAAAGCACTATAATACGTCAAAATAAAATATATTTTCCTATAAAACCACATTACTTAACCATGTAGTTTAGAAGCCCAACGCCTCTTACGGTGTGAATTTATAAATCTCTCTTCCCACTTGCGTTTACAAACACCTCTATTTGTCTATTGGTAGACCTTATGCCATTCCCATAAGGATCAAGATTAGTCAGCTAATAATATTGGAACCAGCAACATCCTTATCTGTCCCTTTGTAAACCTTAATGCCTTTGCAATAGGGATCAGAATTGGTCAAGTAACAAAGTTGGTGGTATTTCACTATATTTTCCAGCTTGGCATAGTTGTAATGTTTTCATTGGTAAACGCTTTTATATGCCTTTTAGGATTTTCCGCATTCCTATCGATTTTCAATCACCTGACGCTTATAGCTCTGTCTTCATAGTGTATGACTTTGTGTATATTTTTCGAAACTTGTCATACTAAAACAATTTATTTCACGAACGCATAGAGATAGCAAATTGAAATGTTTACCACATACACAAGTCTGCAGTACCTTGAAGCTGTAAAAAAATCAAACCTCTACGTCAACGCGATAGAAAGATACGGTCATTTATGTCACATTTCCCCTACATTTGAAATGGGAATCAAAATGTATAGGGTACTTATTACTTCCCGTTTACCTAGAATTACGAAATTTGGCAAAAAGCAAGAGCTTGTAGCACAAATACAGGTAAAAATTCAAAAACTGTATAACTGTCGCACACTGAGAGTTCCGTGCCGCCAATATTTTTAACTACCTATCCTACCTATACTTTGTGTGGAACCCTCGGAGGGCGAGACCAATCCGCACTTGGCCGGTTTTTTTACAAGGGAGCGATTATATTTGGTTAGTTTCTTGGGCGAGAAAATCGCCGATCGCCCATCGCTTACTCGCGCTTGGTGCCTATAGCTTTCTATATCGCTAGCGAGATCTACTGCACGCCTCCACCCTTATCTCGAAGCTAAATGGTGACCATCAATAGATGACAGCGAGAATCACTCACTGACATGGTTCCGCTATAAGCGAAGATAAGCAATAAGCACCGCTTGTGGTTATTCAGTATTTATGTTTAAGTTGGTAGTTTGCCATCTGTGTATTCAAGGATGTCATTAGATTTTTGAAATTTTTAAACATATTATTTATTATAAATTGAAAGAGATGTCATATACTACAGGAAAAGTGACCAAAGCCCCCGGTGAGCAGGGCTGGAATCGAACCAGCGACCTCCTGCTTTCGCGGCTGACGCCGGATGCCTTGGTCACTTTTTCTGTAGTATATGACATCTCTTTCATTACTACTTAAAAACATGAATCAAAACATTTAATATAAATATTAAAAGATTATTTACTTTATTTTACGAGCTGTATACAATTCTTTTTTTTTATCAACTAAATATTATATGTGTATTTATAATAATATATGAGTGATATAATTTAAGCTTTCGTGAGTCATACTGACGCGGAAGATCGCGGATCGGGTGATGCCCGAGCCGCGAAGGTGACAACACCCGTCTGTCTGTCGCGACGATGACTGCCCGATGCAGTCGAAATACGTAACGACTATTGTGATAAATATCTGAGAGTTTTAACTGCTGCAATTTAATGTCAATATATGATTGTCCGTAAGGTACTTTGACTTAGGCATCTTCCGAATCGTAATCATATAATTATTAATAGCAAAGTGTTATTTTAAACGTCAAACTTCTATGAAATTATGACGTTTACTTAACACTTTCACACGTGCTATCAAAATCGAAGAAAACTAAGCTTAGTCCGGCTCTAGTTTCCTTATAAATTAGCTCTATATATAGAAACCTAATCTACCTGCCAACCCTAGAAGATGTCAGAAGATTTATGATCCTCAGCAAAAAGATTAATCTTCATCCTTTTTAGAAATTGCACTTCTAAAAACATTCCATCCGACTTAACACGTCTACGACGAATCTATGTTTTTTCCGGCCCTTATACGACCTTTATAGAATAGCTATAGTAGGCGAATACGCGAAGACTATAATGACCCCTAAACATAACATAACTCACAAGTCGATTTTTTTTAAATTACCTATTAGAGTACACTTTAGACTAATCGAGAAAAATATTGTCTAACTGTTTTAGATAAAGCTTTGGGTAATATATAGGTATTTGTTACCGACGCGTGTAAAATCAAGGAAAGATTATGCAAGTCATATTTTCTATCTTTATATTATTGGATTAAACTATTTGAATGTCACCTGTCATTTTATAACAAATTTGTCGAAAGCTTTCTTGAAGCGAGAAAAACCTACATATTTTCTCCAAAAAAATACTTAAGTACATCCAAGTACCTGAAATGTGTTAAAAAATTATGTAGATAACGAATAGGTTCCATGTCTAACGTATTCATCAATAGTTTCAATTTATATGAAGAATTCAACTTTTAAGGTCTTCTGTTAACTTCAATAAAAATCTAGAAATTTTCAAGTTGGTACATTTTGTTCATTAGTATTATAGAAATGCATACACCGAAATTATAAGAAATACATCAATAGCTCTAAATTTTATGATCTTATCAGTTCGCATCATAATTCGAACTCGAAGAGATTTGAGCGGGATAGTCTATCGCGCTACGGCCCGTGCTGTGCGACCAATCACATCACGATTACGCAACGCGTTTCTTACATTTCGTTTGTGCTACGTATTAAATTATGATCTGTAATGTAAATATTAATTTGTTAATTTTAAATTGTAATCCATATTGGTACCTAAAGCAAAATTGTTTTCTTCTTTAAATAAAATATTAAATGCACGCGTAGTATAAAATTATTTATTCAAATACTGTTTAATCACTATTTCTAAAGAAACCTCATTTAGACCGATATTAGACAGACGATGTGTCCTTTCAAAGGGTACGCAGTGAAAGACTTAGATTTTTTTTTAAACATAGGAGTCGTAAAAGACTTCGATTTTATTTTGACAAAAAGTGAGATATTCATAAGTAAATTTAAAAAACTTAGTTTTTGTACCAGAAGTAACTACTTGGTCAATTTTCGATGGTTGTTGTGCTATAATGACACTTACTTTATACGGAGGAATTGTGTAGAACACGCTAAAATAAGCATGTTTTGTACGGACAGTTTTTATCTAAAATCAAAAATGGCCGACTTATTTGACCCCAAAGATGAACAATTTTAGATCTTACTAAAATTTTCGATGGTTGTTGTGCTATGATGACACCTACTTTTTATGTTAGTATCGCTTAGAGCACGCTAAAATAAGCATGTTTTGTATGGACAGCTTTTTTCTAAAATAAAAAATGGCCGACTTATTTGACCCCAAAGATGAACAATTTTAGATAAGTAAAATTTTTGATGGTTGTTGTGCTATGATGACACCTACTTTTTATGTTAGTATCGTATAGAACACGCTAAAATAAGCATGTTTTGTATGGACAGTTTTTTTCTAAAATAAAAAATGGCCGACTTATTTGACCCCAAAGATGAACAATTTTAGATCCTAGTAAAATTTTCGATGGTTGTTGTGCTATGATGACACCTACTTTTTATGTTAGTATCGTATAGAACACGCTAAAATAAGCATGTTTTGTATGGACAGATTTTTTCTAAAATAAAAAATGGCCGACTTATTTGACCCCAAAGATGAACAATTTTAGATCTTAGTTAAATTTTCGATGGTTGTTGTGCTATAATGACACCTACTTTTTATGTTAGTATCGTATATAACACGCTAAAATAAGCATGTTTTGTATGGACAGTTTTTTTCTAAAATAAAAAAATGGCCAACTTATTTGACCCCAAAGATGAACAATTTTAGATCTTAGTAAAATTTTGCGATGGTTGTTGTGCTATGATGACACCTATTTTTTATGTTAGTATCGTATAGAACATGCTAAAATAAGCATGTTTTGTATGAATATTTTTTTCTAAAATCAAAAATGGCTGACTTATTTGACCTGAAAGATAAACAATTTTAATTCAAAGATTCAAAGTATTTATTTGCATCGAACACAGTATAGTGGGTCTTACAGTTAGAATGGTTAAGTCCAGTGCATTCAACCTGCATGCAGGCGTGCAAATATTTCGAATAGCGTGCAGTATTTACAGTACTATATACAAATATATTAACCTTTTATGTCTTAATAATTATATCTAAAATTATAAAAAATATGTCAAGATAGATAAAAATGCATGAAACAATGTGTAAATTATGAACAAAACCCAAAAATAAAAATAAAAAACAAAAAACAATTGTGGTAGGTAATGAATGCAAATGTCAATAAAAATTCAATATTAATAATAATTAAAATAAATATGTCAGCTATATTCTAAATATTCTTTAACACTGTAGAAGCAATGGTCTAAAAGCCAAGAAGTCAATTTATTCTTAAATCTATTGCCTTGCAGGAATTTTATGTCAACAGGTAATTTATTATAAATAATTATACACATATTAAAAGCATTCTTATCATAAATCATTTTATGAGCACGTGGCTTGTATAATAAATCCATAATGTTTTGTCGGGTCTGTCTGTTATTCATAATTGCACCTCGCGTTTTGAATGAAGTTTGGTGGTTGTTTACAAAAATGCATATATCCCTTATGTACAAACACGGTAATGGCAAAATATGCCATTGTTTAAATAGGGGGACACATGGTGTTTGGTGGTTTAGGTCTTGCACCCGGCAGGAGCAGCTCCCGCCTTAGTCTACGATGGTTTTTTTTATCCGTCCAAATAAGATAACTTCACAGCTGGCTGTTGGTTGTCACTTTAGACAGCGAGCGAGCGAAGCGAGCGAGCAAATCTTCCGGGGCAGAACCGACACGGATTTGGTTAGGTTAGAAGACTAAGGCGAGAGCTTCGCTTCCCTTATTAAAAATAAATAACCTGGAAGTCTAAGGCGGGAGCGAAGCTCTGCCTGGGAAGGTCTTGCTCGCTCGCTGTCAAAATCATACCATCAAAAATATTACCAAGACATAAAATTGCTCATCTTTTGGGTCAAATCAGTCAGTCATTTTTTATTTTAGAAAGAAACTGTCCTTACAAAACATGCTTATTTTAGCGTGTTCTACAAGATTCTACCATAAAATGTAGGTGTCATCATAGCACGATACCCATCGTTTTTTTTTGTAATAGCCTGTTTTTGTGTCCCACTGCTGGGCAAAGGCCTCCCCTCTCCTTATCCAATCCTCCCTGTGCTGGGCAAGATCCCACCAATACCGCTGAAACGCATCCAAGTCGTCCCGCCATCTCTTTCTCGGTCTGCCTCTGCCACGACTATACCGGGGATGCCAGCTAGAAAATTTGACTGTCGTAAAATATCTTCTATCTTTCGAGTCAAATAGGGTAGACTGGGGACGATTAAAACAATTTGCCTTTAACCGTCTGTGACCGTCATATTTTTATGAGTTGAAAGATGTCCGCACAAAAACTTCATGGTTAGTTATCTGGTTCCTAAATAAAATATATTTGGATGGTCTATAATGCATAGTTTTTGACAATGACGTAATAAAGAAAATAGGGCAATGTGGTTCAATTGACCCCACATGACTGTCAATTGAAACACTATGTGAGGTCAATTGAAACACTCAAATATCTTCGGCACAATTAAAGTACTTATATTTGTTTTTATCTTTTTCATAACTTCCTCTGCATACAATGAGCTCATCAGAAGTTCGCAAGCATTACATAAACATTTCTCAATTTATGAGCATCTGAAAAAAAACGATAAAAATACTTGAACAAAAAAATATAGCTCTTTTAGTCTTCTTTGTCGCTGCTACATTATACAGTTACCTTAAACAAAGTAATTTTAATGCAATTATAAGACATAACTTTAAAGAATCGCAGAAATAAGCATAATTATGTTTCATACAAAAGTGCTTGTTTCACCTATAACAATGTTTCAATCATAACCATTCCCACACAATTCGAGACAACGAGTGATGCAGACATCGGGATGTAATATTCAGTAATAGACGCCATAAAGTATTATATTATATTTCTAGCTTAAAATAATCAGTTTAAATTGTTTTATTATGTATACTTACTTAAACATGTATACCAAATAAAAAAAAATGTTCCGTAACTCTGATTTGAATTTTAGTAGTAGGCGACCTCGTTAATCAGTTGTTGCTAATAGTACATTGTGCATCTAGGGCGGTAAGAAGGACATTACTTACGAGGGTCTATTGAAGCCCGACGCCGTAGGCGGAGGGCTTTAAATGACCCGAGTTAGTAATGCCCTTACTGCCCGTGGTACGCACAATGTTTTTCATCACATTTGCGAGGAAAAAAATAAACTCTATACAGGTAAAGAAACAATAATGATAAGCGGTAGTGTAGTTGCACAGTCCACAGTACTCCGGAGTGACTACGTGCTGCGAGCGCGTGGGGGGCAGGTCCTCCGCGAGCTCCGGGCGGGCGGTAAAGTAGTATGAGAATCCTTTAAAACCATGGGAATAATACAGCTCTTTAAGTGTAAGTATGCTTGCATATAATAACACCATTTACGAGCAGGTGTGATGAAAAATGTATTAATATGCTTGACATATGTGTTATTATATGTCAAAAATATCAAATCAACATATAAAACATTCTGTAACAAGTGTTGCTATATGGCGATATACCAAAATAAAATAACATATTATGTTTTTTATGTGACATAAAACAAAGTAGTTGTGCTCACCGCATCAAAATCAGTTTAGCCGAACGCGAGATAATCGTGTACAAAACAAACATAAATACAAACATACGGGTCAAACTGAGAACCTCCTTTTTATGAAGTCACATATTCTCAAAAAATCAGTATAAAAAACATCGAATATCTATAATTTAACAACTAGGTCAAAAACTACACAAGTGAATAATATTGTCTTCTCTTACCGCGATTTTATTCATTGAAATTAAACACTGAAGAGAAGAGAAGAACGGATTAATCGCGTTTATTAACACCACGATCCTACGTTACGAGTACAAGTGAATTTGAAAAATGAAAGAACAAACTTGTGCATCGAATACAGAATCTTATATTATATTCTTATATTATTTATTCAACATCACCTAGTACCCTTGCAAAAAAGGCGTGAAATAGCAGACATAACTTTCTTTTTAAACATCACCAGTGGCGTTACTAATTGTCCGAAACTGCTTAGTATGATTTCTTTTAACACCCCCTCTCGTTCTAAAAGGTACCATCCCCCTGTATCTGTTAAGACTGCATCATCCAAGTATAGACAAAATAGTTATATGAATCGCGCTGGTCGTAAATTGAATGAGTTGTCGAGAGAACTGAATATTGACATATTCAACTGTAAGCCTACTAATGTGAGGAATAGTTTGGTTGAGCGGTGGTTTAAGTGAGCGTCCTCTTGTTTTATTTTTGTAATTTGTTTTTTTTTCTTCTGAATAACATTTTTTTTTTCTTATTTACATAATTTCACGCGCCAATGGTCCAACCTGTTTTATTATTATGTCCACTCTTTCTATAATTCTTTTTTTTTTCTTGTATGTGTGTCTGCGATTGTGTTGGCATTAGTTTTAATTTTGAATATTTTGTGGTTACCTGTGAGATCCTGTAATTGGCTTTCTGTGTATATTTTTATGTCTATGTTAAGTTTATAGCTGTTGGTTCTCCTTAAATAAATAATAAATAAATAATAAATAAATTATTTTTTTCGATATTTGTTCCTGAGTCATGGATGTTTTCTATGTATTTATGTATTTGTATATTATATATATCGTTGTCTGAGTACCCGTAACACAAGCCTTATTGAGCTTACTGCGGGACTTAGTCAATTTGTGTAAGAATGTCCTGTAATATTTATTTATTTATTTATATTTCGCCCACCACATTTTTCAGTTCAAAGTCAAATATTATATATAAAAAGACTCGAACGCTGATCAACGGCTGTTAAAAACATTCGTTTATTCTTAAATATAACACCTACATAATTTAATTCGTCAAAATACAAGAGTGAACGAAGTTATAAGAAAATATACAAAAACACAAATACTTATTTTACACCGCGTAAACCTGTTTTGGCTCGTGGATACTCCCGTAACGCACCGGCGCTCGAGTGGTACTGGCCAAGTATTCAAACATGGCTGGTCATGTTTTCAGAGTGATGCGTCAGACGCGTAGGTATTATAGTTTTCGAAAAATTTCATCATCATCATCATCATATCAGCCGTAGTACGCCCACTGTTGGACATAGGCCTCCCCCATGGATCTCCACGTGTTACGGTTGGAAGCAACCTGCATCCACCGTGACCCCACGGCTTTAACCAGATCATCGGTCCACCTCGTCGGTGGACGTCCTACGCTGCGTTTTCCGGTCCGCGGTCTCCACTCAAGAACTTTCCGGCCCCAACGGCCATCTGTTCTCCGTGCTATATGGCCTGCCCATTGCCACTTCAGCGAGCTGATCCGTTTGGCTATGTCGGTGACCCTCGTTCTTCTACGTATCTCCTCATTTCTGATTCGATCCCGTAGAGTAACCCCGAGCATAGCCCTCTCCATTGCTCGTTGAGTGACTCTGAGTCTATTTATGAGACCAATGGTGAAGCACCACGTCTCGGATCCATATGTCATCACTGGTAACACACACTGGTTGAAAACCTTGGTTTTAAGGCACTGAGGTATTTTGGACGAAAAGACGTTGCGTAGTTTCCCGAACGCTGCCCATCCGAGTTGGATTCGGCGACTGACCTCTTTCTCAAAGTTGGACCTACCTAGTTGGACGGTCTGTCCAAGGTATGAATACGCGTCAACAACTTCAAGAGCCGAGCTCCCAAGCATTACGGGGGTAGGCACGACATGGACATTCGACATGACTTTCGTCTTGTCCATGTTCATTTTAAGACCTACCCGTTGGGAGACTCGATTGAGTCCTTCGAGCATTGTGTTGAGTTCCTCCATCGACTTTGCCATGACCACGATGTCGTCGGCAAACCGAAGGTGAGTGATGTATTCGCCGTTAATGTTGATGCCCAGTCTTTTCCAATCTAAGAGCTTGAAAGCGTCTTCCAAAGCGGCCGTGAACAGTTTCGGAGATATTACATCTCCCTGTCTCACGCCTCTTTTTAAGGGAATCGCCTTTGAGCTCTGCTCCTGTACTCGGACGGACATAGTGGCCTTACTGTACAAACACTTCAACACTTCGACGTACCGATGGTCAATTCGGCATCGCTGAAGGGACTCAAGCACCGCCCATGTTTCGACCGAATCAAAGGCTTTCTCATAGTCCACAAACGCAAGACATAGCGGCAAGTTGTACTCCTCGGTCTTCTGTATAACTTGTCGCAGCGTATGTATGTGGTCTATGGTACTATAGCCTTTTCGGAACCCGGCTTGTTCGGGAGGCTGGAAGTCGTCAAACCTGCGCTCGAGACGATTCGTAATGACCCTGGAAAACAGCTTATACACATGGCTTAAAAGCGAGATGGGTCTGTAGTTCTTCAATAGGGTATTATCACCTTTTTTAAAGAACAGCACCACTACGCTTCTGTTCCATGCTTCCGGCGTAGCACCATCGAGTAAGACGGAATTAAAGAGCTTCTGAAGGACTTTCAGTACCGGTGATCCACCCGCTTTCAAAAGCTCTGACGTAATTCCGTCCTCACCCGGCGCCTTGTTGTTCTTAAGCTGCTTCAGGGTCATTCTAATCTCATACAGGCTGATGTCCGGGATGTCCTCGGTATAGTGTCGGGTCAGTTTGGCTCTCGGGTCTCCATCTGCACTGGAAACAGGCTTAGTGGCCGAATCGTAGAGCTGTCCATAGAACTTTTCGATTTCCTCTAAAACTTCTGACCTGGACGACGCTACGCTGCCATCATCCCTCTTCAGCTTCGTCATTTGGCTTTGCCCAATAGACACCTCTCTTGCAAACACTTTGGAACCTTTGTTCCGTTCAATCGTATCCTTAATACGAGCAGTATTAGCGGTACGGATATCGTGTCGCATGGATTTTCGGATTCGTCTATTGAGCTGCCTATGTAACTCTGCATCCTCGGGCGACTGCAGTCTTTGGGAGCGTCGTTCAGCCATGAGGTCAAGGGTGTATTCAGAGAGTCTCTTAGTTCTATCGGTGCAACGTGACTTAAAGAACTGAGACCCTACTGTATGGACAGTCTTTACGAACCTGTTATTGATCTCGTCCACCGATGCAAGATCTTCCAGGCAATCAAAACGATTTGAGAGCTCGAGTTGAAAGCTCTCGGGGTTTTCGATCTGGGCGTGAGTAGGTCGGAGCGTAGACTTCAACAAGCAGGACCGTTCAAGTTTAACGTTCATATTCAATGTGCCCCTTACTATTCGGTGATCACTACCGGTTTTCACCCTGTGAATCACGGAGACATCATCGAATACCCGTCTCTTGTCGGTCATGATGTAGTCTATCTCATTTCTCGTGGAACCATCGGGACTCATCCATGTCCATTTCCTGTGAGGTGGCTTCTGGAAGAAAGAATTCATCATATAGAGTCCTTCTTTCTCCAGGAAGTCGGCCAGCCTCTGTCCCCTGGGATTCCGTTGCCCAAAACCGAAATTCCCCACTTTCGACTCATCATCGCTTCTTTTGCCTAGCTTTGCATTGAAATCCCCCATAACAACAGTGAAGTGAGTTTTCTGAGTATGTATGGCTCTACTAATGTCCTCATACATACACTCAACTTCATCATCTGGGTGTGACGAGGTCGGTGCATATACCTGAACGACCTTCAACGAATACCTTTTAGATATTCTGAGTGTTAGGTATGCGACCCTGCTCGATACACTGTCGATGGCAATGACGTTGTTAACGAGGGATTTGTGGACGAGAAAACCGACACCACCTTGGGACTGTTGGTCGCCCTCCCGGTAGAAGAGCAAGTTACCAGACTTTAGAGTTATCGTGTCCTGTCCCTGTCGCCGGACTTCGGATAGCCCCAAAATATCCCACCGTAACCTGCTCATTTCTTCTTCCAGCTCAACAATCTTTTCATCTGTCCTCAGAGTGCGAACGTTGTGTGTTACCAGGGCCAGTTTTCGTTGTAGGGGTTGGTAGCCGGGCATCTGCCGGGGATTCTTAGCACCCCTAGCCCCGCCGTTACCATGACCGCTACCGTAGTCAGGACTAACGGGGCTGCCGGGGACTCGGGGCCTGGTATTTCGTTTGTTCTTCATGGGGGGGGTTTGCCAATACTCGCCACGCTTGGCAGGCGGGTTGGCGAGCGCAGTTGGGTACGCTGTAGCTCAAGGACGCTGCTGCCCATCCTTCAGCGATTCTGGTCGTAGTTTTAGGACATACCCGGGTCGAAAAATTTGAATAGTTTCAATTGTCCCCTTTCTACCCTAAATCGGCCATTTTTGATTTTAGAAAAAAAAACTTCAAACAAAACATGCTTATTTTAGCGTGTTCTACACGATACTAACATAAAAAGTAGGTGTTATCATAGCAAACCAACCATCGAAAATTTAACTAAGATCTAAAATTGTTCATCTTTGGGGTCAAATAAGTCGGCCATTTTTTATTTTAGAAAAAAAACTGTCCATACAAAACATGCTTATTTTAGCGTGCTCTACGCGATACTAACATAAAAAGTAGGTGTCATCATAGCACAACAACCATCGAAAATTTTACTAAGATCTAAAACTGTTCATCTTTGGGGTCAAATAAGTCGGCCATTTTTTATTTTAGAAAGAAACTGTCCATACAAAACATGCTTATTTTAGCGTGTTATATACGATACTAACATAAAAAGTAGGTGTCATTATAGCACAACAACCATCGAAAATTTAACTAAGATCTAAAATTGTTCATCTTTGGGGTCAAATAAGTCGGCCATTTTTTATTTTAGAAAAAAACTGTCCATACAAAACATGCTTATTTTAGCGTGTTCTATACGATACTAACATAAAAAGTAGGTGTCATCATAGCACAACAACCATCGAAAATTTTACTAGGATCTAAAATTGTTCATCTTTGGGGTCAAATAAGTCGGCCATTTTTTATTTTAGAAAAAAACTGTCCATACAAAACATGCTTATTTTAGCGTGTTCTATACGATACTAACATAAAAAGTAGGTGTCATCATAGCACAACAACCATCAAAAATTTTACTTATCTAAAATTGTTCATCTTTGGGGTCAAATAAGTCGGCCATTTTTTATTTTAGAAAAAAGCTGTCCATACAAAACATGCTTATTTTAGCGTGCTCTAAGCGATACTAACATAAAAAGTAGGTGTCATCATAGCACAACAACCATCGAAAATTTTACTAAGATCTAAAACTGTTCATCTTTGGGGTCAAATAAGTCGGCCATTTTTTATTTTAGAAAGAAACTGTCCATATAAAACATGCTTATTTTAGCGTGTTCTATACGATACTAACATAAAAAGTAGGTGTCATCATAGCACAACAACCATCGAAAATTTGACTAAGTCCAGCGCACTAATTCTGGTAAAAAAACTAAGTTTTTGTTAAATTTACCTATGTATGAATATCGCACTTTTCGTCACAAAATTTTAAGTCTTTTACAACTCCATGTTTTTTGCACTTTCGGCAAAAAAACATCTAAGTCTTTTTCACTGACATCGACCCAGACGTGCTAGTCAATTAGTGCCAACCCGTCGTACCTACTTGCGTATTTTTTGCATGCAAATAGTCTTCTCACCCTCCCACCGCAAAAAATAAATACGCAAACAGATATACAAGCCACCACCAATAATATAAACCTCGACACGTGTTTAATTGTACAATCGAGTTCATAAATATATGATCATTTTCAATGCTTCAAAAATATTAGGACCCTGACAATAACGTGTAACCACCTTATTCATAAAAACTTAACAGACCCATATTATCACATATTATCACACGACATTGACATTTTGATATAACTATCTTGCGTAAACACTCAGTTGTAGTCATATTATCGACATCATTGTTATGTTATTTGTTGTTATTGACAGACAAGTGAGACAAGGTGCAAATACAACGACCTACCGATGTACGTACCGATTCACCGAGAGGCAAAGGCGCCTGGCGCGCCGGCTGTGATGTGATTGGTCAAACCGCCCCCGTTCCGCGCGAAACACACGCGATATTAATTCCCGCGCGTAGCTTCGAGCATTTGAATTACGCCTAGAATTGATAAGATAATAAAAGTTGAATCTTTCGATGAAATCCTTAGAGTTTCCGTATACATACTATTTAAATGATTTTGAACTAATGACCTTGACTTGAAAATTATGAGAATTTTTTTATGGCTAGGAGAATTTTTTTTAAATTCTAGTGCCTACATAAATTTAAGCTATTGATGAATGTGTTAGAAATGGGCTCTAATAGTTATCTTTAATAATATTAAATGCATTTCAGTTACCATAAAGCACTTGCGTAATGTTTTCGAAGAGTAATATTTTTTTTAAAGTTTTCATATTATATTGAAATAAGCTCTGGTCAAATATGTTATTAAATGATAGGCGACGTTCAAATAGTTAAATACGATTATCTGAAGAAAAAAATTTCCTCTTGTATATTTTTTCCTTAGATTTAAAAGGTTGGTAACGAATTTTTTTTTAATTCCTAAAGCAATATCAAAATCTGTTATCTTTTTTTTTTACGCTTTGTTCTAAGAGTATTCTAACCGTCGACAAATAATATCGCTCTTGGGAGTTGTAAAATTTTATTTCCTTTACGTACCGTACTATAGGCCCTTATTGCCTTATAAGAGTGTTCTACTTAGCTGTCTTAGATGCATGGTGGTAGAGTACCTCATATAGACTCCGCATTGAGGATGACACACACCCATCCAATTCGATCTAGGACTTTCTGTAAGTTTCTATAGAATTGTCACGTGACCTCCGAAGACTCCGACGTGATTCTTTCTATAGATGACAGATGGTCCCGGATCGAATCGGATTGGATTGGTGTAAGTCATCCTTATGTATGCAGACTCGTTTATATTAAAAACTGCACCGCAAGTCAGACATCGCAGTAAAATTACCTTTTACACTATGAAATATACACTTTTATACGGTATAGGTCATTAAACTCAAACGACAACTGAAATGAGCGATCGCACACTCATCGAAATGTAGGTACTAGGTAAAAACCAACAGCCAACCCACAGCCTAAACAGTTCAAAATGGTGTCTTGAAAATCGGTTCTTATAAGTTTCAAATATTTTTAACTCATAAAGGATTATTCGACGACTATTTAACGACTTTACGCGTATAAAATAAAAAGTCTCATTACATTGGTAACGTTGGCGCGTATTTACCATACTTTAGGTACATTGAAATTTCACTTATAAGGACTTAGTGCAAACTTTAGGCTTATTTATATTATGTATTAACTACAGGTGCAAAGCGTCCAGCGCCCTCTTGCGAAAAACTGGTGGATTAAAGAGGAATGTAATGGTTTATTAGAAAACCCAATACGCCAATGAGGGTGGCACTGAATGGTCGGCGCGCTCTTAATAAGCTATTAAAGTAGGAGTATTAATGTGCAGTGTAATCATGTCTGTTTGTGTTCCATTTCCATCTGTGTGTAAGTGGTCTGTGTGGTATAAAAAGCCGTTACAAATCTAACGAGCACGCATGTTTGGGATGCCCGCTGGAGGTGCTAGGACGTTTATAAGCGGTTTAGGGTTCCGTGTCCGGAGGATGGCAGGCGTACATTTACTAATGGCATCACTCAATTTTTTTCGATTTTCAAAATCCCGAATTTTATAATCCCGACTTCTCAAAACTCCGATCATTCAAATTCCAACTCATGAAAGTATAAACAAAATTACGATTGACATAATCCCGAATATAAAACAGATTCGGTTATGTTATTCGGAATTAAAAAAATCGGTTATTTTATAATCGGAATTTTCAATATTTGTGCTTTCATAAGTTGGAATTTTGATGATCTTAGTTTTGATAAGTTTTCCGACGTGGCGTGGACGCAGCGGAGGCGGCGATTAATGGTAAAGCTAGTATATTTGATCTGTGGTAAAGCTATTGCGAGCACACGCCGCGTTCAAGAACGCCGCCAAAAACGACGTCGAAAACTGCTAGAACAAGATAAGTTTGCATCCATTTTGATTTAGACTGCATAAGTGTTATTTTATATGTCAAACTATACTTATATTAAACTATGGCGTTAACTTACACATTCTGTGCTATCAAAATCAGTCTAGTGTGCACGCGCCCTAAAACGTTTGTATATAGGTTAGGATGATGAACAGTCTATTACTAAACCTGATGACAGCCCGGTAGTCTATCTAGCTTTAAAATCTTTGTAAATATTGACGGTTGAAAGTGCCATAAACTATTGTCGCTAAAACGCTCATGTGTTTTTGAAAAAGTCAATAAGGCGCTAATTCCAAATGGCATACTGAACACGATCACATATAATAGTTTTTTATGGTGTTAGGACACGTCTTGAGCAATTTTAGGATTGTGTGCTGAATAATAAAAGGGTACGGTGGTAATTTTGTTCATGGAGAATACAAATCATCTTTACATATTATTATGGCCATGCCGGTTTTAGGGGCTTTAGACGCATAGGTATTTCAAGTATTTCACCTTTGATTTAATAAGTTGAAGAATAGATTTTTATTGGGGATTTGCGACTTTTAATCAAGAAAGCAGGTTTAAGTCAAACCCCGACTTATATTAACTATCATAAGTAAGTTATATAACATATGTATACCGGTTATTGCCTGTAACAGGACCAAATTTAACCGTAGGTAGTCCTCACCAAACGGAATAACGTTTGTTCAGTGACTTTTAAAAATAACGCGTGTCTTGATTTTTATTACATTTTAAAGTTAGTTAATAGAAAATGCAATGTACTGCGAATTTTGTCATTTCTGTACTATGACAAGTCGTCAATTAGGCTGATGTTAATGTACCTACATTGAAAATAGAAAAAAAGTGACAACCTATAGACTACGCCATTTTTAAAAGTTGTTGAACAATAGTTGTTAGGTTTGAGGACTACCTGATATTGCTCCTGTTACAGACAACACCCGGTATATACACATACCTATATATTTATAGCTCAGGTTTTAGCGAAGGGAACATTGCAAGGAACTCTGACCAATAACTATAAGTGTGCTTACCATGAGTGGTACCGTAGGTGTTAGTGCCTGCACTATTCTTAAGTATCGCCGTCTCGCTCCTACCACTACTCTGGCAGGAGCGAGACGAACATATATTAGTGTGGAGGAAAAGATAATTGTGTATGGCCAGTTTTTTATAGCCAATTGTATCGCTAACTTCAAATTAGGGTAAATCCATTCGAGCCTCTCAGCAAGTTTGTGATAGATGGATTTACCAGAGTTTCAAGATAAACGACTCAATTGGACTTACGTTCAATTCGAAACCCCCTGTATAGTCGCGTTCAGTGCATGGATAATTTATGAATGAAGGAATACTTCTGAACGTCATTGTACACGCCAGCAGTTGTACAAAATCCCGGTTCTACAATTATCTGCTAATCGCATAAACTGAAAGGTTGAAGTTCAGAACAGTCTCATAAGGGCCGTATAAGCGTCGTATAAACCGCGTAGCCAACGGTTATAGGCACGCTATGTGACAATATTACCGCATTTACATGCGCAAGCTAGATTCAATGGCAAAGTAATGCAACGGTTATGCCAACCGGCATAGCATCTTAGGCTTTTGGTGTCTTGTTTCGTGGCAAGCAAATTACTTCGATGCTATATTGAAGTATGCTAGAACAAAATGCCGGGAAAGTATCGCTCGTGCGAGATAGGCTACCCGTGTCTTTTAAGCTAGAAAAGAGATAGGTATTCGTAGTCTTTCTCGCACGTCAATGTTAGGATGGGCTACATAAATAGTAATAGGGTGTGCGTAAAGCAGCCACCGCGGCCGGACGCATGACTCAGTCATGACACGGACTGTTCCAAAACATGTCGAGGTATTTTCGCCTTTAATGACGTGAGTAACCCGATATAAGTATTTTAATATGAGATAATAATTCTCGTCATCCTATTTATCTATAGCTAGTTATTTAGGTTTAACTTTAGAGGAGGAAATAGGGAAACGGCATTTCTAAATAGCAACTGTTACTGGTGACCGCAGAGCTGGGGGCTTCATCGCACAACGTATCAGCATTACAATACAACGAGGAAATGAACCCAGGACCATCGGCTTAGAAGGCAGAGTCACTAGGTACCAACTAAGTACGCTAACCGGTCATCAAAACATGTATGTACATGTTATAAATAAAACACAACTATCGGGATCGAACTGTGGCCTAATGCGGGTCGGGCACCCGCATACCTTTGGATATTTTTATATTAAATTGAAGACCACTGCGGTTTTGCTATTGCAAACAAAAACGTAGTAAATATGTAAAGAGTTCGTGTGCAGTTACGTCGTTTTGGAATGGATAGCAATGGCGCTTCTGAAGACAATCTGCGCGGGCGCACGTGACTTCATCTTCATCTACACAGTTAGATTATTTCAAGTTTCAACTAGTATTTTGTCTCACTTTCGAATCGCTATCCACTGCGTGATTCGAAAGTATACCTATGCATCTTACTTGTTCTTAACTGGTTGAATCGAGTTGTAAATACTTTCGAATCGCACAGTCGCTAATACCAACTTATGGTATGGTATGGTATGCTATTATATTAACACAAAGGCATTGTATTAATACAACAATATTGTCTTCTTTTATTTTCGTGAGCGCCAACTAGGTAATTACAAAAAAGGTTAGAAGTAGTTTTAATGCATATAGCATTTTTAACTTTTTTAACTATAGGACCGAGATAACAGGTATGCCGTTAGGCCCGGCATGCCCGGATTGCATTGTTACAATTGATAAGATGGAGCCACAACCAGATTAACTGACATTTGATTAATATGAAATTATCCAAAAATAGTAGTTTTTTTATCTGTCACCGTGGCCGACATATAATACCTACACAACGACAACCACAATTACCTACATTGTAACTCTCGCACTTACTACCTAGTCTACCTACGTAACTGCAGTGTGACCAATGAAACGATAGACAAATGTTTAAGAAAATCAAGAAGAGAAAAGAGAAATTGGAGTAAAAGTAGTAGAAGAGATCTGAGTAGAATGTATATTTTTAAAAGTGTAGTAAACCAGTCTTACTACAAAATTAAAATACTGTTTGCAATATTACAACTGCGCCACCACTAATGCTCGTAATCAATGATAAGTTGTATTGTGGTTGTATAATGGTGTATAATGTTACCACTGTAATGCTATTGAAAATATTTCAACCTTCGAGCAACACAGGCTTCTAACGCGTTGGAAGGGAGACGGCAAAGTGACATCTTACCTTACAAATTATTCTGTCACCTTTTGCGGGAAACGTGCACACAGACGCACTTCTCACACAGTACACACTACATACAAAAATAATCTGTGATGATGACACTAACATAGAAAATGATACAACTACACTAACAAATCTTGCACACTTCGATATATTTTAGTGTACGGACCCGCGTTTGCCCATTTGGGCTTGTACTTTGGCAGATGGGAAATGGTACGTGTCACCAAATCCCCTCCCTACATTGCTTGAAGATTTGAACGGAAGATTTCGTTCGATTAAAGGTACGTTTTAGAGTCGTAAAAATATATTTCCTAAGTTTTTAATAGCATATTGATTCAGCGTGCAATAACTTTTATAATGGAATCCAATTAAAATGGAACTTACCGACATGGTCATATGAGCGCTATAAAACCGTTAACCGGTAATTAGTTAAAGTACAAAGCTAGGTAGAGTTTAACTTCAGGAAAGTCATAAATTGACTGAGGAAATACAACTTTTTTGAAATCATTAATTAATAAAAAAAACTAGTAGTATTTACAGTACTGGATCATTAAATTGTTGGATATTTTCCTCTTTTTTTTAAGAAATAAACAGCGATGACTTTTTAATCGAAACATAATTTTGCCCCAAAGGTCAAAATGTGACCGTTACATAATACTCATTAATTAACTACTAAAAACCTAGCGCCACAGAATGATCCATATCTCCCACTTTTACTAATCCAAACCTCCCATTCCGAAACGCCATATCTGCATTCATAGTTTCGAGACTTACGACGTTTAGGTTATAATCACTAACCCAAAACCAAGATGGCGTATCTGTATTGATAGACTTGAGTCTTACGCCGTTTAGTTCAAAAATAATAGAACAATGTCTGTTGAAGCGCTTTCAAAGTTTCTCTCGGTTCTGCACAATGCTTTAGATAATCGATGGCAGCGGCACAACACTACGCAATGTTGTGATAGTGAAAACCCATTGGTTCTATAATCAATTAAGTAAAACTACGTATTTTAGTCTTAGTGTTTCAGTGATCTTAGTGTGTTCCGTAATTTTCCGTAATTTATTATAATTTTTATATGTCTCACGATAGTTTTGACTGTCATTGGTTTGTTGGTAATTAGCAAATTAAATGATTGACCGAGTGAGCGAATCGTCTCCGTTTCAGCTTGGGAAAAAATGCTTTTCGTGTGTCTGTCCATTTGTTCTCTTCTACAGGTCGCATTTATGGTACAAATGGACCTTTGTTTGTAAGCGCCATAGTACCTATTTTTCAAAATTAAGGAGTTCTATCTGTTCATCATGTATCCAATAGATCAGAACCAAAATCAAATGGGACTAGCTCGGTGGGCCTCTATTTAAACAAAAAAGAATCATCAAAATCGATTTACTTTGTTTTCGACAATAAACATTTTTTTTTTTAATTTATAATCTTCCATCCATCAGAAATTAATGACTTAACAAACACACACACAAAAAACAGTCAAATTGAGAACCTTATCTTAAAGCCCATTGAAAATATAATTATTTTGATATGTAGTGCTAAAGAAACTTGCTAAACGTGAGTTTTGGCAACAAATAATGCCAAATTTAGCAAAAATTATAACACTGGTAATTAGCAAAAGAAGCCATAAAGTTAATGATGTTAGAGTTATAACTGTTCGCAAATTAGCAGCGTAATTAGACAAACGGCCGATTGTTTTGACCGACATGCTTCACAGCCGTATGGTTTTTAGTGTGTTCTGGTTTCGATTAATTTTGTCAAAAATTCAACTCATTTTTGGGGGCCATTGTTGGGCGAAGACCTTTCGCCTTTTTCTGTCGACTCTGTCTCCTGTATTACCCCACTATTTAAACACACCGGTCAGAAACTTAGTAACTTATCTAACCTAATATGAATATTCGTTATTTTAGTAATATCTATAATATATTGTATTCATAAATTAGGCATACTGATATATTTTGAGTTACCTAGGTTAACTGGAAAAGATCACTCTTAGGGATAACTTCACCTTTGTACTTTTCTATTAATTCCGTTTTGTAAACGCATATCCCGTTTTGTGCAATAAAGTGTTAATTACTGAGGTACTTACTTACTTTTACTATTCACGCCCAATACTAAGTAAGTTCGTCAAGAACACGTCCATTTTCTACAGAGTAGTAAGTAAATAAGTACCAATAAAATCCTACCAAAATACCAACCAAAATACCTACCAAAAAACACATTTTTTACTACATTCTTCTGATGAGGCTAGTTAGATAGCCTGATAGGTTTACAAACAGGTTTATGTCTCAATTTATATTCGTAAACGTGCTAAATTTCCAACGAGCAATATATTTGTACCGCAGATCTCTAGGACGTGTGATTTACTTTACAAAATATTATAAAAGAAAATTTACGATTTATTCCGAGGTAAACTATATTTTCCCCAGGAATAAATCCCTAGAAATAAGTTTATATGACAAAACTAATGCCTACATCCATGCTATGTAACCAAGGCCTTCCTTAAATATTGTCTATTATATTGATGGGGAATAAAAATGAAGTTACTTCGTCTAGTCTAGACATAACCGACTATAAAATTCCGTTATGTAAATAGTAAATTATTTAAGTCGTAACTCCATGCTTTTGTGAATATTATGTTCATGGCTCCTCTTCTGCATATTTTAATATATACGTAATACTTCGACTGTAAAATAATACATTTAAAATATACTTATAAAGTTGTTTTTTAAACACCTCTTTACATTTTGTAGTTCGTTTTTGTTAAAACCATTAAAAGTAATTGTTTTTTACAATTAATATAGCGCTGACATTGTTATCCATTTTCATATAGTGTATATACTCGTGCCAAGTCTTACAGCATTTTTTGTTTTTAATTCATATGCCTCCCTTTCTTACGGAGTGAAAAAAAGGGAAGCATATAATTATTTATAAAATCTGCTGTCAGACTGGTTGTTTGACTATAAATCATCATCGTCAATACTCATTTTCTTTAAAAATGTTTGCATGTTAAGGTATTCATTTAGAACATTACTCAGTTTTTAAATTCGTTTTTTTTTTTTACCTTTTTTTTCTAAAAACGAATGTGCTTCTGTTGTATTTTGTTTATTATGTTGTGTACTAACCACCTATGATATTTTTTCTATATTAAACATTTTCATTTAATTTCATTATTATAATAACGATCAGTTAGAGCTCAAATGCCTCTATTTGTCAAAATAACTGACAAAGTAATCTCCAATCTTGTAGAATATCCATTACCACTACTGAAATATATTTCCCTCCTACAATATTTAGTAATAGTCACTTAATTTCTACAACTATCATTAAAATATCACCAACAGGCCCCCCATACTACCAATTATACGACTGGGGCTATCGTCCATACATTAAATATACCATTTTAAGCCTTATCTCGAAGGCATCAGGTTCACCATCGGTCAGTGAATAATATTTCTGTTAGAACAAGAACAGTCCTATTTGCTTCTTTCGACTGCACCGATTTATGACGCCATCTTTTTTACTAAATATATAAAAATCCACTGTAATTGTTTAAAGATAAGGATGAAATTGGTCTGGCAGGGTTTTATAATGAAAGGCAAATTTAATTGCACTCAATGTAGTGTATTACAATATAGTGTATTATAATATCGTGCAAAACTGTAGGCGTAGTAATAAATAAGACTAGTTACCATTACATATTGAGGAGCTGTTTCTCTTTATATTCATAAGCAATACTACTAAATTAAAAAGGTCTGTAAAACTATGAGAGTTGTACGGAGATGTGGCCGTATTGGTTGTCTCATTTTTAAGATTCTCGCATAATAATTGGTTCATTAAGCTTGGAATATTTATGTATATGGTCCAGTTTCTTGGTAACGGTTACAGATTTATCATGTTTAGTAGATTTATCTTGAAATTAGGCTGTCTGTACATTTAACCAAACCTAGCTGATATAAGAAATATAATAGTCATACAGGATATTAGAAAAATGCTGTAATCAATTCAAGGGTAAATATTATTTACAAAGCAAAACAGAATCCGATACAGATTATACGTCATATTTTTGTCAAACCGTGCCTCTTAAATGTTGTTTGTTCTAGTTATTTTGTTTTGTTGAGTTTATTATAGATTACAAGTCTGAAATATCTTCGTCTACCTAGCGTTAATCCGGCCCTTGCCAGGGTCCGCTTTCCTACATCCTCTCCTCCACTTTGCACGATCCTGGGCGTCTTCCCTGGTAAGCCCGTTTACGCTCATGTCGGCCTTCACGACATCTAGCCATCGCTTTTTTGGTCTACCGCGGGGTCGGGGTCGGGGGGGGGGGGTCTGAAATATATAATTGTTAATTTCTGATCTTATATCTCTGCAGCCATTAATCTTGAATGAGATATTTTTCTGATAAGTCGTATACCTTGAAGTTGGTGGTATGTGGGTGTATTAGATTGCCGTGTACACGACTTATGTAAAGTAACTAGGCCTATAAAATTAACGTGCAAAAACACGTGTAACGGAGTATTTTCTCTTTTCCCTTCTGCGTACGAAGTTAAGGACCAATATACTTGCAGATATCTATTTAGACAAGACCATAAGTGGGGAAGGCATGTAGACTTAATTTTATATCGCAATTTTACATTTATGACTTGGATGGGACCAACTGCATCAATACAAACCAATATAAAAGCAAGAAATAAGAGTAAATCTTTGAATTTCTATAACTTCAGTACAGTTGCCATCAGATGTATTAAAGCGGCCAAGGTTCTCATAAATATCTGAACGCAATTTAAACTTTGACGATTTTCATACATTATAAATTTGCTAAAACGGGACTTAATCGTGTGAAACTTCAGTTTTTCTCCGGGACCTCGAGGGAAATGTCGCCCTTGAAACGTCGGAGGTTCGTTTTCAAAGTTTTACACGGTTAAGCCCGGTTTTAGTAAACTTATAACATCTAAACACAACTCTAATGGCCGCTCCACACAATGGGCTGTGATGGGCGATGATAAGGGACGCAGTTATGAGTAAGAGTGGGCAATACTGTCAGCTCGTTCTGCTGTATAACTACGTCCCGTAGGATGGCCTATTGTGTGCGGCCATGAAGTCTTGACAATAGAGCCATATCCAGAAATATGACGGCTGCTCAGCTTAAAGTTAGCAACAGAATGTCTGCAAGTTCTGCTACAGATAGTTTTCTTCTACTTTTCGGTTCACGCTACGGCTCAGGGATCCCGCGGGTTTTGGTAACGTTGTCTTAAGATTTGATGTGGGCGCTAGTTTAACAAAATCTACTGCTACCTGACCTTCAAACCCAAAGGGTGAACTAGAGTAAGAAAGCATAGAATATGTCTACCCATTTGAGTACGCAAAACAAGTTGAAATGCTATTTGGTTATAAGATGTTGCCTTTAGAAGTAGGATATTAAGCTACCATAAAAACAAATCCTGTTTATTTATAATTTATATGCAATTTTACAAATAATTAAAATTGCACGTCAACTAGTTACTAGACCACATCCCTCCCACAATATTTTCTACCCCTAAATACTCAACCTTATGCTCTTTATGATAAGGTAGCAAATATAGAATATTGTCACCAATGGGTATCTTCGATTAACCCATTATATGGGGATAAAAACTGGAACCCGCTTCAGTCTAGCTAAAGATAAAATCAATTATTGATAAAACTGTTTTGTTTTCAATACATTCACACGATGTAAGCCTAGTTTTGTTCAAGATTACGGAAAAATAAGTAGGTATACAGTAGCACACAAAGATGCGTGGCGTGGACAATTTATGAATGAATTCATTTATCAATAAATTTATGAATGAATCAACTCTCATAAATTGTGCATGTACTTTAATACTTTTAAATGCGAGAGTGCGTAGGTATACTTATGTTGATTTTGTAATTTACTTTTTCTCGTCTCTTCATATGCCACCTGCAACCTTACCCCAAAAACCTGTCATTTTTTTCCAAGGCTACTGCCATTTTAATTTTACCTTCCAACATAGAATGGGAAATATGCTTTTTTGGATTACTCTGGTTTCCTTAGTATATTTTCTTACACCGAAAAGCAATTGGTAAGTAACAAATAACATTTTTCGGATAAACTTCTACTTATTTCGTTTATTTATAGCCCTGGCCTGGCTTGGCTATGGTGTTAATAAGCGCGATAAATCCGTTTTAACTGTTTTATTTCAATGAATAATAATTGACGGTAATTATTATGTTTAGTTCTTTGAAAATATGTTTTTTTTAGGATGTGCTCCTGGCAGGTCCACCCACAGGTAGGCCTGTGTATATTTAGATTTAAAAACCTATACCTTCAGCGATGCTTAACAATATGAGCATAAATAGCACATTTTTGGGTTCTACTAATTCATTTATTTTAAGTTTTACCACTTTACCACTCAACAATAGTGCCAAACAGAAATGTGTCAAGAATGTCAATATGGAAATGGTAGTGAGAAATACTTCTCTGAAATATTCTTAAGCTACATTCATTCATGACACATATTTGTAATTTAATTGTCTAAACATATTATAACGCGTATAACCACAGCCCGTTGGTTTCGGTATTATATAAACCGACCATTCAACCGTTTTTTGTCTCACACTCATACAAACGTTTCTGCTAAGAGAAAAACCTCACGGTCATCACATCAATAATTTGATAAAGATCTTTAAACCGAATAATTTGTCAATAGGAATCTTATATGAAAAGACGTGCTTATAAAATCATACCTACTTAATAAGCATCTACAATCAATATGTTTACAACAATAAACAATATGTTTATACAAAAAACGGTACATTTGTACACTTTTATAGTTATCAAGCCTATTTCTTGAACGGTATAAGACTAATATTTTTAGTGTTGTACTTGTTGAAAGGCGGAACGATTTGATAATTTGTAGACTAATAAAATTATATTAGTCTTAAACGTGTACTGTACTTATTTTGAGAAATGATCTGAGTCATTAATGTCTATTGCTTACATTTAGCGACGTGCCGTTCTTGGTACTTATAATAAATAAAAATATACCTATACGATGTGTATGGGGAAAGTTACCCCGCGCTTAATTTTCCCTACCTATACAAATCGGGTAAATTACCGTAAGTTACTGACAACGGATCAAGGGTACTTATTAAAATTTATAATGGTCAAATATAATTTAAATACATATTAATCTATGCTGTATAAAACAGCTTTATATTCCGTAGATGAAAAATACTCTAACCCAAAACTCCATGGATTTAAAATAGTCCCTCAGGACGGCCAGAATTTTTGTTGACGGAGTATTTGGAAATTCGTACCTATAAAATGTTAATTTGCGTCATACCGAATTAAACGCTTACGTACAACTTTACATAATGTATCGGAAAAGCCATCCAACCATTGTTAAGCTTTTTGCAATCTCATCAAAAACAAATCCAAACCTCACTAAATCCGAACACTGTAATCCAAAATCCGTCACAATCACATCACTAAACAAAAATACTGGCAGCTTTTAAAAAAACACGCGCGAAAAACGTTCGAAATTCAAAACGCGCATCTCCGGAGCGTGCGTATGCGCTACTGAAGGCAGCCAACCGCACGCCGCGAGGCGCGAGACAGAAAATATAATTTTAAATGTGATAGAAAGAGATGGATAGTAGGGTTGCGTTCTGAAATTTCGCTACTACTTTTGTTAATTAAAACGGGTTATTGACGTTAATATTAAGTCATAAATCTGCTTGGAGCCGATTTGGATAGAAAGTTGATTACTTATACTATCAGATTTCGTCGCATGGCTATAAATATTGTCAAGGTCATAAATAGTAAGGTGCAATGAAAGCAGGGCCCTATTCAACACATCTTAATAATTTTTGGACTTGATCTTTTTTTTTATACTACGACGGTGACAAACAAGCATACGGCCCGCCTGATGGTAAGCGGTCACCGTAGCCTATGGACGCCTGCAACTCCAGGGGTGTTACATGCGCGTTGCCGACCCTTTAAAAACTTTAACACTCCTTTTTTGAAGAACCCCATATTGTAGTCCTTTGGGAAAACAGTGGCAGGGAGCTCATTCCACAGCCGGAGCGTCCGCGGGAGGAAGTTCCTCTTAAACCGCACGGTACGAGACCATTTAGGCTCCAGGGTATGCGGGCGATCTGTTTGACACTTTACTTTTTTATCTCTTTTACACAAAAGACGTCAACGCAAAAAGGTGTACTTTATCTTTGTGCAGACTTGAATGATGATAAAAAATAATAAATTTGCATTCTGATCATAATTAAAAATGTTTCAATTTTTTTATGGGCTTTATTTTAAAATATGATAATGACCTGGTTTCTTGTGAGAATAACTATACCTCGACGCGAAAATTCTCGTCTAGCTAAAATCCTTTTTCTTTTATCTATGAGCTAAAACTTTTTCTTATATTCTCTCGATTAAAAAAAACATAATACCTAATTTCATTTTACTCCATAAAACTTTGTATGTACAATTGTAAAGCATGAATTAAATCATTTATTAATTAAAATAATGTTTTGATTCATGTTTTTAAGTAGTCACTATTATATATAAATTATAAATTGTAAGAGATGTCATATACTACAGAAAAAGTGACCAAGCCCCCCCGATACCAAGGCTGGTTCATCCCAGGCCTAGTATATGACATCTCATTCAATTTACAAGAAAATATTGTTCCTAATATTAAATATAAGAAATGTGAATTTATCAAGTTGTTTCTATCTAGACGAACTATACTGCATTGGGACTGGTTGGTATTTTTGCGTCAACACGAGTATTCTGCAATTTTTACCGCTGTCCAATCGTTTTGTTGAAAATATCCATATAACCTAATTAATAAATAAATAAATATTATAGGACGTCCTTACACAAATTGACTAAGTCCCGCAGTAAGCTCAAGAAGGCTTGTGTTACGGGTACTCAGCCAACGATATAATATAATATACAAATACATAAATACATAGAAAACATCCATGACTCAGGAACAAGTATCTATGTTCAACACAGAAATAAATGCCCTTACCGGGATTTGAACCCAGGACCATCGGCTTAGAAGGCAGGGTCAACCAACTACGCCAACACTACAGTCAGTATAATTTGCATAACGTCTATAGGTAACAAGGAAATTACTGGAAACTAACATTTAAACTGTGTTTAGCCATAACTTTTAGGTACGACAGGTTTATTTACTATGGACAACATAAAACTAGTATTATAAAACATTTGCGTCAGCTCATTGGCTGTTTATTTGACAGTTTACTATGTACCTACACTATATCAAATAGTAAACATTCGAACATTCAAACAATAGAAATGAGCCACCTAGAATCCTACTAATATTATAAACGCGAAAGTTTGTATGGATGTTTGTTACTCTTTCACGTAAAAACTACTGAATGGATTTTAATGAACCTTTACAATAATATAGCTTATACATCAGAATAACACATAGGCAACAATTTATGAAAATATTGCGCAGACGAAGTCGCGGGCACCAGCTAGTAGTTAATATTAATATCCCGCGTATTGCTGCGAAGCATCTACTGCAGAGGGAAATGTCTGTCATATTCCAGTCTTCAATCAATTCGTATGTAAATAGTAATAATAATTTACCTTATCCGACACTCGTCCTACTCAATTCCATTAACAAATACACGAAAAGCTCATACTTTAAAAGCTAATTAAGCTTACGGTTGGACAGATAACCCTATCAACGTGACGCCAAAGGCGAGGTTATTCGTGTAATCAGTTTAATGGCTGTCAAAAGCTTACGAGTGTCAATTTAGACTTCAAACAGCCATGTTGAGTCGAATAGTCATGAAAACCAGTATAAGACCGCTTTAAAAGTTGCTGTAAAACGGTTTAAAACTTCTATATTTGTAGTATATCCTTAAAAAAAATGATGAAATACTTCTCAATCAATTTTTTAAAATATATACACAAAAAAACAGATTATTCTTAGTCTTCATCGAGCCCTATGTTTTTAAGATACCGGTGGATATTCAAGATGGCGAAGTTGTTTCTGGAATATTTATTTTGTTTATTGTTCGCTAAAAGTTGTTTAATGCGTAATATTCGAACTAACGACGAAATGTGAAGCTAATGAAGAAAATCTCTAAACGTGTTTAACCACTCTTTGGTAATCACCCGGTAGTCCAGGGTCGTGGCCGCCTGGTGGCTGTTTGTAAAGATCATCAGCTACATTATACAGCTACTTTACAAAAATCAAGGCTTCTCACTGTGCAAAGTCACACTCAAAGAGCGTATTTAAGTAGCGTATTTAAGTAAAACCAGAGGTCTTTTTCTTCTTGGTCGATACCTCGTGTCTGAGGGACGTGACTTATATGGGTTGAGGCTCTATTTACCGGCGCTTTCCAGACCTTCCGATCCTGCGCCTTTTGTATAGTCGCATGTAGTCTCAGGAGCCTTTTGCACTGTATCTGTCCATGTCATGGATACAGGTCCTCTGCTTCTCCGACCGTCCACGCTTCCAGGGATAATGCTCCTTTCTAAAGTGTCAGCGCTACGTCTGACTGTGTGCCCAAAGAAGCTGAGGATCCCCTGAATACATATTGTAGATAGCCTTGCTGTTACGCGGAGTGCTTCTAAGATTGACTTGTTTGTGCGGCGTTCAGTCCAAGAAAACCATAGGTACAGATTCAGATATATATTCATGAACAATATAAATACTATACTTTACCTACTATACTTGCTAAATAAGTCTTGACACTGGCGAAATGTCCCACTGGATAGAAGCCATTGATTTAAAAAGAACTGAGCTGAACTATGCCCCTAATGAGAAATAAACACATCTCATTCTCAGTCTCCATAATACCCTTTGCTGAAACAACAAGGTCTGTAAAACGGTAAAATGCCTACTTCGTAAGTACCTAGTACCTACTTACAAATGTTACTGTGAAGTGTGAAGCAAATGTTATTGTTACTAATGTCACGATACATTGGCGCATAAGAGCCCCAAAACTGCGCCAGCGCACTTAACAAGAAATCAGCAGGAAATCGACAGACATTAACCGTATCCGAGCTTTCTAGCCCACTGATCGGCGACAATTAATTTAGTTATCTCGGAGATAAGCTGACCGCCTTTGGAGCTGCTGCGGAACTAGTTTGAACGACATACAGCGATTCTGCATTAAATATGACCCATAAACGGCTGATATATATGGGAACATTGGTGGCCCAGCGGTAGTGTGTGACTTTTAATCAGCGGATTCAAACTCTGGCTCCTACCAATTATTTTTCCGGAATTTATGTATAAAATATCGTTCAATTACCAATCGCTTTTCCGTGAAGGAAAAACATCGGGGAAACCGGCCTGAACGAGCAGGTGTATGGAATTATCTACGCAAACTGATTCTAATTTGTATTGTGTCTCCAAAGACATTGAAATTATTAACAGGCCATACAAGCCGTCAAGGTTTTCCCGAAAGATTACAGTATGGGGTTCTTCAAAAGAGGAGTGTACAAGATTTTAATGGATCTGGAGTTGCAGGCTTCCATAGACTACGGTGACAGCTTTCCATTAGGCGGGTCGTAAGCTTGTTTGCCCCCATCTTAGTCAATTTGTGTAAGCATGTCCTGTAATATTTATTTATTATTATTTATTATTTATCGTGGTATATAATAAAACAACCTGCCCGCCGGCAATGTAATTGTTATATTCATTGGCAACCCCATCGTCTGCGCGAGGAAAAGCATGCCTCAATTGTTTTTTGCGTAGTTGTTCAAAACGGTGTGTTTTATTCTATGAGAGATGAATGTTCTTATGAAATATTATATAATCTGTGATATAAGGTATTACAATTGAACTTTTTACTGAAACAAATCAAATTATTTAATTACATATTTTTGATTTGTTATTAAAGAAGTAACACTTCTATACCTATACAATCTGTCTCTACCCTCTGGGCATTGATCGATATCCCGAGTTAAGTTCCTTGCTAGGAATGTAGTAATATGGTAGATTATTTGACTAGATGAAAATATAATAAAAATATTTTAAAAGATAAATTAGTTCAAATAAATCAACAGTAAATAAGAGCACTATAACACTAGTGACATGATATAAGCCCTAGTGTCGAGTGCCTGGGTTTTGCGGTTCAAAGGGGTTATTCAAGTTGAAATCCTCTTAAATCTGTATATAGGCTGTTCCGAAATTAATGACTATTAAATCGTAAACTAGTTCTCCGAATGTGCCGTTAATAATGCCACTTTGTGCATAGGTTACAAACTTACAAGTATCCATCACACATCCTATGCATCTGTGTTCAGAAGGTAGACACGTTGTGTATAAATTATAAATAGATGTCATATACTAAAGAAAAAGACTAAAACCCTCGGAGCCGAATTCGAAGATCGAATTCGGGTCTGCGGCTAACACCATAACCACTAGGCCACCTGGTCTCAACGAACGCTGATGAATTTCTCTGGAATGTGCAATCTGCGCCAACTGGTTACAATTGGTTCACAGATGATACCAGTACCAACAGAACCTCCTTTTTTATGTCAATCGATAAAATATTACACGTGTTATGCGCTAGAGGAAAAAGTGGTTAACAAGATCACTCAACTGTCTGTCTATCTGTCCATCTGTCAACCTCCGAGCCGTGGTAAAAAGTTCGGGGTCTCAACTCGCGATTCGATAAGGTTTTAGTTTTTATTTACTGAAAGTTTAGTTCTATAAAGGTTTTAAGATATAATATTTGTGGAAAAAGCCTAGGCAATATATGTGCTTTTTAACACTCTGAGAAGTTCAATTTATACTTTTTTTTAGTTATTCTTTTTTTTATGATTTTAAGATGAATTTACAAACTTAAAGAGAACATAAAAGTACAGATCAGCGATCCGGCTGTAGCTACCATACAAAATATATTTTTTAATATTAACTTGTTGATAAAAACTCAGTAGGAAAAATTACACATTTTGAATAAAGTTAAATCACGTTATCTCCTCCAAGCAAATTTACTGTCGAACTTTAATGTGTTATTTTAAACGTCAAACTTGAAATTATGACGATTTCTTAACACTTTTACAGTCTGTGCTATTAAAATCTGGGAAACTTAGTATAGCCGGAGTCCTTCTCGTTAAAACATTAAAAATATACATAGTTTGGAAAAGGATATGAAATCTTGAAAACACGTGACATAGGAAATATTTAGCCATTTTTACATTACACGTTTTTTTATCCCTACTACGTAAATGGCTTTTAAAGTAATCCAAATAATCTATTACTTAATCAAACAAGCTACATCTTATATAAGATTAAAAATGTGCAAAGTCCAGATAATGAACCCGCATTCCCCTGCTGACGTGATCATCCCGGCATCGGAGGAAGTCACAATTACCGCGACCCGGCGGGTATCATTTGCTACCAGCAATCAGCGTAATGGCCGACGATGAAGTGCTACTGATGGAACTCGAAGACTCGTTGATGTCTACTCAATTTGCGAAAACAGCGTTGTGATGCCGTTGCGCTAACAAACGAACGAACGCGATGCGATGGCGGAACGACGCGGTGCTTAATGCATTGGTGCATTTTCATCCGCCGCAGCGTTTCAGCCGTCTCGCTCCTACCATTACTCTGGCAGAAGCGAGACGGACATGTCCCCGAACGCCGCAGTCGCTATATTAATACGGCCACCTGCAACATGGCAAGCACTTTGGTAGCAAAAGTTTTGTTTTTAAAATCCATAGACTTAGGACTACCTTGGTGTAAAAATAATTTGAGTATTGCTTTAAATATAATTATATTGATCATTTCAGCAGAACAAAGTCACACAACTTTAAGAATTATAACTTCCACATTTTCTATATTCATGGTACAATTTAATAAAAACAAAAACGCAATTATTCCCAATACACCGCCATCTTATAATAAAACTGACTAAAACTGGTATTTCATAAAAGGGTATTAAACTTACTAGGCGAGAAAAAGATGAGTTATACAAAGTAACGCTCGCCCTTCCATAGCGAATCGATACACAAAAACGACCTTATGCGATTGTAACAAGACCTACTTTTTGCTGCCACCTGTTGATTTTGATTCTACGCTGTTTTGCCCAGAACTTAGCGTCCATTCAAATGTCACTTTAATGCTATAAAATAAAGTGTATTTTTGAATGACAGGCTTTTGAGCGGGATGATTGAAGCTCTTTGACAGGTGGTTGGATCATTGTGTTCCTGAGTTGATAGCTTGCGTTAGAAATATCAGCTTTATTATACAAGCAATAAGAGCTTTTTGTCTGTGCTCCGAAGCTAAGTTTTCTCGCCAAGGAATGTGAGGAATAGTATTTATTTTAATTACCTTTTGAGTGTAACTATCCAGAAGTGATTTAAATTACTAGTGGGAATCGTTAGAGATGAAAATATTTATTAATTATTTTAAGTGCAGTGAGATAAAAATATAAACAATAATGAGTTCATTGTATAGCCAGCACGCCTACCACGAACATCGAAAATTGACATTGACGGAAAAACCTCTTTGTCACTCTAATATGCAAACAGTGTGACAGAGATGTACATACCAATCCGCAAACGTTCGATTTTCGTGGTACTAGCCCAAGCGGCGGGTGTCACTCCGCGATTTAACGTTGACACAAAATCTTCCGCCTACAGGTGGCCTAAACTGTCAGGGTTCGTACAACGCGCATCAAACAAATCAAACACCGCATACTAATTTGTACTTAAAAAATTAATACCAATACTAAAAAATAATCAATAAAATCGTTTTCTTATAATTAAAATAATACTATTTTGTACTTATTTATATACAAATGTTGTAAAACCATACGCAGCATAGTTACAACCCTAATCATAATGTCATCTTGACATTTGCATACTTGATAAGCTAAACGTCAAATGTAGGAAAGATAAGCTTCTGTACTTTAGTAATATTACTTGTTCTGTGATATAGCTTACTCGTAAAAGCTCCATGCATAAAGTTGAATTATTTGTATAGTTTGTTTTGTATTAACAAAAAACAATGAATGTTAACACTAACATAGTTTCATTTTGTTCATGTCAACAAGAAAAGAATAATGTTCTTATGACAAAATTGAAGGGATGTTTACAAAAACAACATAACTAACTACACTGGTCGACACCTCCGGTCGTTACAAATGTTCCTTCAGAAGTGTCAACCAGTCTAAGCAGTTATGTTGTTTTTGTAAACATCCCTTCAATTGTTTTTAAACCCATCTACTTACAAAAAAATGTCATTAGGTACTGATTAATCATTAGTATCATTACTAATCAAAAGAAAATGCATTAAATATTTTTCGTTAGTCACACTGCTAAAGTCGTTGAATAAAAACATTTCGGTTTAAAGAATATTTATTGTCCAAAGAAATTTACAAAAATTTCACTTATAAGACAAATATGGAAATCAAAGTTACAAAATTAAAAAAAAAAAAGATTTTTCGGCTCTGGACGAACTTTATTGCATCATGGCTCGTACCTCGTTCGTAATAAAAAAATGGCCAAAAGAAATCTCTTCCATTACTTACGTCATGTTTCAGTATGAACTTAGGTACTATGAGAGTGATGTAGGTACCTAATTGAAACTTAAAATTTAAGTTTCCATTACCTACTTCATATGTAAACTCTTGAACATTTTTTTATTATTATTAGGGTCGAATCAGTGCGTGATTCTGATTAGAATGAGCTCAAGCAAGTCCAGAAGAAGAAAAAAAAATGATTTATTGCCACATTAGAAAAAATAACTTAAATAATTCTTCTAAATTTTTAAAACAAACCGGCAGCAAAATAACATTAGCAAAAAAAACAGAAGATAGAAAAAAAAACTAAAAACCTAATATTTTGAGATCTCCTCGTCTCGGCAATGGGTCCCAGTCTCAGCTTGTGCTAGATAAATAAACTGTACCTATCCAGCGCTGATGTTCAGAGTGGTCCCGATTTGCTTTATAGTTAAAATATGTCGCTATATGCGTTAGTATACCCACATTATAAATGAATTCAATCATAAATTCGGTTGAAAATATAAACATTCTTGACTTTACATCGACGTAAACATGTATATAGAATATATAATAAAGTGGATGTGATTGTCAGTTGTCGTAAATCGAAGAGTTGACGGATGGACGCGCACAATGGACCATAAAGCATAGAACAGAGCACAACTATTGCTAATTTACTATACGAGTACTACATACTCATACGTATGTATTGTATGGAAGCGGTGATATAGAGCAATGGAATGCATTGGATGCAATGCTGGGTAAAGTGAATTTAGTAAACCTACTTATAAAATTGAGGATTGAGCATAATAATTGAAAACTTATTTTTAAGAGAGGTCGTTTAGTGGTAGGGCACAGCACACGAATGTCATCTCGCAGAGCCCATCTGGGGAAGTAGGTACCTCCACCTTACAGAAAACCGAAATAAATAAATAAATATTTTATTGCATAGCATGAGGTGGAAAGTAGAGGTATAATAAGATAGACGAACTAAAAAATCTATTTAATCCGTCTTTTAGATTATTAACAAATATTGTACACGTATTTTTTCTTTTGTTCGTCAAATCAAAAATGACGAAAATGTACAGTGCATTCAAGTTTCGCGTAACGTCACTATTACGAGTAGGTACACTAGGTACAACTAATTAGAATGATAGTTTTTTAATCTAGTCGTCATCCCTGAAACATTAGTTCAAAAATCATTTCACTAACCAAGTTAACTAAGACCATGATTTCTACACACACATTTAGTACAAAAAGGCAACATCTATTCTTGCTTCGACATGTGACGCGTTCACCCATGACCTACCTCACCAGTCACCACTGTACTACAAGTTACTACAACTACAAGCAAAGACAAAGACCCAGGTTCCTACAAACCAGTTACAACTTGTTACAAAAAAAGATAAATTTCCTTCCTTATTTTTTACTACACCCTCAGGTTAGGGAGCCATTAGAAGCTCGGACAACTCCACGGCCACTTACCCTAAATACACAACCAATCGAAAATGAACTGTAAATCTCTGCAATAAGATAGCTTTTCCATTGAGGTTTTAGGTAGGGTAAAGGTAGCTATTAGGATAATTGTGTCCATCTTATGGCGCCGACGGCTGAGACTCCGACGCATGTTTTCGGTTGTTTTTGATAAAGTTGCCGATTATATCGATTTTTTTTCTATCAATAAAATAAATTAGTAGTCAAAGGGATTTTTGTAGTGCCGCATATGGCATTTATGATAGGGATGCGTCGGTTATATAGATGTTGTTAAAGTTATTTGACGTAAGTTTAATTATGGAATGTCTGTTTTGTAATATGTTAAATGTCGTATTGTACATTATATTATTTTGAAAGTAATTAATATAAACTACATAAACTACAAGCAAAAATGATTTGATTCAAATGGAACATAAAACTATTTGCCTGGAAGATAATAATGTCGATGTTTTCAGACACAAAACAGAGATCTGTTTTGTGTTTTCAGATATAGTCAGTGAAATTTACGTGTAGGTACTTTTTTTTAGACCTTGTTTTAAAATCTGTGATTTTTCCAATAAAAAGTATAAAAAGCATGAATAGATAAGTTAAAAAAACCTGCCTAGACAGCTAAAAATATATATCATCATCTCGGTATGTACTCAATGTACTTATTATAGTACTAACTTAAAAACATTAATAAGCATAACTGTGTAAGGTGTGCGTGTTAGTTCAAAAATATACCGGTTATACAGTTGGTATTTTATGTACAATGTTTTTTGTAAACGCCTGGAGGTAAAAACTTGAGTGATACTTTAATAACTACCTGCGTTTGATGTAATTGTAGCTACGCACATAGCTTAGGGCATCGCAAGTTCTAGTAAACTTACATTATTTACATGAGATCAAGACAAGAACTAAATATTAAAAAAAAACACCGGTTTTTGACCGGCCGGATGGCGTAGTTGGTAGTGAACCTGCCTGCTAAGCCGATGGTCTTGGGTTCGAATCCCGGTAAGGGCATTTATTTGTGTGATGAACACAGATACTTGTTCCTGAGTCATGGATGTTTTCTGTGTATTTATGTATTTGTATATTATATATCGTTGTAACCCGTACCCTAAGCCTTCTTGAGCTTACTGCGGGACTTAGTCAATTTGTGTAAGAATGTCCTATAATATTTATTTATTTATAAAAAAGACACATTTATTACTGGGTAAAATATTGTTGATCACACGGTCTTTAAAAACTAAGATTTTTGCATTTGTAAGTATACTTACCTTTTTTTTCGGGGCAGAAAGACATTGAGAAGACTTTATTTTAGGTAAGAGCTTTGAACACTTATTTAAACTTTCACGATTTTCACACATTATGTGTTGCCCCGGGACCACGGGGACAACGTCGCCCTTGAAACGTCGGAGGTTTGTTTTCAAAATCTATACACGATTAAGCCCCGTTTTAGTAAATACATAATAAGAGCTTTGAACGTCAGATAACTGCGATTTAGAAAAAATGCCAAATGCAATTCTTCGGTAATTCTGCAATTACTAAGCTTTTAAGGTTTACCACTTGTAACTATAAATGAATGATACTTATTTATTACAGACAGCAAAATGTGCCTACTGTGCTTCAAAAAGTACAAAAAATAACGTTAAGTAGTACCATACGTTACCACATAAGTAACACGTTGTAATGATAGATAGTGTCCTTTCGCCGGGCCGGATTTATCGACACCATTAGTCGACGCGATAAACGATATTTAGTATTTGTCGATATATTTACTACGAGTAAACGCGATAAAAGTAAGGAGTTATATCACGGGGCAGCAGTTTGTCAGTATGTATCGCTAGATAGTGACTGGTTATCGTAAATATGTGTCAAAGTCAACATATTTACCTATATTTGTCTTTATCTGATATTATAACCGACTTGAAAAGATATAATGTTCAAAAGTAAGAAAAGAGACCAATTAAAAATTAAAGTGCATGGTTTTTCGTGAAATCAGTTTTTTAGATAAACTTTTTCTAGTTGTGATTAGCATCAAGCTGGTAAAATACTCATCATTACTCAAATTACAGATAATAATCAAGTCATCAATTTTTTCAACATGTACGTCGAACATTGGGACTTTTACCTAATAATTACGAAGGAATCAAAATTAATCATCTTATTTTCCACACCATGGTGATGAAAAGGCTAAGCGTTAGAAAAGTACGAGTAATTGACGCACCATTCAATTTCTTTTTTAATCAAACTTCAAAGTCAGAGAATACGACCTTTACCAAATTATCTGCAATTTCCGTAAGTAGTCTCCTATTACAGCCGATTCAAATGACTTGTAATCATAGACGAGATGTTTGAGCCATTACCCATTAAAGTTCACTAAACTCTGTCCAAAATATTGGACAATCGATCAAAATTAACCCTTAAATCTTACACACAGCGTCTATTTTAGATTAACGGTTATGTGGATAGGTTCACTTGCATTCGATAAGGTTATTTTTAGGCAATTTGTGCACACGAAAATAGATCTAATGTTTTAGGTGATAAGATTGTAATAGAATGGAAGATAATGAAACAAAGGGCTAACTAGATGGCGTTGAAAGTAGAAACATAATGCACAGGAAATACTTACATGCACGAGTGATTGTGATGAAAAGTTGATTCACTCTTTCTTTTCATAGGTTGAAAACAGTTGCTAAATATCGGAGTGTTTTGTTATAAATTATTATAACAGATAACTAATTTTCATTAATAATTTTTCACTAAGAAATTGTAAATGAGACGTAACTTACGAAAGATGAAAAAAAATCTTCATTTTTATTGTGTGCATACCTGAAAAAAAAATTAGTATAACGTTAACATAAAAATTGAAGCAATAAAACAACAACTTTAAAAACTAGACATGTCGAACTATTTTCGACTTTATGGACGTGAGTATGAATAACCCGATATAAGTATATTCACTTTAAGAACTATAATCTATTCATTTCGCCCTTAAAATTCGAACACATTAATTTTAGGTACTTACCTGAATAAACAAATATTGTCCGAGCATTCATGTTATTTCTGCAGTCAGCAATTTATAGGTATATTGTTTTACAGTACACATGGTGCTACTTTACCGCCCTAGGGCGATAATGAACATTTTACGTGCCTGTGTTGAATATTCAAAGGGCCATATGTACTGTAAAACGTCGTACAATACACGTGCGAATACATTTCCTCTTTTTCGCCCTTGTATGTAATGTACTATTGTAATTTTGTTTATAAAAAATTAAAAGTCAACGCATTGAGCGTAAAGCTTAATAATGAAGAGTTTAAAACCCCTTTATACAGATATGATCACAATTAAAACTGCGCGTCTGCTCCTGCGCATCATAAATTACATGCGCCTACCGTGCACGCACTACCTACAGTATAAATAAATAAATGTATAGACAGAAATATGCGTGGTTCTGTAGGTTAGTATTTTCCAAGAAAATCGGGTTGAAAGAAATGTAACTCCCTAAGGCCCACTTGCGCCACCTAGAGTTAGCCGCTAACCCGGCGTTGTGCTGTCAAATTCCATACAAAAAAATCGCTTAACTCCGGTTTATGTGACTAACCTCGGGTGGTGCAAGTGGCCCTAACTAAACTAAGTGATGTCTCTATCTCTGTTTCTCTTACTTTCTTTCTATCACTCCTATTCTTCATACAAAAAATCGGTAAATCATTTCGGTTAATCGTAAACTGTGGCATTATTTTTTCTTTTAATTCATTCATTAATTTTAGTATACGAGTATAGTATCGTAGTTCATGTAGTGTTTAGTTTAACGGCCTCTTAGCCTAGTCGGTATTGACCTACGAAGCAGGAGGTCCTGGGTTCAAATCCTGGTAAGGACATTTAATTTTGTATTTATTACGAATATTTGGTCCTGTGTTATGGGTATTAAAATTCATAAAACATGGTTTTTTGGCAGTTTCTCCTAACAAACTGTGCTGCATTTGTAGTAGTAGTAGTAGTAAGCACTTTATTGTACACAAAATAAATCACAAAACAACTGAAAATAATTGTAGTACGAAGGCGAACTTATCTCTGTAAGGGATCTCTTCCAGCTAACCTTAGAGTTGATGAGTGGAAAACTAATATTACGACCCCTGGCTGACGAGATAGAATAACAAGAATTTGATTCACCTATTTGCACTTAAGTGTGACAGAGAGGAACCTTCGAAGTTCACAGTAGACCCTCTGGAACCCAAATAGCGACATCGGCGGCCACACCTCTAAGAATGGAAGTGAACAAGAACAAAAAAGTCTGCGACCGGCGCCCAGACGGAACCTTTATAAGGGGGATATATTGATGGCGTATTTCAAATGTTCTATATTTTGGTATATCTACACTATATTTTGGTATATCTACACTAGTGGTCGAAATTGATCTATCCGTAGTTGACGATAAAATAAATCCGTTTATCATGAAAACGTTCAGAACTCTCATTATTTACCTACCTAAATGTGTGGAGCTACGTTTTAAAACCGGAATTTTAGTACATTTTGTCTACATCTGTAGTTTTAAGAGACAGTTAGGTATTAATAATGTCGCATCTTAAATTTCAGACTTGATTCTATTTATGATAAATGCTCCGAAGGACTTGATACGTTGGAATGTAGTTTATATATTTAAAGAAGTATCAAAAGTGGTAACCGAAGAGCATGTTATTTTTAGTATTCTTAAGAACGTTGCAGCCGCTACCTCCTCAAACTTGAATCCCCGTCAGATGATTCTTTGTAAGCCAGTCGGCTTTTTCTGCCAATAAACGATCAGAATTGTTGTATAATTTGACACCCACATTTGCAATTCCATCGGCCATCATCCCTCGTTATCAGATATTTGAAATGGCTATCATAATCGCTATCGCTCTTATTTTGATCATGATTAATGGTGTTCAATGATTTGCATTTCTGTGATTCAATAGCAACAGTTTCACAGATCATGGCAGTTATATTCTTATTTCTAGCGATTTTCCTGCTTATGCCACGACACAGGAACCTGGAATCCGTTTGAAAAACGAATCCCAAGATTTAGCGGAGGTTGACTAGACAATAGACAACGATATATGTAATATACAAATACATAGAAAACATCCACGACTCAGAAACAAGTATCTGTGTTCATCACACAAATAAATGCCCTTACTGGGATTCGAACCCAGGACCATCGGCTTAGCAGGCAGGGTCACTACCAACTACGCCAACCGGTCGTCCAAATTGTTCCATTGTTATTTAAACCCATAAAAAGGTTAAGTGGCTAACACATATTCATTTATTTCAACATATAGGATAGGACCGACTGTTACTGCATTGTGCTCCAAATACTTTAAATAGTAATGACATTTTCCAAATCCATTTAGAAATAGTTTAACTTTAACATCCGCAATATATAAAATCATCTACTAAAATACGTGTCATCTCGTATCTTCATCCCAATAGCCTATTCGCCCCAAAATGTCACAAATGTCAGCCATCGGGATAACGATCGCGATTTGAGATACGTTATTAGGCAGTATGGGAACGGAGGCTTTAACCAAGAAGCTTATAAACTGACTGGAGATTGCTACTAAGTAAACAGAAAAAAAAACTTCCTTCCTTTTTTTGACGACTGGTTGGCGTAGTTGGTAGACTTGGTAGTGACCCTGCCTGCTACGCCGATGGTCCTGGGTTCGAATCCAGGTATGGGCATTTATTTGTGTGATGAACACAGACACTTGTTTCTGAGTCATTGATATTTTCTATGTAAATTATAAATTGAAAGAGATGTCATATACTACAGAAAAAGTGACCAAGGTCCCCGGTGAGCAGGGCTGGGAACATTTATTATGTTTAATAAATGATTTAATTCATGCTTTATAATTGTATTTTCTATGTATTTATATATTATATATATCGTTGTCTGAGTACCCGTACCCGTACCAAAAGCCTTCTTGAGCTTACTGCGGGACTTAGTCAATTTGTGTAAGAATGTCCTATCATATTTATTTATTTGATATTTATTATGATTTTTTAATTGGGCGATGATTCCATCTACTACAATTCCAGAGGTGTCACAAACCAATTTAGAATTTTTTTTCTTTAATTCTTTTTCCTTTTTTTAAGGGAGCGTTGGTAGCCCAGCGGTATGACGTGAGACTTTCAATCCAAAGGTCTCGGGTTCAAATCCTTCCGGCTCGTAGGGTCGGCTTCATAAATATATACGCATCTGTATTCAAATTTGACTCTTCTTCCCCTGTAATAAGTTCCGAAGTGTAAATATATTTATAGACGTGACCGAACCAATGAGTTCTTCGGAACTTATGTACGAAATATCATTTGATATTTTACCAATCGCTTTTCGGTGAAGGAAAACATCGCGAGGAAACCGGACTAATCCCAATAAGGCCTAGTTTACTCTTTGGGTTGGAAGGTCAGATGGTAATCGCTTTTGTAAAACTAGCGCCTACGTTAATCTTGGGATTAGTTGCCAAAGCGGACCCCAGGGTCCCTGAGTCGTGGCATAACCCCGGAAAACGAAAAATACTCGTATCAGTATCATATATGTAGATAATGGTATTTGTAAGTACCTCATTTTAATGAAATCTTTTAGTAGAAAGTGACAGTGTGATCATTTTTTCAAATATTAGTACAGTCAAGTGTAAAAATATGGGTGGACACATCTTACTCAAAAATATGTCCCATAGCATTTTATTCCATTGTAATAAGAGCGTAGTACCATGAGACAATTTTGTCGATACGTATTTTTGCACTTTACTGTACAGTAGTCAAGTAGGCACCTACTCGTTTTACATGCAATCTCCATTGTTTACAACCTTCTTGCCGTGAACGACTAGTTTGATATCTGGATCTCTATTGGCTTGATAGGGATTACTGCAGCGATCGATACGTCAGATTAGATCAGAAGTCAGATGTAGGATTAGTTTAAGTGATTTTTATAGGAGACATGTCGGCCACCTTGAAGATCATCTTCAATGAGTTACTTGAAGAACTTAGAACTGAGCCCTGTTTATCAATAACTTGTAAATTGTAAGACAAGCGGATGTCTTTGTTTACTAGTTTCATTAGACAAGCAAGGTCTTCCACTCGGTTTTTAAGTTGCAAACTCTTGATAAAATATTGAAAAATTGATAGCTAGGTGATATATTTACAAGCTTTTTAGCTTATTTTGTTTCACAGTTCTACTCATGTCTAACTACACTCATTCAATTTGAACTCACGTGAGTCATACTGACATTAAAATAATGGTTAAAGGATGACTCTCGTGGAACGTGATCTCCGATCTGTCAATTTCTGTAGAAAGAATCACGTGATAGCTCGGAGCCGTCGGAGGCCGATATCTAGATAGGTTTTTACAACATTCACGAATCTATAAGTATTATTTTTCATTGCCCAATGTATTTGAAGCCACGGCAATAATCAAAATTCAATTTGGTAATTTTGGATAAAGAAACCAAAAGGACAAACTTAGAAACGTGATTTGAGACGAATCCAAAATGACCTCCAAATTCAAAAACCTCGTGTCGCGCATTAATCCAAATTGAATCCGTGTCGGCACTTAAAATGGAATTAGTTTTCTATTACTCGTAGATGTTAGAGCAAGTTTCGGTACTGCACATTTAACTAAAGATAGGCCTTAATCTAGTTAGAATTGAGTTCAAATTGGGAAACTTGACGATGATATGGTACGACAGCGAGGATAATGTGATGGATGGTGGGTTGACAGATGAGTTGGGCTGTGTTTCCACCAGAGATGTAATGTGAGGGATGTGTGGATCAGTAGCGCAGGCCGATATACGATTTTACAATATCGGTAGGTCGAAAAACAAATATACAGGGTGTCCCACGGCGATGCCACATGGAGAGAAAGTACCTTAAATATCATAGAAAGGATATTTTATTGAAAGAAGATTTTATTTTTCAGACTTAGTATAACTGCATTTAAAGTTTTTTATTTTATTTAGCTTGTCTCGCCTGAAAACCCAACCAGATAAATACTAAAATAATAAACTTTTTTTCCACTAATCGATACTGTTAATGCCTGTTTTAAAAATACTCAAAGAAACACTAGATCTTACTGAGGAATCCAGGAATAGGGATAACTGAGTCTAGGCAACAATATAAATACTAGGTGTAGTTCATAGGAGGTTTAATCAAAGACTGATCTAGCGTAAGAACAATCTACCCTATATCATAATATAAGTATGTCTAGCATACCCTCATTATTACATATACATCACACCTCTCTTCTAAATCTATTACCCTTAGAACTCAGACAAAGTTCCGAGTAAATAAGTGACTAACTTAATCTTATATCTCTATGTTTAACAAACTTAATCTATTTCTAGCTTCGGGATTCTATTCGGTAAAGGCCTGAGGTTAATTGGAGAATGTCTTAGTGGCGGAGAAGACGACGGTGGGCAGGGTGCAGGAGCCACCGTAGTACTATCCTTGCCTTCACTCGTCACATCCTCCTTTTGAAAAGACTGCTTGCACACCCCGCCCACCTCCGTCTGCTCGCTGGAGTGCGCGTCCCCGTCCTCATCCCCTGGCGACCGCTCGTCAGAATCCTCACTGCCCCTAGGGCAAGGCACAGTCGATAATCTAGATCTGCGCCTGATTTGGTCTACGTGTCGTGTAATGGTTTTACCGTTTCCGCTATCTAGAGTGTATCTCACTGACCCCTCGGCGCCTCTCACAGTACCTTTCACCCATTTATCGGCGCCGGTATACTCGCGAGCCCAAACTGGGTCTCCTGGCCGAAGAACCCGTTGACTACCGCCCGCGTGCTCGACCTGCCGCTGCTGAGCGGCGACAACCCGTTTTTCTAACGCGTTCTCGCTACGGAGTAGATCTAACCGTGACCGTAAGGACCTACGCTGCAAAAGCATCGCCGGAAGCGTTCCGCTAGGATACTTGGTTTAGGTTGTAAATGCTTTTCGAGTATTGTCGTCACCTGTGCAAACGTTTTTGTTGACGGTTTATCAGGCGTGCACAGATTTACTAACAGTTCGTAACACTCTGCTCCCATTACCGTAATCAACGTCGGCACGTGCAAAGTTGAGTCAATCTTGTTTACTAAAAAGTATTGCTCCAAACGATCGACGTACAGCCTCCAGTTGTCTGTTCCCATTTTGAATTCCGGTATTTTACCGACCGCCATTGTTTTGCACGGCCGCCACAGAACACAGGAACACACTCGCGTTATCGCTCCGCTCGCGTATCAATAGCTAGCTCGTTATAATAACACACGTAATGTCGGTTCCGATCTTCTCGTCGCCACTGAGGAATCCAGGAATAGGGATAACTGAGTCTAGGCAACAATATAAATACTAGGTGTAGTTCATAGGAGGTTTAATCAAAGACTGATCTAGCGTAAGAACAATCTACCCTATATCATAATATAAGTATGTCTAGCATACCCTCATTATTACATATACATCACACTTACAATTGTATATCCGACAAATAATCCATAAAATTGAATACTGAGAATGCAAATAAATTTTGACACTATACATTTTTCAATTTTTTTTATTAATGTAGTTTTACTAAATTTTCAAAATAAAATAAAGTCTTCTTTCAGCATAATATCCTATCTTTGATATTAAAGGTACTTTCCCTCCATGCGGCATCGCTGTGGGACACCCTGTATGTACAGTCAGCTGCAGAGTTAAGTGATGGCGGCATCCGCCAGAGAAACAATGTTTTGCAGAACCAGCGGACATGCCTCAACGTATATTGCTAGGCTGGCTAATGTTTCATAGATACATTTTAAGTGTTTTAAGCCTATAGGGCCCCGATCCGACTCTGCATAGCCGGTCTTGGAAGATTCCCGGTTTTATCATCCTAAATCAAAACAGAAAGAATGCTCCTCGCTGATACAGTTTTTTCGGAGGTCAATTTTAAATGAGCGTTATATAAGCCACCTCAACTAGTTCCCCAGCTAGTAACTGTACTCCAATGGGTCGTCTGTTTGTAGATCCGTATCTCTAAATTGCTGTTTTGTTTGAGGCATTGTGGCTTCTCTAGGCGAGATATCATCTGCGGGGCCTCGAATTACTCAAATTTTCTTAGAAGTACTTTAACCTGCAATTGCGACCACTTATACCCCGAGTTCTTGAAATTGGATGTCACAAATAATGAGAAAAAAAGCGTTTTTAAGAGAAGTAAGTTTCTGCAATATACGTACTACAGTTACGTCTAAAAAGATGTATCGGAACTTATTACTGGGGAAGAAGATTCAAAATTTAATACAGGTGCATATATATTTATGAAGCCAACCGTGCATACCTTTTTTAAGTAGCCTCTAATGTATCCCACTGCTGGGCAAAGGCCCCCTTCCTAAAGCTCCAAACCTCTCGATTCAAAGCAATTTCTGGCCAGTTGTTTAGAAATGCGTCCAGATCATCCCGCCATCTCCTCCTGGGTTCACTAATCCGCCGTTTCCGCTTTGGTATCCACTCCGTAGTTAGTTTAGCCCACCTCTGTAGATGCATACGGACCAGCCAAGTCCCATTTCAGCCTGGCGGTTTTAGCCCCAATGTCGACAATGCGTGTTTTGGAACGCAGGGTAGTGTTACGGATCCGGTCAATCCGTTTCACTCCAAGCATGCTCCGCTGCATGGCTCTTTGGCAAACTTTCAGCTTAGCCTTTTGTAACTCAGTAAGTGACCAGGTTTGGGCATCGTAAGTCAGTACTTACTCTTATTTTACTACCAAGAGAGAGGTCTTTATCATCCTATTTTAACTAAAGTGATCCTATAAATGCTCCCTAAACAAATTTTTGTACTTTAAGTAGAACTATACTAAAACACTTATTAAGTACATTGAAAATATAGAAAGTTTTGGTGCTTTTTGCAAAAAAATAGCAACTTGGTATAGTTGGTATACCGCAAATACAAATGATTAAAATGTATTTTACGAAACCGTAAAATGATTCGACTAAGGCTAAGCAATATACTTAAGTAAAAGATCGCCAAAGTAGCGATATGGCCGAAATATACGAAAGCGTATAAGTAATCCTTTGACTTAGAAAAGCGCACGAAACGCGGCGCGCACGCAAGCTGCCGCTAGTTATACAGGGTGACAAATGATAATGTTTGGAATTGAAAAAAGGTATGCAAAAAGTGAGTGATGGAACACAGATACCGCATTATGAAACGAACAAAGAGAGTTAGGTCACCGCACATTATGCCTAGTTTTATTCGTAAAATTCTACGATTCTCTTAAATTAACACAATCGAGTATCATTTTTAATCAGCAACGTCTGCGAACGATACCAAAGTTCTCAGAAATAAATGAAAAGTGAAAAGAAAAGTGGGATTTGCGACGTTTTGGTGAAAACCACCGCCAAAATTTGATTTTTCCTTAAACTCAAATTTGCGACTATGGGAATCCAATCGTGGACCCGTTGAAAATGAAGCTCAAGTTTGTAAAACAGAGAAATTATTCAGAATATTTTTTCCTCGAAATATACATATGCGTTTTTGCATTTGAAGTATATGCTACTAAGTTTGTGATCCCCTTTCAAATTCCACCCTGTACGTCCACATTGTCCACGTCGCCTGCAGATCGCATCTCGCGCGCACTCATTAGCGGTAGCTTAACTGATGCTGGTTACGCCTCTATTTAGCCCCAGGAATGCGATCGTGATTGGAGGTGAAATGGGAAATTAAATACAAGTTTCAGGTACAGCTTTGAATAGCCAGTGACAAGAAAACTATAAGGCTCACTATAGTTGGTCGATAGATAGATAGATCATTTATTTGTATTATTTGTACATCGTCACATTTCAATTAATTATTTACACAAGTTAAAAATAATAATAATAAGGATCGTGGAAGTAATTAAGTACTTAGTTAAATAATGATAATACAATTGTCAAATTAATGTCATTGGTCTGAAATATTATAAATCAATTAAAACAATATAATAAGTTACATATTTTCGACATATTTACTCATCCATCATGGTCGCAATGGTTTCCTACCGCGGATGCACCGGCTGTGACTTGAGGTCCTCCCTGCCGCGGTTTTCCCGTAAGAAGACAGTATGGAGTTCTTCAAAAAAGAAGTGTTTTTAATGGGTCGGCAACGCGCAACTCCAGTTGTCACACTGGAGTTGCAGGCGTCCATAGGCTACGGTGACCGCTTTCCATCAAGCGGACCGTTAGCTTGTTTGTATAAAAAAATATAGGGAAGATTTCATAACGCTTGGCATAAATATGGAAATCTCTCGTCTCTCTCATAAGGAGGGTATATTTTGCTCTTAGAAGACTTTTTACCTGATATATTGCTTGGATATAGTTTACCGACATAAATTGATACGTGCGCCATTAAAATAATATATCTGACGAGACGTGGCTCAGGAATTTGCATGGGTAATTGAAATGGTCCATCAAAGACATCCGTTGGACGCAGTGATCACTAAAGTTTCAGTAAACCAACTTTATTCCCAATGGTCAAACCAATCTCCGACTAACATCGATTGAAAACTGTACATCAATCTTCCTTCACACAATAATCAAAGAATTTAGTTTCATTAATTGTGAGAAAAAAAAGCATTTAAAATCCGCAACATAGGCTTCGTTAGGAGGATACAGATAAGGCAACTACAGGCTTCGTCACATACTTACACACGATGTAATCCGCAACAAGCTTTGTCAATCATCACCAAAATTGCCAAAGAGATCTGGTGAACCAGGTACGACCCGGACCGAGGATCGCAACCCCTGAGCCGCCGACCCAACATAATTAAAGTATTATACACAAAATTGCTTCATAAATTACTGTCAGTAGATTCTGTCATTCTCTCGATTTGCGTCGAGGTCGTCGATAGTTCGGAAGAAAGGATATTTTGTTTAACAAGTCATAAACGAAATATGCAAACCTTGTTAATTAAAAGAGTTAAGAGATGGTTTTAAACATCACGAACTATCAAAATCAGGTCAAAAATGATCACATGATTTTTGAGCGAGCCCATAGCAAACTTAATGAATAAGTATGTTGACTAATTGACTATGCCTGTTGTTTACTTCTGCTTTTGTATATGATGCATATTTTACTGTTGTAATATTTTATGAGGTGTGAATAAAGAGTTAATAGTATTGTATGTCGTTGTAGCTTTATTTATTTTTCATTCAACGTTCAAAAGTGCACTGTAACATGCCTACTTGTTTTTTTTTATTGTTACTGTGGTACTGGGTGTCACTGGGTACTGTGACGCGTATTTAATAATAGCCAATAAAATGATCGGTGCCATTAAGGAATCAATTTACGGAGTTTAATTACTGTTCTCGTAAATACTGGAGGCGCTTGTTTGGTAATTGGTACTCTTAAGAGGTTTAAGGAGTTAAATGACCGAGTGAGCAAAGCGAGCGAATCGTCTCCGATTCAGCTTGGGCAGAAAAGCTTTCGTATGTCTGTCCATTTGTTCTCCTCCACAGGTCGCATCTATCAACCAATTAAATAAATAAATAATAAATAAATATTATAGGATATTCTTACACAAATTGACTAAGGTCCCGCAGTAAGCTCAATAAGGCTTGTGTTACGGGCACTCGGACGATATATATAATATACAAATACATAAAAACATAGAAAACATCCATGACTCAGGAACAAGTATCTGTGTTCATCACACAAATAAATGCCCTTACCTGGATTCGAACCCAGGACCATCGGCTTAGCAGGCAGGGTAACTGCGCCAACCGGCCGGTCGAACCAATTCTTGTGAAATTTTGTAAACAAGTTTTTGGATTACATAAAATGTTATTGTCGATTCAGAGCGCCTACCACGAACCGCGAACTAAAGTATACCTCCCTTTCGCACTTGTGATTTCTCACTCAAGTGCGACAGAGAGGTGAAACTTCGTTCGTGGTTCGTGGTAGGCCTTCAGTACACAAACGTAACTACTTTTCTTCTCATCTCCCTAGCGTTTTCCAGTCTTATGCCACGGTTCATGAAGCCTGGGGTCCGCTTTGACAACTAATCCCAAGATTTGACGTAGGCGCTAGTTTTACGAAAGCGACTGCCATGACCTTCCAACGTAGAGGGGTAAACTTGGTCTTATTGGGATTACTCCAGTTTAGTCACGATGTTTCCCTTTACCGAAAAGCGATTGGTAACTATCAAATGATATTTCGTACATAAGTTCCGAAAAACTAATTGGTACGAGGCAGGATTTGAACCCGGGACCTTCGGATTGAAAGTCTCACATCAAACAAAAATACATTGCTTTCGCTGTCGATACCATGGAACCATGGTGCTCAGCGTGCGTAGCCAAGATGCCAATCGCTCACGCTTAATAACGTATCGTAGCTACCTTTCTCTATCACTCTTCCTTATTAGTGTGACAATGACAGTTGCGTTTCGTTAGCGACAAAGCGTGAGCGATTGGCATCTTGGCTACGCACCCAGGCGCCCGTAATTTGTAAGTGTTTTGTCAAAAAAACTCAGGCGCCCGTAATTGGTGGGTGTTTTGTCAAAAAAATTGTTTGAGATCACCGGGGACCCTAAAGCTGGCTCGCTCCTCGCACAACGGATAGGTAAAGCCATTCAAAGGGGGAACGCAGCCAGCATCATGGGAACTAGGGCTTCCAATACCGGTATTTTTTGTATGGGCGATCCCGGGATCCCGGTATTTCCCATACAAAAAATACCGGTATTGGAAGCCCTAATGGGAACCCTTCCGCAAGAAAACCCCCTTCCCTTCCCTTCCCTTTCGGATCTCGGTGACCTCAATTAAGTAGTTAGTTTTTTTTCCATCTTATTTCTGTGTTTTTTCTAATAATATATTGAATAAAAACGTTATATTGCAAGTTAAATAAAAGCCTGTAGAAAATGATCTCTTCCGATCTGTCGAATACTTTATTACGCCTACGAAATGTGGGCAACGGTTAAAAAATTGGTTCATACCTGCAGCTAGCTTAGTTTGTACAGAACCCTCGAATTAGGAGCCATTACAGCCAAGATTTATGAGGTTTTAGATACAATCGTGGCAACGAATTAAAATTGTTTAAAGTTTTAGGAAATCTTACACTTGAGCTGGTATCTCTGCACTTTGTGGCGATGGCTTCACACCGTTTTTGTAATTGAATGTATATGGTTAGTAGTATATTAAGAGCCTGGTATATAAATTTGTCCGATTCAGCTCAATTTTTGCCATGAGTTTTCATAGTTACAAAAACATTTTGACATGTTTTAATACAAAAACTGAAAGATCATTTCAATTGAAATGGAATAAATGAAAAACTTTTTCAAAATTGTTGTCAGTTTTTGAAAATTACACCGTTTTCTAACAGCTGTTATACCATTTTTTGATGAGCGAGCTTCAAACATCTATATGTTTTTCGACCTTATTGCTATTGAAGCTTAATAAAACATTTTTTTTTTTCTTGTTAAGTATATAGTCTTCTAAGGAAAAAAATTTATAGTTTTGAATATTTTCACACAAAGTTATTGAGTATATTTCTTTTATTAATTTGGTCAGTTTTGGTAGAAATACACGAAGATTAGCCCAGGATTATTATTTATTTCTGTGGACTTGGCTAAAAGGCCGCTAATCATGTTCACATATTTTTGAACACGGCCAACGTGTAGAATGCTGATATGTCTACTATGTAGCTTTCCTCCCAACTCTCTCTTTTCACCTTAGATATACTTAGGAATCTAAATCAATGCCTTATGCGTATTAATAATTAGTAAAATGAAATGCATAACAAGTCCTCCAACTGGTTAGAAACTAGCATGTACTTACTTACTATTTATAAGTGGGTTTATGCAAGTTATTTTGCGTAATTAGAAAATAAACAGCGAGATTTATGCAATTAATTTTGTATGTTCTAGGGCTGTTTCATGCTGACAATTATAACGATAACGTTTTTCTAATTCTTTGTTGACGTAGAAGGATTGGTTTTCTCACAGCTTCAAAGAACCGCAGACCTTTGTATGTGGTAGACCTTTGTAGTGATCCTATAAGGGTTCAGTTTTTCCCTTTTGAGGTACGGAACCCTACAAATATTACAAAAAAAGATTTCCACTTTCCACATTCCTTTTTTTGAAGTCGGTTAAAACTGGCTGCTTAACAACTTTAGGCACATCACATCTCACCCAAACTTGTCTGGCGATGGCAACAATCCTACTATAAGTAAATGTATAGTTAGTTTACAGCATACTTCGTATATAGTTACTACACATATGTTGTAGCAATTAGTAGTTGCATCGAACCCAGTCCTTTTAAGATGCACTGGGTTCTGCAATTATGTGCAGCGCAAACAGGTTGGATATTTTATGAATATGCATTTATCGGAGACCGATAAACAATATAGACTGCTTATACCGAACGGTCGTTTTTGTAGATCGCATTATAAAAACAAATTTAAGATTGGAGTTTCAAACTAAATATTCTAATAATAGTTATATGTATTTTATCACATAATGGCCTAGTATATTTTTTAGTCCTTTCACTCTGGCGGGTGACACAGGTTGTTGCAAGATCCGTTCAGTGTACCTACCCCTTATTTACATTTCATCAAATTGTCGAAAATACTTCTGCGTGTGTTATACCTAATTATAATGATCATATACATCAATTATATTTAAAAACAATACACATAAAAACTAATAATATTGTTAGCTTAAAATCCTCCTTAAAATATAAATAAATAATATAAACTCATAGTTTAAAATCTAAAACTATAACATGGTAAAAATAACTATGTATAATCTCGATTTGTCGGGGTTTACCTCCAACAACTCGATATATGTTTTTATCCTGCTTAGCCCCAAGTGCCCCAACATAAAATTCGGCTCATAGTCACTGCAAACCATGGTCCTGCATTTAGTACTATTGTTTTATACTTATTCAGGCCCAAGTACTTAGGGTATTTGACCATATTTTACGTAATCAGCATACGGTACCATTTTGGACAATTTGACTTAATTTGAATTAGTGATCTCGTTTACGATTTCTACCATGTCTCTCATGATTAAAGGTCTCGTTAATCTCATTAATACAAATTAAGAAAAATAAGTATAATGATGAAAATATGATTTGGGATAGGTATTGGCAGTTTTTATTATTTTGTCGTCTCTGTTAACGCCATACTAACCTTTAAGTAGTCATTTTCATATGAGACTATCACATAAATTATATAATAAAATAGAAGATGAGTATTTGAGGCTTCTACGTATACTTAGTTATCTCTACTCAATATGGCCGGAAATACGATAAGTAAAGTAAGTAGTAACACAAAGCAATATAAATATAAATTAAACGAGTAAAATCTTTAATATTAATATGTTAACAATTATAAGTTTATTACCCTTACGTTTATCACATTTCATTGAACTTTTACTAACTACCTAATAAAAAACTCAGTCAGCTTACTCCACCGTGGCGCCCAAATGGCAGCGATGTAAAATATAAATTATTTTATAAATAAAATAAAATAAATATTATGGGGCAATCTTACAGATATCGACCTATGTGCTTACCAATACCATGAGTTTGAGTAGTTTATTATATTTATTTGCGTATTTATTTTTTGCGACACGAGGGTGGGAAAATTAATTGCATGCACAAAATACGCAACTTAATATAACGGGTTGGTACTAATTGACTAGCACGTTTTGCAGAATAACAAAGTAACAATTATCGTGTGAGTGAACTTGTCCGCGGCCGGGCCGGTCGGTAGCCATTGATGCGCCGCGGCGGCGAGTAGCGGAACTAAAACTAAAACGAGTAAAAGTTTCGTTACGCGATAACAGGTGGCGCTGTGCATTGTAATTAGAATTCTCACCAAACCAAACATTCGATCAAACTGATAGGTACCTATTAAAAGTCTATGGTGAAATTAATGAGTAAAATTTATTGGAAATAAATTAAAAGGTTACAACAGTCTTCATAAACATTGTGTTTATAGTTAGCTTTATGAACTAGTGCCTAGACTTTCCGTATGTGGCAGCACCGTCAATGCGCTGTCTGTGCTGATGTAATTCTCTAATTCTCCATTTTGTCTTTAAAGCTTAATAAATAGTTATTATCAGAATTCTCGCTGTTTATACTTTTAAAGCCTGTTGGTCCCCCATAATAGGTTATGGGCCCAGGCACGCGAGTGCGCAAGAAACAGTGAAGAGCAGAAAATCAAATATAAGATTGTATATATAACTCGCCGCGTGTTCATAACATGGAAGTCACAAACGCGATGCGAGTAGAGAAGTTTGATGGTAGAAACTTTCGTCAATGGAGATTTCAAGTGTTTTGTGCTTTGAAAGCGAAGGGTTTGGATATTACCAGTGTAAAACCCGAACAAGGAACGCCGGAACAAGTCGCAAAATGGTTAAAAGATGACGGAATGGCAATGTTTATTTTAACCTCTTCTATGGATTTCAATCAAATCTCATTAATTGAAAATTGTGTATCTGCCAAGGAAATAATGGATAAGTTGGAGTCGATCTATGAACAGAAGTCAGAGTTTAACAAAATGATGGTACATGAAAAGTTTTACCAATATAAAATGTTGCCTACTGATAGCATTGCTCAACACATATCTAAGGTAGAGAATTTGGCGAAACAATCAAAGGAAAGTGGTGAGAGTGTGAGTGACATGGCTGTCATGACTAAAATACTGTCAACTTTGCCACCCAGTTACCGTTCCCTTCGTCAAGCCTGGCTATCTTTGGACTCGTCTAAGCAAACACTACATAATTTAACTTCAAGATTGTTAGATGAGGAGGCTACATTGAACTCTGAAGAATCAAGTGAAACTGCATTAGTGGTTGCAAAGAAGCCGGCTGCACAGTTTAAGCGGAGCAACAATAGTGGACAGAGCTCATCAGGGCACAGTAATCATAGATTTATTTGCTACAATTGCAATAAAAGAGGTCATTTTGCAAGGGACTGTAAAGCGCCTAAGAAATCTGGTCGTAAGAACCAAGAGCAATCTGAAATGTTAGCGTTTAGTGCTGAGAATAGTTCCTCGTATGAAAGTGATGAAAGTATTTGGACCTTGGATTCGGGTGCAAGCATGCATATGTCCTTCAGAAAGGATTTCTTCTGTGAACTGGACGAGTACCCTGGTGGAAATGTCAAATTAGGAAACAAGCAACCTCTGAAAGTTTGTGGAAAAGGTTCCGTACTAATAAACAAACGAGTTAATGGCCGGTGGGAGCAAAGTGTGTTAAGGGATGTACTCTATGTGCCTGATTTAAGCAGAAATTTGTGCTCAGAGGGTGCAATGGTTAGAAAAGGTTTCATTATAATTAAGAAAAATGAAACAGCATTTATTATGAAAGATGATGTTGTAGTTCTATGTGCACAATTGAAGCAAAATAATTTATATGAGATGGACATTAAAACTATCACACAGGAAAACTGTAATGTAGTGCAAACAAATATAAAAGTGTGGCATGAACGCCTTGGACATGTAAATGTCAGAGAAATACAAAACATGAGCAAAAATGGCGCTCTTCCTGCACTCACAGGGAGTGATGGTTTTATATGTGAAGCATGTCAATATGGCAAACAATCAAGATTGCCCTTCAAGAAGTCTCATAGAGGCTCATCGCAACCTGGTGATACTTGTTATAGTGATGTTTGTGGCCCTATTGAGGAACCATCTATATCAGGTATGCGATATTTTGTTTTGTTCAAAGATGGAGCAACAAGCTACTGTCATGTCTATTTCATGAAAAATAAAAGTGAAGTGCTGGACTACTTTATGAAGTATAATGCTATTGTGAAGAACAGGTTTCTACATGATGTGCGCACTTTACATACAGATAATGGACGTGAGTATGTGAACCAAGAATTTAAGAAGTTTCTAGATGATAAAGGTATAACCCATGAGTGTACAGCTCCATATACTCCCCAACAAAATGGCCGTTCTGAGAGAGAACTGAGAACGATAATGCAGTCAGCAAGATCTATGCTGTATGCAAAGGATATAACTATAAATTTGTGGGCAGAGGCGGTTCTCTGCGCGGTTTATCTTCTAAACCGGACATCATCCAGCCAGACACCCAACATTTCACCTCACGAACTTTGGTTTGGTGATCAACCAAGCCTGAAACATGTAAGAATATTTGGCTCTTTAGGGTATGTTCATATACCAAAAGAAAAGAGAAGGAAATTGGATAAAAAGTGTAATAAGATGTTGCTGGTTGGATATGAGCAGGAGAACTACAGAATGTATGATCCAAATACAAGAAAAATAACAGTGTCTAGGGATGTGAAATTTGATGAAGGCAGTGTTCCAGAAAAAAGGCAGAATTTTACGCAGATTGAAATTAGCAGTGACAATGTAAACATAGATGAAAACAGAAACAATGATCAAGCACAGGAGGTTTTGCCTTCACAGCAAATAGTACAAAATGAACAATGCGTTGAAGTGTTAAATTCTGATGATAGTATGCAAAGTATCAACAATGATTCTGCCGATGAATCATACCGTCCTCCTTTTGAAATCAATATTGATGAACAGCAGCGAAGCAATGTGACACTTCGTCCAAGACTAGAAAGGGATTTAGAAGCCAATTTTGTCGAAGTGGAGATACCAAACACATATGAAGAGGCTGTTACTGGTATGAATAGTCATGATTGGAAGAAAGCTATTGTAGAAGAGCTTCAGTCACATGAGCACAATAATACATGGACAATAACTGACAGAACTAAGAAGAAACCTATAACATGTAAATGGGTATTTTGTGTAAAAAGAGATAAAGAAGGAGAAATCAAAAGGTTTAAGGCAAGATTATGTGCTCGTGGCTTTACACAGGTTAAAGGTTTAGATTACACAGAAACCTTTTCACCGACTACCCGATATGATTCCATTAGGTTGCTATTGAGCATAGCAGCCAAAGAAGATCTTGAGATCCAGCAGTTTGATGTAAAGACCGCATTCCTGTATGGAGAGCTTTCGGAGGAGATCTACATGGAAGTGCCTGAAGGTGTCAAGGCTGAGTCTTCTAAAGTCTGTAAGTTAAACAAATCTCTATACGGTCTCAAACAGAGTTCTAGATGTTGGAATAAAAAGTTTTGCTCATTTTTGATAACATATGGATTTAAACCATGCCAGTCTGACAATTGTGTTTTTGTGGGATATTTTAATAATATCAAAGTGTTGTTAATACTTTACGTAGACGATGGACTTTTAATGTCAAAATGTCAGGATACTTTATCCATAATTTTGAACGATTTAAAAGGTAATTTTGAAATAAAAACATTCAATTGCAATTCCTTTGTTGGCATGGAGATAAACAAAGAGAAAGGATGTGTATCCATATGTCAAAAACATTATATTGAATGTATAATAAATAAATTTAATATGACAGATGCTAAAGGCTGTAATACTCCTGCAGATGTAAATGTACAGTTATGTAGGTATGTAGATGATGAAAGAAAAAATGATTTCCCATATAGAGAAGCAGTGGGAGCATTGCTGTTTTTGTCATCTGTGTCGAGACCTGACATATCCTACGCAGTTAATCTTGTTAGTAGGTATGTAAGCAATCCAGATAGTTCCCATGTTAATGCCTTAAAGCGAATTATTCGCTATTTGAAAAGTACTAAGGACATGTCAATTCGCTATTACAATGACAGTGAACTTGTGGGGTATTCAGATGCTGACTTTGCTGGTGATATAGACACCAGGAGATCAAATACAGGTTACATATTTTTAATGAATGGTGGGCCTGTTACATGGGCTAGTAAGAAACAGAGTACTGTGGCTATGTCAACAACGGAGTCAGAATTCATGGCGGCCAGTGATGCGGCCAAAGAAATATTGTGGCTGAGACAATTCCTGTCTGATATTGATGAATCGCAAGATTCTGTAACATTAAATGTTGATAACCAGAGTGCAATTAAATTAATTCACAATCCTGTCTTTCATAAACGTAGCAAACACATTGATGTTAAATATAATTTCATTAGGGAGAAAGTTGAAGCAAGAATTATCAATGTCAAATATGTAGAAAGCTCATCTCAGCTCGCAGACTTTCTCACTAAAGCTTTGCCTGTTAACAAATTTAATTGCATTCGAGATAAAATATTGTTTTAAGTTGAAGCTTAATTTTCTTTTGTTTTGTTTGTTTAAGCAAAATGTAACCTTATTAATTTAAGTGGGAGTATTGGAAATAAATTAAAAGGTTACAACAGTCTTCATAAACATTGTGTTTATAGTTAGCTTTATGAACTAGTGCCTAGACTTTCCGTATGTGGCAGCACCGTCAATGCGCTGTCTGTGCTGATGTAATTCTCTAATTCTCCATTTTGTCTTTAAAGCTTAATAAATAGTTATTATCAGAATTCTCGCTGTTTATACTTTTAAAGCCTGTTGGTCCCCCATAATAAAATTCAGTAATAAAAGCCCCTAAATAAGTGTTTTCGGCTTATTTCGTACATCATTCTAAGAATGAATCAATATATAATGGAATTAATTACGAGTGATTTTCCTGATATTTTAGAAAGTATACAATTTTTTACGGTTATGATTTCAGACTTTATCTCTGACACACTGAACATTTTTATATAAAAAAAATAGGATATCTTACATTTCATGGAAAAGTAGCGGTAGAAAACATTAATTCCCGATTTTGACTTGTTTCTTTAATTGAAATTAAACACTTTAAAACGGATTAATCGCTTTTTTTAAGACCATGACCCTGCGTTTCGAGCCCTTTACAGCACTCGTTTTCACAGCGTTAAGATGCGAAATCTCAATAAAAAAAAATTGTATGTAGGTAGTTTGCACAAGTAACTTTTCCTTTCAGTTTGCACAAGGAAACAGACAATATTTTGTTTTTTTAATTCTGAACATTCAAAAGTCGTTTAGCCATTTTCTCAGCTTTGGTGAAGCTGTGCCTAACAGCGCTAACCCTTTTATTGGGGCGAATTAAAACGAATAGCGGCCATTTTGGTTTTCGTCCGACCATATTTTCATTTATTGCCGGTTTTACTAGTCCAGCGGTTCCGTGTATAACGACGTCGTTCCGGCTATTTTTGAATAGGGTTGACTGTTAGTTAAATCTTTATTAAACTGGTCGGGCGAGTATTTGTTTTAATCTTACTTGTTCGCTGTTTTTGTGCTTGTACTGATTGCAATATATGAAATTAAACTGGTTTTCAAGTTATCGTGATAATACTTAGTTAGAAGGACGTACTTTTTTATGATTAATAAGAAAAAGTAACTATTTTTTTTATTCAACTCGTAGGGAGGTGAAAAATGGATGCATAACGACTTTTATGTAAAGTCACCCTATGCTTTGCCTAGAAATAATATACGTACCTACAGAAATAATCATAATTATAGCGAAGCCTGTTTATTAAAATAAAATGGGTCTTCATTTCAATCAACATATTTTTTGCAAAAAATATGCAAACACCTTTTTAATCCTCCTCTGACTCGGCTCAATTATTACCTAACCCGTAATTTTATTAAAAAAATTACATTATTTTACCTTCCCCTACCTTCCTATAACTACCTAATAGTACCAATACCTATGTAACTACCAATACCTACTTATTACAACTTTAAGGTCAACAACGCGTATGCGACACTCCTAGCATGGCCGAGTTTACTTATTTGCCACCAACATGATATAAAAACACACCATAACAGGAAATTCTAGTGACCACGCAAGTTTAAAGCGGGTTGTTAACTCACAAAACAAATTGAGCCATTTGCCCCACACCCCTGCCAGTCAAATAAAAGGTGCAGTTATTGCAATTGCTCATTTAATATTTCGCATGCAATTTTGCTCGGCTTCTCGTAATGAGTTGCTACGCAGTAATGACTGAAGCTGTAATATGGAATATTATTGTTATGATTGCTACAATTAATTTGGGTGTAACGACTAGCTTTTGCCCGCGATTTTGTCCCCGTCCAACAAGGTTACAAGTCGTTAACATATACATTTACTTGTATCGTAATACTAGGGCGAAAAAGAGGAAATTCGCAACTAGTGGCGATACATTAAACACGACCGTAGGGAGTGTTTTAAATCGACACGAGCTGCGAATTACATCTTTGCACGTGTATTGTAGGACGTTTTACAGTACCTACATATGGCCCTTTGAATGTTTGACACAAGCACGTAAATCGCCCTAGGGCGTGATTTTGAAAGTGATACTTACTAATATATGAACTTTCTGTGTATCCTCTGATGAAAAAGCAGGATACCTATAATTTCCACGCTGCTTTAATGCGGGTTGTGGACTACTTACGCATTATCGGGATAAATGCATACCTGAAACCAATAAAAACAATAATTAAATAATTATTCAAAATTTCAATTTTAAATTATATAAATAAATCAAATATTATGAGAAAATATTGTGAATTAAAACTCATTAAACTAAATGCAAAGCACCAAATACTAAATACGTTCTAAAACTTCAACAAATTTAAACAAAAACAAAAATGTTACTGAGACAAAATTAATGCTACCTATTTTATTTATATAAGTATGTATTAAAATAATGGTACCGCACTATTCCGCTACGAAAATTAAATATTAAAGTACAAACCACTATTTGAGTATAAATGAACGCATACATCTCATCAAGTGACATCCGGGAATTTTACCCCGAAATAAATGCAATCTCCATTAACCATTTTAAAAACAATTTAAATTTAAGATTGATTTCCGGTGTCATATGCCGAAATCGCTCCCAAATAACTCCATCATTTTCCCACTAAACCCATTATAAAAGGTAAATTCAAAATAACACGCTCTAAAAGTAATAACATACGAGTAATGACGTCAAAACTTTTCCGACACACCTTGAAATTATAGGCCACAGTCAAATTATTTATTATTACTGTTGTCCGAAGGCCTACCAAGTAACACTTTGTTAGTTCAAACTCAAAACGATGTTCGGAATCTTTGGACTTTTCAAAAGTTACGGGCTATGAATGTTGATTTTCCACCCTTATCCCCAAAAAGTACTCCTTATCTATTGAATAGTATGATGATAAAAATCATGACATATACACCAGCTGTTAATTATTGGCTACAGGAATGATTGGCTCTACAGTTCAGCTGAAAACGCACTTTCTGTCCTGTGGTCAATAGTTAACAGCTTGTGGACATGTAGTAGGTAATGATTTTTATCATATAATTGCAATAGAAAGGGCGTTCCCCTTAATGTAGATAACAAAATCAAGCTTTATAGCCCTTAATTTTTGAATAGTCCAACGGAAAGACTGTTCGCCTATTTGCCTCTTTATCGCTTGAATATGCGAGAGCAATATTCAGGGAAATAGACGAAAGAATTAACGAAGTTCGTGGTATGCCCTCTGTATAATAAAGGATAAAGCGTGGGCAGTGACGATTTGGAAGCAAATTGCGTCATTTTCATCGTGACATTAACATCGAAATGTCAGACGAGATTTTTGGCTGCTTTTTCATCAAATGCTACAGAGATATAATATAAACTAGCTTTAGATGGTGATGTAATTATTTTGCTTGGAGGACCTTATCTTATTGCTAAAGTCAAGTAAAAGACCGTCCCATTCCACCGAACCATTAAAAATCGTGTTTTAATACTTATAGTCTCTTGGCCTGTAACCAAATTGATTGGACTGCTTAATATTTTGATAAAAATCAACCAAACATAACAAACCAATTTTACGCCTACAAGAAATCTTATAGCAATGCCCGTTCCGCGCTTACACAAATATTATTATTACAGGCGCCATATTTGACGATCAAGATTATTACAAATTCATAGCCTGCGTCGATTTTATGATACCGTGGTGACATACATACATTTACATACAAGTATAATAGACGAAACTGCCAGGGCGTTCCCTCAAGCAACATTAATGAAGTTGAATCCTGTAACTTTATCAAGAGCGTCACATGAATTGTGAAAGTAATCTTATTCCATTGTAGTAAGGTTCATTTCAAAAGCCTGTAGATAATAAATTGACCTAATAGTTTGATCTACTTAATAGTAGATTTTAATCTACTAATAGTTTGGGACTGCTAACAAGTTTTCGTATTTTCCGTTGTTGCTAAGTTATTTTAATATCGATTATCTAGACTATTGGTGTGTTTGTAATCATCCATTTTAACTTTATGTTTATGTAAAAAGTATAAGATTGTCTTCTGGCCCTTTCACCGCGCTGACCCTTTCACCGTGTGACAATGTCTTATACGACTGAATTACTGGCGTTATAAGCGTCCATAGGCCATGGAAACCGCTCACAATTGCGCGGTCTGTGTGCTTATTTGCCACCCTTTAGATAAGTTTAATTAAATCATAATATTCCTCCTATTGAACGGTCCTGTAGATGATTTTAGAAACCTGACGAAGGACGCGAGTGTATAATTGTATATCTGCAAAGATGTAAATTTTAATTTCTTGTTATTGTTTAATCTAATGTGTAATACTATTTATGTAAAATACCAGTGTGTAAAAGCCATACGATAAATATATAAATAATATTGTCTTCTGATACCGCGATTGTTATTCATAAAATCGTAAAGTATCTTCGATAAATAGATAATTTATTGGCGAAGACTTTTTTACAATTGTCAAGAGATCTATTAGTGTTTGTCGGTATTTTTGACACGAGAAAGATCCTGTGTCGGAGTTCCGTGACATAACATGTCGTGTTTCTTGCGACAAGTGGCTAGTCACAAAAGCATTCGTTTTTAATGGAAATAATGGCGGCAAACAAGTATACAGCCAGCACAATGGTAAGCGGCGACTGTAGCCCATAGACGCCTGTAATATCAGTAATAATGATGCTGACAATTGTCGCACCTGTCGCAATGTGCAAGTGGTGAAATTGGGGCCTGTTACCACGAATAATAATTGTAACGAAACACTTTAAAGCGGTTTAAGTAATCGCGTAAGTATATTAACAATATATGACGCTATGTTTCATTGAAGACCAACTTTTGGCTTTGAAAGTGGAAAAATTGACCTTGGGCGGGATTCGAACCCGCGACTCTGAGTTAGCTCATCGCTCTTCCAACTGAGCTACCGAGACCGCACCCGTGGCCCCGAATTTCTCCACCATATCCCTCGTATGCGCCTTAGGGGGGGCACTTAGCAACATCTACCGTAAGAAAGTACTTCTTAATCGGCAAGTGGAGTCTCAAGTTACATTGAGAATTCACCACTATCAATCTGCTACCCCTTTTTAAGCAGTAAACGTCTTCGAACTTTCGAACGATACCAAATTTCTCAGAAAACAAAGGAAAATTGGAAAAATTTATGACGTCGGGCGGTACTCGAACCCGCGACTCTGAGATCCTGAGAAATTTGGTATCGTTAGTAGACATTTCTGCTTAAAAATAACAGTTTATTTTCCTTATATTTTTGTATTTGCATTGCATCATTAACCCTGTGAAAATGTGTGCTGTAAAGGGCTAGAAACGTAAGGTGTTATTAACGCGATTAATCCCTTTTAAAGTGTTTAATTTCAATTAACGACAATCGCGGAAACAGAAGACAGTATTATAAAATTTATAAATAATTGTTATTAAGAGTAGTCTTGTAGCACAGACTCCGGGGTTACGGGGGTCCGGTACTCCGGGGTTAGCGGCGGTAAAGCGGTGCTATGAAAATGCATGACGACCATGGCCTTAATTACAGCTCATTAAGTCTAAGTATGCTTGTATGTAATATCAACATTTAGCAAGTGTGATGAAAATATAACAATAAGTATAATACAATAAGTACAATAGTATATGTATAAGGACTACAATATGGGGTTCTTCAAAAAAGGAGTGTTAAAGTTTTTAAAGGGTCGGCAACGCGCATGTAACACCCCTGGAGTTGCAGGCGTCCATAGGAAACGGTGACCGCTTACCATCAGGCGGGCCGTATGCTTGTTTGTCACCGTCGTAGTATTAAAAAAAATGTTTTTACGTTGGTCGTTCTTGACTTGAGTCAAATAGGGCCCCCACCAGCGGACGGCATGACGGCAAGCTTCAAGAATAACTTGTCACGTGCCGTGTCGGGAACTGTCACCTGCAAGACAGCTGTGCCGGTCGATAGTCGATATCCGTGTGACCGCACATCTGTGTGCTTAGAATACAATACAATACGAGTACAATATTCTTTACTGCATACCAAAATGAAACAATTGATAATAACGTCAGTATACATAAAATTAGGGTCAACAATAGGCGGTCGTTTCGCTAAAGACCGATCTCTTCCAGACAACGTGTAAATGAACCTGTGTGTGCTTACCATGAGCCCGTTGTACATGCCATGCCCGTATCCGATAGCGACTGCGGCATTCGAAAGTATGTCCGTCTCGCTACTTGGGTGCACGGTATTTCCGTAATTTTTCATTTGTCGTATATTTTTTAATAGTCTAAGTCTAACGGACGGATTAATTATCATTAAAAAAATTTGTCGTCTTGTCCATTATAAACTTTTATTTAGTTAGCAGAGAGATATGCGTGTATTCGAGTCGTATATAGTGTATCTGACTGTACTTCTTCCTGGCGTTTTTTTCCGGCTCGGGGAGTCTGAGCTCGGCTTTGGCAACTAACCCCGAGATTTGGCTACCTTCCGACCCCAAGGGTAAACTAGGCCTTATTGGGAGTCCGGATTCCTTATGTTTTCCTTTACATGTCGTTCTACTACTCTTGCATGTTTTGACCTTGTAAAGTCCATAACTGAGAGTATTAACAAAAAGACTCCCGTGGTATCAATATTCTTGGACATGTCACGGGCTTTCGATTTTGTTCACCATGCAAAGCTTTTAAATAAACTAGAGGCCTATGGTGTAAGAGGAAATGCTCTGGAATGGATACGCAGTTACTTAGCAAACAGAATGCAATGTGTAGAAATCAAGCAACTTTCAATAGATCCAGATAACACAAATAAAACATTCTGAATTTAGAGTTTGTAACATTGGTGTGCCGCAAGGAAGTATACTGGGTTTTTTGCTGTAACTTTATGTAAACGATTTGCCAAAAGCCACAACAAAGGAATGTTTAATGTTTGCTGATGACACAACGCTAGTAGTACAACGTGATAGGAAAGACATGTTTGAAATGGATATTAACAAAGGACTGACTGACATTATAGAATGGATGAGAATGAATAATTTACATATTAATATATCTAAGACTAAATTTATACAATTTCAATCATATAATTCAAATCCAATACCAATTACAATACAATATGAAAATCAATTAGTTGACGAAACAAATTCAATAAAATTTCTGGGTATAATGATAGACCAAAATCTTAATTGGAAACACCAAATTGAACAAGTAGGTAATAAATTAAATCGTTTTGTGTTCGCATTAAAAAGGCTAAGATTAACTGTCTCCAAAGAAGCTGCACTAACAGCTTACCATGGCTATGTGTCATCAGTGCTATCTTATGGCTTAATCCTGAGGGCCACTCTGGAAATGTTGATAGGGTTTTTAAAATACAAAAGATGTATGAGCGGTATGTAATGCTGGGGAGGATGACACCTGCTTGCCGCTATTTAAAAAACTTAAAGTTGTGCCATTGCCATGTCAGTACATAAGGGATGTATGTGTTTTTGTCAAGTCCCACCCTGAATACTTCCTTAAACATAGTGAAGTCTTGCTGAGACAGATGAGAGCACATAATTCGAATCTTTTGCACAAACCCCGCGTATACAAAGATATATACAAAAAAAAATTTAACATGTGCATAACAATTTTTAATAATTTGCCGGATGAGGGAATATTCAAACGGAAGTTAACAAAATGGCTACTTGACAAATGTTTTTACAGCGTTAAGCATTATTTAAATTTTAAGGATCCGATGACATTATACTAGTTATAATATGTAATATTGACATTCTATATATAAAAAAAAAGTAAAAAAAAGTAAAAGTTGTTTATTTGCCAAAAATTATACAAGTTTAAGTTAGGTTAAGTATATATTGAATTATTGTAAATATTTTAGGTTACCTCGAATTAATATTTGTATGCATGCTTGCATGCTGAATACACAGATTTTTTTTAATGTTTTTAGTATAAGACCAATTGTTACTGTATTTTGACAAATAAAAATTTGAATTTGAATTTACAAAACAAAACTTACCAATAACATGCGGTGAGATAGAAACCCTTTATTTTATTGAATCGATTCAAAAAAAGCGATCAGCTGACTGGATAGCAATTATTAATGTCCTCCCCCCCAACACACGTTCTCAAGTACTTGCCCTACTTTGATCGGCTAACTTGTGTACATATGTAAGTAGTGGAACACTTTAAAATTCCACGTAGGTGGAAAATTGAAAATGTTTTAGTTTCAAGAAACTAGTAAGTACAGTCGGTGATAATAGTGTTTTGTAATTAACTAGTAGGTCAATACCTAATCTACAGGGTGTTCTTGAGCATTTACTTTAACTTAGTCATTTGGCTTCGTATAATTAAAACATAATGGCATAAGTAGTTTATAAATAAATATTATAAATAAATATTATGGGACAATCTTACACAAATCCACCTGGTCCCACAGTAAGCTCAATAAGGCTTGTGTTGTGGGTACTAGACGACGATATATATATAATAGATAGATACATATAAATACTTAAATACATAGAAAACATCCATAACTCAGGAACAAATATTCGTGATAAACACACAAATAAATGCCCTGACCAGGATTCGAACCCGGGACCTCCTGCTTCGTAGGCAGGGTCACTACCAACTAGGCTAGGAGGCCGTCTTGTTAATTTTATTGAATTCGTAATTTTTTTTCATGCAAAATAATTACATGTTGTATGAACCGCTAATGTAAAACGGGCATTAGAATTGACTTTACCAAGTAAGTGACAACTATACTATGACATATCAATGTCATGTCGAATACTCATACTCCGTTTACACACTTGCAAATACCATGAGATAAAAATTAATGAGTAGTTATTTTCTAAATTCTTTCTTTCTTTGACGACCGGTTGGCGTAGTTGGTAGTGACCCTGCCTGCTAAGCCGATGGTCTTGGGTTCGAATCCCGGTATGGGCATTTATTTGTGTGATGAACACAGATATTTGTTCCTGAGTCATGGATGTTTTCTATGTATTTGTATATTATATATATCGTTGTCTAAGTACCCGTAACACAAGCCTTCTTGAGCTTACTGCGGGACTTAGTCAATTTGTGTAAGAATGTCCTGTAATATTTATTTTATTTATTTATTTATTTTCTAAATGGAGCTAATTAGAATACCAGTGTCTTAAAGAAATTAAATTAATTTAAGCTAAAGAATGCACCCTTGAATTTAAAGCAATTGCTTAAAAACACGTTGTATATAGATTAAGTACAACTGCAAACTGGTATAAAGTACCCCTTGGTACAACTATAGCACATTTTTAAAGATTGATGCTAATGCGTTTTAATTAAAGGGTAATTTTTACAAATAGCAAATTCCTTCAGCGGACACTGCGTAGCCAAGATGCCAATCGCTCACGCTAAGTAGCGTATCGTAGTTAACTCGTATCACTCTTCCTTATTAGTGCAACAATGACAGTTGTGTTTCGTTCGCGACTGAGCGATAGCGATTGGCATCCATCTTGGCTACGCGCCCAGACCATCCTACCCGGGTTGTAGGCGTTATTAGTCCGGTTTCCTCACGATGTTTTCCGTCACCGAAAACGTTTAGTCAATATCAAATGATATTTCGTACATAAGTTCCTAATCACTCATCGGTACGAGCCGGGGTCGAAACCCGCAAAGCCTGGCCGGCCTGCTCAACAACGCTCTCTTGGTGATGATTACTGTAAGAAAACTTATTTCGTGTAAGAATGTACGTCGTTAGCAGTAGGAGTGCCCGATACATGTTTTATTACTTATATTACGCTCAACACGCCAAGCGCCTGAAAAGGTCGACGAGCAATTGTTGCTTCTTGATAATGGGTGGCTTTGCAGCAGGCGCACTCAATTAATTTAACATTTTGCCGTCTATCGATTATGTTACTGAATAACAGTATGTAGTTGATGAATTAATGCATTTGCATAAAGTATATCAACATTTGAATAAAGCAATGTATGTACATAGGAGTTTAAAAGTGAACAATTTATGAATATATTAATACCTACGACCGAATTTCTTTATCAAATATGATTTTTAAATTGTCATTGCTCGACATATTAAGTCACCAGGTAAAGTTGAGTACACAAATTGATTTTTCATTAGGTAAATAGGTAAACGTTAGGTGACTGTGTTGTCGCCCTGAATTTTTATTAGACATAACGTAATACATTAACATTTGACTTATCAACAGCTTTAATATTCGGAATCGATCAGAGACTACCTAAGATTCATATTCCTTGGTTTGGATATATGGCATAGCGCCTGCACGAACAAAAAAGTCTAGATTCAGATATTTAATCCTGTTTATGCTAGAATATTGTCAAGAGCACAGTTTTCTTGTAATGAGTAAAAAAAATCTTCTTATGAAACTTTTTTTTTTCGACACGCTAGTGCCTTTTACTGAAACTAATCTTATTGATCACATTTATAGCAAACTCCCTTCGTAAGTGTAATAACTGTAATAAAGGTTATTTCAATTGAAATGGAATAAATGAAAAAGTTTAACAAAATTGTTGTCAGTTTTTTAAAAATAGGTACACCATTTTCTAACAGCTGTTTTACCATTTTTTGATGAGCGAGCTTCAAACATCTATCTGGTTCTCGACCGTATTGCTATTGAATCTAAATTTAAAAAAAAACTTGCTCAGTATATAGTCGTCTACAGAATAAATGAAACAGTTTTGAATATTTTCACACAAAATTATTGAGATTTTTTTTTAATTTGTGTTGTGGTAGAAATATACGAACATTAGCCAAATTTTCTGGCTAAACAGTAACTTTTTTTACATAAATGAATATGCAGTTATAAACTGTAGGTAATACCCTATCCAAAAATTATAAATAGTGTATATCTATATATCTCTTGTGTGCAAAATAAACACTTAAAGCAGTTCTCAGAAAGGGCCACACTGCTCGCTTCTCACGGCAGTTTTACTAACGGTTAGGTTAGTCAGACAACGAGAAGTGTAAGTAAGTACCTATTTTGAGTGAAACGTGATTCTGCACCCATTACTTATAACCCAGCAAAGATACGGTTTGACAGATATTAAATTATAATAAAAGATGCGGCCGTTAATGTAGCATTTTGCATACATTTGCAATGGGAATCAAAATGTATAGGATACTTCCCGTTGACCTAGAATCACGAAATTTGTCAAAAAGCAAGAGCTTGTAGCACAAGTACAGGATAAAATCCGAAAACCGTATAATTACTGCACACTAAGAGTTCCGTGCCACCAGTATTTTTAAGTACCTAAGGTCATAGATGGGGGGAGGAACTTCCTTTGTGCGGAAACCTCGCTGGGCGAGTCCGACTCGCCCTTGGCCTGTTTTTTCTGATAATTCTACTGTATAAAAAAAAAAAAAAAAAAGTATAGTATAGTGTTGTAAGTGTAGTAGTATATTGTGTGTCATCGAATCAATTATTTCTATTCTATTTTATTCTATCTTTGACAACGAGTGTTTTAAAGGACTCGAAATATCAGAATGCACAGACATTCTATTACCACGGATGCTATAGTATTACTTGTTTAACTTGTTTAGTACCAATTTGCTATTATATTGACAAATATTCGACAAAGCTAACTCAGCTTATATTATTATTATGGAACGTGGAACTCGTAAACAAACTGACAATGGACAGACATGTTTACATTCGGCCATTCCGATGTCACCGACTGATGCATTTTCGAGAAAAAACACGCACGTAACGGTCGCCATATTGTGTGATTAATTGATAGCTACGGTTTAAAAAAAACGCGAATCAAACGATTAGTAGTGACAAAAGTTACCCTACATTTTAGTTACACAGTTGTGAGAATTCAAAATAAAATATGTTATACAATTGAAATGTAATTTGTGAAAAAATGAGGACACCCTCAATAATTTACAATCGTCTCTCATTTATTTTGAAGTATCGTTAAACAGTGGTTATGAATAAACGCAGTGGAAAGAGAATGATATAAAAAATATCTATGGAGTATAAAACTAAAGTACGTGTAGCAAGGAATACGCAGGCTTAGTCAGATGCGATTTAAGAGGAAAAGCGAAGAAAAGATTCAATGAGCTCAAATATAACGGATGATCTGTGTCGTGTGTGTGATGGTAGAATAGAGTGTGCGCCGACGGCTGTGCTTCTCATATCTCTGGTGCACACGCTGTATGGGCATATCGGCCCGAAACCCGATTATTTTGGGAGGAATAAGTAAGTATTTTATTCAAATCAAATCTGGAGCAGAGCCAACTGGGGAAGTACCTCCACCTTATAGAAAACCGCTGTTTAATAACACTATACCCTACTCATAGTGTTGTGTTTCTGTTGGTGAGTAAGGTCGCCAGAGCTCCAAGAGGATTCACTGTTGACAGCTGGGGACCCACGGAGCAAAGCTTGCCCCTTTAGCTGTCAACACTGCGAGTCCTCCTTTTTTTAAAGGGTTGGCAACGCGCAAGTATCACCTCTGGAGTTGCAGGCGTCCATAGTTAGTTATACTTGGCGTTAGCTTGGTGCTTGTCGTTGATCCCGTCAGATCCGACAACGCAGACAGACAGGACTCGAACCAATGAGTTGAGTCCCGCCCGTGTACATAATTTTTTCCAATTTTTCTTTATTTCTAAGAAAGTTTAAATCAGTGCTAATATTTGATTGTGGTCGCTTACAATGGGCCTCATAAAAAGGCTCAAAGTCACCCAAAAGGCAATGGAGAGGGCTATGCGCGGAGTCTCTCTGCGAGATCGTATCAGAAATGAGACCATCCGCAGCAGAACCAAAGTAACCGATGTAGCTCTCCGAGTCGCTAAACTTAAGTGGCAGTGGGCGGGGCACATTGCACGTAGAACCGATGGCTGTTGTGGCGGAAAGGTTCTCAAGTGGCGACCGCGTACCGGAAGGCGCAGCGTGGGTAGGCCCCCCACAAGGTGGACTAATGACCTGGTCGTCGCAGGAGTCCGCTGGACGCGGGTGGCGCAGGACCGGCCATTGTGAAAATCTTTGGGAGAGGCCTATGTCCAGCAGTGGACGTCTTTCGGCTGAAATGATGATGATGATGAATATTTGATTGTATTTAGTAAAAAGTAACACTTTGTATCCACTTAGAATTGTACCTACGAGTATCTTATCATTATCAATATCTGACAAAGTGCATGGTACATTTTATCTCCTTATTCCCAATTGTCCCACTTATTGCAGGGCCAATCTAACATTAATAGACAAAGCCAAGGAGAAGAACCCCCAGTCAAGACACCAGGAGCCGTACAACATAGAATACGACTTCGTAGTTGTGGGAGGTGGGACAGCGGGCTGCGTGGTGGCTAGCAGGCTCTCGGAGAACAGGAAATGGAAGGTAGGTTGTTAGGAATTTGCTGGTCATATGCGTTGGGGCAATGCGTCGGATCTCCGTAGTCGGGCATGGCCGCTGGGTATCCAGCCAGAGTCATACTAGATCGTGACGTGGCATGATGGGGCGATCAGTTTGTATAGAAAACGTGACATCAGAGGGCTCCAAGCTGTCATGTTCTTTCTATAGAAATCGACAGATCCTCCCGTACTAGTGTGAGTCATTAACCAAGGGGGTTTGTGAGTAATGCAAAATGGGATTTAAGAATAAAGTGTGGGGATTGGGGGCAGTTAGTAGAGTATGTAAGAAACCGTAACGACGAAACTGGGTCCTGTAACACAGGGTTTCCTAGCTCAGGGCACAGGGTCGTGATTTACTCTGTAATGTTTCATTTTTTTTTTCATCCTGTCTTTTTTCTTTTTTTTCATCCTGTCTTGATACCAGGATATTTTTTTTTAATAAATTTTTTGTCTAAAATATAGGTAAGAAACTATGCAGACGATAATCAGTACGTCGAAGGCCTACTTATCACATGCTTGAGATTACCACCACTTATGAATACACTGTTAAGTGGCAAGGCATACGAGAATTAGTTCGTTTTAAGCACTATAATATAAACATTCGTTTTGACGGTCACGATTTTGGACACAGAAATTTACGTTTCTTTGGCTCACTTGCACCACCCAGAGTTAAATAAATAAATAAATATTATGGGACAATCTTACACAAATCGACCTAGTCCCACGGTAAGCTCAATAAGGCTTGTGTTGTGGGTATTAGGCGACGATATATATAATAGACAGATACATATAAATACTTCAATACCTACATAGAAAACATCCATAACTCAGGAACAAATACTCGTGATAAACACACAAATAAATGCCCTGACCAGGATTCGAACCCGGGACCTCCTGCTTCGTAGGCAGGGTCACTACCAACTAGGCTAGGAGGCCCTTAGTTAGCCGCTAACCCGGATTAGAGCTGTCAAATCCCATACAAAAAACGCTTAACTCTGGGTTATGTAGCTAACCCCGGGTGGTGCAGTGGGCCTTAGAAAGTAAGGGACTTGAACGCGTGTATCTGGGATACTCGCACATTGCTAAGGCTATATCGAGGGATATGGTGGAAAAATTTGGGGCCACGGGTGGGGTCTCGGTAGCTCAGTTGGTAGAGCAATGGGCGTGCATCCCAGAGCCGCGAGTTCGAGTCCCGTACCCCTGGAGTTGCAGGCGTCCATAGACTACGGTGACCGCTTACCATCAGGCGGGCAGATGCTGGTTTATCACCGTCGTAGTAAAACACTTTGCAGTCCGCTATTCTTGCAAACGAATATCTCATTGGAGCCAGCTTTAATTGTGTCTACATATTATGTTGTTTCCATTTCAGGTCCTACTTATAGAAGCTGGTCCCGAAGAACCCAAGATGGCGCTGATACCCGGGCTCACCAGCGAGTTTCGCGGCTCCAATCTCGACTGGCAGTACTCCATGAGGCCTAAGAAGGGGTAAGTCCCCGTAGCCTGATCAAGGCAGGGGCAGGGGCAAAGATTGAACAACTGCTGTTAGTGGCAAACATATTACCACCTCTGGCCACTGTTTCAGGTTTCACCTAAATTTTAAATGACCTACATGTCCACATGTTACCTATCTACATGTTTTTCACCTAAAGTACCTGAAAATCGGAAAATTACCCTGATGAGTCACAAAAGAGACTATATAATATATCAAGATAAGATATATACAAGAGAGGTATGAGCACAGCGGATGCATATCGTTTAGTGTGGTAGGGCACAGCACAATGAATGTCGTCTCGCTCAAATCTGGAGCAGAGCACATCTGGGGAAGTACCTCCACCTTACAGAAAACCGCAGTTTAATAACACTAGACCCTACTCATAGTGTTGTGTCTGTTGGTGAGTAAGGTCGCCAGAGCTCCAAGAGGATTCACTGTGTTGACAGCTGGGGACCCACGGAGCAAAGCTGGCCCCTTTAGCTGTCAACACAGCGAATCCTCCTTTTTTTAAAGGGTCGGCAACGCGCATGTAACACACGTGGAGTTGCAGGCGTCTATAGGCTACGGTGACAGCTTACCATCAGGTGGTCCGTATGCTTGTTTGTCACCGTCGTAGTATTAAAAAAAATCGTTCGTCTTTGTCAGTCACTTTTCGTTGTTGCCTACTGAATTTGTGAAGTACCTTAAAAGTTTTGACGTCTTGTTGCTCTCTAAGTTTGACGGGGAACTATAAACAAAGCTAACGAAACTGCACAGCTTTCATATGCATCACGTCACTGCAACGTCAGCGTCAGTTGCTCTTACACAATCTAGATATGCGTGTAAGTGAGCGTGTGTCTACCATTCGAGGGTTGATCAAAGGTAAACGCGATTGTGGGGATGCCTAGCCGATATAACCCGACTAAGTTACGTATGTTCTATCCCTCATCGGCACCTCTAGAGTTAATACTAGCTTTGAGATCTTATCAGGGCAGTTAATGGCCATTTAATGTGTATCACGACGTAATATCTCGTCCACTTCATAACGAGTACTCGCACGCGAGCTTGTTTTATAATGATACTTGTATAAGCTTGATGTTTTATTTCATATATTGTTTTATTCTAGATTTTAGGCATTCACATTTAAATTGACAACAAGAATAATTTACAGTTAGTTACCTAGTAGATAGATAAACAATTTATTTATTAATTCCTACAACATACATGCCATTAACAGGGAACAAATGTAAATGAACATATAACAAAGCATACAACTTAAAAACCTAAAAACCATTACAATCATTTCGTCACAGTCATATTCATAGTCGTAGATGATATTGTAAACTATGTTAGGATACTTAGTTACGAGTAGGTGCATAGATAAATGTGGGGTTTTCAGGTTAAAGGTACCACATTGTTGGTTATAGATGGGTCTACTGTCATTAATAATCACTTAGAAATAAACCTTATCAACAACCGACAATGTGCTACATTTAGCATGAACATGCCACAAATACGCAATTAACTAGATACTAGAAAACTTCCATCCATCAAGTGTAAATATTAAAACTCGTGACCTCTATTTTGTAACCAGGGTTATCGACTATAAGGTCTATAAGTAAATGGTGAACAGACAGGTATATTATAAAACCACCACACCATGTCGTGTTATGAAGCGAAACAAAAACAGTTGCTACAACACTTAATTTAAAAAAATATATAACATCAAAATCGTTTCACCAGGTTCTGCCGAAACCGCGGCCTCAAAGGCTGCGAGATTGTCCAAGGCCGCGTCCTCGGAGGCACCTCCACCATCAACGACATGGCCTACATGCGCGGAAGCCCCGTTGACTTCGATGAGTGGGCTATCGTCGGCAACCACGGCTGGGACTTCTCCCACGTCCTCCCCTACTACAGGTACTCCGAGGGCAACTACGACAAGGACATCTCCAAGAACAAGCTCTTCCATTCCACTCAAGGACCTCTCGATGTCGGAAGATACCCCTTTGCCGATTATAATGTTGATGTGTTACTAAGTGCGCTTAATGAACTAGGGTATAACTATACTGATATCAATGGAAGAGATCAGCTAGGTTTCATGAGAATACAAACCATGTCGTATTTCGGAGAGAGAGTCAGCTCGTATACAGCCTTTCTTGAAGCTATCAGGAATCAAAGAACGAATCTAGATATTGTTACAGAAGCGCTTGTAACTAAAATAAATTTAGTAGATGCAGGCGAAACGATACAAGCTACGGGAGTGGATTATATAAAAAATGGTACAAAAGTTAAAGTTAGAGTCTCTAAAGAAGTTATTTTAAGCGCTGGTGCTATTAATTCGCCGAAATTGTTAATGCATTCCGGTATTGGTCCTAAAGAGTACTTAGAATATTTATCAATAGCTACTTATAAAGATTTACCTGTAGGTGCTAATTTTCATGACCACGTATCAGTATGTCTCCCAGTTATTAAATTGGGAAAAACAGCGACGAATAAAAAGTTTCCAGAGAAATTAAAAGATATTTCAATGTATTACAAGAAAAGTAGCGGTCCATTGTCAGCAAACTTTCAAGTGGTCGCTTTTTTGGAGACAAACGTATCAGACATACTTAATACTGCAGATATCGAAATAAGATTTAAGGGGCATAACTCAAATATGTATTATAGTCACATAGATATGTGCGTTTCTTTATTAACGCCAAAAAGCCGTGGGCAAGTAATTCTGAATTCTAGTGATCCAGTGTTTGGGAATCCACTGATTTACCCCAACTTTTTAAAACACCCTACAGACGAACGGAAATTGTTATATGGCGTGCAAGAGGTAGTAAAACTCTTTGACACGGAAGTTTTCAGAAGTGCCGAATTAGAGTTTGACCCACGGCCCATATTGAACAACGAATGCCAAGATTATGAAAAGGTGTCTGATGAATTTTGGTTGTGCATAATTAGGTACTTCTCAAGTCCTTTACATAATTACGTTGGTACTTGTAAAATGGGCACGCAGAATGATCAAACAGCGGTTGTTGATCAGAAATTAAAAGTATATGGAGTTCATAACTTGAGAGTGGTCGACGCATCTGTGATTCCAAAAATAATTCGAGGTTCCACTGCAGCTCCAGTTATTATGATAGCTGAAAAAGCAAGTGATTTAATTAAAACAGATTGGTATTGATTTTATAGTTTTATTTATAACTTATCGCCTATTAAATGATTGACCCTTGTTTTCTTTCCAGTCTTTGAGTAGCATCTTTGAAGCCTTTTCTGCGAGCATCATGGTTGGTGCAAATATACTTCCACGTACATGGGTCGGCATGACAGAGGCATCTACAATTCTAAGTCCTTCTATTCCGTGAACTCTTAATTGAAAATCAACTACAGAATTTGTGCTATTGCCACCCATTACGCAAGTTCCTACGGGATTACCTACAGCTTTGGTATAATGTCTCGCGATACAATTCCATTGATCTCTATTCTTTAATCGATCACATGGGAACAAATCTAATGGTGCAAATTTAACCTCGTTCTTTTTCATTTCTTTTGTATCAAGTATTTGTAAAGCTATATCTACGCTATCTATTAATGTGTCTAGATCTTCTGTTTCTTTTAAAAGGTTAGCTTGTATTATCGGCCGGCCGTATTTAGGATTCTTCTTATTAAGCGTCACCTTTCCTATACTCTTTGGTTTAAGCAAAATTGGATAAACATTAACTAAATTATAATAAGCCAATGGCAGTTGAGTTTCTTCCGCTGCATTTACAGTGATATTGTTAAGCAGAAATTTATCACTTCTTATAAAGTTTCCTTCTAAACTCAACTCTACATCTGGCGCATTCTCATTTTCATACAGCTGTATAAACGCTGACAGCTGATTAATTCCTCTAGAAGCTAAATTACCATTTCTAGTAGCGAACCATTTCTTGAAATCATTGATTATGTCACTATCACTGACTGGAGCTACATCACTTAGAGCAAACGCTAGTCCACCAGTTGTGACCTGATCCCTATAATTCAAACCAACAGGTAGATTAACTACTGAGTTAATATTCAACCTCTTCATTTCTGCTTTAGGTCCAATACCAGATAAATGTAGGAGCTTAACATTATTGACAGCTCCGCCAGTTAGAATGATTTCCCTCTTAGCGTACGCTGGTCGCTCTTTTCCTTTCTCTACTTCATAATAAACTCCTTCTACAGTTTTTTCTTGTTTATCAACGACGATTCGTGTAGCTGTTGCGCCAGTGATTACTACGAGATTCTTTCTATGCCTGACTGTTTTGAGGAAGGCAGTATTAGTGCTAAGTCGGGTGTTGTTCGAGATGGCGAACTGGTTGAGGACGATGGCTTCAGCAGTGTTGGTGTTAATGTCAACGGTACGGAGGCCCATCTCGGCGAAGGCAGTTGCGAAGGTCTCGATGTACTTGTCGACGTACTTGAACCTTTGCAGGCGCATCTCCCCTCCGCGGGAATGGTAGAAAGAGTTCATTAGTACGTCGTAGTCACCTGGAATTTTAATGTGTAGTTTAGTAAAAGGTACTTTGTGGATTGTTGATAAGATTCATTTTAAAGTGAATCTTTCTTTATTGCATTCGCGCCTTATAGACAACAAATAAAACAGTAGCCTTTATTTGAAAACGCAACGTTTGTTGAACTTGGTCGATTATCAAGAACGGAAATTGGATATGACATTGCAGTTAGGTATATAGTTACTGCAGTGAATTATCTAATCAAGTGTACTATTTTTACGGCTCATTTAATAGTTTCTTCAGTTACTGTGTATTATTTTTCTGAAAATTACGCCTATGTACATACATACCTGTATACCCCCTAACCTACACGTACCCTTCACTAGTTAGTGAAGTTTTTCTTCATAACTAGTTAGTTATGAAGAAAAACTTCGGGGTACTTTTAAGTTTACCGATATGCCATAAATATTAATTTAAAAATTAACCTTATCAACGATTGCTAAAGTGGTACATTTTACTATAATCACATTTGGCTTACAATTTACCAAAAGAATTTACCCTAAATGACGCAAACGTCGGTTTATCGAACAACATTCCTTGAAAATATATAGCATGGTATGCTGAAAAATCGATTAACTACTCTCATATCGGCTAAGTATGTAGGTTACATTAGCAACCGATAGTTCAAATATCCGTTAAATGAGCATATTTTTATTTTGTTGTCGTTTTTATTTCGCGTTCTTTTTTTTGTGCGACAAAAAATTTCGTACTAAAAAATCTATCTAGATACGAAATCCCAATGTGCGACAAAAATTGTACTAAATTCCCAAATTGTGGGACATACTGGGAAATTGGGCCTGGGAAATGGTGACAAAACTGTTGTCTTACCAGCAGGTATCACGCTATCCGTTGGACAACGTATCCCCGCTGGATTTAGTTTACTGAAACTTACCATTATCCTTAAAGAACTCTATGAGATTGCCAAACTTGCAGTCCACTGTGGCGTACTTGTGCCCAGCATCGGTCCCTTTGTGGCCTCTGATTTTATGTTAAACTTACTAGACTACAGACTTGTTTTATATGGACTCACCATTATCCTCCGAAGCCTTGAAGTACTCCATCAGATTGCCAAGCTTCCAGTCCACGGTGGCGTCCTTATGCCAAGCATCGTAGTCCACTTTGTGACCTCTAGTATATTTAATGTTAAACTTACTAGACTACAGACTTGTTTTATATGGACTCACCATTATCCTCCGAAGCCTTGAAGTACTCCATCAGATTGCCAAGCTTCCAGTCCACGGTGGCGTCCTTATGCCAAGCATCGTAGTCCACTTTGTGACCTCTAGTATATTTAATGTTAAACTTACTAGACTACAGACTTGTTTTATATGGACTCACCATTATCCTCCGAAGCCTTAAAGTACTCCATCAGATTGCCAAACTTCCAGTCCACGGTGGCGTCCTTGTGCCAAGCATCGTAGTCCACTTTGTGACCTCTAGTATATTTAATGTTAAACTTACTAGACTACAGACTTGTTTTATATGGACTCACCATTATCCTCCGAAGCCTTGAAGTACTCCATCAGGTTGCCAAACTTCCAGTCCACGGTGGCGTCCTTGTGCCAAGCATCGTAGTCCACTTTGTGGCCTCTAGTATATTTCATGTCATTGGTGACGGAGGACCCTCCGAGGACCTTAGGAGGATTACAGATTAGATGTCACTACATAGTATAAAACAAAGTCGCTTTCTCTGTCCCGATATCCCTATGTATGCTTAAATCTTTAAACCTACGCAACGGATTTTGATGCGGTTTTTTTTAAATAGATAGGGTGATTCAAGAGGAAGGTTTATATGTATAATAATAACCCGTGCAAAGCCGGGCGGGTCGCTAGTTTATTATAAAACTCGTGACATTCGAACATATTAAATCATATTTAAAATGGGTCACTCACTCGACACGTCATCTTTACGAAGATCGTCACACGTCAAAACATGACGAGCGATATAACATGTCAAAGAAAATAATCGTATTTTATGTACAAAAAGTTTTAATATTTTTTTATACTTTTACTTTTTATATTTGGTTAGCTTTAATTATTATTAGATTACCTACCTATTGAAGATAGTAATAATAATAAGGGAAAAATATTCTCCTCTTATTTCTCATTTGTTTTCTTCCCGTCAAATAAGCTAATCTGACTGAGCATGTTATATATTATAAAAGCAGTGAAAAAGTTTGTGATATATGGACCCATGATAGTATTATTAAAAGTGGCAGTTCGTTTAGAGTTTTTAGTGAGGGAGTTTTGGTTTTTTGTCAAACATGCAGCCTTTTTTATGGACGTTTAGAATTTTCTAACAAAATATGAAAAGACATTTTCTCCGACCTAATAAGTAATATACATATAGTCGAGATATGGAAGTCGGGTAGGGAGATATTTTTTTGACCGAGAATCTTCGATATTTTGATACCTTTTAATATTGTTGTCCCGTACGTAATGTGGTTTTATGGTAAGTAATACAATAATAGCTTTGACTAAAAGTATGTAAATGTTTTTTTGTCGCGATCCGTATTCGGAAATATGTACTGGAAAAGTTATATTTCCTTATAATTATCCTGTATTTGATAAAATGGTATTTTTAGTTAGTATAGGTATAGGTACCTATTCGTATGATAAAACGTTTTATAACGGAAATAAATGATTAGAGTATTTCAAGAAAATGTACAACTTAAAAATAATAATAATTGAAATGGTATTGTATAAAACCAAGCATGTATATTCACAACTTATGGATAGGATTTTTCTACTTTCATACAAAATAAATTAATATTACATAGTAAAAGGTCCTTTAGAGCTACTTGAAAGTAAATGTCAAAACTGAGTCTGTGACATAAAAGGCCAAAACACAGCTTAGTGGTAGGTGGTTTAGTAGGTAACCATGTACACTGGTTCAGCTAATAAATTTATTTATTGAATATTTCAAAAACTGTAATAGTTAAGACACTAGTTTCTTAGAGAAATTAACTCGATTAAACCTGAAGAATCTCCTCTTAAAGTTAATGGAAATCAATAAAAACAGAGTGTATATATCGGAGGTCATCATACATACATATCGCGCATATATTCATAATGTTTAATAAATAAAGTGCGATAAAGTTATCTACTTTTTATTTAGACTATAACAACGTTTCACTTAACGATATGCTATTTAATTATGTAATTGTTTTGGTAAGATTGTAAGTATAGTCGTCAGAGGATACGTTGGAGCGCACAAGATATGCAAATATATCTGAACACGTCAGTTACAAGCGTGATCATAAGTATGGATGATCGAGTGACGTACTCCATCACTTCGATCTATCTCAGAAGTCAGAATGGCGGGTGTAACCGATTTTCGTAATAACTTTAATTACACGGAGGGGCTACTTTTTAAAGAGGTAAATAGTACCAATTAAGTAAGTTTTGGTATATTTATTTCTTATATTTGGTTAGATACACCCGCCATTATGACACTCACCCTTTCTTGATGCCTCCAAATCCATCAAGGCCATCAAAATGTATCAATACGGGGCAAATTAACCAACCTTCCCAGGTTGGGACAGGCAAAAGAAGTTGTTACCAGAGCAGCAGAACAGATCCTGTAGTTTCACAGGGTGTGACGGTAGGTAGTATGTCAACCTTCCCAGTCCTAACTTCACAGAACCCCCCAGAGCGGGACAGGCAGAAGACGTTGTTGCTTTGTCCTGTAGTTCCTCAGGGTGTAGCGGTAGGTAATAGTTAAGTAACATTGTCATACTACCTACCGTCATCATGATGATGATGATGACGGTAGGTAGTATGACAATGTTTGAATGTAACCAACCTTCCCAGTCCTAACTTCACAGAACCCCCCAGGGCGGGACAGGCAGGAGAAGTTGTTCCGTTCTGTTCTGTAGTTCCATAGGATGGGACGGTAGTCCCGCGTCGGGACGCCTGGGATGTCATAGTCTATGTTCTCCTCGTCACCCGCTTCGAGGACTAGGACCTTTAATGAAAATGCTTAGTTAAAAAGTACACAATATTGGTAGCTAAGGCGGATGTCACACTGGGTGCGCACCGCAGTCCGGTTTCTGAGTGTGCGGTGCGAATCATTTCCAGTGGGACATCTGACAGGTTTCAGATAGCGCTCGCCAGGAAGTATCCTACCTGGCGGTGACATATTGAATCATTGCTTTCTCGAAAGTACGTGTAGTACAATTTTTGTTAATTAGCGTACTATTTGGTACATTTTTTATACTTTTTCGGTACCAGAAGAAAAATGATAAGTTAACTGGAACTGGTGAAACAGATAGCGCTCGCCATTAGGTATCCTTCTTGGTGGTGACAAATTGATCGTTATTTTTAGTACGAGTAGTATTTTTTTATTTAAATTAATTAATAAATTTTTTGACGTGTCTTTGAATTCCGTAAGTTGTCATGTCATCGCCAGAAAGTATGACACGACATCAGGATCTCTGTTCGAAGAACTAGATATCATGGCAAGGTGATGTACCGTCACGTTCAAAAGTGCAATTTTTACGAGAGTACCTACCGATCCCAGTCAAGTCCTCTTGTGGAAGCGATCCATCACTACCTCGATTAGCAGAAGTATTTGGTAGGAATAAAATATGTACCTAAAACTTACTTGTGTAATATTGTCAGGCTTTTATCATTTTTAACAGTACCACATATTTGTTAGCACGTGGGGACTAACAAATATGCAAATTATGTAAGTCACGCATGAAGTAATAAACACGATAACCGTCCTGTGGGACTACAGCTTATCATAAACATCAGTTCGTCAGTTTTTTATGAAAATTTCTAATAACTTTTAACAGTTATCCACATTTGACAGCCTTCGATCTATCCGTGCAACATCTGTTTATCAATTTATAGTATTATCAGATGATATTCGTGGGTAATACAACCGTCTGCCGTACTAACAGCGAATGCAGTAAAGTAACTACATTTGAAGAGTCATGTAATTGTTAATCTTGTTATCTTTTAAAGTACTGCATTTGCGATAAGCAGGGCAGATGTTAGGCCTGCTGTGCATTAAAAGAAATCAACAGTTATTTAAAATTTTGTGCAAACCAATACAACATTCAGCCAATCTATTTTTTTCCATGATCGAACCTTAAATGTTTGCAGAAGAATGATGCGTGGAAAGCCAATCGACATGAAAGCATATCAAATTGCAATAAGCTGATGTGAGCACACATATCGTTCATCGTCACATACTCGTACACTTTTGATCGAGTGTTTTAGCGTCACGACTAAACGCGCATATATTAAAATACTTACTCGTATATCAGGTTACTCACGTCAATAAAGTTGAAAATAGCTCGACATGTTTCGGAACAGTCCGTGTCCCTTAATATTAGTCGTGCGTCTGGCCGCGACGGCTGCTCTATGCACACTCGATATAACTACCTATTGTAGTTTGTCTGATACTCACGGGAGTTATCGAATTAAAAACGATCTCGTACAATAAAATGTAGTTAGTATGCATGTATGTGGAACTACATTCAAACCCCGATGGATGGGCAACAGCATCCTTTATATAGGTACGGTGCTTGTGAATGCGATCGCCAATCCGCCGGTCAAGCGTAGCGGTTATGGCATCAACCGCCCAATGACAGGCAAGGCATTATCTACTAGGGCCTTAGTCAAGGTCTTCTGGCTGATAATGATGATGACGATGATCATGGTACAATTTGTGAAGGATGGTGATAATGAAACTAGCACAATCGCTATATTAACCGCTAAGGAGAGGAGGGTCACATTTACGATATGTAAAGAGGCTTGGGGGGCGAAGCCCCCCTTAAAAACAGTCCTATTTAATTTTAATGCTTATTTGACAGCACCTTCAAAATCATGACATACTCGTACCTACAGCTTTACGGAATCTGGATATCGTAGAAACTGTGTGGTTAAAGGTTAAAGGATCGTAGAAACTGTGTGGTTAAAGGTTAAAGGAAGACGAAAACTAAGCCGGTTCGTCCCAGTTTAACGTAAGTCGTCTTTAAAACGATTTCCTGTGAACGAAAACTCTTGAACATTTGCTTTTGAAATCCATCATCCATAAATGGATAGTAACTATGTCGCAAGTAAGTTTTCATCGTTGCATTGCTTACATGAAAGCAGCAAGACGGTCTAAAAATACAGAGAACTCCGATAAGTGCTGACGTCAACACACCTGGCTATTATACTCAAGGCTGGAAAACTATGCAAACGCGGTGTGCTATCCATAATTATATAATAGCTATATACAGTTGTGGCCAGATAATTAGGGCCACGATGTGTTTTCCCAGGCTAGACGACATAAAAATAATTCGTCCGTCTGTTAGATTAATAACAAATATTCGACGTGTATTTTTTTTATAAATCTACTAAAACGGGGCTTAATCGTGTACAGATTTTGAAAACAAACCTCCGACGTTTCAAGGGCGACATTGTCCCCGTGGTCCCGGAGAAAGACTGGCTGAGGTTGACATCAACATCTTCTAGCTGCGCGGGTGTATTTTTTTGTTCGTCAAATGAAAAATGACGGAAATACAGTGCATTAAAGTTTTGACGTCACAATGAGGTACAATTCTTACCTAAAAGTGACATCACTAGACCCCACCAATTTTGATGCTCTTAATTTTCGTCAATTTTAGTTATGTTAAGGGATAAAATTCGTGTCTAATAATTTTTTTTTAATCTTACTGACGGAGTAAATAAAATACCTAATAGTTTTTCAACCTAGTCGTCATCCCTTTGCCTACACATATGACTTTCAATGTTTGATTATACATAGTTTAAAAAGTGCTCGACCACGAGCACAGAATAAATAATAGTACAACCACGAGAGGATGACGGAGATACGAATTATCCCCGTTAAACAAGGTTTATTTGATAACACGTTTCTGTAAAATACGTATCTACTTTACAAAATAAACATGATCAAATTAAAAATAAGGACACAACGGGAAAAATTAAGGTAATAGTTTTTCATTAAAAAAATTGCTTTTGAAACCTGAATTATGGAGTAGTCAGCCCCTTAAATACTCCTCCTATTGTGTCCATGACTCCATGGTCATAATGTTATATCCTGTCAACTTTGCCGACAGTCGTTATTGGCTGTAGGTACGGACACACAAAAAAGCATCGGTGCCGAATATGGTTCGAAGGACGTGGGTTCAGATTTGGGCAGGTCCAATTCATGCAATGAAAACTTCCAAAAGATTTGATATTTGAATTTTTATAATAATTTACTAGCGATATTTCGCGAATTTGCCACCGCGGGTAATAGGGTTCGCTGTACCCCTAGCGCAGGAGAGATACCAATCCACAATCGTTCGACTTTCGTGATATAGGCCAAGATAATATGACATCAGTAGCCCTAGCACGAGAATCCGCGACAGTATCAGCGCTCGAGAAAGACACTGTAATTTTTTAACTGGATTAGACAATGACAGTGGGTTTCTTCCCGCGTCACTATTGATGTCATGTCATATTATCAGGGCCATCATGAAAATCGGCCTATGTCACACTTGCATATTGGAGTGACAAAACTAGATTGTATTACAAGGGATCAAAATGATATATATATAATGATATATTTCCGGCGAGGGCGTACATTGATAAAATGATAAATGATAAATATCTTTATTTTTCAATTTAGGCACGGCACATTACAATGCACTTATGAACGTCAACAAAAAAAACTACTACCGGTTCGATCCCGAATATTGAATTCCGAATGAAGCGATGGATTCTACAATAGAATCCCGAACGTAGTGAGGCATTCTAAAGTAGAATCCTGAGCATAATGAGGGATTCAAGCGTTAACGCCCAAGACGAAAATAATTTTGATACCGTGTGACAAATACTGCTTTTCACACCAACTATGAGGAAATAAACAGAGCCGAAAACAGCATAATATCAACACCACGATGCCACTAGTTAATGCCTGGAAACGTAAAAATGTGTAGTCCTTGACCAGAAAAGTGCCACTTTGATCCCTCCTAGCCTGAACAGAAAAAACAATTTTATGAATAGGTGGCGTGAGAAGAGGTTTTCCGGACGATGCCAATAAATGCCGATGTTCGTGCAGGCCGGTATGGAACTCTCCTTGCGAACTCGAATCGTCTTTTGTCTTGTATTGATAATTTGATACCGACATACGGGCTGCCCACGCATCTCGAACCCGCCGGTGCCTGCATGCCGCCAGTGTTACAGAATATTTATATTCGTAGGCAACCCTAGCGTTGTGAGGGGGGCCAAACGTCATTTGTTTTTTTTGCATAGAGTTCAAAACGGTTAAAATATCTATAAATATCTGTTTTAAGAACTATTATAATCTATATTTTGTCGGCACTTTAATTATTTCGCCGTCAACCAGGCGCCATGCTTGGTCTTTTAATTACTCAACATGTCTACAATTTAATCCGTTATTAGTCGTCTGTGACTCTAATTAATTAGCTATTTTTATAAAGGAATTGAAAGGGTAACTGACTTGACTTACTAACTAATGAACACATCATTCTAGCAATCCAGCGAGGAAATGTAGCGAGCGTGCTCGGTACCATGCCGCAGGGGCCTGTTTTAGATTTATTTTAGTTATAGTTATAGATTTATATTTGTGTTTTAATATGTTTTACTTTAGTTTCTTACAATAAATCTTTTATTTATGGACACTGGTTCTTACCGCGGTTTTTTTTTGGGTTCTGTACCCGAAGGGTAAGGACGCTAAATTACTAAAGCTCCGCCCTTCGTCTGTCCGTCCGTCCGTCTGTCACCAGGCTGTATTTCAAGAACCGTGATAGTTAGACAGTTGAAATGTTCACAGATTACGTATTTCTATTGCCGATGTAACAACAAATACTAAAAGCAGAATAAAATGAATATTTAAGAGGGCTCCCATACAACAAACTTAATTTTTTTTAATTTTTACGAATAACTAGCTTTTGCTTGCGGATTCGCTCGCGTAAGAAAGAGACAAAAAGTAGCCTATATCACTCTCCATCCCTTCAACTAAAAATATGTTCCACTTTTTTCGCCTCCACAAAATTATTTTCTATCAAGGCGATTTCGCTATTTAAAAATCGGCTCCGTCTACGGTCTTTTAAGTATGATGAACATTATAAATTGAATTGTCATATGTGATGTGCCCAGGGCTGGAATCGAACCAGCGACCTTTTGCTGCCGCAATAGCGAGGTCAGTTTTTCTGTTGTATAAGAGATCTCTTTCAATTTACAATTTATATATAGTAGTGTAAGTACTTAAAAACACATGAATCAAAACATTTATTAAACATTAATAAATGACTTGATTTGTGTTAAAAAAAATTAAAAATATATATTTTTTTCCAATATTCAAATAAATAGTTTTTCTAAAAAAATCTGCTTTAAAACACGAATTAGGTGCAGTCGGCCCCTTAAATGGCTCAAGAATCTAACAGCCCAAGCAATTAACCTCTGACCTAAGGGCTCGCGACTTTTCATTGACCTTTATTAGGACGTCACATATTGGATTAATAACTTTAGGGTCAGCTGAGAAGTAAATCATTATTTATAAATTGAAAGAGATATCATATACTACAGAAAAAGTGACTCTCCACATTTGCTCAACAAGCGTTCGTTTTCCAAAAGAAATGCCTTAAAGCAATCTGCGGCACCAAACAAGAGGGACTCATGTAGCTACATTGTAGACCGTTGAACAAAAAAATTAAAATCCTTACTTTACTATTCCTTTACCCACACTATACATTCACTTAATGTGCCTCTTTGTGAAGGCTCATATTAGTCAGTACCAAACCCTAGGTAAACTATAAATTGAAAGAGATCGGCACAGTCACGTCCCGTGCCGTCCTAGTGTGAGTCATCCTTAAAGGACGACTCACACTAGGACCGGACCGGACGATCTGTCAATGTCTATAGAAAGAATCACGTGATAGCTCGCAGCCCTCGGAGGTCACGCGACGTTTTCTATAGAAGCTGATCGTCCCGTCCCGCCCCGTCCCGTCCCGTTTGAGTGTGAGTCATCCCTAAACGTCAATAAGTACCTATACTGGTGACCTATTTCAATCATCAGAGAAATACTTAAACCACTTATGTCGTGGCATTCCGTAACACGCAAAAAAAGAACGTTTTGTGTGGTTTGGTTGAAAATGTCAACCCCATGTAACAAGGCTGCACATGCACCATTACCCATGTGTCTCAATAAACTATGATGTGAACAAAAAAAATAAGTGTAGGTAAATATTATGAGACATCTCCCACATATTGGCGTGATCCCACTGTCAGTATGCAGATGAGGGTTCAGCCAACTGTGCCCCCACCAACAGACACTGTTCCTGATGTTATCAGTGAGAGTTTTGGTCTTGCTGAAGAGTACCTTCCACTCCTGGACAGCGGACAGCCGATTAGCGAGGATGCAGCCAGCAGTGCCACCACCGACGATGATGAAGTCGAAGACACTGTTCCTCACATCCAGGTCATCAGCTCGGGTCCTGGTGGCCTTGCTGAAGAGGTCGCAGCTGCAGACCGAGATCAGGCTGAAGAGGGACAGATCAGAAGAGAAAGAGAAGTAAAATAGCAGATAAAAGATCATTTGTACAGTTAAACATTTACAATGCTGCACAAAATAATACGGATATAAGTATTTATGATTTTTTAGGCCAGGACCAGAAACTCGTCCTCTGTGAATTCACAGACTTGAATTTTAGTAGAAGAATTCTTAAGAATCATTCTCCATTTCAGTCGCATTCTCTTAAAGTTTCTGTTCTAGTTTCTTAAATAATACTTGGAAATTATTACGTGACACCTGACTTCCCAATACATATTAATTTACTTATCACTTAGCATTACCTACAAACAATTGTTTACGCCCCGCCCCAGGGCACTAGTCCAATGACAATCATGTTACTTTGCTATTCCGCAAAACCTGCTCGTTGCCAAGTTGCGTATTTAAAAAAACTCCGCAAATGAATATAACAAACCAAAACCAATAAAACAAAACCCGTCACGTGTTTCGCCTCTCAAGAGGCATCCTCAGGAGATGTAGGAGAAGTCGGTCTGCCGTCCGCCGGACGCGACCCCAAAGTACATTATTTTCGTTATTAATATGTCTTTCCCATCACGGAACAATGGTGTTTTGGACCTTTGGGAGGTGTATGTGGAGCCGGAGCCAACACGCAGAACGCTTTTGAAAATTTTATGTAATGAAAGAGGTACAACGAGCGGATGCTGCAACTACTCGAGTCATGCATGCACTGCACCCGCCTGGCTGTATTGAAAATTGAGAGTTATTATTTATTTATTTATTTAAACTTTATTGCACAATTATATTAAAGTACAAATGGCGGACTTAACGCCTTTAGGCCTTTTAGTTATGAATATGGAATTGCGCAAAATAACGCCTGAATCAATTATTGACACTCGTTTGTTTAAATAACGCCCAATGCGTATGCATTGTAAATACCTAGTTAAACAGATAATTTATTCAAGTTGGCCTAGCAATTCTAGCAACAAGCATTTTCGAATTCGAATATAGAAATGAAGCGTGACTTTTTAGTCGCATTTGTGTGCTGTTGTACGACTCTACTAGTATTCGATAGTGACTGTGTTCCACGGTGTGACACGGTGTCCTAGCTAACGAAAGTTTTTTTGTAGAAATCGCGAAGCGTCTGGTTGATGTTACTGCTGACCGAAGAGGTGGCTTCCTCGCACAACGTATCAGTATTGCGATACAACGAGGAAATGCCGCCAGCATCCTAGGTACAATGCCTCAAGGACCTATTGTAGATTTAAGGTATGTAGAGGTAGGTAGGTAAGTTACACTTAATGTATATATTTTGAAAATAAATGAATTTAAGTATACAATTTTTGTTATATCCTGTTGATCCTCAAGAGCGTGCTTGCAACAAATAACAAAAAAAATGATTGGTGGTGGTTTGTTATATCTATTTGCGTATTTATTTTTTGCGGCGGGAGGGTGGGAACATTAATTGCATGCAAAAAATACGCAATTAAGTATAACGGGTTGGCACTAATTGACTAGCACGTTTGGCGGAATAGCAAAGTAACATTATTTTCCTTGTTAAATAACAATGTAACGCTCCTTTTCGTACTTCCTAAATGCAAGGATGTTTCCCAAACGATTTCACTTCGACATTGCACCTAAAAACTGCTTCCTTGCGTTGCTTCCTTTTTTAGTTATCGATAAAAACGTAGGTATTTACTCTAAATCCGATTCATTCGTTTTTTGTTCAAAAAAATGGTTGACCTTAAGAATCAACTTATGATTTTTAATGGTCTATGGTAATGAATAGCTGGCCATATAAAGTTGGCCATACACGTTCGGGCATGTCCACCAGTCATCCACCAGACAAAACCGCAACAAAATCTGGAATTCCCTTTCGCAACAACACGTAAACAAACTTTGCTCCCTAGTTCAAGAACTACCTATTTTGCTACTCAAATATTTTCAAGTCTAATTCCGGCGATAAGAGATGTAAACTAAACATGCCGACGTAAACAATGCCAGACTTAGACAAGGTCGATGGATCAAGGTCTGCTTTTTGCACGCGTAGACGTGTGCAATAAGTCACACTACTAAATAAATTATAAATTGAAAGAGATGTCTTATACTACAGAAAAAGTAACCAATGCCCCATGCAGGTACCAGGGCTGGGATCGAACCAGCGACCTTCTGCTTGCGGCAGACGCCGGCCCTAACCACTGGGCTACCCGATCAGTGGTTAGGGCGTCTGCCGCGAAAGCAGGAAGTCGCTAGTTCGATCCCAGTCCTGCTCACTGTTAAAATTTCAGTTGGAGTTAAACACTTTAGAACGGATTATCGGGTTTATTAACTCCATGACCCTACGTTTCGAGCCCTATACAGCACTCGTTTTTACAGGATTAAGATGATGACTGAGAGAATGCAAATACTCCCCATCAATGAAAAAGTTACATAGGTAGGTACTCTTGTTTTTTTGCACAAGTATCTTTTTTGATTGCCGGGGATAGTTCGCATTCTCTCAGTCATCATCTTAATCTTAACCCTGTGAAAACGAGTGCTGTAAAGGGTTCGAAACGTAGGGTCATGGTGTTAATAAACACGATTAAAGGATGACTCACACTAAGATGGGACGTGACGGTTTCTATGATAATTGACAGATTTTCCCGCTCCGTCCTAGTGTGTGTCATCCTTAATCCGTTCTAAAGTGTTAAATTTTAATGAATAACAATCGCGGTAACAGAAGACAATATTAGTAAAGTATTTTGAAGGTGCAAGTAGGGCGCGCCCTCGGTACTGGTTTTCTATTTCTTAACAAATATAATACCGGTACCGGGAATTCCCGGACTTCGAGTGCTCGGGGCGTACTCTAGGCGCAAGGCCTCTTAAATAAAATTAGAAATACTAACCTGAATATGAATATAATCTTCATGTTCACAAATCCGAGTGCGTGTATTGACCAACGTCGAATAAATGGAAGTAATGCGTCGGCCGCCGGTTGCAAACGGACGCGTTTTGAAAGAGGATGCGTTTGGCAGCATGCTTCAGGGTTCAATTTGGTAATCGTAATATATTAAATATGCGTTTACAATCATCATCAATACATTTTTAACTATGAAACTCTTGTGAGACTCGACATATTAAATAATATTTAAAACGGGTCACTCACGTAATTTAGTCGATTTTCGCTCGACATGTTTCGGTCTTTACGGAAAACGTCATAGGGAGCGACCACCCGCTCATGGATTAGTGCACGACTTACCTCTGTCGAGTAAAGATCAAAACATGACGTTCTTCGTAAAGATCGACTAAATTACGTGAGTGACCCGAGTGACGTGGCTAATAGTTATATATATTTTTCCTTGTCCTAGAGGAATAACTACAGATAGATAATAGATAATAGATCGTCGCTCGACTGCGCACGCATCGTGTTCACGGCTCACGCTTGACCGCTTTCGCTCCGAGCATCGTAAACACTTCCTTATAATCACTAGCTATGGAATTACCTAGTGATTATAAAGTATAATACCCTAGAGAGTCATTCGAATTTTATAAATCTAATCAATTTTTTTATATACTACGACGGTGACAAACAAGCATACGGCCCGTCTGATGGTAAGCGGTCACCGTAGCCTATGGTCACCTGCAACTCCAGGGGTGTTGTATGCGCGTTGCCGACACTTTAAAAAAAAGAGGATTCGCTGTGTTGACAGCTAAAGGGGCAAGCTCTCTCTCTCTCTTTTCCTGACTATGTGTCCCACATGGTGGTGGGGTCAGCCTTCCTCGTTTTTCTCCTCCACTTCGCCCTATCCATAACGTCGTCTTCGGAAACATTGCATGCCACCATGTCGGCCAGCAACACATTTGTCCAGGTGGTCTTAGGTCTCCCTCTAGGTCTTTTTCCGGGAACAGACAAATTCAATGCTCGGTTGCCAACGTAATCGGGTGGTCTTCTCTTGACATGTCCATACCATCTCATCCTGTTTTCTTGCAGCTTTTCGGCGATGTCACGGACTCCCAGGCTACCTCGCACATATTCGTTGCGGATCTTATCCAGCCTGGTAACTCCGCACATCCACCTTAGCATCTTCATCTCAGCAACATGGATGGCATGGACATGCTTTTGAGTTAACGCCCAGGTTTCGCTACCGTACATAAGTAAAGCTAAAGGGGCAAGCTCATTGGAACTAATTTATTATACTGGCAATAATTTAAATGACAGGATGGAATAGTCCTTATGACGGAATTTGACACATAGACATAAAATATTACACCCTTGGTCTCCTTAAAAAAATATGAATTTAACCTTGTCCAAATTAATTTTGTAGCAGAGACGTCTGCGAAAGAAAATCACAATTTTATAATTGAAAGAAAAGAGTGCATCCAAGAGAAGACAGCGATCTGACCCGTGTTCAGAGAGGTCGTTGGTTCGAATCCCGCTCGACGCGGAGAATTTTTCCATTTTTTTTTCAATTATAGACCTTATCCTTAACCCAAGGTCAGTGTAGGACAATGTCATAGTGACGCTATAAATTGATTGATAAGATTGTAAGAAATATCTTACTGCTTGTCATTTTGACATAAATAAAATAATTAAATATTATGGGACAATCTTACACAAATCGACCTATTCCCACGGTAAGCTCAATAAGACTTGTGTTGTGGGTACTAGGCGACGATATATATAATATACACACATACATACACGATACATATACATATACGATACATATAAATACTTAAATACATAGAAAACATCCATAACTCAGGAACAAATAAATATTCGTGATAAACACACACAAATGCCCTGACCAGGATTCGAACCCGGGACCTCCTGCTTCGTAGGCCGGGTCACTTCACTACCGACTAGGCTAGGAGGCCGTTTAAACACATTAAGACATGGTTCTAGAGTGGCCTATAGGGTTCCAATTGGTTGACTGTACCTGTCTATTGTCTAATTTGGTGATGACCCGTTGACCGTGACATTGACAAATGTCAAATAATAGTTATCACTGCCTAGCTGTTTTGTACCCGCTACTGATAACAAACAATGTAGGTAACCTACTTTTGTTACTAATATCTGCACGCTTACCACGAACATCGAAAAATGGCATTGACGGGAAAACCTCTTTGTCACTCCAATATGCAAGTGTGACAGGGGTGGAGATACAAATCCGCAATCGTTCGATTTTCGTGGTATAGGCCCAGTCCGTACCGTACCTAAATATGATCGCAATTCGTCGCAGATTTTATAGTGCTAAACAGAGCGATGTGAAGTGGAGTTTAAGAAAAAAATAGTAGAGATAGATATACACTATTTATAATTTTTGGATAGAGTATCAAATAAAATTTATAACTGGATATTCATTTATGTAAAAAAAAATACTGTTTAGCCAGAAAACTTGGCTAATGGGCGTGTATATCTACAAAATATGACCAAGTTAAAAAAATCAGGCTATTATAATTTAATGTCTGTCAAAACCTTATCTTTCCTGGATTACATGGGGTATCCACATGTTGGTTGCAGTTTCTGTCCTGCTCAACTTTTTGCTACATCTGTTGCCTTTTATAATAAGGGGCCTGGGCGAGAAAGATCGCTGTCTAAGTTGTTTCTTGAAACAACATTGGCAAGCAAGTTTTTTTACCTGTTTTTATTGTTAACGTCTGACCTTTCTCGTACCCAAAAAGGAATAAATTATACACAGTAGAATAGTTTTATAGCTTGGCAAGCAACTTGTGCAGAAAAAGGCGATACTATGAAAACTCGTGGCAAAAAGTGCAGCTGAATCGGTCAATATTATAATATCGACCTTCTAAACCCTTTGTCTTTGAAAGAAGCGCTCCCATCTCATTCAATCGGTCAAAGGAACTAGTTCGGTCTTTAGTTCGTTTAGTTCAGTGCGAATTTTCACGTCTGGGAATGAGTACCGGGGTTTAGGTCTATGCAGAGCGCGGAACTAGTGATTCATGTGGACGTTTTAATGGTTTTCGCTCCGTCTGAACTGAACTGAACTAAAGACCGAGGACTGATTTAACTTTTTGGCGAGGAACTAGTTTCTTTTGGAGCGTGATGGGATTTCATTCCTTTTAGTTCTTAGTTCCTGACCGACTCAAGCCTACCTATGACCGGCATCGGACAAATAAATGGAACCAGCGACGAATCACGCGCAGGCATAATATAACTGAATTATCACTGATCTAATGAGTCATTTGATTTGAAACGGGCTTAAATTGAAGTAACATTCTTTCTAACATTCTTTCTTCAGTAACATTCTTTCTTCCTCTTCCCCCCGGACCACCTTTCGGTGTAAACGTGCCTAAAATCAGTATTAGTTATATTTAAAATTAAATAAACACATTTCGAGTTATTAAATCAGTTAATAAAATAGGAGAGCATAAAAGTGAAGGAGTATAATTGCTACAACGCCGAGAGTAAGCTGCGCCTGGTACTTCATTCATCACACACGGGCCACGCACGACGCGCATACGGCGCCGACGTCAGCGGTCATTCACTAAGCCGCAGGTACGTTACGTTGCTCTCCTCGCTGTGACGCACACACGCGCGCGCGCCACTACTAGTACCAATTACCGGCTTGTCTTCGCGCCGCTTCTGCTACCCTAGTACCATGTCGGAATCGCACAATACACGCGACCCAGCAGAGATGTCGTTCGAGGAAGGGACAGACACTAATGTAACGCCGCCAAACTATATAAATACAGACCGTTTGTTAAGACAGACTTCTCGGTCTAATAGTCAGATGATAACAAACGAACAATTTAATGAATTTAGAGAAGAAATGATAAACTTGATTACACATTTTAATATAAGCCAACAAAAAGAAATTGCCAGCATTAAATCAACTTTAAACGAGATTCAACAGTCCAGTCAAAATATAGAAAGCGCTATTATCTCTCTACAATTACAAAACACAGAATTTAAAAACCAAATTACACAATTAGAAAGCCAAGTGAAGCAAGATAGGCAATATATTTTAATTTTGGAGAATAAATTAGAAGATATACAGGCAGGATGCCGAAAAACAAATTTTGAAATCAAAAATGTCCCAAAAAAAGAGGATGAAACCAAACAAGACCTAATCGAAATGGTATTTCGCCTCTCGGAGACCATAGATTGTAAAATTACCACATCAGACATAAAAGATATATACAGGGTGCGCGGGAAAGGGACTGAAATAAAAAATACGCCTATTGTTATTGAAACAAGCTCCGTTTTACTTAAGACAGATTTTTGTAAGAAAGCCAAATCCTATAACATTAATAACAGGACAAAATTATGTGCAAAACATCTGGGATTCAGAACGCAAGAAGACACCCCCGTGTTTTTGTCAGAACATTTGACGCCAAAAGCGTCGCGCCTGCACTTTCTGGCTCGGGACCTGGCCAAATCGAAACAATATAAGTTCTGCTGGACTTCTTTCGGTAAGGTCTACGTGCGGAAGGAACAACGATCCCCAATTATAATGGTCAGAAATGAAGAACAGATCCACCAGCTCCTAAAGGAAGATTGACTATACTTAGGGAACGTACAATCTCGACATAAGTGTATGATAATAAAAAAAGTAGCTATGAAAATAATATTGTTCCTATCATCCGTCTATTTTAATAATGTATTTTACAACGTACAAATTGTTAGGGTAAATCATACTTTCCCAAATAAAAACACACACACAACCAATCTCACACTCTCACCTCGCTATTACACACTACACAAACAAATACACACATATATTTACAAATGTTACATAAAATATAATGTTATTATTCACTATAACTGCCGGTATTACTGGGAAAAATATTGTTGCAATCCGAAAAGCACGCGATACGCTATTAATACAACGCGCTACTGCCTAGGTGATTATGGATAGTACACTTCAAACTTTAAATGAGATAGACGACATAGAGATAGCGCGCACTTTACAGTGTGACATAGGAGAGCTAAAAAAACACCTAAATATTAAAAAAAACGACTTTACACTTATCTCCCAAAATATCAGGAGTATACACTGTAATTTTGACGATTTTTTGGTTACAATATCTTGTCTGCCCTTCGATACTGACGTTATAATATTGACGGAATGCAGACTTAACGCAAACAAACCTCTGCCCCAACTACCTAACTATAACTCTTATCATTCTGAATGTCAATTAAACCAAAATGATGGAGTAGTTATTTACGTTAAAAACAATTTGAAACATAACGTTAAGGAAATATGTCTGTCCCAAGCATCTTGCCTACAGTTACACATTTTAAATACCATTGTTTTGGCTATTTATAGATCTCCGTCCTGTCAAAATGCTGAAAGTTTTGTGAACTCACTCGGCGCTCACCTGGACTCACTTGGTAGTAGAGATTCAAGTAATAATAATATAATAATTGCAGGTGATATCAACATTAATATTGCACTTAAACCTATAGAACCTTCAACCGAATATAAAAACAGAACACACTATCTAAATATGTTATCATCATATAGTATATTACCAGGTCATGCAATACCCACTAGGGGGAAAAACTGTCTTGACCACTTTATGCTACATTTAAATAAAAGAAAACTAATAGCCTCAATAGCAATACTTAATACGTCCATAACGGATCACCTTACTACATTTTTATCTATTTCTAAATCTAAAATCAACTCTTTAACAAATAAGATAAAAACAGTTGTAAATTTCGAGGAAGCGCTAGACAGTCTCAAATCAAAAAATATGACAGAACTATTATTTTGCAATGATCCTAACATTGTCATAGAAAATCTTATATATAATCTTACTCGATCATTGCAAGAAAATACAGTTACTACAAATATACCAAAAAAATACCGCATAATAAAGCCATGGATTACACAAGGCATGCTTCGGTGTATCCGAAATCGCAATAAATTACAAAAACAAGTTAAAAGTGACCCTTTTAATGAAATCAATAAAATAACATATATTAGATATAGAAATTACTGTAATAAGCTTTTGAAGAAATTAAAAAGAAATTATGAAAAAGAATTGTTGGCTCAAAATACAAAAAATAAAAAAGAATTATGGAAACAAATTAAAAACATCACATACTCTAATACAAATAACAACTCCAATAACGAATTACTTAACCTCAAATCAACGCCTACCACTTCTGCTAATTTTGTAAACGACTATTTTGTAAATATTGGTAAAAACCTCGCTCAGCAAACTCATCCTTTAATAGATGAGCAAAACTGTTATTTGCAAAACTTACCGTCGCAGCCGAACTCATTTGTTCTACTTGATGCTGATTATAAAGAGGTGTATTGTACACTCATGAATCTCAAATCAGATTGTGCTCCGGGCTGGGACAATATCCCCACTAAATTTCTAAAAATGGCAAATACCGAAATAGTCCCTGTGCTAACCCATTTTATTAACCTTTGTTTCAAGAAAGGAATATTTCCTCCTCCATTAAAACAGGCAGTTATTACGCCAGTCTACAAGGGTGGCAGCAGAGATGATGTTAGTAATTACAGACCTATATCAGTGCTATCGGCGATCTCCAAAATAGTGGAAAGATTGCTTAATTCCAGATTAATAGCTTACTTAGACCAATATAAGATATTATCAACAGCACAATTTGGATTTAGGCAACGTAAATCGACCGAGGACGCAGTATCCGCATTAACCTCATTGGTTGTAGAGCAATTAGACAATCGCCAAAAATGTATGTCTGTATTTTTAGACTTGAAAAAAGCCTTCGATACCGTCTCTGTTCCCATCCTTGTACATAAGCTAGAAAGGATTGGAATAAGAGGAACTCCGCTTTGCTTATTTAAAGACTACCTAACTGACAGGAAACAGAAGGTAAAACTGGATAATTGTACAGGGGAGTCTAAGGAAATCACTTATGGCGTGCCGCAGGGAAGCGTTCTTGGTCCGACCTTATTTCTCGTATATATAAATGATCTCTGCGATATGCAAATCACTAACGCTAAAATATTCTCATACGCTGATGATACCGCTATAGTTTTTACTGGGGCTACTTGGAATGAAGTAAGGACACACACTGAGCAAGGATTACGACAAATTCAGAAATGGTTACATAATAATATACTTACCCTAAACACTATAAAAACAAACTATATCTGCTATAGCATTTGCAATAATACACAACCTAGCAATAACTTTACTCTAAAAATACACATCTGCGATGATACAGCGACTTCAGGAAACTGTAATTGCCCTATCATCCAGAAGGTTTCTCACACAAAATATTTGGGCGTTTTCATAGATCAGCGACTCTCCTGGTATCCACACCTTGAATATGTCTCCTCACGTATTAGAAAATTAATCTGGATCTTTAAAAATTTAAGGCATGTGGTTCCAAGGAGCGCAACTGCGTCTGACAATGATCTACTGAAGGAGATATATATTGCTTTGGTTCAGTCTATAATAATTTACTGCATACCTATCTGGGGTGGTGCAGCCAAAACGCGCTTCTTACAACTAGAACGTATGCAACGCAGCCTACTGAAGGTCATGTATTTTAAGACAAAAAGATTCTCTACTGAAAGACTATACAGTATGACAAATCTTCTTTCAATAAGAAGATTGTTTATTCTTAACATAGTTCTAAAAAAACATAAGGCTTTACCATATAATGACAGTTGTACTCATAAAAGAAGAATAAATAAAGTTGCTACTGAATCTCAAGCCAAAACTAAATTTGCAGAACGGCATTATGAAGCACTATCTGCACGTTTATATAACATTTTAAACGGACAATTAAATATACACCGTATGCAATTTCATGAATGTAAGAATATAATACCGGCCTGGCTTAAAATGAAATCATACGAGGAAACTGAAGAATTACTAAAACTGTAAATATAATATACACTTTACTTATTATTATGTACGTAGACACGCACACACACACACACTCACACACACACACACACACTCACACACACAAACGGGATTTTATGATTGATCTTGATTTTGTTCATACCTTTTGCATGTATTGTAGTAATTCGCTTTTTAAATCATGTTATTAATTATTGTACCTTTAATAAAAAAAAAAAAAAAAAAATTCTATCATTATTAGCACAATTTTGTTAAGAATACGTTAGCTAAGGAAGAGCGGCATCTCCTGGCACAGGCTATATTAAAGCTTAAAAGGAGGTGCCAATCACTAATTTTAAGATGATTATTGTGAACGCAAATAAACATTTTTCATTTTCATTTTCATTTCATTTTCTAGCGGTGACATGGAGTCCAACATAATTTCAACAAGCATTAAAAAAGTAGTTATTTGTTTTGTACAGTTATTAAAAACAATGTAAGTACTACCTAAACGTACTTTCGAGAAAACAATGGCCACTCTGTCTACGTCAGGAAGGATGCTTCCTGGCGGCCGCCTATTTATTTCATGTTGCAGTCAACTTTTCAACTTTCTGATGATACAGAAAAATTGTACGAATAGCACGATATTGTACGCTAATCGTACATCATGTCACCAAAATGTATGACACTAATTGAAACCACTGTCAAATAGACGTTCGGGTATTATCTGCCGATAAATGTTTCGGTAATTCATTAGTTCCACGCTCTGTATATACCTAAACCCGGGTACTCGTTCCCAAATGTAAAAATTCGCACTGAACTAAACGCCTAAAAGACTGAACTAGTTCCTTTGACTGATTGAACGAGATGGGAGCGCTCCCTTCAAAGACCGAGCGGGCCACAACTCTAGCCTGTATGGTGAAAACCGGGAAATCCCGGTTCCGGTACTGTAAATTTATACAAAACCAGTAGCGGGAACCCGCCCTAGAAATATCTGTGTCGTTGGCAGAATCAAATGTAATAATGGCAATCCAATCCACAACGCATACGCGATTTCCAATTGATCGAAAGTGTCCCTAATTTTCTATGGTTTTGGTTTCTCCCAAGACAATGCAGCAGGCTGCACTATGGAATGGAACGGCATGGCCCAATGTCGTTGCATCTGGAATGTTACCTTTAAGGTGCTGACAACACCTAATTCATATTTTTTAACCAGCGTCTTAAGAAAAAGCAGGTATTTTAATATAGCAAGAAAAAGACCGGCCAAGAGCGAGTCGGACTCGCCCACCGAGGGTATACCTACTTTAAAAATACTGGTGGCACGGAACTCTCAGTGTGTGGCAATAATACGGTTTTTGGATTTTTTCCTGTACTTGTGCTACAAGCTCTTGCTTTTTCCCAAATTTCGTGATTCTAGGTCAACGGGAAGTACCCTATACATTTTGATTCCCATTGCAAATGTATGGGACATGCGACATAAACGGCCGTATCTTCTGAAGGCGTTGAAGTAGAGATTTGGTTTTTTTACACCTTCAAGGGACCGCAAACCTGTGTATGTGGTATTAATTTCAACCTGCTACCTTTACGCGTTCCCGAGATAAAGAGTCTTGACAGACAGACGGACGCACAACAAAGTGATCCTATAACGGTTCCTTTTTTCCTTTTAAGCTACGGAACCCAAAAAACAAAGCACATACTGGGTCCCAATCTCTGTAAATACAATCGGTATTTAAAAAAAAAACTCAAAATAGTTTTATAATAAATTTAATGAATATCATGTACATTAGGTACTTACACTGAACATTTATGTGGCTAACTAGACATGACACATAATAATTTTAAATTAAAAAAAAAAACTTTACAACCTTTCATAGTAGTCATCTTAATATCAATTTGAACCAAAATACCGTAGTGTACTTAATAGTTTTTTAGAGCCACAATTTTGTAACTAATTTTTTTGTTATGACTGAGTAATTGAGTATCTTCCCACGAACAAACTTTTGAATATCTACTAAAAAATAACTAAAACTAACATATGTAGCCCAAAATATTTAGGTACAAAGTTAAGTGACCTCCCCTCCATAGAAACTTAGTATGCAGGGGGTCACTTAACTCTGCAGCTGATAATCACATTCATCATCATGATGATGATTTGTTGTACTTATATCATTATCAGTGACAGAGCGTCAAATTGTTCCTTGGGTAAGCCGGAGCTTATTTAGCCTGCTCTCTGAATCGTTAAAAAAAAATCTCCTATCCATTGGCTTACGCAAGCGAAGCCGGCAGGAATCGGGTTCGATGAACGGTCCGCCACTGATATTTATTTACATTATAATAATCAAATAAGTATAAATCGAATCATGCTTGCAATTTGTTTTCATCATCGTTTTTTAAAGTAAAACTAAATACAATACAGCAATTTGACAGTTAACTTGATGTAATACAAATGTAGGTGCATTGTGATTAATTGGACACACCAGCGCCAGATGGATTGGATTAATTAATACAGTTAAAAAGAGACGGTTAATTTTGACCTGCAGTGGCGTGGCTTCGATGCGCAGGTCGTTGATTTTTTTTGTCGTATCAGAAACGCATGGTTACCTAACTCATGGTAAACATATAGCAAGTTGCATGTGAAACGTTTAGCCAGACCAAGCTAAGTTTGCACAGATATTAGACTGCGCAAAATAACACTTGCGCAGTGCGCAATGTTTTTTTTTCTACTCAAGCACTTCTATCTGTCAATTAGATGGCTGACAGCGATATTAAAAAAGTATACATTATAACATATGGATTTTCATGCAATATATGAGCACTGAAGGCCTAGTATAAAAATTGTTCGACATTAACTTCTCGACCGCGTTAGCGTATCGAGAGTTCAAATTATGTTTGCCGTTTATTTAAATCATCCGGCAACTTTCATATTTTGACCCCTCGATACGCTAACGCGGTCGAGAAGTTAATGTCGTACAATTTTTATACTAGGCCTTCTGTTGTTGTTTTTTTTTAATTTATATAGTGTGCACGACAGCTTCCACATTCTGCCACCTTTCTTTAATTTTGCTTTTTACGCTATTTTAGCTGTCGTAGAAAAACTAGCGTATGCAACAGCTCATAATTGGTTCTTAAAACTCTCGGGTCTATTATTACAAAACTCGACTTCGCCTCGTTTTGTAACGGCAACCCTCAAGTTTTAAGAACCCTCATTATATCACTGCTGCATAAACTACTATTAATGGGATACGAATCCACGAGGAAATCGCCTTTTTTTTACGAGTTTTGAGTCGATAATCCGCCACGAATACTATACATAAGTACAATTACTAAACAATCTGTCATTTCATCAATCTTTTAACTTGACTAGAACCGGATTTCGAAAAAAAAAAACTTTAATTTTTAATGATTTTTTCAAACATGATCTAGAAAAGCACATGTTTTTTATGTGAAATCTACATATAACTGTTCCTATTTGAAGTATCTAATAACCTAAGAGAAATTTAAACTCATCGGTACAAAAGTTATGTACAAAAATCTGTTATTTTAGACTAAAATTGCCAAATTTTGATGCCGTATATGTAGACGAAAATTGACAGATACAGATCGAAGTCATTGGGATCAGAACCGGCGTTAAATGTTAAACTTCTATTAAATTATGACACTTACACAGTCTGTCCTATCAAAATCTATGCGAACTTACCTTAGTGAGACATTATCTAATTCTCAGAAATAAATGACATTTATTAAATCATAAATAATATCTAAAAAGGGATATTTATCATGTATGTTTCTTTTATTGAACACCCGATATTTCGGCACTATTGCAAGCGCCATGTTCAGAGTAAACTGGCAAGCTGCGAGTTTTTAGTTGTGATCTACCCACACCCCTATATTTTTAGATATTAGTTAATGCATATGACCAATGGCTTTCAATCATATATCTATTTAAGTGACATAAATGTCGGAACATTCAAATGGTCATTTTATCCTCATTGTACGTGCGTGTGGTAGTTATAGTAATCATGCGATATCATCAATCATACAAAATAAGCGATTAAACAATTACGACATACACAATTTTCAAACAATTTATAATAATTCATACATATTTTTTATTCGAGTGGTTGCGTTAAATGTCACATTTATTTTAATGAACTGCTATCAGTAATAATCTTTATCTGTGTGTAATTATCTGTATTTATATTTATTATTCTTATTATCTTAATAACAGGAACATCAGCACAAGATTTACAGTAAACTGTAAAAGCCGCAAATGTTTCTGAATGTTATTAATAATTGATTATTGTCTATTTATGATAGTCTATTATTATGATGCGTTATGACCTATTGCAGGAATTTTGCAATGTTGACTAAGGTTACCATGGTTATGCACGGCATAAATACTCATAGCGCATTCTGCTTTGGGGTATAACAAGCTCGCGCTATAAGCTCTAATATATTTACTTTACATTGAGGACTGAATCTTACAAAATTAGAAGAGTGCCGAGATTAATTTCCTTACACACTTATTATTTCGTCTTTTCAATACAAAAAACCTCGCTTAAATACCAAAAATCGCCGTTCCAAAATTAATGACTAGACGAACTTATGCATAAAATAAATGAATTCATTTGGCTTTTAGTTCAGCTTTTTAACTTATGTCTACAGATTGTGACGTAACCATGTCTTCAAGCACTTGGACCCCACATAATAAAATATTATGGCTATTCCTTATAATTAATACAACAAAACAAAGATCAAGCTATTATAACATTGATTAGCTCAAGAGCAATATTATACGTCCTTCTATAATATCTAGATAAAAAATAGGAATTATAATCTTACAAAACAATATAAGTATGACTTGTACAAAACTACAAAATAACCAATCAACATGATTTGAAATAAAATATCAAACAAAATCACTTTCGACCCCACTGACATTCACACCCACATTACCTATTATACTATTTCTGTTCTTACAATACTTTGTCTTCTGTGTTTCGAATAATGATACTTTGAGTAATTACTTTCTATTTATGATAATTATCTATAACGACTGTCCGTGTCCAATCAGTGTTGATTGAACTAAAATGCTTCAAGAAAACCTCGATTAATCGGCCTATCAGAGAAGTTACTTTTGAAAATTACGATAGGTACTAATAGTTTTAGCGCTTTTGGTGTTATTTGTCGCTAATTAACGTAAAATTAATTACGTTTGATAGCTACTGACATTTAAAATATAAAAATAATTGATATAATAATATAAAACAGTTTAGTTCATTAAATTTGTACCTTCCGTGATGACCCATAGGTTGTTATTGAATAGGGGTCAGCTGTCAACTGGCATTCAACTTGAATTGGCACAAATTACGATCAGTGAATGAATTTACTCACAATGTCACAATGTATCGTATTTATGTGATAGCTCTACAGTTGGAGTATTAACGTTTTGCCTATCGTTCGTACACTTCGTACCGAAGCAAAACTTAACAGGTGCGAGCGAGAGGCAAAACGCTAAACGCCAAGCCAAGTGTAGTGGCACCTTTACCGACAAACGTGACAAATAACCTCAAAATCAGATGCCAAATGTCAGTTTCAGATAAAAAACACTGGTCATAAACATACCAGTGATTTTAAAAATGGGACACATATGGCCAGATTTTTGCAAATGGAATGTAAAATTTACCATGATGACCAACTTTCGCCAGTATCAAGAGGCGGCAAATTAAAAAAAAAACCACGGTTAACCATAGACACATTAAATTTCGCGCGTTTATGAACTGAAAAATCTTTCATGTCTGTTAGAAATAGTTATTCGAAGTTCGAATCACTCGATTATATCGAGTTTACGATAGGAATTATGCTCTGAGAATGTACGAAAATCACGAAATATATCGTAAATCTAATACGTACTTAAGTGGCAGCTAATATGTGTATCTATAACTTATAGTACCATAGTAAGGTTATATATATTATAAGGTTCACTTCTTCGGAATAGGTATGCGGTGGTTCCAAAAATATAATAATCTAAAATTGCAATTGCCAAAGAAACGTAAAAATCCGAGATTCTGCCCAGGTACGTTCAGTCAAATAATTTAGAAAACTAAGCACCAATCACATTATAAAACTTTGAATGATATAACTACTAGGTATATTTTAGAAAACGTATTGAATATTTTGGCAGGCGTACGTAGTACGCACACCTGACTACCCTAGCAAGGCATTTGTTTGAGCCTAAATTGGTTTAACTATTATCACATGTAAGAGATTCTAACTGTTTGGTTTAAGTCGCTTTCTGTGGAGACGCTCGCAGAGACTGCATAAGTCATATGGCTTGTTGTCTCCAAACGAAGTGATCCTAGGTTCCCAGTTGCATCCTCTAAGCTTGTCTTCGATGCACTTTCGGCTGGTTTCTATTAAAAATCTCTTCCCTGGGTCCATGAACGCAGCCGGCTCGTACAGCAAGCTCCGGTCGCCAAGCACAAGAACAGCATCATACTCGCTCATCGGCAGAAACCCTCGGTTGTTAGTGATGAAGCATTGACCACAGCGGCGGCTTTTGAAAACATCCGCGCCTTCAGTGTCCGTAAAAACAGGAGTCCTCGGCGCCACGAGATAAATCAGCGCATATTTATCCCCCACACGCAAATCGTCACTCACAAATGCGAAGTTCGCTTCCGGGGACATGGAATACGACACTAGAATGTACACGGTGAAATAGAACAGCACTATGAGAACAGTTTTTTGCAGTTTGGAGACCTGACGCCAACACATTTCGGCAGCGGCGTGGACATGTTTTTACGCGACGCGTGTACCTTTACCGGCGCGCGCTCGCCGTCTGGTCAGAGCGAGAGGCACAACGGTCGATACCCCGCGCCCTTCGAGTCACCCCTTAAGCAAAATTTCGCACAAGCCAATCTCAACCTTATACCAAACATACAAAGTCTAATTTCCTTTGTGAGAATATCAGACACTTGTCGAGTGATGACGTAGTTTGCGGCGCGAATTTATATTCGGAACGCACGCGAGGCGGCCGCTCGTAAAAACCAATGTAACAGCTTTTTCCCACGCGCAAGCGAACGCTAACTCAAACGTAACGTAAACCGGTTTTATCCCGTTCGACTCTTTGGTTTAAAAGAGATGGGCGACGCTACCCGGACCGGTTTGCGTTTCGCGATGTTCAGGTTGTGGCGTGTGGCGTGCGCTTGCGTGGCGTGCAGTGACGTGTGGCGTGAAGTTGGCGCCGGCGGGCCGTGGCGCCGGCGGTGACGCAGGGAATGCGACAGGAAGGGGAGACGGTTGTGTTGAACTCTCATAACCGTTAACTTAGGGTTGCCATTCGTCCGGGGTTTCCCCGCATTTGTTCCAGTACTTCCAGTCTGGGGCCGGGAAAGCCAGTATATTTAGAGCGTCACGTGTCACGTATACCCCAGAAAAATAGGTATAAAAATAGGTACCTACATATTTATATACAAACACATTTTCAGGAATGTCCGGGGGGCAAAAACATAATTTTACTGTAATATCGCCTTCCTAACAATGCTGCAATGTAAACAAACCGCCATATTGATAGCAATAACCTCACTTTTATGTTTTTAATGAAATCTCCAAGATTAATTTATTTATCTTACGTTTTGTATGTTACAATAATTCGAATATGATACCTAAGTAGTAAGTACCAGTAGTGAACGTCTTAAATTCAGTTGTGTTTACTCGTAATGAGGTAGTGTGAAAATATAACGAGAAACAGTGACAAAACATGTGATAGGTACCTTTTGTTTGTAAACAAAAGGTATAATATGTTACATCTTACATCGTTTTTCTACTCCAGCACTTCTATCTGTCAATTACATGACTGACAGCGATATTAAAAAAGTATACATTATTAAGTTGTCTATGGTATTCCATAAGAACACTGCTCCTATGGATTTTCGTACAATATATGAGCACTGTTGTTGTTTTTTTTTAATATCTATAGTGGGCACAAACTAGCGTATGCAACAGCTTATAATGGTTCTTAAAACTTATTATATCACTGTTGCATAATAGTAGTTTATGCAACAGTGATATAATAAGGGTTCTTAAAACTTGAGGGTTGCCGTTACAAAACGAGGCGAAGCAGAGTTTTGTAATAATAGACCCGAGAGTTTTAAGACCCAATTATGAGCTGTTGCATACCCTAGTTTTTCTACGACAGCTAAAATAACGTAAAAAGCTACATCTAGAAACGTGGCAGAATAGGAAAGATGTTGTGCCCACTATAGAAATTAAAAAAAAACAACAACAGTGCTAATATATTGTATGAAAATCCATAGGAGCAGTGTTCTTATGGAATACCATAGACAACGTTATAATGTAGACTTTTTAAATATCGCTGTCAGTCATCTAATTGACAGATAGAAGTGCTGGAGTAGAAAAACTACTATTGTAAGTTTTATTGACGGCGATTTTAGCATATGGGATTCTAAACTTTTTGCCGTGTATCAATGATACGTGATGGTAATAATGGTAACCCAACTCCGCTTACTTCACTGACTATTAGTGACCATCTGCTGCTTTCCTATAGCTATCTATAGGTACTTACCTCGTTTTTTAGGTCCTCCTGCGATAGTCGTGCGATTTTTAAGAAAACAATTTAATTCAGAGTCTTCACCATAACGGTGACAATGGAAATAAGTACTTAAACTTATCCTATTTTCTTCAGATGACTGAAATAATTGATGAACGTTAGACAAAATCGACCGATATTTTTCTAATTAAAAAAAACTACTGTTTCGATGCCTAGTAAGTAGATAAAATTAAGCATTAAACATGCAGTTAAGTATGTGAACTTACCGGTGTTTAATTTGGGTTACTTATTCCATGATATATGGCTAACTTATTTATTTCATTGGTATAGATACGTTTTTCCAGAAAGAAAGGAAAAGTGGAAAAATTCATTACCTCGAGCGCGACTCGAACCCTTACAACTGAGCTACCGATACCACACCCGTGGCCCCGAATATCTCCTCTCCACCATATCCCTCGTATAGCAACATCTACCGTTTAAGAAAGTACTTTGGCAAGTGGAGTCTCAAGTTATATTGAGAATTCACCACAATATTATAATAAAAATAACCCAAATTTAAAAAAAAATATATTGTGTTATTATAAATAAAAAAATAAATAAAAAAGACAATTTTTTAACATAAATAGAGCAATAGTTAAGTGCAGTCACGGGCAGCGTCGCATGAGTCGCTTAGATACCATCAAAGCAGATGAGGCCGAACCCCGCCCCTAATCTGTAAGTAGTTGAAAAATGAATAAAAAAACACGAATTGAGAACCCCTTTTGAAATTATGAAGTCGGTTGAAAACAGACATTTTGTGTGCATAACCTGCACATGTTGCAAGACCAATGGCGACCAACGCTTTTGTTTTCTGTTACTTGCACGTGTTTCGTCTATTCACCGACTATGGGTTTGGTCACTCATTTGAAAAAAAAACCTTTTTTTACCCGTGTACCGCAGTTGTGAAAATACCGGCTAAGCGCGAGTCTCGACCACCACAAAGGATGCTCCCCCCATTGTACCTTAGGTACTTCTGAAAGAAAGAAAGTTTAATGAAATGAAAGCATACAAAGATTAATAGAACATACAAAATTAACAAACAGTAGCAAGAATTAGGAATCACAATATCAAAAATATCCTTCGGCCCCAAACTAGGCACAGCCTGTATCTTGGAAACCGAAAAAAAACATGATTTACCGAGAGAGTTTGACATACTGATGTATGAAGGCCGTTTTTAACAAAAGTAGTTCAAGTTGAAAGAAAAATAACAACAAAATAAAAATTAAATAAAGTGAAATAAATGCATGCAATATAACACTAAATTAATTAATTACAGTAATAATAATGTGTGTGAATACTGTGAGTATGTGTGTGTGTGTGTTAATGTGTGTGTGTGTGTGTGTGTATACGCTACTCAAGTGTGAATTATTATATCCTCTGTCTTGTCGTACGACTGAGTAAGAAGCCATTTTTTTACTTTCGATTTTATAAAAGAACAAGAGTCGTCATCAAAGTTGAGTAATCTGGAAACCTTATTGTAGACAGTAGGATGAAGGTAGAAAGGAAATCGCTGAGCAAAAGCAGTTTTAACTCGAGGACAAGGTATGGTCATGTGGTTGAGACGTTTTAGACGACGTGTGATGTGGTTTACGGAAGCTACACCAACTCGATGAGATTCAGTAACAGCTTTAACTATAAAAAGTTGTCGAACTCTGAGGACTTAAAAATACTGATGGCACGGAAGTCTCAGAGCGCAGCAATTATAAGGTTTTCGGATTGTTTCTGTCTGTACTTGGAAAAGCTCTTGTTTTTTGCGTGATTTTAGATCGACGGGAAGAACCCCATTTTGATTCCCATTGCAAATGTATAGGAAATGCGTCATAAACAGCCGTATCTTTGATTGCGATGACGTAGAGGTTTAGTTTTTATCACTTTTTATACAACTTCAAGGGACTGCTGACTTGTGTTTGTGGTATTAATTTCAACTTGCTACTCTACGCGTTCCCGAGATAAAAGGTCTTGACAGACAGACGGACGGACGGACCGACAACAAAGTGAGCCCATCCATACAAACAATTTCACAATGGTGCAAGTTTCTTAGCAGATAAGAATATTGGAAGCCTGCTCCTATTTTCTATATACATATACAGTATGTATCAGAACGAAAGGCAAAGAAAGAAACCCGTTAATGTTTAGATCATAAATATGAGCATGGTACCTAATTCATCAAAAATACGACAGTTTTTACGTGAAGTATAAAAATATACATTAATTATTATTGTTTTGCACCTCCCCTGTATAATTTGTTTACAATCTTATTAATGACATTTCTTAAATTACCAACTGACAGACAGGCGTCAAACCTAGTTGAAGTTTGGATTTTTACCTAGTTACAAATAAACAGTTAACAAAGCGCTTGCGCGTTGCCTATGACTACAGCCATTATTTAAATAATTACCTAGGTTACTTATAAACAGAACTCAAAGCGCATGTGCGTTGACATAACAACGTCAATGTTTATTAGTTGCCCCTAGCTACATATCAACAGTACGCAATACGCATGCACTGTCAAAAATCAAAAACGTAAACAAACCCTATAGGATGTCACAAAAACCATTAACCGACTGCAAAAAGAAGGTTCTCGAGTAATCCATTTAGTAACTTTATTCCATAAAACATGTATTTAGGCACGTGAAATGCACGTCATTACATTGTACTCGAGTTCCCCGTCAACCAGTTTTAAGGTTTGCTCTTCGTTGTGATACATACTGTATGTGTGTATTTGCTTTGCCCTTGCTTATTTTGTCTCATGTCTATAGACGGCCCGCCACGGTAAGCGACCTAAGTAAAGATGATATCTTCTTTAGAGACGGTCGAGACGGTTACGGAACCCTAAAACCGTTCAAACAAAGGATATCTGGAGTGTTAACACTATTGTCGCTTTCTGTAGGTTACACACACTTTTTAATACCACTGCGGTGACAAACAAGAGCACGGTAGGATTTTTATCTCTAATGCTTATCTTATAGTGGACATTTTTAAAATGCCGGAATGCAGGGCTCAAACTTGGCTCCGAACTGAAATCCGGGAATCCTGGATCCGCGACTGACCACTGAGGGTCCGAACCATGATTTACTTCTCAACCGCACTTAAGGCACGACATAATAAGTGCGACGAGAATACTGCTCAAGTGTCCCACGGTTGAGGAAGACACCTTACATTTACAGCCTAGAAAGAAAGAAAGAATAAACAAAAAAATTATTGCCACGGTCACGGAAATAATCACAATATAGTGTGTACAATACAATTTCAGTATCATATAGGTACTATGCGTGACAAAAGGAACGGGCTCAGCATATGTTTCGTCAGCTTATAACTGCGCAACGCTGGTTTTCAGTCCGTCCCCTTTTCAACAGAACACATTAACATTTTGCTGCGGGTAGAAACAGCCAAATAAAAAATAAAAATACAGATGTATAGATAGCCTATGGACGCCTGCAACTCTAGAGGTGTTACATGCGCGTTGCCGACCCTTTAAAAAAGGAGGATTCACTGTGTTGACAGCTAAAGGGGCAAGCTTTGCTCTGTGGGTCCCCTGTCAACACAGTGAATCCTCTTGGAGCTCTGGCGACCTTACTCACCAACAGAAACAAAACACTATGAGTAGGGTCTAGTGCTATTAAACTGCGGTTTTCTGTACTAGGCACTTCCCCAGATAGGCTCTGCTCCAGATTTGAGCGAGACGACATTCGTTGTGCTGTGCCGTACCACACTAAACGATATGCATCCGCTGTGCCCATACCTCTCTTAAAACTGTTCGCATAAACGAACAAAAAACAAATAAAGTATTCTGGAGACATCTTCGCCAATTGAGATCTGGAAGTCCCATCGTAGGTGATATACCCATGTAGGTCCCATGATAAGCGTCGTAAGTCATAGACTCATAATACCTACGTCATAAACATAATTAGGTACATAAGTAGTAAGTCAGTAATATAACAGAGTGATTATTGTTATATGGCAAGCTGTCGTAAAACCGCGCGTCATTTATTTAGTCTGGCAACGATATACGACTACCAAATTTTTATTCCGAGAATAACGCGTACTCTCAGATAGTAACGTCAAATTACTATGGGATTTTGACATTAGTATCCAAGAGTAAGCGTTACTCTTGGTTAAAAAGTTTGGTCAAATCCAGCCTTACACGGTAGGTGATTACATTTTGTTTCTACTCCAGCACTTCTATCTGTCAATTAGATGACTGACAGCGATATTTAAAAAGTATACATTATAACGTTGTCTAAGGTATTCCATAAGAACTAAGAAAACTGCTCCTATGGATTTCCATACAATATATGACCACTGTTGTTGTTTGTTTTTTAATTTCTATAGTGGGCACAACATCTTCCTTATTCTACCACGTTTCTAGATGTTGCTTTTTACGCTATTTTAGCTGTCGTAGAAAAACTAGTGTATGCCACAGCTCATAATTGGTTCTTAAAACGTATTATATCATATCACTGTTGCATAAACTACTGTTCAAATGCTCCTACAAAATACTACTTTAGTAGAAAAAAACAGAAAAGTGCGAGTTAGACTCGCCCAACTTTTTTTTTTGTCGCAGTGGTTGAAATGCCTTTACGCATCCCTCCTCGGCCCGGGGAGGCCATAAGGAGGGGGGTATGTAGGACTCGCCGTGGTTATCACAGCCCTACCCACTAAACATTCCACTGCGGCGTCATCCGTCACTGCCGGGTTTATCCGGGGGTATCATGGGATAGATCGTGCACTCTACCATGACAGACTCGCCCACCTCGCCCACCGAGGGTTCCGCACAAAGGATGCTACCGCCCTTTAATAACCTTAGGTCCTTGAAAATACTGGTGGCACGGAACTCTCAGTGTGTGGCAATTATGCTGTTTTCAAATTTTGCCCGTACTTGTGCTACAAGCTCTTGCTTTTTGAACGGGAAGTACCCTATACATTTTGATTCCCATTGCAAATGTATGGGAAATACGACACAAACGGTTTAAAGTTATGGAACTTTGAATCGCGTTGACGTAGAGGTTTGGTTTTTGTACAGTTTTAAGGGACCGCAAATTTGTGTATGTGGTATTAATTTCAACTTGCTAGCTTCAAGCGTTTGCGAGATAAAGGGTCTTGACAGACAGACGGACGGCCGGACATCAAAGTGATCCTATAAGTTTCATTCCGTTGTTTTACTTACTATATAGGTACGGAACGCTAATAAAATATTTTTTGAGATGAAGCTACCTCTGTCGAAGAATAATCAAAATATAGATATAATCATTCACCATAGGTATATTTACCATAACCGCTGATTTTGTACACTTACCTGTAAACAAATAAAACAGATTTATCACTTTGACATCGTATGCATTAATGTGTAAAAAAAATAACATGCCTATATGTATTAAAAACCTTCACAAAATACGATTTAAGCTAACAACATGTTCCTTTGCATTATAACAAGCTAAAACGGGAACATGGCGCTTGCAACAGTGCCGAAATATCGGGTGCTTAATAAAACAAACATGACCTGACAGATGGACAGATAACCTTATGAAGGTCGCCGGGAGACGCTGGATGCAGGTCGCTTCAAACCAGTACATATGGCAGTGTGGCAGTTGTCTATGTTACTGTGTTTCTTGTATTTCTTGTGTTATTGTACAATAAAGCTTATACATACATACATACATACATATGGAGGTTCAAAGGGGAGGCCTATGTTCAGCAGTGAACGTCTTATAGCTGATATGATGATGATGATGATGAATATCAATAAAACAAGCATACATTTTAAACATCCCGTTTTAGACTGTAGTTATTAACCTTCACAAATACAATTTTAAAGCTCTAGTGGTTAGTGCGTCTACCGCGAAAGCAGGAGGTCGCTGGTTCGATCCCAGCCCTGGGCGTCCCCAGTGCCCGGTCACTTTTTTTGTACTATATGACATCTCTTTCAATTTATAACCTACACAAATCTTTAAAAAAGTTAATTAAATTAAAATGTAATAAACCGGCAATCATTTCGGAAATCTTAAATCAGGGTTACTTAACCTTTTGTAGTTGAAAAGCCGGGTTTTTTTTCATAATACTATTTCTCCTACAAAACATTGGATTAAAAAATATGATACATGCTAAATGAAACTTCCACGAGTTCCACGGGCCGCGTGTTGAAGACCGTTGTCATAAAACATACACAAAAAAATACACAAGGGCAACCAAAATTGTACCTACCTACCCTATAAGAAATAACCGTTTAAAATTACAGTAATGATGATTGATACTTTGTGTCAAAATAAAGCGTATCAATTCGGCCCATAGGCCATAATATAATGTACAATGGATTGTGCTCTGAGGAATTGTTTGATATGATGCCAACGGCTGCATTCTACCACCGCACCGCTCGCCGTCGGCAGGGTGTTCACCCGCATACCCTGGAGCCTAAATGGTCTCGTACCGTGCGGTTTATGAGGAACTTCCTCCCGCGGACGCTCCGGCTGTGGAATGAGCTCCCTGCCACTGTTTTCCCAAAGGACTACAATATGGGGTTCTTCAAAAAAGGAGTGTTAAAGTTTTTAAAGGGTCGGCAACGCGCATGTAACACCCCTGGAGTTGCAGGCGTCCATAGGCTACGGTGACCGCTTACCATCAGGCGGGCCGTATGCTTGTTTGTCACCGTCGTAGTATTAAAAAAAAAATATATATATATAAACTATTACAGAAACACGTCAAACAATACATTATAGCAAACTTTTTTTGGCCATCGGTAGATTTATTAGTTATCTTTGTTGTTAAATAATCATTTGTCAAAAGTTTCTCGTATAAAATGAACTTTTATTAGTTAATTATTTTGTAATAACAACAATTAATAATAACAACCGATACGACCTTCAAACATTCAAGAAAAGAGCGTACTCCCACGTTAAAGGCCGGCAACGCACTTGCGACACCTCTGGTGTTGCGGGTGTCCATGGACGACGTTAATCGCTTACCATCAGGCGATTCGTTTGCTCGTTTGCCCCCTAAAGCATAAAAAAAAATTGAAAAATGTTGTTGTAAAAAAAAGATTGGAAAGAAAGTGTCAATTTGCTAAACAACTTGTGGTCAAACAACAGGACACCGAAATAACCAGTGAGTTAGGCGGTAGGTAAGCCAACAATGTCTCAGGTCAGTCCCCATAAAATGTGATCCGGAAGTGACCCAAACCATAAACCAAAACTATGGTGGCTCTGTTAATTTCCGGTCAGCTTATCTTAAAGATTTAGTTTGAAATATGACAAAGATTTATGATACCTAGTTTAAGCCTTTGTTGATCAATGTAGTAAATAATTATGTTAATAATGAATATGCAAATGTTTTTAATGGGTCGGCAACGCGCATGTGACACCCCCGGAGTTGCAGGCGTCAGGCGTCCATAGGCTTCGGTGACCGCTTTCGAATCGATGTGGTATAAAAAAATGTACAGGTTAGTTCTAAAATATGTAAACCCTTACACCTTATTGTCAATTTCCTAAGGGTGTACTGTACAGATATATTTGAAGCCTTGGAAATGCTCATATATTAATAAACTCGACACAGCTGTAGGTTTCTTCGTAAGCAACGTTAAAATGTAGCCTAAATCAGCATCCCCATAAAAACGACAGTTTCTCACCTTTTTAGGGTTCCGTAGTGCAAGGAACCCTTATAGTTTCGCCATGTCTTGTCTGTTTGTCCGTCCGGTCGTCCGTCTGCGCTTTAGCTCAGTGTTGAATAATTTGATTCGTGCTTTACAATTGTAAAATTGTTTTAACTTTCATTAAATGAATCAATGAAGTTTTGTTTGGCATTAAATCTCTATGTGCAAACATGACATTATTTTGCCTTTGCTTTCAATAAAATGGTGGACTATTCCAGAAACTACTTTTTTTAAAATTAAAGCTATGTACAGCGGGTTGTCCAAAATCCGAGTAAAGTTCATATTTATGGACCCTTGGTATGTAAAAGTGGCAACAAACTTCGGTTAGGTTTTTTTAGTCGGGGAATTTTGACGTTTAGAATTTTCATATAAAATATGAAAAAACTGTTTGCGCGACCTAATAATATTATATTTATAATGTTTTGTGAAATGAGCCCTTGTACAGGTTTCGATAATTTCAGATCGTCAATAGCCGCAATACTCATACTCATACTCATACTCATTTATTAATAATATTGTTACATATTGTATTACACGTCATATATATTCTGCATTAAAATTACAATAAAAATTATATATTATTATGTGGATTATTAAGTTTTAAAATTGTGTATACAAATCAATTCGAAATAACATTATAATTTAGAAGTCATTTCAGGAAAAAAATATTATTATATAAAAAATCAGTTCATTACTAGGTGCAATAGCCACCTAGAGTGCATTAATATAACTAGTTTAAATTGTAATAAAGAAAAGTTCCACTACTCGTCGATGGATGGCGCCACCTGTCTCAACACTACTTGCACAATGCTTCTGAAAATGATTGTAAGCATAATTTTGGTCCAATGCTATTCTAATGTCAAATATTTTACGATTTTAGTAGCACTCTTTGAAAACTCAAATGAATAGGGCTTGGAAGCGGCTCACCATAGATTTTCGCGAGAAAAGATCAAAATCTTTTTTTCTATAACATAATTTTAATGTTTTTCCTACTCAGAATCACGAGGTCTTTTGATCTTACTAGGAGAAAAAAATAGTCATGTCGCTCCTCGCTCTGACAATATTTACAAAGATGAGAGACCGAGAGTACAGAGGAAACGTGTAAGTGGTGGATATCGGATATTGGGTGGTCGAGTAGCCCCTTGTATAGTTGTGATCCTTTGGTATGCCTATTTATGAAGATAACGTGTAAATGTTGTATTTTCGCGTTATTTTGTATTCGCGTTATAAAAAGTATCGTGAAAATACTGCCAATTTATAGTCAAGACAAAATTAGCGTTTTTAGAGTTTCGTATCTCAAAAAGATAAAATGGAACCCATATAGTATTACTTTGTTTAGGGTTTTGTACCTCAAAAGGGAAAACGGAATCCTCTGCATAGGATAACTTTGTTGTCCATCCGTCCGTTAAGACCCATTATCTCGGAAACGCGTAGAAATAGCAAGTTGAAATCAATACCACATACACAAGTCTGCGGTCCCTTGAAGATGTAAAAAAAATCAAACCTCTACGTCAACGCAATCAAAAGATACGGCCGTTTATGTCGCATCTCCCATACATTTGCAATGGGAATCAGAATGTATAGGGAACTTCCCGTTGACCTAGAACTAGAATCACAAAATTCGGCAAAAAGCAGCTTGTAGCACATGTACAAGAAATAATCTGAAAACCGTATAATGCCGCACGCAAGAGTTCCGTGCCACAATATTTTTGGGCGAGTCCAACTCGCAGTTTGCCGGTTTTTTTTAAGGTAGGTAGGATTTTTTTTTCTAAGAGATAAAAAGTCGTATCTCGTAAAGGACTTTCTTGTAGAATGCTTGATGTCAGTGGCTTGTTGGAGGCTGTTTTATTTTACAATTCTATGACAAGGGGATGTTTTCAGCAGCCAATAGTGAAATAATTAAAAATTCCAGCTGACCGACCGGCTGTCTGCATAAATCTGTCGTCGGGGACGCGACACGCTGATTTGTCGTTTTTAATAATGCACGATACGATAGCGTAATTTCATGTGAACTAGACTTTACATACAATTACGGAATCGTATCGTATACCTACATAAAACACTTGTTTTTAAGTCTGCTAGGTGACATTAAAATACTTATATCGGGTTACTCACGTCAATAAATTCGAAAATAGCTCGAGATTTTTCGGAACAGTCCGTCTCTTATTCATGAGTCATGCGTCTAGCAGCGGCGGCTGCTCTACGCACACTCATGAATAATTCACCATCGACGCATGACTCATGAATAAGGGACACGGACTGTTCCGAAAGTTCGAGCTATTTTCGACTTTATTGACGTGAGTAACCCGATATAAGTATTTCTGTTAGGTGACTATTTGTGGATCATACTAAGCGCCAGTTACACGGGGCTATCCAATAGGCTAGACGACAAAAAAATCTAATTACCTAGTCCGTCTGTTAGATTATTAAGAAATATACGACACGTATTTTTTCTTGTGTTCGACAAATGAAAAATGTCGGAAATACAAAGTTTCGCGTGACGTCACAGATAGGTACCTACAATTCTTACCTAATGCTGACGTCACCAGCCCCCACCCCGGAATTTTGACGCTCTTCATCTTCGTCAGTTTTAGTTAGGTACATTGAAAAAGGAAAAAATACGTGCAACATGCAATTATTTTGTATGAGAAATAAAAAAAAATATAAATAAACGAATTTAATAAAACTAGCTATGCCGCAAATGCTCAAGAACAGCCTGTATGATGCAGATTACACAATTCCTTTAACTTGATGCGTTTGTCTTGAACACATTTAAACGCTGACGTCGCCATTACGCCCATAATCCGGGTCCTTAAGCCCGGATATACCCGGGCAATAATCCGGGCGATCAGTGACAGCTGAGACCATTGATTACTGCGATTTGGACACCTTGGACAACAGGGTAGATCTATTGAGGGTGAGACGCGGCAAAGGCAAATGAGTACATGTTTTGAATGGGTCGGCATCAACGCGCATGTGACACACGCTCTTAAGCGATAAGACTGCCTGTTACTCTTACTGTATTGTTATTTGCTTTTGTCATTGCAATTATCTTGGTGGGTATAGATATCTTGGTGGGAATTGTTGAAGAGGTAAATGCATGTTGTATTGTAATATTATTAAGTTAGTTAAAGTATGGCGTCTACATTTATCTCTGTTTCTTCTAATTAATAAAAAATATTTTTTTGGCCCGTCTTTAAAAATCATGTCTGCAACATTGCTAACTCTTTTTCATTAAGTAGGTACGCCATCTCAAGACAGATGTCCGGGGCTTATCGTTCCCGGCCATTTGCCGGACACCATTAAGGATGACTCACACTAGGCGGGATGGGGCTGGATGGAATGATCTGTCAATTTGTATAGAAAGAATCACGTGATAGCTCGGAGCTCTTGGGTGTCACGAGATATTTTCTATAGAAACTGATAGATCGTCCCGTCCCGCCCCGTCACCCTTGTGAGGTGAATCTTAACTGTTATAACGTATACAGACATGAAGAAACAAATACCTAGTAACAGAGAACAAATCTTGACCAGAGAACGTATAAGGGCCCTAATAAGGATTACCCTTGTCTTAACGGAATTGTCCCATTCAAGTGCAGGGGCGATTACGGCCCCGATGTCTTACAATGTCCAGGATTACAAGGGCCTTGAGGGGCCGAAAAAGCACGTCTGCGATTCTCTGATTTAGTTTTATTCGCTGAATTAAATCTAACGCTGTTACTAAAGCATAAATGTAATCTTGGTCCACACATCCACAAGTAGCTTTAAAGGATTTGGTACTCTTCTACCCTACATATGTATCTATTTTCTATCTATCTATCTATATATCTTCTACCTATCTATTTTATAGGTACGTATAATAAAGCAAAGCAGAGTCAAAAATACGTACAACGTAGATATTTGAAAAAAAAAACAGGAGCTCTTAGAATTGATAACAGAACACATTTCAGTGATTTTTAGAATGATTTGTCTGTTTGTCTGTCTGCCTGTTTATTTGTTCGACCATCATGTGGAAACGGCTGAATGTATTAAGATGCAACCTTTTACTGGCACGTCAAGGGCCCCCAGTCAGGTTACAGGTTAAAAAAACAGCGTCAGGCATCCGCTAGTGAACAATAACATTAATTGCTAACGTTATTTCTCGAGTAAAAGTCGGTTTCGTCTACATTGCTCGTTAAAAACATTAGGCGCTTGATTTTCTCAAGCTCGGGCAAATGATTATTTTATGAAATTTAACTTAGATGGAATGTAACTGTGCTTACCATGAGTTGTACGTAACCGTAGACGTTAACGACTGCGTGTTTCTAAAGTATGTCCGTCTCGCTCCTGCCAGAGTAGTGGTAGGAACGAGACGAGCATACTTTGGAACATTAAATTTGCTAACGCTAACATAAAAACATATCAAACCACGTAAACATAATAATATTCATATTATTTACTTCTGATTAAAGGTGTAGATTTCATATTACAAAATAAATTACAATCGAATCCAAAATAAACATCATACGTTCAAACTTTCTCACAAATACTTACGATTCGGTGCGATAATAATTACTAGCTTCATTCTTTATATATTTTATTTCCACAAACCTTTCATAATAATATAGACCTTAATAACCTGACAATAAGAGCCAGTATTAGTACGTATGTTTTCACTAATTTTCTTTACATAATATAGACCTTAATATTATAGCAATAGCGGCTAAGGATAGTAATAAATAACCGGGTATCGATAAGAGAGAGTTATGGTTGAGTTAATTGTAGCTACTAGGATGATGTATGGGGCTAGTTTCTGTTGGGGAGCGCAGGTTCGGATTTTGAAAATGTGTTGTTGATTAGATATTTAAGTGCGTCTCTTGAACAATAAGTTCGTCATATAGCCTATGTTACTCGCGGTGACATAAGCATTCTAACGATACGTAATTTGTCGAAATCGGTTTAGGTATTCCAGAGTTATGGTGGCACACAGAAACTCACAAACAAATTTGGATACATGAACCCCTAATACATAACACTCTTTTTTGTTTTGGGCAGTCGTGTAAAAATGATATTTACTTTAATAAAAAGTAAGCGCATCTGAAATATCTATCTAACTTCCAAATCATAATTAATGTCGACCGGTTGGCGTAGTTGGTAGTGACCCTGCCTGCTATGCCGATGGGCCTGGGTTCGAATCCCGGTAAGGGCATTTATTTGTCTGATGAACACAGATATTTGTTCCTGAGTCATGGATGTCTTCTATGGATTTGTATATTATATATATCGTTGTGTGAGTACCCGTAACACAAGCCTTCTTGAGCTTACGGCGGGACTTAGTCAATTTGTGTAAGAATGTCCTGTAATATTTATTTATTTATTAATGTCTTTCTGAATAAAGAAATTGAAATGTACAACTTTTTTCCAGTCTTATAATGTATAGTTGCATAATGGGCTATTAAACGTCGATAAATAAAGAGCGTGGCCTGGCCGGTCGCCAAACGCGTGCTAATGGTCCGCTTTAGTCGCCCGTGCGTGGATAGCTTTATATTTTTGTACTGTCCTGTTAATATTTTACATAGGCTTTTACAAAATTGCTGGTGAGTCGTTTAAGGACGATATCAGAATCAGTATCGTGGTCTGACAAGAAAAAGTAGGTAAAATAGTACATTGCGATACTAGTACGAAAAATGTGCGGTAAATTAAAACACGACCGTGTTCGAGTTCGCAAACGAGAAGCCTTACGCCTTATTAAACGGCCTCGCTTCCCTCGGCCGCTTGTATCGAACTCTTAGATTATCTACCTACCTTATAAATATGAAAAGTAAAATTTAGAGAAGTAAACCAGAATAGTGCATTACGATACAAATGCGAATAGGAGAAAATTCGCAATGAGTGGCGATAGAATAAAACACGACCGAAGGGAGTGTTTTTAATCGACACGAGTTGCGAATTACCTATTCGCACATGTATCGTACGACGTTTTACAATACATACAGCCCTATTAATGTTTGACATAGGCACATAAAGTGCTCACTATCGCACTAGTGCAGTAATATAGAACCATATGTACTGTAAAATAATTTAGAGTAATTTGTGACAGACTTATAAATTAATAAATATTATGGGACAATATTACACAAATCGATATAGTCACATTGTATTTAAGCTCAGTCAGTTTTGGGTACTAGACGATGATATACCCGTATATAATGGATAAATACTTAAATACATAGAAAACATCCATAACTGAGGAAGAAATATTTGTGATAAATGACAAGGATTCGCACCCGGGACCTCCTGCTTCGTAGGCAGGTTCAATCAGTACCAACTGTAGGAGGCCATAAATAAATAAACTTACCATGTTTATGTAAATTACTAAATCCTCGATCCTCTAACGTTTCAATGTAGTGTTAAAAACGTACCTGAAACCAAAAAAATAATTTTTAACTACTGCATGATAATATAAAACAATTTAACGTAGCCGCATGACAAGCCAAGTTCAAGAAAAACTAATTGGTGACAATGGCGATACAAACAGTCTTATACTTGGTTATTCCACTTATTTTGTAGTATCTTTAAGATTTTCTGATCACCTACAATCTTTAGGTTGTAGTACAACTGTACCCGTTATCCGGTCATATTTTTCATACATATTCTCTCTTTTTATATTGAGAAGATTAGGGTGCGCATTTTTCATATATAGGAAAATATTATTAATTAGGAAATTAAGAGATAAATAACGCTGTAGCTGCTAATGACTATCTCCGCAGGCAGACTTAGTGCCGTGAATAATGTCTCTCAGCTGACGCCCTAATGAAGAGTAATCCGCTCTGACGCGGATTAGCGCGCGATACGGCTTGTTTCCATTGTCAAATACGATGCGATACAGCAAGCAATTGTCGTGCAGTGATAAAACCAAATTAAAATATCCTTTGTCAAAAATCTTCCCGAACCACTGTTCAATTATATGTATCAACCAGACGTTTCTCAATTTCTATAAAACACTTTCGTGCGCTGGGACCCCATGGACAGAGTGTCGACCCCAAAGTTTCTTATTGACCAGAGTTTCTTATTGACTTGTAAAAGTGCCCTTGAGGCCTACTTGCAGAAAACATTTCTGAATTTGAATTTGAAAAAAAATTGGTACAAAATGGTACTCTCTGCGCAGGCTCTTGTATTTATTACGGTTTAAAATTTCGGCGCTTTCAGCTGCTGCGCCCGCTTTTACATCAGTTAGTTGGAGGTGGGACGGTGCCAGCGTGTCTACACAAGTACACAGGTAGCATCCCACACTAGTAGTACCTATTTGGATGACTCACTTTAGAACGGGACGGGACGATCTGTCAGTTTCTATAAAAAAACGTGACGTGACATCCGAAGGCTCCGAGCTATCACGTGATTCTTTCTATACAAATTGACAGATCTTCCAGTCCCGCCCCGTCCCCTCCTATCCCGTCCCGTCCGAGTGATAGTCATCCTTAAAACTGGTGGTGCAATGGAAACCGCGCCTCCCCTGGGATGCAGTAACTTTGCATGCTCACGCGTCTAATCGTATAATGCGCGTAACGCAGCCATTAAATTAGGGGTTGTGTTATTGCGAGATAATTGACTCCGTAATTAACTAGTAACTTTACAGACATTGCTAATAATATACACATAGTAGAACAATATATTAGAATATAATTCAAACTTTCGTGAGTCATACTGATATTAAATTGCAACGGTTAACACTCACGTATTGTTATCACAATACGAGTAGGCGTGACATGTTACGTCGAAATGCCGGCCGCCGCCGGCGATGCAGCCGAAATATGTCACGCCTATTGTGATAAAAATACGTGAGTGTTAACCGTTGCGATTTTATATACTAGAATCTTCGTATTTGTATGTAAAGTTATCGATATCGGTATTACAATAACGGTAACTGCGACGGTTGATGGGTGCATCTCATGATTACGGGACACGGATTGTTCCAAAACATGTCGAGCTATTTTCGACGTTATTGAAGTGAGTACCAATTTTAATATGTCTAATACTCACGGGAGTTTCCTATTTAATACGATAATTGAGATTATGCGCAGACGCAAACATGGCGAAACTATAAGGGTTCCTAGTTGACTCCGGAATCCTCGGCATCGGCATACATATCGTTTCTCCTATGTCGAAGTACAAGCTCCAATAGGCTTGTGCAGACGTCTCTGTAGTCTATGTTATAATGTATTTATATATGTCTGGGCGATAATAAGCACTTTACGTGCCTGCGTTGAACATTTAAAGGGCCATATGCACTGTAAAACGTCGTAGAATACACGTGCGAAGAGGTAATTCGCAACCCATATCGATTTGAAACACACCCTACGGTTGTGTTTTAATTTATCGTTACTCGTTGCGAATTTTCTATTTTCCACCCGTGTATCGTAATGTACTATTATAGTATACACGGTGCTACTTTACCGCCATAGGACGGTAATGAGCACTTTACGGACGTGCCTGCGTGGTTCGATTTAAAACACTCGTGTTTTAATGTATCGCGACTCGTTTCGAATTTCCTCTTTTTTGCCCGTATCGTAATGTATTTGCAAGACTATCACAGGAGTTTCTATTTAAAATACTATACGGGTACGCGAGTAACACGTATCTACACATTGCACGAAGCTGACCCAAAGGACGCGCAGCGTTCGTCGGACGCCGTTCGCATACTGATGACGGATTCGCGAACTGGAATGTTACCTACGGGTTTCTTGGCTAAAAATATTCTAAGTGCCTGTTGTAGACCTGAGACTTAGCTAAGATGGCAGTCGCTTGAAGAAAATACGAAGAGAAACGACTACGCTAAGTTTTATAGATTTTTTCTACTCCAGCACTTCTATCTGTCAATTTACTGACAGCGATATTTAAAAAGTATACATTATAACGTTGTCAATGGTTTTAACTATAAAACTCTCGTGAGACTCGAACATATTAAATAATATTTAAAACGGGTCACTCACGTAATTTAGTCGATTTTCGCTCGACATGTTTCGTTCTTTACGAAGAACGTCATCAGGAGCGCCCACTCGCGACCGAGGCAAGTCGTACACCCGTCGTCGTAGTCGTAGTCGTGTACGACTTGCCTCGGTCGCGAGTGGGCGCTCCTGATGACGTTCTTCGTAAAGAACGAAACATGTCGAGCGAAAATCGACTAAATTACGTGAGTGACCCGTTTTAAATATTATTTAATATGTTGTCAATGGTATTCCATAAGAACACTGCTCCTATAGATTTTGATACAATATATGAGCACTGTTGTTTTTTTTTTATTTCTATAGTGGGCACAACATCTTCCCTATTCTGCGGATTCTGCCACGTTTCTAGATTTAGCTTTTTACGCTATTTTAGCTGTCGTAGAAATCTTATAGAATATGCCACAGCTCATAATTGGTTCTTATTATATCACTGTTGTATAAACTACTATTGATAGCACAGATTGTAAAAGCGTTAGGTAAACGTCATAATATCATACCTATAGAAGTTTGACGTTTAATGTAACATTTTAATGTTTGACATTTGCTTGGAAATGTCAAACTTTGACTCCTACAAGAAAAGTATCTAATGACTTTTGCAGTTTATGATGTGGATCAAAACTAAGTACTTACTGATTTTATTTTCTCGACTGAAGTGAGGAGAAGGAATGATGCGGGTAGCATAAGCTTCATATTTAACAGACTTTAAAAAAGAGGAATATTAATACAAAAAAAAAACAAATTAAAGTTTGTCAATCGTTTGCTAATGGATGATAACATTATGATGACGCAGAGTTATTGTTTCTTAACTGCATCAGTGAAAATTATTTGCACTAGTATCGAGTGCATTTGGCAAGCTAAACGACGTTTTTAAGTCTAAAATCCCACAATCACTGAAAACCAGGGTATACAACCAGTGCGTCCTCCCAGTTAATATATAGGCAACTCAGTGGCTCAAAGAACAATAAAGCGCGCATTGCTCGGGATCTCCTTGCGAGACAGAATGAGGAACGAAGACATTCGTCGACGCACTATAGCTACCGATATCGCCAGGAGAGTTGCGCATCTGAAGTGGGAATGGGCAGGCCATATCTGCCGCAGGGATGACCGCTGGAGCCAGCGAGTACTGCTCTGGAGCCCTCGACTTGGAAGCTGGAACGAGGGAAAGCCACGAGCTAGATGGTCGGACGACATTAAAAAAATGGCAGGGCCGAACTGGAATAGAATCGCGGCATCAGGATCAACATGGATATTCATGAAAGAGGCATATGTCCAGCAGTCGACGCAAATATGCTGAGAAGTATCAAGGGAATATTCTAATATTTTACGTTCAGACGAATGTAACTTAAAATCGACTGAGACCTCACCATGTTTGGTCGAAAACATTTATAGATTTTTTTTAGATCCCGAAAGAAAACGATACTTAACTAATTCAGAAAAACCCGTGCAAGTAATTACCCTACCATAGCAATCAATTATTAAGTACTTCATTGATATAAACGCTCATTAAACCCCTACTGACATTGTCATTCACACGTACTCATTATCACACTGCATGAATGCTCCATTCATTAGGCCAATTAACACATCCGTGCTACGCTACAATTAAAAAAAAACGATTTTAAATTCTTATAAAAACCCAAGTCGCAGTCACTGGCAACACTTGTACGCTCGTATTCAAGATGGCCGCCGCCACAAAATGGCGGTTGGTTGCCGCGTTTGTCTTGTCGCTGTGTGTGAATAGAGTGACGCCGTCGGCAGAGATCATGAAGAAGTTGACAACAGGGTTTGCCACGGCGTTAGACAAGTGTAAGACGGAGGTAAACTTTAATTTAATAAACTGCAATTCATACCTAAGTAGAATTAAAATACCCTATTCTAAGACATCTTTGTGACTGCACGTAATGCAATAAATACGAGTATATTTATTTTTGACCTGTGTCTGATATACCATACTGTATGGTTATATCGAACACTGGATATATTTTGGAGTTAAATACAATGCTTTCTTATTGTTTTGTGCCATACTAGTCTTCAAAACCGCATTAAAGCCTTAGAATACTTAGATGGCTGCGGTGAGACGAGGAAACAGTATTCCTGGGTAAACCGCACATTAGACACGGGTTTGTGTTACAAAATAGTCTTCAAATGCAATTGTGTAGGTTGTAAGAAAACGGGATCATAACTACAAAAGAGAATTTTAGAAATGTCAATGCCGCATTTTGTATAAGTATTGCAAGTTTGGCTTTATTTAAATATCTTTTTCTTTTTTATTCCGCAACGTATAATTCGTGAAGTAGGTACAAGCATATATCAGCAACATGCGTCGTCACCACACAAACAATAAAGCAATCCGTAACAGGTTTCGTCATCTTCTCCTTACGCTAGTTACCTACTTCTAAAAATCATTTAAAATTTTACTAATATCTTTTCAGTAAGTAAAAAAAGAAAAGAAAGCAAACAGCCTGAGGCAACCAGAATGTATGCCTTATCAGGCTTAGTTTGCTCTTTAGGTTCGATCAGATAGCCGTTGCTTTCGTAAGAACTATCTGCTGCCAATATGTGTGAATAAGTTGCCATGCGCAACTAGCTGAGTCATGACCAAAGTCGAAAAATTCTAGTTAAGATTATGCGAATGTTTTTTTTAGTTGGGCGTCCAAGAGAACGTCATGCAAGACTTCTACAACTTCTGGCGCGAAGACTATGATCTGCTGAACCGCGACACTGGCTGCGTTATCCTATGCATGGCACTCAAATTCGACCTCATCGACGAGGATGCCAAGCTTCATCACAAGAACGCTCACGAGTTCGCTAAGACTCATGGCGCTGGTAAGATTCTTCTAGCCTTGAAATATGACTTTATGCTTATTACTAGTATTCTATTGAATCGCGACACCGGCTGTATTGTCCTCTGCATGACGCTCAAGTTCGACCTCATCGGCGAAGACGCTTCATTATAAGAATGTTCAAGACGTAATCAAAACTCATGGTGCTGGTAAGGTTCTTGGACCATCAGTATTCTTGGTTAAGTTAACTTTATTGATAAAGATTGCAAGCTGTACACGCGGATCTGTTTCCCATCACATAAGGTAACTGGTATAATCATCATAAATAATATCTAGTAAGTATGTAGGTTTGGATTTAGATAGCATTAAGACCTTACTTCTCATGTTATAAGCGTTTTCCTAACTTTTTTGCCTCAACTTTTCAAATATCTCTCAAATATCAGTTATCTTTTGGTCTAGTTATATCTACAGACCATCCTAGTGGTAATCTAGCGCTGCTTTCCAGCTGATTTGCTCCGTTGGTTCATATAGATTAAAGAAACATATAGTCTACCACCGAAACATTTTTCCAATAACATTTTAAGTCATTGCTATCTTCTCTCATATTCTCACAACACAACACATTTTAATAGTCCTTCGAGCCAGATAGCTACTGTTCCCTATGCCCTGTTCTCATTTTACCTACCATTGCAGACGATGATCTAGCCAAGCAGCTAGTGACCATGATTCACGAATGTGAGAAGGCGAACACGGAAGCTGACGACTGCATCAGGACCCTGGGCATCGCCAAGTGCTTCAGGACGAAGATCCATGGTCTCAAATGGGCGCCAAGCATGGAGACGGTGCTGGAAGAGGTCATGACTGAGGTCAAGCCGTCTTAGATTAGATTAAGAATTCGATCATGGACAAGTTTTTTTTAAATGACAGGCAGTCAGATTTCATACAATAATCCTACAGTGTGCTAGGGTTTCAATTGGTTGACTGTACTTACCTATAGATATGAGCGCATATCTTGTACACTCGCAACTTTAATTTTACAACTTTCTAAATGAAACTAATTATGTATTCCTTTACATATATATTCCTTTACATGTATCTTGTGTTTTTTTACTAATGTAAAAAGTCCAAGATCTATACTTTCATTTATATTATAATTTCAGAAGCTTATAATGTTGTTATAACTAACTTGATCAATAACTGGCAATGTCACATGGACTTGGATACGCATTATGTTAATTGTTATTGTTTATTGATGTCTTCTCTTTTATAAATAAATATAGGATGTCTATCGTCAGCCACAAGACTTAATTTTAGTATTAACTATGATTATTTATGTAGAAGTATGTAAACATAGATATTAAAATGGTGGAAGTTTAAAAGGCATATTTTCTAATTTATAAACCCTTGAAGATTTTGTTATAGTAAAATTTGAACTGCTTTAAGGAAACTCCAAATCGGTCAGACAATATTTATGTATTTATCATATACTGCCTGCCTTTACACGATATTACACGGTCGCACTTTGCCTCTTTAATTTAGAAAGAGAAGCAAACTACAAACATGTTACTACTTAAAACGGATGCAAAATTTAACTATAGCTAAATTCCCTACAGAACACTAAAATCTGTAAAAATGTTTAACAAGACAAAATACGCCATTAAAAGTAATAAATGTCTCTTAGAGGTTCTCGCATAAAGGATAGTACTAGGGTTTGCATTATTCGTCCAATTTTAGTATCCGAATAATACGAATACTTCGATTTTCAATATTCGTATATTCGAATAAAACGAATAAAACGAATATTTTTGAAAAATAAGTCAAAATAATGATTTTAAGTAGTTTAATTGTTAAATATGTAGGTATGCTTTATTTCTTTAACATTGTTACAGGAACAAGAGCGATTGGTTGACTATTCCTAAGGTATCTAAGCTTTTCCCAAAAAAAATCCCGAACACCTAATGCTTCCAGATCTGGACCATCATGGGCTCATTCAAATCAGAATCACGAGCTGATTCGATCCTGATAATAAAAAAATGACCCTAAATTTCCATATAAAATTTAAGTTTTCATTACGCCATGCTCAAAGTAAGTGCATACAAAAATGTGGCGAAATAGAAAGGATTTTTTGTTTGCAAGTTTCAATCAGATCGTGATTCTGATTCGAATGGGCACAAGCGAGTCGAGATCTGGAAGAATCAGGTTTACGGATTTTTTTGTAAAACACTACTCTACAGACTACCCGCAACACTTCAGATCCTTTTCAACATTAACCTTATCCACATGTTTGAGTTAAGCAAATGAATAAAGTATATTTTTATTTGAATCATTTTTGTATTGATACTTGTTAAGACTGCAAAATATAAAATGGTATGGTAACAAGTAACAATGCCTAGGCGGCTAATTAAATTTTAACTGACGCGGCTTAGCTCAAGTTGACGTAGAATAATTGGTTCACTAGGTATAATCGCTGATATGATATCTCTAAAAGTAATAAAGATATGGTCTGAAGAGAGTGTAAACTCAATCAAAAATTGGCGCATACCGACTGTTCTGTGTAAAACCAAATAGTATTTACCGATTAAGTCAAGTCAATATATACATGTCATTGAAATAAGACACTGGGTGTATAATTACAGCATGCACGAAAAATTTAAACTAAGAGCAGGATCTATTTCTTATGCAGTGTGCTTACTGCTTACCATGGGTTGTATTCAATTGCGACTGCGGTATTCGACAATCCATCTCGCTCTTGCCAGAGTAGTGGTGCCGCAGTCGCAATCGAAAACAACTCATGGTACGCACACAGGTAATGGTTGGCTTATTGACCTTTTAGGGTTTCTGTTTATTTCAGTATAGATAGTTTCACGAGAGTTGAATTGAATGATTTCACACACAGCTACATAAAGTACTGATTACAAAAAAGTTAATTAATGAAATGAACGTTAGTGTCAATGAAAATACTACTAGATATATTTTCATTGGTATAAAAACTTTTTAGTCTATTTTACAATTCACTGTATTCACTGTTGCCATCGGTACGAAAAAAGAACAGTGCTTAATTTCAAAATTTCTATCTCATTACAGGACAATGTTGTTGTGTGCTAACTTAACCCTAGTGGGACGACCTATATAACAAATTACGTAGCAAGTAGCCGAATTCTCAATCCTTTTACCAATTATAGTACGATATTTGGGCTGTTTCCACGGAGTTATTAAAGTGAAATACAATTAAAACAGGCATTATATTACAGGTTTTCGTTCAAAATAATAATTTCTGAATAAAATCTGCACTATTCGAAATATTCGTTTTATTCGAATAATGAGTGTTGTAGTATTCGAATAATATTTATGGCGAATAATTCGAATATTCGAATATTCGAATTGCAAACCCTAGATAGTACACACGATAAGGATGTTTGCGCATTTGGGGAGCATGTGTGTGATTCGATAAATCCGCTCGCCTAACGTTTATAAATCTTATCGATATAATAAAAAAAGTTGAGAGAGTACTCCGAAACAGTGGCCTTTAGGTTTCCTGCTACTGATTATTTTTATTTTGCCTTTGGAATAAATTGTACGTATATCTGAGTTTAATGAATTTCACTATCCTTCTTGAATTTTAGTACTTTTTATCAGAATTGCAACTGCGTCAAAATATAAATACACATTAGGACATTCTTACACAAATTGACTAAATCCCGCAGTAAGCTCAATACGGCTTGTGTTGTGGGTACCTACTAGACGTCCTAGACGACGATATATATATAATAAAATGATACATATAAATGCATAAATACATAGAAAACATCCCTAACTCAGGAACAAATATTTTTGATAAACACACAAATAAATGACCTGACCAGGATTCGAACCCGGGACCTTCTGCTTCGAAGGCAGGGTCACTAACAACTAGGATAGGAGGCCGTACGTGTGTATCTTAGCTAAATTCAATCTACTCCTTCATAGTCTTTCGGAACCGAATCTTCTTCAGAATCCAATTCATCTGAATAACTAACTCACCTGTAAGCTACAATAATGAGAATTACCGCGAGCCGATTTTCCGCTCGAGGTTAATCGTCGAATCCGACTCGGTTGGGCAGCGTTCGGGAAACTGCGACACATCTTTTCGTCCAATATTCCGCAGTGCCTGAAGACGAAAGTCTTCGATCAGTGTGTGTTGCCAGTGATGACATACGGTACTGAAACGTGGTCGCTTACAATGGGCCTCATAAGAAGGCTCAAAGTCACCCAAAGGGCGATGGAGAGAGCTATGCTAGGAGTCTCTCTGCGAGATCGTATCAAAAATGAGACCATCCGCAGCAGAACCAAAGTAACCGATATAGCTCTCCGAATCGCTAAACTTAAGTGGCAGTGGGCGGGGCACATTGCACGTGGAACCGATGGCCGTTGGGGCGGAAAGGTTCTCGAGTGGCGACCGCGTACCGGAAGGCGCAGCGTGGGTAGGCCCCCCGCAAGGTGGACTGATGACCTGGTGAAGGTCGCAGGAGTCCGCTGGATGCGGGTGGCGCAGGACCGGTCATCGTGGAGATCTTTGGGGGAGGCCTATGTCCAGCAGTGGACGTCTTTCGGCTGAAATGATGATGATGATGATGATTTTCCGCTAGGGGCGCAAGTGGAACGTGGGTCCTACCTAGGACAATTCTCTCATGAGTGGCGCCGCCTGGTGAGCGACAATACGGACATTTTTTATCGGGCATTTTTATTGAAAATATATTAAAATATATGATCAATTTTCTCTCAATGTGTCTGCATTAACTTTGTTTATAACTATTCCAATTTTCAAATCGGTAGCTTAAGTAGTTCTCGAGATATTTAACGATGTGGCAGACGGACTGAGTCGCACCATAAGGGTTCCTTTTCTTACTATTTTGGTACGGGACCCCAATAAAAGTGCTCTCTCGGTTCTTCCTTGCCTGGTGTAGCTGTAGACGACGGGGTAAACAATAAGAGGGCGCAGGTGCAAGTGTTGCTCGCAAATAACAATCTCCTTTTATTTCTTCTAAATAACGCATCGTGTTGCTATCTCAGCCATTTATTTTCTAACTGAAAAAAGGGATTTGAAGAGTCGTCATTGAATTAGGCTTTTTATAGCTTTCTTATATTTGCTTTGAGGTTTATTGATAAAGAATTTGATATTTTGAATATTTTCAAAAATTAGCGTTCTGAAGGTTTAAACAAACTGTCGCGTTTACTTTTCTGTCCGACGTACTATTTTCAAAATATACGCTAAAAATTTAAAATGGAAAATTTCGCAGTTACTTGGCTCTCAAAAGATAAGCTCAGCTCCTGAGATTGTGCAAACTCCGTATATTGTACACGCATTTAGAGCTGGATAGCAATTAATTCTGAAAATTATGTAATTTTCTTGGCCTATATATAGATCATATAATAATACTATGAGCGGAAACCGAAGATAACTTATCGCGGCGAAGATTTCTTACATCAATAATTCCATATAATTTTAACGACGACATCTTTCATTTACCTACGTCTTACTTAAAAATTACACCAATGTTCATACTTCTACTAAAGACATACCTTTACAATATCTAAGTAATAGCACAGTGGTAATAGTTAGTAATCATAAAAATAAACTTTTTGCACACCTCTGAAATCAAGCTGTCAGAAAGAATGTGTAATCTTACTCATTATGGAAGTTATACAGCAATCGACAAGTGTATGATGGTAGGAGTTATCCACCTGACAGCAAGCGTTTTTGAACCCCAAACTCACCAAAGACGACGTCAGTGAGTAATTATAGTTCCAATTTAGTACTCTGAAGGACGCGGGTTCAAACCTCGACTAGTACCGTCATTCGGTGAAAGGAAGGGTGAGCCGTGGCATATGGAGGAAAAACGCTAGGATAAAGATGGATGACTCACTCTAGAAGGCCCGCCTGGCTGGGTCAACTGCTAGGTTGGAAACCACTGCTTCATCGTCATATCAGCCATAAGACGTCCAATGCTGAATAAAGACCTCCCCTTTGGACCTCCATATGTACCGGTTAGAAGCGACCTGCATCCAGCGTCTCCCGGCGATCTTCATAAGGTCATCCGTCCATCTTGTGGGTGGACGTCCTACGCTGGGTTTGCCAAACCGTGGTGTCCACTCCAGCACTTTTCGACCATGCAATGTGGCCTGCCCATTACCACTTCAGCTTGCTAATTCGGAGGGCTATGTCGGTGACTTTAGTTCGTTTACGGATCTCTCTTTTCTGATTAGATCACGTAGAGAAACTCCGAGCATAGCCCTCTCCATAGCTCGCTGAGCGACTTTGAGTTTTGAGATGAGGCCACGTTTCGGCGCCGTAAGTCATCACTGGTAACACACATTGGTTGAAGAATTTCGTCTTGAGGCACTGAGGTATGTCGGACGAAAATACATAACATAGTTTCCCGAACTCTTTTTTTGAACAACTGTATGTTCACAAAACATTGTTATAGAGGTTAAATTCGGGGGGGTAGAAAATAAAGATACTGCGTTTATCAGGTTGTCACATCGAAACGCCCGGCCATCATATCTACTGGTAATATTGGTAATCATAGACATCGAACAAAAATCCGTTAGTAATAAAATGCTGCGATGACAGCTTGAGGACATTGTCTCCGAGAGGCTGTTCTGTGAGGCGCTGGTTGACATTGTCTCTATGATGCCGCTGTTCTGGGTGGTGCTAGCTCTGATTCTGGCTGCAAGGGAGATGGAGGCAGCATCAGAAGAGTCTTTAACCATGAGCCATGTTAACGCGCATTTTGGGAAAACCTTGGAGATGTGTCGGGAGGAAGTAAGCGGTTTTGATTTTTTAGTTGTTTTTAAAAATGTTCCAAATATTTTGTAATTTTTTAAGCTGCCTGTTTATCTAATAACATGTATAAAATGAGTCACATCATCGATACTAATATTATAAACGCGAAAGTTTGTAAGGATGTTTGTTACTGTTTCACGTAAAAAGTACTGAATGGATATTAATGAAACTTTATAATAATGTAGCTTACACATCGGAATAACACATAAGCTAGAAGTTATAAAGATATTTCGCAGACGAAGTTGCGAGCACCAGCTAGTAGAAGATATTTCCAACATTGGTAGAATTAGTGATACGATCACACAAAGAGGCAAATAGATGCCAAAAAAAGAAAAAATTGTCTACCTTTTCCTTATCAGGAAATTTATATTTGATAGCCTATTATTTATTCCTAAACACGGACCAAATCGACTTGCAAGCTTTACTCACTATAATGGGACGGAACGGGGCGGGACGGGACGGTCTGTCCATTTCTAAAGAAATAATCACGTGATAGCTCCGGGTGCGTAACCAAGATGCCAATCGCTCACGCTCAGTCGCTAACGAAACGCAACTGTCATTGTCACACTAATAAGGAAGAGTGATAGAGAGAGGTAGCTACGATACGTTATCAAGCGCGAGGGATTGGCATCTTGGCTAAGCACGCAGAGCCCTCCGAGTTCACGTGACGTTTTCTATAAAAACTGATAGATGTGCCTGGACCGGTCACTACCCCGCCCGTTCTAGTGAATCATTCTTAACTGTTAGGTAAGTACTTATTATTATAAACTTCCAAAAGGTCTATCGCGATATCAATAATTAACATTAATATACCGACATTTGGACAAAGTTTCATATGCGGTCGCGGCTTCATTGATGAATCAGCGAAGTATGTAAACTAAATTCGCAATAGACCTATTAGAAGTATATAACAAATAACAATGTGTACAATATGACTGTTACATGCTCTTTCGTCTGTTTCCCAGGCCAACCTACCCCCGGAGGTGATGCAAGAGTGGCACCACATCTGGGACGACAATTTCGAGATCACGCGTCGCGAGATCGGCTGCGTCATAATCTGCATGGCGCAGAAGTTCACCCTGCTGCAGGACAACAACCGAATGCACCATGACAGCATGCACGATTACTTCAAGACCTTTGAAAACGGTACGGAATAAACCTACAAAGAAAATAAAAGAACCGTGTAGGGCTTGTAGGCGCTTTACGAAAACGACTGCCATTCTGACTTTCCAACTCACAGGGTACACTAGGCCTTATTTTAATTAGTGCGGTTTCCTCAAGTTTTCTTTCACCGAAAAGCGATGGGTAATTCGTACTAATGATATTTCGTACCTACACCAGTGCCGAAAAAGTCAATGGTACGAGCAAGATTTGAACCTGCGGCTTTCGGATTGAAAGTCGCCACCAACGCTTCATCCATATCATAGTTATCATCAATTTCTTCTTCTTCTTACTAGTGTTTTTCCTGGCTTATACCCTATGGCAAATTATCCCAAGATTTGATGATTTTACGAAACCGATTGCCATCTGACCTTCCAACTCTGAGGACACACTAGGCCTTATTGGGATTAGCCCGCTTTCCTCGCGATGTTTTCCTTCACCGAAAAGCGATTGGTTAGTATCGTATGATATTTCGTACATACGTTCCGAAAAACTCTGTAAAAGCCGGCAAAAAAACTGGTACAAGTCGCACTACTCACCGCTGGGGCACCAACACTTCTCTCATAACAAGATATCATAGTCAATTAATCAGTCAAACATATTTACTACTCTATGCGCCACTGGCACCACAAACTAAGCTTTTTTTGTATGGAATTTGACAGCTTGATACTTGTGTAAGTTGGCTTTAATACATTTTGGCAACTTTTGTTCGACGTTTGGCAACCTGCTAAGAATTAGGTCTGATTGTGGCAAAATTTCGTAGGTGAGAGCGTCTCTGCAACTGTAGTAGAACTGTTCCACGGCTGCGAGAAGCAGTACGAAGATATCGATGACGACTGCAGCCGCGTCACCAAGAGCATGGCCTGCTTCAAGGTTGCAGCCAAGCAGGCCGGCATAGCGCCTGAAGTCTCCATGATCGAGGCGGTCCTGGAGAAGTACTGATACCAAACATGACCAGCAGGGTTAGCATGGTTGCCATATTATCGCTTATCACGCTATGCGTCACTTTCGCACATACATACTTGTTAGAACGTGACAGCAATGTCGGTAAACGATAAAAACCCGACCATCATAGACTAGCAGGAATAGATAAAATAAACGACTACTAGCGAAATGTTGAGACTTTTAATTTTGTATTAAGCAGAGTCGTCTGCGAACGAAATTTTAAATTTTATAATTGAAAAAAAATGGGAAAATTCCCCGTGTCGAGCGACCTCTATCAACACCAGTCAGATTCATCTGCTGTTGATAGCTCAAATCTATCGACCCCGGCCAATGTTTTCACTATTTCTTTTTTACTACTCGGGAATTTTTTCATTTTTATTTCAATTTTGAAATGTTTTCAAGACTATTTGAGGATTTGTATTCAATAAAAAGCTGCTCGAGTTGGATTTCACTTTCTTTATTGTTTTGTTATTACGGCGCCAAAACGCGGAGTCTGAAAAGCTATGATGTGGTAAAAATTGATGCTTTTGAGAAGCGGTGTTGGCAAAGACTGCTGCGTATACCCTGGACAGCCAGAAGAACATCTACATCTTCGAAGAGCGTAACATCAACACGGCTCTTTACGCTACCTCATGAGATTATTTCGGACACCATATGAGATCATCAAAGTATGATATGTAGGCTTGGGACTTTTGGGAAGATCAGATTTCATCAGATCAGAATCTTGAAATTAGTTGTCAAAGCGGACCCGAATCTCCTGATCCTGAGCCCTGCATAAGCCGGGAAAACGCTAGAAAGAAGAAGCAATTAAATAAGTGCTGACAGTGAAAATGTTAATGTTTTAAATGAAAATTAGGAAAACTTAAGATATCACATTAGAACGGGCGTCCACAGGCCGGGCCGATCTGTCAGTTTCTTTTTGATTGTCAACTAAAATAGGGGTGACAGCTGGTAACTACAGTTACCATAATCATGTCAGTGGATAGATAACAATCCTGACCTCCGAGAGCTCCGAGCGCGAGCTGTCACGTGACTCTTACTATAGAAATTGACAGATTGTCCCGCACCGGTCCGTCCCGTTGTATTGTGAGTCATCTCTAACTCGTTTTTTTCAACATGAAAATCTATTTATTTTAATTTCAATAACAAAAAAACCTAAATATTCCCCCCACGGCATGGAAATTGCAATACTTATGCGTTGGGCGAGGAAGCTGCCAGCTCTTTGGTCGCCGGTAGCGTCCACAAGCCTCTTTGAGATATCCTAGGCCCACTTGCACCATCCAGGGTTAGCCGCTTACCCGGAGTTAAGCTGTCAAATTCCATGCAAAAAACGCTTAACTCCGGCTTATGTGGCAAGGGTGGTGCAAGTGGGCATTAGTGTTATTTACGTTCATCATGGGTACGTTATTTATAACGGATTATAACTAATTGCAAAATTACATAGCTTCTCTTTCGATGTAGAGGTGAGTTGAGATAAAATGGATGCGGTATCTTAAGAGCCCTTTTATTGCGTAATGGTGTTATTCATAAACTAACATCAAATACAGATTAGATAAATGATTGTTTGTCCTAATCTGTCAGTTTGACATTTGTCTTTGTTAGAAAAGGGAAAATATAATTTACAGTACATATGGTGCAGTACCGCACTAGTGCAATAACGAGCACTTTAAAGCAGCACTTTTCAGCTTTAATGAGCACTTTGCCTATGTCAAAAATTCTAAGGGCCACATGTACTGTAAAACATCGTACGATACATGTGCGAATAGGTAATTCGCAACTCGTATCGATTAAAAACACTCTATCGCCACTCATTGCGAATTTTCTCCTATTCGCACTTGTATCGTAATGTACTTATTAACTAAAAGGTCTGTTAGCTTTTTATTGAATAAGGTGGTAAGAGTTTGTCGGATAACTTTTATTAAACTTTCGTTGACAATACGAATCAATAGTAGAGTATATTTGTGGTATCTTTTATTGGATAAAGTTTTGAGAGTTTTCTTCTAGGACAAAGTAGCGAGCAAAGGCTTATATGAAAATGATAAACAGTAATCTTTGAGTAGAAGGAAAATGAGAGGAAAAATAAGATGTTGATAAACGAATCGCGATTAGGATCGTCAAATTGGAGTGGCAGTAGGCTGGACAAGTGGACATATTGCCCGGAGAACTGATGCACCAGCCAGCGAGTTTTTAGGTGGCGACCGCGCACCGGGTGAGGCGTGGGGCACACCCAGGATGGACGGATAACCTGGTAGAGGTCGCAGGAATCTATTGGATGCTGGTAGCGTACGATCGATCGATGTGGCATTCTCACGGGAGGTCTATGATCAGCAAAACGTCCTTTGGATGAAAATGATGATGATTGTAGAAGAACGGCCTCCTAGCCTAGTTGGTAGTGTCCCTGCCTACGAAGCAGGAGGTCCCGGGTTCGAATCCTGGTCAGGGCATTTATTTGTGTGTTTATCACGAATATTTGTTCCTGAGTTATGAATGTTTTCTATGTATTTAAGTATTTATATGTATCTGTCTATTATATATATCGTCGCCTAGTACCCACAACACAAGCCTTATTGAGTTTACCGTGGGACTAGGTTGATATGTGTAAGATTGTCCCATAATATTTATTTATTATTTATCTTAAAATCTAACGCAAACCCACTGAAATTAATATTAAAAAAAACGTTTTTATAACTCACGTATTCTTATCACAATAGGCGTGAAATATTTCGACCGCATCCGGCAGTCATCGTCGGACAGCCATCACCTATTGTGGTAACAATAAGCGAGTTTTTATATTGAATTAAGTTAATACTGACTAGTCTTTTAGTAAAATAAAACGTTAGTAAACAGAATCCAACGGTTGAAACCAACATTCAAGCCGTGCTTGTTTGCACGCCCACCATAAATTACTTGCATCCTCACAAGCACCATATTAAACCGTTGACAGTACGCCAAAACCATGTCAACAGACATCTATTATGTATTTACAGTGTAGTGACAGAGAGCTGGATTCGGAAAATGTCCAGTGTAAAGCGGAGGGGAAATCATTTAATTTTTAATTTAATTTTATATAATATTCTCTTAAAATAAAAAAACAATAACAAAGTTGGTCTACAATACCCAGAGGGGCTTATAAAGCTAGCTATTATTGTTTATTTAATCTTATTTTTAGTTCTTATTTTCTTCTTATTTAACTTTTATGTATATTTAATAGTCAGATGTGGATTTGCTAGAAAAAATATTAATATTTTCTAACTTACTGCGTTTTGTTTATGCTATCTTCTATCATAAAGTTTTGATTGTCAGTGTACTATGTTTATCAGTTATTCGGACGTCGTATCAGATCGGATCAAGTTTAGAGTAGTGATTTAACAATGAAGTTGTAAAAACAGTAAAAACATTAACACTTTGTTGCTTGACTTACAAAGATGAATAGAGTGACATCTCTCTCATCCTGGCGATATAGGTATACCACCTAGGAAGAGAGAGGTGTCCTCCGCCATGTGGGATATAATTCCCACTTGGTGGATTCTGTGACCTTCCTCCTCCTTTGTTCTGTAATTGCTATGACTTGTTGCAATACATATTTCCACTAAATTAGAACGAATCCTACTTATTCATAAACATATGTATATATTTAGGTATATAGGCTTGTTAAAAGTAGCTCAAACAGACTCAAACAACCACAGACTTTATAGAAATTTACAATCTCCTTCATGCGTTTCGGCCGCCATTGACTGTTGAACAAGAAAAGGCTTAGTATTTGTAGTTCTCCATAGACCTAACTCACTTAAAATATATATAATATTGGATTAAAAGTTTTTGTTAGTAGCACTTAATAGTTTGGTGAAATAAACAGTTTAAAAAAAATAAAAATATTTTTATATGTCATATTTGACTTTTACTTCTCGACCGCGTTAGCGTATCGAGAGGTCAAAATATCAAACATTATGATTTATATAAACAACATTCGTTATATAAACGTCAAACATAATTTAAGCTCTTGATACGCTAACACGATCGAGAAGTTAATGTCAAATACAAAGAGTAACAATTTATACTAGGCCTTCAGCATCGTAGTCGAAAAAAGGTTTACTTTATCCGGAGCTAGCTCTCAGACCACAAGCCAAGTCAAGACCGCATTATGCATAATGATAGAGAATTAACGACCCAAAAAAATCCATCCATGATATATTGATGTGACGACGGCTGTCCGCCATTGTTGGCAAAATGGCGTTGTACTTACTGGTCGCAGTGCTGATGGTGGCGAAGATGGTGGATGGGACGGCGGAGGTCATGAGCCATGTCACTGCGCATTTTGGGAAGGCGCTGGAGCAGTGTCGGGAAGAGGTAAGTTAAAATATAGATTTGTTAGGAGAGAATCCATTATGGATGCTTCCGCACCCCAGGGACAGAAGCTATGTCAGACTCCCACCGACTAAAAACCCCTGTTGGTATTCTTCGATACAATCAGGGCCAAGGGATCTCCAGTATACAGTACTATATATAAATTATATATTGAAAATAGATGTATATACTCAATCTCAATCTATTTCAATTTTAATATAAATAGTAAATTGAATTAAGTAAATAATTTGATTTGTTTCAACAAAAATGTTGTATTGATGACAGCGCCATCTCTCTCGCCATACCGGAACCCCTAAGTTTAAATGGAAGTACAAAGCAATTATGCTTACATGTATTCAGAGATCGGCCACAGGCGTCCTGGCTGTTACAAAGATTGTATATAGTCGAGAAATTTGCCAGCTTTCATTGAGACCGAGTGGCTTAATGTTTATGGCGGCAGCCGCGTAAGCTGAAGACCCGGTTTCCATCCCCAGCTTGGCCTACGATGGACTCTGTCTTTGGTCTTTCTTTAGTATATGACATCTATTTTCAATTTATAATGTATCCTTTCTCCCCAGTCCCAGCTGACCCCCGAAATCCTGGACGAGTTCCACAATTTCTGGCGCGAGGATTTCGAAGTTGTGCACCGTGAGCTGGGCTGTGCCATCATATGCATGTCCAACAAGTTTGAGCTTCTGCAGGACGATGCACGCATACATCATGAGAATATGCATGACTACATCAAGAGCTTCCCTCAAGGTATATTCTGACACTAGACGTAAGTCTGAGTTGCACAGGTTAACAGAACGCACCTGATGAGCTTCAAATAAGAAAGGATTGCAAATACTTAGGATTTTTTGGACTGTGGCCGCCGTGGTCTGGTGGCATAGTAGTAAAGGCGTCTGCCGCGAAAGCAGGAGATCGTTGGTTCGAGCCTTGGGCACTGGGGGCCTTAGTGTCTTTTTCCGTAGTATATGACATTTCTTTTAATTTATAGTAAATTCTATGATTTTATTTTAGTTTTAAGCGGAAACAAACGTCCTCAAAGGAACTTCAGACTCCTATTGCTGATTAAAAAGTACTATCTTACGGCAGATTTTGCGCCCCCCTAAGGATATGATGATGACATTTTTGGCCACAGGGTGTGTCTTGGACTCTTGGTAGCTCTGTTGGCAGAGCGTTGGGCGTGTACCGCAGAAACGCATGTTCGAGTCATGCCCGAGGGCATGAGTTTTTCCACTCTCCTTTCTTTGTTAGAAATTCTATAGGGTTATTTTGTAGGGTTGAAACGAGAAAAAATCACCCCCCACTTTATGTGTATGGGAGATACCCTAAAAATAAAAATAAATCAACTTTATATTTTACCACATTGTCGGCTTGATTTGACATATAATATCCATACCAAATTACAGTTTTCTTGTACTAACGGTCACTGAGTTAAGCTGCAGACGGACGGACGGACATAGCGAAACTATAAGGGTTCCTAGTTGACTACGGAATCCTAAACACACGGTGTATAGTTCTGCATACAAAAACGCTGCTTATTCTCACAACCGCGTTCTAGTTTCCAAACTTCCCCGACTATATATACATTTTATTGACACTCTCAACATGAGCTGTAAACAAAAGTGGCAAGTGGCATGGAGTGCAGCAATTTCTACGCCTTTAAAAATAACCAGTTTCTTGACCCGGGGCATATTCATTTCATAGTACCAAAATATGATATTTACATGATACAATCTTTTTATCAGGCAGTCTTTACACTCAGCGATCCTGCATGCCTACCACGAACATCGAAAATTGGTATTGACGGGAAAACCTCTTTGTCACTCCAATATGCAAGTGTGACAGAGATGGAGATACCAATCCGCAATCGTTCGATTTTCGTGGTAGGCGTGCTGGTCGTCAAATGGTCTCGCCGGGGATAAGCTCTTTTGGGTCAGCATTTTGCTTAGGCAAGTCCATTTGATGGTACGAGTAAATATTGTAATGTAATTGTCTTTTTTTGTTTCTGTGATTTTGTCAATTTAATTTACCACGAATAAATGATACCGGGTTCGACTCCTGGTCAGGGCATTTATTTGTTGTATTTATCACAAATATTTGTTTCTGAGTTATGGATGTCTTCTATGTATTTAAGAATTTATCCGTCTCCTAGTATCCAAATCACAAGCCTTTTGAGCTTACCGTAGGACTAGCACGATTTGCGTAAGATTGTCCCACAATATTTATTTATTTTATTATTTTAAATTATTTGTATTTGTATTTGACTAGATACATTTATATTCGAAGGACGTAGCTTCAAACCCTGTCATTTGGTATTTCTATCAGTCACTTTTCGATGAAGAAAATATTTATTTATTTATTTAACCTTTATTGCACAAAAGAAACCTTAACGTACAAAAGGCGGACTTAATGCCAGAAGGCATTCATATAATTTAAACTTTCGTGAGTCTTACTGATATTAAATTGCAACGGTTAACACTCACGTATTTTTATCACAATAAGCGTGACATGTTTCGACTGCATCGGGCAGTCATCGTCGGACAGACAGAGTGGTGTTGTCACCTTCGCGGCTCATGCATGACTGCCCGAGACCGGCGCCGTCGTTGCGAGAGTCTGAATTTTGTCGGATCGTCTGACAGCATACGCTTTCGCAAAATACAGTGTCTTCCCCTAAATAAAGTTGCCAAACGGATCAAAAGTTCGAGCAAAAAAACAAACAACTGAAAAAGGTGACCCGTGACAAAAGCCAAGAGAACTCTAGAAAAACGATGGTGACAATGAGACATATGCGCTTATTTAAGTTAAAGGTACTTTGATGTTTGTTGATAAGGTTAATTTCTAGACGAATATTCATCACATTAGCGCTTGGTAACAAGACAAAGTGGCACCATTTACTAAAAACAATCTCATAAAGTATGACGCCCATATTTACTCTCTTATGAATACATTGCGAGCAAGACGTATATAAACACATTGATATCATATTTTAAAATCTTAATGTGCCCCCGGGTTTGAAAATGCATCGCGTGTTCACGTTTGCCGACTGCGTACGAGAAGTGGAGTTATGTGTTACGTTATTATCCGGAGCTGTGCAAACAACTGAATTTATAGGCCGAAGTTTGCGTTACAGTTTCATAACCATGTGAGGAAGCTATTTCGGAAAACGTGATACTTGTAAACAAGTCTATAATTTCGCAAAATTATGGATAGCAAAAGTTGTGCGATAAAACAAGCGGTATTATTTAAACCAGATATAGACAGATTTTTCTATCCATGCCATGTATTGGTATGTCTTACACTTCTCATTAAAGGTTGTTGAAATTTTGGCAAAGAATCATATTGTGAGACACATGTTAAGGGAATTATCACATCTTAATTAGGTGTACGTATTGGGTTAATTTCGAAAGTAAAATATATTTTAAAATCACAGGAAGATCAGCCATAATTCGATATTGTTAAGAGTTTGATCCCAAAATTAACGTTTTTCGACTTGAACGACCAAAGTGAAATTGTTGGGGAACAATCAAATTTTATTTAGAGCAAGTATGTCCCGAAGTCTCAAATAATAAAACAAATAAATTATTTATCATATAGATACATAGGTAGCTATTGAATTTAAGCTATATTAAACCAACCCAAGTCGTCAATACTTTTGACTACATTTCTATCCTCTTTAGGGGTTGAACATCCCCAAAGGTCTACCTTAATCGGTTTAGGCTATTTGTTGTTGATATCTTAGATGTTATCATATTTGGTAACATTGATTTAAAACCGGTGATGACATAACATAATTTGATATTTGAATTTTGATTCCAGGTGAAGTCCTCTCCGCCACGATGGTAAATCTGTTGCACAACTGCGAGAAGCAGTACGACGACATTACCGACGACTGCAACCGCGTTGTTAAGGTCTCAGCATGCTTCAAGGTCGAGGCCAAGAAGGCAGGCATAGCTCCCGAGGTCGCTATGATCGAGGCAGTTTTGGAGAAGTACTAAGACCCAACGGCATAACAATAAATTCAAAATGATACTGGTAGGAGAGGTGAGGGGGGTTTTAGTTAAACGATACTGTGATGATAATTGTAAGTACTAGTGTGTAGTTGGTTTTGTAACAAAAATGAAATGATTACGGTGTCTAGAGTACAATAAATTACAAAGTTACTTCCGGTAAATGAAAAAATCTTGTCGTAATTGACTGTTATTAGACTGGAGTCCGGAATCGTCTACTAAATTTACAACGAAACTAAGCATGGTATTAATTACCTAATGTTACACAGTTATTAAATGCTGTAGATACTTATTTAAACATCGAAATGTGGTTAATAAATGTAAATACTTCTGCCAGTATTATTTTTAATTATTGTTTACAATCAGCTGAAAATATATCAAACGATGTTAAAGTGATTTCTAATAGATAGTTTTGAATAAATCCAATTCATCAACTATTTAAACTAGTTTAGTATTTTTGTGGTTAAATAAATAGTTGTTTGAGAGGAAATTTGTTTTGATGTCATTAATATTAGTTTTTAAGTACAGATCATAATTGTCACGACCATTAGGTACATGTCAATTTAATAGCTAAAATAGTGCTTTATACAATTAGGTACAAAATTAATACCTTGATTGTTGTTTTGAACATGACTTCTGCTCCACCAGTTTTGTTTTGACGGTTAATCTGCAACTTTGTTACAAATGAAAACAATGTCAAACGTGATTGAAACTCATCCTTGACAGCTCACGTGGAAATTGACTATCATTTGCATACCTCACAATTACAACGCCGACAATTAAAAATCATATCACCCATATAAATGGACGAACCTGAGTCTAACAACCACATTCGAGAAACCAGAAGCGGTATTTAGTATTTTACTACAAGTTATAAAATATACCAATAATTTTCGTGATGGCGAGAATATCTATCCTGATCTCTCTTTTATTAGCTATGGCAGTGAAAGAGATAGCACCGTCGTCAGACACGATGAAGACTATAACATCGGGTTTTCTTAAAGTGCTTGAGGAATGCAAGAAGGAGGTGAGCTAGTGTATTGGTTGGTAAAAGCGAGTAAATTCCAAATAACTTAGGTTAATCTAGTTTTCAGTAAAGTAAATGGGGCTTAGAAAAGACAGCTTGACTTCTTAAAAACTGCACAAAAAATAAGAATGATTCCTCTATTTGAGTTGATTGAACATATTTTCTACTGAACTTGCATTAAATTGACCTCATTAGAAATAAATCGCATTAAAGATCAATCTTAAGTTCCACTTCACGGCGTGTTAATGTTGTATTAGTTTTTTTTCTATTTCTAAGAATGTTCCCCACTGATCATAACTTTGCTTTTTTATAATTTTTTTAAAGATTACTGACGTGTTTTGTCGTTAGTAATATTACTTCAGAATCCTCTGATATTGAGGCACTAAACCGACGGCAAGCTTTGCAACGATTATAAAAACTTCTTTAGCATGTTTCTGCACAATGTTTTCACGCACTCTAGCTTAATCTCCAAAGCCACGTGATAAGCGACATGTACCACTACTGGAAGGAAGACTACTCGCTTCTGAACAGGGATACCGGTTGTGCCATCATCTGCATGAGCAAGAAGCTGAACCTCATCGATTCGAGTGGGAAACTCCACCATGGGAACACTGCGGAGTTTGCAACAAGACATGGTGCAGGTAGGGATGTTTAAAATCCATTCTATTAATCAATCGATTGATCGATGAATGAATAAAGTAAGCTTAAGTTAAAAGTCAATTTAAAAAAAATAACAGTTGAAAACGAATTAATCAAAGTATTGAAAAAAAGAGATAAACAGAGTCAGTTAATTAATCATTGAATCGAATACTTAGGTTAGGACCACTTATTATCCACAACCGCTACTGGAGGAACTTCTCGCCTCCGAGGATCTCTACAACGATCTCCCTTGGTGGTTCTAATGGTCTCCATTTCGGTATCTCTTTCTCTCTATATTTCTGCCCACTATCAATATAGCGAGGATGATAAGATCGTCGATCTCTTGTTGAGAGGATTCCCAAACTGCATTACTTTGGCTGGTTTTCATAACCTTCATATTTCCACAGCTAGCGAAGTAGCTTCAAAGCTTGTGGAGATCCTCCACGCCTGCGAGAAGACCCACGAAGGGTTGGAAGACGAATGTATGAGGGCGCTAGAGATCGCCAAATGTTTCCGGACTGACATACACCAGCTCAACTGGACGCCGAAAATGGATGTTATTGTCACTGAAGTGCTGACTGAAATGTAAATGTACCTAGGTTTTTTTTTGTAAAAATTATTGAAGAAAAATATGAATTAATATTAAGAAACATTTGTGTTCGTGATTTTGTTTTCAGTGATGTAGATATGAGTTTCTGTGATAACATAAAATTAAACATAATTTACAAAAAGTAATTGCTTTTGAAGAATAGTCTAATTCCAAGTCTCGTCTTCAACAATTTTTTGCATCATTCCATTACCTAACATAACGTTCTTTTTTAGATATTTTATTGACTTATACCTTTTAAATATAATTTGAGTTTTAGATGATACTTTTGCTTTCGTTTTTAGTTAATTGATTCATCAAAATGGTGTATATTAAAAAAGATCTTTAACATTGACTGGTCAAAAATTAATCCTACCCCTTTTGGTCAAATTCAACCTTTAGCTTTATACTCTTATACTTTATCTATACTTAATTTATACTGGTAGTATGTCAGTCTCCAAACACACTTTTGCTTTCGTTTTTAGTTAATTGATTCATCAAAATGGTGTATATTAAAAAAGATCTTTAACATTGACTGGTCAAAAATTAATCCTTCCCCTTTTGGTCAAATTCAACCTTTAGCTTTATACTCTTATACTTTATCTATACTTAATTTATACTGGTAGTATGTCAGTCTCCAAACACTGATCAGATGAAAGGTACTAACGTATATACACTACCTTGGTATACAGGATTTTCATTAGGTATACCTTCTTTGTTCTCCGCTAATTCTACCCTGTCCCCAAGTAACCGGTTGTTTCAAGTCCTAACTAATGTCCCCATATCCCAGACAGTACAATCGCGAGCCGATAAGGACAACACAATAGATCTATTTAGTTCTTAATCGAAGCGATACATTGATAGCCAATAGTGTAAATTAGTCTTAGAACAACAGTTAATTTACCAAGCTAGATTCAACCTTAACACCAAGTTACAAAGTCTTTATTTATTTGGCAAGACTGTGTGAGTTGCGAGAAGGTATACTAAAGGATATGCAAGTAAACAGTCTGTGTGGACAAATTAGAACTCTATGCCGTTTACCTACGATTTATTTCCCTTTACAAATGTTCGCAGAGAATAAAGAGTTATTGCTAAAACAACTTTATACCGTAGGCTATTGTGGGTTAAGGTTTAATTTAGCTAGACAAGATGATGTATACTGATTCAGAAGGTAAATTGCAGGTTGTAATAGGGTATGCTAAGTAAGTGTGGTCTTAAATCGTGGATATAAACCTGTCGAGCGACAATGCCGTGATGACTAGTTTGGGGAACTGATTGAGACTGTTAATGGGTAAGTGAATTGTGAACGAGAATCCAGTGGATACAGAATAGGATCAGATATGAGTTAGGTGAAGAAATGTTTAGTCAATTACCTCTTTTTTTTATTTCATTTGTTTATAATCTGTTGTGTAATATTAATGTCTTAACATGTCTTAAGGATGGCTCACGCTAGGACGAGACGGGACGGGACGATCTGTCAATTTCTATAGAAAGAACCATGTGATAGCTCGGAGCCCTCGGATGTCACGTGACGTTTTTAATAGAAACTGACAGATCGTCTCGTCCCGTCCGTTCTAGTGTGAGTCATCCGACCACCGAACTAGACTGGGCTGGCAACGAAAATGTTTGTCGTCACAATGTCTCAATGTATCGACTTTACCCAGTGGCGCTTTCTGTAGACACCGCCTCCGTTCCGTCCCGTTCCAATATAAGTAATCCTTAAAGGAGCGATCTAAACATTTACATAAAATTGGGTCCACATTATATCAGATCTGTCGCGTAACACTGACCTGACGCGTATGATAGTTAGTTTTTTTTTTAATACTACGACGGTGACAAACAAGCATACGGCCCGCCTGATGGTAAGCGGTCACCGTAGCCTATGGACGCCTGCAACTCCAGGGGTGTTACATGCGCGTTGCCGACCCTTTAAAAAAAAGGAGGATTCGCTGTGTTGACAGCTAAACGGGTCAAGGGCTTTGCTCCGTGGGTCCCCAGCTGTCAACACAGCGAATCCTCTTGGAGCTCTGGCGACGTTACTCACCAACAGAAACACAACACTATGAGTAGGGTCTAGTGTTATTAAACTGCGGTTTTCTGTAAGGTGGAGTTACTCCCCCAGATGGGCTCTGCTCCAGATTTAAGCGAGACGACATTCGTTGCCGCTGCTGTGCCCTACCACACTAAACGATATGAATCCGCTGTGCCCATACTTCTCATACATCGCGTATGATATTTAGTGTGAACGCAAAAAGATCGCGATAATTTGCGTCCTACTAAAGTACATGCGACGGTGCTACGAGAGGTATATACGGCCACATGATAAACGTGTGGATCGAGCTTTAGATTTTACTGAAACTCACAGATTCAAAATCACACACAGGGGCACCAGACAATGAGAAATGGCAGAGCTGAGTCTCCACGTACCAGGGGAGGCATACTTGCTCTATATGCAAATTCGCACATTCGTGTTATTGTTTTGACACAGGTGCAGTGTTTGTGTATTTTTGTCAGAATCGCTTTTTCGATTGGATGGGGTGCTTTAAATTTAAATTTTCGGCTTTTATTTCAGACACATGCAAGATACGATCTACCAAATATGTTTTTTTTATGTGCATGTATTTCTTGACGTACTTTTTATAGTTGACAAGAAGAGAACTTTACACTTTTTACGTAAGAATCTCGTTTGAAACTTAGACATATAAGAATACCATATACCTACTTAATAAACTTTGTCACTCATTAGTTAATCGAACGAGCGGGCGAAGCGAGTTCTCACAATCTATTTTGACAATCCGTGTGTATGTATGTGTGTATGTATATGTGTATGTATGATTGTTCTACGACAACACTAGTATCGTTAATAGGATCATCTTGAAATTTAGCAGGTCGTTAGATGAGATATATATATATAAAGTGTGTAAATCGAATACGGGCGAACCTCTTAACGGTGGTTATTATTTATTTATTTAAATAATAACGGTGGTTAGTATAGGATATAAGAAATGTAATTAGGTAACTTTTAAATGGAATTGCAATTAAAAATTTTCCATACACAATAATTCGGCTCGCAAAGTAATGCAAACACACTCGTGTTAAACATTCCTTGACAACTGTCGGCGTCAAATTGTATGTAGTACATTGCTCCTGAAAATTTTACTAAAAAAATAACTATGGGGTCAAAATTAAGTGTAACTTCAAAACATGTCTTAATTATTGATAACACTAATGAATTCTATGTTTGGTTAAATTTATCGCCCATATGTTAGACTTACACACTAATATATATTTTAAAGGGTTCTCGTTATATAGGGGTATTTAAACCTGTTTTTATACTTACGACGCCGCGGCGGAAAATCATGTAGCCCGCCTGATTGTAACTGGTCACCTTTTTTTTATGAACGCAACTCCAAAGCTTGCGATCCAAAGGAGGATTATCTAGAACCAAATTTAATATAAACAGAGGTGAGAGATTGTCGCAGGCATAAGACGATAACCTGTCGGAAATGTACTATCACGTTCAAATTTGCATGGGCACTTCTGAACGCGTGAGTACATAAGGCTTGCCTACGAAAAAACGTAGCCACTGCCTTGACATATTTGGTATTTTTTTATATCACGATGGTAGCAAACAAGCATACGGCCACCCTGATGGAAAGCGGTCACCGTAGCCTATGGACGCCTGCTACTCCAGGGCGGTCACATGCGTGTTGCCGACCCATTAAAATCTTGTACACACCTTTTTTGAAGAACCCCATACTATAATCTTTCGGACAAACCTCGGCAGGGAGCTCATTCCACAGACGCAGCGGCCGCGGGAGGAAATTCCTCTGAAACCGCACAGTGCGCGACCATTTTGGTGGCAAGGTGTGTGGATGAGCGCCCTGTCGATGGCGAGCGGTGCGATGGTGAAAAGTGGACGTTGGCATCATGTCAAACAACTCTTCAGAACACAACCCATTGTAAATATAGGCGACAGAACACATAAGGTAAAGTATTTTGCAAAAGAAAACCTTCGAGCAATATCTTTTCTTTTCAACCTTTATATTTCCACTGCCCTTCCGAACTGTCAACCCGTCTCATTAGAGCTGACATATTGTTCCAGTCCCCACTAACAAGATTGATGGAGAAACTTATTCGTTCAACACAGAAGTAAATAGCACTTTCGTGACCTCTTCGATTATTTCATGATAATGACGTTTTAATAGTAGCAAAACTATTACTTTTATTTAATATTACGTCAACGTTCAACGCAACGGAGGAACGAATAAAAACATCTACATAATATAAAAGTAATACTAAGTAAAACTAAACTATACTAAAAATTTTATTACTATTTATTGTATTGTATTACTACGAGTGACTACGATTTTTTAATTACTGATTGGAAGGCAGAAGCGGTACAAAGCGGAAGTATATTCCTCTTGCCACCGAACAGAGATTATTAAGTCAGGGTTGTACTGAGAAACCCCTCTTTTTTTATACTACGACGGTGACAAACAAGCATACGGCCCGCCTGATGGTAAGCGGTTACCGTAGCCAATGGATGCCCGCAACTCCAGGGGGTGTTACATGCGCGTTGCCGACCCTTTAAAAAAAGGACCCCAGCTTTCAACACAGTGAACTTGGAGCTCTGGCGACCTTACTCACCAACAGAAGCACACCACTTTAAGGTAGGGTCAAGTGTTATTAAACTGTGGTTTTCTGTAAGGTGGAGGACTTCCCCAGATGGGCTCAGCTCCAGATTTGATTGTGACGACATTCGTTGCGCTGTGCCCTACCACACTAAACGATATGCATCCGCTGAGCCCATACTAATATGTAATACGTGCCCATTGCCCATAATATAAAGTAAGGAAAGGATAAATTTGGATAAAAAGAAATAAGATATTTTATTATCAGGATCGAATCAGCTCATAAAATTGATGCAAATGAACCGAAGCGAGTCCAGGGGCAGTTGACGACCTAAACTGAGTCGCTTCCATACAACTGAGCCTATACCGAATCACGTTAAGACGTCATGGTAAGGCCGCAGATCTGGAAGCACCAGGTTTGCGGGTTTTTTGGCAGAATTTTCGATGGCTTTCACACAGGTTAAAATCGGCTGGGCGGAGGCTAGTCCTATACATGTGTATACCCTGCAACCTAAGCAACAAAACAAATTAGAATCCATTCGGAATGTGCTCCACGTATTCAGTTAAAAGTGACCCCGTCTGCTACACATACATCAGAAGGGTGTGGGCCCAATGGTCTGTGAGATGGGAAACGTGGGTTGAATATAACCATCGGATTTTAAAACTAATATGTTTAGAATCGTTTAAGTGAAAAAACGCATACGCGGGAAAAAAACTACGTATAAAAATTTAAGGAAGTAAGTAGGTAAATTCTGGGGGATGTATACCACTAAAAGAAAAGAGTTGCTTTGAAAGATGGAGAATATGGACGCACCAACTGTTAAGAAAGTCAATGACTGAAATTTTCGATATTCGAAAAAAAAATGCTTTGTATGAAACAGCTGATGGAAAATGCGCCTATCTCGATACAGTGTTTTTTTTATTTGAATTTCGAAGTTTTGCCACTTGCATCGTTGTCATTGACCTTATCAGCTGTTCAAGTATTGATCGGGATTTTTGTTACACCCTGTATAAAGTAGATATAAAGTCTTTAAGAGGGTGCAGAGCGTCCAGTAGCGTTATAATTGATTTGGTTTTATAGTACTTACTTTTGCTTTTATCTTCTAAACGGAAAAGTGCCCACTTTTGTTGTAGTGTATGCGTCTGAGCGAGTAGCATAAATAGCATATACCTAAACGCTGTCATGGTATTGACAAATAGAAAGGGGTATTACAAAACACAATGGACGCTCTGCGCCCTCTTAACAAAAAGCTCAGAACGCGAATGTTTCTTGCAAAAACCAGACTATAATTAACTTAAGTTCTTGTCATGACTTTGATTAATTGACTGTATTGGGTGATTAACGTTTATGTGCAGTTTGTTTTTTATTTACAGCTGCCACTAGTATTATCTCAAGATCATGTAGGAGTTTAAGAAATATGTTTTATATTGGAAATAAAAGGTATCCTTGGCCTTCGTGGTCTCTTAACAGGTTTGAACTACTATTACTAAAAGTTCCTTCTCATTTGATTTATATATATTATCTTAACAGAACATATTGATGTGAAACTTAAACGACGTTTCGCTGAGCATAATTTAAATATAGGTATCACGAATTGAAAAAAAAGGTAGGTAATACTGACAGTATTGCTTAGTATTAGTATTCACTAATAATTCACTTAAATAGGTAACAATATTCTCCGTACAAACCTCGTGACGTGTTTGCTCGCTTCTATAGCTATAAAACTTGCAAGGTGTTCGCCTCCGTAAAAACCTCGCGACGTGTTCGCTCGCTTCTATACAAAACTCGTGACGTGTTCGCCTCCATACAAAACTCGCAACGTGTTAGCCTCCATACAAAAATCGCGACGTGTTCGCCTCCGTACAAAACTCGCGACGTGTTCGCCTTCATACAAAACTCGCGACGTTTTCGCCTCCATACAAAAGTCGCGACGTGTTTGCTCGCCTCTATACAAAACTCGCACCGTGTTCGCCTCCGTACAAAACTCGCGACGTGTTCGCCTCCATACAAAACTCGCGACGTGTTCGCCACAATACAGTACTCGCTCGCAAATCGCAAGTGCGATAACGCACTTACGGTGCGTTACAATTTGTTTCACATATTACTATTAAAAATTACGTTTTAAAATTACCACAATTATTAAAATAAACACAATAAAAGCATTCGTATGAAATATGTATGGCTCCCATACATTAAGTTTTAATGAATTCCTCTGAGGAACTGCACTAATACATCAACCTGTCAACGGTTTGCAACGAATGCATTACCAAATTATATTTGCTGTTGAATTGGATAACTTTCTACAATGAAAGTACATTCTCGGGTGCAAAAATAAATTGGCAGTTAAACATCATTACTTAAATTTTCATATTGCAGAGGGTTAAACGAAAATATACCTTATTTAGATATGATAAGAGTGCGAATAGATGCAAGCATTAAAGTTCATGCTTGGGTCAAAACAAACTCAAAGAAATAAATACATTTTGGCGTTTGTTAACAATTTCTTCGTCTTAAGTCTTAGATATAAAGGTTATTTTTGAATGTTATTTAGTTTGGAAACGGGAAATATAATGTTGTTTGTAAATGCCGTTGGGACAGCGTCGATTTTTCATGAAAAACGGCATTAGAATACTAAGTGACGGTTGAAATAGCATTTAATGGAAGAACTTTAAGCATGACTCTGACAGCTGACATACAAAAACCGTTACGTACGGAAATCCAAAAATAATGTTATTAACGTCATGTCATGTTACTTGTATTTAGAGTCTAGAGGGTATATAATATGTAATAATTGTCTATTAAATATAAGGTGTACACTAAGATAAAATAAAATATTTTTCATATTTTCATATAATTTAAACTTTCGTGAGTCATACTGATATTAAATTGCAACGGTTAACACTCACGTATTTTTATCACAATAGGCGTGACATGTTTCGACTGCATCGGGCAGTCATCGTCGGACAGACAGAGTGGTGTTGTCACCTTCGCGGCTCGGGCATCAGTGATGGCAGTGAGGCATCAGTCAAAATATGACGCCTATTGTGATAAAAACACGTGAGTGTTAACCGTTGCAATTTAATAAAATATTTTCGTTAAATACCTACTGTGTCCCACGACTAAAGCCGGCCACATACATGTTCGGACATATCTGCGCCAATCTGCCAATCAATGTCAGGTACATTTGTCCAGAATTGTTGCAAGCTGACGGATTGCCCGAACGAACATGGCCGGCTTTGGAAGAATCTAATTCCTCACGTTGAACTCTGTTTTCTAGCGGCCTTAAGAAAAAAAAATATAAATACAAATAATTATTCGTGGTAAATATATATAAAATACAAATACAGACATACTTACCTATTACATTCATACGTTCTTACATTAACCATCCAGGAGTCAGTCAAAAGACTTCAAATTCAGTTTATCACAATCTACAGGCATAAAAACATTCAGGTATAAAGATTCGCAACAACACATTATGTCACTTCAACATACGCATGCAAATTTAACCACCAGTTATTGAGTCAGTCATGACAACAAATTACACGTTTCGGTTACACGAGTCTAGCACAAAATGGCCGATGACTATACAAAATACGTAGGGATGTGCAATAGAAGGTTTACGAGGTTACTTTGATTCAAGATTCACTGATTGTGACTAATCACTGACTGAAATCAAAGCACAGTCAACGTTACCCCAATGTTAATTCATCAGCGATATTTGAGCTATAAGAACTTAGTTCTTGAATACATCATCATTGGCTACAGCATCTGATGTTCTTAGTTGTTTGTTGCGGCGCTTGTGGGTGTACGAGGTCCTGCATTGCCGTTTATGGCTATAGAGTTGTAAAGCAGCGCGACATTTCTTGCCATAACGATTACACTCAAACCCGAATCCACAGGAGGTGGTAGAGCACAAAAAAGTTTAAGATTTTCCAGCCAGTCAACGTCACGCTTTGATGTTCCGAGTCTCCGTCCGTCCGTTCCAAGTCGAGTCCAGTTTGTGTTTTCAGTACAAGTTTAAGAGTTTTATGATATTCGCCAAAATCAACAGAAATACATGACAGACGCGTTCAAAAATTAAAAAAGTCGATGAACAATGTTACCACAAGAAATCACACTTACTGTCACCGTTGTTTTTAGTATCGTTCTACCGACGGCTTTTGCCAGGGTCCGCTTTCCAGCTTGCGCTTCTCTATTTTGCGCGATACAGGGCGTTGTCTCTGAGAGCCCGTTCACGGTCAAATCGGTCTTCACGACATCTAGCCATCGCTTTTCTGATCTGCTGCGGAGCGCCATCAAGAGCAAGGTTAAGGCATTTCGTTTTCTACTTAAGCTGATGGACTGCGAGGCTGCTTCGTGCTACTAGCCGTTGTTAAGTAATGGGGTAAACTGATTTCACCGCTGGACATAATGAGCATCTTGGAAATCTTATCATGTATTGTGTTTTAAGTTTCTACGACTACTAAAATCATTATCATCAAATGTGTCAAATGGTACAATTTACACAATAAACCTATTAAAAACATGTATCTAAGTTAAGTACAGTAAAACGGATGCCACTGCATAAGTGGAGACCCTGGAAACCAGTTTTTGCGGGAGCTCTGTCATCCGTCACCTCATGATTCGCTTCCTTATGACCTATATTTATTTATTTTTACAACTCACCTGGCTATAGTGTGAAGATGGGCACTAGTGGCGAGCTTGACCAGCGGCCGATGAGGGGGTCGCGACGGCCTAGTGGGGGGACTGTAGGTATACTCCCCCGTCTCGCCCCCCGTTAGCCACGACCAGTGCTCCGCCATTGTAGATCACAATCACACACTAGTTGCTAAACACATTTAGTGCAATCACTCAATTAGTGCATACACTTAGGGCCGCGACATCAGCAAAACAAAAGTCCTTGATGCGTTACACACAGCCGAAGATCGAAACAAGTTTCAAGTGATTATCCACGGGTTAATTCGTGGAGGTCTTCACTGCGGAACACGACACAAGGAGGAGGATTTAGGGCATTTTTTTACTTTAACGGTGTACAGCAAATCAAACCTCTGCTAGTAATCATTGAGGCTTAATATTTATTGTTTCATCGTCAATCATGGAGAAGAACTAGGTAGTGGTATCTTAAGTAATAAATATGCGTAAAATTAAACAGTCCTTTAGGACAAACTTTGTTTAACAATAATTTATAGTAACACTAACACTTCACTGATGTTCTTATAATCATTTTCCACTAATAAGTAAATTCTTTGTATATTTTCATTAAAATATTTACGATTTAATATGTCACTTTACTTAATAGGTATCTGAAAAGGATTTTTCTCAAAAAAATTAGGACATGAACTTTACAAATTCAATTTCATTTGATTGCCTGAATAATGTTTTCCAATTTTACTAAAGTGCGTAATTCCGATCATCTCTTAGCAAACTGTTCAAACTTCCCAAATCTTACCATCCCTTATCCGAAGGGTTCTCAATCTGACACCCAAATTATCCGGCTCAGGAAAACTTTCACAACCTTTCAGCGAAAACATCCTTCAAAGATCTTATTAAATTTTACAACAATGATGAATGACTGCACTTCGCACTCTTCAAAGATGTCTGACTATTACTATCACTTCAAACCCTCCCTTATGTCTATGACAATAAAGTTCACTATACAATTCAAAAAATTCCTCAATGTTATCTTTTTTGTCGAGGAAAACTATACCTTATTCATTTGAGTTAAAGTGCAAGACAAACGCAAACTAAACTTTGTAGCTGAGCAATCCGTTGCATTGTATTTAGTTCCCTTCGGAAAATAGCGTTATTAACAATCCCCTTTTCGTACCTATTCCGTGTCGCATTTTCAATATCGTCTACGTCGTCTCTTTCATGTTCTTTAGGTTGAAAAGAGAGAGTGTTAGTAAAATCTAGGTATGGGGGGACATTTGTAAGTTTGGCAATAAATCTTGGAGCCCCTTACGGTAAGAGGTGTTCAGAATTCATGGTTTCTATTGTGTTTGCCGTTTGCCACATGCAGTTTTGGAGATTTGAAGTGGTTGATGTGGCTGTATTTTAGACTTATGGGGTTTTGTGTTCACATATATGTATAATGCTTGTATGTTATATACTAGATAGGTACTAGTAATATACATTTTATGTTTGTATGTACTATCGCGTTTAAAAGTGTATGGGCAATTTATGAATAAATTTATTCATAAACTGCTCGTGCAGTTTTGAACGCGTGATTTTAATCCGTCAACCGTAGCATTCTTTTATTTTGCTCAATAAATATGTTTATCTAGATAATAATTATATTTTTCAATAGGTAGAAAATAAATAATTTACATAACTATCTTAGTTTGGCATCACTGTGTACTTGTGTAGGTAGGTACGTAAGCAATAAGTTATAACCAGTACCTAACATTTAAAATTGAAGCACTGAAGCAAAACCGACCATATTTGTATTTCTACTTCATAAAACATGGAAATGATTAATGGAGTCAAAATTGAAATCAAATCTGGTTTAAAAAAAATTGTTTTTGTCAGCAGAATAATTTGTTAATTAGCAAAAAGTCTAACCTAATCCTCGCTGATCATTTAATTTGTCTGATGTTTCAGGCTGATCATTTAATTACTTCTCAAAACATTCTGTTGGGTTTATTTTAATGTATTTAAAAAAGAACCAAATCTTATTCCCAGCTTTATTTTACATTCGCGGAGCTATACTAAATCAACAACAGTTGTTCATTTGGAAGTTGGTTTTAACATTCATGGGTGATGAATTTTCCAGTACAGGGGTGTGAAATTGACATTGAACTGACCATTCAACGTAATGAATTGTTTGTAAAACATTTTCGTTATTGTCACCGGATTTGTCACCTTATAGTACGAGTATACAGGGTGACTTCAAAATGGTAATACAAAATCAATGTTTTACACACATTTCCCCTAAACTAAGCCTCTCAATTAAGTATCATGCATTTAAAATAATCGTAAGAATATTTTTTTAAATTTTTAATTTATCCTATTTTGTTTGACTTAACATGGTTAACCTACCATAATAATTAACAAAGAAGTTTAAAAAATCACTTTCCTCTTTAGTTGTCAATCACCTACCATGGTATTTATGAAGAAAACGTGTTTTGATTATTAAGTGACACTTGTCAAAGAAAATAAGATTTACCGTAATATTTTGATTTCACTATTAAATAAAATGCCTCGACCTTATCCTTATACTAATATTCAAAAGATGGATATGCTTGATTTTTATTTAACATCGCGAAGTACTGTGCGAGCTCAGGTATTATTTAACGAACGTTACCCTGATTGTCCAACACCTACACGTGTGTTAATAAACAGTACCATCCAGAATTTACGAGACTATGGTCAGTTTGCAGTTCCGGTGCATGCTCAAGCTCGAGGCCGACGGCCGCGGTATTCACAAGCTTTTCGGAGACGAGTGCTCGAGTATTTTAACCGCAACCCAGAGGCTAGCACAAGGGACGCTGCTGCGAGATTCGGCACGAGCCAATTGTTTATTTGGCAGCTAATGAAAGCTGAAGCAAAACATCCGTTTAAATTTCAAAGGGTTCAGGATATCGTATTAGCAGATTACCCTAGAAGAGTTATTTTTGGTCGTTGGCTGCAGCAAAACTTACACCTAAATATCTTATGGACCGACGAGGCAACTTTTACAAGAGTCGGCATGTTTAACGTCCACAATGAACACTGGTGGGCTGATCGTGATGCAAATCCTCATGTAACTCGCCGAGACTCTTACCAGACTCGTTTCTCTGTAAACGTTTGGGCAGGCATTCTGAACAATTGTGTAATTGGCCCATATTTTATTGACGGGAACTTAAATGGACCGAAATATGAAGATTTCCTGAGAAACGTGTTACCGATTTTGCTACAAGATGTGCCGGAGCAAAATTTGGATAATCTTTATTTCCAGCAAGATGGTGCACCAGCACATTTTGCTCTAAGTGTGCGAAATTATTTGGACAGACAATTTCCTGAGAGATGGATTGGACGCAATGGTCCAGTCGCATGGCCGCCTCGAAGTCCCGATCTGACGCCACTCGACTTCTTTTTGTGGGGCGAAATCAAAAGGAGAGTGTACACACGGGAATCTAATACCGTCCATGAACTTCGCCAAAAGATAATTTAGGCGTTTGATTCAGTAAAAGCCAATGAATTTATTCTAGGCAGACTTAAGATCAACCATAGACGGCGGGCGGACTTATGTGTCCGGGAAGGCGGTGGTCATTTTGAACACATCTTAAAATACGTTTAGGAAAAGTAGGTTCACACTTATCTACTTAAACGTAGATATTTTAAGCTTGTAATTTACGGTAGTTTAGGTACATTAATAAATGATTTTATTTAAACTAGCTCCGTTTATTATTTTCAAATTTATCAGGGTACTTAAAACTAAACAACAAACAAGTTAATATTGTCTTCTGTTACCGCGATTGTTATTCATTGAAATTTAACACTTTAGAACGGAATAATCGCGTTTATTAACACCATGATCCTACGTTTCGAGCCCTTTACAGCACTCGTTTTCACAGGGTTAAGATGATGACTGAGCAGCTTAACACGACATGTGCCTTAACCTTGTGAAAACGAGTGCTGTAAAGGGCTCTAAACGTAGGATCATGGTGTTAATAAACACAATTAATCCGTTCTAAAGTGTTTAATTTCAATGAACAAACAAGTTAGTTATACGACTGTCACTCATAGTGATATCGATAATAACTTGCTTTGATGATAACATCGAGTGACAGGTATGACAGTCAGGTATTGAATGTAGTGTAACAACACTTCGGGACTTTAAATATTTGTTTTGTTAGAAAATTAGCGATAATTAAATACAGCTAATTTTAACAACGGGGTGCATGTATTATATAGTTTGGCATTAACTGAGCCACAACCAAGTGTTTTGTATTACGATTTTGAAGTCACCCTGTATATGTGCCTGGGTTTAGTAAACTCTTTGTCGCTTGTTGATAAAAATCATTTCTAAATGATTTTTTTCTACTCCAGCACTTCTATCTGTCAATTAGATGACTGACAGCGATATTAAAAAGGTATACCTACATTATAACGTTGTCTATGCTATTCCATAAGAACACTGCTCCTATGGATTTTCATACAATATATGAGCACTGTTGTTTTTTTTTCTATAGTGGGCACGACATCTTCCATATTCTGCCACCTTTCTAGATTTTGCTTTTTACGCTATTTTAGCTGTCGTTGAAAAACTAGCGTATGCAACAGCTCATTATTGGTTCTTAAAACTCTCGGGTCTATTATTGACGGCGACCCTCAAGTTTTAGGAACCCTTATTATATCCATGGTACATAAACTACTATTATGGCTTTAGCGCTTTATCGGCAAGCGACAAAGTGGTATCTTTTAGGTACTAAAAACAGTCACATTTTTTTTCATTTACTACTCTATCTATACGCACGAATGAAATCATTTATTATTTGTAAGAAATGTTTCGATTAATGTTTTTTTGTTTTTAAGTGTAGTGACACTACTATATAAAAATTATAAATTGAAAGAGATGTCATATACTACAGAAAAAGTGACCAAAGCCCCCGGTGAGCAGGGCTGGGATCGAACCAGCGACCCTCCTGCTAGGGCGTCTGCCGCGAAAGTAGGAGGTCGCTGGTTCGATTCCAGCCCTGCTCACAGGGGGCCTTGGTCACTTTTTCTGTAGTATATGCATCTCTTTCAATGTACACCTTATCTCTAATAAAATTTTGCAATGCAACCAGTGCGTACGAGTATGATATGAATCATGAAGGGTAGGTATCTTCTAGATTTTTTAGTATTTAGTGTTTCCCGTTGAAAATATTGATTACTGTAATTATCTACTAAAATAAACATGCAAAAAAGACATGTTATGTAAAAAAATACTTTATACGGAGTGTAAAAGCTTTCGTGTATTTTAAAGAAATTTAACCAATAATGGCTTGAGGGTTTTTGCCCCTCAATTAAACTAAGTTTGTTATCTTGTTCCGATCTTAAATGCCTGTAGGGTGCCGTACTTATAAACATACATATTACAAGTACCTATACGACAAGTTTTGTTCTCATACAAAACTTGTCACATATACTTCGTCTTCCACTTGAAAAGTTTTTGAGCATAGATATTTAAGTAAGTAGTTTTTCTATTTTATTTTGTTGCATTTGATAGTGACATCAGTACATTTCTCATTAAGCATTAAATTCACATTAGTAATTCTCCTTATATGAATATCTACATAAAGATTAATAGAAGTACCACCTAATAAAAGAACAGGAACCCCTCAAAACTTGGCAGACAAAAACATTCCTATGACAAAAGGTAACAAGTGCCTTTACATTTCACTATTACTTGTAACGTTACGCTTTTAACCAAAGTTGTAGGTGTACGGTCTTAGTAGAATAAGGTCATATGTGAATATGAAGATGATATAATTTTAGACGTTTTGTATAGGAGGGGGTCAATAGTTTCACAGTGAATTAAGTTAAGTGAGGGATGAAAATGCGGTGCGGTTGAAGAAAACTCTATAACATATCCTCTACAACCTTTTCTAGGTTGTAGAGGATATGTTATACCTACCGGAAAATAAAATTACTGGACTTATATATTTAAGTGCTTTATAGTATTTTCGGATTTCTAGATTAAAATGAACAAGACGAACGATGAACAGGACGGGACGGGACGATTTCTCAATTTCTATAAAAATAATCCCGAGTTCGAATCCTGGTCAGGACATTTATTTGCGTGTTTATCAGGAATATGTGTTCCTGAGTTATGGATGTTTTCTATGTATTTAAGTATTTATAATTATGTATCTATCTATTATACATATATACATATTATATATTATCTTTTAGTACCCACAAGACAAGCCTTATTGAGCTTACCGTGGGACTAGGTCGATTTGTGTTAGATTGTACCTCAATATTTATTATTTTATTATTTTTATTAATCACGTGGTAATAAACTGCCATTGTTTGTTATTTTTTATTTTGTTTTTTTTGGTATTTGTATAAGAGATATAAATGTATAAGGTAGCACTACAAACAAAAATGCTGTTTCTCTCATATCATAGCCAGTGTCTAACCTTAAACCACGCATGATGCATAATAAACTTTAAAATTAAATATACGTATAAAACACCAGTATAATAAAACCGTTCCATACATAGCCACTGTAAAAAACACCCTAAACGGATTAATATCACTACCCCCATCGCACTACCCTACAAGTAATCATGATTTATTTAATCAATTGAAACTGCCTTAACCTTTTTCGCTTCGCCATTAAATTTTACAAGAAAATGCTCTCGAGCCTTTTATGACCCATATTTATTTATTTATTTATTTAATACTTATTTATTTAATATAAAAACACGTTTACATGACATTACAGTAAAACTAATGCGCCATGAAACTAGGGAATACATAATTACAGAACAATTATATAGCAATTGTGTGATATCAAAGGTCAGGTGTACTGGTCAACCTATTTAAAAGTGAGCAGTGTGTTGTGATGAGCGTAAACGCGGTATTCCAATTTTAAAATATGTTACTGATTTGATTTCGATATGATAAGTGTTTCGCTCAAAGTGTTGGTAGTTCAGCACACAGGTATACCACATCTAGGTTGAAAGGTTATGCGGTAACCTAATAACTATTGCGTACGCTGCACATGTATGAAGGAATTAGTTTGCGGAGTGGACCCCAGGCTTGACTTGGCAATTGTGGCGTGATGATTATGCTACTATTTGCCCTGTGCTCGAATCAAGCTTATGTATTATGTAATAGTGTTGGGTTACTCATTTGTGAAGCACCTCATTTGTACCACTCAATTTGCTCGTATGTCACAATGTACCACTTCAGAAATCTTGTCCCACACCTAAAACTGTCATGCACCTCAAATGTTGTCGCACGCCTCAATAACACCTAATTTTTCATACATCTCAAAATATGTCACACCTCCCGAAATTGAGTGACAGCGGCTGCTTTTATTTGTCATACGGCTCAAAGTTTGTCATTTGCACAACTATGTTTATTGATGCTGCAAATTTGTGAGTACCTCACCTCAATGAGGTATGACATTGTATCACCTAAATTCAGAAAATGAGGTACTAATTCAAACTCATTTTGAAATTACGTTTAACCCAACCAGCCAAGATGGAAAAACAAGGAGAGACGACGACGTCGCTGACAGCTAGCTGTCTCATTTGTCATCAATAGGTATATATTTTTATCTTAGTCCAACCAAAAGTAGTGTCTCCGATGATTGTTGTATTATGTACAAAATAGTATCATTCCAATGTCAAACCAATCACATTTTTGCAATCCGAATGCCACTAGGTCCTGCATCAGCCCGCTGACACCCAACGTGCCCTATCGTGTTACAACATGCCCCGCCGTTGGGTAAATATGCCCCGTGCTGCGCCGGCGTTTATAGTAAGGTGGTAAACAAATGAGTTTTGACTTCTGACGCCGTATAATTCTCGATTCAGCAGTGAGTCCGGCAAGTTTGCACCAGGGACCGGAACCGGTTACCATAACCCGGGTTTTTCATAAGGTTATTTTAAAGGTTGTTTTCAAAACACCTCCAATTCGGTTAACTCATGATACGGAAACCTTAATCATTCGGAAACCTTATCGGTCCAGTTAACCCCAATTAACCTCTAACCAGTAACTAACCCCAATGAATTCTGTTAGTGTTTTATTCTGTTTTGAACAGTTCAAACGAAAGTAATCTTTATACGCCCAGGAATTAGACTTAATATTGAATGACCATGGCTAGGAGTTAGGACGTTGTCGCTCGCTGTGGAACCAGGTTTGTTTTGCTCTTAGTGTGGCATCGTTTCTTTATTTCCTTACTATAACCTAACATTTTAGGCCTAACATTTTTATTATCATACATACAAAGGAAAGCGGCGTGAGCGTTTGTTTCTACTATGCTCAAGTTTATTTATTTTTCTTGTAGTTAATCAGTCAAATATAGGTAGAGTCATAAATAATCATCATACATGGGTAACTTAGCGCAATTATTCTGATATTATTTAAAAACAAAACATAACTATTAGTCTCAGATTACGAAGCGATAAAATTCAGCAAATAGTGCTATTTTGTGAGTACATCTTGTGACGGCTGTCGGTAAAGTTAAAACTTTTTAAAATCTCGACATTGTTATCCTTTGTAAAACCAACAGCTAATTACCTGCACGAAATAGTACCATAAAGAACAAGAGATATTTTATTAATAACAACAGTATTCCTTTGGCAATAAAGTTCAAATTGTTATAGCATGCACTCAACGTATAACCTTTTGAAATTAAGAACCGAGGCGTGGTCAACCAGGTGTCTGTTTATTTTTCATAATTAAAAGTTGATTTGATTATTGTAGCTTGTGTTAAATTTTGCAACTTACGTAGGTAGATATTAAAAAAAGTGGGAACAGATTTCTTATCGATTTGAGGATATTGTGCAAGCTTCAGTCGCTACGCTACCAAGTACCGGCAACGTTAGCTACACTGTATTCTATTCCCGATATTTCTTACAATCGACAACTACTTTTTGGATTTTTAATGCATTTGGATTCTTGAATTTTTAATCCATGCTTAGTTCATACACTACTCAACTACAGCAAAAATAATATAATAAATACCACCCTCTAACTAAGACTTGCAAAACACGCTACCGGAGGCCTATTGCATAATCAGTTGTAGCTTGTAATATTAGCGGAAGTCTCTTTTCAATCCCTTTTATTAGAAAGAGAGTTCCGCTAATATTTTAAGTTACAAAATAAATTATACAATTGTCCCCAGGTGGTCAGATCATATTTCATTTCTAAAAGGTTTTATGTGAAATGCGTCCTATTCCAATTTGACCCTTATTCTTAAGACAATAAATTTGTAATTTATATTACAGGTTTTTGTATTACTGCATTTCATTTTCTGCAGGTAATTAGCGATTGGGTTTAACAAAAGACACTACAATGCTATTCATAGCAGATAAGTTTCAAGTGGAAATCGTGATTTCAAACTGTTTACATTATAAAACGGTGAATAGTTTTTGTCTTTCCTTAATTTCTCATATATCCGTCAAGAGTGATAATGCGACAATAAAAGTCTTGTTTATTACCAATCTTAATACGATTTTGCCGGCAATTACTTTCTTTTATTACCTGGGTGCGTAGCCAAGATGCCAACCGCTCACGCTCACTCGCTAATGAAATGCAACTGTCATTGTCACGCTAATAAGAAAGAGAGATAGAGAGAGGTAGCTACATACATTATTAAGCGTGAGCGATTGGCATCTTGGCTACGCACGCTGACGTCTGACGTGTTTTCACTTGAGACCGCTATTTGCTACCATTGGCAAAACAAAAGTATGTATTTGAGTTAATTGTAAGCAAGTGCAGCAAGCGGTGCTCCAAATGATTATGACATACTTTGATATTGGATACTTATTATTATATTATTTTTTCGTATCTCGTATTATCGTAGTAATGAGCAAAATTTGTATAATCGTACGAGTTTGAGATTAGGGCTCCCGATTACAAGAGTACACGCTGACACGTGGCTCCGTGTACACGAGTCGTGTCTTAATTACACGTGGCCTAATGGCATGTTCCAAACAGAGCAGAAAACCGGTATCGTGTGTGACAACGACATTTACAAGACGCTTCTGTAATGTGTTTCAATTAATTTGAAAATTTACCGACAGTAAATGAGTAATTAAACATCTATAATTTATTTTATTACATTACAATATCGCATCTCGAGATACTCTGGGTATAACTTTTTTAAGTAGGTATATATTCACGGAAATACTACTAAAATTACAGTCTTTCTCCGGGACCACGGGGGCAATGTCGCCCTTGAAACGTCGGAGGTTTGTTTTTAAAGTTTATACACGATTAAGCCCCGTTTTCGTAAATTTATAATACTAAAATTATAATAACAATATCTAATTATATACAAAATCTAACAATGAACAAGAGTTTTCTACTGATTTTATTTCCTTTAAGAACTCTCATATGTACAGGAAGAATAATTATAATATAATTTGATGGCCATAGAGTAACAATTTTTTTGAAATAGTTTTAATGTCTGATGTGTCGGTATTTAGATCGTGTTTATATCGTTTTTCCCTTTCTTTCATTTTAAACAATTCTATATTATGTTTTACGAATAACATAACAAATACATATAAGGATGGCAAGGGTAGTACACTTTTTTAAATAATGGCTTGCAACTATCTAGGTAATATGCTCCACACAAAGATCTTAAACACTTTCTTTGGGCTAAGAAAACCTTATCAGCATCTGATGAGTTGCCCCATATTATTATTCCGTAACAGATTTGCGACGATACATAACCGTTATAGGCTGCCGTTGCTGCCGCCTCAGAGACGGTTGCTCGCAGACGGTACAAAATATAATTAAATCGATGTAGCTTATTACAAAGGGTATTAATATGGGCTTTCCAATTACAAAACTTATCATTCTTAATTCCTAGAAAAACTGTACTTTCCGTTTCATTAAGTTGTACTTACGCCATTACAATCGGCAGATAATCTAATTGATTTGCTATTATAAGTTTGAAATTAAACCAGTTGTGTTTTGGTTAAGTTAACTTTGAGATTATTCTTTTCTAACCAATTTGTTACATTTGTTAATGTAGGTACATGTAATAATATTTCTTAGAGAACCATCTGTATTTTCTTTAATTACTATGGTTGTGTCCTCTGCAAATAGTATAGTGTCATTTTGTGTGGCGCCAGGTAAATCGGTGATGTAAAGTAAAAACAAATACGGCCCTAGTATACTACCCGATGGCACGCCGCATGTGTTAATGATGAACGGCGAATTATACGTTTTGTTAAGGTTTTTAACTATTTTTGTAACTTCTACACATTGTCGCTGCCCATTGAGATAGCTTTTTAGCCAACAGTACGCTTGCCCTCTTATACTGTATTTAACTATTTATATTACTTTAATAGCAATGTTTCATGGCACCCTAGATCCATAAAGCCATCCAGGATCTAGATTTCTGCTCATTCTATGCATTCGTGTACATACACACAGAAAACATAGAAAAGCGGAAGTGTTTACCGTGACACCAATTAGTAGGTATAGGTATCGGGATACAAAGTATCAACTCAAAATATGTGTAATAATAATTTGACTGGATTACGTAAATTGTAAGAATATTAATGTAAAATACCAGACCAAGATAATATAACGCATCGCGGCTTAGACATTGCCGAGATTCATTGTTTATGTGGAACCGATAAGGGCAATAACAATAAGCCTGCACTCGGTCGGTATTCATCTTTGTGCACTTAAATGTCATTGTCTCATGAGAGTAATTAGTAAAAACAATGCAAGTAAAGTTTTTGAAGCAGGAATTTCTAGAGCTGCTTTCAATATTATCATTTTAAATTGCCATAATTTTTATAACGATACCCTTACCAACAACTCATACCTATCCGTAGTCTGCACGTGCAAGGCCATTTTTTTGTTTTATAAACGAGCCTTTGTTAATATGAGCACGTCGGCTCCAAAAGCTAATCCTAATAATTACCTACCTACTAGATGTGGAAACTAGGGCTCCTGATATCCGTGATGTACGCCGATCCGTAGCTACGTGTTCTTAAGCCCGGCGGTACTAAGATCACGAATTTCACGAACACGCCAAGGTACGTACCTCGTACCTGCGTTCGCGTACGGATTCACGTGACACGCCGTGACACGCCATGATACGTAGCCCGTACCTGCGTTCGTGCGCAGAGCTTCGGGCTCGGTTCCATTGGGAACTTACTTATCGCACGTCTCGTAGGTTCGACACGCCCGGGAGAAATATAAATAAGGACTAAGGTATTATTGAATTGAGTTACCACGTAGTATATTGAATACGGGACGAACGGACAAACATTTACTTGTGAATTAAACTTAGATTTTATTTTTTGCATGAATATAATAGTTATATCTAAGTAATTTATGGGGATATTCTGTTTTATGTATAACCAGCTATTGATTTTCGTCAAAACTAGCGACCTGCCCGTTGAATTGCACTTATATAAATATAAGGTGTAAAACTCCCTAGTACGTATCATTATAATTATGAACTTAAGCAACACTGTGCTACTGGTTGTTATTATTAAATCAAGAGACTTTTTTTCTGTTAAGTATTAATGTAATGAATGAAACGTACTAGTAAAACCTTTGTACTATCAAATAATATAACGAAGCCTAAATATAAAGAAGGCAACCCTAATCCTAAGAAACAAAAGGGTAAAATTCTGCAAATCATCGGTAGGTATGATAAAGGTAATACAGGTAAACAAATTCAACAAAAACATGTACGGGGCCACAGAAAAAAAAGTACACAGCTGCAGTTCTTATCAGTTTCGGACTTTTAGTCACAGCGATAACTTTTCAAGTTTTTAAGAATATTCATGTTGCTTATTTAACATATAGTTTCTAAACCATTTCTCAGTCCTAATAACAATAATTTGTGTCATGTTAGGTATTTAGTGGTGGGGTGCGGAGCTGGTAGACCTCCCCGTGGTGCATCCTGGGAGGGGGAGAATAGCCCGCTCAGTTGAGCGATGGCTATTCTACCTCTGCGAACTACCAGACTGGAGGCGGTTGCAGTCGAGTTTACTCCTGCGTGGGCGTTGCGCCGTGGATAGGGCTTGGTTGTGGGGCAGGGGTATTTGCCCTCCTGCGACCCGGAGGGTTAAGTAAAAGGCGGATGGTCTTCAGACGGAGTGTTTATTTATTTTTATTTTATTTTATATTTTACTTTCTTCTTCTACCTTGTCTTTGTTTGTGTATTTATTTTCTTATTTATATATACAAAAAAACAAAAAACCAAAAATAAAAATAACAAAAAACCCAAAAACTCGGTTCTGACCGGGGCCGTATCTAACTGGTCTGCACCATCTCACGGGTCCTCCTTCTGGAGTCGGCCGGTTTTTTCAGTCCCTTTAGTGGGCATAAACCAACTCCAGCATGGGGATAACCACCCCCCCATGACAACAAAGAGTCGACCCGTGATTTGGTGTGGACTAGATTTACGGTGCAAAAAAATTTAGCTTTAATTGTGTCGTCCGTAGAGTAAGGCAAGGCATCAGTGCATCCTCGATGTGTATGAGTAACCATGGAAGTGCTAAGAGGCTTGGCAGCAAAGACCATGTGCCCCGTCTAACGTCACCCATACGTCTCTGACCTATGGTGCGTGTCGATTCGGGGATCTTGGTGTAATTGGTCGCTGGCCTCGACCCCAAGTACATGGCGAAAATCACCGCTCAGGTGTTACTGGATGTGACGCGTGTTTGGTTTCCCGCGTTATTTTAACGACGGGAAATCAAACAGGCAAAAACGGCGTTTGCCTATGTGCAAATCCCCGAGCGCGTGACGGAGCCACGGGCATCGGGAATATTCCAACGAACGAAGTCAAGTAGTCGTTGTGGAATGCGCCGTCTCTGCTGTCCCCTACAGTTCTGGGCCCGCGTAGGAAGAGGCGAACCCTGCATCTCCCCTTTTCTCTTATATGCAGCACAACTCAATAAATCTCTTCTAATGGCAGACATGACAAAAAACACGAAAGGGGGAAATACGAAGGGATGCTCCGAGGACGGAGATGCTGATGTGGGGACCTCCGCAGATGGGAACTCGCAAAGGGGGGGTAAGGGGGGGGCCCCCAAAAGGGCCAACCCGTACCTAAAGGAAGCGCAACCAGAGTCTGTGCCCAAAATAAGCACCGCCAGGAGGGGCGGAAAAGCTGCGGGACCGGGGACCCCCCGCCTAAGACTCAAAAAAAAAATTCCGGGAGGTAGGCCCACTGGGGCATACGCGGGACTCTCCGCAGCCCGCAACAGCTTAAAGGAGATAGAGGAGGACTCGGAGCTCGAGGTGGTAGACGACGACTCCGACACCGGGGAGCAATGGAGCGGACGAGCCTCCCCCGAAATATGTGGAGACCCATTGGAGGTGGCGCGTAAAGCCGCAGAGGTCGTCATGACACAGACGGCCAAATCTACAAATTTGAAGGGGTCGGTCCGGGGCGCCATAAACAGCGCGTGCCGAGAAATGGTGGCAGCGCTCCGGAAGCTCGCAAAGGGCGACGAAGATGAGGCGGTCCGCGCCCTCCGCGCGGACAACAGGAGGATGAGGGAGGAGCTGGAGCAGCTGCGGACGGAGACCAGGGCCATGAGGCGTGCCTTCTCCGAGAGGGGGAAGGGGGCTCCCACGCCAGACCCTATCACCTCGGAGGAGGGCCGCAATCGGTCGGGGCAGGCAGAGGTGGTGGAGCTCCTCTCATCATTAAAGGATGAGCTCTCGCGGGAGCTGACCCTCTCCCTGGGTGACATGATGAACGCGAGGCTGGAAGAGGTCTACAGCCGTCTGCCCCCGGGGCCGATTGTCCGCCCGCCGCTCGCGGCGGACAGAAGAAGGGAGGAGGGCCAACAGGAGGTCATATCGGCTCCCGAGAACAGTGGCTCCCAACCGCTGCAGAAACCGCGTGGGGGGGTCACGAACCTGATGCCTCCGGCAAGATCAGCGCCGGCGCCGCGAGCCAAGAAGGGGTCGGCTGTACCCCCACAAGCTGCGAAAGTACCCCGTGCGGCTCAGGCCCAGGCAGGCCCATCCACCGAGGGGGCATGGTCGACGATGGCGGGGAAGGGGAAGAAGAAGAAGGCCGCCCCCTCTGCTCCTTCTGCTCCTCCACCACCGAAGAACCCGGCAAGGCCGACACCGGCGCCGAAGAAGGTGGCGCTGCCTAAAACGGCGGCAGTTGTGGTGGCTCTCAAGCCGGAGGCGAAGGTGTCGTACGCCGACATCATGATAAGAGCCACGCAAGCGATCCAGCTACAGGACGTGGGCCTGGACCACATTAAGGTCCGGAAGACAGCGGATGGAGCCCGCATATTCGAGATGCCGGGGACAGACAACGGTCGCACTGCCGAGGCCCTTAGGGAACGCCTGGAAGCGGCTATTGGAGACGCGGCCAGGATTTACAGGCCAGTTAAATTGGTGCGTCTCCGAGTCTCCGGCCTCGACGAGGCGGCCACTCAGGGGGCCCTGGCGGAAGCCATAGCCGCCAAGGGGGACTGCCTGCCGACGGCAGTAAAGGTCGGGGAAATAAAGTTCGGCTACAGCGGAGCAGGCTCGGCACTAGTGCAGTGTCCCGCAGAAGCTGCCAGCGCTGTCGCTGACGCGGGGAGGATCTTGGTGGGGTGGTCGGCCGCACGAGTGGAGGTGCTCAAATCGGAGGCGCTCAGGTGCTATAAGTGCCTGGGCATTGGACACACAAGAGCCACATGCCCGTCCCAAATTGAGCGCGGAGACCTGTGCTTCCGCTGTAGTAAGCCGGGCCACAGGGGGGCGGACTGCCAGGCAGAGGCCTTTTGCGCAGTCTGCCACCAAGCGAAGCTACACGCGGGGCACAGGATGGGTGGCTCCTCCTGCAACCCACCAAGGGTCAAGGGGGTTGAGACCCGGAACTCTAGGACCAAGGCCTCCGAAGGAGCCTCCCCAGCGGCAGCCCCCCCCAGGCAGGGGGAAAATGAGGAGCAACAACAAATGGAGCAGTAATGCCAGCACGACCCCAACACACTGCTCACGAGGTGCTCCAGTGCAACCTGAACCACTGCGCCCGCGCTCAAGATTTGCTGATGCAAAACATGGCGGAGTGGGGAGTTGCCTTGGCAGCAGTGGCGGAGCCATATGTTGTTCCTCCGCGGCCCAACTGGGCAGGCTCGGGGGATGGCCGGGTGGCACTGGTCACCCCCTCAATGGGAGCGCCCATCGCCCCGGTGGAGAAAGGGCTGGGATATGTGGCTGCAAAATGGGGGGAGATACTAGTGGTGGGGGTGTATTTCTCCCCAAACCAGCCACTGGACGCCTTCCAGCGATTCCTAGGGGACCTGGAGAGGGTGGTACGCCGTGCCGGCCGGGTGCCAGTCCTGGTCCTGGGGGACCTAAATGCCAAGAGCGTGGCATGGGGGTGTCCGCACACCGACCACAGGGGAGCCGAGGTGGAAGACTGGGCGGCGGCAGTGGGCGTGGTCCTCCTCAATCGGGGCAACGCGCTTACGTGCGTCCGACGGCAGGGGGGGTCCATAGTGGACGTGTCCTTTGCGACCCCCGCCATTGCTATGCGCGTTGCCGATTGGCGAGTGATGGAGGACGAAGAGACCCTCTCGGATCATCTATATATCCGTATGAGGGTCTCCACACTGCAGAGGGCCGTGCCGCCAGTCCCCATCGGCCAACGGATAGGACAAGGCTTCCCAAGGTGGTCTCTTGCCCGCCTCGACCGGGAGATGGCGGAGGAGGCCGCCATAATCGAGGAGTGGATCCCCCCCCCACCGACCCTCCGTGGGGTGGACGAGAAGGCGTCCCACCTTGGAAGGTCCCTCATGACAGTGTGCGATGCGGCCATGCCCCGAGCGAGCCCCCCTCAGGGCAGGAATCAGGTCTTCTGGTGGAACCAGGAGATCGCCGCCCTCCGCACAGAGAGCAATGCCGCCCGGCGGGCATACACCCGGTGTCGCCGGAGGAGGCACACGGTGGAGGAGGAGGAGCTCCTGCACGCCCAGTGGGTGGGGAAAAGGGCAGCCCTCCAGGAGGCCATACGGGAGGCCAAGGACGAGGGATGGGAGGAGTTCCTGGTGACCCTCGACAGAGACCCATGGGGGCGTCCATATAAGATGGTGCGCGATAAGCTCAAATGCGCAACCCCCATGGAGTCAATGGAGCCGGAACTCCTCCGGAGAGTGGTGGAGGGCCTCTTCCCGGATGCCCCGGACTTCGTCCCGCCCAGGATGGCGCCCCCGATTGTTGAACCGGAGGGGGCCCTTGTCGTTCCCCCAGTCACAGACGACGAATTGACGGGGGCAATAGATCGGCTGAGGGGGGCCAAGAAAGCGCCGGGCCCGGACGGAGTACCAGGAAGAGTCCTCTTTTTGGCGTTGAAGCGGCTCGGGAACCGTCTCAAGGCCCTGATGGAAGAGTGCCTCATAGAGGGGCAATTCCCGGCCTGCTGGAAGGCGGGGCGGCTGTGCCTTTTGAGGAAGGAGGGGCGCCCACCAGATTCTCCCTCTGGTTACCGCCCTATTGTGCTGCTGGATGAAGTCAGTAAGCTTTTCGAGCGAATACTGGCAGCTCGCATCCAGCAGCATCTAACGGGGACGGGCCCGAACCTCCACAACAACCAGTTTGGGTTCCGTAGAGGGAGGTCAACAATCGACGCGGTGGGCGCCTTGAGAGACTTCGGGGTGCAGGCGGAGGGCAGGGGTGAGGGAGTGGTGGCGGTGTCCCTGGACATCGCCAATGCTTTTGGCTCCCTCCCCTACACGGTGATAGGGGAGGCACTCCGGTTCCATGGAGTGCCTCCATATTTAAGGAGGGTTGTGGAGCACTACCTGACGGGGCGGGTAGTGCTCTACGAACAGGGCGGTGTTCGGAAAGAGAGGGCCATGGAGTGCGGGGTTCCACAGGGATCCGTTTTGGGTCCCCTCCTGTGGAACCTCGGATACGATTGGGTGATCCGAGGAGTACAGCTCCCGCGAATGGTCACCGTGTGTTATGCGGACGACACACTGGTGGCCGTACGAGGGCGGGAGCTGGAGGAGGTGCTCAGGAGGGCTGAGGTGGCGACCGAACTAACGGTCCACCGCATAGGTCTCCTGGGCCTACGGGTCGCCCTCCAGAAAACGGAGGCCATGGTCCTCGGGGGAGGGAGGGGGTGGAGAATGGGGGGGAACACCGCCCTCAGAGTGGCTGGGGAGCGGGTCCAGGTCAAGGCCCACATTAAGTATCTGGGCCTTGTCCTGGACAGGAGGTGGACCTTCGAGGAGCACTTCACGAGACTGGCTCCCCGTCTCGTGGGTGCTGCCTCTGCGCTGGGCCGGTTGTTGCCCAACTTGGGAGGGCCAAATGCCTCTTGTAGGAGGCTATATGCGGGCGTGGTGCGGAGTATGGCGCTCTACGGAGCGCCAATCTGGGCCGAGAGGCTGGGCAACCGCACCACTGCGCTCCTCCGGCGACCGCAGAGGGTGGTGGCCCAACGAATGGCGAGGGCATACCGGACCACTTCACATGCGGCGGCGTGCCTCCTCTCCAGCACCCCGCCCTGGGAGCTAGACGCAGGGGTGCTGGCCGAAAGGCACCACCGGAGGGCCGAGGCAAGGAGAGGAGGAGAGCCGCCGGACCCGGAGGAGACGGAAAGGGCGGCTCGCGCGGCGCAAGAGAGGCTGAGGCGCCTCTGGAGGGAGTCGCTGGAGGACAGCCCGTATGGAGTGTGGACCATAGGGGCTATCCTCCCAAAACTAAATGAGTGGGTGGACCGGAGGGAAGGGGCCCTGACCTTCCGGTTGACGCAGGTGGTGTCCGGACACGGCTGTTTCGGGCACTACCTGCATAGAATAGGGAGGGAGCCGACGCCACGGTGTTGGGAGTGCGGGGGAGCAGACGACACGGCCCAGCATACTCTGTCAGAGTGTGCCCGCTGGGCCGTGGAAAGGGCGGGCCTAATGGGCATCACGGGGATGGCAGATCCCTCGCTGCACAGCGTCATCGCTTCGATGCTGAGCAGCGAGAGGAATTGGGATGCGGTGGCCTCCTTCTGCAAAGAGGTTATGTCGCAGAAGGAGGCAGCGGAAAGGGAGCGGGAAGACGCGGTAGATGCTCACCCGCTCCGTCGCAGGCGGCGGGGTCGAAGGCGCTTGGCGTACATTCGCCAAGACCCTTAATGGGGCCAGCGGGATCGGGTCCCGCATTGCACGGCCCCACGTCGTCGGGGGGGAGGTCAAAGCGTTTCTGAACTCCCCCTCCTTGTGCGGGTGCCCCGGCACAAAGCCGGGGCCGCCAGAGGGCACCATGGTGCAGTAATATTGATCCCATGGTGCCCTCTTTAACGGCCAGGAGGGAAACGCCGGAGCGGAGTTTAGTGGGTAGGGCCGCTCTGCTTCTTTCTCGCTAGGAGAAGGAGCACGGAGCGGCGAGTCCCACACACCCCCCAAATGACCTACCCGAGGTCGGGGGACGGTGCGTAAATGCATTCTCCACTCCGTCAAAAAAAAAAAAAAAAAAAAAAAAAAAAAAAAAGGTATTTAGTGGTAATTTAGGTATTCTTTTTAACTCGAATAATCTTTTCAACACACTTGCTCGTAACGAGGTTCTTATCGTACCACTTTTAGGCTCATAATCCAAGATATTAAACACGCGTACTTTCTCATTATAATTATTGAACTAGTGTGGTAATGAGATAAACCCATCAAATTCAGTTTGTACCCTACAAGACTAAGTTACGTACGCAAACAATACATTCAAATTATGTCGGATTAAAAAGGTTTTTTTTCAAACAAGTACTTACACTATTTTTAGTCGCATAATAGCTTATGCGCTAAAAAGCAATATCTCCGTATTTAGTTGAATACATGGATTAAAACTTTCAGAATTATTTGATATATGTACAATTTTATTAAATTATTCATTATTTACAATAATTAGTGCTTTAAACATAAATTACAACATTTTTTATTTTGGCTGTTTGGCGGGCCTTTCCTTCAAATATGCGCGCGTAACGCGATTCGAAAAAAATGCGCTCCAATGGCGCGCCGCGGTAAATTGTTTACATAAAACATTTGTGACCGTCTTCTCGCTTAATTATTATGATAAAATGCAACAAAAAGAGAATTAGAAGTAAAACTATAACAATATGTGGATGAAATCTCTGGAACCGCAAAACGCGAGTGTTACCATGAAAATCTAGTTGATGTAGTGATAAATATACCTACTTATTTGCGATGTTTGGGCCTTAAGTGGATCTATTGGTTGAAAATATAAAGTATTGTCATCAACCGACGTCGAAAAGGCATCGCAAGAAGCTTCATGTAGTCTATAAAGGTCAGTCAAACTCATATGCTATTTATAATTCTGACGTAATTCTGACAATTAAGTTAACGTATTTAACAAAAGTTAATAAACACGAATAAAATTTTGATTTTTACTTACAAGTGTGTTGAAAAATGTCGTATGAAACGTGTGTGCATGGTGTACACATCGGCTTCCTTATTGCGCACTCGCTTTTAGCTCGGACCATCATAGCACACGTGTATCACAATGTACTATTTGAGTGATTTGGAATACTATGACATTGCATAGGATTACAGAGGACGGAAGTGACACAAACAACGTTTCCACACCAAAAATACTATTCTAAATACAACACAGTTATGCGTTTAGTCTCGAATATTCTTTTCTTCAAAACAATCCAAAATGAAAATATTTACCACAAATTATCTAATTACTCAAAAAGCAAATTATATCTGTGACACAAAACAAAATGTCAGATTTACATGTTAACCAAGTATTCATAGGCGAAAAAGAATTAACATGAATATTCGTTAAGCTTAGGGCTCCTATAGCCAGGGCTCATATAGCCAGCGCTGCAGAAGGCCTAGTATAAAAGTTGTACGACACTTACTTCTCGATCGCGTTAGCGTATCGAGAGTTCAAATTATGTTTGTCGTTTATTTAAATCATCCGGCAACTTTCATATTTTGACCCCTCGATACGCTAACGCGGTCGAGGAGTTAATGTCGTACAACTTTTATACTAGGCCTTCTGGACTATTTCGGCACATTAAAGAGTACTATTTATTTCTAGATTGAAGGTAATAATGGCATAGGTACTATTATTAGAGTGTTTTATTGTATGACTAACAAGCTAAGCCAACCTACCGGGGTTTTTTTTGTAGATAAAAAGTGCAGTTGCACGTGCAGACAAAGATAATAAGATTTGCAAGCGACTTATTACAATGAAACAAACAATATGCATAAGTAGCTTTGGGCTTTACCCTTTGTTCGTGAAGTTGAAAGAAGTGACCGCGATGTTTTGTTTCACAAATTCGTGGTATTTTTTTATTTAATCTGGAGTTTAGAATTTTGCTTTCGCATTCATTGTCATTAGTTACTCCTGACATCACAAATCTTCAATTTATAATTCAGCTGTGAATTTAAAGTTATTTTTGTTGATGTTTCGTTATTTTTTGTTTGTTATTGTTAATGTATGATTAGTGTTACTATTTAACAATGAAGAGAAGTTGGGTTATTTTAGCAACCCGTTTATTAAAGTAGCTATTCAATGTATTTATTATTTGGTTCTTTTCATTTATTACTTACTTAATATTTAAAAGGCCTTACTATTAGAAATAAATTTTAATTCAAAAGTAATGAAACGGAATTAGAGCTATGAATAAAAAACACACGATACATTTTTATTCGTAGCTCTTAGAGACCGCATCGTATCTTCACTCAAGGTCGCGGGCGGACCGAACGGGCGTGTTCTTAAAGAACGTGAAGCCGTGATCACGCCTACACGCATCTACACGGATTCACGTACCCTAATTTCACGTAGCCGAACGTCACGTGCGGAACGGACCAGAAAACCGTAGCAGTGAATCACGAACACGGGCGTACGGCTACGGGTTCACGAATCACGGACACGACCGCGAGCCCTAGTGGAAACTTAAGTGGCGAGTTGGCTATATGTTCAAAGTTTAGTGACACCTCTCTACCCCCAGCCCTCATACTGGTGTTGCTCTCGAGCTCTCTTAGATGTCGCTTTTTGTGGGGGCCCATCTTATGTGGGCGAGTCACCGTTTGCCGTAAATTAAATTTATTACCATTTTGTTAGGCAGACGTCTGATTTTATTCTCTATAATACAGTATTTAGTCAACCACCTTCACCTAATAGACCAGTATATTTTAGTTTCCATTAAATCTCAATAGTCTATACACCCTGGCGGTGCTGCCTCTGCATCCCATAACTCGGGCAGGTGCATCATTCGCTCGGTGTACCCCTTACATTTCATTAAATTGTCGAAAGGGCTCAGCGTGTTGGCTTCGGCTCCGCGTACGCCTCCCAAAGGTCCGGAACACAATTGTTCCGTGATGGGAAGACCTACCTATTATGAAGATTTAAGACAAAAGTGTGATATTATTTTTTACTATCGTTGTAGAATTGTTTTTGCTGAATATTTTGTATTTTGATTGTTGTTCACATTGATCATAATATGTACTACGAGTATGTCTAATTTTTTGTTTGTATCCCTACTTTTTATTTTAATTATCATGCACTGTTACTTTACACGCCAAGGGGCCTTACCATGACGTCTTAACGTGATTCAGTTTAGGGCCTAAACTGAGTCGCTGCCATACAACTCAATACAGGTTCCTTACCTGAACCTGAACCTTAACTGAATTGCGTTAAAGGGCATTTTCAGAAAAAAGTGCATCCTTTTAATGAAAATGGGTCCTCAATTATCCATAAAAAAAATTTTTTGTCAGGTTTGTAACGGCCGATACGAAATGTATGAAAAAAATGCGTTACAAAGCTGACAAAAAAAACGGGACACTATTTTTCTTGTTTCCAATAGTACTCGTGATTCTGGTTACAAAAAACCCAAAACTTCCTATATTCAAAAAGAAATGAAAATGGTACCCTATTTTTGAAAATGCCCTAAAACGTTATGGTAACGGATAAGGATGGGTTAGGTCCGCGTGTATTTAAGATCTGTTTCTACGAGTACCACGGATACTCGGATCTAAATTACACGCGAGCCCGACTTGTAAACTTGGCTACCTAAGTTGTTTAATTATCATTGCACGTGCGGTATTAGACGATTTATTCCTATTCGTTCCTACTACAATGGTTTTGAATGTTTTGATTAAATAACTTAACAAAATATCACCTACCGACGTTAGTCGTAAGACTCGTAAGAGATATTCACTAAATTCGTTGAACAAGTTAAATCCGTCAAAATAAACACTACGAATAACTTTAAATCACAACATGCAAGCAAACGTAATGATGTTGCAGTTTCATTAATTGCAATTTTGTTTAGTACTACACTTTTAATTTTCGAAAGCTTAAGAAATTCACGTAATTAATAGAAGTATTTTTATTTATTATAACGTGAATTGAAGTTGTAAGGTATGACATTTTATTTGATGAAATAAGCTAGTTCAATCTAACGGGTTGTTGTGTATTTGAAGAAAAATAAGAAATTATTAACACGTGCCGTCGCGTTGCCGTCTTCGCTTTAATTTGAAAGTGTAAGACGTAGAAACCGCTTGTTATTATTAATACAACTCTAGTGTAACGGCTTATAGTTCAAAATTGATTGAAGTGACAACTATGAAACAAACCTGGGTTATTCTACCTGTTGGACCCAAAAAACAGTGCAAGATACAAATGTCCTAAGTACGAGGTTTTTATATGTCCTTTACGACATTTCTATCGTTCACTGTTGACACGGAATTGTCTTTGCCGATGCCAGCCTCTACTGTTATTAGATATTGAATCTAATTTACTTACACGTAAAGAGTATAATCGTTTGTTATAATAAGGTTAACAGTAACCTAAAGAAAACCCCAAACAAAAACCCTATCGGGATTGGGTTTTGCAGTTAACCGGGTTATGGTTACTGTTACAGCAACATTTCGCTTACCGTTTGTATTTGGTTACTGAATGTTGCTGTTACAGTATCATTGGGTAACAGATATGATTAGGTAACCAACTCGATAGGCTTAAGCCTAAAGAGGGGTTTTCCGGTCCCTGGTTTGCACAAAGCTTACACACCGTGACCGTTAATAATCCGATTGATTTTAACTGTGTACTCCTGACTAAGGATTATAATGTCACATAAAATTATCTGGGTTTGGCTTAGTTTCAGAGATAGTTACATCTTTCTCTAAAACTGTTCTTCGTCATAACTCGTACAAAAACGCATTTTAGACTGCAGTGTTACCACTATGAGTTTTAGTTTTGACATACTTATTGACTGATATTAGAAAAAAAATTAAAAATCTTCGCAAAAAACCTCTACTTACCTCAAAAAATTTATTCAAAAAAAACTTTAATATACTTTTTTATTATGACTTACAACGCCATGTGTAAAAGTACATATTCGCAATAATAAAAAATACTATGGGTATTTTTTTTTCCCAAATAATGGCAAAAGTTTTATAACATTTTTGCTTCTTTTAACATTCAGAATACATTTAACGGTCACGTTGTATATACGCCGTGTTTTTATTGATTTATTTAAACTTCAAGGGGCAAATTAATTTAATTTCTCAAAAACAATTAGTATTCTAATTAGCTCTACTTTGGAGATAATCACTAATTTTGTTTTATTTGATGGGAACTATGCAAGTGTGTAAACGGACGGAGCATGAGTACTCGACATGACATTATGTCATAGTTGTCACTTAGGTACTTAGTAGAGTTAATTGTTATATCTAATATAATATAATATAATTGTGAAACATGTCATAATTATTGTATGAATTTACCAATTTAAGAAAATTAATTGTTTGAATACACCGTAAGCTACATGCGGAAATTTAAGCAATTAAAAAAATAATTGTTGTGTAAAAAATTAACTACTTAATTATTTTGAAAAAAAGAACGTAGGTATTATGCATGTGGTGCAAAGTAACCAATACGAATTTGTTGCAATGAAAAAAAAGGGTGACTTACAAAAACAGTTAAATATGTATTATTTATGACCGTAATAATTCATAGGTACTACAGTGTTCTAACATATTTATGCATTGTTGGGATACAATGCACGCCAACGTAATAACCGAACAATTTCGTGTGAAATCCCGTCGATATAAGCAGTCGTATCTACTATACCGATGCACTTTCATCGTGGCTTGTAGGAAAAACAAACATCTGCCTATATTTACGTCGCTAAAAACGGTTGGTTGTTTTATACGGAGTCGTACTAATCGGATTCTACTGCAATTTGAATATTTTTTTTATAAAACACGTTGTTTTAATTTTAAAGTTATTAGTTCTCATTACTCTCCCGTATCCCCAAACATTCCCCAAAACGCAATATCTAGTCAAACACAATCAACCGAACTTCATTACTTGACCGGATTTAAATGCAATTCAAAACGAACCTTAAATCAATTAGCGAACAACACAAATTAAAATGAACTAACAACACTTGGAAATTAGATTACACTTTATAGTCCTTAATCCATTGTAATAAGGATGACGTAAAGTCAGTTATATCTGTCAATGTTGGACCGGCGGTTCGATTATAATTTGAGCTAAAATGTATCGTAATTGTTTGTGATAAGGTTTAAATTTAATTGGCAGAGCCGAGAAAGGGTGAGACCCTAAGTTAGGCAGTCTGCATTTGCCCCTTGCAGATAAAATTAAAAATATATGCACATTTGCATAGCTTTGTCGTTTTACGGCCAGTTACATATACATGTAGGCAAATTTGTTTTTTTAATTTATTTGGAAGCCTTTGCACTCTCTTCAGCCGTCAACAAAAATTATTTTTAATTTGTAAACAACTAACATTCACATGAAATGTAGTTTTTTTCTCGTTGATACTTAATACACTTGAAATTAATTGCAAACCCCTTAATTACTTCCATAAAGAAGGAACATACATTTTGTAAGCTAAAATGATCTAGATAAAACTACCAGCTACCGATCACCTGATACTAAAAACAAAATTACATTTTCAGATAGCAGTGGCGCTACTTTCTTCGGATAAGCAACAATTTTGTATAAAATATCTTTAGTTCCAAATTTCTCCACGTACAATAATCAAACCAACTTGAAAATTCAGTCATCTGTGGCGCCGCTGTCTTTGAATAAGCAACAAGTTGGTACGAAAGGAGTTACTTCCGAATTTGACCACTGGTAAAAACTATGGTTGTGTGCGTTAAGCCAGCGTGACTCATAGTAAAAACCAACTCACACAGGTAAACTTTCACTCGTATAGAATCTATTATGTATGTGTGTGTATAAGTTAGTTGTGTTACTGTAACATTAGAGAGCCCATTTATAATGTATTAAAAACAGGGTGAAATGAACATTTTCAAGATTATTTCAAAGCGATCAAATCGTACTAGATTTTAATTTGTATTTAAGCATTTGGAACTAACACAGAAACTCTGGCACACACGTTTCATAAAACACACAATGTATTTTATTTATCGCTGTCAAAAACTCCGATACAAAACACAAGTAATACCGAAAGTGCACCCGCGACACTTAACGCCCCGTTTGTAAACGTCGTATGTGCCTTAAGATTAACGGGCACATACGACCTTTTTCTCCGAAACATGATATTTGACAGCCGGCGCCGCAGTTTATGTGAGATCGATGCGCTGTTTGTAAACACTTGCACTTGCAGACGGATTTAGGTACAACACGGATAATAATGTTGGATATATCTGTATATTTATAGTCATATGTGCCTTTTTAATAATAATGGAAGACATTATGTCGAAATATTGTGCAATGAAACTTTTTGCATACGTTTTCTGGACTTAATGTGTATGTAAAATCCTATAAGTGTCATTCGTTATTGGCCATATTATTAACGTTATGTGAGATCCAAGGGGTTATGTTCTGTATATGATTGTTATAGTTATACTAATAACAATAACACTGATAATGTCAGTTTAACCAAGTAAGTTATGAACAGCGCTAAGAGATGCATCGAAAAGTTGATTCAAATCAGTACAAATAAGAAACCAAAACAAATAAGATTCCAATGGGAACCAAACACAAAAAATATCACAAACTTCACACATCCAAGTCTTCCATCAATTCAAAACGCACACACTAAAACATTGACAGCACTCTAGTTCGATAGTTCCAAATTCAAAATTTTGAATTTTAGCGACGTTTTTCGCCTGTTTGGCGCGTTCGCGTCTGCGGCCACGTTGCGACTAACGCGTGGCGAGGGCGAGAAAAACACCCCAACAATAGTGCTTGGTACTTTTATGCTACGGACTATTGGGAGTTTGTTCATATAAATACAAGCCTAGTAGTTCATATAATAATGTAACTCATGATATTTATGCATGACTATGGCGGCAACTGGCCATAAGTTAATATAGTTTAATAGCTGACAAATGTGTGCTGTAAAAATTTGGACATTTTACGGAGTATCGCGTTATCACCAGCGCTTTGACTTCCAATATGCACTTTACTGGTGGCAAATTTAAAAAGCGAATTAATATATATTTTTAAGTCTAAAATATTTTCCTGTCAGTAATTTTATTTTAATACTATTAAAATAGTCACAAACATTGAAATGTGATTTTTTTGCTCGAAATATGTCACGCGATTGCGATAAAAATACGTGAGTTTTTTTTACCATTGTTTCTAATCTCAACAACAGAATTATAAACATATATCAAAAAACAAAAGAACTTTAAGTTGTAAAAAAATGATTGGGAAAAAAGCTGTAAGCTAGTAGTAAGTCGGTCGAATTACATATCACTTTGAATCTTGACCAATCCGTCAACAAATTGGTTATGTTTAACAAACACTCTCCAAGTATCAAAACTACCCCGCCGCCCTGTCCGGCACCCTTCATTCATTCACACGAGGGTGGTGGGGTGACCTTGCCCCGTACGATAGTAGCGAATAGTAAACTAGCGAATGGTAACGGTAGATTAGATAAAATTTAAAAAAAATCGGGTAAGGGTACTTACACTATATTGTTAAGTTCAATAATATACTAAAAAATAAAATTATTATATTTAAAATGTAATGTTTTATATATCCAATACTTCACAGCTTCACTTTTATACTACACGGCCTAAGGCCAAGAAGTAAATGTAAGGCCAAAAAGGGGAGCCATAAACAAGAAACTTCATGTCTTCATTTCGTGACATAAATGCATACATTTCCGATCATGTTTGAGAAAAACTCATTTATTTGCACACTTGTCATTACTTTAATGGGATATCTAATTGTAATCCATACAATTTTCCAAACTCTAAATCTATTGAAAGGGCGCCGTTTTCCAAACCCATTTTCCAACAATGTATTGTCGCCTTCTAGCGGCACGTGTCAAAAAGAGCGTATGTACTTGCAGTGCGTTACTGTGCTTTTAAATGTGAACATGTAGCTGTAGCTACAGCGGTCAGGCGTTTTAAAAGATTTGGCTCATATGCTTTTAAAATTGAATTTTAGTCGCTGCTACTACTGACTGTTGTTCGGACCTGTTGTAAATAAATACTTAAGTTCATTAGCGTACAATTTTATAGTTTCCTAAAAGCTAATACTTTTGTATGTATAGCAGTCTTGGATGGTGAAAATAGTATAAAAACCTGGACCCACCAGCGGGACGTATACGTTTGGTATGTAATCTTGGTGTCTTACTTTTTACACATATTTTTTACTGGACTTTCAAATATTCTTGTATGTTACTGTTACTATTTAAATAAGGTCACTACTACCTACTTGACCCCACTTGTTCGTCCCAAAATTTTCATGGTAGGTACTGATAGTACCTATTTACCTAAGTATATCAACGAATTTAGCAGACGCAGTGACATACGATTATTTGGTTGTGGAGAGATGCACCCTTCGGCCATTATTGCAGTGCAGGGATGCGCGTGCCGCGACAATGTTTATTGGTATTAGGATTCCGTAGATGAAACCATTAAATGTTATACCTGTCATTCGCAGTATTATTGATACGCTAAGTTGATGTACTTTTTCCTTAAACACAATCTCGTTACGAAATGTAAGAGGTATTTGTAAAGTACAAAGATGGGTACAGTTTAATATTAGCATGATAAAGCATTGACTAATACTGGTCCAATTACTACAAAACTGAGACATCTTGAAATACGTATCATGAAGCTCTCTTTCCCAATCAGTCCCTCAATGTTGAGGATCGTGACTCTGCCGACGTAGTCTACAAAATATTCCTCTCCATGAAACTCGGTCAGTTGCTGTTGCAGGGCTGCCTTAACAGGCATGTCAAGGCACTCCGACACCTGGTTTACTCAGGATGCGGAGGGTCTCTTAATAAAATATGCACCTAAAATCCTATGTATATACGTTGACACTGAAATGAATGCCTACCGTGAAACACGAATGAAGGTCTGCCTCTCTTGAAACAGATGAAGGCCAAACTTCGTTCGCACTCAAATACTTCAAGGTTGACTCCTACACTCACTATACAGGAGAAAAAATACAGTGTCGTGCTTTTAACATCTTTGCAGGCTTAAGTCGGTTATCTACACTGTCGTCTGGTCTGATAATGCTATAAGTTGATAAAATGATAGTGTAAATGGGATATACGAGTATGCTAACTTACCACCATCATCAACCTAGTATAAAACAAACTAATAATGAAATTATTATTTTCAAAGACATTTACATTTTTCATGTTTATGAAATGAAGATTTTACTACGGAACCTTGCACATAAATCCCAACACAAGGGCTGTTCTGTTTCCCACTATCTCGAGTTACGAGTGCCTCATGATTTATAGATTAATATAATTTTCTTTATCACAGAAGGGACCTTGCTGTGTAATTGTAGGTAACACCAGACACACAACACATTAGTGTGCTTCTTTATGTCTCAATGCTTCGGAAAATTATTATTTTAATGTATAGCAATTTCTCATTTATACGACAGAGGGTTATTAGATTTTGATGAAGATAAAAGTGTTATAGTTTTAGAAGGAGGCATGAATCGATTCATTTTTCTGGCCCTGCTGTCTTAAGCAACATTTTGCTAAATTAATATGATGGGAAAATTCAGTCTACAGCGTGCGTAGCCAAGATGCCAATCGCTCACGCTTAATGACGTGTCGTAGCTACCTCTCTCTATCACTCTTCCTTATTAGTGTGACAATGACAGTTGCGTTTCGTTAGCGACTGAGCGTGAGCGATTGGCATCTCGGCGACGCACCCAAGCAAGCGTTGCCAGATGGCAAGAGTCGCGAGATCGTATCTCACCCGAGGTGGTCATATTTTCGACTTTTCTTTTACTTCTAAGCATTGCAGCTTCTGCTATAATTAAATCGGGTTACATATTTTAAATATTTTACTTCTCAAGTTTAGTAACAAGATTTTTTTACCAGTTAGCAATGTCAATGTAACCCGCTGTCCCTACTCAAGGGGACGCTGTGTCAACTTGTGCACAACCTTTTAAGTAAATTAGTTGAAGCTTAAAAGGAAACACGGGGTGTGATGGGCTGAATATATTACGATGATTTGCATTGCAAGTAACTAAAAATAATTAGTTGTTAGATTGCTTGCCAATTTTAAATGGCACCTACACATACATAGTCTCGTTTTCAATTGTAAAAATAGCCGAAGATGTTGCTACGTCAACGAAATATCGGGACCTTTTTTTCTAAAACAGGTGAATTTACATAAGATTTTTTTTGGCTTTTTCTCGTTATGGCGCAACGTCTGAGGAACCTTCCTTTTGATGGCTGAATAGACCGATGCGAGAGCGACATATTTTGCCACAGAACTGGCCCTGCTGACTTAAGCAACATTTTGGTACCTATTTATGGTCATAAATATAAATGCACCTGTATTAAATTTTGAGCTCTTCCTCTGTAATACGTTCCGAAGTGTATACATATAGCTATATGGACATGACTGTACCTTCACATTTCCCTGTAATAAATTCCATGTATTTACGCTGACTGTACGTGTCCGGAGCCGTCATGCGCCGTATCCGTGCCGACGCATAATGAACGTACCTGGAACAAAGAATTTGTTAATTAATACCTTCGCAAAGAGGGCTCTGTCTACTTGTTAGTTAAAGAGAAATGAGATTAGTTTTATAATTAAACTAGCTACCCGGGTGCAGTCCATACTTTCATACTAATATTATAAAAGGAAAGTGTATGTGTCTGTTTGTCCGTCTGTCCATCTTAGGTACGTCCTACGCTGCGTTTGCTAAGCCGTCTCCACCCGAGCACATTTCGACCCCATCAACCATTTGCTCTGCGTGCAAAGGTGCCCATTGCCACTTCGGCTTGCTAATCGCAGGGCTATGTGTCGCAACATTTATAGAGGCGATTATCTAGTCATCCATAACAACTTTTACAACTCCGATAACCCGAAAAAATTGATTTGTCGAAATGTATGAAACAGACAATAATACGGAGCGGCTGAATGCGCCGAAATTTTAAAACGTAATAAATATAAGAGCCTGGGCAGAGAGTTCCTTTTTGTACCATTTGGGGTCGAAACTCTTACTCCATGGGGTCCCAGCGCACACAAGTTTTTCGTAGAAATCGCGAAACGTCTTGTTTATGTTACTGGTGACCGAAGACCTGGTGGCTTCCTCGCACAATGTATCAGCATTGCGATACGAGGAAATGCCGCCAGCTTCCTAGGTACAATGCCTCAAGGACCTATTTTAGATTTAAGGTAGGTAGAGGTAGGTAGTTTGGTAAGTTACACTTACTGTATATATTTCGAAAATAAATATTATATTCTGAACAGACACATATTGCAGCGTCGCAATAATTTACAGTCTGTATAAAATATCCGTCAAGGACTGCGCCAATACGCCTCCTATGCAAATGCGAGCGCTCGATATTCTATTAAGATAGGTCCTTCCGTGGTTGTTGAGCAAAAGACATATTTCGTCAAACGCTGTAGACGTGAGATATGATTTGAAAGAGCTTGGGAGGCGTAGAAGTGGCTGAATTAAAAAAAAAAACACAAAATATTGTCTTCTGTTGCCGCGATTGTTATTCATTGAAATTAAACACTTTAGGATTAATCGCGTTTATTAACACCATGACCATACGTTTCGAGCCCTTCACAGCACTCGTTTTCACAAAGTTAAAATGATGACTGAGAGAATGCGAATTCTCCCCGTCAATCAAAAACGTTAGTTGTGCAAACTACCTACATACAAAAATATAAAAATAATTAAAAAAGAAAAACAAAGGTCGATCTACAATGCCCAGAGGGGGTTTAATTTTAGCTATAGCTTTCTTTTTTATCAATGATCTGTCATTTTATGAGTATGTCTTGTTTGTTGTTTGTTTATTGATTAAGTATAATAAAATTTACTTGTCATTCCTTATTAATGTACTAGGTACTATTATATCCCAGATTTTTCACCCTCCAGGCCTTCTTACAACCGAGAATTGAAATGTATAAAGGGCATTGGTATAGGCAAATCTATATATGCATACATACTAGTTATGTATTTTGTAGCATTTGTTTTAAGACTGTTAACTTAACAGTCTGATGACTTGTGGTATTTATATCATAAATGTATTATTTTTGACGCTTGGAGAGCCTTTACACCTCCAAATCCTATTCACTTTTTATGACTTTGGGGACCTTTTACATCTCCTAACTTAATGTATTATTAACTATAGATACTTAATAATATGATATAAGTAATAAATGTAATAAGTAATATAACACTCATATCGTGTCATATTACTTATTACATTTGTTTTAATATTGTTTACCCAGGTATTACTGTTGAATTATCAGTTTTGAATTAATATTTTTGTTGTCACTATATATTGTAATGGTATTTTTAACTTAAAACAAATACAAATGAAGCTGTAGGTGTGTAAAAAAAATCTCAAGAATATCTGTTCTATACTTTCCTATGTCTACTCTATCACCGTTCGAAAATATGAATATTATTCAAAGTGATTTGTCACAGATTGAACATCGTCTATTCCCGCGCCATCTTGCCCGGCTCTCCCCTCGACGGAAAAAACTAATCATAAATTTACACCGTCATCTTTTCAGGGTTTCCTGAACAGTTCAACGTGATAAGGAAAACCATTATACGTTTTACTTTTTGATTTTATTTTTATGATGTAGGTACCTGTCAGAAATGCGAACATGCTTATAGCAATTCTCGAACTCGCGACACTGGAATACATGCACATCGTACTTTTTAATACAACGACGGTGAAAAACAAGCATACGGCCCGCCTGATTGTAAGCGGTCATCGTAGCCTATGGACGCCGGCAACTCCAGGGGTGTTAAAAGCGCGTTGCCGGCCCTTTAAAAAAAGGAGGATTCGCTGTGTTGACAGCCAAAGGGACAAGCTTTGCTCCGTGGGTCCCCAGCTGTCAACACAGTGAATCCTCTTGGAGCTCTGGCAACCTTACTCACCAACAGGAACACAACAGTATAATGCCCGAGCCGCGAAGGTGACAACACCACTCTGTCTGTCCGACGATGACACCCGATGCAGTCGAAACATGTCACGCCTATTGTTATAAAAATACGTGAGTGTTAACCGTTGCAACTTAATGTCAGTATGACTCACGACGGTTTAAATTATATGACACGTATAAGTATTTAATATTACGATGTAATCTTATGCAATACCACAGAGTCCCACGGTAAGCTCAATAAGGCTTGTGTTATGGGTACTAGACGACACTACATACTTAAATACATAGAAAACATCCATAACCCAAGAACAAATTTTCGTGATAAACAAATGCCCTGACCAGGATTCGAACCCCGGACCTCCTGCTTCGTAGGCAGTCACTACCAACTAGGCTAGGAGGCCGCTAAATACATTTTTATTCTCCGTCGATCGCGGATAGCATAAATACTATAAATAATACTCGTAATGAGGTTTTCAGATGCCATCGCTTCGTTACCAATATCGAAACATCGGCATTTCAGAGTAGCCAACGAGGCATTTGGACTTTCATGGTAAAGTGTATTGATTTGATATTACTCGCAATCACTGTCCGAGCGAAATATGTTTTTTTTTGCCGAAAGCGAAGGTTCAGTACCTATTCGGGTTTCGGCAGAAACCGAAACCGAACCTTTGAAAAATGTGATTATAACTCTGAATAAAATATCAGAGCTGTTTTTTTCTGTTTTATGAATAACGAGACATCTCCATGGCCCGATTTCACTTTTCTCGGATAGAAATGTTAGAATTATTACCAGCCGGCAGCCGAAAGGTCCGGCTGGTTTCTGGCCGAAACATGATTTTTAGGCCGAAACCGGCCGAAACCGAAACTTCGGTTGGACACAACTCGCAATGCATTTTACTTACTTCCTCGTATTTATGCCTAACAGGTATCAAAATCCGACGTAATGCGTATTGGACGTCGTTACACGTATCACGCAATTAAAGTGGAAATTTAGCTAACGGCAGTGGATCAGGTCTGCACAGCATTGACTAGTGAGACCGATACTGGAAGGTGTTTTTTAACATGTTTTAGTTTTGTATAATTTTATTACTATTAATTTTTTGTCTTCTGTTACCGCGATTGTTATTCATTGAAATGAAACACTTTAGAACGGATTAATCGCGTTTATTAACACCATGATCCTACGTTTCGAGCCCTTTACAGCACTCGTTTTCACAGGGTTAAGATGATGACTGAGAGAATGCGAATTCTCCCCGTCAATCCCCCGTATTAATTTTTTAATTATTTTTCTATTGGGTGAAATATATTTGTCAATATTATTGCCAGCGTTCATTACATGCTACCAAAGATGACGTAACATCATTAATATTTGATGAATAACAATCGCGGAAACAGATGACAATATAAAAAAATCAACGTCAAATCGACATGATATTTCAGAAGTCCGAATGGCGCTCGCGCTCGTAGATTATTAATGCGCTTGCTTCTCTGCGAATAAATCGTAGATAGTTCGTAATTTTAAATTATTTTTTATTTTATTGGTGCCGTTTTCTGCATGCATTCCTTTTAGCTTTTTGCAAAAAGTCATCCGTTCGTAGCAAATGGATAAAAGTACCGCGAAAATACTTTACGATAATATAAGGTACCTACGCTTTTGATTAATTTTTATTTAATATTTATTTTACGATACAAGATAGGTAGTACAATTGGTTGACTTAATAGTATAAGGCATTCTCTATCAGTCCATAAACGGCTTCCTAGCCTACTTGGTAGTGACTTTGCCTGCGAAGCAGGAGATCCCGTGTTCGAATCCTGGTCATTGTGTGTTTATCACGAATATTCGTTCCTGGATTATGGATGTTTTCTATGTATTTAAGTACGTATACTATATGTATCTATCTATATGTTATATATATATCATCGTCTAGTACCCACAATACAAGCCTTAGTGAGCTTACCGTGGGACTAGGTCGATTTGTGTAAGATCACACAATATTTATTTATTTATTATATTTACGATGCAGGATGAGTTATTTTAAGCTTAGTTTAAGTTAGTTTTATTTAGTTTAGTTTTAGTTTTTTTTACTTAATTTTTAAGTCATATTGTTGACAATAAATATTTGATTGAACATACATCGGTTACTCCTAAACTCGTCTATTTAAATAAAAAAATCCCGTGAGTATTAGATATAATAATATAGTTAGATCGGGTTACTCACGTCTATAAAGTCGAAAATAGCTCGACATGGTCCGCGTCCCATAACCATGGGTGAGAAGCGCTTGCGGCGATTGCTCTGCGCACACTTATTTTTTATTTTTTTTGGACTTTATATCGCCGTTTTCTATGCCTCGACAGTAATGTAGCATTACTATTAAGTCTCGTTTTCAAGCAAGACCTATAATATATGCCCAACAGTGGGCTTGGCGTGTAAAGTCCACAAACAGAGCAAACGGTATCGCTATCCGGCCACGTGCGCGTTGGAGCCTTGTTTAGGCGACTGGATTTACTCGACTCTGTCTCGGACAGTTTTTTATACCACGGTGGCAAACAAGCATACGCCTGATGGAAAGCGGTCACTGTAGCCTATGGACGCCTGCAAACTCCAGGGGGGTCACATGCGCGTTGCAGACCCATTAAACTCTTGTAAACTCTTATTTTGAAGAACCCCATACCGTAATCATTCGGGAGAACCTCGGTTACTACTAGTACGACTAAAATGATTTAGATTGTTACTTACTACGAGCAATTTGTTTACCAAATTTCTTAGAAAGATAGAAGAAGCGGAAAACCGAAGACTTATAGGCGAGATTCGAACTCGCGACAAGGGCATATGTCCCAAAATTGCGTGTTCAAATCTCGCCAGAGGCCATACGCTATTCTGTTACTATCTTTATAAAAAAAATTCTGCTTAAAAATAAAAGTAATTGTTTACCTGTAACATCATATTAAATACGTTTCAAAAATGGAATCAATGGCCGGCCATATACGCTCGGGCAATCTGACAGATCTTCATAGTGGGTGTGTTTACCGGCCATCTGTCAGGCAAATTTCCCATACGTTTATTGGCCGAACTTATAGGGCTAGCAAATGAAAGGAATGAGGAAAAGTTATTTATCCACGTATTAATTCTTTGTTAAGCAACCAGTGCAGTGCTTTTAAAATGCGTTAGTTTTTTATTTACGTACTTAAATTTTCACATATGATATATGGTTATACTTAAAATAAGTGTGAAATATGGAGCAAATTTTAGTATTAGGATTATTTAATTAGCAACATTTTGCAGATCCTAAAGGAAGTTCGAACTGTAACTTAAACATAATTATTAGCTATTTCTATTCTATAACAATATTCAATAATTGAAAAATGTAAAATGCTGAAATGTTTGCAGTATAGTTATTTGCACAAAGCAGAGGACTTCAGTTAGGATGATTTGTATCATAACATTTTAAAGTAATATAACATGTTTAACTTACCATAACAAACCAGTAATTTGTATAAACCATAAAAAAAAGGTTTTTAGGACAAATATCAGATAACTTAATGTAGGTAAGTACGTTCCAAGTAGTGAGAAAGTGCTCAGTAACAAGGTTGGTATCAGCAGCGATTAAAATAATTGAAGTGTACATGTAAAGAAAGTTCCTTCAAAAGATAACGAAGCAAAAGAGCAATAAGAGACTTACCAAAAATACAAAGCTAATTATTTTTTAGTCATCATCATCAACCTAATCTAGTCCACTGTTGGACGTAGGTCTCTCCTCTAACACGCCACTGAGCTCGATCTTGGGCCTTCCGCACCCAGCCGATTATGGGCAAACCCTCCTCATGCAAAGTCAAATATTTTTTAGTATATTTTATCAATTATACAATGTGGATCTAGTAGTCTGTGGATATTTTTTAGTATATTTTATCAATTATACAATGTGGATCTTTTTGAAACTGAAATGTTATTAACTACACTATTTACTCATTATAAAAATGAGAACATCTTACATAAACAACAGCAACAACTAAGTTACTGTCCTGCCACTGACTTAGTCCCCGTTCAAGTAGTTCCAACACAGCACAAGACTAACTTAACTATGTTTAGCCGAACTAAATATAGTTTTTATGCCTTGCTTTGCTTATGTTACTAAACTAAACTAAGCTTGTTTGGTTTCACCGGAAGTTACAAATATAGAACATATTTTAGGGAAATTTGAGCTTTTTGAGCTATTCTGATGATTAGGTCAACTATTTTGAACATTACGTACTTGCTTTGATAAAATTACGTTTATAATTTTTACGCCCTCCCTGAGCCGAGTCGGTAGGGACCCTGCTTACGAAGCTGGACGTCCCGGGTTCGAATACTGGTCAGGGCATTTATTTGTGTGCTTATCACGAATATTTGTTCCTGAGTTATGGATGTTTTATTATGCATTTATTTGTATCTATCATATACATATATCGTCTTCTAGTACCCACAACACAAGCCTTACTGAACTTACCGTGGGGCTAGGTGATTGTCCCAAAATATTTAATTATTTATTTTAGTAGAAGGGAAATAGCAGGAAGCCTTCCTTTCGAATTGCACTTAATGATTGTAGCATTTTAGATACTTTTAATCTCTCTCAACCACGGATTCCCTTTCAAATCTTTTTTTATGTGGCTAATGGATTGCAGAAGTATAAAAAGAAGACAAAAAATAATGGAAGAGCCCGGTGGCGGACTGTTCGTGAGTCTGGTGGGGTCGGCTTCATAAATATATATGTATTTATATTCAATTTTGACCCTTATTCGCCTGTAATAAGTTCCAAACGGTATAGATATTTATAGCGACTGTACGAGCTCATTAGGGTTATCAGTTTTTACTGATAGCAATTATGTCTTATACTGATATATTGACTAAAAATGTTTATTAAGGAAATAACATTTGTTACGAAAAAGAGTTGATTTCCTCCAAAGTATTGGATACGGTAGCGGTAGGCAATTATAAATATTTTGTTAATTGTTTGGTTATCATAAATACACTTGAGAGCAAAAGTTTTAAGTCATTAATATTTTTTTATAGCTTGGAAACGAATAGCGGTAGCGTATCGAAACAAAGTGGACTTTATAGACAATTTAATATTATTCAAATAAAATACATTACATGTTAGCCATAGCTTATATATCTTGTATAAAACGAAAAAGTAAAAACGGCGTCCTATGCTAATTAAATATAGTGAACTTTTTGAATATAGGAAATATGTATTTCTTATACATACATTTTATGACAGGACAAAAACAGAAGCCAAGACAGTTGCGATACTAAATTCTAAATTGTAAAACAACCTTAAATTGTAAAAGAACTTGATGTTTCATGCCATTACTTCACGTCAATCAATAAGTTTTTATCTAGAAGGATCAATTTATTTTAATCTGCTAACTGTATTCGTATTCAAGATTACATACAAGTCAATTCTGTGACCCGGAACTTTTATTGGTTTTTGAGCCAGGTATCTTTTTGAAATGCTTATAGCAGTAATTTTAAATGATATAAGCGCACTATTCGGCAAGTTTGCTATTTTCAATTCCCCCAGTTTGGCGAAATATTTCGTAAGTACTTAAGTTTTTATTATTTTTTTTATTTAAACTTTATTGCACATAAAACAAAGTACAAAAGGCGGACTTAATGCCAGAAGGCATTCTCTACCAGTCAACCATCAGGCCAAACAGATACAAATATTTAGGTGCGGTAACAGCATAAAGCGAAAGGTTAAACAGCAATCGATATATTAACAAATACGTTCACAAATTCGTACATATACAAACATACCTACATACAATATCAATATACATATAATACAAAACATACATAATTACATATACGATATACATACTATAAAGTACCTGCAACTAAATTACTACGAGCCGTAATTATTAGCATTAGCGATTAGATGCTTACGCAATTTGAGCTTAAACGACAATTTGGATTGAGCCTGCCGAATTTCCAGTGGGAGATCATTCCACAAACGAATAGCTTGCACGGTGAAGGAGTTGGACACAGAGCCAGAACGATGGTGAGAAGTTTTGTTTAAGTTTAATAAAATACAAAATCTGTTTTAACAGTCTGTGTCTGACTTTTTTATAGCTGGTATTTAAAAAAGACTTAAACCATGACTTTGGGTTAGGTTTGTATTTTGTTTACCTACGCATTGTTTTTATCCCGCTTTTCTTATCTCGATTTTGTCTCGCGCTGAAAACATAATAACTAAATATTAATCATTACATTTTTTTCACTTTATTTAATTTTTATTTTGTTGTTATTTTTCTTTCAACTTGAACTACTTTTGTTAAAAACGGCCTTCATACATCAGTATGTCAAACTCTCTCGGTAAATCATGTTTTTTCGGTTTCCAAGATACAGGCTGTGCCTAGTTTGGGGCCGAAGGATATTTTTGATATTGTGATTCCTAATTCTTGCTACTGTTTGTTAATTTTGTATGTTTTATTAATCTTTGTATGCTTTCATTTCATTAAACTTTCATTTAAATCAAACTTTCATTATGATTTCTACATTTTTGGTAACTGACCAGTCGGTCAGTCAGGCTTATTAAGCATGCGTACCTATATAATTATATAAGTTTTAAATACTTATATATATAGGTACCCTGCCTAATTTGCTTTCAATGAATATAAAAAGGACGTGAACCGAACCCGAATTAGTAAAAAGGGTAAAAATTAGCATGAAATTGGACGAACGAAAAAGTTTTAATTGGCTCCACGTTAATCGCTTAAAATGGATCATTTGGGTTTCGTTTAGGACCTTTTGTTAAAGAGACAATAGGTATCATACTTATATTTATACCTATATACTATGACGACCGGTTAGCGTAGTTGGTAGTAACCCTGCCGATGGTCCTGGGTTCGAATCCCAGTGAGGGCATTTATTTGTGTGTGTGTGTTCCTGAGTCATGGATGTTTTCTATGTATTTATGTATTATATATATCGTTGTCTGAGTACCCGTAACACACGCCTTCTTGAGCTTACTACGGGGCTTAGTCAATTTGTGTATATGTAATATTTATTTATTTACTATAGTAAATAGTAATTTGCCCCGAATGTGAACTTGCGACCCCTATATCTCAGCAACTCATTGACCGATTTGACTCATATTTGAAACAAACAATTATATTTATGTGATCTAATGACCTGCCAAAATTTACGACAATCCGATCAACGATATACGAGTTATCGGCAAACATACATACACACAATGGATTGTCCAAGTAGTTTAAAACTCACTCGCTTGTTAAAGAAAAAATAACTACTTGACATAGCTGGGCATTAACTCGTTAATCCGTTAATCGTTAATTAACGAAGTTAACATTTTCATTAACAGATTAACTTTTAAGTTAACTTTAGAATATGTTAACGGAATCATTAACTTCCGTTAAGTTTTCCCAAGTCCGTTAATCGTTAATCCAGTTCCAAATTACTTACCAAAAAGATAGCGCACATACCACGCCATGCGGCAAAAAACCTGTTTCCACCCGACTTTTCGACACCCCCGACAAGAACTTCTCAATTAATGTGATTTTTTTATTATTATTCTTTCAATCAATCAATCAGCCTATTGCAGTCCACTGCTGGACGTAGGCCTCCCCAAGGGTGCGCCACAAAGTACGGTCTTTCGTGACCCTCATCCAACCTATTATTCTTTATTTTTATTTTATTTTTATGTTTCTTACGTCAGAAATCCGTCAATACTGAATCGATTTCAAATTATATCCAGGGTGGTTGCAGATTGGTCCCATTTTTTATCAAAATTCATTTCTGATGATGAAATTGAGAAAACTCTTCAAATTTAATAGGCTTATGCATGATGATTTGGGTGTTTTCTTAAGAAACTCGAGCATTTTTCTTTACGAAAACCATCAATTTGGTGAGCTGATGATGGAGCTCAGGGATGGCAAAGTGGAACTGTCTGTTAATTCCCATCCTATTTGAGACATTCATTATTGAATTCATGGTATTCGTGAAGAAATTAAAGAAATCCTCAAATTTTAACGGCACATGTATTATAAACTTGAAAACATTTTTGGGGATTACCAACAATTTGGTGGAGTGTAGGTACCTGATGATGAAGACCGGGGATGGCAAAGTGGAATTGGTCAGTAAACACACCGACAACCACCAACATTCATCTTTTTGCTTTGATTTATATTCTGATGATGGAGTTCTTGAGAAATTCAGACAACCTTCAAATTTAAACGGAACGTCCAACGTGATTGGAGGGTTTTCATAATTAGTTGGAGTTTTTCTTAATCAAGCCATCAATTTGCTGCAGTGGACCTGATTTTGAACTCCAGGGACGAGGGCCTATTGAAACTGCTCGATAATTTCTAGCTCTGTCCTCCAACTTGAGACATTGTTATTTTGTCTGTGACCTCGGAGGTCTACAAGATAGTTGCATTTGATTTTACTTCAGATCAAATGATGGAAGCCATGAGACATTAAGAAAACTCCTGAATTTTCAAAGGTACTCGGATGGTAAATTGGATATTTCTGAAGGAAACTGATTAATTATAAGTTGTAGATCACTAACTCAAAGTTGCCCTTTTTACCACGTGTTAACGGATTAACGATTAACTTTAACTTCCTTTAAGTCTTCCAAAAAGTAGCGCTTTAACGATTAACGAAGTTAACTTTTTTTGTAACGGATTAGCGATTAACGAAGTTAACTATTTGATTAACGGTGCCCAGCTCTGTAGCCAATCCTAGGGGATTTTGTTTGAGTAGTACGTAGGTAAGTATTATACAATTTAAGTCGTGAGTCATACTGACATTAATATTGAAACGATGGTTATTGGTGTTCCATTAATTCCGTAGAAGACTATACACTGAACAAGAAAAAAAAAGATTAATTAAGATTCAACGGCAATAAGGTTGAAAACCAGATGTTTGCAGCTCGCTGAACAAAACATGGTAAAATAGCTGTTAGAAAATAGTGTATTTTTCGAAAACTGAAAACAATTCCGAAAAATGTTTTCATTCATTCCATTTAAATTGAAATGATCTTTCAATTTTTGTATTAAAACATGTTAAAATGTTTTTGTAACAATGAAAACTAATGGCAAGTTTAGCTGAATCGGCAGAAAGCATACACCGGCCTCTTAAAAGTCACATATCACAATAAGCATGTCGTTTTTTTCAATGTTAATCTATGCTTTTTATAAAAATTGGTTATAATTTATCGGTAATCACCTGCATTAAAATGACGTGTAAAATATTTTATATTTTATCAATAAAAATCTGAATCTGAATCTGAATTATTTGAATAATTACAATAAATTAAACTAAAATTGCTTTCGACGACATTTATTGTGAACGATGTGTTCATAATAAATGTATCGTAAAGATTTAATATACGTATCGTTTAAAAGTTCTCATTTCAGGGTGGTCTCAAAACATTTGTTACAACGACTTAACGTCGAATATAATAAATTTTTAATGCTTTTCATTATGTTCAACTTAAAAAAAGGCGTTTATTTTATTGTTAACCACTGACCTGTTTATAGACTTCTCTTACAAACCCCACTTAACTTCACTGACATGTTTCAAAACGATTATGTATAGGTACATTTAAAATCACAACACTATTTTCTATCACAATAACTAATTCAATAATTCACCGAAATGTTTACATATGTATTTTCATAAAACTTTCACAAAACCAAACATCAAAACACTCGTACAATTCAAAGTTTATTTTGCAATGATTTACCGCCTTTCTCAAAATTCTCAAATCACACTATTCGTCAAAATTTGTTTCGCACATAATATTGTTTACCCAATTACTATCACCTTCAGTCTATTAGTCACGACAATATTCGAACCACTTTCACGAAAAATCGCGAATCCCGCGCTCCTTACGTACGTAAGTACGCCTATAGGGTAACTTTCGTCGTAGGGCGGACGTGGGCGGTCGGCGCCGCGGCGAGTCGCCGAATGCCGCGCAGATGCAGGGCGGATTCCGACAGGGAGTAAGGGATGCGAGTCTGGAACTCGTAGGTGATGTGATTACGAGGCACTTGAGTTGGGATATTTTCGGTTTTGTATTGTTTCGGAAGGTGATAAATGGTATTTCCATTTTTCTTAATTTAGATTGGTTTATTGTTTTCTGTTACCGCGATTGTTATTCATTGAAATTAAACCCTTTATATCACTCGTTTTCACAGGGTTAAGATGATGTAAAGAACTCGAAATGTAGAGTCATGGTGTTAATAAACGCGATTAATCCGTTCTAAAGTGTTTAATTTCAATTAATTTCATTTTGTTTAATTAAATTTAGTATGGGGTAGTGCATTGTTATCGATGATTTCTAAAAGTCTTAGAACATCGATGCCGTACAAGTGTTTAACACTTTCGATAAATGTCGCTACGCGTCTCCCTAAGGCGTATAACCAAATGAAAGAAATAGTGGAAACATTCGTCGGGGTCGATCGGGCGTCGATGCCTTAATGTCTTTAATTATATACAATCACATAAACCACTATAATAATAGACACGACAATTTTCGCTAGACATCCCCTTTTTCATGAGCGTCAGGAAATTATTGTATGACATTTGGACAAGCTCGTGGAAAAAAATTTAAGGACTCACAATACTTTAGCTGTATTTGAGTTTCAAGCAGCGAACGATACCAAATTTCTTAGAAAAAAAGGAATAGTGGAATATCTTCTCTATTCCTTTTTTTATCCATATGCGATATGGTGGAGAAATTCTGAACCACCAATCGTGTCTCGGTAGAGCAATGGGCATGTATCCCAGAGTCTCGAATTCGAGTCTAGCCTGAGGTCGTGAGGTATTCTTATCTTTCTTTCTTTCTAAACAAAAAACTTCAATTTAAAATTCGTTGAATCACACGTAGAGAACTTCAATAAAAAAGGATTTTTTCGAAACAGGCTACAATGACTCGATATTTTAGTATACATAGAACTATTTTGCAGTGCATTGAAGCACCCTTTCAGGAAAACTATAAATTGGTTTTCATGAACAAAATGGGTGTTTCCCCACCGTGACGTTAGCAAGAAAACTGCAAACTCACTTTCAATCACACCTCAGGAACCGTGAAATTATATATTACGACTGAAGCTGGTTACCCGAGTACGCGTAGACAAAAGTATTGATTTTAGCAGTATAAGGGTATTTTGACTATTAATTTAATTTAGGTAAATAAATAAATATTACAGGACATTATACAAATTTACTAAGTCCCGCAGTAAGCTCAAGAAGGCCCGTGTTACGGATACTCCTTAAGGCATTCATTCCGCCATTTTTACTTTCTTGTATTGTGCAATAAAGGTTAAATAAATAAATAAATACTCAGACAACGATGTATACAATACAATACAATACAATAACTCTTTATTGCACACCTGATACATAATATACAAATACATAGAAGACATCCATAACTCAGGAACAAATATCTGTGTTCGTCACACAAATAAATGCCTATACCGGGATTCGAACTCAGGACCATCGGCTTAGCAGGCAGGGTCACTACCAATTACGCCAACTGGTCGCCTAAGGTATTTTATTAAACTTCCGACACGAAAACAGGGAAAGATATAAGAGTATTACTTGATTTATGTGTGTCTGTCTTTCACCTCATAGCTCTCGTACATGCCGATGCACAAACCGATTTGAGTGTGAATAGAGATGGGCCGTGTTCCCGAGAAAATTTTCCGATTAGTATAAGAAAGTTCTCGCTCAAGAATATTCCCCATACAAAATGGAGAATATTCTCGAGAAAGATAGATGAATGAAAGTACAACTTTACTATACGTGTGGTTTTTAGATCAGAGCGCGCTGGTGCTCGCAGTGTGCGTCAAGCAGCCGCCGCGACCAGACGCATAACTCATGAATAAGGGACACGGACTGTTCCGAAACAAGTCGAGCTATTTTTGACTTTATTGACGTGAGTAACCCGATATAAGTATTATAATAATTTTAGGATTACTTGTAAACTAAAATAAAACAACAATTATCCCAAAATTTGGTTTAAAATTTTAAGGTAACATTCGAAAGCGTGATGGTCATAACCGACAATATAATTCCGTCTCAATGTATCAAGGAAATGTGAACGCATATTATTTACGGTATAACATATCTCAGTAACTATTTATGGTATAAAATTAAGCATACAACGCTTAGGCAAACCGCTACGCGCTTACAATTTCAGAATATAGACTAGCACTATCCTTTATGCGAACAATGGAACACGAGCATCGCTTCTCACCTTGTATGCTAATGGAATCTGATATCAAGGTATTCACAATATTGTCTTAATAACCAGTATAAGTGGATCCTTGAGGTTTGTGGACCGAGCGATACGAGTTTTATGGTCAACAACATCGTTTTTCGCCTCTATTTCACCACGGTGATAAGTGTGACAATCCATAGCCCATGGACGCCTGCAAATGTATCCATGGTTACTGACAATGTCAAAGAGACGTTTAAAATTTTCTCGCAGGACCCACGTTCCACTAGCGCTCCTAGCGGAAAATCGACTCGCCGTAATCCTCATTGGGATGAGATCGATGTTTTCCTTCACGGAAAAGCGATTAGTAAATATCAAATTACAGTACTTTGTACAAAATACCCGGAAAACGAGGTACGACCCGGCAATCTTAGTATTAAAAGTCAATAGCTCTTACACCCTATAAGTATTACGTTACTACCTCGCTTCGCTCGGTCGACAACTGAACCCTGCAGATCTTGGCTAGTCTTTGGTAAGTCGTGTGGAATACTAGTATTGACTATTTTAAAAGAACCTAACCGTCTTCCTGTTTCAAAGCCCATACGTCGTTTATCACGAATCTTTGGAATGATTTAAGTGTCGTTGTGTTTCGGGGCTTATACGCTTTTGCTTACAGATGAGCTATAATACACGCGTGGGAACTCTTGGCTTCCTGGATCTCGTATTTGTAGGTTTTTGAAATTTAGAACAGTTGAGGAAGGAATCGTTTTTACAATTTAGAGTAAGCTGCTGAGCTGCAATGGGTCAAACAGAAAAGGGTTTAAAAATTGTTTAAACCCTAGGACCTAGGCCCGCCTAGGACAGTCCGATGGATATTAAAAGTTTGTTTCTTGACATTTATAACATTTCAAGGCAAAGCGGCATACCGTGCGGGTTACGCTACGCTACGTTACGTTAGAAATGTCACCCGCACCATAGATAATATAACTCTTTGCCCGCACCGCACCGTCCCTGCATGTGTAGCATCCATGGCGGCGATAATCGCTGACTATCAGGCGATACGTCTACTCGTTTGACATAAAAAAAAGTATAAAGAAAACTAATCTCACCACCTTTGTAATTACAGTAAAGCGTATGTTGCACTATTTCCCCGGTTGGACGGCTTTATGCGAACGCAACCACTTTTTACAGTAATAAATAGCAAACTGGTTTTCGAAGAAATCGCACAACATGAGGCCTATAAGAATGTTGCGTTAATGCCCACATTCTAGTAACTTAACATTCTTCAATCACCTCGAGCCCTTTAAATAATTGCGGAAATTAAATGAATTTTGAACAGTCAACCAATTGGAACCTTAGTCCACTGAAGGGCTATGTCACAGTGACGCTATAAATCAGATTGTAAGCAATCTCTTACTGACGATAACACCTCTCTTACTGATAGACGTGAGTAACCCGATATAAGTATATGAATATGTCTAATACTCACGGGAGTTTTCTATTTAAAATCTCTTTTCATTTTGACATGCTTCTAAAGTGGCCTAGGTTTCCAATTAGTTGACTGTACTTACCAAAGCAGAAATGTCTGCGAGCAAAAGTTTGAATTTCGTGATTTTAAAATAGTAGAAAATTCTCCGCGTCAAGAAAGACTCAAACTTTGGACCTCTCGGAACCCGGTCCGATTTTGAAATAAGGGGGAGCTTAACAATATATTTGATACTATTTCTTTTTCATGACCCTTGTGTAGGAAACAAATCTATAGTACCTACAGACAAATTCTTTGTAAGATTGTGTCAACCAAAAAACAATGTCGTCATTCCTGTGGACTACCCAAAAGTTAGGGACTACTCCACACAAAACACGTGAAACATCCTTTTCTATAGATATGTATGATACAAATCATTACAACATGCCCACAAGCTGTTAACAGTTGCCCACTGGAGTGAGAACTTGCGTGTTCCGCTGAACTGTATTTTTCCTTCCTGTGTACAAAAGTAACAGAAATTTGACACTTGATAATAACATCCTAAGATGACTGAAACAAGTCGCGCGTGTTGACTAAAAATACATGAGCGTTTTCCGTTATTTATTATAATAAGTATTAACATGTCTCACTGTACTTTAAGTTCGATAATAATTGCTTGTGGGCATGTAGGTAGTAATATTTTTATTCATAGAGTTCAATAAAGAAGGAGTACCCTGTCTTGGGGATACGGTTTGAATAAGGAAGTGAATCTTTATAGTCTTTAGTTTTAGGTAGTCCACAGGAGAGACTATAACATCGTTTTGTTACTCGCAGGTTGTAAAACACATGACAGCCTAAGATGGTCTGCTTTTATCGTCTGTCATGTTGGCTGTGCTATGACCATTATAAGATATAGCCCGAGAGTGACGTATGGCATGATGGACGATAAAATGATGCCAGCTTGATATCTTGTAGCCCACTTGACTCACAAATTCAGCAAAAACTGGCAAGATTACGGTTCAACTAAGTAACCAGCAATATATATCAGATGACTCTATTTCTAACGTCACTTTTTATGTCATCCAATCCAACTTTGTAACTTACATGACACAATTGACAAGTGTCAATGTGATGTGATGACTTTATTGAGATGTCAGGGAATGTGACTTCAAGTTTCGACGAGGCTTTGAGTTTTTCTACTTTTCCTATCTTTGTAAGAAAAATGTTTAAATTGTTTATAAAATTCTCCTATCTCTGTCGCGGACGCAACATGGCCACTGAGCGTCATACATCAAAAGCGCTTATCAAATAGACAGTAAGATTTCCATGTCACGTCCTACAAATCCGACAGCCTGGTGTCATAAAGAGTGGTTGGAAGAGATCGTTTCTCAGCCGTAAGGCTACCTCATGCGTTATGGAGCGCGTATAATCTGAGGCTGAAAGGAAAGTTATGGTTACGAATAATGGATCGTGGAATAATGCTTTGTGAACTTGATTTGTGAGAATGTGATAATATTATTTAGATTTTTGATTTGTTTTAGTATATTTTGAATCGTAGTCAGGGCATTTATTTGTGTGTTTATCACGAATATTTTCCTGAGTTATGGATGTTTTCAATGTAAGTATTTAAATATGTATCTATTATAGATATCATGGTTTAGTACCCACAACACAAGCCTTATTGAGCTTAATCGTGGGACTAGGTCGATTTGTGTAAGATTGTCCCATAACATCTATTTATTTATTTAAATATTAATTTAGAATTTAACCTTATCAAGTCATCAACAACTGACAAAGTAGTACCTTTTTCTAAAAGCAGACACTGTAAATCAATAAATCTTAATCCATTACTTTCGTCATTAGTCATTACGACGTAAACATATTTATGAACACCCCGACATGTCTCAGGGTTTAATTAATAAAAAAAATAAACCTACTTCCTATTAAAGAGAGACCAGTAAATTAATTACTAATAACTTTTTGTGAGCTGGCAACTTTTCAAGTTGCACGGGTTGCGTAAAGGAAAGTGCTAGTGTAAGGGGCTGTGCACATTATGATACTTATACAGCTATTATATTTGAGCAGAAATGTCTGCGAAACTTTCTCAGAAAAAAAGGGAAAAAAGCGACAAACGACGAAGTCATTAAGTATTATACAATAAACATTTTACAAATATTAAGATATTTTATTTATATTGTAAACATGTCAATCAATACATTATTTAATTACTTACAAATGTATGTGTATTAGTTTTACAAATGAGTATTTACAATATTTACAGTATTATTATATTATTCATTAATTTATTTCATTTATACATTTCGCTGCTTTTCGGCGAACAAAACCGGCATAAATTCGCGGAAAAATTTAAAATGTATGTTAAGTTTCCAACCCGGTTTGGCTTCTAAAACCCCAATCCCTTTCGCGTTTAAGAGGATACCTACATATACCCAGCTGTAAGACTTAAGGCCCTACTGCATTCCGTAATACCTATTCATAAGCCACTCCCACAGGGTCACACCCTCTCAAATCGCACGCACACATGCACGCAGGCCGACCCGCCGCCAGAGCGCTCCGCGATACCGCTCCATCTAGCGTGATAGTTGTTAACTACTACAACTAAGCGATAAGCTCCACATAAGCATTCAGGAAAATATACTACAGATGGCGTTTTAGCTAATATTACCAATATTTAAAAATACATATAAAAATTATAAATACAAAATAAAAATGAATTAGGCTTCGTAGTCCTTTTATGGGCATTTAATATTTAAGTGATTGCTGTTCTACTGGTACATTCCAAAAACATGTTAACTACATGTTAATTTGAACCTTAATTCCATTACGATACAGTTGCTTTTTATCTATATTGTTACCCTGGCTAACAGGGACAGGATTGGCACGAAGCGTAAATCTTACCTCAAAAGATCCGTAGGGACTGTATCAACATTCATTATCAGGGTTCCGTAGTCAACTAGGAACCCTTATAGTTTCGCTTTGTCTGTCTGTCTGTCCGACCTACCTACTACCTCTCGTACACGTAAGATTTTTTTTCGTTTCAACCCTAGAGTGTGACATAGCATTTGACAGGTATTTGAAAAACAATGAGGGTTTTCTAAAAACAGTTTTTGAAAAAGTTAATATTTTCGGAAATAATCGCTCCAGAAGTTTAAAAAAATGGACCTCTAACTTTTGAACTACGAGTATAAGTTCAAAAAATATGAAAAAAATTACAAAAGTAGAACTTCATAAGAACTTTAAAAAAATAAAAAAAATGTAATCGCATTAGGTAAAGTAAATAAAAATACAAAGTGAAGTAATAAAATATAATATTTCTCAAAAGATCCGTAGGGACTATCTCAACATTCATTATCAGGGTTCCGTAGTCAACTATAGTTTCGCTTTGTCTGTCTGTCTGTCCGTCCGTCCGCGGATAATCTCAGTGACTGTAAGTACTAGAAAGCTGTAATTTTGTACGAATATGTATATTGGTCACAAAGTCGTAAAATAAAAAGTGGTTTATATTTTTTTTAGGGTAGGTCTAGGTACCTACCTACTACCTCTCGTACACGTAAGATTTTTTTTCGTTTCAATAGTACGGTACGTAAAGGAAATAAAATTGTATAACTCCCAAGAGCGCTATTATTTGTCGACGGTTAGAATACTCTTAGAACAAAGCGTAAAAAAAAGATAACAGATTTTGATATTGCTTTAGGAATTAAAAAAAAATTCGTTACCAACCTTTTAAATCTAAGGAAAAAATATACAAGAGGAAAATTTTTTCTTCAGATAATCGTATTTAACTATTTGAACGTCGCCTATCATTTAATAACATATTTGACCAGAGCTTATTTCAATATAATATGAAAACTTAAAAAAAATATTACTCTTCGAAAACATTACGCCAGTGCTTTATGGTAACTGAACTGCATTTAATATTATTAAAGATAACTATTAGAGCCCATTTCTAACACATTCATCAATAGCTTAAATTTATGTAGGCACTAGAATTTAAAAAAAAATCTCCTAGCCATAATATAAATCTCATAATTTTCAAGTCAAGGTCATTAGTTCAAAATCATTTAAATAGTATGTATACGGAAACCCTAAGGATTTCAACGAAAGATTCAACTTTTATTATCTTATCAATTCTAGGCGTAATTCAAATGCTCGAAGCTACGCGCGGGAATTCATATCGCGTGTGTTTCGCGCGGAACGGGGGCGGTTTGACCAATCACATCACAGCCGGTGCGCCAGGCGCCTTTGCCTCTCGGTGAATCGGTACGTACATCGGTAATCGGTAGGTCGTTGTATTTGCACCTTGTCTCACTTGTCTGTCAATAACAACAAAATAACATAACAATGATGTCGATAATATGACTACAACTGAGTGTTTACGCAAGATAGTTATATCAAAATGTCAATGTCGTGTGATAAAGTCTGGGTCGATGTCAGTGAAAAAGACTTAATGTTTTTTTTGCCGAAAGTGCAAAAAACATGGAGTTGTTAAAGACTTAAAATTTTGTGACGAAAAGTGCGATATTCATACATAGGTAAATTTAACAAAAACTTAGTTTTTTTACCAGAATTAGTGCGCTGGACTTAGTCAAATTTTCGATGGTTGTTGTGCTATGATGACACCTACTTTTTATGTTAGTATCGTGTAGAGCACGCTAAAATAAGCATGTTTTGTATGGACAGTTTTTTTCTAAAATAAAAAATGGCCGACTTATTTGACCCCAAAGATGAACAATTTTAGATCTTAGTTAAATTCTCGATGGTTGGTGTGCTATGATAACACCTATTTTTTATGTTAGTATCGTGTAGAGCACGCTAAAATAAGCATGTTTTGTATGGACAGTTTTTTTCTAAAATAAAAAATGGCCGACTTATTTGACCCCAAAGATGAACAGTTTTAGATCTTAGTAAAATTTTCGATGGTTGTTGTGCTATGATGACACCTACTTTTTATGTTAGTATCGCGTAGAGCACGCTAAAATAAGCATGTTTTGTTTGAAGTTTTTTTTTCTAAAATCAAAAATGGCCGATTTAGGGTAGAAAGGGGACAATTGAAACACGTTATAATTGAAACTATTCAAATTTTTCAGCAGGACACAAAAACAGGCTATTACAAAAAAAAACAACGATGGGTATCGTGCTATGATAACACCTACATTTTATGGTAGAATCTTGTAGAACACGCTAAAATAAGCATGTTTTGTAAGGACAGTTTCTTTCTAAAATAAAAAATGACCGACTGATTTGACCCAAAAGATGAGCAATTTTATGTCTTGGTAATATTTTTGATGGTATGATTTTGACAGCGAGCGAGCAAGACCTTCCCGGGCAGAGCTTCGCTCCCGCCTTAGACTTCCAGGTTATTTATTTTTAATAAGGAAAGCGAAGCTCTCGCCTTAGTCTTCTAAACTAACCAAATCCGTGTCGGTTCTGCCCCGGAGGATTTGCTCGCTCGCTTCGCTCGCTCGCTGTCTAAAGTGACAACCAACAGCCAGCTGTGAAGTTATCTTATTTGGACGGATAAAAAAAACCATCGTAGACTAAGGTGGGAGCTGCTCCTGCCGGGTGCAAGACCTAAACCACCAAACACCATGTGTCCCCCGATTTAAACAATGGCATATTTTGCCATTACCGTGTTTGTACATAAGGGATATATGCATTTTTGTAAACAACCACCAAACTTCATTCAAAACGCGAGGTGCAATTATGAATAACAGACAGACCCGACAAAACATTATGGATTTATTATACAAGCCACGTGCTCATAAAATGGTTTATGATAAGAATGCTTTTAATATGTGTATAATTATTTATAATAAATTACTTGTTGACATAAAATTCCTGCAAGGCAATAGATTGAAGAATAAATTGACTTCTTGGCTTTTAGACCATTGCTTCTACAGTGTTAAAGAATATTTAGAATATAGCTGACATATTTATTTTAATTATTATTAATATTGAATTTTTATTGACATTTGCATTCATTACCTACCACAATTGTTTTTTGTTTTTTATTTTTATTTTTGGGTTTTGTTCATAATTTACACATTGTTTCATGCATTTTTATCTATCTTGACATATTTTTTATAATTTTAGATATAATTATTAAGACATAAAAGTTTAATATATTTGTATATAGTACTGTAAATACTGCACGCTATTCGAAATATTTGCATGCAGGTTGAATGCACTGGACTTAACCATTCTAACTGTAAGACCCACTATACTGTGTTCGATGCAAATAAATACTTTGAATCTTTGAATTAAAATTGTTTATCTTTCAGGTCAAATAAGTCAGCCATTTTTGATTTTAGAAAAAAATGTTCATACAAAACATGCTTATTTTAGCGTGTTCTACACGATACTAACATAAAAAATAAGTGTCATCATAGCACAACAACCATCGCAAATTTTTATTTTAGAAAAAAACTGTCTATACAAAACATGCTTATTTTAGCGTGTTCTATACGATACGAACATAAAAAGTAGGTGTCATTATAGCACAACAACCATCAAAAATTTTACTAAGATCTAAAATTGTTCATCTTTGGGGTCAAATAAGTCGGCCATTTTTTGTTTTAGAAAAAAACTGTCCAGTCAAAACATGCTTATTTTAGCGTGTTCTATACGATACTAACATAAAAAGTAGGTGTCATCATAGCACAACAACCATCGAAAATTTTACCAAGATCTAAAATTGTTCATCTTTGGGGTCAAATAAGTCGGCCATTTTTTATTTTAGAAAAAAGCTGTCCATACAAAACATGCTTATTTTAGCGTGTTCTATACGATACTAACATAAAAAGTAGGTTTCATCATAGCACAACAACCATCGAAAATTTTACTTATCTAAAATTTTTCATCTTTGGGGTCAAATAAGTCGGCCATTTTTTATTTTAGAAAAAAGCTGTCAATACAAAACATGCTTATTTTAGCGTGTTCTATACGATACTTACATAAAAAGTAGGTGTCATCATAGCACACACAACAACAATCGAAAATTTTACTTATCTAAAATTTTTCATCTTTGGGGTCAAATAAGTCGGACATTTTTTATTTTAGAAAAAAGCTGTCCATACAAAACATGCTTATTTTAGCGTGCTCTACACGATACTAACATAAAAAGTAGGTGTCATCATAGCACAACAACCATCGAAAATTTTAGTAAGATCTAAAATTGTTCATCTTTGGGGTCAAATAAGTCGGCCATTTTTGATTTTAGATAAAAACTGTCCGTACAAAACATGCTTATTTTAGCGTGTTCTACACGATTCCTTCATATAAAGTAAGTGTCATTATAGCACAACAACCATCGAAAATTTGACCAAGTAGTTACTTCTGGTAGAAAAACTAAGTTTTTTAAATTTACTTATGAATATCTCACTTTTTGTCAAAATAAAATCGAATTTTTTTACGACTCCTATGTTTAAAAAAAAATCTAAGTCTTTCACTGCGTACCCTTTGAAAGGGTACATCGTCTGTATAATATCGGTCTAAATGAGGTTTCTTTAGAAATAGTGATTAAACAGTATTTGAATAAATAATTTTATACTACGCGTGCATTTAATATTTTATTAAAGAAGAAAACAATTTTGCTTTAGGTACCAATATGGATTACAATTTAAAATTAACAAATTAATATTTACATTACAGATCATAATTTAATACGTAGCACAAACGAAATGTAAGAAACGCGTTGCGTAATCGTGATGTGATTGGTCGCACAGCACGGGCCGTAGCGCGATAGACTATCCCGCTCAAATCTCTTTGAGTTCGAATTATGATGCGAACTGATAAGATCATAAAATTTAGAGCTATTGATGTATTTCTTATAATTTCGGTGTATGCATTTCTATAATACTAATGAACAAAATGTACCAACTTGAAAATTTCTAGATTTTTATTGAAGTTAACAGAAGACCTTAAAAGTTGAATTCTTCATATAAATTGAAACTATTGATGAATACGTTAGACATGGAACCTATTCGTTATCTACATAATTTTTTAACACATTTCAGGTACTTGGATGTACTTAAGTATTTTTTTGGAGAAAATATGTAGGTTTTTCTCGCTTCAAGAAAGCTTTCGACAAATTTGTTATAAAATGACAGGTGACATTCAAATAGTTTAATCCAATAATATAAAGATAGAAAATATGACTTGCATAATCTTTCCTTGATTTTACACGCGTCGGTAACAAATACCTATATTTTACCCAAAGCTTTATCTAAAACGGTTAGACAATATTTTTCTCGATTAGTCTAAAGTGTACTCTAATAGGTAATTTAAAAAAAATCGACTTGTGAATTATGTTATGTTTAGGGGTCATTATAGTCTTCGCGTATTCGCCTATATTTATTTATATGTAAATTAAATCTATGGTAGGGCTAGGGAATTAGGGTTGTTTAGGGTTGACTAGGCTAAATGAAAAAAAAATTGGGACTCTTTTTATTTCCTAATAGGATCAATAGAGCTGGTCGTGATTCTGAGTAGGAAAAACATAAAATTTACCCACCAAACTGACAACTGTACTCATAAGTGAAACAAAGAAAACACTTGCTGCCGCAATCGTCTTAAATTTGATTTCTTGTTTTTCTTAGGCTTATTTTTATTTCCCATTTTGACAAGCCACTACCGCACAGTATATAGGTACTACAACTATCTCACAGACTCACTACATACACTAAATATATATAACTTACTTATTTACTAAATGATATTAACTTATACCTAACAGTCCTAACACTACTTTATTTATAATAGGTAGGTACCTATTATTTACAAATCTAAAATGCAAACCGCTAGCGGAGGTAGGTAAGTAGGTATCTGCTGCGTTACATACAATCGTGTTCCATGCCAACTACAACCGAACTGAACTCAATCCGGAGCGAGCGCACGCGGCGACGATTGGCGCGAGCGAGATAGGTAATAATAATAGTCTGACTCGGCTATGAACATTCCACACGCACTGTGACACTGTCATATTAGCTCAAAAGACCAGTATAGGTAGGCGCTCCGGTTATGAATAGATCTTTCGGATTCGTGGGTCACATTAAACTGGACTACCAGTTTAGCGAGTCTGTAAGTATTTTGGATTTATTGAAATTCAATAACATAACTACTTCTGTAAGTTATATTTTATTGAAATTAAATATGTATAGGCAGCTGTAAGTACCTACTTATTTCGTCAAACTAACGCATACATAAAAAAAATATGGTTGGTTCCCAATCCCAACGTTGCGTGCGAGTTGCTGGCCCGGCGCCCCCAGCGGTGAGCGGTAAGAGCGTGCGACTTTCAATCCGAAGGTCGGGGGTTCAAACCCCGGCTCATATCAATGATTTTCGGAACTTATATACGAAAACACGAAATATCATTTGATATTTATTTACCAATCGCATTGCGGTGAAGGAAAACATCGTGAGGAAACCGGACTAATACCAAAGAAGGCCTAGTTTACCCTCTGGGTTGAAAGGTCAGATGGCAGTCGCTTTCGTAAAACTAGCGACTACGCCAAATCTTGGGATTAGTTGCCAAAGCGGACCCCAAGCTCTCCCTGAGCCATGGCATATGCCGCGAAACGGCTAGGAAGAAGAAAAACACATCAATAAAAAATGGAGCAAACTGTTTTTTTTGCCTCCAGCTTATTTTGAACTATGTAAGTATGTAAGTACTATGTGTTTTTAAACTAAGTAGGTTATATGCAGTAGTGAGATAACATAAAAATGCATAATAATAATTAAAATTTGTTTTCATAACTGTTGTCAGTTTTTCATTATGTTGTTACGTAATAGGTACATACCAGTTCCATGAATATACAAAAATAAATTATTCATATTTCAGTAAAAAACAATGAAATGCTTAGATGTGGATGATGATGATGTTGATGTGCCTAATTTTTTAATTATTTATGAAATATTTTAAAATATAAATAAAATAAAATATTTCGTATAAAAAAATCAAAAACTTTTTTTCACAAAGTTATATCGATAATAAATGTAAAATATAAAAAAAATAACATTTCTAAAAACACCGAGATTTGAACCATAGACATCTTACGAACAACTTATACGATTAAAACCGATGCTCAGTACCACACAGCTAGCGGAACACTGTAAGAACGAGTGAAATTGTAAATCTGTTCATAAACGTCGATAGGGTATTGGCTTCCGAAAATACTCACACAAGCATCTCGTGTAAGCGTGTAAGAAACATACCAGTTTTAGTAGACCTCTGGTTTGGTAAATAATAAATGGAATCGTAGGTCAACTATTATTGGACCTTCCTTTTTTACGTAAATCGAATGGCTGTCGGAGCGCTGTGCGAGCGACATGCGTCCGACCTGTTCAAATGCCGAGGCCCGTATGGCAATGGCTCGAGTAGGGGACGCACTTATAGCTGTGACGTAGGAGAGAGAGGGAAGCGACATCATTATGAAGTGGGCGTTTTGACTTGATTTCACGAAACCACAAATGCTGATAAATTTGTAGTTTTTATTATGAATACGATATTGTTTAGTTCATTGAAGTTTTAGTTTAGATGAAAACTCATACTTTTAAGCAGATTTGGCTACTTAAAGATGTGTAATTTAGACAAACTGAGGTAATTAAGATAAATGAAGACGTAACTTTGGATTTAAGAACTATCGAGAAAATTTTACGCATTCATGTGTCGGCTGGTGTCAACGTTCAGATCATATAGTCAAGAAACACATATCTGAAAATTATAGGTATTTGTTACCTGGGCTACCGACGACAACGTTCGAAAGAACCCGCTCTTCTCCAATTCCCCCCCTTAATATACAGTCTGGATTATTTAATCATACTCAGTGCTTCGATACCTAATTGTAAGTGTAACTATACTTAAAAAATATCCTCGGCTTCCACAGTTACATAAGTAAACTGTCATACTTTTGTCAACTATTTTATACTCTTCCTTTTCCTCGTCTTAAGCGACTTTGAAAATATACTTGCTTAATGGAAACAACCATATTTGTCGAAAAACTGCATTAAGTAAGAATAATTGCACTCTATATTTATACCAATCAGAATTCGGAATAAATATGAATAGAAATTCTAGCGTAATATCCTGTCAGACTCTAAATCATACCATTTCAAGTAAAATGTAAGTGTTTGACAGACATATGTAACATTAAACATATTTCATTTTTAATAATCTATATCTCTAAAGATTTTTTTGTGTCTTTGGTTTATTATAAAACTTTAACTCCATCTAAAACCAGGTACAGTCAACCAATTGGAACCCTAGGCCACTCTAGAACAATGTCAAAATGACAAACAGTAAGAGATTTCTTGCAATTTGATTTATAGCGTCACTATGACATAGTCCTACAGTGGCCTAGGGTTCCAATTATTTATAGCGTCACTATGACATAGTCCTACAGCCTACAGTGGCCTAGGGTTCCAATTGGTTGACTGTACCTATAAAACATCCCAAGTAAATATTTTAGCTATTTTAACTGAAATAATATACTATCATACCAATAAGGACCTGCAACATTGTAGCATCAGCTTTACCTGTCACTGTCTGCACAGATCAATCTGAACGAGGCCTATTCGGATTTTTAAAATGCTTACATAATTTGGTATTGATACGAATTTCAGTTTTGTAGTGTGAGAGGGACGCTAACTCGAGCCCAACTCGCCGAAAATATCACATACATATTATTGTTTATTGTCAGTCAGCTTATCACTATTGTGATGCGATGTTTATATCATTTATGTTTATTTAAAATTTCAGGGCGGTATGAGGGCGCGGGTTCAAACCCCGGCTATATACCAATCGCTTTTCGGTGTAGGAAAACGTGAGGAAACCGAACTAATTTCAATAAGGCCTAGTTTACCCTCTAGGTGGGTCAGATGGTTGTCTCTTTCGTAAAACTAGCGCATACCACCAAATCTTGGGATTAGTTGCCAAAGCAGACCCCAGGCTCCCTGAACCGTGGCATGAGCGATGTACAATAAACAGTGTCACAATGACATAAAAGTATCTCGTGTCAGTCAGTATGTTGCTAGAAGTTCAGGGGAGTATTTGTGCTCCTTTTTAGTAAACGCAAAAGGTATAATTTTGTTGATTCTTAATAAGGTTAATTTCTTAATTAATCTTTATGGGGTTAGCGCTTTATCGGCTAGCGATTTTAGAAAATTCTGCCCGCGCAAGGTGTGTCAAGTTTACACCATATCAATACCAAATCAAGTAAAGATTACCGTAGGTAGTTCGAATAGGCCTCCGGGATTTATATATTGACAACATTATTAATTATGCCACAGCGCTGCCAGCGACATCTAGGGGCGCGTGACTGGACTACTAAGCCTTTAACGTCACTGGTTAGTTCAAAATGATTTAAGTGGATTTAGAACGCCGTTGAAATTGCTACCTTATATTCATGTACTTAGGGTTTAAAGTAAAATCAGTCTGTTAAATCTTATACAGGTAAATACCAAAACACATCTCTTATAAAGACCACAAAGCCCCCAACTAATCAGATCCGCAGGTACAGTCAACCAATTGAAACCCTAGGCCACTCTAGAACCATGTCAAAATGACAAGCGGTAAGAGATTACTTACAATCTGATTTATATCGTCACTATGACATATTCCTACAGTGGCCTAGGGTACCAATTGGTTGACTGTACGCTCGACATAAGGTGGATGTATTGGACGCGATTATTCAAATAAGAAGCCCCCTTGACACTTAGCAGAAGTTTGTTTGCTGCAGATATCCACATTCGGTAGCGTAGCAAGCACTGTCAGTGCATCTTGCTCGCACTGGCGGTTGGAAGCTGGATGCAACTGTAGGTAACGAGTCGAAATTTATATTTAAATTTATATAATCTACAGCAACTCATGGTAGAGACAATGAAAGAGGAAGATGCTTTACTTTCGAATTGCGCACTAGCGAGAACAACTTATGCCTCATGGTACCAATAAAGAACCCTTGCTAAACTAAATGTATATTTCGCCGCACTTGAGCGCTTTATTAAACAGTTAAAATAATAAATATTCTGCCTAATCCATGTCTTTATCGCCCTCACTTTATGCATCTTATAAGATGCTTGTCACTGCTCGATATTGCGGCCCCTAAATCTCTGGGAATCTAGCGGATTACGGCGCCCTTCGCCCTTAGATACTATAAATATTTAAACGACACGGGCGTGTTTTGCGGACGAATACGCTACAGCTTTTAGTTGACAGTCTGGTATATGTTCAAATACGCGCGAGATACGACTTTTGCACAATAACGCGCGATAATACAACATTAACACGTTATCTTCATAAATAGGCATACCAAAGGATTACAACTATACAAGGAGCTACTCAGACACCCAATATCTCGATATTCACTACTTACATGTTCCTTTGTACTCTCAGTCTCTCATCGTTGTAAATATTGTAAGAGCGCGGAGCGACATGACCTCTCTCTGCGAGCTCCCGTGAGCAATTGAAACCAATGTTTTTTTTTAACTGGCAGGGACTTCGTGCACTGAGCTTTGGAGCGTACGGACTGTGAAGTGGGACGGTAGCCTGGGGAAAATCCAAGACCCTTCCGCGACATCACACGATATTTACTACTTTGAAATACTCCTTTTGAGTTTGCGCTCCAGAGAAATCGGCTGGACCGAGTCCAACCAAATCTGAGGTGTGTGTAAGAAATCTAGCTACTGGGAGTTTTATTACTGGTTTGCTACCCTTAATCTAGCCGAGAAGATTCCAGCAAGAAACTCAGCTAGGTCCGATCGCGTTCGTATTGATACTTTGCGGTACGCGACGGTAAGTACCGGGTCGATAACATTAGGGGAAGTACCGGCCTCTTAATTGTAAGTATGGTGGACCACATTTAATTTTAGGTTACTTTGTCATCAATGAGACAACCTAGCTACTTTGGTTAGCTGCATCTAATATACCTTTATCGCTTGAATTTGCAAGTGTGAAAATCGAACGATTGCGGATTTGTATCTCCATCTCTATCACACTTGCATATTGGAGTGACAAAGAGGTTTTCCCGTCAATGCCAATTTTCGATGTTCGTGGTAGGCGTGCTGTCTGAATAATTACCACATTATTAAACAGCGCGTTTACGGTAAAACACTATGGCGTATGTTTTAACACGTCGAGTAAATCGTGACGGTTCACGCTCCCGCACGATTGGCTCATTTGCATGCTGCGCCGCGCCGCGTTATAAATGCACGCCGCTGATTGGCTGAAGCAGTGACAGCTGCGCGATAATTGGACCGTGGGAATTACCTGCAACAAGAAATATGTATTGTTAGTAAAACGCGTTTAATATGGAATGTTTTCGTATGCAAACTTCAAAACATCGACATACATAGGTATGTTTTGCCTTAAAGTCGATTCGTTTATAATAATTATAATCCATGTTTCAATATTATATTTAGGTACTTGACTTTACCCTCATCGCACCATTTTTAGGGACCATCGGTTAAATAATTTTTGCAATTTTATTTTCAAATGATAATTGAAACTAAACACTTTATAACGGAATATTGTCTTCTGTTACCGCGATTGTTATTCATTGAAATTAAACACTTTAGAACAGATTAATCGCGTTTATTAACACCATGATCCTACGTTTCGAGCCCTTTATAGCACTCGTTTTCACAGGGTTAAGATGCCATGATGGGTCAGGGCCGTGATGAAGATCTGGTTCCTACATGCGTGAAAATTGCTCCGAAAACTGATATTTTCGAGGGTAATCGCATACTTCGCTAAGCTAGTAAGAGGTTATTGGATCATGGTGTGAATAAATGCGATTAATCCATTCTAAAGTTTTAACTATAAATAAATATTAAAAAATAAATATAAAAAATAAATATAAAATAAATATAAATAAATATTATTTAATATTTCCATTCTAAAGTGTTTAATTTCACATTTTCAGTGGTAACAGAAGTCAATATTATATTCAAATGATAATAAAAGTAGTGGTTATTTTTTTATTGTCTAATGCGGTTTTTCGGGCTTATAGGCTATAGAAAAATTAAAACGCACAATTAGGTTGTCTGGAAGAGATCGCTTTTTAGCGATAAGACCGCCTGTTGTTTGCCTCTTCTTTTGGTCGCTGTATTCTCTGTATTTACTTCATTTGAGGTGTGCAATAAAGAGTATTTGTATTGTATTGTATTGTATCCTCGTTTTAAAGATTTTGAATCAGAAAAGCCACTGCGTCCCTCTTCTGATGCATTAAGTTGCCGTAAACACTCAATACGGGCCGCACCAGTTTACATTTACAATTTAAGGGAGGTTCTTTACAGCTCACGACACCGTGACGTATTTACTTAAACACTTATCACTTTGCTTCATCAGCTGAGCAGTTACTAAGTTACTAGATCTGGAGTGTTATTCAGATATTAAAATCTTCTTTTCTTATGGCCATGATACGATCGTGGTCCGCGCATGATGCAGTGTAAGATTAAAATAAAGTAGGAACTGGCTTTTAAACGCTCTAGCATAATTTTGTGCGACAGGTGCAAGACTATAATATGAAGACCTAAAGTAGCGCTTGATGTATGAAGTATCACGCCTTTTGACATGTTCCTTTATCATTAACAGCCTAATTTAAGTTTATTTCGGGGCTGCATTCAAAACTGACACATTGACTGAGAGTAAGGTGATTATTTTTGGTAACTTATGATAATTTTATTATAAATTGAAAGAGATGTCATATACTATAGAAAAAAAGTGACCTAGGTGAGCAGGGCTGGGATCGAACCAGCGACATCCTGCTTTCGCGGCAGACTACTTAAAAAAATGAATCAAAACATTTATTACATTTAGTTAATGATTTTATTGTTTTTCATATGTTTTAGGGTGTACCCAGACAGTTGAAATTTTCACAGTTTATGTATTTTTGTTGCCACTGTAACAATAAATGCTAAAAAGCAGAATATAATTTGTTTAAGGGGGCTCCCATACAACAAACGTGATTTTATTGCGGTTTTTAAAAATAATGGTACGGAACCCTTCGTGCGCCAGTTCGACTTGCACGTGGCCGGTTTTTAAAGTAGGTAAGACAGTGCAGCCGCCAGTTCTTTATTTAAGACAATCACAATAAAAACTAGACAATTAAATCGATTAAATGTGACTCAAACCATCTCAAACTCATCTCGATATTTTTTTTGGAACGGCAAAACATCCATTGAACGTAGGATCAAGGCTAGTACCAACAGCTTCCTAAATACCATTGTTGATAGGTTCCAAGCTCGTATCGAGCAGCACTGGAATTACCTGCACTGCTCTCCGGGGTAAGAGTTAAGTTTAGCCTTTTTAATTTTAATTTAATGTAATTTAATTAATCTTTAAATTATTTTACTAGCATTAGCACTAAGAATACAATATTTTAAAATTAAAATTAATATTTTTTACTGTACTAACAAATATGTATGGACTTGCTTCCGAAATAAATGAATTGAATTGAAAACACTGCAGAAAATCGTGTCGTCACTCGTAAAATTCGTTAAAAACGTTCGAATTTCCCTTAAACTCTATCAACTTTAACCTAACCACTACACATCTCCAAAGCAAGCAAATCCCACCTCTATTCCCAAAACCCTAAGACACACGTGACTATTTCCCGAACGCAAACATAATGAGTCCAAAACGCTACTTAAGAGATTCCAATTTCCTGGCTAAGGGTTCTCGGATTTGAGTGGAGAGATCCAGACGACATTGTTGGGAATGGCTTACCTACGTGAGTTGTGCAATTGTGCAAATGTGCAAATCAGCGCTATATAGGAGAAAAATGCATTCAAGAATTTTAACTGCAATTTGTATAGAAACTACTTTGGCAGGCTATAAAACAAGTATGTAAATGCCTAATCTATTATAAGTATATAATAAAATATATAACACTTACGAATTTTTAGTTACGCGGGACATGTTCGGAAATTTTAGGATTCTATTATCAAGTCGAGTAGCGTGCGCGACGACGCAGGCAGTACTGCGTTGCGTCTCGCCGCGCGCAGCGTCCATGATGTCAAAACCAGTTGAAGATGCGTGTATTGATATGTCTCACGATAGTTTATCATTCTGCGATATTTTAAAACAATACTGACGTTCTGATTTTTTCCGATTATGAATCTGTCAGATTGATCTTTGATCTTTTTTATTAATATTTGAACTAAAATACCATTATTATGCATAGTTTATACAGACGGTAAATTATTATTATTTTTTTTTTTTTATGCTATAGGGGGCAAACGAGCAAACGAATCACCTGATGGTAAGCGATTAACGTCGTCCATGGACACCCGCAACACCAGAGGTGTCGCAAGTGCGTTGCCGGCCTTTAAGGTGGGAGTACGCTCTTTTCTTGAAGGTTTGAAGGTCGTATCGGTCCGGAAACACCGCTGGCGACAGTTCGTTCCACAGTTTAGCTGTGCGAGGCAGGAAGTTTCGGGAAAAGCGCACAGTTGAGGACTGCCAACCATCTAAATGGTGAGAGTGGAAATATTGTCGCGTAGGGCGATGGCGGAAAGAAGCGGCAGGGATTAATCCGAACAATTCCTCGGAACACTCCCCATAATACATGCGATAGAAAATACAGAGCGAGGCCACATCTCTACGCAGCGCCAAGGGATCAAGCCGATCAGAAATACGTTGGCAGTTGACAATTCGAGCTGCTCTCCGTTGGATGCGGTCTAGAGGAAGAAGCTGGTACTTAGGTGCCCCTGCCCAAAGATGAGAGCAGTATTCCATATGCGGGCGAACCTGCGCCTTATAAAGCTGTAGGCGATGGGCCGGCGTGAAATACTGCCTCGATCTATTGAGCACACCGAGCTTCTTCGAGGCCAATTTGGCCTTACCCTCTAGGTGGCCGCGGAACTGGACTTCACTCGAGATGTCAACGCCAAGGATTCCGATACTGGCTGTGGCAGATAGGGGAGTGCTCTCAAAACGAGGTGACGCGACGAACGGAAGTTTTTTTGCGGTGAACGCGCAAACCTGTGTCTTTGTAGGGTTAAAATGGACCAAATTAAGTCGACCCCAATCTGAGACTTCTTTTAGGGAGGTCTCAATTTCGGACACAAGTTTGTTCCGGCTCTCAATGACGTTTTCCCGGGAAATATTGGCGCGGCCGGTGTAGGAGGCATCACCCGTACTATCATCAGCATAACAATGAATGCCGCTAGTTTGCAACATGTCATTGATATGCAGGAGGAATAGCGTGGGTGATAGCACACAGCCTTGAGGGACACCAGCATTCACAGACATTGAGTCTGAGCATTCACCGTCAACTAGGACCTTAATGCTTCTGTCTGCTAGAAAACTGCTGACCCATTCGCATAATTTCCCGGGGAGCCCATAGCATGGAAGTTTCGAAAGAAGTGCTTTGTGCCAAACGCACAAGTTAGTAAGTATAGTTATTAAGTTTGATAATCTGGGCGGGTCCCCATTAGCGTTATGGACGGGGAGTGATGGCGCACAACTTTATTGGACGAAGTCGGTTTATCGCTTGATTTATTAAGGAGGACATTCGAGAATTAATTATGATACCAATTTGATATTAACAACAGTACAAAAGAGTATGTTATGGACCTAACATGCGCACTGGTGCACTCACAATGTCGTGTTTACTGTTCTGAATACGCCTCCTTATTGTTAGGGTTTGTCAGTCTGCGACTCAGTAAGACGCCCAAGCCCCAAAATGTGAAGTCATATTAAGAGTCCGGTGTATGTTCAAATACGAGCGAGATACGACTTTTGCACAATAACGCGCGAAAATACATTTACACGTTATCTTCATAAATAGGCATACCAAAGGATTACAAATATACAAGCAGCTACTCAGTCATCCAATTTCTCGATATCCACTACTAACACGTTCCTCAATACTCTCAGTCTCTGATTTTTGTAAATATTGTCAGAGCGCGGAAGCGACATGACCTCTCTCGGCGAGCCCCCGAAGGCATGTGAAGCTGATAACGTCGCATATTTTATAACGCTAAACAAAGCGATTTGAAGTGCAGATTAAGAAAAAAAATACTAGAGATATATATACACTATTTATAATTATTTGATAGAGTATTACCTAAAGTTTAAACTCGGCAGAATTATTAAGATATCAAATAATTACTTGATATAGTTATTACACTGAAACCCGTTACTGAGCACGAGATGTTTGGCGAGTTGTGTTATTTCGTACCTCGGTCGTCCAACAAAACAAATTAAGATTTCAAATTAATACGATAAATAACCTGTAGCAATGTATCCCCATGTTCCGAGGGCCTAAAGACCGACTATGACTAAGTTTCCTAGGTTTTGATACAATGGTGAAAGTGTTAAGTAAACGTCATTATTTCAAAGAAGACGTTTGCAATAACACTTTAATGTTTGACAGTTCATTTGGTAATAAACATAACGCGGTTTGATTCTACTATACTATAAATCGGTCACGAAAATTTGCCTCTCCGTGGCACTTATGCATGATCATTTAACTTTCAATTATCCAACCTATAGTTAGAGGAAAGTCATAACCCACAGTTTTACGACTTACTCGTAAGCCAGTGAAATAATTACAGTTAAGACAAATGACATGTCTGGTGGCTCTCAACTCAAGTCTGATGGGTTTATGGTAGTTCATTGACAGTTCATGTCTGGAATAGTCAGAAGTCGGAATAATACGTGTCTTGTATTTTGTAAGAGTCCGGTATATGTTCAAATACGACTTTTACACGATAACGCGCGAAAATATAACATTGACACTTTATCCTAATAAATAGGCATGCCCAAGTATCCCAACTATACAAGGACTGTACTTAATTAGATTATAGTTATTACTTAAGGTATAATATGTCAATCTAGCATTGTAGTCGCCTGGTGTAAACTGTAACCCTTCTATGTTTCCTAAATAAATGAAATGAAAATGAAATTAAAAATGAAAAGGAGCTACTCAATCACCCAATATCTCGATATCCACTACTTAGTCTACTTACGCGTTCGTCAATACTCTCAGTCTCTCATTTTTAGGGTTCCGTAGCCAAAATGGCAAAAACGGAACCCTTATAGTTTCGTCATGTCCGTCTGTCCGTCTGTCCGTCTGTCCGTCTGTCCGTCTGTCACAGCCGATTTACTCGGAAACTATAAGTACTACAGTGATGAAATTTGATGGGAATATGTGTTGTATGAACCGCTACAAAATTATGACACTAAATAGTAAAAAAAAGAATTGGGGGTGGGGCCCCCCATACATGTAACTGAGGGATGAAAATTTTTTTTTCGATGTACATACCCGTGTGGGGTATCAATGGAAAGGTCTTTTAAAATGATATAAAGTTTTCTAAAAAACATTTTTCTTAAAGTGAACGGTTTTTGAGATATCAGCTCTCAAAGTCGTAAAAAGTATGTCCCCCCCCCTCTATTTTTATAACTACGGGGTATAAAATTCTAAAAAAAATAGAGGTGATGCATGCTAATTAACTCTTTCAACGATTTTTGGTTTGATCAAAGTATCTCTTATAGTTTTTGAGATAGGTTGATTTAACTGTAATTTTGGTTAAGTTATTGTGCTTACACTGAAAACGATGGCTGAACCTTATAAGTTTAGGCTCCATTCACCAGGTGTATAAATTGACATAATAAGTTTATTATATTTGCTGCTACGGAACCCTTTGTGCGCGAGCCCGACTCGCACTTGGCCGGTTTTTTGTAAATATTGTCAGAGCGCGGAGCGACATGACTTCTCTCTGCGAGCCCCCGAAGGCATGAGAAGCCAATATCATAACGCCGCATATTTTATAGCGCTAAACAGAGCGATTTGAAGCGCAGTTTAAGAAAGAAAAAAACTAGAGATAGATTTACACAATTTTTAATTTTTGGATAGAGTTATTACCTTACCCTAATAAGGAAGAGTGATAGAGAGATTTGACTACGACACGCTACGTAGCGTGAACGATTGGCATCTTGACTACGCATCCAGATATTCGCTACATATTTTTAGTGTCTAGCAATATTTGTCGTAAGACTACATCAATTACTGAAGTTGCTAAAATATACTTTTTTTGTAGAGTGCGAGTAGGCTGCAGCCACGGTCGTTGATGTCTAAAGCATGACTCACACTAGAGCGAGCCGGGATGTGACCGGGAGGGGCCGATCTGTCAGTTTCTATGGAGAGTGTTTGTCATCCTTAATGGAATTCATACACATCTATCAAATCTAAAATGTTTTTGACGATCTATCGTCCTAGGTAAAACCGTGTTTACTAAGGACATTTTTTCAGTAGGTATACTCTAAATTGGATATTAGATGATAACGACATAAAGTACCTACTGCTCTGTATCTCCTCGGATCTAATAAATTCGATTAAGCCATTATCATCCCTCCACCCCCTACGTGATTTGAATACGCAACGTAGACGACATCTTGCTCTAATAATAGTAAAGTTACGATGGCTTCAAGCAGCTTTAAAGAGGAAAAACAAAATGGAAGATTGTTGTTGTTTTAGACCAGTATAACAAACTACTAGATATTAATTAAATGTATGCGCGACACTGAAAAGATTTCAAAATGGAGAGAGACGTATGCCCAACCGTGGGCATACGTAGGTACAGTCAACCAATTGGAACCCTAGGCCACTCTAGAACAATGTCAAAATGACAAGCAGTAAGAAATTTCTTACAATCTGATTTATAGCGTCACTATGATTTACAGTGGCAATGGGTTCCAATTGGTTGACCGCGCTGAAGAAGAAGGAATTAGAAAAATAACTGATACCTATACAAGTATACATTTATATCTAGGTATTAGTCATGCATATATATGTAAGCCAGCGCTGCTAAATAGTTCACAACGAAAGTCATCGAGATGTATAAAGCATCAGAGATTCCTTTTGTTTGTATTGACTTCTTTTTGTGTCCATTAAAATCATTTATTTTCAGTTAAATAATTTATTTCGTTATATGGGCAACAGATTGAATTCCATTGCAGATCTGAGATTTGACATACTCGTATTCGTATTAAAACGCGAGTATTATGTAAGTAAAAATATTCACATCCGCTCGGCGATGATGGCGGATCCACACAGTCTTTTGTTTTAAGGGGGGAATGCGTTACGCGTTACGCATACCACTCGGGTGCCAATGTACCAATTATTGACTGACAAAAGTCTAAATATCTCAGTTCTGCAATGGAATTGAACTTGGTGTCCATATAAAGAACATATAGTGAATAAAAATACCTATTAAATGAGATACGAGTAACTCTTAGTTCTGTTGGGTTTGAGGCCAATTTGCATATGGTACTTTTATAATAAGTGTCATGTCCCTATTCTCGCTGCAACGCAACATGCTTAAAATTACCTTTATTTACTAAATTACCCATTAACTCCTATAATGACCAAAACAGACATAAACAACGTGCCTGTCACCACACATGCCGTGCAGGAATGTACGTACCCCTGGGCCTTATTACCCGGTATCGTTCGGAAGCCAATATGACTTGTACTAATTTTCCGGCGGTTTGGGGCACTTTGGGGAATTTACGGGGAAATGATAACGCAAGGGGATGTGAAGTTTTATACTGGAGCTGTTTGTAAACCAAATTGACAACGATGTGACAGACTATATGAGGTACATTGCATAGAGTCAAAGTTTTCTCAGCAAATGAACCGTCAAACTTGAAAGTGTTATTTTAAACGTCAAACGTCTCTGAAATTATGACGTTTACTTAACACTTTTACAGTCTGTGCTATCAAAAACTAGGAAACTTAGCATAGACTGACTTTAGCAAGGATGCAAAGCAATAGCGTGTCAACCCTCAAGACCGCCATTTTCAGATAATTGCGATTAAAAATTTGTGTCAAGCAATGTTTTAAACCACACGGTTTATGTAATGTAATGTAATGTTTTAAACAACTTGTCTTAAACCACACGGTTTAAGACAAGTTTTGCCGTTTTTAGGGTTCCGTACCTCAAAAGCAGAACCCCAATAGGATCACTTTGTTGTCCGTCCGTCTGTCCGTCTGTCAAGACCCTTTATCTCGGGAACGCGTAAAGGTAGCAAGTGGAAATTAATACCACATACTGAAGTCTGCGGTCCCTTTAAGCTGTGATAAAACCAAACCTCTACGTCAACGCAATCAAAAGATACGGCCTTTTATGTCGCATTTCCCATACATTTGCAAGAATCAAAATGTATAGGGTACTTCCCGATGACCTATAATCACGAAATTTGGCAAAAAGCAAGAGCTTATAACACAAGTACCTACAGAAGAAAATCCTAAAACCGTATAATTACCGCACACTGAGATTTCCGTGCCACCAGTATTTTTAAGTACCATAAATGGGAATATGTGCGGAACCCTCGGTGGGCGAGTCCAACTCGCTCATTGCCAGTATTGACATAACAAATTCGTTGTGTGCGTCTTGTCAGCTTCCAACACTTTTAATTTGAAACAAACCAAAACGAAATAATTCCCAACCATTTCGCTTCGCATATCCGGAGATCAGAATCCTATATAATAGGGTATCCAAAACCTGTCCAAGCATTTTGGTCGTTTTGCCTTTATCACAAGGTTCAAATTCTACTTTGATATTTTGTCACGGGTGTCACGGGTTTGGATCCCGTGCTGTACGGCCATTCGTCACATTGTCCCGTTATTTGGTAGCCATTACAATGACCGAATACTGGATAAAAGAAGTTATGTGATTATATTCATGGAGGGGTGGGTATCTTTGCCTTTTTTGGTTATAAATATAAATATTGTGGGACAATCTTACACAAATCAACCTAGTTCCACGGTAAGCTCAAAAGGGGCTTGTGTTGTGGGTACTAGACGACCATTTAAACTTTCGTGAGTCATACTGATATTACGAGTAAATTGCAACGGTTAACACTCACGTATTTTTATCACATTAGGCGTGACATGTTTTGCCTGCATCGGATTGGATCGGATCGGAAAAGCATGCCCGAGCCGCGAAGGTGACAGCACCACTCTCTCTGTCCGACGATGACTACCCGATGCAGTCGAAACATGTCACGACTATTGTGATAAAAATACCTGAGTGTTAACTGGAAATTTAGTTCATTGAATGTAGCGTCTTATTAACAACAAACGAATTCGTTACCATTAGCCCGAAAACCTCACTTATTGAAACAGAAGCTTCACAAAACCATAACAAACTTCAGCCTAATCACCCCTGACTACCGAAAGCCTTCCCAAAGCCGTCATCAAAAAAGTCTTAACTCCACCAATTTCCCCATAAAACGAATACTTTTCGTGTAAAGGAGAAGCACTGACCGCTCGTTCATCATCTCCTTATCGCTCACAGGCCATTACGGATTAAAAAACACTTCGCGACCATCTAGATACCCCCAAAAAACACGCATAACCAAAAAGGCCAAACCCACAAAGCGGAAACCTCGGAAAAACGACTTAGCTAACAGGGAAAATGCAGCGTTTGATGAAGCGTTTTCTCTGAATTTTCCGTTTGGGTTTGTGGGTGAATTAGTAATAGCATTAAGTGTGCCCTCGGGACCGGGTTCGGTTCCCGGCCTTTGTTCTTTATTAGCTGCGATGTTTTATACAATTAATTGTTTCTCCATGCAAATGAGTGCTATGTTTTGTTTGCGGCTTTAGTCCGGCGTTAAATTTGAAAGGTAGTTTAAATAACTTTTAGTTTGAAGTGTTTTTAGAGTCCATTAAAACGGCGTATTACATTTATGCACAAATTAGTTGCATACATTGTATATTGTACAGGTATATCTTTTTAAAATGTTTCTACCATTTATATTTTTTCAAATTAATTATATTTATAATTATTTTAGAAGCATATAAAAATTCAATAAATAAATATATATTCTGGGACAATCTTACACAATTCGACATAGTCCCACGGTAAGCTCAATAAGGCTTGTGTTGTGGGTACTAGACGACCATATACAAACAGTGTGTAAATCTAATACGGGCGAACCTCTTAACGATGGTTAGTATAGGACATAAGAAATGTAATTAGGTAACTGTAGGTAAAAATTTTATCCATACAAAATAATTCGGCCCGCAATGTAATGCAAACACACTCGCCTTAAATATCCGTTGACAAATGTCAGCGTCAAACTTTTTATAGTACATTGCTGCTGAAAATTTTATAAAAAAATTCATTATGGGGTCATAATTAAGTGTAACTTAAAAATATGTTCTAATTATTGATAACAATAATGAATCCTGTGCTTGGTTAAATTTATCGCCCGTATTAGACTTACACACTGTATATAATAAGTGAGGTTTTCAGGGTGTGAATAAGACGCTACATTCAATGAACTAGCGTCAAATAAATATTATGAGTTATTTGCTGCTTTGAATTTGTTAATTATAAATATTGGTGATTGCTTAGCACCTCTTGCACCACCCAGGGTTTAGCCTACTAACCCGGAGTTAGGCGTTTTCAGTATGGAATATGACAGCTAACTGGGTGGTGCAAATGCACTTAGGGCCACTTGCACCACCCGCTTAACTCGAGGTTAGTGGGCTGTCAACTGTCAAATTCAATATAAAATGGTGGGTTGACCTCGGGTTAACCCTCCATTTTCGGTGGTGCAAGTGACCCTTAGAGAACTTGGCGAGTTTGAAAGAGTTATTTTTTTCCGTAGTTCTAAGATCCTACGGTCAGCGGTCTAGACTCTGTTTATACTTAAGCAGTTTTTAGTTTTTAATTTTTATTTAGGTAAGTTTTATTTTAAGGTCTTTATGAGGATTTGTTGTTATTGAAATAAATGTTTTACTCATTCGAGGACATAATAAATATCTTCGGCAGTCAGGAAAACTTATGTCGAAGTAGGTATCTACTTAAAAATGCGTTTTCCTCAAATTCACTGGTCAAATTCACTGGTCACTATAACGGGAACCATAATTAGCAAGCTCATCGACTTTAAACTGGCAAATTATCATCTGTATTTAAATCGAAAATCAATTACCGAACACCTCGGCTACTACTAAAAGCGTGTAACCAAAAACCCAAAGATCGCTGATAATTTTAAACTCGTAAAAATACTCATTAGCTTTTCGCAGGCATTTAAATTCCTAATTTAACGACTACTTAAGAAGGCAGCGGAATAAATAACCCATAAAATAAAAATCGAACAAGTCCAAATATTTGCTTCGCTTGCCCGTCGACATGTTCATACGAATTTCATGAAGAAACCTCGAATGCATTTCTGAGTCAAAAGACAGGTTTCTGCAACGGGCATTCCGGATCAGTGCAACCGAGACGTAACAGCATAAGCTCCATGACATCACAAGTCAAATTAAACCCTGACCTCTGCAAATTAAGACATAAAGTTAAACAAAACGTGACCTAACATGCGCCCTTGGGGGATCCATCACCGTAGACCAGTTTTTCAAAGATATAAACGTGACAAGGGCTGAGCGATCACTTAATACAGTGAATTTTATTTCAACCCAACAACAGATCAATTTCCAATGACTTTTTGTTGCAATGCAAGCCTCATTGTAGTAGTGCGGTCTTGTCGAATGCTTTAGTAAATTCTGCACCAAAAATTTTTGTTCTAAAACCGATCTTACGTCATTGTTTTAGGGTTTATTTTGCTGTTTATTTTTAGTGGTTTATGAGTTACGCTTCGTTTGGCTGTCGATCGTTAATTAGCGGGCCGGGACCGGTTGGCCCACGAAGGCAACGGGACCGCTCTCCTGGATCTGTCGTGTCTAACACTTCAAGTTCCCAGCTTTCAAAGCTATCGCAATTTAATATTATAAGTGGGTGCATTTTCAATTGGCTCCGCTCTAGTTCGTTCAGCTAATTTAGTTTCTCAATGATTTTCTAGTGTCGATTTTAATTCAGAATTCAGATTTACGTATTCGTTAATGTAGATTTACTGTAAATCTGTTTCGCAAGGTATCAATCAACGAGGTAGTAAACTTTACGGTATACAGCTTAACCGGTCGAACCGCGTTGTACTTGTTTTTAAAATAACGGAATGTCATGCTTACTCATAAATGTCGCTGACGTACAGAGTTCGAACATTAACCAATCACATAAACCGGTATTATTATAGTACGGTACTATTTTAAAGCGGCAGTTAAATGTAAAATGTAGATTACAAATTAATAAACTGAAGTTTTCAATATAATTAGTAAGTACCTATAAATGTGAATACGAATATTTTAAAGTAAATAACTTGGAACAAAACAACTAAGTTTCTCTGCAGTAGGTAACTTGGATACAAATTGGGTCAAACACGAAGTTTTTCCTGTGGACTACCAAAAAAGTCCACATAAAGGAAGTAGAGTTTAGCTACACGCAGTTTTTCTCTTATGGATCTTTGACATTCGATTTTCGAAGTTAAAACACAAAAGATTACTTACTTATTCAAGCTTGCCCATCAACAATTAATGTTGTCTTCTGTTACCGCGATTGTTATTCATTGAAATTAAACACTTTAGAATTAATCGCGTTTATTAACACCGTGATCCTACGTTTCGAGCCCTTTACAGCACTCGTTTTCACAGGGTTAAGAATCTTTCAATAATATATTCTATAATATATTTTCAATAATAATATTTCAATAATAAATAATTATTTAAACAAAATAGAATTAGTCCCACAGTGTTTTATTATTCCTATTAATACCTCGATGTACTATTACGGATACGGACATAATAATAAGCATTATTGTAGTACATAATAATAGGCATTCGTGCAATACTCTTCAGGGATTCATATTCAATAATTGCGCAGACACTGTTAATTTTAGGCTCTGGCGCGTCATTCCAATCGTTAAATATAAGAATCGACTCGAATATACTGGTTTATTAAGTGTACTCGTTTTATAATGTGTAGTTTTTACTTACTTACGCCTCTGGTTGATCAAAGGCAAAAATACGGAAGAAAATATCTTGTGAATGTGGACATACGGACATATCCGTAGAAATTGAATCTAAACCTACGATTGGAGACCTCCCGAGGGGAGACGCGGTTCCAAACGGTCTTTACTCATGGCGACGGCTATGTGCAGTTGAACTGAGCTAGAACGGGGCTATAAAGGTCGCTGAAGATAGAAAAGGATGGCGCGAGCTTGTGAAGACCCTCTGTCTCTGAGTTGTCTTAACCGCAATGCAAGTCAGTGGACCGACCTTATCAAATATGTGACACACTGCAGCAGAGAGTACTATTTTGTACCATTTGGGGTCAAAACTCTGGCTCCAGCCTCGATCCCAGCGCACGCAAGTTTTTTGTAGAAATCGCGAAACGTCTGGCTGATGTAGCCAGACGAAGAGTTGGTGGCTTCCTCGCACAACGTATCAGCATTGCGATACAACAAGGCCTCAATGACCTTTTTTAGATTTAAGGTAGGTAGAGGTAGGTAGCTAGGTAAGTTACACTTACTGTATATATTTTGAAAATAAATTATTTTTATCTGCAGCATAAACGACAACAGTGACATTGCAAGACTGGATGGAGAAATGACCACGACCACTCAGTCAAGAGCGCCCGACTAAGAAGAGAGAGAACAGCAACAACATCAACAGCTATAATACTCCTACTACTACCTTTTTTTTTTTTTTTTGACGGTGTGGAGAATGCAGTCACGCACCGTCCCCCGACCTCGGGTAGGTCATTTGGGGGGTGTGTGGGACTCGCCGCTGCTTGCTCCTTCTCCTAGCGAGAAGGAAGCAGAGCGGCCCTACCCACTAAACTCCACACCGGCGTTTCCCTCCTGGCCGTTAATGAGAGCACCGTGGGATCAATATTATTCCACCTCGGTGCCCTCCGGCGGCCCCGGCTTTGTGCCGGGGCATCCGCACAAGGAGGGGGAAGTCAGAAACGCTTTGACCTCCCCCCCGACGGCGTGGGGCCGTGCAATGCGGGACCCGAACCCGCTGGCCCCGTTAAGGGTCTTGGCGAATGAACGCCAAGCGCCTTCGACCCCGCCGCCTGCGACGGAGCGGGTGAGCATCTACCGCGTCTTCCCGCTCCCTTTCCGCTGCCTCCTTCTGCGCCATAACCTCTTCGCAGAAGGAGGCCACCGCATCCCAATTCCTCTCGCTGCCCAGCATCGAAGCGATGACGCTGTGCAGCGAGAGGTCCACCAAACCAGTCCTCGCGACGAGGGCAGCTCTTTCCACGGCCCAGCGGTCACACTCTTCCAGAGTGTGTTGGGCCGTGTCATCCTCGTCGCCGCACTCATGGCACCTATCGTCCTCCTCCCGCCCTATTCGATGCAGGTAGTGTCCGAAACAACCATGCCCGGACACCACCTGCGTCAACCGGAAGGTCAGGGCCCCTTCCCTCCGGTCGACCCACTCCTCCATCTTTGGGAGGATAGCCCCTATGGTTCTGACCCCATACAGGCTATCCTCCAGCGCCTCTCTCCATCGACGCCTGAGCTGCTCCTCTGCCGCTCGTTCCGCCCTCTCCCACTCCCCCGGGTCTGGGGGCTCCTCCCTCCTCCTAGCCTCATCCCTCCGCTGGTGCCTCTCTGCCAGCACCACCGCATCCAGCTCCCAAGGCGGGGTGCCAGCAAGGAGGCATGCCGCTGCATGGGAGGTAGACCTGTACGCCCGCACCATGCGCTGCGCTACCACCCTCTGTGGTCTCCGGAGGAGTGCAGCGGAGCGATTGCTCAGCCTCCCGGCCCAGATTGGCGCCCCGTACAGCGCCATGCTGCGCACAACGCCCGCGTAGAGCCGCCTGCACGGGGCGTTCGGCCCGCCAATATTGGGCAATAGCCGGCCCAACGCCGAGGCAGCACTCACGAGACGAGGAGCCAGTCTCGCGAAGTGCTCCTCAAAGTTCCACCTCCTGTCCAGTATAAGGCCCAGATATTTGATGTGGGCCTTAACCTGGACCCGCTCCCCTCCAACTCTCAGGGCGGTTCCCGCCCCCATCCTCCATCCAATTCCCCCCCCGAGGACCATGGCCTCCGTCTTCGGTAGGGCGACCCGCAGTCCCAGGAGGCCGATTCGGTGGACCGTTAGTTCGGTCGCCACCTCGGCTCTCCTGAGCACCTCTTCGAGCTCCCGGCCACGCACAGCCACCAGTGTGTCGTCCGCGTAACACACGGTGGCCATTCGCGGGAGCTGCACCCCACGGATCACCCAATCGTACCCCAAGTTCCACAGGAGGGGACCCAACACAGATCCCTGTGGAACCCCGCACGCCATGGCCCTCTCATTCCTCTCCCCACCCTGTTCGTAGAGCACTACCCGCCCCGTCAGGTAGTGCTCCACTATCCTTCTTAAGTAGAGAGGCACTCCATGAAACCGGAGTGCCTCTCTTATGACCTCGTATGGGAGGGAGCCAAAGGCGTTGGCAATGTCCAAGGACACTGCTACCACTCCCTCCCCTCTTGCCTCCGCCTGTTCCACGAAGGCCCTTAAGGCGCCCACTGCGTCGATCGTGGACCGCCCCTTACGGAACCCAAACTGGCCGTCATTTAAGTTCGGGCCCGTCTCCTCTAAGTGCTGCTGGATGCGAGCCGCCATTATCCTCTCAAAGAGTTTGCCCACTTCGTCCAGCAGCACAATGGGGCGGTAGCCAGAGGGCGAGTCGGGTGGACGCCCTGCCTTCCGTAGCAGGCACAGCCTCCCCTCCTTCCACTTTTCCGGGAATCGCCCCTCCTCAAAACATTCTTCCATGAGGGATCTGAGGCGATTCCCGAGCTGCTGCAATGCCACGAACAGGACCCTTCCTGGCACCCCATCGGGGCCCGGCGCCTTCCGTGCGCCCCTGAGCCGGAGCATTGCCCCCGTCAGCTCGGCGTCCGTGACAGGGGGAATGACGAGGAGGCCCTCTGGTTCCACCGCTGGGGGCGCCATCCTGGGCGGAACGAATTCCTCCGCATCCGGGAAGAGGCCTTCCACCACTCTTCGGAGGAGTTCTGGCTCCATGGATTCCATGGGGGGGGCGCATTGGAGTTTTTCGCGCACCATTTTGTATGGGCGCCCCCATGGATCCCTGGTGAGGGTTGCCAAGAACTCCTCCCATGTCTCGTCTTTGGTTTCGCTTGCTGCCGTGAATCCAATGTGAATATACAAAACAATTTTAGTACGTTAAAGGTAACGAGTTCTTGGATCTCCATTAAAATCCTCTCCAAATCCGCTCACACTTGGTGCTCTGGTTTTTATTTCGCCAATTATATTGAAATTAAGCGCTCTGCAATTTTCTCTTTGTGTCTGTTCCTTTTAAGTGATAACTTTTATTAGTTTCGGAATGAAAAAGTGCATTTTAAATAATGGTTTTTAACATTTCAGTTTAATGTTAGGTACTTACTTTAATGCCGCTTTGTTATTTAAAAAAAGTACATATGTTTTGCGTTTATTAGTCGTTATGACACTGGCATAAGTCTTAATTACTTCTAGAATTAAATTTGTGGTTTAATGTATCTTAATTAATGTATCTCAAAGTCACTCAAAGGGCAATGGAGAGAGCTATGCTAGGAGTCTCTCTGCGAGATCGTATCAGAAATGAGACCATCCGCAGCAGAACCAAAGTAACCGATATAGCTCTCCGAATCGCTAAACTTAAGTGGCAGTGGGCGGGGCACATTGCACGTAGAACCGATGGCCGTTGGGGCGGAAAGGTTCTCGAGTGGCGACCGCGTACCGGAAGGCGCAGCGTGGGTAGGCCCCCCGCAAGGTGGACTGATGACCTGGTGAAGGTCGCAGGAGTCCGCTGGATGCGGGTGGCGCAGGACCGGTCATTGTGGAAATCTTTGGGGGAGGCCTATGTCCAGCAGTGGACGTCTTTCGGCTGAAATGATGATGATGATGATGAATGTATCTTAGTTTAGATTATTACAAATAATCGTTTAATTAGCTCTAGCTAAAGGCTTTTTACTTGATCTAATATTAGGAGCAACGAAATCGGGTCACCTAGGTATACATATGATACTTTTCAGAACACATGAGTAAACAAACATAATTTACTTGTACACCGACCAATTTTCTGATAAAATATCAGTTTCCAAATAAAGGAAAATCCCCAAAGTAGTAACGTAAACGTGATCTGTTTGAAGAAACGCCTCAAACGGCCCAAGTGGCTTGATACAGCCCTGAGCGGGATTTGGAAAACGCAAATGTCATTTAAATGGGTTTTTTATACAGGGTGTCACAGTTGAGGAGTTCTCTCTGACAGTTACGAAGACAGCCTCAAATATTATAAAATAAGTAGACAGATTCTTATTCTTCTGTATTACATATATATTATGCTTAAAAAAACTTTAATTGCGTTAATAAATAGGTGTCAAATTTAAAACGATGCGCTGTCCCATACAAATTGGCGGCATCCCACCGACCGAAATGAAACAGCCAATTTTTTTTCTGTTTTCTTAATAAAAGTTATTCAGTGTGACTTATAAGTACATACACTATGTAGAGCTCTAGCAGTCCTTTTTATTTCATCCTCTATAATCAGAACAAAGCACATACAAGGCTGTTCCAAAAATGGCAGGTCACCCTGACACCAGAGTAGGTCGAGCCAAGAGGAACCGAACCACCCTAACATGACCCCAGTAAAAGTTGGACGGTTTTCGAGATATTACCAATTTTTTTTTTCATAACAGGTCTTAAACTATTTTTTTTTCATTTGTACCCTATCAGATAATAGCTGAATTTAATAATACAAGTATTATTAACTGAGTAAACATAATATATTCCTATTTTTTACAAAACAGGTACAAAACTAAAATACAGGTATTAAATTAACAGATAATATAGAAACATGTCACGCCTATTGTGATAAAAATACGTGAGTGTTAACCGTTGCAATTTAATATCAGTATGATTCACGAAAGTTTAAATTATATGGAATACAGATCGTTGAAAAACCAGTCTTACACCCAAACACATAAAACTTTACAGCAATCCTATTCCAAACTTAACCAACCTTAATGACACCGATCATCCAATATCCGAACTTTAAACTGATCCTAGAAGGGGGAGGATCACCCCCCACTTAGTAACAATGTCACGTACCGCGTCATCTTGTCTTGGGGCCTTATGGGGAGAATTATTGGAAAAACAATGACGGCTGACGGTACAGGTTAGGTAAAAAATTTTGGTTAAGGAAAACAGGGAGAACAAAATAGTAGTTTATGCAACAGTGATATAATAAGGGTTCTTAAAACTTGAGGGTCGCCGTTACAAAACGAGACGACGTTGAGTTTTATAATAATAGAACCGAGAGTTTTAAGAACCAATTATGAGCAGTTGCATACGCTAGTTTTTCTACGACAGCTAAAATAGCGTAAAAAGCAAAATATAGAAACGTGGCAGAATAGGGAAGATGTTGTGCCCACTATAGAAATTAAATAAATCAACAAAAGTGCTCATATATTGTATGAAAATCCATATGGAATACCATAGACAACGTTATAATGTATACTTTTTTAATATCGCTGTCAGTCATTTAATTGACAGATAGAAGGGCTGGAGTAGAAAAAAAAACTAAGTATTATACTATTAAGTGCTTGTTTTGTCAATTTTCGTCCCCGTGCTATATGATACCTAGTTATACATAGATGTGCATTTTACCCACAGTTAGTTACAATAAATCATGTTTAGAGTCCAGACGCGTTTGCTTTAAAATTCACCTGCAATCAAAATTGAACCTTATTCCGTTAAGAACATGGACCATCGAACCAGGATGCTTGAAGAGTGACACGTAAAATAATTGGTTCAATAGAAAAAATGGTGTAATTTCGATGAAATAACGTTAAATGCGTATGGAAATCTGTTAAATTCATTAGACAATTATGTAACAAGAGTGAATTAAGGCAAAAGAACTTTAAGGATTAAGACTATTCGGTGTTTTTACAAAAAACAGTTTACGTATTTATTAGGTGTGATAAATGGACAAAGGACAAGGTGTATCGTGGATTTAGAAGTTTGTGTAACTTAACTACGAATAAGAGTATTGTTCAAGTGTATTACAAAAGTGAGCCGCTGGGATTTTTAAGTAAATTTGTTGGACATTACCGTGTGGCGCTCGCTTACCCTACGCATAAAAATATAACAAAGGAGTGGAACTTTCCAGAAGTTACATACGTTTTGTGTTGTGTTTTAACTATATCTAGTGACTTTGCATTACTTTATTGCCATAAACTATTGCTGCAATGGATAAAATTGAACAAAATATAGTTATTCAAGCCGATAGGTTAGAAAAGGTGAAAAGGGCGTATAGTAACTACAGGAAATCGCCTAAGGAAAGACTTTCGGTTGGTTATGTGAAGGGAAGAATGGATACACTGGAAATATACTGGAAGGAGTTTAAGGCCGTACATGAAACGTTAATTATATCGGTTCCTATGGAGCAGCGTCCAACATTAAACTATTTTACCGACAATATGTTTGAGGATTTTGAAGAAGCGTACTACGCGTACAAGGGTGAAATGATGTCTAAGTTGGAAAGTATGCAACCGATAAAATGTGAGTCTAAACCAACACCTACAACTACGCCTAATACATCGAATAGTGGTGAAGTTAAATTGCCTCGAATTTCACTCCCTACATTTAACGGGAACTATACTGAATGGCAATCATTCCATGATTTATTTCTGGCATTAGTGCATAGCAACGAATCCTTACAAGATGTTCAAAAGCTACATTACCTAAAGGGCAGTTTAGCCGGAGAAGCCGAGGCATTGTTGCGTCAATTTTCAATAACTGCTGAAAATTACCCAGAAGCTTGGTCTGTGATGAAAAAACGTTATGCCAATAAGAGATATATAGCAAATTGTGTTTTTAAGAAATTCTTTACACAAAAAGCGATAACGCAGGAGTCGGCCACAGCTTTACGACAGTTATTGGATAGTTCAGTGGAATGTATGAGTGCACTTAAACAGCTAGGATTACCTACGAATCATTGGGACGCAATTATTAACTACTCCATTGTATCAAAATTGGACGCGAGTACCCATAAAGAATGGGAAGAGTTAATAAGCAGAGATGAGACGGATGACTTACCTAGTTTTGATAAATTGAAATCGTTCCTGGAAAATAGGTTTCATACTCTCGAGATGGTGGAACCTGCAAGCAAAGACTACAAACCTGTGAAAGCTAAGATGTTTCATGTTACTGCGCCGAGTGAAGTGAAATGTGCGTTATGTAATGAAGAGCATTATATTTATAATTGTAAACAGTTTTCCAAGAAGTCGATAGATGACAGGTACAGTTTCGTGCAGAAAAATAATCTCTGCTATAATTGCTTAATTCCAAACCACAATGTTTTTAAGTGTCAACAAAAAACAACTTGCCAGATCTGTAAGAGAAAGCATCATTCGTTATTACACCGGGACAAGAAAGAAGCAGGCGGAGAAGCTCGAACGTCTGGAGAAACAAGTAACAACAACAAAGAAAAAACACAAACCGTAGTAGTGGCACATACGTCGACTGTATTACAAGTAAAACAACCTGGGCGAGGCACCTTGTTGGCGACAGCACTGGTGTATGTCACAGCGGAGTCGGGGCAGTCCTACGTGCTTCGAGCTCTCGTGGACCCAGGATCAGAGGAGTCCTTCGCGACCGCAGGGGCGGTCCAGTTGCTGGGTTTGAAGAAAACTAAAGTCAGCGGAGTGATCTCTGGAGTTGAGGAGCATGAGTCGCGTATCAAACACATGGTAACATTACATATTCAGTCAAGGTACGATATTTCCTTTTCTATGGATGTAGATGCTTATGTATTGAAGTCAATTACACGTCAGTTACCATCTAGGGTAATTAAAGGTTTTAATTGGCCTGAGGTTAATAAAGTAAATTTAGCTGACCCCACCTTTATCGCGCCAGGGAAGATTGATATTCTTCTTGGTGCGAGAGTTTACTGCGAAATCATAGACACAGGTTTAATGAGAGGTCCTGGGAAGTTTATTGCCCAAAAAACACACCTGGGTTGGATTTTGTTAGGGGGTACTAAGGTTACTAACACATCATCTACTATTTCACAGCACATCTCTAGCCTACATATTACAAGACAGATAGAAGAAGACAACAACCTTCTGAAGAGGTTTTGGGAAGTGGAGTCGGAGCTATACACAAAGGAAAGTATGTGGACGAAAGAAGAAGAGAGGTGCGAGGAAATATATCAACAAACAACAACGAGGGATGAAACAGGAAGGTACGTGGTACAGCTTCCTTTAAAGACAACTTTCGAAGACACTGTGAAGTCGTGCGGAAACACAAAGCGTCAAGCTATAACCAGACTAGAGCAACTGGAAAGGAGGTTCGCACGAAGTGAGCAGCTGAAAACAGAATACACCAAAGTTATACACGAGTACTTACAGTTAGGCCATATGAAGAAGGTAGGTACAGAAGAAGCTGAAGCTGATGCAATCTATCTTGGACACCATGCTGTAATTAGAGAGGACAAGGAGACATCAAAGGTTCGTGTCGTCTTTGACGCTTCAGCGAAGGGGTCAAACGGATGCTCCTTAAACAGCAGCATGATGGTAGGTCCTACAATCCAACCAGACCTTCGCAGTCTGATATTTAGATGGAGATCTCACAAAATTTGTGTTGTTGGCGACATCGTGAAGATGTATCGTCAGGTAAGAATGGATGACAAACACACAGATTTACAACGCATAGTGTGGCGGAATGATACATCTGACAAGATTGAGAGTTATAAGCTACTTACCGTTACATTTGGAACAGCAGCTGCACCCCACCTGGCTGTTCGCACCCTCCAGCGCTTGGCTGATGATGAGAAAGACAACTATCCTCGAGGAGCCGCGGTAGTAAGAAACTCATTTTACATGGATGACCTTATGACAGGTCACGAGGATCTCGACGAAATGAAGTTTACCTGTAAAGAAATTGATAGTTTACTAAAGGCCGGTGGTTTCGAAATGCAAAAGTGGTCTAGTAACTCGGAAGAACTGCTGAAGGACTTGGCTGAAGGCACGAAGACTCAGGAACCTGTAACAGAAAAGAAAGAGATTAAATTAGATAAAATCATAAAAATATTGGGACTTACATGGAATCGTAAAGATGATACATTTCACGTTTCAGTCAACTTACCAGCAAGCAGGGTACCTGTAACGAAGAGAGTAATTTTGTCGGATGTAGCTAGCCTATTTGATCCTTTTGGATGGCTCGCGCCAGTGGTGATAACGGCCAAAATCATGATTCAAAAATTATGGCTTTGTCCTTATGAATGGGATGATGAATTATCCACAGAGCTAGTTGACGAATGGATGAGCTTCAGAGAAGAACTTCGCGAGCTGCAAACTATTGAGATCCCGCGTTGGATTAAAATGTCGTCTCGTTGCAAAGAAGTGGATCTGCACGGGTTCTCGGATGCCTCGACTCTTGCTCTAGGAGCTGTTGTCTATGTAAGAGTAGTAGATGAGCACGATGTTGTTCATGTCACGATGTTGGCCTCAAAGACGAAAGTAGCGCCACTGAAACAATTGACGGTCCCGAGGCTAGAACTTTGTGCTGCGGTGTTATTAGCAAAGCTGTTGCATGACATTTCAGGACTATTGAGCATACCTATGCACAGAATCTACGCGTGGACAGACTCGATGGTGGTTCTTTCATGGCTACAATCACAACCCAGTCGCTGGCAACTCTTTGTTGGGAACAGAGTGTCAGCAATCATCCAGCTTATTGATAATGATAGATGGAGGCACGTCGTGTTGGAAGACAACCCTGCTGACCTTGCGTCAAGGGGTATCAAGGCAAGTGAACTGGTAAATAATGAACTTTGGTGGAGTGGACCCACATGGTTAAAGGAGAACAGCACTGAAATGCTAAGGGCCACTACAATTCCAAGAACAGAACTGGAATGCAAGAAGTCATTTCACACGTCCATACAAGATACTCCCATTTGGGAGAGGTTTTCGTCATTGGTCAGAATGAAACGAGTACTAGCTCACTGTAAGAGATTTTTAGACTACAAAAACAAAACACATGATATCTTGAGCGCTGATGAATTGAATGAAGTTGAAACCAGCTGCGTAAGGTATTATCAGAGACTAGTATACAGCCAAGAAATTGAAGACCTGAAAAAGAAAGGTAAAGTTAGAAACAAAAGTTCATTAATCAAACTTACCCCGTACATTGATGAAGACAATTTGCTGCGTGTTGGAGGAAGGTTGAGTAAAGCGGATCTTTCAGAAAACGCTAAACATCCGATTATCATACCAAGCAAACAACATGTTACAAGGTTAATAATAGCGGATGCACACGCCAAAACTTTACATGGTACGATCATGCAGACGATGACTTACATTCGAAGCAAGTACTGGGTCATAGGTCTGAAATCCGCTGTTAGAGATTTTACTCGTAAGTGCATAGTGTGCATAAAGAACAACGCACTTACCAGACAACAACTGATGGGTCAGTTACCCACTTCGAGAGTCACGCAGAATCGCGCTTTTTACCACAGTGGAGTCGATTTTGCTGGTCCCGTTTATCTAAGAGCGTCAAAGGGTCGTGGTCGTACATCTACAAAGGGCTACATCTGCCTGTTTGTTTGCATGTGCACACGGGCAATTCACTTGGAAGCAGTAACTGACCTAACAGCTCAAGCGTTCATCGCAGCCTTCAGGATATTTGTCGCACGCAGAGGACATTGCGCACAATTATGGAGCGACAATGGAACCAATTTTATTGGTGGCGATAAGGAGTTAAGAGATATGTGGTCCAAGAGCACTGACAACGTTGCTAAAGAGATAGCTGTACTCTTAGCCAACGACGGAACCACATGGCACTTTGTGCCACCTAAATCACCCAACTTTGGAGGCCTGTGGGAAAGTGGCGTCCGTTCGGCTAAGCGCCACCTACTGAGAGTAAACGGAACTACGAAGCTGACATATGAGGAGATGTCGACTTTTCTGGCTCAAGCTGAGGCCTGTCTGAATTCTCGGCCTCTCTGTCAACTGGACGACACTCTGGACACTCTTAACCCTCTCACACCGGGACATTTCCTCGTTGGCGAAGCATTGATCAATATTCCAGATAAAAATTATGAAACTAAAGGTTTACATTTGTTGACTCGTTGGCAGCTAGTACAAAAACAAATGCAAGGTTTTTGGAAGAAATGGCATTGTGAATATTTAAATACACTGCAACAAAAACAGAAGTGGTACGATGTGGTACAGTCACCCTGTATAGGAGATGTTGTTATTATAAAAGAACAAGACTTACCACCAGCCAAGTGGCTGTTAGGAAGGATTACGGCATTGCACGCTGGACCTGACGGCTTAGTACGTGTCGTGACAGTTCAGTGCAAGGGCGATCATATTCTTAAAAGACCGTTGTCCAAACTTATTTTGTTAACAAAATTTATAGATTAGTGAGTCCTTTAGGGTAACTTAACAAGCCATGGTGGGCGGTTAAATTTATTGTGTATTTAATAAATTTTACTTACTGTAATTCTGGCCGACTGTAGATTGTAAACACCTACTCAATACATAAGCACAAAGTTTACGTACGAATCCTTATCGGTAGAAAAATAGAATCCTCATTAAACATTCGTACCTACTACATACTTAATGTTTTTAGTGATTTAGTAATTCGTGTTTATTAAATTTAAGATTATCGTGTATTGAGAAGAACATAACCACGATGTTATATTTAAGTATCAATTCACTCCGAGTGTATTTTCAAATTCTTGGGATTGGATCACCGAGCGGATCCCATGTATTATTTAATGATAATTTCAGTATCACGTAGAAACTGTATCTTCTACAAATAGTTTGTTTAAATGTTAAGGTGCATAAAAGTTAAAATTGGTAAGATACTTTACCTACGTGTTTCTATTGTTTACTTAAAGTAGTTAGGTATAAGAACTCAACTTGTTCTTTATAATGAATGATGTTAAAGGGTTTGATTCAAAATTAGTCTAGTGTTAAGAGTTGTAATGCTTAGTGAATCTCAACCATAAAAACAAATTTTACGATATAGGTACTTACTCTAACCCAATCATAGAACCTTCTTTTATAGGAAGTCGGTTAAAACCAAACAAAATTATACAGTCCATTGAAGTCTATGCAAATATTCAACATTTTGTTATTATGGTTGATCTGTAATATTAGTACATATTTAGAAAGTTAAGCATAAGTAGGTAAGTTGTTAAAAGATATACCCTCCGCGGGCATGCGATTGTTACCTACGCGACGCAGGCTGGACCTACCTAGTTGTTTACGGGCAATAATGGAATGTTATTCATGATCAGTATTATCTCGCATTAGTTTGCGCCGGCGTCGCTCAACTTTGTATTTTAGTAATTTGTTGTGATACAAGTGAAATGTTTCCAAATCACTCGTTTATATTTATTTAGTGTTGGACTTAAAACATATGGCAGTGATAAGTGTGCTTGTGATATGTGTTTGGATGCATCAATTCAAGCAACGGCTCCCGTAAGTTTTAGGTTATGTATTTCGCTTAGGTTAAGTTAAAAACTGTTGTTTTTGGCGGGCGGTATGTTTTGTCAATTTTCGTCCCCGTGCTATATGATACCTAGTTATACATAGATGTGCATTTTACCCACAGTTAGTTACAATAAATCATGTTTAGAGTCCAGACGCGTTTGCTTTAAAATTCACCTGCAATCAAAATTGAACCTTATTCCGTTAAGAACAGTGCTACTAACAAAAACTCTTTATCTAATATCTATGGACAGTTTGTCTGAATTAAACGAATTTTATTTATTTTATTTTTAATATTATATAGAATAGATATTTAGAGTATTTAGATCATTTTGATAAGATAGTATTGCGAGGTAACCATACTTATGCACATTTTAATAAATTGTTTTAGGAATTAGAAATTGAAAAAGCTCATCTACCACAGAAAAAGTGATAAAGTGAGCATGTTGCCATGGGCAATGCTCATGCGCTTTGAATACTGAAGGCAACGCGCATGTAACCCCTCTGGAGTTGCAGGCGTCAATGCTACGTCAATGCTAAAAAAAACCCCGTTTATGAGTAACCAACCACCTACCCTAACCTTAATGACCTTGCTCATTAGCAGCGCGGGAGCGCTTGTCTTATTGTTTATTTTGTAACGTCAAAAATTCAAACATGCTTTGACGCCTGTCTATCAGTTCATAATTTAGGAGATCCTCATTTTTCTAATCTAAACATTGTCGGGTTTCATTTAATAGTTTTCGTTAGTTTACATACAGTATATTTTATATTTCCCACATATCCAATTAGTAGATGTTACTAACCAGTTTTGTGGTACCTATATGAATGTATATGATACCACATATAGGTAGATACTTTGAAAATACCTTTTCTACAACCTAGAAAGATATACGTGACAAGATAACACACAATGGGATTCAATCCTGGGACTTCAAATTAAACACAATCGACCAGGCTAGGTTAATAATTGCCTAATAATTGGCAAATCATCTCGACGAAGCAATATTGTGTTTTTAATCCCGAAAGCATATACAGTTTAGTGCGTCTGCTGCACTACATTTTAAAAATCGTGTTTAAAAAAAAATCAAGGGTCAAAAAACAAAAAAAAAACCACAAGAATTCCTTATCTGTACAAAACGTATGCAAACACGCAATCTAAGCTGCAAACTCTCAGCGGGCACCCTTTTAACACCCATACAATCCCATACATCCTGCGCCCCATACAAATGTGGCTCCATTCTGAGTCGTTGGCGTCGTGGGGTTAGCCTAATCATCGTAAAGATGGTATCACCCTCGATTTATCCCGCTTTTAGAATCGCCCTTCCTAGTTTAAATTTACCGTTAGAAAAGGTTTTAAGTCGGTATACAGGGTGAGGTTCCTGAGATGTCCATTTTGAGATATATTAAAAAACCGCCCGCCTGGGCACCTTGCCCAAAGGGCCCAATTTAGATATAATTATTTAATATTTATAGTTAGTTTTATTCGTACTTAAAATTCGTACTTTTATTTAAAATTAAACAAAGTTTCACCTTTATTTTATATGAAACGATGTAGGTTAGACAGAAAGAAAGGAAAAGTGGAAAATTCATGAACTCGGGCGTTCGCAAACGTTTCAGTATATCTATATAATTATGAAAAGTAGATAATGTATGTACTGACTCGTATTTTTAAAATCGACATCTCGTCGTTTGATATTGTTCACCTATTTCATATTTTTTTATATTTCGTTTAACATTATTGTATTTGTTTCTATTTTAGTATTTTGAGCTGTACTATTATAATATAAGTGTTTTGGTGTCAGAACTGTAAACTTATGTGCTATTAAAAAAAATTGAATAGGTTTTTTGATTCTCGGTTTAAAAGCTCATAATTTTTTTTATATATTTCCTACTTTTTTTATACTACATTTTTTTATATATTATTTATTATACTACTATTTTTTATATATGTCTCTGATTAAAAAATTATGTATCGTAATTAAGGCCTTACCGTGACGTCTTAACGCGATTCAGTGGACGACCTAAACTGAGCCCAAACTGAATCGCGATTAGACGTCATGTTAAGGCCCCTAAATGCGCGTTTTTATTTTTTGTTGTAGAAAAATCATTTTTTAAATATTTGATTTTTTATTATTGTGTTCTATTCAGAATCGCGAGCTTTTTCAATCCTAGTAGGAGAAAAAAAGTGTCCCAAGATTTCTTTTCCATTTCACTACCTACCATCATTTCATAGATATAGTATGGCGGTAGCGCAATGGAAAGTTTGAAAAATGTATGGAAAACATAGGACACTTTTTTTCTCCTAGTAGGATCGAATTTCCAATTTAGCAAAAAATGTTTTTTGTACACCAAAAAATAAAAATGCCCAAATGCAACCGTTCATCTACTACCCTGTATAAAACCAGAGACCTTCCCATGAACGGTTCAGGGGCACCGCCTTTTGCATGTCTGCTGATAGACGTATTGATCTCTGCTTCTTCTTGCTTCGTTAATGGAATCTCGATTCTAATTCGATTATTTAGATAGTTATCGGTATCGGTCATTTCCTAGTGCTAGGTTTTACTTGATTAGATAATTTATCTCATATTAGTTAACTTGCGTGTTCACTGCACTGCCTCTTGAGCATTTATTGATCATATTTTATTATCAGCTTAACAGAATACAATTGATATGAATTCATCGAATAAACGACAGCGATGCAAGTAAAGACTTGCAAGTAAATACTGTGGATTTTGACGACCGGTTGGCGTAGTTGGTAGTGACCACGCCTGCTAAGCCGATGGTTCTGGGTTCGAATCCAAGTAAGGGCATTTCTTTGTGTGATGAGCACAGATATTTGTTCCTGGGTCATGGATGTTTTCTATGTATTTATGTATTTGTATATTATATATATATATCTTTGTCTAAGTACTCGTTACACAAGCCTTCTTGAGTTTATTGCGGGACTTAGTCAATTTGTGTAAGAATGTCCTATAATATTTATTTATTTTATTTATACGATAAAATCTGGGCATGCACGATCCGCTCTATTTACAAAACCACCGCTGGTTGTAAAAAGTAACCCGTAATTTTACACTAATAAACTGAATATATAATCAAACACTAGCATCCGACCCAAACTCCAAGGAACCAAGGACACCCCATGAGTTGTCCATGGACCGTTGCCGCGTTGGCTATTTCATTTCGATAGCGAATGTGGCGTTCGGGAATATGTCCATCTCGCTGCTGCCAGAGTAATAGTAGGAGCGAGACGGGCATACCTTCGAGCGTCGCAGTCGCTATAGAATAAAGTTGCGAGCAATCCATGGTAAGCACACTGGCAACCAATATTGAACATCACGGTGTAATCGTGCCATGTTCAAATGCTTTTCTTATCAAGTTAGACCATAAATTAACCATGCGTAAAATAGCAGTAATCAACATCACTTACAAATGTCGGACAAGCCGATACTGATAACAGCTTCCATTAGTCGTAATCTGTTAATTTGAATCGTTAATTACATGTTGATGGGACGGAAAATCGGCCATTTCTTGTTTCCGGTGGTCAAGGAAAAAAACGTGAGTTTACTTATGTATTTACGTATTAATTAAAAATGATAAAGTATAACCAATTTTCAAATCCCTATTCAATAATATCCGACTTGATATCCATCCATCGATTTTTTATTTTATTTTTTTACTCTAGGGCGTCCCATGGTCGCCATATTTAATTTTGATTATTGACATGTCTTTAGTGACATCCGCACAAATAAGACAAATCGATCTATGGATAATCAAGATCGGTCCACACGTTTCATCTCTAGTGTGTCACAAAGGAACAAACATACATACATATTATATAGACTGTTAAACACATCACCCGCTTGCATTGCGCTGTCGGGTAAAAAAGCAAATTTACAGTATTATGTAAAACTTCAGTTTTCATATAATAAAGTCCTCATATTTTTAAAGTATAGATACGCTTAAACTGAAATAGATGTGATGTACTAAGTAAAAAGATCGACTCCATCGTAGGCCAAGCCGGGGATCAAATTCGGGTCGTCAGCCTACGCGGCTAACCTAACGCCATAACCTCTAGGCCAGCTGACTTCAATGAAAACAGGGTTGTTTTTTTAGTTAAACCATAGCCAAGGACGATGATAAGAGCCCTGACGGGGTGTCGCTAACTCCGTGGAGGATGGGACGAGTGCTCGTCTGGGACGCTACCTGCGTAGACTAGACACTCTCGCACCGTCACCGTCCCACCTCCACGGTACTACACACAAGGCCGGTGCGGCGGCGGAGGCGGCAGAAACGCTCAAAAGGCAAAAATAAAGTGGTCCCGACGCAAATTACAATTTTACTCCTTTTGGCGTCGAGACTCTTGGTCCGTGGGGCCCAGCGGCACAAACCCTGTACCGGCAAATGGCTAAACGGCTGGTCGACGCAACTGGGGACAAAACAGCTGGTAGCTACCTCGCTCAACATATAAGTATTGCGATTCAGCGAGGAAACGCTGCCAGTGTCCTCGGCACTATGCCACAGGGGCCATCTTTAGCTTTAGATTTGTAGTTTTATATGTTTTCTAATTAAGTCTATTTTTATTTTATTTCTTTGTAGTGTAGTTTAGTTTTAGATTATCGTAAGGTACAACTAAGGGTACTGTATCGTAAGCGGTGTATAAATGAATTCATCCATAAATTGCCCACGCACTTTTGAACGCGTGCGTACCTAACCTCTAACTAAATATGTGGCAATTTGAAACAAAATTTTATTTAGTTTAGCTATTAAGAAACGTAAATTTTATACTAAACCTTGATAGAAACGTGATTAAATTATCAACTTTTGATTAGAAACAGTAAGTAAGTTCACAGATATTATGCATAAATTACGTTTAGATAATTTACATAAATGATGAGTATTCATCAAATTTCGGCCTAAATTCTCTTAAGTGTAAAATTGAACGAACCTTTACGACTTATTAATTATAGAGCACAGCAAAATTTACATAAAATTATAAATATTCAAAAAGCAAATCGATTAACACTACTCACCAACCAATATCCATCAACCAGACTGTATCATCAAGGTCATACAAGCCAATTTTCGACGGCCCGACTATATCATTTTTAATAAAGTTTAGTATAATAAATATCGCATTTTAATGGTCATTAGGAAGAGCGCTAGTGGTGTGACCAGTAATTAACTTACAAAACCACTTATTTGTCGGCTACCAACATAATATTCACATATATTTAAAAAAACAACTGTCGAATTGCCGCGGATTTCACTCGATCAAATTTAGCCTTTCAATGTATGTAATTAAGATTGATTTCTAGTTGTGTCGGGATAGTTTATGGCCGTTTTAAAATGTAATTATTCAAAATTGGCTATAAAGCAGTATGGTTGTCGATGCCACACAGGTTGGTGGTAGAAACCTGATCAATCAACTCGTATATTTGCCTCTCTATCCAGAAATACAAGAGCGATAGAGATAGAAGCTTTCGACTCGATGTTTGCGTTGCGTTTAAGTTTAAATAGGAAGGGAAAGGTTTGCAGTTTATAGAATTGCTTTCGGATGTTACTATTTTAAATGGAAGCTAATTGCTTAACAGCAGGTTTATTATGTCTACTAGTTACAGGAGTTTGAGGCATGTGTGAAGAAAGCCTGGGCAGAGAGTACTATTTTGTACCATTTGGGGTCGAAACTCCATGGGGTCCCAGCGCACGCAAGCTTTTGTAGAAATCGCGAGACGTCTGGTTGATGTAACTGGTGACCGGAGAGGTGGCTTCCTCGCACAACGTATCAGCATTGCGATACAACGAGGAAATGCCGCCAGCATCCCAGGTACAATGCCTCAAGGACCTATTTTAGATTTGAGGTAAGTAGAGGTAGGTAGCTAGTTAGGTCACACTTACTGTTATTTCTGTCGTGTGTAATTTTGACAGATGATTTTTGCCCAGCACTCTGTTCCTCAAACTCAAACTCAAAAGGATTTATTGAAATAGGCCAAAACTCAGCACTTTTCAACGTCAAATAGAATACACGATACAAAAAAATAAATAATAATAATAATAATACAAAACAAGTAACACTTAATTCTAATAAATATGTCAAATAAAAAGATATAAAATTTAAATTGAAATAATACAATGTCAACAGAAATTAAATTAACAAGTAACAAAATAATAAGTAAGTCAATACAATTTATAAATTCCGTTCCGTAAAGAATAGCGGGTCTAATGTATGTAGTTGTGCCACTAATGAAAACCAAAAATACGAGTATACGATACAGTATTTTCAGCCAAGGCAGCAATGGCATAATATCACCAAAACCATCACCAAAGATCTTTGTGCTTATCATGAGGTTCACGTAACTGACAATAGAGACAGCGCGATGCGATTCGATAGCACGGCCCGACATGCTATTGGCTGATTTTTTTTCTTACGCTTCTATTGCTACTTCGAAAACAAGGGAAAGATATAGCTATTTTTAATCTACTGTAAGAATTGGTTTGTCAGATTATACAAATTTACTCACGTGCCACCTGTTTACATTGCCGCTTGGTGAGCCATCTATAGCATCAAACTAATTAAAACAAGTGCCAATCAACCTAAGATTAGTGTCAGCAGATGTTTATTTGCCGAACAATTAGATAGGCAAACTGACAATTAGAAGCAGTGGCGGTCATGTATAAATTAACTAGCATTTTTTTTTCGTGTTAGTTTCTCGGAAAAAATCGTTGGTAAGGCATCTAAGTTTTATTCACATACGTGTGTTAGTAAAAAGGTTGTTAGAACTCTTATTATGTACAGTGTGATACGAGTAACCACAGGCCGCAGTTTTTTTTAAGTACATGCTCCCTACTTTTTTCACGTTAGAAAATAGGACGCACAAAAAAAAGATCTACTGCAGTCTGCGGTTGCCAGAATATAATATCTATCTGGTACCTTGGTGTACATTATCTGTATTTGTTATATTTTCACTTTTTCTCTTATTTATTCAAAAGTTAACTGGAAGATATCCCTTAGTGCCACTTGCACCACCTGGGGTAAGCCACATAACCTGGAGTTAAGCATTTTTGTAGAATTTGACAGCTTATCTCCGGGTTAGTGGCTAATCGGTGGTGCAAGTGGGCCTTGAAATGATAAGTTCGCCTTTGTACTTATTGTTTTCCTTTTGTACTTTATTTAACCTTTGTTACATAAATTCACGTAGACCATCTACTTGGACACTCCAACGTTTGCATGTAGGTATGTATGTATGTTTGTATATATACAGTGTGTAAATATAATCCGGGCGAACCTCTCAACGGTGGTTAGTATAGGACATAAGAAATGTAATTAGGTAACTTTTAAATGGAATTGCAATTAAAATTTTATCCAGCATAGAAAATAATTCGGCCCGCAATGTAATTGACGCTCGCGTTAAACATTCGTTGACAACTGTCAGCGTCAAATATTTTATAGTACATTGCTGCTGAATTTTTTATAAAAAAATTAATTATGGGTTCATAATTATGGGTTCAGGTTTATGTATAAAAAGTTAAAAACTTACTACCCTTTTCTGTACCCGACCAAATTTCTGTTGGGTTCACTAGGCTTTAATTCCCTGGAAGTTAGGCGTAACTCTAATTTACTTATGACAGCTTGTAGCATCTTACGAGGCGACACAGACTGTCCTGATTTGGTAGTACAAGTTGTGAGGCTTGCTATCCCATTCGTGCCAAAAAACCTCTTGAGACCGCGAAATCACAACCTTTTGGCAGTCCCAACTACTCGCACCGTCGCGCATAGTAACTCTCCAGCCGTGCGGGCCCTAAGGCTTCTGAACTCCCTTCTGTCATGGGCACCAGAGACTGATATTTTTACAGACCATTGGGCAAATGTTTGTCGAACATGTCTGGCGTACTGTGAGACGTTGGACTGATTTACTCGTATTATACAATTCTGTGTGCTAGTTACTATAATTAAGTGATGCTACCTTTGTACATACTTAATTGAATGTTGAATTATACAGTGCCTTGGTTTCTCTGTCATGCTGTATATTTTTTTGTAAATAAATAATAAATAATAAAATAAATAATAATAATGAAGTGTAATTTTAAAAATATGTTTTAATTATTGATAACACTAATAAATTCTATGTTTGGTTAAATTTATCGCCCGTATTAGACTTACTCACTGTATTTGTATTTTAGTTTGACGAGAACTCAAGTATCGTTGATCGGATCCTCGTGTTTAGCAGGTTATATGAGATATTTTTTTTTAATATGAGCCGAATTAGTCAAGAAATTGCCGATCTATAGGGGCGAGTTCACGTTACGGGCCAACCACTATTTATTAAGTAAGGTGTTTAACGATAATGAAAATAAATGCCCTAGTAGGATTACAACCTGGGATCTCCAGCTTCGTAATCACTACCAACTAGGCTAGGGTCGTTAATGTTTGAATTATTTTTATAGATAAATAAATCTTTGAAGATGGGTAACCGGAACGAAATGCTACTTGTGGGGATCATGTGTCTAAGTTTGGGGAAACTCGTGTACTCTTCCCAGCAAGTGATAAAAGATATGGCGGCTAACTTCGGAAAGGCTTTGGATGTCTGTAAGACTGAGGTATGTATTTTAAACCCGATGAAAAATTAGGGATAAGGTTGTTACATTGCTTTCCCTTCTCGACTGATATGCAGAGCATATACCACGAAAATCTGACGATTGCGGATTGGTATCTCCTTCTCTGTCACACTTGCATATTGGAGTGCCAAATAGGTTTTCCCGTCAATGCCAATTTTCGACGTTCGTGCTAGGCAAGCTGTTTTTCAAATGGAAAATCTTATCAGCAGAAATGGTTCTTAGATACATTTCATCTTACTAGATGCGGTAGTATGGGAACTAGTTGGACTGTTTAGGATGACTCCCACTAGGACGAGACGGGGTGGGACGGTACGATCTGTCAATTTCTATAGAAAGAATCGTGTGATAGCTCGTCTCGGATCGGATCACGTGACGTTTTCTGTAGAAAGTGACTGACCGTCCCGTCCCACCCCATCCTGTCCCGTTATAGTGTGAGTATTTCTTTATAGCGGTGTTGTTACTACATAGAAGATATTGAAGTATACTTACATAAAACGTTTCGGCTGATTAAGTGACAAGATGCAATGCAGTGCACGTATAATTTATACACAGTAGACGCTTAGGGAGCTACGACATATTTTTCCAATAGTGGGGGTTATGAACATAGTATATGCCAGCTTTGCAATCAATTCAATTTCAGACGCAACGTTATGACTAAAGAGAAAACCAATTTAGGCCTTCATTAAAAAATTATGTACCTATATTTAAGAGACAAAATCCTCTCCAAATGACACAAAAGTTAATCTCGTGCTCCAGATGGATCTGCCCGATTCCATTTACGGAGACTTCATGAACTTCTGGAAAGAAGACTACGAGCTGACCAACCGCTACACAGGTTGCGCCATCATGTGCTTGTCGAAGAAGCTGGAGCTGGTGGACCCTGACTTGCAGCTGCATCATGGAAACGCCAAGGACTTTGTCATGAAGCATGGCGCAGGTAACTATCGGACAGTCTGGGACTGACAAGTGTCGCAATTATCAGCTTGTTAATGGGATGTAGGCATCCTAATGATACGGTTATGCTTACGATTGATGGCTGTTTCTTTGCCACTGCGTAGAAGGCCGTAAGGTGACGGCCTGGTAAAAGTCACGGGTATCTAGATGCGGGCAGCCCACCATCGATTGTTGGCAGTTTAAGGGGGGTCCAGCAGTGGACTTCATTCGGCTTCTAATAATAATGCTGAACCTCTCTACCCCCAGCTCTCATACCGATGTTGCCCTTCAGCCATCTTAGATGTCGCTTTTCGTTGGGGCCCATCTTATGTGGGCGAGTCACCGTCTGCCTGAAATAAAATTGCATACCGTTTTATTAGGCAGGCGCCCGGTTCTACACTTCATTACTCAGTAGTTAGTCCATCACTTTCACATAATAGCCCAGTGTATTTTAGATTCCTTTTCAATAGTCCTTACACCCTGGCGAGTGCTGCCTCTCCGTGCGTCCCATGGGATGGGGCCGAGTCATGACACACAATACATACACACAAACAATATGGCGCCTGCCAGTATAGTATACAGTGCAGTATAGTATGCTGGACAGGCGCCATATTGTGTGTACCCCTTACATTTCACTCCGCGTGCTCCGGCTCCGCGTATGCCTTCATAAGGGCCGTAATAACATTGCTCCGTGATTGGAAGGCATGCTGAATTTTACCAGATCTAGTCTCACAGTATGCTCAATAATAGCTTGTCTTGTGGATACTTCACAGGCTGTTCTCAGTAACATACGGTACCAGCAAGTCTTATATGGTCGGGTTATCACTACGGCTATCACGTTCTAACAAATTTGTGAGTGCGAACGAGACGTATAGCGTGATAGCCGGCAAAATAACAACAACACTCGTCGTCGGTGTAGTTTTTTGGTGGCTTTCCCATATAGGGCTCTTCAGGTCGCTATTTAGAGCTCACGGTCGCTAGGGCGGAAATATATTCGAGTGTCTGCCATGTATCGAACGCAGGTGGAAGCCTCCAACTATTTAGACCGACGACCTAGTCAAGATATGGTTGGGACACGAAACTTGAGGGAATCCTTAGCACAGGCCGCACAGGCCTTTATCCAGCTGATGTAACAGACACCCAAATTTCTCTTATTACAGATGAGAAACTAGCCGCGGACCTGGTGACCATCATCCATGAGTGCGGCAAAAACCTCACGCCTCAAGAAGACCAGTGTATGCTGGTCCTGGAGTGGGCCAAGTGCTTCAAGATGGAGATCCACAAGAGGGGCATGGCTCCTCCCATGGATGTCGTTGTTGGAGAAGTGCTTGCTGAAATTTAAACAACTAAAGACACTTCTTTATGTCTCTTTCTTACAAGAACAAATGTCAAAATACAGAGAGAGAGATAGATATCAACAGCTTTGTATATTTAAAAGATTTTTAAGATAATGGCAAGGTAGTGCAAATGAAAGGAGAAAATATACTTTTGAAATTCCAAGTTCTAGCTTGTAAATGCTGTAAAGTTTGAGATAAAAAGTACTTGCCTTACTTAGAGAAATAACTATAAATGTTCCTATTTATAAAATTGGTGGGGATTGGGTTAAAATTAAGTATTACAGAATTTTCCCGCAAACGTGTTTTTTTATACCTGAATGCCTCATTAGATCTCAAAAGCCTCGTATTATAAGTAAACATAAGTTGAATGTGTCTTAAATCAACAATTAAGTTATTGCAGAAAAAATAACACATATTGTATGGCTTTTGTGTTCTTTAAAAGTGTATCAATTCTTCTTCTAGACTTTATGACAAATTCTCATTCTCGTTCGATGTAGAGAGATGATGTTTTTTTTTCAAAAAAATTCTGATATAATCATCAGATTTGCTACGTGTTAGCAGTATATTGCATTGCATTGTTATCTTGGTTATCTATATTAAATATAGCTACAATATTTTAAGCTATATTTGAAGCGAAATGAAAATGTGTAAAAAAAGATACTAATTCTAACAACATTCAGGTATGTTTTCTACGAATATTATTTTTGTCTAATCAGGCCCATAAACTACTAAAAAGCCATAAACTGAAGACTTAAACTATTTTGCGCACAACAAAAATTAAAAAATGTTTCCTATTTTGTATGAAAATACATAAATTTCCAAGTTTCGCTCTTAAATTTAAATATATACGTCGATTTTATTCACAAATCCCAGGATATTCATCAATACACTCACGTCAGTATCCTTATCAATTACATTCATCACTCGCCAACGCGATACATTAATTTTCTTAAACATATAAAATGTTAATCACATAATGTTTATTAGAATTCCATTAGTGATGTCATTTATAATGGGTCAACTTAATCAGTAAGCAAACTGTATTTAAAAGATTCGATAGTGGACAGGTGGGTAAAAGAGGAGCAGGCTTATATTTCCAATATCGAAGGTCAAGGTTGTATATTTTATAGAAAAAGACTTATCTATTCAACATACTTAAAATAAATATACTAATGTTAATTGTATCAGGGCATAAAATAGCAGTTTATGTGGCTGTACATAATGAAAGGCATTAATACTATGTGAGTGTATGAAACCATTTAAAATTATAGATAGAAAAAGTTACGTCCACTCTTTTACTAAATCTTGTCAGCACGACACACAATATCGGCGCGTCGATCCGAAGACAGATCTCACGGTTTTAACTGCTGAATCACCGGTCCCCAAGTAGGTGACACATTGAAACCATTTACACGGATGAAATTTCTGGGATATTGTTTTTAATCGCATCTCTCACTATCCGGGGATAAAAGTGACGTTTTGTGGAGAGTATTTTAGGTTTGTGCAAATCGATCCAATAATTCGATCCAGAAGTCAGCAGGTGGTCAGATTGCAGACTTATGCAATTGGCGATTTTTTTACTGCCGGTATGTGTTCCTTCACCTCCTGAACACTGCGCTTCGTTTGGCCAATGTACGCACTTCCACAACATCCCTTTTGTTTCTGTTCTGTGTTTATAATGATGTGTACAAAACGCGAATGTTTAAGGATGACTCACGCAAGAACGGGACGGGACGGGGCGGGACGGGAAATCTGCCAATTTCCATAGAAAGCGTCACGTGACATCCGAGGGCTCCGAGCTATCACGTGATTCTTTCTATAGAAATTGACAGATCTCCCCGTCCCGCCCCGTCTCGTCCCGTGCTAGTGTGAGTCATCAGTTGTCATTATAATATATATTTTTTACTTTTCGCTTTACGTTTTCAGTAAATCATCTTAGCTACGGCCTCCACTCCACTCATAGTCCATGTAAACAAGAAACAGGTTTACGTACTTTTCTCATCGCATTATTCAGCCCAGCCTCTTAAAAGATGCATCTAAAAATTTAACCGCCTTCCAATCGCTTCCTTTAATCGACACATTATTTTAGAAAGCAACAATTTAATTAAACTAAACACATAAATTACAAAGATACCAATGTAATTAATTTTCTATATTTATTATGTAACATTTTAATTCCTAATCTAACTATTAAAGTATCTTACACCCGTTCAACTTCTATTAGTAAAGATTATTTCTGTCTGACATTACTTATTGACACAGATTCCCAAAAACCTAATTTGGACCTTATTTTAAAGGGATAAAATACAATTTGGAAAATCACGTCGTCTGATAAGAATGATGGTAAAAAGTGTCCCATGATGGACTTTGGATATAAGAAATTGAATTACTATCATAGAGTAATGGATGTTTAGGTTCAATTTATTATGAGGAAGTGTTTGATTTAATGTTGTCTTTATTTAGACATTATTTATGTGCAAAAAGCTTCAACATTGAAATAAATACTGATATTGTCTGAATGACCGTTAACGCCGAACACAATTCGTTTAGAAATATATTCCACTTTTTTCGCCTTTAAAACTATAATTTCTTATATTTATCTAGTCAAATATAAAATCGCCGTCAATGCAACTTCCTAATAATGTAAACAAACCATATTGATCGTAATAACCTAACTTTTATGTTTTTAATAAGATCTCCAAGATTATTTATCTCACGTTTTGTATGTTACAATCATACGACCATATCAGCAGTGAACGCCTTCAGTGGTTTTAACTATAAAACTCTCGTGAGACTCGAACATATTAAATAATATTTAAAACGGGTCACTCATGTAACTTAGTCGAAACATGTCGAGCGAAAATCGACTAAATTACGTGAGTGACCCGTTTTAAATATTATTTAATATGTCTTCAGTAGTGTTTGATGAGGTAGTGTGAAAATATAAAGAGCAACAGTTATTTATACCTTTTGTTGACATCGTTTGTAAGTTGTATTGGCGGGGATTTTACACAATTAACCTATTAAGACCAAAGCTACTAAACTAATATTATCTAAAACCACAGAAAACTTGTAGTTTACATGTTTTGAATGGTTATGAAGCGTGGAGCGGTAATTACCTACGTTTCCTATTAACTCTTCTATAAATACTTTTTATTACTTGAAGGTGAAAAGGGGTGTAATATAATGCACGGTCGTTAAAATTGTGCTAAGACTGAAACGAAGTCAAATATATAAGTGATACTAAAGGATAAATACCTCTTAGAGTTATGGAATTTACCAATTTTACAAATATGTGATCTTCTTTATAATCTTAAAGATAAGCCACAACATAGAACCTTTAATTCAAAAATTTTCGTTGCCATAATACAACCAAAAGTCCAAAACTTACAATATCAATGAAAAACAAGCTTTTAAATTACCCTTCTAACGTAACATCAGTTCAACAGTATAGCCAAGTCAAGACTAACCACACTCTGAGTTATTTGTATCAAGTCCGAAGTATGCATCTGGTTTTTCTAGTATACCCACATGCCAATGTCTTGTTATAGATGAAGATTTCTGGCCTAGGCCCTAATACAAAGTTGCATGTGCAACAATGTGTAAAAAGAGATGACATGATAAATGGTTTGATACATATTTAGAGATAATCATGTAGGATGATGATGTATCTATTCATGTATCAAATATTATGAATCGGGTATTTCCTGTTTTAGATTTAAGGTAGGTAGTTAGGTAAATGTATTTTTTTACTTGAGCACCTTTTATGATTAAACACAGTTTTAACAATGTAGTTGTTCAATAAACTACAGAACTACACGATTAAATCAATTTTTACAATTTAAATTTGTAACAGTTGTAGGGTAAGAGGAGCTCACTTGCTGCGCACGTGTTGCTTCGACGGGAAACAAATTGCCAATGACAAATCGATCACCGAACATCTTTTACCTGATGTAAAGATACGCCTGGCCAGGTGTCGCCACTCTCTATGTAAACAGAGTCAAATAAAGCACTATACTGGTGATAATTCGACGGAAACGGATATGCTATCTCAATTATAAAGCTTCCAGTGGCGGTCAAGTAATTTAATAAAAGATGTCTCGTTATCTACAGTTGCATCTCTCTCACCAGCAAGTGCGAGAGAAATTTTGATCTCCGACTTTATCGCACTTAAGAGGGGGAAGAGTGTTTTCAACGTAAACGACAGTTACGGTTAAGACTGTGGCGTCCTCAATTATTTGCAAAGACATACAAGATGCATGTAATTATTATCTCAAAGAGTGTGTCTACCATATTCGTATATTTATAATCTACAATAATGTACAGTTTAGTAAATATGTCTACGCAAAGACGCAGCAAAATTGAGAAAAACGCGTGTCAGCGTTTATGCCAAAGTGAATGAAAAATCATTTGCTTTATTTTTAAAAACTAACTCTATCAAATCTCAAATATACAAGCTACTGAATTCGTATAGTCTTATTACATAATACTGGTTCATTAATTAATTATGATTTTTTTAAAACGTCCTAAAAATCCGCCATACAAAATTACTATGGAATCTGATCGTTGAAATATAACAAGTGAGCAACACTCGAAATAGTCAGTCGGCCCCGAATGTTCGAAGCGACACCACGTCTCTCTGCGGAGCGTCTACATCTTGAAATAAATCGATGTTCATTGTGTACGTATACTGCGTTATAGGTAGCAAAACGGTATAAGAATTTTTTTACCATTTTTTGTGTTTCCAAAGGAAATAGGCAATAGCAACCAGTTCAAAATGAATGACATATAGAGTTAGTTTCGTTTATACCTCATTGTATATAGTGTCACTTGGACCGTAGAAGATGTCCAAGGTCTGATGACGGAGTAGAGCCGGAACTCAGCAAGTAGTTGATGTAATACCCCCGTGTTTGGACTCATTTGTATTGTTTTGGCGGGCACTTGGACCGTGACTGGTGTCCAAGGTCTGATGATGAAGCAGAAAGATGACCACCGGAACTCAGGAAGTAGTTGATGTAATACCCCCGTGTTTGGGCTCGTTAGGTTTGTTCTGGTGAGCACTTGGACCGTGAGTGGTGTCCAAGGTCTGATGATGGAGCAGAAAGATGACCACCGGAACTCAGGAAGTAGTTGATGTAATACCCCCGTGTTTGGGCTCGTTAGGTTTGTTCTGGTGAGCACTTGGACCGTGAGTGGTGTCCAAGGTCTGATGATGGAGCAGAAATATGACCACCGGAACTCAGGAAGTAGTTGATGTAATACCCCCGTGTTTGGACTCATTTGTATTGTTTTGGCGGGCACTTGGACCGTGACTGGTGTCCAAGGTCTGATGATGGAGCAGAAAGATGACCAGCGGAACTCAGGAAGTAGTTGATGTAATACCCCTGTGTTTGGGCTCGTTAGGTTTGGTTAGGCGAGCACTTGGGCCGTAGGTGGTGTCCAAGGTCTGATGATGGAGCAGAAAGGCGGCCACCGGAACTCAGGCAGTAGTTGATGTAATACCCCCGTGTTTGGAGTCATTTGTATTGTTTTGACGAGCACTTGGATCGTGAGTGGTGTCCAAGGTCTGATGATGGAGCAGAAAGGTGTCAACCGGTACTCAGGAACCAGTGGGTGGAATACCTTCGTGTTCAGACTCGTAGATTTTGTTTTGACGAGCACTTGGGCTATACATGGTGTCCAAGGTCTGATGGTGGAGCAGTAAAGTGTCAACTGGTACTCAGGAACCAGTTGATAGAATACCTTCGTGTTTAGACTCGTTAGTTTTGATTCGACGAGCACTTGGGCCATGCATGGTTTCCAAGGTCTGATGATGGAGCAGATATTAACAAATATATTAAAAAATTATAAATTATATTTATTACATTAATATTTATAAATTTTGTAAGGTTGACTCCGATTTGGATAGAAATCGATATCTGAGGATCCGGCGGGGTGATTAACATGAATCTTGAGTCAAATTTGTTAAATATTGTTTAAACCGACGCCATCTTAAAAATGGAAGCGCGACGCTCGTTGCATTTTGCCTCGTTGCTATTTGGCGTTGTGCATCATCGACAACCTCCGTACCTTTATGACAAGCTTATGTTCTCGACACGGCCACCAAGAGAAGCCATTCGCCTAGTTTGTCCAAGACACGGCAAGTCAGCAGCATTTCGTGGTAGTTTTCGCTACTCTGCTACGAAGTGCTGGAATAATATACCGCCTCCTATTAGAAAATCACAAAGCCTCTTCACTTTTAAAAATAATTTTAAAAAACACCTATTTAGCTCCCAATTGCCGTGATCATTCAGGACCTATTATTATGAATCTGAGGCTGTACCCTGTACTCATACTTTTGGCGTGTCACGTTGGTTGATTGTTTGGACATATTATATTAAATGGCATACAATTTATTTATTTATTTCTTTCTCTTCTTCCTTATATTAATAAGTTATATCCAATTATCGATTTATATATTCCCTTCACTATATATAACTACTTATAAATATAAACATGTTATCTTACCCACTAGCAAACTATATCAATTTTATATCCCTCATTTTCTCAACTATCTAGTTTTTTGCATCCTTCTTTGCTTCTATACTTATATATACTAAACAACCCTCCGCCCCTGGGCTCCACGGAAGACCAGCGCCATGGCATCCATGATGCCAGGGCACATGCTGAGTGGCGTCCAATTGCAGCCACGAGTACTATAATGGCACCAATATCTTTAATAAATTGTATTTAGCATGACTTAGTTAGTTTAAGTGTATAGTGTATAAGTTTATATAGTTTGGTGCTGTATATAGTATGGTATAATGCAATAAATATTTTTCTTTCTTTCTTTCTTTCTTTCTTTCATCTTGGATTTTGTAAGATAAACTCCGATTTGGATAAAAATCGATATCTGACGATCCGGCGGGGTCCTTACCATGAATCCAGAATCAAAATCGTAAAATACTGTAAAAAGCGACGCCATCTTGGATTTTGTGCGATAAACTCCGATTTGGATAAAAATTGATATCTGAGGATCCAGTGGGGACCATGACATGAATCTAGGATCAATATTGTAAAATATTGTAAAAACCGACGCCATCTTGGATTTTGTAAAATCAACTCCGATTTGGATAAAAATCGATATCTGACTATCCGGCGGGGTCCTTAACATGAATCCAGAATCAAAATCGTCAAATATTGTAAAAAGCGACGCCATCTTGGATTTTGTGAGATTAGCTCCGATTTGGATAAAAATCGATATCTGAGGATCCAGCGGGGTGATTAACATGAATCTTGAGTCAAAATTGTAAAATATTGTTAAAACCGACGCCATCTTGGATTTTGTAAGATCAACTCCGATTTGGATAAAAATTGATATCTGACGATCCGGCGGGGTCCTTAACATGAATCCAGAATCAAAATCGTAAAATATTGTAAAAAAAATTCAATTCAAATTCAAATTATTTAATTCAGAGAGGTCGTCCATATACACATACAATAGGGAAATAAAATTAAAATTAAGATTAAAATATAAAAATAAAACAAAAATATTAATAACTTATTTACATGTTAACAGTATAACCAACCACAAAATAAAATCAAAGTATGTCATAATAAAAAATTGTCATTCATTTACGTTGCGCAGTGTGGGCCCTGACATGTAGGTCTATAAGTATTTTAGTGAGTGGGCAGTCTAAACGGTTAGCTAATGTGTTCAGGATGCTATTGGGGCTTTCCCGCGCCCTGCGCGCCAATGAGGCGATTCGTTTGCGCATAACGGCATGAAAGCCGTCCGTACGCGCCTCTGCGAACATGGCTGACGCACTACAATAGCGCGGCAAACCCAACAGCATCCTAAACGCATTATTGTATTGGACTCGTAGGGAATTGAGGGTCCTTTGCGTATAATTGACCCACAGGCTGCAGGTGTAAAACGATTGACAGAAAGCTCTAAATAAAGTGGTTTTCACTTCTGTGGTACACCTCGCAAACCTGCGCGCCAACATGTTGCTCCGGACCGCCAATGCCCTACGCTCCCTCTCCACGTCAACGTTGTCCGATAGGTCATCGGTCACCCAGTGACCCAGGTACTTGAATTTTGACACTCGCGTTAGCTGCGTTCCGTCTAGTGTAATAGGCGGCACTGTGTCAAATTTACTACCGCGTGGATTAAACACTAGCAGCTCGCTTTTTTTTGAGTTGTACCTGAGTCCCTGAGCATCCGCGTACCCCTCGCACACGCTTATTAGTTTTCTGAGTGCACCTATCGATGGACTCAGCAACACCATATCGTCCGCGTAGCTGATGTTGTTAACGCATGTTCCATCTATAGAACATCCGATTTTGGTATTGCTGAGCTCAACGATTAAGGTGTTCATGTACAGATTAAATAATTTTGGTGATGTTGTGTAAAGCGACGCCATCTTGGATTTTGTAAAATCAACTCCGATTTGGATAACAATCGATATCTGACTATCCGGCGGGGTCCTTAACATGAATCCAGAATCAAAATCGTAAAATATTGCAAAAAGCGACGCCATCTTGGATTTTGTGCGATAAACTCCGATTTGGATAAAAATCGATATCTGAGGATCCAGTGGGGACCATAATATGAATCTAGGATCAATATTGTAAAATATTGTAAAAACCGACGCCATCTTGGATTTTGTAAAATCAACTCCGATTTGGATAAAAATCGATATCTGACTATCCGGCGGGGTCCTTAACATGAATCCAGAATCAAAATCGTCAAATATTGTAAAAAGCGACGCCATCTTGGATTTTGTGAGATTAGCTCCGATTTGGATAAAAATCGATATCTGAGGATCCGGCGGGGTGATTAACATGAATCTTGAGTCAAAATTGTAAAATATTGTTAAAACCGACGCCATCTTGGATTTTGTGAGATTAACTCCGATTTGGATAAAAATCAATATCTGACGATCCGGCGGGGTCCTTACCATGAATCCAGAATCACAATCGTAAAATATTGTAAAAAGTGACGCCATCTTGGATTTTGTAAAATTAACTCCGATTTGGATAACAATCGATATCTGACTATCCGGCGGGGTCCTTAACATGAATCCAGAATCAAAATCGTCAAATATTGTAAAAAGCGACGCCATCTTGGATTTTGTGAGATTAGCTCCGATTTGGATAAAAATCGATATCTGAGGATCCAGCGGGGTGATTAACATGAATCTTGAGTCAAAATTGTAAAATATTGTTAAAACCGACGCCATCTTGGATTTTGTAAGATCAACTCCGATTTGGATAAAAATTGATATCTGACGATCCGGCGGGGTCCTTAACATGAATCCAGAATCAAAATCGTAAAATATTGTAAAAAAAATTCAATTCAAATTCAAATTATTTAATTCAGACAGGTCGTCCATATACACATACAATAGGGAAATAAAATTAAGATTAAATAATAAAAATAAAACAAAAATATTAATAACTTATTTACATGTCAACAGTATAACCAACCACAAAATAAAATCAAAGTATGTCATAATAAAAAATTGTCATTCATTTACGTTGCGCAGTGTGGGCCCTGACATGTAGGTCTATAAGTATTTTAGTGAGTGGGCAGTCTAAACGGTTAGCTAATGTGTTCAGGATGCTATTGGGGCTTTCCCGCGCCCTGCGCGCTAATGAGGCGATTCGTTTGCGCATAACGGCATGAAAGCCGTCCGTACGCGCCTCTGCGAACATGGCTGACGCACTACAATAGCGCGGCAAACCCAACAGCATCCTAAACGCATTATTGTATTGGACTCGTAGGGAATTGAGGGTCCTTTGCGTATAATTGACCCACAGGCTGCAGGTGTAAAACGATTGACAGAAAGCTCTAAATAAAGTGGTTTTCACTTCTGTGGTACACCTCGCAAACCTGCGCGCCAACATGTTGCTCCGGACCGCCAATGCCCTACGCTCCCTCTCCACGTCAACGTTGTCCGATAGGTCATCGGTCACCCAGTGACCCAGGTACTTGAATTTTGACACTCGCGTTAGCTGCGTTCCGTCTAGTGTAATAGACGGCACTGTGTCAAATTTACTACCGCGTGGATTAAACACTAGCAGCTCGCTTTTTTTTTAGTTGTACCTGAGTCCCTGAGCATCCGCGTACCCCTCGCACACGCTTATTAGTTTTCTGAGTGCACCTATCGATGGACTCAGCAACACCATATCGTCCGCGTAGCTGATGTTGTTAACGCATGTTCCATCTATAGAACATCCGATTTTGGTATTGCTGAGCTCAACGATTAAGGTGTTCATGTACAGATTAAATAATTTTGGTGATGTTGTGAAAAAGCGACGCCATCTTGGATTTTGTAAAATCAACTCCGATTTGGATAACAATCGATATCTGACTATCCGGCGGGGTCCTTAACATGAATCCAGAATCAAAATCGTAAAATATTGCAAAAAGCGACGCCATCTTGGATTTTGTGCGATAAACTCCGATTTGGATAAAAATCGATATCTGAGGATCCAGTGGGGACCATAATATGAATCTAGGATCAATATTGTAAAATATTGTAAAAACCGACGCCATCTTGGATTTTGTAAAATCAACTCCGATTTGGATAAAAATCGATATCTGACGATCCGGCGGGGTCCTTAACATGAATCTAGAATCAAAATCGTAAAATATTGTAAAAAGCGACGCCATCTTGGATTTTGTGAGCTTAACTCCGATTTGGATAAAAATCGATATCCGAAAATCCGACGGAGTGATTAACATGAATCCAGAGTCAAAATTGTAAAATAATGTAAAAACCGACGCCATCTTGGATTTTGTAAGATCAACTCCGATTTGGATAAAAAATTATATCTGACGATCCGGCGGGGTCCTTAACATGAATCCAGAATCAAAATCGTTAAATATTGTAAAAAGCGACGCCATCTTGGACTTTGTGAGATTAACTCCGATTTGGATAAAAATCGATATCTGACGATCCGGCGGGGTCCTTAACATGAATCCAGAATCAAAATCGTTAAATATTGTAAAAAGCGACGCCATCTTGGATTTTGTAAAATTAACTCCGATTTGGATAACAATCGATATCTGACTATCCGGCGGGGTCCTTAACATGAATCCAGAATCAAAATCGTAAAATATTGCAAAAAGCGACGCCATCTTGGATTTTGTGCGATAAACTCCGATTTGGATAAAAATCGATATCTGACTATCCGGCGGGGTCCTTAACATGAATCCAGAATCAAAATCGTCAAATATTGTCAAAAGCGACGCCATCTTGGATTTTGTGAGATTAGCTCAGATTTGGATAAAAATCGATATCTGAGGATCCGGCGGGGTGATTGACATGAATCTTGAGTCAAAATTGTAAAATATTGTTAAAACCGACGCCATCTTGGATTTTGTAAGATCAACTCTGATTTGGATAAAAATCTATATATGACGATCCGGCGGGGTCCTAAACATGAATCCAGAATCAAAATCGTAAAATATTGTCAAAAGCGACGCCATCTTGGATTTTTTGAGATTAACTGCGATTTGGATAAAAATCGATATCTGAGGAGCCGGCAGGGTGACTAACATGAATCTTAAGTCAAAATTGGAAAATATGGTAAGAATAGACGCCATATTGGATTTTGTAAAATTAACTCTGATTTGGATAAAAATCGATATCTGACGATCTGGCGGGGTCCATAACATGAATCCATGGTCAAAATTGTTAATTAACGTCAACACTGACGCCATATTGGATTTTGTAAGATAAACTCTGATTTGGATAAAAATCGATATCTCATGATCCGGCGGGGTCCTTAACACGAATCCAGAATCAAAACTGTATAATATTGTAATAAGTGACGCCATCTTTGATTTTGTGAGATTAACTCCGATTTGAATAAAAATCGATATCTGACGATTCAGCGGGGTCCATAACATGAATCCATAGTCAAAATTGTTAAATAATGTCAACACCGACGCCAAATTGGATTTTGGAAAATTATCTCTGATTTGGATAAAAATCGATATCTGACGATTTTTATCCAAATCGGAGTTGATATCACAAAATCCAAGATGGCGTCGATTCTTACCATATTTTCCAATTTTGATTCTAGATTCATGTTAAGGACCCCGCCGGATCGTCAATTCGTCAGATATCAATTTTTATCCAAATCGGAGTTGATCTTACAAAATCCAAGATGGCGTCTGTTTTAACAATATTTTACAATTTTGACTCAAGATTCGTGTTAATCACCCCGCCGGATCCTCAAATATCGATTTTTATCCAAATCGCAGTTAATCTCACAAAATCCAAGATGGCGTCGGTTTTAACAATATTTTACAATTTTGACTCAAGATTCATGTTAATCACCCCGCCGGATCCTCAGATATCGATTTTTATCCAAATCGGAGCTAATCTCACAAAGTCCAAGATGGCGTCGCTTTTTACAATATTTAACGATTTTGATTCTGGATTCATGTTAAGGACCCCGCCGGATCGTCAGATATCAATTTTTATCCAAATCGGAGTTGATCTTACAAAATCCAAGATGGCGTCGGTTTTAACAATATTTTACAATTTTGACTCAAGATTCATGTTAAGGACCCCGCCGGATCGTCAGATATCGATTTTTATCCAAATCGGAGTTAATCTCACAAAGTCCAAGATGGCGTCGCTTTTTACAATATTTAACGATTTTGATTCTGGATTCATGTTAAGGACCCCGCCGGATCGTCAGATATAATTTTTTATCCAAATCGGAGTTGATCTTACAAAATCCAAGATGGCGTCGGTTTTTACATTATTTTACAATTTTGACTCTGGATTCATGTTAATCACTCCGTCGGATTTTCGGATATCGATTTTTATCCAAATCGGAGTTAAGCTCACAAAATCCAAGATGGCGTCGCTTTTTACAATATTTTACGATTTTGATTCTAGATTCATGTTAAGGACCCCGCCGGATCGTCAGATATCGATTTTTATCCAAATCGGAGTTAATCTCACAAAGTCCAAGATGGCGTCGCTTTTTACAATATTTTACGATTTTGATTCTGGATTCATGTTAAGGACCCCGCCGGATCGTCAGATATAATTTTTTATCCAAATCGGAGTTGATCTTACAAAATCCAAGATGGCGTCGGTTTTTACATTATTTTACAATTTTGACTCTGGATTCATGTTAATCACTCCGTCGGATTTTCGGATATCGATTTTTATCCAAATCGGAGTTAAGCTCACAAAATCCAAGATGGCGTCGCTTTTTACAATATTTTACGATTTTGATTCTAGATTCATGTTAAGGACCCCGCCGGATCGTCAGATATCAATTTTTATCCAAATCGGAGTTGATCTTACAAAATCCAAGATGGCGTCGGTTTTAACAATATTTTACAATTTTGACTCAAGATTCGTGTTAATCACCCCGCCGGATCCTCAGATATCGATTTTTATCCAAATCGCAGTTAATCTCACAAAATCCAAGATGGCGTCGCTTTTTACAATATTTAACGGTTTTGATTCTGGATTCATGTTAAGGACCCCGCCGGATCGTCAGATATCGATTTTTATCCAAATCGGAGTTAATCTCACAAAGTCCAAGATGGCGTCGCTTTTTACAATATTTAACGGTTTTGATTCTGGATTCATGTTAAGGACCCCGCCGGATCGTCAGATATCGATTTTTATCCAAATCGGAGTTAATCTCACAAAGTCCAAGATGGCGTGGGTTTTTACATTATTTTACAATTTTGACTCTGGATTCATGTTAATCACTCCGTCGGATCCTCGGATATCGATTTTTATCCAAATCGGAGTTAATCTCACAAAGTCCAAGATGGCGTCGCTTTTTACAATATTTAACGATTATAAAAGTGACGTTTTCTGGGTAAAGAAAGATACCACATTGTCGCTTATTGATAAGAATGATAAGGCGCTTCTGTCATAAAGAATCACTTGGAAAACCTTATCAACAGGCGACAATGTGGTACTTTTACCAAGAAAACGACACAATTTTTTAACGATTTCATAATATGTGACGTTTTGCGGTGAAAGGTACCTTATGGACGATCGGCGCTTACGCTGTTAACAAAGACGCTGATAATAATGCGCTGCAACGCGACGTAAGCGCCGACCGTCCATAAGGTACCTTTAGCCGTAAATAGCCACATATGAAATCATAAAAAATGTGCTTTTATTTATAAAAAGGCACTTTGCCATTCTGCCGGTTGTCGATAAGGCGCGAATGTCATAAATATTAGTTTAGAAATGAACCTTATCAACAACCGACAGAATGGTACCTTTCTTTAGTACTAAATACAAACACAAATAATAAAATCATTTGGAAAAACCGAACAAATATTAGGTGAATTAATACAATATCTGTATCAAAGGATTATAAAAATGAGGAATTCTAAGATTTCTAAGTTATAACCTTTTAACGCCCGAATAATGACGCGCCGGTGTAGTAGTGTGCGTGCGCGCACGCACACAGATAGCGAGCAGTGCGGGGCCGCTAAATGCCTATTTCGTGTCCGCGGCAAACACTCTGCCCGCTCTTAAATATTCAAGCGAAAGAGATGCGGATGTAATCTATGTAATCCAGTCATTGAACTGACAGCTTGTATTGAAATTTTGATTACTCATCAAAGGCCTTTAAGTCTATTACAGACCATGAAAACAGTGTTCAGGTAGAGAGACAGCGTTTTGCATGACTATGTAAGCCAATACGGGAGCGGCAGGAACGACCGCACACCTGGCATGTGCATTGTGCCTGTGGTGAACTGGTGTCAGGGTTTGATTACTATGGAATTAAATACTCGTAATAATAGCAGTTTTTTTTAGCGTAACGTATATGTCGTATCCTGTAGGCACCAAAATCCAACAACATATTTATCATTACATGCAAATTGTCACAAATATGTAAGTACACACATGTTTCAATCGAGAACGATTGAAACATGTGTGTACTTACATATTACAAGAAGAATCTTGTAAGATTTATGTGTATGTATGTGTTTTTAGCTGTTTGAAATGGATCAGGACCATTTTTTACCTATTACCATTTGTTTCTAGCGAAATAACACATCTATCACCCGCGCCGTACATTTTGTAAGTTTTACCGTTGCACGTGAATAAGTTTTCTTCGATTTCGCTTTTAACACATATATGACAAATATATCGTCACTATCACAAACAAGAACAATATACGAGTATTTACTACCGGAAATTTCAAAAAGCTACCGAATTAAGTTTTATTTTTTTATTACTTTTTACCTACTTCCGGACAAAATTTTTGTAGGATTTTTGCATACATTATCTATAAATATCCCATTCGAACGCAATTTGAGAAAATCAGGCTATTCTAATTTAATGTCTGTCTTTCCTGGGTTAATGTTCACGGAAGGCCTTAGAGCGATAGGTATCGGTACATTTTATGTCAGACTCTTTTATTTCGTCGTCCAAAAAGACCGACAGAAAAAATGTGATAATGCGAGACACGGTAACACTCACGCGAGCGTTTGCTTAAAATACTTATCTTCTTTTGGGTAACATTTAAATACTGTTTAACATAATCCATAAATAAGATTTTAATACTTTAGATGTGCGGACAGCATTCGAGTTGAGTTAAAATAGTAAGGGTGTGTCATTAAACTACGTTCAAGACTATTAAAATACTTATATCGGGTTACTCACGTCAAAGTCAAAAAAAGCTCGACATGTTTCGGAACAGTCCGTGTCCCTTATTCATGAGTGAGGCAGCGGCGCGGGGGACCGGTGGTTTAAGACTACCGGTGAGTGTGCAGCGTCCATTACCTATATACCGCCGACTGCAACCGCTAACCCGCCTGCCAAGCATGGCCATCATAGCATCACCTAAATCACAGCCCTGTCCTTTACCATGAGTTCCCTTAAAATGATAGTCGCTAGAGACTAACGCTTTCTAAAGTATTTGCAGCTCGCTCCCACCGGGAAAGGAGACCGAGGAGATGAGAAAGAGCAGGATGCAAAATACTCTGGAATCGTGCAGGCTAGAGAAACTAAGGCTCCAGTGGTCCCCGGTGCTTAGACTAGTCCGGGGTGCTATGATCTGGTAAAAGTCGCAGGAATCTATTGGATGAGGGTAGAGCAAGACCCATCGATGATAACACTAAACTCTACTCATAGTGTTGTGTTTCTGTTGGTGAGTAAGGTCGCCAGAGCTCCAAGAGGATTCACTGTGTTGACAGCTGGGGACCCACGGAGCAAAGCTTGCCCCTTTAGCTGTCAACACACGGATTGATTTTGGATGTTTGTTAGGGAAGTTATTAGATAAAGAAAATAATCAACTTAAACCTTCTATACAAATAAAATATAGCTTACGTTACAGCAATATAGATTCTTTAAATACGATTGGCTGTCTTGTTATCTGATTTGTAGCTAATTCAAGTAACATTAACAACAATTTCTAAGGAAAATTTACATTTCTCGAGGTATTAAAGCAGACTGGCTTTCGAAACTCAACTCACCTGTAAGTACCTATTCCCGCGGACGCTCCGGCTGTGGAATGAGCTCCCTGCCGAGGTTTTACCGAAATATAACCAAAAAAAGGGTTCTTCAAAGAAAGAGTCTACAAGATTTTAATGGGTCGGCAAAGTGCATGTAACACCCCTGGAGTTGCAGGCGTCCATAGGCTACAGTGACCGCTTACCATCAGGCGATTCGTATGCTTGTTTGTCACCCTCGGAGTATAAAAAAAAGATGTGACTTTTTTATACTACGACGGTATCAACACCAGTATACGGGCCACCTGATGGAAAGCGGTCACGTAGCCTATGGACGCCTGCAACTCCAGAGGGGTCACATGCGCGTTGCCGACCCATTAAAATCTTGTACACTATTTCTTTGAAGAACCCTATATTGTTATATTTCGGCAAAACCTCGGCAGGGAGCTTTATTCCACAGCCATTCCGTGGGAATACTTACCGGTGAGTTTCGAAAGCCAATCTGCTTTAATACCCCGAGAAATGTTAATTTTCGTTAGAAATTGTTGTTAACGTTACTTGAATTAGCTACAAATCAGATAACAAGACAGCAAACCCTATTAAAAGAATCTATATTGCTATAACGTAAGCTATATTTTATTTGTGTAGAAGGTTTAAGTTGACAATTATTTTCTTTATCAAATAATTTCCCTAACAAACATCCAAAATCAATCAGACCCTCAAATTCCCAAAATGCTTAGCAATGAATTTCTTTACGACAGGATTGATCCACTGCCATGTCAGTGTCGGTGATTACTGACATAAATTATAGTTGATGTTAATAGGCAGTAAAATGTATTTTATTAAAAACACATTTGTTTAAGTAATGGTTTTGGGATTCGACTACCAATAATTAATTTAACGATGCATCTTTTAAGTAAATCTTTCAGGTGGCTGATAGACATCATTCCAATCATTTTTTTAAACAGAAATAATTTGCGTTTAATGTTGAAGGTTGTCTGGAAGAGATCGCTCTTTAGCGATAAGACCGCCTGTTGTTTGCCTCTTTTTCATGTGTAATCTATACCAGTTTGTGTTATTTTTGTTGTTTTGAGGTGCAATAAAGAGTTATTGTATTGTATTGTATTGTATTGTGTTACCTAATTCTTTCTTATGTGATGTTATTCACTTTAGAACGGATTAATCGCGTTTATTAACACCATGACCCTACGTTTCGTGCCCTTTACAGTGTTTTTCACAGGGTTAAGATGATGACTGATCAGCGGGAAAACTGTAGGTTTTTAAGGCCTCCACGAACCCGGGGCGAGCGGCGGCAAATCTTGACAGGTACCTAATTAGTAATTACATTATAGGGGATGGTTATTTAGAAAATAAATTATAATTTCTTTTTGTTCGGTAAATTAAAACAAAATATATGAAATGTTTTTTTAGTTTTTGTGTTATTTAATATATTATAAGGCGTTAATTTGTTAACACCTTATTATACTTACAGGCTCTAACAAATTTTCCGAACGATACTTCGACAGCTGAAGCTGACAAGGTACCCTGAGCCCTGAGCACACAAAATTTCGAAATTCGAAACAAAAAATAACTGTGTATGGAGCTGATCGAAATTGCACAAAGTGAAAAACTTTTCTTAATTATTTTTTCTGCCCTCTGGCCGGCAAACGCCACTTTACGCAAAACTAAATTGCCGCCTGCCGGTTCCGCCGAGCAGAAAAATAATATACCTACAAACCTCGGCCGGTAAATGGGAAAGCCTCGGATGACATGTAATTGGCGGCCGAGGCGAAGCCGAGGTGCTCGATCAGCTATTCCATCAGCTATTCCATACACAGTGGTTTTTTGTTTCGAATTTCGAAATTGTTCCAGTTGCATCGTGCTCAGGGTCATTAACCTTATCAGCTGCTGAAGTATCCTTCGTTGTTACAGCCTATGTATGAAGCCGACCGTATCATTGGTTCAATAAACTTTCCTCCGTTTTTACAGTTGGAAACGAAATATTTGACCCATTCGCCATATTTCACCGTCATATTGCGGCGAAATTTCTCGAAGCCTCCGAGTGGCAGACATATTGAAAAACGGACGACGTGCCGCCACTGTTGAACGGGCTGCGTAGTGCGCTTGACGATTCTTGATACTCTGCTGCTTATTATATACTTAGCTTATACCTTTTAGTTTAAATAAAATAAAAAATAAAAAAGTAAATAACGAAACATGTCGATCGAAAATCGACTAAATTACGTGAGTGACCCGTTTTAAATATTATTTAATAAAAAAGCCTTTTATTTCCTGTATAACATACACACTAGCGTGCAGTTTGATAATTGATTTGACAGGAACCCCTTAGGTGAAGGCTTCTTCCAAAGACTGCCATTTGCCCCGATCCTGAGCAGTTTGTTGCCAATTTGGACCAGCCACTTTCTTAATATCCTCATCCCAGCGTGTGGTTTTCCTAAACGACGTTTGCCATCTGGGCCTCCTTCCATATAATGACTGATACAAAATATAGTAACCTAATTGACCAAATTACCAAGTCACGTATTTTTTTTATTGTTCACTTTTCTCCAAAAGTACAAGGTTTAAGTACGGTACAGCTGTTGACTCCTACAATAAAATAAAAAATAAGCTATAAATTGTATTGAAATGACAGCTGTCGCCGTTTCAAATTATGTGAAAAATTGTTTTATAAGAGCTTATTTACTCGACCGGGGGGGATTTTACCATATCAGCAGCCTAGTATTTTTAGATATATATTTTAGAGTAATTTAATCTAGGAGGTTTTTATCTACTTCCTAAAAAAAGGAAAGTCTAAAAAACAGAGACCATAAGTAGTCGGGGTTATATTTGAACAGTTTACGTACTTGTATAAAAACTATCTGATTCTGTGGTTTTAGTTTTGCTTTTCAAGGAACTGGGTTAAAAAAGTAGGCCGTTTCTTCATCATGAGATATTTTACTAATAGTTGCGTGTGCTAAACTTGCCGACATTTTTGTTATTGATTGAGTCTTTCAACAGTACTAAACTACATTTGCTCTATAAGGCTTGCTTTATGGGTACTAGACGACTATAATTATAAACATATAATACATAGAAAATAATATAAATACCAAAATACATAGAAAATATCCATAACTTAGGAACAAATATTCGTGATAAACACACAAATAAATTCCCTGACCAGCACTCGAACCCGGGACCTCCTGCTTCGTAGGCAGAGTCACTACCAACTAAGGTAGGAGGCCGTTAAATATCTCAATATAACTTCAAGTATCAAGAGTTTTCGTCAACAACCAACTAAGTTAGCGGGCACGTTCCGAATGTTCGAACTTTGAATTTAGAACCGTTGCCATGACGATCAGATCCAACCGCCGATAATCCAATACAATACAAAATACACTTAAACTTCATATGAATAGTGTTTAATTTTGATTGTACCAAATTATTAGCTTGTTAAAAACATGTAGTTCGTAATTTAAAGTCATAAGGTTTTGTTTCGTGTGTTTATGACGATTAGTCTTCGAAAAAATGGAATATTTTCGTTACAATTAGTACCAATTATAATGGTTGTTAAGTTACTTGTAAACATTCCTGGTGATTTGGAATTTGGAAGACATACGATTGTAATCGATCAGGATTTAAAGGAGCCGTCTGACTTACTTTTTTTTGTTGTAAGGATGACTCACAAAAGCACGGGACGGCACGGGACGATACGGGGCCGGGCGGGGTGGGGAAATCTGTCCATTTCTGTAGAAAGAATCGCGTGATAGCTCGGAGCCCTCGGATGTCACCTGACGCTTTCTATGGAAATTGTCAGATTTTCCGGCCCGCCCCGCCCCGTCCCGTCCCATTCCACGGGAAATACCCTATAGGTATGGGAAATGCGACATAAATGGCCGTATCTTTTGATTATGTTGACGTAGAGGTATGGTTTTTTCACAGCTTTAAGGGACCGCAAACTTCTATGAGTGGTTTCATCTTGCTACCTCTACGCGTCCCTGAGGGAAAGGGCCTACTCGTAGACAGACCGGCGTACGGACAGACGGACACCTAGTGATCCTATAAAGGAACGGAACTCTAAAAATAATTAATAGGTACGGTCGGCTTTGTAAATATATATGCACCGGTATTTAATTTTGTACCTTATTCCCCAGTAATAAGTTCCTAAGTTTATACTCGTAACTATACACACGCGTTTACAAGAATTCATTTATTGATAAACTGCCCTTGCAATTGAATCGAACACGATAGTACATATCCACAGGAAAGAATAGTTTACATTACAACTAAACACGCAAGTGTCTCCCCTGTGGACAATAATTAGCTTGTGGACCTGCGGTAATGATATTTTTTTTTCCGCGCTCAGTAAACCATGACTGACCACTCTTATTAATGGCTACGTTTTTCCCGTGACAGTAGTTACCCAAGAGGTCACAGATTTGAATACCGTCACCGTAATGTTTATCTAAGCGTCGCGGTGCGCGCGCGCAGGGCCGTTGACAAAAACGCGCACGTCGCGCAGACGTGCCGCGCGTGAGACGCAGACGTGCAGGCAGCCAAACTATTCACAGGCTCACAGCACGACTGCGTTGCTTTAGTATAAAACGACTTTTTACTATGAATCTTCATAGTATAAAGTGTTCTTCTTCCTAGAGCCTGGGATCCACTTTGGAATTTAATCGTAAGATTTGGCGTAGGCGCTAGTTTTACGAAAGCAACTGCCATCTGACTTTCCAACTCAGAGGGTAAACTAGGCCTTATTAGGGTAGACCGGTCCGCGCCCTGAATTTCATTTGTCCACACATTGTCCATTTTCATTGTTCACACACTTTTTACAGCGGCGAAAATGGAGAGTATGTAGGGAAAATGTTTGAAAATTTTAGGAAATTTGTTTTTATCCTATTTTTATATAACATCGAAAGAGCTCATGATTTTGAGTAGGAAAAACATTACATTTATATATTAAAGAAAAACTGGATTCTTTTCGTGAAAATACTCAATTATTTCCCTGAGGTTCAATCAAAAAGAAACCCTCTTTCGGTATAGCTCCGCGATATTTAAATAACATTTAAATTAATATATCATGTTCAATTTCAAATATATAAAGGCGGTGTGTTATCTGTCAATCCTTATATGTATAAGTTGGCAGTTTCATATATTTAAATAGATTGCTGAGAATGTTATATCATATAAAACAATTTAGTCTCACTTGGCAAGTTATAGTTAAGCAATGTCTAAACCGACAAAACACTGTGTCACATATGCTATAAAAAATGTTAATGGTACCTACGTGATGCTGAGACGTGGCTCGACGGTTAACCAACGAGGTATCACCACAGACACCACAGTCGTTTGTTCTAATTGATTTAAATAGGTACCTGCAACAAGAAATACATTTACTGGTTATGGTATGTTTAAAAATATTGAAGAAATGGCTGTGCGATCATGCCTTTTATAATTTAAGTGAATTTTATTAATATTTACCTAATGTACAATTTTAATCTATCAGTTTAGGTCGATACTTGAATATAATTTTGATTGTACTTACGAGTATATATTTTTCGCTAATGTGTTACTATGATATACCCGTATAATTTATTTCACTTTTAGTAATATTTTTTTAATATTTTTTTTTAATATTGACTTGTAATATTTTGTAAATCATTATCACTATCATTTATCAATATCATTAAGCATTGTAATTTATGAGACAATCTTACATCTAACAATCTTAGCTTATTATAAATATAATTGTAAAGCACGAATCAAATCACTTATTAAATGGTAATAAATGTTACCAGTAGGGTATTTATTTAAATAATTTGGCGCTAAAGTATCCTAAAACAAATCCCTTTGAATAACAACAGGTTCCACTAACCCTTTATCCTAAAATCTAACCCTTGAACATCTTAAACCCCAGTCACGATTATACAACATTTAAGAAGTCGTTCAACCTACGGGTTAGATCGACCCGATACGCGGCACGTGGGGACAGTCCCACGATCAAAAGATAACACATAACGCATGTGTATGGTTTTATTTTAGACAACCAGACGTTTTGTTTTAAACCTTTTACGAAAGACAATAGAGACGATATTTGACTGAACTTTTTTGGTACATCGTGGCCAAGTTAAATAGTTTGTATACAAGTAAATTTATGTACCTGTCGGGGTGACATTGAAACAATTACATCAAAGGGAGTTGGAGACAAAGGTCTTCCGGTTTTCATTTTAGATCGTTAAGTAACTTTTTTTTTAATAAATAATTCGACAGTTTCTAAACGATTAAAATCTGGTATATGTTTTACGAATTATTCAAGTATTCTGACCTCCAGATCTCCGGATAATGCCTCAATACGTGTAGAGCTTTGTGTTAAAGTGTTCTTACCATGAGCATGAGTTGCACGCAACTGAATTCGATAGCGTGTAGTAGTCACTAATTGACTACCACATAGTATATAATACTCGTACCTACAGTATTATCAGTCTCGTAACTAATATGGAGTAACGTCTCAGCCGAAATACTCACAATAATATGTGACTGTAATAATAGGTACAACTTTGTCACTTGCTGATAAGGCGCTAAAACCATAAAGGTTATTTTAGAAATAATCACATTTTACTAGTAAACGCACGAGACACAAGAAATATCAGCTGACACGGCTTTTATTATAAAAATACAATAAAATCCCGGGTCACTTTGACCCACCGCGGCTTTCGCCGGGGGGGTGCACTCAATTTGGCATAATCTGTTTCGTCCGAAATATCTTCGTCATAACAGCCTTGGCATAATCGATTTTCGCCGAATCTTAATGTGGCAGAAACATAATTTGGCATAATGCACAATATGTGGACTACTATTGACCGAATATATAATGGCATAGGAATTAAAAAAATGGTCTAGGAAAAGAAAGAAAAGAAAGATTTGTAATAATAAAAAAACTACTTAAATCAAATAAGAAAATCTAATTAAATAAATCAATATGCCCGTTTCTACAAAAAGAAGTGAAATCCCACCAATAAACATTCTGAAAAAAACTAGCCAAGTCTCGATGGAGCTGCTTGTTTATATCTAAAAAGTAATGAAATCTAGACAAAGTCGTGCCAAGTCTAAGGTTCCTTACGGCGATTTCTTTATTATTATATTCGCAGTAAGGAACCTAAGACCCTATACCTATAATGGCATAGGAATTCAAAAAATGGTCTAGGAAATGCTGAGAAAAGTTTAACCCGGCGAAGGTTCCCCTTGTATTCGCATATTTTTTGTATGCATAATTCTATTTGGCATAATGTATGTAATGTATTTAGATTTTAAGGTTAGATAAGATAGTACCTAGTTAAGTTACTAATATTAGTTAATAAGTAGTTAAGGCAAACTAACAAATTATATGGATTTTTAATCTGAAATAAATGAATATTTAATTTTTAATTTAATTTTTAATTTATAATCAATATAGTCATAATTGGTTACACAAAACCGTGTTTTTCTTCGCTTGAACTTTTCTTATTTCCTACACCTTTAAAAAAATTCCTAATCACGAAACAAGAATCCGACAGTTGTCTCTCTATCTCTCTCTGTTATCACCGTCAGATAGCATCAGTCAGTCGAGTTACCGTCTCACTATGTTAATTATATTGATTAATCTTCATTAATCTACGTACTGGCGATTGCGCATTCTAACTTATAAAATCTAAACTTGATTTGATACTACTTGTATTTAATTTGTAAAAAAAAGTAAAAGTATATAAGAAAGAAAAAGAAACCATTGTAAAAAAAAATTAAATCGTTGGCATTCGTTTCTGCTAAAAAAATAAGTAAATTCAAAGATGTACGAGCTTCCAATCCACGTTAAGAGCCCGGTATATTAAGGTGCTAACAATTTAGTCACGGATATTTTTACCGCTAATAGTACTCGGTTCTCGGAGTACATTAAGGTATGAAACATCATAAGTTTTGTTATGTTTTTTTGGAGAAAACTAGGAAACAAATTTGCAATGTTAAAACACCCTGTTAGTGTGATTATGAAATGAGTACTCATTGAAAATATTTTAGTACCTCTTTTACCTAACACCTAACTGGCCACTTAACGTCAAATCAAATACTCGATTGTCAACATCTTGTCAGTTAAATTTGCACAGGTGATTATTTTTTGACGAAATTATAATTATTATTTTTGTTCGGTAAATGAATACAAAAAAATTATATACAAAGGTTCCTTAAAGTTTAAAGTTAATTGTTTTAATACAATGTATTATCTCTTAAAATATCCGTGACTAATTTGTTAGCACCTTATATAAATTTGACCGATTCAGCTGCACTTTTTGCCATGAGTTTTCATAGTTACAAAAACATTTTTACAATTCATGTTTTAAGACAAAAATTAAAAGATCATTTTAATCGAAATTAAATAAATAAAAAACGTTTTCAAAATTTGACAATTTTGAAAACGTTTTTTATTTATTTAAGTTTTTGAAAAATACACCATTTTCTAACAGCTGTTTTACCATTTTTTGATGAGCGAGCTTCAAACACCTATCTGGTTTTCGACCCTATTGCTATTGAATATAAAAAAATAAAAAAATATTGCTCAGTATTTAGTCTTCTGCGGAATAAAGCTTTGAACATTTTCACACAATTATTGATTTTGTTTTTTTGTAAATTTTGGTAAAAATACACGAACATTAGCATAGCATTAGTTTGCTGGCTAAACAGTATTTACTAACAGTATTATTGTGTATTGATTTAACAGTACTGAAAGAGCATCTCGGAAGGGTGTTATCATACTATCACGTTCACTGCGTACACGTTTTGTATGGAAATCCCTATCAAATCGCCTAAGTGTGATAAGGCTCTAAGTGTAAATGGTGTTTTGTTATTTCCGATAACTCTGAGAGGAAAAACCTAGCATCATGTGCACAGAACTTGTAAATACTTATGTACAATAATCATAAACATCTTGGTGATAAGTTAAAGTTGCAAATCTGCTTTACTCCCCATTCGAAGTCGATCAAAAGCACATGTTACACACGTCGTAATTCGCTCGGCACGTGCGAACTTCGCTGTTTTTACGATGTTGGATGTTTTCAGCCGACTTCGAGAAGGATAGCTCGAGTGTATGTTTTTATACGTGTTTACTAAGTGAAAATGTATTTATTTTAATGATACTTGTTTTAAAAGGATAAAGGACATATAATAATCAGAGGCTCTTCAATATTGAAAGGCACATGAACAGTGATTTTGCATTTTAGATAGTAACTAAAAGTTGTATTGCTGAAAACCAGCTATTTCCCTAAGGGCCACTTGCAACACGCGGGGTAAGCCACATAACCTGGAGTTAAGCGTTTTCTTCTACTGATTTTGACAGCTTAACTGTGGGTTAGCGGCTAACCCTGGGTGGTGCAAGCGGGCCTAAACTAATTATCACTATCATTTATTTCCTAATATTTTTTTTACTGAGGTGCTGGCTGGCTGGCTGTGCCTGTTGAAACTTTAAATATTTAAATATCATCTATTATATATTTATTTAATGGGGCAAAATTCAGTAACAAAATTTAAGTTTTTTTTGTTTCATATTGTGTTACGTTATTACGCATTAGTCGTATTACTTACATAAAACTATTTGTTGTTAACTTACTACAATACCACATCTTTTTTTTATATTACGTGCGTAAACCTACCTATCTAACCTGCCTATATAAGTAATAAAAAAAAAATCTATTCAATTACATTTAAACCATTTATTAAATAAGATTCAAAGTAAATGTTAATGATATACCCACTTAGTAATAAATTAATAGGTATGTAAGTATTCTCTGCATCAATATCAGTTTATTTTTATAGCATTCCACAAGAAATCATTACCAAAGGCGCCGGATGCAAGACGCATAAAATAGTTATAACACTTACTCAAGTTTGCCTCATGAAATCTACCGTTTTCATACACGTTCCTCGTTTCATATTCTCATGAACTCGTGTTCTTATGAACTCTAGCCTGACTCTAGCCTGACTCTAGCCTGTTGTTTTTGTATATTTGTTTATTTGTTTATTTTATACACACCAGCACTTACAGATAAACCTTACGTGCTAATAATGTTGTAAATACATTTTAATAAGTATTTTATACAATTCTATCCACTGTTTCATCTGGCTGTTTGTTTTCTAAATAAACTCAACGAAACTTGAATGGGCATTGCTATTGTTAATCCTATTTATAAATTAGGTGACAGTCATAGGCGTTAACCCCACGGAATAAACTGATAGGAGTTGTAAACTCAAATTATCAAAAAAATCGGCCAAGTGCGAACGGACCCCCGTACCGAGGGTTCCGCACCAACGTGGCACGGAACTCCCAGTGTGCGGCAACTATACGGTTTTCGGAATTTTTGTGCTACAAACTCTTGCGTTTTGCCAAATTTCGTGATCCTAGGTCAACGGGTACCCTATACATTTTGACTCCCATCGCAAATGTATGGTAGATGCGACATAAGCGGCCGTATCTTTTGAGACGGTTGACAAACATGACATGTTTACTATTTTTTTATAACTAGGGTAACGTCAGAAACATATTTTAAAAGAGTATAAATCATAAATCAACAACACCTTCCTTTTTGGTATTAAAAGCTTTAAAATGTGTGAAACCGTTTTCCATCACCGGTTCTATAAGAAGCCACATAAGGAACGTAAGAATCGCTAAACCCTGGTCATAAAAAGGTCGTAACTTCAAGCATCTAAACCGCACTCATCAAAGTATAGGTTGGACGTATTCGCGTATTTTATTAACCGACTTCCAAAAAGGGAGGTTCTCAATTCGTCGGATTTTTTTTTATGTTGTCTGATTTGAGTAATTGATTGTTTTGTTCGAAAGGAGTTACTTTCAAGTTGGTATATCCATGAGGAATCAAACTCCTCAATGTTCAGAGGCACATACTCGTATATGGTGATTTGGTGCACATATGTACCTAGCGAAACTTTTAAGCCCCAATTATGAAAAGTTGCATACACTAAGTTTTCTACGACAAAAAAATCTTGAATGGCGGCAGAATGTGACAGATGTATGCCGACTATTAAAAAAAACTATTCGAATCACAATGTCGGAGAGTTTCTTTCCCAACTTCCTAAAGATCTCCTAAATGTTTGACCGGGTTGATTTAAGTATTTTCCAAAAAAGCAACCCTCACTACGCTACCCCTATATAAACGCTCCATCGGAATCACTTCTACGCGCCGTGTGTGGGGATCATAAAATTGTCGTAACTTACTGGTCTATTTACAAAGAATTTGGACTCGATTGTGAACCATGTCTAGAATAATTTGAATGAGTTTCTGTAATACCGTATTACTCACAAAACTCACACGGTAATTTATTGAAATTAAACACTTTAGAACGGATTAATCGCGTTTATTAACACCATGACCTTACTTTGCGAGCCCTTTACAGCACTCGTTTTCGCAGGGTTAAGATGATGACTTAGAGATAATAATAAACACGACTAAGCCGTTCTAAAGTGTTTAATTTCAATGAACAACAATCGCGGTACCAGAAGACAATATTATGACAAGGTAATTGTTTCAAATTAATGAAAAAAGGGTAACTAATGTATCGCCAAAATTTCCCAAACAATCTATCCCAAAACACATGTTTGCCAATATTCATTTCGCAACTAACCATTTCGCAACCGTATCTTTCGCAGAATATCCGATTCAAATCTAACCTATCCTAGTTGGCAAATGAATATAATTCGGCCAAATGTGAGTTGGATATTAATAATTTGCTAAATTTAATATGCCTAAGTATCTAAATAATCGGCGAAGAGTTGGCTGGTAAGTGATCGGCAAAATAAAACAGGGTTCCGATCCCGACTCAAAAACTTTTTTTTTAAGTAGCCGACTTAATTTTGGCAAAAATTTCATCAACACTTTCGCACTCTTTTGTTTCTTAATCAAGTTAAGTTCTGTTTCCGAAACCGAAACGCGAAATGTCATTGCTAAAAATGTCTACTTAATGATAAATATTGTAAAAGAATAATAGAGTCTTAGGCCCACTTGCACCAACCAGGGTTAGCCGCTAACTTGAAGTTAAGCTGTCAAATTGCATACAAAAACCGCTTAACTCCCTGGTCATGTGGCTAATCCCAGGTGGTCAAGTGGGCCTTAGGCTATACTTGCTCAAACGCTTAACTCCGGCTTTTGTATAAAATTTGGTGCAAGAGTGATGGAAGGCCAGAATATACTGGTATATGGTATTCAAGTATTCAGTAAGTTTGTGAATAACTTCGCTCGTAACCCTGAATTGCCCGTCACTACTAGAATAAGTACGGCCGCTAAATCAAAACGGTTTAGTGCGGAAAGGTTTGTGTTAGCTCCTAAGTTTGGCAGCCGAGGAGTTAAGGGCCCGCCTCTGGGCGTTTTCACGAATCTTTGTCACCCACAAAGATTGTGTGTATTTGTTTGTTGTGTTTGTTTGCCGCGAAAGCAGGTCACTGTTTCGAATCCAGCCCAAGGGCCCTTACATTCAGCTTAAAGAGTCCGGTCTATGTTCAAATACACGCTAGATACGACTTTTGCACAATAAAAGTAGAAAAGTATATACTGAGCAAGAAACAAAATGTTTTATTTAGATTCAATAGCAATAGGGTCGAAAACCAGATAGATGTTTGAAGCCCGTTCATCAAAAGTTATAAAACAGCTGTTAGAATATGCTGTATTTTTTTAAAACTGACACCAATTTTGAAAAGTTTTTCATTTATTCCATTCAAATTGAAATGATCTTTAAATTTTTGTATTAAAACACGAATCTTTGTCACCTACAAATTGTGTGTGTGTTTGTGTGTTGTGTTTTTGTTTGCCGCAAAAGCAAGAGGTCGCTGGTTCGAATCCAGCCCAAGGGCCTTTACATTCAGCTGAGGTTCTTAATTGTGCTCAGTTGTATGGCAGCGATCACAGAGTAGGTATACAATGTTGCCACCAATCAAACGCAGTTATTAATTTTATCATATTATTATTTTTTTGTATTAGTTATTAATAACCTAACTCAAGTTTTTAATGAAATCTCCAAGATTAACTTATTTATCTTGAGACCAAACATGTGACGCCTTTTGTTGACATTGTTATTAGGAAGTTCCTTTGACAGCGATTTTAGATTGTCGTGAAATTTGACAGGTGTTAAGATGAGACTAACATAATAAAATAAAATAAAAGGGGTTGCCGAGATGGGTTCGAGGTAGAGTTTGGGACGAACCACTAATGTACTCCAAATCAACCTATTGGTTTTAGGCACATTGTTCGATAAATATTATTTAAAAACACTCTGTAATCTTCGCAAACAATCTGAACTCCTCCCCTTTTGCTAAAAGGTTAAACAATCATAACAGAACAATGACTAATAAGGATACATCTGTTAATATAGATGTATTCGATATGGTCCAAAATGATGTCAGGCGTCATTCCAAATGCTTACTCCGAGTTTATTGGAACAATCCGGCATTTTGTATGTCTGTATGAATGCATGTGTGATGTAGGTACGTTTGGAAAATCTAGATACCAGATACCAGGCGTCATGTTATAATTTTAATAAAACGACGGTAACAAACAAGCATACGGCCCGCCTGATAGTAAGCGGTCACCGTAGCCTATGGATGCCTGCAACTCCAGGGGTGTGTTACATGCGCGTTGCCGACCCTTTAAAAAAGGAGGATACGCTGTGTTGACAGCTAAAGGGGCAAGCTCCGTGGGAGCCCAGCTGTCAACAAAGTGAATCCTCTTGGAGCTCTGGCGACCTTAGTCACCAACAGCGGTTTTTGTAAGGAGGTACTTCCCCTTTTTCGGCCATAACTAGTGTATCATTGATGATGTAAAATTTGGCAGGTGGTTACAGTCAAGTGCAAAAATATGGTTCGACAAAATCGACTCATAAATGGTACCACGCTCTTATTACATCGGCATAAGGTGCTATGGGACATATTTTTGAGTAAGATGTGCACCACCATATTTTTACACTAGACTGTACAACGACCGGATTGTCCCAGTAGACTCGAAAAACTTCGCTCGCTCATTCATGTTAGCAGAAATAATACCCCAGAGATTGATCACTCGATCGCTTTTCAACGATAGAAAACATAAGGAAACATGATATAAGATTTTAAGCTAACATGGTCATTTACACTATAATTACTAACAAATTAATAATATATTTATTATAATTATTAATATCGGGAGCTCACTAAAACAAATGTACATGGTAAATATCTCGTTTTAAATAGTAATTATAAGGAAACATGATTAACCGAAGAAGGTCAGAGAACAGTCACTTTCGTGAAAATATACCCACGCCAATTATTTGAGTAAAGGATGACTCACACTAGAACGGGACGGGACGGGAAAATCTGTCAATTTCTATAGAAAGCGTCACGTGACATCCGAGGGCTCCGAGCTATCACGTGATTCTTTCTATAGAAATTGACAGATTTTCCCGTCCCGCTCCGTCCTGTCCCGTGCTAGTATGAGTCATCCTTTAACTAAAATAAAGATGGCGAATCCTGAGGTCAATTTACAATGGCGCCCAACAACTCGTCTGCGCCCGCGCATCACAACCATTCCCTCTGATTTCATCACGAACCGCCTCTCGCTCGCACTTGTTATTTCATATTCAAGTTTGACAGAGAGGCACTGACACTAGGCCCTCTGTATTTACCACGATCTGCCCCATTATTACAGAGCTAAATCCGTTTTTTCATCAGAGCATAATGAGTGGGCGGGGCAAAGGCGCTATCTTAATGAAATCCGCGCTGTACCGGCTTCAAGGCTACGGTTTTTTATTATTATTGTTTAAGAAAAACGTGGTTTATACCTAAATTGTGGTTTCAAAGGCACAAATCGAATTTTGGCAAAGGACGCAGCAAACGTTAAGAAAAAAGTGGTGTCAATCAAATCTCACGAAATTTTAGTATGATGTAGTGAATCACACATATGGTATTTACTAGAAATTCTAGGCACCCCCAGAACATCTTTCCTGTTTCCGCAAATACTGGACTAATGCGTAAAAGTGTGTTCTGCTTAGCTTATAAAATCCGCAAGATGGCGTGAACGCACCTTAATTAAGCGTTTCAAATAAGAAAAGGATTATAAAGAAACATTTATTTTCGAAATATATACAGTAAGGTAAAGGCCTCCAAACGTCAAAATATAATATCTTTATGATATAAATACTACAAGTCATCAGACTGTTAAGTTAACAGTCCTAGATCTAATGCTACAGAATACATAACTATGTATCCAACAAGTCAAACCAAATTAACTATTATTCCAAGCAAATTAACTCTCAAACTTAAGTGTTACTTTTAACGTCAAACTTCTGTGAAATTAAAACGTTTATTTAATACTTTCACAGTTTATGCTATCAAAATGTAAGAAACTTACCGTAGTTTGCTTCTAGTACAACTTTAATCAAAACATTATACAGGCTTTTTATTGACAAGAATTGTTGAGGCATTGATCAGCGGTCCGATAGCAATAATACACAGATACTAACGTTCTTTAGTTTTTATTTCCACATGTTTGACTGGCCAAGTAGTCACACTGGTCGCCTATTGGTTTTATTTAATTAACGAGTTAAAAGGGTTTAGTTTTTGCTTGAAGCCTACGCGTAGCAAATGTTTTACTAAAGTTTTACCATATTTTGATGAGCGAGCGATACGCGCGCGAAATCTTATCTGTGTATGGGTCGATCCCAGTACGAGAAAAAAAAGTGTCCTAAAATATCCATACATTTTTCAAACTTTCCATTGCGCTACCGCCATACAAAATGTGATAAATTAGTAACGAATTAGAAAAAATCTTCCTTTTTTCTGCTATCCGATTCTGTGTGTGTAAGACGTGCACCCACAAGATGGACAGATGACCTTATGAAGGTCGCCGGGAGACGCTGGATGCAGGTCGCTTCCAACCGGTACATATGGAGGTCCAAAGGGGAGGCCTATGTTCAGCAGTGGACGCCTTATGGCTGACATGATGATAATGATGATGATGATGATTCTGTGTAGAAATCACAGAAAGTTTTACAGTAAAAAAAAATTATTGGAACAACAAAAAATAAAGAGGCCCATCTCGCAGTAGCGATGCAAGGCTACTCTATTCCAGAGAACTCATTTGTCTCGACACTCGTTAGGGCAGCGCGCGCGCAATGCAGATCTAATCTGCCAGTAGCTATGCGAGGCCAGTAATCAGTCGAGTTAGCCGGCTGTGCTTACCATGTGTTGTTTCGAGGCATTCGGGGATATGTCTGTCTCGTTCCTGCCAGAGGTAGGAGCGAGACGGACATACTTTCGAGTCCCGCAGTCGTTATCGTCGAATCGACCGCCGCAGTTGCTATAGAAGAAAGTGTGGTTACCATAAGTATTAATTCATTGGCATATACGCGGCCTTGCTTGTTATGTCTGGCAGACGTCAGTGGTATTGTCACCTTTGACTAGATGGCGCTGGGATGCCACTCACGCTACAGACTACAGATGCGTTCAGGATATCAAAAGGCCGTGTCACACTAAACGTTAGTGGCCCTTAAATGGTATCACCGGAAGATCAGCGCTTACTACAACCCTACGTAAAATTATTGAATACCATAAACCGCTATACCTTTACGGAAAATTTAAGTGGGCACAGGATGCACATAAAATTAAAAACACACTCAGAGGTTATCGACTCTTTGCTGGTCCCTAAGCATAAAACTAAATTCTACAGGGGGGGGTTTAAAATATGCAGCAACAAAAATTTGGAATGACTTGCCACCTCGTGAAAGATCCATACAAACTTTCGCGTTCATAATATTAGTAGGATACTGGCGGCGGCGTGCACCGGGTGCGGGATGTGTGGGCAACCCGTGTGTCTGTACCGACTCAAGACAAAAGACGATCCATTCGAGGTAGGTTCCATAAGCCTGCTTTTACGCAATTACACCCCGATTTAGTAAATGTATCGATGTAGTAGCGAATCCTTCTTTTTTTTAAAGGGTCGGCAACGCGCATGTAACACCCCTGGTGTTGCAGGCGTCCATAGGCTACGGTGACCGCTTACCATCAGGCGGGCCGTATGCTTGTTTGTCACCGTCGTAGTATTAAAAAAAAGTATAATGGCGGTTAAAATATCATAACTCTTACTACAGTTGAGCAAAAATGTGGGTAATTGCTTCAAAGAAAACAATTAATATGGACCTTCCACGAACATGATGTTCTGCCTCTCTATCGCACTTATGAGTAAATCTCTAGTCAGAGAGAGACAGCTTTCGTTCGCAGTACGCTGAAATTCTAAACCTACGCGAAATCCCACGACACAGGAACATCTGACGAATGTAACTTTTTGCTCCGATTAAACATAATTTCGACTTTATTACGGTGCACTACGGTTCAAAATTGACTTATCATATGTTTACGTTTATAAAGCCCGCTTGACAACCATTTTGAACCTTATTTACAACATGATAAGGGCAATGTATATGTGTAACAGGGTTTTCGTGGGAATTCGAGAGCTTCCTTCATACAGACAATTTTAAGAGCATTAAACGTTGAAAAGGAAAGATTCTCTCATGTTTTAATATGGCAATGTTTTTGCGTGGCTCTCGCCAGTTTAGCCCTGAATTTTTGGGTCAAAATAAAGTTAGAAATTATAGTCACTATAGCGTCTACGTAAACGCACTGTCAGTGCAAAGTGCATCTCGCTAAAACTATCTGACTTGCACTTAGAATCCTCAGATCCGAGTAGGAGAAAAAAAGATCTTACTGCATACTTCACATTTCCTTCTTTTACCCATTCTGAAGCAAAAAGCAGAAAATTCTCCATTCTCGCTGTTAGTTGTACTTAGGGCTGTCATCTGTCCGGGTTTCCCAGGATTTGTCCTAGTTTGGAGCCCGTCCGGGGAGCGCCCGGCCCGGATTTTTAAAATTGTCCGGGATAAACCCGGACAGTTTTGGGTTCAGGTCAATCCCTAGCAAAAGTATATATTTTTAAATTAAAATTTGATGTCTTCAGTGTCCGGGGAGAGAACGCGATTTTAATGAAACGTCCGGGTTTTTTAAAGTTTTCGCCCGGTTTCGGCAATGTACGAGATGGCAGCCCTGGTTGTACTGTACATATAAGGTGCTTCTTAACGTGCTAATATGTCCAGTTCCACGGGCTCCTGATGGCCCCAAACGTTGTATTTCCACAGTAATAGCCCCAAGAAGGTTCTTGTATTGATTAACATCCGATTACTCGAATTGAGACAGGGCATGGTCTTGGAAAGAGAGGTAAATAAAATAAATGAATCACCATCATCATATCAGCCATAAAATGTCCACTGCTGAACGTTGAACATAGGCCTCCCCTTTGGTTCTCCAGTTGGAAGCGACCTGCATCCAGCGTCTCCCGGCGACCGACCTTCATAATGTTAACTGTCCATCTTGTGGGTGGACGTCCTATGCTGCGTGAAATAAATGAATAATCTGGGACAATCTTACACAAATCGACTTAGTACCACAGTAAGCTCAATGAGGCTTGAGTTGAGTTGAGGTTAATAGACGACGATACTAATATATGGATAAATACAAATATTTAAATACATAGAAAACATCCATAACTCGTGATAGAAACAGAAATAAATGCCCTGGCCAGGATTTGAACCCGGGACCTCCTGCTTCGTAAGCAGGGTCACTACCAACTAATCTAGGAGGCCGTTTAGTCACAAATTGGTGAACTTTTTTGTTCTATCTCCGCGTAGAGATCTATAATAAGTTTTATAGGTTTTGATAGCACACACTGTGAAAGTGTTAAGTAAACGTCATAATTTCATAGAAGTTTGACGTTTAAAATGACACTTTAAACTATGACAGTTCATTTGGTAGGAAAAGACAACGAGGTTTGACTCTAGTTCCGTAACGATTTCCCGCTACGCTATCTCAAGACCCCATCCTTAGTGAATTAAATGCTGTTTAAACACGGCTTAAGCTCAGTACAGTCGTCTTCAAATAAATTGCTTTTTTATTGTCCGTAAATCAAGCGTGTCGTCGGCAACTGTACTTTTAGGATTTGGATCCGATAAATTGAGAATTAATTGCAGAGTAATTACTCTGATAGCTGGTTCGAGAGAACTTTATGCTGTAATTGACAACGTATTTTATCTGTTTCGGACGTTTCCTGGCAACATGATAAATTTAGCTGGCAACACCCATTAATAAGGGTTTCACCTACAAATAAATTAAAATTGTTGCATTGCGGACAATTTTTCACATTTTCATGTATACCTACATATATAAGTAGGTACTAAAAATTCATTTATTTTATTATTTCCATTTGAGGTCTCTGGCAAAAGTTTTAAACAAAACTGACTTCTTGGACAAAATTCCTTCGCCAACCCGACATGTAGCAAAAACCGACCAATTAGGAGCCCTGGGACTTGAGCTCCGTTTTGGACATCGGTTTTTGTGCTCGGAACTCGTTGGACAACTGTATGATAATCATTTTAATAACGATTTACTGACGCTGGTTGTCGACAGGTTTTAAGCTAAGTAGGAAAGAGTAGCGTCTGTCGTTTTGAATCGTTAGTGCTATGAAATTAAAAACTGATGTGTGTAACTGTGCAAGCTAATAAAATGTATCTCTTTCCCATCACGAAACAATGGTGTTCCGGACCTTTGAGAGGCGTACGCCGAGCCGAAGCCAACACGCACAGGCTCTTTCGACAATTTAACGTAATGTAAGGGGGGGCGGGGGGTTGTGGACCGCTTACCCCCAGACTTATTACTTTTGTAAAGACCACCCGTCCCTTCAAAATCTAGGATTATTCATAGTTAATTCGTCTCCCTCGACATCCCTAATATCGTTTGTCCTAAAGGCACTTGGTAAACTGTTATGTCTTAAAGATCATAATCCCTAAAAATCAATTGTCCTAACGATTATTGCCATAATCAACTTATTGTCCGAAAACGACTTCACATAGACCCGAATCGCTGTAGAAAAGTCGGTTGGGTTAGTTTAACTGTGACATACAGAGTCGAATCGCTTCTAGAAAATTAAGTAAAAACGATGTTAGGGTATAATATTGTCTTCTGTTACCGCGATTGTTATTCATTGAAATTAAACACTTTAGAACGGATTAATCGCGTTTATTGATGATGATGATGATGATGGGTCATCATCTTAACCCTGTGAAAACGAGTGCTGTAAAGGGCTCGAAACGTAGGATCATGGTGTTAATAAACGCGATTAATCCGTTCTAAAGTGTTTAATTTCAATGATGTTAGGGTAAACAATAGTAGGACATATGAGTTAAGGACAGATGATCATTATGTCAAACAGTATTAATTAGGGAAAGCAAACAAGGATTAAAACTTTAGGGATTCTGATATACATAGATCCAATTAATTCAGTTAAACCAGCACTTTATAACCACTCACACTCTTTTCTACCGACTTCACAATTTTAAAAGGAGGAGGTTATCAATTCGTGTGAAGGTTTTTTTTCAAAGTCGGATAACACGTTGTAATGAGTGTACGCTCTAGGGCCTACTTAGTCCCATTAAAGTCATTTTACTGACTTAGTAAACACTGCCCCGAGCATAGCTATTATCCAATACACATCCATTCGTGTCAGGAATCAGCTAAGTAAATAGACATGACCAATGACATAGTAGCTCAAGCTAATGGTAAAATTACTTATGGTTGCTATTACTCGTCGCTTACTTCGTGCGGGTGAATAAAAAGCTCAACTTCAACTTTTTTACGTATCGCTCGCCGCTTGCCGCACTATTAGAGAGTGCAAACCGGTTTTTACATGTATGAAATTTCGGTTTATAACCGGTTTTTTCATACAATTATGAAACCGGTTTACGCACCGTACTCTCCATGATCCTCTCTCGGTGTCTCAAGTGCCCTATATCTTATTATTCTTATTGCGCTGTCTGATACGGCTTATCGGGCGATGTTTCACATACAACCATGACGTTTTTTTGTTGATACAAATCAAATTATTTAATTAAATATTTTGACTTGTTATTAAAGTAGTAACACAACACTATATATAAATTATAAATTGAAAATAGATGTCATATACCTACTAAAGAAAAAGACCAACACCGACGACCTGTTACTAAGATTGCATATACTCGAGAAATTCGCCGGCATTTCGATAGGACCAGTTGGCCTAGTGGTTATGGCGTAAGCCGCGTAAGCTACAGACCCGAGTTCGGTCCTCGGATGGGCCTTCGTCGGTGTTGGTCTATTTCTTTAGTATATGACATCTATTTTCAATTTATAACTATGACGTTAATGTTTGACTCCTGTCTTCAGTGGGACGTCCGATCACCATCTGTGCATTGAAGTGCATAGCATAATAGTTGAGTTTTGAAATCACCGGTGGCGCTGTAGTCGGCGTCGTCACTAAATTTCTCAGGTAACTACAGAATTTGACAGAACACGGGTTCTGCAATATGTTTATTTTACTAATGTCACTTTATGCACCAAAAATAAGTACAGCAACAAGAACTGTGAGGCGAGACATTTCAAAAATAAGTATTTTCTCCATTTAATTATTGTTTGTCAATAAATAAGTCATCTTGGTTGCCTTGCCTTTCTTGCCAGGTCATGTTATACTTGTTCGATCATCAATCTGACTCGCTTAAGCTCTTGCAATATAAATGCAGCCCAAGAATTGTAATACTACGAGTACAAATGACCAAATGAATAACTGGGTGTGTAGAGCAAACGAAATACAACTGTCTTTGTCACACTAATAGGGAAGAGTGATAGAGAGAGATAACTGCGCTACGCTACGGAGCGTGAATGATTGGCATCTTGTCTACAAACCCTGCGTTCGTAGCTAAGGTGCTAACGCTCAGTCGGGAACGAAACGCAACTGTCATTGTCGCATTAATAACGAAGAGTGATAGAGAGAGATAACTGCGCTACGCTACGGAGCGTGAACGATTGGCATCTTATCGTGAACGATGAACGGCGTGAACGATCACAGTTTAAAAATTACCATGATTTTTTGACATTTTCGTAAATGAGTCTAAAACAAAAGAAGTTCGAGGGCTGATATTACGCATATAGTGTTCTTAGGGCCTGCCACTACTGCACCTCAAATTACAACCAAATCCCCTGAGGAGGCCAATCTTCTTAGGTTAGCCTGCTAGACCCTTTCAAGAATATTGAAGTATCTTGGAGCTGTTTTAGTCTTCTGAAGGACCGCAAATCGGTTATTTTTGTATGGACACAACCGGTTCATGCAAATCTTAATCCGTTTTGCATTCCTCGCTGACACGCGTATGCATCAGTTCTACGTGCAACGTTGCGATTACGACACCTTATTATACCGATGGAGGCGAGGAGTAAGTACCATGTTCATTCATCTGAAGCGTTAAGTACAGCCGTGGGTTGGCCTTAGCCTGGTCAAGCAAATCTCTCCATTCTCTATTTTCGGTTTTTTTTTCAACTCTTCACACCTAAAGTTTTTGTGTCCTGTTCGAAGCTGTCTAACCACAGCTTGGGCCTGCCTCTACTTCTGCAGTCCTCTAGCTGGCCTTCTAAAAGGCCATAGCCTTGATCGCCTTTTAGAAGGCCAGCCAGAGTAATACCCTACCAGCATTACCATAGTAATACCGAGTGGTATGCGGCGTAATTTTTTTTATTGTTTGAAAATCAACAATGCCATGTCAATTTCCAATTCTGACGATGGCCCGAAGAAAGATAACATTTAAAATATACGTAGGTACGTTTTCTCTCACATTTCTCAAGGAATTGATAATCTAGAAAATTACATGCAATTTGGCAAACCAAGTCTAGAAGTAGATTTTTTAAATGTGTATAGCCCCTTTTTTTCTCTTAGAAACATATGAAGGCATAAAATAAAATAAAAACACTACTTACTGTTAGATTTGTTTTGTCAGACTATACGGCAATGTAGTTAATTCTCAAATCTAACCTTAGAACGAGCTTTAAGAGCTTACTGAACGGATAAACTGCCGGTTAAACTACTAACATATTCAGCAAGGAAACAATCAAGAAGCATTAAGAAGATCAACGGACTCATATGAAGATTGATCTCGTTACGTCATCAATGTAAATATCGTCATTACAGTCGTCCAGACGGGACCGTAATGGCGAAATTACATGGCTGCGCTGACGCATGGTTATTTACGTAAAAGCTCGCTTCTCATTATGCCCGATTAAGTTAGATCACAAAAAGATCGTGAGGTGCTTTGGGGCACTTCTGAAAGTTTCGGATGACGTGAAATTTTTGGTGTTTGAATTGTGTTTATTCAATTTTGAATTCTTCTGATTCGGATTTTTTCATTTCTCTTTTAATTATTAAATAGTTTAGTTAAAAATGCAGTTTAATATTGCCGAATTAGTCGTAGATATACGTATTTAGTCATGGTGGCTCCTGGTTATCTTTTTTCGATATTTTGTGAAAAAAAACAGGAGGAGGTAATCTTTATTAAGTATTGAATTGTGTAGATTTTTCATTGAATAAGTAAGAACCTAGCAGTAGGTAAGTAGTTTCAGTGAGTGTGAAAAAAGTGTTACACTAAAAATTAACGTTACTTTAAGTTCCTTAGTTTAAGTTAAAAGTTCCCATCTATTTACAAGTTGACTTTATTTTCCCCAATGAAAATGAAACTCCCGCATCAATAAAACATGTTTTACCTTGATCATTATAAAAACCCTTTTAGGAATTACCCCCAACTTTTAAAACTGTGATGAATTTCCTCGAAACCGATAAGTGACTTTTTACAACCTTACAAGTCTCTTACAAGTATCTTAATGACGTTCATATTGATTTTGAGCTTTAACTTATTGAAAGTTTTATTTACCGATGCATATTTATAAGCCGTTTAAGATTCGACAAGTGTCGCTAAAGTTTGATGGAGAGCTTTTTAAACGGAGGTTCGTTAAAATTTAAATTACTTGGTTATTAAGTTGTTCGCTGTTTACAATTACGAGTCATGTTTATAATTAAACTGTAAAGAACAGGCAAGACCAATTAGTTATATCTGAGAGACGCTGAGGGCCTGCCGATTTATTTTCCGGGTCGTAGGCCTTTTTTTACCCAGGGAAAATCCATTATGGATCCCACTAGGTGCGGAAGGAACCGAAGTGGGTATGTCCGAGTCACACGGACTAAAATAGTTTGGGTGTTCCACCGCTTCGCTTTGGATCGAGGTTTCGAGAACGCGCACAACAACCGATACAGACAACCTTTGCTCATCTTCAAGGATTTCCACAACGTCATTTTGCCTAAATTCTGAAGGAGGTTTATGTGTTTTGAGCGTATTTAGTTTGATTTAAATAATTAACTCGTGGAAATGAATATTTATTTCAAAATAGATACAGTTGAATATTAAGTACTTCGAGTAAAATATTTCTTTTGAAAAAATATATACAGTAAGTGTAACTTACCTACCTACGTTAAATCTAAAATAGGTCCTTGAGGCATTGTATTGGCTTTCCTCGTTGTAATGGACGAATTCTATGACGTATGTAAAAATAATTATTAAGAATGTTTACGGATTGTTTACTTTTGACATACCTACAAATAACTAGTAAATTGAATTTATGACATTAATATTATTCTTAGATTTTAAAAAGTGTTGACATGTAATATTTCTGTATTATCAATAAATGAGTATGAGTATGAGTATGAGTATCGCAGTGTTGATACGTTGTGCGAGGAAGCCACCAGCTCTTCGGTCGCTAGTGACATCAACCTGTCGCTGTTCTAAAAAAACTTGCGTGCGCTGGGACCCCACGAATCGAAAGTTTCGACCCTAAATGGTACAAGCTCTTAGGCTCCTCAGGCTCTTATATTTATTACGTTTTAAAATGTTGGCGCTTTCAGCCGCTCCGCCCGCTTTTACATTGGTTAATTTATTTGGAGTATATTTTTTCTCGATAAGTAAATTAGAAAGAAAGAAAGAAAGAAATTTATTTGTGAATTAGAAGTTACATGTTGTAGACAACATGCAAATTAATTCAAGCATAAATTCAAGCTGAATCTCTACATGTAACAAAAATGCTGGTCCATATCGTAATTTGATTAGAAAAAAAGGGAAAGTAAACTTTGACGCTTACTTTTTTTGTATGAAGGCGACCTGCCCCATACAAAAAAATATTTCGCGTATCAAAAATAATTTCCCTGATCAGTCTACGGTACTAATTACGACCTTAAACGGATAACTAGCATTGTTGTTATACCTTGTAGGTATAAGTTCCAAGGGGCACCCAACTATAACTAAACGAAAAATGGGATTTCTGACTTTAAAACTGCAATATCAGTTAAAATAATAGAAAAGTACGTAAAAAGAATAGACGGCATTCTCCCAAAAGCTCGAAAACTTCTTAAAATTTCATAACTGTCTCAAAAGTTGGCAGCAAACGTATTTTCTACATTACCATACTTCACGGGACCCACTTTACTCCACCCTCCCCCAATGGAAAACCAGCCTTAACCTAAAGCAATACAGGTTATTTTAGAATGACACTTTCCTTTTAAAAATCTGAAAGGGCTCGCATACATCAAATAAATGGGTTTTAACAGTTTTATTCTTTCATAGTCTCTAGCGTAGGCTGCTCGCACACGCGCGATTCTATTCATTCTAAAAGTCGCACATTAAAGTCTTAATACAACCTTTGCACACATAGAACATAAGTCATTTTGAAATTTAACCGCTTGTTGTAGATATCATTAGTCTTCGTAGTTAAATGTGAGTTATATAAAGGCGTTAATGATATAACTTATTAGAACTGTTAGTTCCATTGATATAAAAATAGCGGCTTCCCACGCATATTATGCTGTATAATTTAATTGCCATTATTCATATTTTTGGCGTGAAAAATTAATGCTCGGTCAAAGTTGTAATTAAATGTAATGGCCTTCGTACTGTGATGTTAAAATATTTTTTTCAACTTTTGCACTTTGATTTATAATGTAGTTTTGGGGCGTATAACACGTACCACACCTACAATTTTTTAAATGTTTTACATCGGTAATATCAGTATAATGATTTAATACAAACACACAAATAGATTCGCAGTTGTTTTAATTAATTTTGTTATAGCAGACATGCTGTTTTACGATCTAATAAAAAAATGTTAGGTGACAAATAACACATTTATAGCTGTATTTGTAAACACGTGTCAAATTTAAAATGCCTCAGCCGATAAAGTGTAAGTAATAAACGATTGATTGAAATTCAACACTTTACAACGAATTAATCGGGTTTATTAACATAACTACGTTTTGAGCCCTATACAGTACTCGTTTTCACAGGGTTAAGATGATGACTGAAAGAATGCGAATTCTCCCTGTCAATCAAAAAAGTTACTTGAGTAGGATCATGGTGTTAATGAACGCGATTAATCCGTTCAGTGTTTAATTTCAAGAATAACAGTCGCGGTTACAAAAGACAATATAATAAACGATTTATTAAACAAATCCAAATCCTAGGATGTCAAAAAGGAAAGCACCTGTTCTCAAGGTAGACCCAGTATTTATATAAAACTCCGTCAGGTATCTAGTTACAAACTTTTACCTATAAAATATAACTCAAAACTTGATCGAAAATGCTTTCTACAATATTGACGAGTTTTTAAATAGTTACTTTATTATGTGTTATTAATTTTAATTCTAATTATGTGATTGTGAATTCTTATTTTTAATTTGTACCTGACATATTTCTATATTAGTGTAATTTTTATTGTTTTTTATTTTTTGACACGTGTTCGGTGACGTTAATTTTACGGCCTCCTAGCCTAGTTGGTAGTATCTAGTCTCGGGTTCGAATCCTGGTCAGAGCATTTATTTGTCGCAAATATTTGTTCCTGAGTCATGGATGTTTTCTGTGTATTTAAGTATTTATATGTATCTATCTATTAAATATATCATCGTCTAGTACCCACAACACAAGTCTTATTGAGTTTACTGTGGGACTAGGTCGATTTGTGTAAAGATTGTCCTATAGATAGATAGAACACTGTTTATTGCACACCACAGTACGTGAAAAAAAAACTTACAATGTACAAACATTTGATTAACACATCCTATAATATTTATTTATTTATTTGATATAATAAAATTGCCCGTTTGCAATCAGCCTACAAAACTTTCCCCACGACATTAGGAAGTGTCGTCCCGCACTATATCACCAGCTTTATTCTAACAAAATCCCGAATAGCGTCTTTATTAGCCAAATATGGCGTCATTTCATAACGGCTTATGTTTACATCATACTTATTACCATATAACCTTTTGGCTTTTCGAGAGACATAAACATGTCAGTAAGCCTTCAAAGGGGTAGGGACAATAATCTAAGATTTTTCATCCTTTTCAAACTGTTGTTTATATGACTGCTTGTGATTATGAATATGACTGTATTTCTTATACGGTACGGTATTTAACTTGCAATGTATGTTCGTTAGAAAACTTGCGTAAGTATTAGACATAATATACTTATATCAGATTACTCACGTCAATAAAGGCGAAAATAGCTCGACATGTTTCGGAACGGTCCGCGTCCCATACGAGGTAAAACCAAAGTATATACCTCAGGTATAAATATCCATTTTATCCTCGACTACTATATTGGTCCTCGTTGCATTCGGATCAATAAACAGCCTCTGCTAAAATGGGTTACTTTATGCTCTTCATAAACAATCTACTATTAATTTTCTATTGCTTCTAACAAAATTATTTTTATTTTGTTAATTATGAACATTTGACTCTATCAACCAATTCCTTTGCAACCAATGAGAATATGAAGATTTGCGCAAGGAGGATTACCGCGAGTCGATTTTCCGCTAGGGGCGCTAGTGGAACGTGAGTCCCGCGGGATAATTTCAAACGTCACTTTGACAATTCTCTCATATTCACACAGGACCCCACGCATGAGTGACGCCGCCTGGTGAGCGACAACACGGTAGCTCCCATTGTTCGATTGTGTAATGGGGAAATCTTGAGCGCAGTACTACAAACAAACATCTTTTTAGAATCCCCTTTTAAATATTTCATGTCCCCCATCCACTATTCCACGCCAAACGCACACAAAACCCCAATTAAGGTGATACCACGCACAGATCAGATATCACTTCCTTATTGGTCCATCAACTTTGTAGACGCTCTCTGATTGGCTGACACACTCTCCAAATGCCCCCTGATTGGTGGATATTTTGTTACAAGATTGGTGGATTGGTGGCGGTTGAATTCAAAGTGACAACCAAACAAGTTTAACGAGGTAAACATCGAATGTGGAATATGAACAATGGTTGTTTAGGACAGCAAAAACGTTGATGGACTGAAGGTTTTTTAGCTTTTTACTCTAGTGAGTAACAACTAACATAAATAAGTGGTAATGAAGTTCTGAGTCTGGCAGTCTATGGTAATGACCGGCACGTACCCAGCATAGAATAGAAAACTACTTTGACATGTGGTCACGTGACGTGACGCATGTCAGAACTTTTATACGTACTCTACGTTCGCTCCGTGATTTTTATCGTAAATCCTATAATAAGAAGTTTTCAATACTCAGTCGGTTCATAATATTTTCATCACAATTGCTCGGTAATATAATGGTGTTATAACGCGCAGGCGTATAGAGCGGTTAGAGCCGATTTAGTCCCCTCGGGAGTTATGGATTTTAGTACAATATAACTTCCGAGGGAGTTATGAGTTTAGTTTTGAAATATCGTACGTCATTTTACGTCAGACTAAGGAGGTTTTGCATCAGCTAAGGCTTATTTCAAATCTTCAAACTTGGCTATAAACCAACTTTACTGTGTATTAAACTTCAACGGAATATTGATCTTGATTATACCTATTTAATATTTTACTATTATTTCACAGGTTTGGGACGCGACGTGTGCAGATTCTTTGGCGCTGTCCCATCTTCGAGGCACTGCAGTTAGGGCCGGTTCGGCTGCGAATTCGGCCGAGTCCCTCAAGCGGCGCAAGTATGCATCCATAAATAGTGGATGCATATTTGAGCCGTTTGGGGTTGAGACTCTAGGGCCCTGGGGGGAAAGCGCCCACAGAGTGTTTAAAGAATGCAGCCGCAGGATATTTGAAGCGACGCGTGACCGGAGGGCTGGGTCATATCTAGCACAGCGGATCAGCATTGCCATACAACGTGGCAATACTGCCAGCATTCTGGGCACGCTTCCACTAGGCAGCGATTTGGGGCAATTTTTTTATTTATAGGTAGTTTATTTTTATTTTTAAGTTTAGTTTTTAATTTTTATTTAGGTTTTTTTTTATTTGGAGGTCTTTATTTGAATTTGTTGCTATCGAAATTGTGTAACTAAACATTTCACAGATTATTTCAATTATTTCAAGATATTTAGTTTTGAATATCGGTACATCTGGCAGCATGACTTAGCAAGTTCGAAAACTAAACGCAGTTCTTAGTAATTATCTGTGGAATGTAAAAAACTTGACAATGTCATTTGTTTTATTGTCGGTCGTCCATCGTTGATTTTATTTCCTTCATTTGTATATTTGTTTTTTCCCTTACAAGTGTGATGAAAAACAGTGTATGCATCACAGTCGGTAAGAGGATTACAAACTCGAACTGGTAGGGTGACAGTAAAAGTATATACCTACACATATATAGGTAGGTATAGTAGGTAATTAAATAATACGTCATTTTTCAATTCACCTAGCAGCAAAGTCAATACTTACCTAAATTTTAACTATAAAACTCTCGTGAGACTCGAACATATTAAATAATATTTAAAACGGGTCACTCACTTAATTTAGTCGATTTCTTTAACATGAAACATGTCGAGCGAAAATCGACTATATTAAGTGAGTGACCCGTTTTAAATATTATTTAATACTTACCTCAATATTTTGTCTAAACAAACAAACGTCGATGATAAAGCTGTTTACTTATCAGTATAAATGTTATTACCTCTCGAACACCAGAGCTTGATAACATCCATTAAGTCAACATGTTTCATATTATCCACTGTCTGATAACACGAATCAATGCAAGTCAATTGAACGAAATATCAATACGATTAGGCAAATAGATAATCATAAATATCATAATCATTATGTCTACATGTATTAAAATTAAACACTTCAGAACGGATTATTAACCCTGTGAAAACGAGTGCTGTAAAGGGCTCGAAACTTAGGGTCATGTTGTTAATAAAAGCGATTACTCCGTTCTAAAGTCTTTAATTTCAATGAATAACAATCGCGGTAACAGAAGACAATATTAATATAAGAAGAATTTAAAACACTTACGTTATTTTAAACTGAAAACAAACTAAGTACCTACAACAGTTAATAACTTTCCTTATAATAATATATGAGTTGCCGGTGTCTGTGAGGCAATCGCAATCTGCAGCATCGCTCAAGGAGAGGCTAAAGAAGTTGTGGCTTTCCGACCCTTGATTGGAGTTTGTCCTTTATGCTCTGTTTAATAGTTTATATATATATTTATTATTTAATATATGTATATATGTATTGTTGTTTAGTGTATATTTATATATGTAAATATTATATATATATTTTTATTGCGTATTTATTTATAGTGTAGTTACAATGTGTATTCAAAATTTACTTTTTATTTGAAGTTTTGTTACTGTACAATTTTTGCTCTTAGTTTGTCTTTCATCGTTGCCTGTTTTTATCTAATTTCCTCAAAGGTTAACTGGAAGAGATCCCTCATAGGGATAAGTTCGCCTTTGTTGTATCAAATTGTCTATGTTACTGTGTTTCTTGTATTTCTTGTGTTATTGTACAATAAAGCTTATACATACATATATATCTCTATCTACTTCCTCCTTGTAAATACTAATATACGTATGTACGTATACATAAATAAAATAACAATATAATATTAATATGGATGCCTTAAGCTCAAACCCACACAATAAGGCAACTAAAAATAAACCAACGGATCAATGCTTTCGAATCACGTCACTAGATGACGTCACCGCAGCGCGCGCAAAGCGGTGCGATATTTGAGTACCGTTTGCATCGACTCCGTGGCGCAACGGTAGCGCGTCTGACTCCAGATCAGAAGGTTGCGTGTTCAAATCACGTCGGGGTCAAGTAATTATCTTTTTGTTTTTTTTTTTGTAAGAAAAAATACTAGCATATATTTTTTAGCAAAGCAAATTAGTTCACTATGAATAATAGGAATAAAAATAACTTGTCCATCTTATTATTTAACTACAATCAAATATTTTCACGAAAATAGAAAGAATTGAATAAAATAGGCAGTAAAAGTTTTATTATGAATAATGTATACAAACTAAATTATAATTTATAACGTAGGTATATCTAGCAATACATTTATTACGAGCATAAATTCAAAGGTAAGTAAGTTTTTATCAATTTTGGGGTCAAAAGAAAGCTTAACGCCATAAATCAACAAATTAAAAAATTAGAATAATCCGCTAATACTTGCTCATGACGAAAGCAGTAAAACACTCAATAAAATTAAAATATTGCTACAAAACCGAACTGACTGCTAATTTTAAATACACAACCTTATCATATTAACGGTTCTAAGCGATTAATTCTAAAAATGATCGTGGTTGTACGTAATGTTACTGAGACAAAGTTCTAGGGTGACTTCAAAATGGTAATACAAAATCAATGTTTTACACACATTTCCCCTAAACTAAGCCTCTCAATTAAGTATCATGCATTTAAAATAATCGTAAGAATATTTTTTTAAATTTTTAATTTATCCTATTTTGTTTGACTTAACATGGTTAACCTACCATAATAATTAACAAAGAAGTTTAAAAAATCACTTTCCTCTTTAGTTGTCAATCACCTACCATGGTATTTATGAAGAAAACGTGTTTTGATTATTAAGTGACACTTGTCAAAGAAAATAAGATTTACCGTAATATTTTGATTTCACTATTAAATAAAATGCCTCGACCTTATCCTTATACTAATATTCAAAAGATGGATATGCTTGATTTTTATTTAACATCGCGAAGTACTGTGCGAGCTCAGGTATTATTTAACGAACGTTACCCTGATTGTCCAACACCTACACGTGTGTTAATAAATAGTACCATCCAGAATTTACGAGACTATGGTCAGTTTGCAGTTCCGGTGCATGCTCAAGCTCGAGGCCGACGGCCGCGGTATTCACAAGCTTTTCGGAGACGAGTGCTCGAGTATTTTAACCGCAACCCAGAGGCTAGCACAAGGGACGCTGCTGCGAGATTCGGCACGAGCCAATTGTTATTTGGCGGCTAATGAAAGCTGAAGCAAAACATCCGTTTAAATTTCAAAGGGTTCAGGATATCGTATTAGCAGATTACCCTAGAAGAGTTATTTTTGGTCGTTGGCTGCAGCAAAACTTACACCTAAATATCTTATGGACCGACGAGGCAACTTTTACAAGAGTCGGCATGTTTAACGTCCACAATGAACACTGGTGGGCTGATCGTGATGCAAATCCTCATGTAACTCGCCGAGACTCTTACCAGACTCGTTTCTCTGTAAACGTTTGGGCAGGCATTCTGAACACTTGTGTAATTGGCCCATATTTTATTGACGGGAACTTAAATGGACCGAAATATGAAGATTTCCTGAGAAACGTGTTACCGATTTTGCTACAAGATGTGCCGGAGCAAAATTTGGATAATCTTTATTTCCAGCAAGACGGTGCACCAGCACATTTTGCTCTAAGTGTGCGAAATTATTTGGACAGACAATTCCCTGAGAGATGGATTGGACGCAATGGTCCAGTCGCATGGCCGCCTCGAAGTCCCGATCTGACGCCACTCGACTTCTTTTTGTGGGGCGAAATCAAAAGGAGAGTGTACACACGGGAATCTAATACCGTCCATGAACTTCGCCAAAAGATAATTCAGGCGTTTGATTCAGTAAAAGCCAATTAATTTATTCTAGGCAGACTTAAGATCAACCATAGACGGCGGGCGGACTTATGTGTCCGGGAAGGCGGTGGTAATTTTGAACACATCTTAAAATACGTTTAGGAAAAGTAGGTTCACACTTATCTACTTAAACGTAGATATTTTAAGCTTGTAATTTACGGTAGTTTAGGTACATTAATAAATAATTTTATTTAAACTTGCTCCGTTTATTATTTTCACAAATTTATCAGGGTACTTAAAACTAAACAACAAACAAGTTAATATTGTCTTCTGTTACCGCGATTGTTATTCATTGAAATTTAACACTTTAGAACGGAATAATCGCGTTTATTAACACCATGATCCTACGTTTCGAGCCCTTTACAGCACTCGTTTTCACAGGGTTAAGATGATGACTGAGCAGCTTAACACGACATGTGCCTTAACCTTGTGAAAACGAGTGCTGTAAAGGGCTCTAAACGTAGGATCATGGTGTTAATAAACACGATTAATCCGTTCTAAAGTGTTTAATTTCAATGAACAAACAAGTTAGTTATACGACTGTCACTCATAGTGATATCGATAATAACTTGCTTTGATGATAACATCGAGTGACAGGTATGACAGTCAGGTATTGAATGTAGTGTAACAACACTTCGGGACTTTAAATATTTGTTTTGTTAGAAAATTTGCGATAATTAAATACAGCTAATTTTAACAACGGGGTGCATGTATTATATAGTTTGGCATTAACTGAGCCACAACCAAGTGTTTTGTATTACGATTTTGAAGTCACCCTGTATAACCTGGATAGAACTCATAACACATACTAAGCAATATTTTACGCCGAAAAAAAAAACCATACGCCTGAAATAAATGCTTTACTAACTGACGAATGGAGTCGTAAGTAAGTTCGTAACGCTATTTCTTTTAGTCTTGCTAGGTCTTGCCAAGCGTGAAAAAGATGTTATTATGACCTGTGGTATAGGCATTGAAGCTTTGCCGAATTTAGACTTCGAAGGGATTGGGTAAAATTAGACCTTATAGTTAATGTAATAAGATTCAATATTACCTGTAAGATAAAATAACTTAATAAGAGCCCGGTATCACAGAATAAATAATAGTTGCCGGTATATAAATTTGACCGATTTAGCTGAACTTTTTGCCATGAGTTACATTCAAAAATTGAGAGATAATTTCAATTTGAATGGAATAAATGTTTTACTATTTTTTGATGATTGAGCTCCAAATATCTTTCTAGTTTTCGACCTTATTGCTATTGAATCATAATAAAACATTTTTTTTCTTGGTCAATATATAGTCTTCTACGGAATAAATGAAACACTTAGGCTGGATTTGACCAAACTTTTTAACCAAGAGTAACGCTTACTATTGGATACTAATGTCGAAATCCCATAGTAATGTCAAATACATTACTATCTGAGAGTAAGCGTTATTCTCGGAATAAAAATTTGGTAAAACGCAGCCTTAGACTACTTAAAAAACATGAATCATAACATTTATAATATTAAATAAATGATTTAATTCGTGCTTTACAATTGTAAACAGTTAAAACTTAATTATTGTCATCGATAAGTGGTTACGATTGTAGAAGTGTGGAGAGCGGGCGGCCTTGCTCGCTTTAGATTTTAGAATAACATGTTAGTGCTAGGCAATATAGTGGTTAGACTAGTTTTTATTCAGACGCTGGTCTAAATACCCAAGGGTTTTTGTACGAATACTCATACACAAAGTCATACTTCAGACACCTGTAATACTCACTCTTGTTGAACGAGCAAACGAAGTTTTTAGAGTCATCTCAAGAATCTGATGGTAAACTCCCGTGAGAAGACATATTAATATACTTATATCGGGTTACTCACGTCTATAAAGTCGAAAATAGCTCTAATTGTTTCGGAACGGTCCGCGTCCCATAATCATGAGTGAGAGAGAAGTGTTCGGTGTTCTTGCGGCGATTGCTCTGCGCAAAGCAATCGCTGCAAGAACACCGAACACCGCCGCCGAAACATGTCGAACTGTTTTCGACTTTATAGACGCGAGTAACCCGATATACCTACCTAAGTATGTTAATGTTAATAAGAAACCGATGTTTGTGGTGTATATTTGTATGTGAGTATATTTGTTCGGCGATAAATCAAGTATCGATCGGTTCGTCGTGACATTCAGCAGGTGGTTAGATGAGATAAATATTTTATCTTCAAAAACATTACATGTATGTAGCTGAAGATACGTACTATTGCAAGCTTTGAGTTGTACTGAGTTGCAATGAGGATTACTATTACCACGAGTCTATTTTCCGCTAGGGGCGCCAGGGGAACGTGGGTTCTGCGGGAACATTTCAAACGTCACTTTGACAATTCCCTCATACAGGCCCCTCTGCTGAATGGGTAGTATCATACTCATTGTATGGACTGTGTATCTGACAGCTATTTGTATGCTACGTACGAATAGCTGTTTATTTGACGCCCCCCTCCCCCGCAAAAAAGGGCAGACTTTTTTGTGTACGAAATGACAGACGTTGCCAGTCCCGCCGATTTTTTATTTTATTTTATACAATGACGGTGATAAACAAGCATACGGTGGTAAGCGGTCACCGTAGCCTATGGACGCCTGCAACTCCAGGGGTGTTACAAGCGCGCTGCCGACCCTTTGAGGAGGATTCGCTGTGTTGACAACTAAAGGGGCAAGCTTTGCTCCGTGGGTCCCCAGCTGTCAACAAAGCGACCTTTCTCACCAACAGAAACATACTCGTAACACTATGAGTAGGGTCTAGTGTTATTAAACTGCGGTTTTCTGTAAGGTGGGGGTACTTCCCCAGATGGGCTCTGCTCCAGATTTGAGCGAGACGACATTCGTTGTGCTGTGCCCTACCACACTAAACGATATGCATCCGCTGTGCCCATACCTCTCTAAAGTCTCATAAAGTGACTGTAGGACTAAAATCTACTATGTCCAGTAATACAGGCTTATGGTGATGTTGCTAGTAATGGTATTGTCACACTAATGACATCTTCGGTAGTATAAAAAAAAAGGAGTAACGTTTTTTATTATTTCGTCTGACCGCAGCCCATTGCGGTCGCAGCCGACTGTGGGAACGGAATGAGATTTTATTATTATATTGATTGAATATTTTATTTTAATGTCACTGTAAATTATAACAGTAAATAGAGAAGCAATTTAAGCAGTATTCACATAGAAACACACGTCCTAAAGTTAATTTAATTCCTTATTAAAGCTAATCTCCATTTTCGGGCTAGTCATGAATGAAACGTATAATAAGTATACTACTCAAAAGAAAGGGCCACTGAGAGCTTCAATCATTGAGTGTGTACCTACTGTTTTTCCAGGAAATCGTATTTTCCGAGTCGGGATTAATTCTATTCGCAATTTTTACCATTTTATATTTTTTCAATAGCTTCCTTTCCCGAACGCATTTCTTACCATTCGTATATTATTCCATCATATTTTTTTCTCACAAGCGACCTTTTCCGGAAGCATTTATTCTTACCATTCGCATATGGGAATTTTCAAACATAGGGTACTATTTTTTTTGAAAATATAGGAAGTTTTGGGTTTTTTATAACCAGAATCACGAGTACTATTTAAAAAAAAAGGGCCTACGCTAGCTGACGCTTACCCGGAACGGACGCCCTTCTAATAAGAAATTGTATGACAAGCGCTAAGTGAAGCGGGCCCACGGAGCGGGTGCGCCATACTAAATCCACCCGCCGCGTGCACCCGCGTCAGCTAGCGTAGGCCCAAAGAGTGTCCCGGTGTTTTTTGGTCAGTTTAAACTGTATTTTTTTTGTATGGAAAATCGAGGACCCATTTTCATTAAAAAAGTGCACTTTTTTCTGAAAATGCCCAAATTTTCCCTTTTTTTTCTTCTCTATATTATACCTTTCCCAAACGCATTGAAGTGAAGAAATTCGGGACCACGGATGGATAAACAGCTTAGTAGTAGGTTTATACTAACCCTCTACACTGGTTCAGCTAATTTATTTCTTGAATATCCCAAAAACTGTAATAGTTAAGACACTAGTTTGTTAGAGAAATTAACACTAGTTAAACTGAAGAACCCTTCAAGTAACCGGAAACAATAAAAAGGTATAATAATATGACAATATACCCGGAGGTGAGAGAAATATAAGTGCTAATTTTTAATTCTACCTTTCATAAACACTAATCTTTCCCAAGATCCCCTCGGCCAGGTCCTTGGAGCGTGAAATAGCCAAGCCTAGTCGTGGGAAGTAACTCGAACGTAACCCAGAACCATCTAACACCAAACACTTGAATAACTATTTAATATCCAGTATAAGAAGAACTCTGACTACGTCTGTTTAGTAAGAACATCGAGGTCCCATTGTATTTGGACTTAAATTGCGGTTGCATAGCGCGTTCGTGCGAAAAGCAATACTACAATACTGGCCTAATACAATACAATACAATAACTGTTTATTGCAAAAAAAGAGAATACATATTAATAAAATAAAACACACAAAAAGCAGAGGCAAACAACAGGCTGTCTTATCGCTAATAAGCGATCTCTTCCAGACAACCTTAGAGTAGCGGAGCAAATAAAACAGTAAATAAAGAAACAGTAGGAGGTGCAGGAACGAAAAGAACTAAAATCAAATACTCATACACAATTATAAAATACATACCTATATATTTATACATCTATATATATTAACAAATATTTATATATTTACTCAGATAAAGCAAATAAAATCACTATCTACTACCGCGAACATTTATTAAACGGAAAATTATATATCTCTCTCTATCGCACTTCGAGCGAAAGAGATGAAGCTAGAAAATATGATTATTCGAAGTTAGACGGTAGGAGGCTCTGACTGTGGAATGAGCTCCACGAAGAACTACAGTACCTATGGAGTTCAAAATGGTTTTTTAAAGGCTCGGCAACGCGCTCGTGTTGGAGTTGCAGGCGTCCATAGGCTACGATGACCGCTTTCCATCAGGCGGGCCGTATATTTGTTTGCCACCGATGACGTGTACAAAAAGGCCCACATGGTAGCAAGGGATGTAGAAATTATCTGTCTTATTATCCTCTACTCATAGTAAAATGCGACGCATAGGTACTAACTAGTGCTTAGTGCCTCGCAACCTACTACCTACTACAAGTTTTATTTAATTAAATTCTCAAGATATTGATATTTATAGTGCTAACTATAAATTAATTATACGACGCACTGTGGTTGCAGGAATGCATTTGTTTCGCCGTATACTTTTATATTTCTTAGTCCATTATTTTGTATGGCTCTTTTAATAGATATACGAAATTTTAAGCATTTAATATGTTCCATCGATCGTAAACCTTTGTTTCCTTCATTACTATCATTCTTACGGACATTAATGCTTATTACAATTTTATGATCGATTAAAAATAAAGCGGGAATGTACATGCTCTGTGACGTCTTTCATACAAACCGGAACCAAAAAAAAAACTTTACTTTTTGGTAGTCCACAGGAAAGGCCGTCATTATGTGACAAAAAGTCACTTGAATTTGTGTGCTTACCATGAAATGCACGCAACTGTACCTACCTCTTCGATAGCGACTGCTGCGCTCGAATGTTACCTAGGTTAAGTGGAAGAAATCCCTCATAGGGATAAGTTCGACTTTGTTTGTTTGTAAGCACTTTATTGTACACAAAAATAGTCAAAAAAAAATTTTTTTTTGATTAAAATAAAGGTACAAAGGCGAGCTTATCCCTATAGGGGATCGCTTCCAGCTAACCTTTGAGTAATTGAGAGGAGAATCTTCCAGATCTAGATAGACGAAAAACAAATACAATAATGTACCTTTGTGCTTTTCTATTTATTCCATTTTGTAAATATGCATTATGCATATCCTGTTTTTTTTGCAATATAGTGTTTACTTATTTTACTTAAGTACTTAGGTCTCGACGAGTAGAAATGTTTAAGCATGTTTGTGAAGCCCGTGATAAAAGCTTGTATCAAACATTTCATTAATTTTAAACCCTGATTGAGACTACTTGAACTACCGATAAGGTTTTACTTAAACTTTCAAATCATAAAAGTTATCAGTACAAAAAACCCGAAATCAATGGGGTGTCATCAACTTAATTAAGCATATTTCCTTAAAACTATCACAATAACGGAAAGACAAATTCCACAATTAAACTACATTTACTTTCACCCTTATTTAGATTTAGATATGGTTGAATTTTAAATGCAGGCGTTTGACAGTTCGGCCATTACAATATTTGACATTTATATGAGCATTCCCACATTCAAGAGTCATATTTATCTGATAGAATGCAAGCGGAAGTCTTAACGACTTTCTTTAATTTTGGTGCAGTCAGGTGCAATGTGGCGTTTAGATAATTTTGAGTGACATCCATAATTCTATGCACACGCTGTTAAGATTAAAAGATATTTGAGTGACATGACCAGTAGTTCAAATATGCAGTCATCTTTTGGACTCGAAACGCACCATTCCTGTGCTTATTTTGAAATTTTTAACATTATAAGTGACCAAAAGAAAATCATCAAGATTAAAAATAACACATATCGAAATTGGTGGTACTTATATCAAAATATCTCAGTGATCAAAATATAATTTTGCTTTAGGGTGCTTTAGGTTTACAGGTGGTGGTGGTATGATGGCCCTTTATTTACTTACCTGCACTTTTTTTTTACTCCAGCACTTCTATCTGCCAATTAGATGACTCAGAGCGATATTAAAAAAATATACATTATAACGTTGTCTATGGTATTCCAGTGGTATTTCATAAGAACACTGCTTCTTTAGATTTGCATACAATATATTAGCACTGTTGTTTTTTTATTAATTTCTATAGACGCATACGATATGTTCCACATTTTGCCAACTAGCGAGATATTGCTTTATTCGCTATTTTAGCTGTCGTAGAAAAACTAGTGTATGCAACAGCTCATAAGAACATTTATTATTATCACTGATGAAGAAACTACTATTATGGTGAGATAGACAATTTTGCCTAGGGTATATGTTTTTTTAGGGGTATTTTTTTTTAAGTATTAAAAAAAAACACGTTACTTTGTCATTTGGCTGACAAGACACATGCCAAAGCCAAACCAAACGAACTAGGAACATTATATAGACTAGGTACATTTTTATGAAGGCAAAAACACTGAATTTGTTAAGTTATTGAACCGGGGAACCAGAGTAAACAAAAAAAACTCTAGTAGCAGATACAGAGCCTATGTAGATACGCATCTATATAATATCTCATAGACAACTTATATAAAGGCCGTGTATTAACACCCGGCAAGAAACTAGTGGAGAGATTGTTATCACTGACAAAGATACATTTGCTTTGTTATATCACAAAATTGATAAGGATTACGTAGAAAGTCGAATACGATGCGGGTTACTTTGACCGGGGTTAACTTTAGCCTGGAACCGACAGTGTAGGTTCGTTACTGGTATTTTATTAAACAACTGTCGAAAAAAGGTGTTTTCAATACAGTTGCTCAAAAAGTGCACTTTTTTAAGTTAGTTTTTGGTCAACTAGTGCTTTTAACTTTTAATTTTTTTTTTAATTTTAGTTTTGTTCCAATTCATGACTGCTTACCGAAGAGTATGTCTTTCCCATCACGGAACAATGGTGTTCCGGACCTTTGGGAGGCGTGCGCGGAGCCGAAGCCAACACGCAGAGGCCCTTTCGACAATTTAATGAAATGTAAGGGGTACACCGAGCGGATGTTGCACCTGCCCGAGTCATGGGACGCACGCAGAGGCAGCACCCGCCAGGGTGTATAGACTATTGAGATTTAATGGAATCTAAAATATGCTGGACTATTAGGTGAAAGCGGTGGACTAAATACTGGGTTATGGAGAATAAAATCGGACGTCTGCCTAACAAAACGGTAATCAATTTTATTTCCGGCAGACGGTGACTCGCCCACATAAGATGGGCCCCCACAAAAAGCGACATCTAAGATGGCTCGAGGGCAACACCGGTATGAGGGCTGGGGGTAGAGAGGTGTCACTGGACTTTAAACATATAGCCAACTCGCCACTTAGGTTTCCACATCTACCCTCGAGAACACAGCTCTCGCGACCCCACTCTGGACGGCCGGTTAAGGCAAGCCAGAGGCGAAGGACTTGGTCGGACGACGGAGTCCCCCAGGAGCGCTCAGGTACGTGGGGTCGCTACTCCCCAACAGCTCGCCACAAGCTGCCCTGCGTTGACTGATTGCACCGGTAGAAACCAGTGGGCGATGGGGTCGTCACATCCCTACGCCATTATTATTATTATTAGTTAACTTTGCCGAGTAACGTAATACAACTAAATACCTAGGTACTATTAACGCAAAAATATTAAAGATATATTCATATTTCATATTTCACTATTTGCCCCTTCATCATAATAATGATCATTAATTAAAAAAAAATTAAAAAAAGTTCTTATAAATCTGTGTGTAAGAAACGGAACAGCCAACGAAAAGTCTGTCAAAGTAAAGGCGTTTTTCAATCAGGTAAACATGTTCGAGGGCTCTATTAGACATGACGATACGATTTGTCACATGCGATTTATTATTTTGTTAATGAGAAATAACAATTATGATATTGAAAATGAGAAAGTAAAGAAGATAAGATAAACATATTGAATATGTTCTTGATAGTCTAGGTACAATAGTGTAACGGAAAAAAAATCAAAGTCGTTCTTATGTTTTTTTTTTCGCATCTGTATTGAAAAAAGGCGTTCGATACACGTGCGGATGTATCATTTTTCACTCGCCCCGACACTTTCTGCACTAGCATCAAAATTTACTATTCTAAACGGCTGGCTACACTTTTCAGAGAAAGGCCCGCAGGTAATGCCTGCGTCTTATATCCCGAGAAAAATTGCTAAGCCATCTTAGCCTCAAAGCCGACCGACATTTCCAATAAGCCTCGTCTCACGAATCCAAGAAGCCTGCAAGGTGCCATTACCGTATTGCTGCATTAGGCGATTGCAAGCTGCAATAAGGCCATGCACATGACGTGAGCTATGCTCGGCATTTTTAAACACAAACGGAACAAGAACGAGTTGGACCCGACCCGCGTCAGTGACATGACTTAAGATAACGTTTTATGACTTAAATATCGAGTGCTCGCATAAACAAATATAGGTAGCCTACATGGTAAATAACTAAATACATCGTTATGAATAGTAATTACTAGCGACCGGCCCGGCTTCGCACGGGTTAAGGATTCACGCTAGCACGGGACGGGACGGAATTGGACGAGAAAAATCTGTATATTTCTATAGAAATAATCACGTGATAGCTCGGAGCCCTCGGATGTCACGTGACGCTTTAAATAGAAATTGACAGATTTTCCCGTCCCGCCCCGCCCCGTCCCGTCCCGTTCTAGTCATCCTTAAAGCTGTAAAAAACCCAACCCTCTATGTCAACGCAATCAAATGATACGGCCGTTTATGTCACATTTCCCATACATTTGCAATGGGAATCAAAATATATAGGGTTCTTCCCGTTGACCTAGAATCACGAAATTTGGACACAAAGAATAACACCGTCCGTTCTTTCCTTTTGAGATACGGAACCCTAAAACTATATTACCCGAAATATATATTAAAATATAATATAAGAGAGAGAAATACAGATGTTGCCCCTTTTTTATATCTGTAATATCGTATTTCGATTGAATGTACCATACTTAAGCTTGTAATATAAGTATTATATTATAAGTAATCCACTCACAGTTCGGATCAGTGTCAGGAATGAAGATGTAGGAAATATAAGTAGCTTACAGAGTAACAGGATAATGACAGTAAGTTCTCTCCAAATACTTAAACGTGCACTAAAGCTGGTACTTTATTTAATTTTGGAATATAAGCAGGTTGTAAATTTGTTTTATTGCAGAATATGAAGAAAAATCGTTTTTTTTAGTTTAATTAAACATCTTCTGATAAAAATCGTAAAAACGTGGATCAATGCGCAAAGGTTGAAGCAGATTGCATTTTATTCGTTTAAAGAAAAATTTATTGAATATATGTACCTATTCATTCCATATAGGTAATTTACAAGTACTAAGTAGGTTACTTCTACTTAGATAAATGTTTTTCAAAAACAATAGTCTTTATTTTCTTATAAGTTTATTGGTCACTGAGAATATAATTTAAAAGCTCTATCATAGATATAGGATAAAAGAATTGGATAACTAATCAGCCGAAAAAATGAAGCTTTTTAGTTCCTAAGCTTTCCATATATTTTTAAAACTTCCCATTGCGCTAGCGCCATAACTAAAACTGTAAAAAACGGTGGCGAAATGGATAAAAAATCTCGTGGTACATTTTGTTGCTCCTTCTAGGATTGAAATAGCTTGCGATTCTTATAGAAAACACAATTTCTAATCTAGCAAAAAAATTATGTTTTTTGAAAATTATGAATAAACAAATATTATTCAACTCAAAGCGTTTACTGCGATGCACATCATATTGCAATTGTTTCTAAACTGAACATAACCCGAACATTGCTCATTATAACTTTATCTAAATCTAAGTAATACATCGACACGATTTACTATAATGAGCTATAAAGTTAAGTTTCCCACTAAACCTAAAGCTAAGACCTAGTTAATGAGTAACTTAGTACTCAAGTTATATGCCTGTTCAGTCTTGTGTTAACAGCGGCGATAAGGAACGAATTGCGTGTTTAAGCCGTTTAAGGCTTACAGACACTGAGAGCGGAAGCAAACTTATTTGTGGTTTACTTTTTTATTATTTGACTGTGGCAAACGTAAATACGGCCAACCTGTAAGAATTCGGTCACCTAGCCTATGCACGCTACCAACAGGGGTCTTCTTCTTAGGGGGTCATATTCTAGTATGCTGCTGTTAATACTAGAATATTTATTGTAAAGAACACAATTAATAAGTAAAAAAATAGTTATCACATACGTATAATATAAAAATCTGTTAAAGGAAACCAGAATTTATTCTACAACGCGCCAGTGAGGACGACCCCTTAAACACTACGATAAATTCTTATGGTATATGGCCAGTTGCAGTGTGTCACAAACCTTCGCCCTTCAGTATCGCACGGCTTTCTCTCTGGTACCAGTTAGTTACTGGCACACTTACCTTGAGTCTAACTTGTTCTAGACCTTAGAATAGTTGCAATTAAGGGCAATGGGGGCATTATGGGCACCCAGGGAAATAAATATTGTTCAGACTTAAGAGGGAGTTCTTCAAATTGAATTCGTGTCTAAGAATTTTGGATAATCTGATGGACTAAATAAAATGATAGGTTTTTTTCATCACACTTGCTCGGTAATAGTGTTATAACGCGCAGGCGCATAGAGCGGTTAGAGCCGATTTAGTCCCCTCGGGAGTTATGGATTTACAACATAACTCCCTCGGGAGTTATGAGTTTTTTAGTTTTAAAATATCCTACGTCATTTCACTTCAGACTAAGGAGGTTATGCATCAGCTAAGGCTTATTTCAAATATTCAAACTTGTCTATAAACCAACTTTACTGTATATTATTCAACGTTAATAAATTTATATATTTGTTTCATTTATATATTATTTGTTTTTTCCCTTACAAGTGTGATGAAAAACATTGTATGCATCACGTTCGGTAAGAGGATTAGAAACTCGAGTCATTAAAAGCCCTCCGCCTGCTGCGTCGGGCTTCTAACAGACTCTCGTTAGTAATCCTGGGTTTATACTTTATACTACGAAAATCGAACGATTGCGGATTTGTGTCTCCATCCCTGTCACACTTGCCTATTGGAGTGACAAAGAGGTTTTCCCGTCAATGCCAATTTTCGATGTTCGTGGTAGGCATGTAGTACTTATCTCCCTAGATGCACAATGTACTATAACCTAGTCAGCCCTTTAGGTGGTTTAAAGTTAAAGAACGGGTCGGGACGTGATCGGGACGGGACGATCTGTCAGTTTCTATAGAAAACGTCACGTGACCTCCGAGGGCTCCGAGCTATCACGTGATTCTTTCTATAGAAATTGACAGATCGTCCCGTCCCGTCCCGTTCTAGTGTGAGTCATCCTTAAAGATGAAAATGATTAAATATTTGTTTGGGAATCAAAATTACAGCATCATTGAACCTACATGTATTCATAGAAAGTGAAGCCAAGGATTAGTGTACTGTGCCCAGTACACTAATCTAGGTAAACCTGTACAATTGTGAAGCAAGAGATCGCTGATTCGATCCCAGCCCTGGGCGCTGGGGGCCTTGGTCACTTTTTTTATAGTATATGACATCTCTCTAAATTTATAGGTAACCAACTAACGCTACTTCTGAAGACGGTTATAGATAGATGGATAACGAAGTGGTATAACAAATAACTGAAGAGTATTTAATATTATATAATATGTATGTAATATGTTATTCCTGATTTTATCCCTCAGACTTCAAAGCCCCAAGAAACCGGACAGTCGTACAAACAAGAAAATGTTAATAAAGAAACAAAAAGCACATGTCACGGACCAGTCAAACCGCGTACGTCGAGTTTTTGCTCATTACCGCGTATATTCCAGCTCTGAAAATATGTACACAACTTTCAACCTTATTTGTATGAATTAAAGGCTCAATGAAGAGGCAATGTGCAATGCAATGCATAGTATGGACATGATCATTATGTTATATTTTTTAAACAATTGAATTGTGCGTTTTCTACGGATGTTATTAATGATACTGGGCATGAGATGGATGTAAACTCCATGAGTTACATCCAATTTCTTTAAAAATCAATGATTTGGGTTGTCTGGAAGAGATCGCTTTTTGGCGATAAGACCGCCCGTTGTTTGCCTCTGCTTTTGTGTATGATGTATATTTTTCTGTTGTAATATTTGATGAGGTGTGCAATAAAGAGTTATTGTATTGCATTATATTATATTGAATTATTTGCACAATTTCATCATGTCTCTGTTTGACTGTTCTTGGTTAACTGACAGAGAATGCTTAGGCATTAAAATAAATAAAATAAAATAACAATAAAAATAAAATGCATTTATTTCAGACCAAGATTGTCCATAAATTTACTAACTTACTTAACTTAACTTAAGAAATATATTCTAAAACTAACTTAAATAACTTATTAAGTCCCTAGTACATGTTTTTAAAGTTATTAGTCATGCATACAAACGATATTAAATTAAGCTTTGATAATTCACAATTACGATTATTTCTTTATTTCTCGTATGTCACACATTTACATTTCACTGCAGTATATAATAAAATTAACAAAACTAATTAAAATTTTAAGAAAATGAATGCCCCCCAGATTGAATTCATAAGTTGCTACTGCATTTTAGAGCGCGTGTGTAGCTATTTTGTGGCAACGAAAGATTGTAGATGACATAGGTATTTAAGATTAATCAAACGTCTACAAACTTATAATTAACTTTTAACAAATATCTACATTATACCGAGATCAAGTAAAAATATTGTCTGACTAAAATAAAATAAAATAAAAATCATTTATGTCAAACCTTGCGATCGCGATCCATAGGTTAGTTATGAAAAAGAAAGTTATGTAAAAGTCTGACTTGCATGTTATATCAGTTTTTAGGTCAAAAGAGCACTCGCGTAGAACTCTTTGTAAACACAATTGTAAACAAAAAAAAAATTTCTTTAATTACCATGCATCAACTTTTAACGTTATCATATTATCATAATCTCATGTTCTTGCTTTCACTAAATTCTCTGAGTGTTAAAACTGATAGGTCTCATTATACAAGACTGTATATTCATGAGGTCATAATTACGTCGTCTGCGCATAGTGAGATTCAATCGTAACGCAGGCTTGCGTACACGTATTATTTAACACAGGACTCCCTGTGAGGGGGTTTTTTGTTTGTTGTATTTCTGTACCCATTTCTATTGAGGTGTGTTAGTGTCGTATTGGTTTTTGTATGTAATGTCAGTAAAGTGTAAAAGGGCGTCTGTGGGCGCACAGTTTCCCCCCGCAAAAAATTACAGAATAATTTGTACGGTAAATCGCCTCCCTTCCAACGCGTTAGGAGCTCGTGTTGTTCGAAGAAAAAAAACTTACCTCAAAATTAAATCGATGATTGTGATTGTGACCTCACGCCTGAGTTCCCACACTACAAAGCTATCGCGCTTGCATCACAATATGCATAATACCGAGGCATGCGGTAATTAGGCCTCTCCACGTACGTGCATGCGTGTGTTGTTATTACAATGTTCAGTTCAGAATTGTGAATGAGATGACATTTGTAGATCGGGGAGATGAAATATGATTCAAAATACGAGATGGCGAGACTTGGATGCGTTTGTGGGATTGGTCTTATCTTGCCCAGTACAGGGCGGACTGGAGGAGGAGAGGGGAGGCCTTTTCCCAGCATTGGGACACACATGCACTTTTTTCCTAGCGTTTTTTCCGACTTACGCCACGGCTCAGCATCTGAGGTCCGCTTTGACAACTACTTACAAGATTTGGCGTAGGTGCTAGTTTAACGAAAGCGACTGCCACCTGACCTTATACTTATACGAATAGTGATTGGTGAATATCAAATTATATTTCGCACATAAGTTCCGAAGAACTCGTACGAGCTGGGGTTTGAACCCGCTACCTTAGGATTGAAAGTCGCACGCTCTTAGCCCTAAGCCACCAACGCTCTCTAAGATCCGTTTTTTTACAACGTAATCCATGAAAGCGCTCCTAATTAGTGATGCACCCATTCCACAATCGTGACACGTCGATGGTTGATGCGCGCTTTGATTACCGTTCTGACCGTGTCATTTGGATAACAGTAATGTCTGTCACATATTCTATGATTATTCACGTTTAAGCTCTTAAAGACATTTAATGATACATGACGAAAGTACAAAGGACGCAAATTGCTCTAATGAGTTTATAATATTTCTGATAAAATGTGTGACAGTCATAAATTGAGTATTTTTTTATTCAAATTCTGTTTTGACAAAATACGCATTTCCATGATGATTGTTAACCTCCGGTATCCGGTAGGATGGCACCTCTAGATAAAAAATATATTAAATTATAGATTTAAGATACTTTTACTTCAGTTTGTATAAAAGCGTATCAAAAAATTGGGGAAAATCTTCATTGATTTCACTTCATTGGTTCACTTCATTCTAAAAATAAATCGTGCTATACGCATTAACCTCAAATCCGTTATTGTACCTCAATAATGTCTCCGTCACACGAACATTCATGTTTTGTGGAATACTGGCCATAATGAACAATCAAATCACATGTTCTTGCGCATGGCGAATCGACGGTGTCAGTACAGACTTAGAATGGGTCGATTGTAGCAAATAAGCGATTGTACCTTTAATCGACTTTAATGCTAACGGCAAAAGATTCTAATTGCGTTGACAACTTTATAGAAGTTGTTGGACATCAACTTTAATTTTACATCTTTCACGATCGCCGAATCGACCGAACCGTTAAGCAATAGGGTCATTCATAGATAATTTGTGTTCGCAACAATTACAGTTAAGTGGAAAGATCGTGCTTAATAAAGTTTTATGTGGCGTACTGTTCTGTAGTTTTTGAATAAACTCAACAATAACTACAATCTTTGCTCAAGTCAAGTCACTTTTCCAGCACACTTGTCGACACTTATTCAGAGATTGCTATGCTGTGTCAATTTTATATTGCTGTTAGTTACCATATTTGTTACTTATACTGTTTTTCTCCAAACTGAGGAGTGTAATAATAATTTTTAGGGTAATAGCTACTGCGGAATAGGTACATAGGTAATCTTTAGTTTTCTCACAGTTGACATTGTACTGTATCATTTTAATGGTAAATTTATGCAAGTTGATGAATTATGTACTTATATTTCTTACAGTAAACTTTTCTGATAAATCTTAGGCCGGCATTACACTGGTAAGTTTTACTTACGTAAGTAGGGACGACGCAGCTATATGCAACAATAAGAAATAAATATCGCTGTCATATTCTTGAATACATTTTCCCTAAGAATACATTTTTAAAACTTACCTGTCTTGCTGAAGCACCTCAGCCCGCACCCACGGCACAGCCCCCCACTCCTCCTCCTCGGGCCGCATCCTCAGCAGCCCCGAGAGCCACGTGTAAGACTTGCTCCGTTTCATCACCTCACTACCTCACATCGTACCGCTTCCGACACCGTCACAACACTATTTGCAATTCGATTTTCGAATCGCAACCACTGGTTTTGATTTGAAATTGGAACACTTCAAACACTGGCTGTTTACACCACGAACTTGTTTTGGTTTTAATTTTCGAACACTTATTTAAGCACTGGCTGTTTAGAAATTTCACTCACTGTTTCTTTTGTTATTGTTTTCCGCTACTTAAGAACACTACTTTTTATTAAACAATAAAGTAATTTGTACACTGTTAACACCAAGCGGCAACTCCGTGTCAAAATATCAATCAATTTAACTCATTAAAATTTTCCACGGCCCCGGCCGTAAACAAAAAGCCTTTTGTACCTTTAAAAGCCGTTAAATTAATATACACCTTATAGGGAAATACTAACGGTTTAAAATGGAATGTAGTAAAAGATAAGTGTTAAAGAATATGTGTAAGTAGGTACACGCCGACGAGTCAAATTGTAATCTCATCGAATAAAATTGACGTTAACGAAAAGAAACGTCAGATTTGACCTCGATTGACCTTTGAGTACAATCAGAATTTAAGAATATAACACTGCTCAATCGGAAAGGCTAGTGATTGACTTAGAATTACCGCTTGATATGCTTTTTAGATGTGGTTGGATGTCTCGGAGTGTTGGCTGTTGACACCTGCAACAAAAAAAAGTTTTCTTAAGCTTGTGTTGACATGGTTAGAGATACTGTTGGCATTTGGGTTCGTATGAAAACAGTTTATGTATAATTCCAAAAAGATTTATCCATAAGAACACGACCGACGTAGAAAAGTGCTTATAATAAAACATACTTCAGTTTTTGTAATTCGTCAGCTTACTAAGTGTTGTTCACCGCACAAGTTGAGCTATATTAGTTTTGTATTGCACGTAGTGACATATAAAATTGCAGGAACAGTTTAATTTATGAATGAATAATACCTATACAAAAGTGTTAGTTTTACTCCTGGTATTATATTTCGTTTCTTTTAGGTTTAGAAAAATAACGACCGATTTTGCCTACATTTCTTCATTTATTTCAGTCACTGTTTATGTACGAAATACGGGGGGTGGGGTGTCCTTAGTTCCTTTGAGTTTGGGTCGGATGATAATGTGGGATGCTACCTGCGTAGACACGCTGGCACCGTCCCACCTCCAGCGAACTAATGTAAAAGCGAGCAGAGCCGCTGAAAGCGCCGAAATTTTAAAACGTTATAAATATAAGAGCCTGGGCAGAGAGTACCTTTTTGCAAAATGGGTCGAAACTCTAGGTCCATGGGGTCCCACGCAAGTTTTTTGTAGAAATCGCGAAACGTACTTGATGTAAATGGTGACCGAAGAACTTGTGGCTTCCTCGCTCAACGTAACAGCATTGCGATACAACGAGGAAATGCCGCCAGCAGCCTAGGTACAATGCCTCAAGGACCTATTTTAGATTTAAGGTAGGTAGAGGTTGGTAAGTTACACTCACTGTATATATTTTGAAAAAAAAATTTTAATAAAAATAGTTACGTGTAATACGGTTATGAATAAAAGGCAGATATGGAAGCTTTTATATCGTTTTTTTTTAAGTAACGGGATAGCAACGAGCACTTCGAATCTATTACCTACACCATCAGCAACAGACGGATGCAGTTAACTGCACGATGTAACCTATCTGACCAACTCTTGCGCATTTACTAGAATAATTAGCGAGGAAAGTTTCTAATTAATCCAGCAGCTTTCTAAGGCAACAAAAACATGCAACTGGCGTTAACGAAGGAGGAACTGCAAGTCAGCGCCGCGTGGGGTCGCGGGTGCAGTCGGTTGCATCGAAGTGCATGTTGCATCTAATTCAAGAATTTCCATTGAAATTGAACACTTTAGAAAGGATTAATCGCGTTTATTAACACTAATTATGACATTGACACTACGTTTCGCCCTTTACAGCACTCGTTTTTACAGGATTAAGATGATGACTGAGAGAATGCGAATTCTACCCGTCAATCAAAAAAGTTACTTGTGCAAACTACCTACATCTACAATGCCCGGAGGGGCTTATAAAGCTAAGTAATACATAGCAATTCCTAAATTTTTATAATTTTTAATTTTAATTATAGAATGCCCTTCAGGCTGTAAGGGGCTAAACGCGATTAATCCGTTCTAGAAAGTACAATTAAATCATTTATTATATATAATAAATGTTTTGATTCATGTTTTTAAGTAGTCACACTACTATTATAATTATAAATTGGAAGAGATGTCTGTGAAAGATATGTCAGAAGTGGAAGAGATGTCAGAAAAAGTGACCAAGGTCCCCGGCGAGTAGGACTGGGCCGTTCTAAAGTGTTTCATTTCAATTAATAACAATCGCGGTAACAGAAGACAATATTAAACCAACGGTAAAATTTCACGTAGGTATTTTATCACCATGTTTCGATGGCATTTAGCCATCATCATCGGATAAAGTAATAATGTGCAGTCACTGGACCACAATGTCATAAAGGACGCAGGACACACGAGTACGAGACAGATTAGATTACTTTTTGTCACGCTTCGAAGTTAACTTTAATCGGATGTTAATTATACGTGACATTCTGTGACAAACGGCGTATAATTGCCATGAGAAACCATAGACTTACGTTTTATAAAAGTCATTAGTTGAGGGAAAAAGTTTTTCTTTTTATAACAAATGGGCTTACTGGTTTTTTAAAAGCGGAAGCTAAATATCCCGAGACTCGAGCTAAAACTGATGTTACTGTTACTGGTGACCGAAGAGCTGGTGGCTTCCTTGCACAACGTATCAGCATTGCGATACAACGAGGAAATGCTGCCAGCATCCTAGGTACAATGCCTCAAGGACCTATTTTAGATTTAAGGTAGGTAGAGGTAGGTACTTGGTAAGTCTCACTTACTGTATATGTCTTGCTTAGACTTGTCGAAGTGGACTTATATACTTACTAACTTTTGCCCGCGGCTTTGCTCGCGTTAAAAGGAATTTAAAGGGACGATTTCGAAACTTATAACCGCCCTTCGTACCCCAATCTCCGTCCATTTGGGTTTCTTGTACCTAAGTTTTACGTCGAATAAATCATATTATTCCATTTGGTTATGTTGATTTAATAATTACGTTAACGTGTATATTTATAAAAACAATCTGATTCCGGCTGCGTACAGCCCAGCTAAGATTGTGGTTGCAAAGTAAACAGCCGTGTCCGCAAATCAGACGTCATGATGGGTGTTGTACTACCGCCGGGCTAGCATACTCTAGGGACGAATATGTCAAAACCAAAAATCATTTTATTTATTTACAAATATAACTAACAAAATATATACAGTGAGTGTAACCTACCTCTATCTAGCTTAAAACTAAAATAGGTCCTTGAGGTATTGCACCTAGGATGCTGGCGGCATTTCCTCGTTGTATAGCAATGCTGATACGTTGTGCGAGGACCAGCTCTTCGCTCACCAGTTTTAGGGTAGAGGTTAGTAGCGAGGTAAGTTACACTTTCTGTATATATTTTGAAAATTAATTATTATCATAGGACATTCTTAAATTAATGAAACAACAACGCTTAAATAGCACTAACAGCAACGCTTCATTCAATAAATTACCTACTTTTAAAGGTTGTGTTCCCTAATTGAAACTAGTGATCTGAAAAGTCTTCTTGTTTTTTTTTTATTAAAACAAGTTTTTGCTACTTCAAAACTTTATTACTTATACGGAAACAAGTTTTCAGTTCTCTTGCTCGAAAAGTTAGCCTTTTAGTCGTGGGTAGGCGACGAAATAAAACTTAATATTTCCCTTACAATCGATGTGAAAAGTTGAGTGTACCTCGGGCATAAATACCCATTTTAACCTCGACAACTTTATAAAAATAGCCTCGTCTAAAATGGCTTACTTTATTTATGCCCTTGATATTGCAGTCTTTAGGCGTCACTTATGAAACCTTTTGTTGGATAACCCTCTGTACTCTGTAAACCAGTACATGGAATTGAAATTGTAATTGACTGTTTTATTTTTTGTGATTATTTATTATTAGCTTGACTTCAAATAATGTTTAGTACATATTTTTATTATTTAATTATGACATCTTGCTTTGTACCTATTTATATTTTCTGTTCTGTTTGACGATCATGATGAGAATTGGTATACTTTGACATTAACACTAAATTGTATATCTAATTTTAGTTCAGTTTATTTAAACTAAACTGAACTAAACTATACAATCTATTGTTTGACTTTCGTTCAAGTACCATGCTAGACCAGCGGCTGCGCGTACGCAAACACCGACCGTGGTCGTTATTGACACTGCGCACAATTGCGCGTCGCTCCTCCAAGTGTATGTAGAGTATTATTGAGAAAAGTAAATACGGACAGATCGTAAATTATGTCACATTATTACTTATTGACCGAGAGCGCGAAAAGCGAGCGATGCGGGTCTATTTTAGCTTGATAACAAATTCTTAAAAATTGCGACCCGACTATTCGGTGACAAAAATATAAATTTAAATAAATATATTGTGGGACAATCTTACACAAATCGACCTAGTCCCACGGTAAGCTAAATACGGCTTGTGTTGTGGGTACTAGACGATGTTATATATAATAGATAGATACACATAAATACATAGAAATCATCCATAACTCGGCAGAAAATATTCTTGATAAACACACAAATAAATGCCCTGACCAGGATTAGAACCAATGACCTACAAATCCGAAAACCGTACAATTGCCGCACACAGAGTTCCGTGCCTGCTACCTAACTACCTAAGGTCATAAATGGGGGGAGAATCCTTCGTGTAGAAATTCGTTGGGAGAGTCCGACTCGCACTTGGCCGGTTTTAATATTTGTATTTTTTTTTAAGTGAGCCTAATGGCGCGAGTTTATTAAGGTCCCTTTTCATTAGCAGCGCCACGACTGGTCAGTCTATTAACTGTAAAGGCTAAACCCATAAATAAATCAGTGAGACGCTGAACGTGAGAACTGACGCCTGCGCAAAAACCCGCCACACGCGCTGGTACATGTTGTCTAAAGCAGTGCCTCGACTCCAGTCTTAATAAATAAATAAAAATATTATAGGACATTCTTACACCAATTGACTAAGTCCCACAAGCTCAAGAAGGCTTGTGTTACGGGTACTCAGACAACGATATATAAAATATACAAATACATAGAAAACATCCATGACTCAGGTACAAGTATCGTGTTCGTCACACAAACAAATGCCTATACCAGGATCCGAACCCAGGACCATCGGCTTAGCAGGTAGAATCACTACCAACTACGCCAATCGGTCGTCTTGGCTAATCACTTCTACTACCGAACTGTCAAAGTCTTGTCACAGTGGTGGAATAAGTTCCACCACGGTGACAATGACAAGTGTGACAATTGCCAGCATCAGCATCATTCTTACAGGCGACTATGGGCTACGGCTGCCTCCTACAATTGCCTAAAATATAAAATAAAAAGCTCTTGACATTTGTCGCAAGAAACACGACATCTGTGACAAAATGTTGTCACACAGTCTCATGTCTAAAAGTACCGAAAAAAAATTAGAACATTACTATTTCTCGTGACTATTGTCGTCACCAAAAAAAACTATTTATTGGCGATACACTACGATTTTACTTAAATAATAGCGTGATGGTGAGCGTTTTCCGTAGCCTATGGATGCCTGAAACGCGAGATACTGTCGCGTGTCGCGTCTCAAATGCAGAAGGCCTAGTATAAAAGTTGTACGACATTAAGTCCTCGACCGCGTTAGCGTATCGAGGGGTCAAAATATGAAAGTTGCCGGATGATTTAAATAAACGGCAAACATAATTTGAACTCCCGATACGCTAACGCGGTCAAGGAGTTAATGTCGTACAATTTTTATACTAGGCCTTCTGGTCGTGACAAGACGTCAAGCAGGCGCGTCCTAAAAGCGCCGACAATCCAACTTCCTAACCGCCATATTTACCGTAATAACCTGTTTTATGTTTTAATGAAAATATTAAGTTATTTATCTTTTAGTTGTGTATGTTAGGTACCATAATACTCGTACGATCATATCAGTAGTGAACGTCTTCATTGGTGTTTGAGGTAATGGGAAAATATAAGGACGCACAGTGTCAAAACATGTGATAGCTTTTGGTTACATCGTTTGTACGAGTAAGTTCTCTTAGCGGTGGTTTTGGATAAAGTCGACGGTGATCGAATATCTATACATAAGATTACAACTAAACAAGGAGCCCTAATACACCCAATTTTTCGATATCCACTGCATAAACGTTCCTCAATACTCTCTCATCTTTGTACATATTATCACAGCGCGGAGCGACATGATGTCTCTCTGCGCGCTCCTGAAGCAATTGAAATCAATATCATATTCTATGGTCTAGATACTGCTAACGCACGCCTGTGAGACTGGCTGGCTGGCTGCTGTGGTATGACTGGTATCGGCACGTCGGTTTCCTCACAAGTCTCACAACAGCGACATACCGCGCCTTCAGTGATAATTGTATTTTATCTAATATAACATTCCAAGTTCCAATCTAGCTGCATCTACGTTCTAGGCTGCACTAATTACTGTGTATTAGTTGGTACTTAGTATTCAAACGTTCTTTCCATTTTGTAGATTCTGCTCCTAGATATGTATTTCACTACTAGAAAATATCTACAACGAGGGAGTTATTTGAAGTTTTCATGGCTACTTTCAATACCAGTTGTTGCAGTTTCAATGGCTACTTTGAATCACTTTAGTTAAATCCTTGTTTTTGTTTATCACGGAAACCATTTTGTTTTACTTTATTAAAAAGAAGGTACCTATTTACTCCATGTACGACCTGTTTATACCGACGAATTGAAAGTCTGAATCTGAATAACTATCTTTCGAATCTATAATGGGGCTAAACAAAAAGAACAAAAGTAAGTAGGAATAAAGATATAGATTATTATAACGGTACTTTACTTTACCCATTCATTCGCATCTCATTGCTGGGCCCTTTTTACGGCGCGCCTACAATCAGCACTGACGGCCAAATTGGGTAATGATCACTTTGCTGCCCGGCCGGCAATTCAGCAAGGTTCCCTGCTGTATAAGCCATTCAGATTTGACCTTTTACACGTAGTTGTTATGAATCTTCTTTTTGCTACTCAACATGCTTGTGCAACGACTAAGTTTCAATGTTTCCGCCCGTAATTGTCCCACATACAGAAGGCGTAAGATAAATAGAGAAGATTTTACAAAAAAAAACTAAAATATATCCTTCAGATCTGCGATTGATTAGGCTCATTCGAATCAGAATCACAAGCTGATTCACATTCACTCCTGATAATAGAAAATGACATTTATTTTTATTATCAGGATCAAATCAGCTCGAGATTCTTGTTCGAATGAGCCCATTGTTTCGTAAAACGCTCAGAGATCGATCTCTTTATAGTAAAGCCTTCGAAACTTGTCTGAACCTGCGACAAGTTCCTACGGCGGTACAGTCTAGTAGTTGATGGGTGCAGGAAGACTTCCCTAAGAGCTTTCCAATCTTAAAGCCAAATTATTATTGGCGCCCTCTATACAGCCGTGAGCCGTGAAACTGACTACCTAGCTCCTATTCCACACCAAAAAAGCACTTCTTCTTTTTGTTTGTATGTCACGGCTCAGGGAGCCTAGGGTCCGCTTTGGCAACTAATCCCACGATTTGACGTAGGCGCTAGTAAAACACTAATAAACCTAATAACACGACATATGCTAGAACTTTCTTAGTTGGGCAGTTTAAAATCTAGCTTTTCTTGCAGCAAATACCTCAAATCAAGATTGTAGGATTCTTCATTTGAATGTCAACCCATCTGCCTCGATTTTAAGCTGGCGTTGACCCATGACTATATTGGGCCAAAACGGTTCTCGATTGGCAAAGAACACCATACCAAGTTGGATACGCTCATAAACGAGTATAAGCCTCGTGAATAAGATAGTGCTCGTTGACGTTGATTACCTCGCGATGCCGTGATGTATTGCTTGTGTCGAATCGCTTTCGAAAACCGAGTAATTGATGCTATTTTAATTCGAAAGTGACTGTCTCACAGTTAAAGGTAAAAAGTAAGTACGTAGGTACATTGTCCAAAGCGGGAGATATGGTCATAATTGTTAACTATATTTAAATTTAAAGCTATCGAAAATGGAGGAATTTTTTGAGTTGACTCATAAATATCTGCTTCATTTTTCCTTGAAGGACCGAAATTACTACGCACTGTACGCACTTACACTGTGTTCTCATATGATTCGATAATCACTTTCTGAATTTTTATTATTTTACGATTAAGTAAGGCGATTTGATTGTTAGAAAAAACACAGAAATATATGAATGTGGTAAAAAAAATTAACTACTTAGTTGAGGTCACCGAGATACGACCCTTGCGGAAGGGTTCCCATAATTCTGGCTAGGTTCCCTCTTTGGATCCCAGGACTCATGGAGGATACGCCGATCCCAAGTAATCCCAACATAGTAGGAGAAACTAATTCCTCAAAAACCTTGATGGCTCTGGCACGTGGTATGGGTGAAAAATGTGAAAATCGAGCAGTTTGGAGAGCGTAGTCGGGTCGTCCGACTGGTCGACGACCTGTTGGACGTCCTAGACGACCGGTTGGCGTAGTTGGTAGTGACCCTGCCTGCTAAGCCGATGGTCCTGGGTTCGAATCCCGGTAAGGGCATTTATTTGTGTGATGAACACAGATATTTGTTCCTGTTTCATGGATGTTTTCTATGTATTTATGTATATATCGTTCTCTGAGTACCCGTAATACAAGCCTTATTGAGCTTACTGCGGGACTTAGTCAATTTGTGTAAGAATGTCCTGTAATATTTATTTATTTATTTTATTTAGATATGGATCGATGAGGTTGTGAAAGACCAGAGGCCTTACCATGATGTCTTAACGCGATTCAGTTAATAACCTAAACTGAGTCGCTTCCATACAAGAGCTTAAACTGAATCGCGTTAAGACGTCATGTTAAGGCCTCTGAACGAGCCGTAAGTCGTGACAGAAGAGACAGAGAAGTCTTTAGTGTCAGAGTCTAAGCCACCTCGGGTCGCTGCCTCACAGTCCTCCCCTCAAGTCGATGTCCTCATTACAGAGGGTCGCGATTCCCCGTAGCTGGGTATTTGGACACTTCGTTCTGTTCTTGGCTGCTTAGTCGCTGCCTAACAGTAAGGTTAAATGGCGCTATGAATAATGTATTCTTAAAATATTGTACTATAAAGACTGCTATAATAGGAGTGATATCCATTCTTGGCCCTGGCGGCCTTGCGCGCCCTTCGTCCCGTGTCTTTGACCCGCGTTTTACGATCTTTTGTACAAACAGCAACAACTTACTGACTCTTGGTAGACCGCATGCCGTTGGAATAGGGATTACAAATGGTGATCTTAACAGTCGATGCTCACGCGCACGTCCGCGGTCTTAACTGTAAATCACGACTTTTTATAGAGGAAAGTTTGGAGAATGATTGTTAACTTGAACGAGTAGGTATTGCCTATGGTAGTCTTTTGGCTTGTGTCAGTACAGGCACACTGGCTGCCGACAAATCCCGCGCCGGCTGTGCACGCCGCCGCCAAAATTATACAATACTAGCTTTTGCCCGAGGTTCGCTCGCATTAGAAAGAGACAAAAGCCTATGTCACTACATCCCTTCAACTATCTCCACTTAAAAAATCACATCAATCCGTCGCTCCGTTTTTCAACAAACAAACAGACACACACTTTCCCATTTATAATATTTGTATGGAATGGATATGGATTTCTAATTGTAGGCAAGGCAAGACGAGGCAGATCGAGCGTCAATTGTTTTTTTGCGTGGTGCTGTGTGTTTCAACATTCTACTCCGGTATTGCAGACGCTGCCGTCTGCAATACCGGTCCAGAACCATGACGTTCTGGGTCTTCCTCTACCTCGTTCCCCATCTATCGGACCGACAGACGACGCATAATTTTCCCGTAACCGTAACCGTAAAGTGGCCACACCAGCCAGCCGTTCAGCTGCAAGGACCCGGAGGCGTTGGTCACACAAAGGATCCCTCCTTCGGAACGGAAAGACGGACGGAAAGACTCCTCAAGATTACTCTAATGCACGTACTAGTACGATCCAGGTCTTAACATTATTTACGTTTCGCTTTACGCTTTCTGCACATAATTGTCATCTTGACAGGGTGCGTAGCCAAGATGCCAATCGCTCACGCTCAGTCGCTAACGAAACGCAACTGTCATTGTCACACTAAAAAGGAAGAGTGATAGAGAGAGGTAGCTGCGATACGTTATTAAGCGTGAGCGATTGGCATCTTGGCTACGCACGCTGGTATGTTAAAATTGACGTCTATAAAAAGCAGGGGACACGGTATGTTTGAGCGTAACGGACCAGTGTGAAACCTGACAGGTGCGTGCGAGTTGCCTGTGCCAACATGCGCGGGCGCAGGTGCGGTGGCCGGGCTTTCACAAGTACCCGATTGTTGCCCGACTACGATATGGGATTATGGTTTCAGCAGTTTAGCCATTGGGTCGTGTGTACTACCGTTAGGTCAATTTAACGGTCTCTCTAGCCTAGTTGGTAGTCACCGTGCCTACGAAGCTGGGGTCCAAAACTCAGGAACAGATATTCGTGGAAAACATAAATAAATGCCCTTACCAGGATTCGAACCCGAGACCTTTGTAGGCTAGAGAGACCGACAAGGGTAGAGATTCTTATCTTTAATTTGTTCTAAGCTCCCTAAAATTTGTATAAATAATATATATTATCGATATTCAAGATACGCTAACCGGTAGAACACATGACTGGGTTTATGAGTCACTTCCTGGACCGGTGGAATCCTATAAAGGTCCTTAGACAGGTCATTAGCCACAACTTAACGCAGACTCGCGATTGCCGCAAATATCTCTATATGCGTGCATCCGCCATTTTGCTTGCCCTAGAGACTAGTTGGTTAATACCGATCGTCAAATTACTCTGACAATTTTCAGCTTGGACAAATGCTTTCGTATGTTCGGCTATTCTTCTCAACAGGCCGCGTTACTCAAACGATTTTCATTAAAGTTTGTAAGCCGGTTCTAAGGTTTGTAGATTTTTTTTGTTATTTGTTTATTTTGAAATTATGCAAATGTACGAAATGAAATGTATGTCATTTACTCATATACTTAAGTGCAATACAAAAAGTTTTAAGAAAAAGTTGTAGGTGCTTATATTATTTTTTACCTACGTTTTTTTTATTGGCCGGTCCTAATATGGCCGCCAAACAAAAAAAAACTGAAACAAAATTCCTACTGTTTTACACTGAGTAGGTACGTAATCAGTAGGTATACGATACTGATATCGCCCTTAAGGATGACTCACACCAATCCGATCCGATCCGATCCGGGACGATCTGTAAGATTCTATAGAGACCATCACGTGACCTTCGAGGACCTATCACGTGATTCTTTCTACAGAAACTGACGGATAGTTTCGGATCGGATCGACTCGGATTGGCGTCAGTCATCCTTTAAACGGATTAATTAATTAATTAACTAATTGCCAATCATTTCAATTAACTAGTCTCTAACATAAATAACGTTTTTATCTCCCAAGTCATTAGCTCTTCAGTACTGCATTTACAGCACCTAATCTGAGACCACTATTTACAGTAACATTCAGTAAATGACTGTAACTTGTTGTTAACTGCTGTAAGTTGCTGCGTTTTATCGCAGCTTACGATATTAATCCTTTTCCGGGATATAAAATACGTTTTACTATGATAATTATTAGTGGTAAAATAATAATAGGTATACCTTATTATCGCTATTGCTTCTTAATACAGAACATTTTGATTGCTGTAATTTATTCCCGTTGGCGGTAGCGCAAGGGAAAGTTTAATTTTTCGCTATTCTAAATAAAAAACACATGAAAATTTACAACTTACCTAAAAAAAATTTATTTGGCAACAAAAAATTATATGTTGGTGGCAAACAAGCATACAGTCCACGCCATAGTAAGCGGCGGTCGTAGCCCATAGATACCTGTAGTACCAGTAAAATGATGCTGCCAATTGTCGCACTTGTGCTTGTTGGCGCGGCGACATTGTGGTGTTGGTATATGATGCCGTTTTTAATATATCAGGTTTTGTTTACTTTCCCCATAGTTGGTGTGAAAAGTAATATGTGTGTATGTGTCACACGGTATCGAAATTCTTTTCGTCTTGGGTAACGCTTGATTCCGTCATCAAGGTGAATCCATCACTTCATTCAGGATTCAATGTACGCCCTCGCCGGAAATATGTAATTTTGACGTTTAGTGAAACAATCCACTATTAATATCAGTAATTAGTTAAGGAATACCTATTTCGCTGAAACAACATTTCTTATCTGTGGATCAGTAGTTGGTCCTGGTCCTTCGAGCCGGATGATCAATCAAAGCCTCATCAGGGCCTCATTAGTTAGCCTGACGTCTTCATCACTCAGATAATTTGATGAAAGTGCAGCTGCTTTTCTGGTTTGGTTATAGACCATGGTTTCGACTAGATGCCACAAGGGCTTTCAAGACTTTCATATTTTCGTCAGTGATTTGCAAGACAAATTGTTCATTTCAATGGTGAGATTCAGATAGCAAATAAAAATTGAAGCGTCGAATGTAAAAATATGAATCGAGAAAACTCGTACATATGGCAAGCAATTATTACACCAGGATAGGATGCTATGGGACATATTTTTAAGTATGATGTTGTGCACCCATATTTTTTTATATTTGTCTGTACCATAAACCATCCGAACTTGTATTTTTGGTATTATTTATTCAATAAAAACAATTAACAAAAACTTACTTAGTGCTACAGTAAGCTCAACAAATCTTATGATATGGAGACTAGACGACAATATTAAAATATTTTATAAATAAATATAGATAAACAAAAAATCCAAAAAAAAAAACTAAATAACACACTCCGAGTTTGCGTATTGCTCGTTCATAACTGGTAGAAACGTGATGCAAACACTATCGAATCGCGCAGTCGCCACAGTAGACGCCAAACCATCCTTCCGATGGGGCCATAAACCGAACTGTCAACCAGGCTGAAGTCCATTAGAGTCTAATCATCGAAACCACGTTATCTTTTCTCAGCAAATGAACTGTCAAACTTGAAAGTGTTATTTTAAACGTCAAACTTCTATGAAATTATGACGTTTACTTAACACTTTCACATTCTGTGCTATCAAAATCTACGGAACTTAGCATAGACACACTCTATACGGTATTGTCTTCTGTTTCTGCGATTATTATTCATTGGCATAAAACACTTTAGAACGGATTAATCGCGTTTATTAACACCATACCCCACATTTCAAGCCTTTTACATGAGAGAGACGGAATCTGGATTATACCTGTCAATTAAAATATATAGTTGTGCAAACCAATGCTGTAAAGGGCTTGAACCGTAGGGTAGGGTAATCCATTCTCAAGTTTCTATCTTCAATCGATTATATGAATTACGGTTACGTAGAACTCATTCTCGTTCTCACTCTCTCATTTCTCGAGTGGCGACCGCGTACCGGAAGGCGCAGCGTGGGTAGGCCCCCCACAAGGTGGACTAATGACCTGGTGAAGGTCGCAGGAGTCGGCTGGATGCGGGTGGCGCAGGACCGGTCATTGTGGAAATCTTTGGGGGAGGCATGAGGCATTATGTCCAGCAGTGGACGTCTTTCGGCGGAAATGATGATGATGATGATGAGAACTCATAGAAAGCACACAGGAGACCTTATAATATCATGGTCTGTGGTCTTGTATAATGTAGTCAAGATACAAGGATCAGGTAATTGTGCTGATTGGCCTAAGATTTATTATGCTTTAACTAGTTTCTTTGCTATAATAAGAACGTAAAGATACTGCTGCATTTCACGTAAGTACCTGGCGCATTAAGGAACTAATTATATTTATTTTATGGACACTCCTTCCTGACGATTTCCCGGCGACAATACATGGTAAATATCGCGTATTAAATGAAAATAATAATGTAAATAACCATATTTGTTAGATGTCAATAAGTAATTATCTTATGTTTTGTATGTTACGATAATACGACCGTTTCACTAGTGAATGGTTTCAGTGGCGTTTGATGAGGTAGTGTGAAAATACAAGGAGAAACAGTGACAAAACATGTGACGCCTTTTACATCGTTTACATCGTTAGTATTCCACTGACGGCGATTTCACAAATTATTTTCAAATTCGATGCGTCTAATACGACCACTTAGATTTTTTTTTAATATACTACGACGGTGACAAGCAAGCATACGGCCCGCCTGATAGTAAGCAGTCACCGTAGCCTATGGACGCCTGCAACTCCAGGGGTGTTACATGCGCGTTGCCGACCCTTTAAAAAAAGGAAGATTCGCTGTGTTGACAGCTAAAGGGGCAAGCTTTGCTCCGTGGGTCCCCAGCTGTCAACACAGTGAATCCTCTTGGAGCTCTGGCGACCTTACTCACCAACAGAAACACAACACTATGAGTAGGGTCTAGTGTTATTAAACTGCGGTTTTCTGTAAGGTGGAGTTACTCCCCCAGATGGGCTCTGCTCCAGATTTGAGCGAGACGACCCCGACCCCACCACACTAAACAATATAATATGCATCCGCTGTGCCCATATCTCTCTTAAAACAAACCTCTCTATTAAGTGATGGCCAATAGAACACTATACCTGATTGAAAAGCATTCAATTAATAACATGATGGATAAAATATGAACTTAACATTACACTATCCGTACATTAAAGCTACTCGTGATTTATTTCATATTAAGTAATGACATAAACTCGTAATCATATAAGAGGGAGCCGATCGTCCTGTGGCGCTCTCGTGAAGAGGCCGGTATATTTGGCCGATTCAGCTCAACTTTATGCTATGAGTTTTCATAGTTACAAAAACATTTGTACACACGCGTTCAGTATTGCATGGACAGTTTATGAATGAATTCATTCATAAACTGCCCATGCAATTCTGAACGCGATAGTACATGTTTTAATAGCGAAAGCAGGAGGTCGCTGGTGCGATGCCAGCCCAGCTCACCGGGGACCTTGGTCACTTTTTCTGTGGTATATTAAATATCTTTCAATTTATAACATACTAGCTTTTACCCGCGGCTTCGCCCGCGTACTAAACGTAATTTTCAACCGTCTACAAATAAGGAGGTTCTTAGTTGGGCCCGTATATTTGTATGTACCTACATATGTATGTTTGTCCGCTATTATCTTGCGGTTGGCTGAACGGATTTAAATGGAATGGATGGTTGCCGCAAAAGTGATCAAACTGAAAAATTCAAGTTGGCGGCTGTTTCTCAATTTTGACCTCTGATTTGTTATAAAGAACCTCTCGAACCCTTTATATGTGCCTACCGAGCACACGAACTTAACTCTATAAATTCAAGATGGTGGCCGTTAATGGAGGCGTTGGTGGTTCGTTAGAAAGAACCTTTCGGATCCTCGGATATCGATTTTCATCACGATCAGATCATAACTGAAAAAATTCTAGACGATGGCCGTTTTTCTCAGTTTTAACTTCAGATTATTCATAAAGAGAACCTCTCGGAAATCGATTTTAACACGATCGGATCAAAATCGAAATAATTCAAGATGGCGGCCGGATCTCGCAGTTTTTACTACCTATACAGATTCATTACTGAGGAATCTCTCGGATCCCCAAATACCGATTATTATCAAGGTCAGATTAAAACTCAATAAATTCAAGATGGAGCCCCTTTTCGCAATTCTGATCAAGGACCTATTTTAGATTTAAGGTAGGCAGAGGTAGGTCGTTAGGTAAGTTACACTTACTGTATATATTTCTCATGTTGACTTTTTCACCCCATTTCGTACTCCTATTTACTCATTTCTCGTTAGGAATACTCCTGTGAATAAAATAGTCTAATAAATCTTGTTTTCCGATATACAATCAAATCCCACTTTACCCCTTTAGGAGGAGAATTCTAAAAAATCCTAGCTATTTCCCGCAGCTTCGCCCGCGTACAAAATAAATGTTCAACCGTAACGTAATTTCAAAATCAAGTTGGCGGCTTTGATTCGTTATAAACAGAGCTGGGCACCGTTAATCAAATAGTTAACTTCGTTAATCGCTAATCCGTTACAAAAAAAGTTAACTTCGTTAATCGCTAATCCGTTACAAAAAAAGTTAACTTCGTTAATCGTTAAAGCGCTACTTTTCGGAAGACTTAACGGAAGTTAACGTTAATCGTTAATCCGTTAACACGTGGTAAAAAGGGCATTTTTGAGTTAGTGATCTACAACTTATAATTAATCAGTTTCCTTCAAAAATATGCAATTTTACCATCCAAGTACCTTTGAAAATTCAGGAGTTTTCTTAATGTCTCATGGCTTCCATCATTTGTTCTGAAGTAAAATCAAATGCAACTATCTTGTAGACCTCCGAGGCTACAGACAAAATAACAATGTCTCAAGTTGGAGGACAGCTAGAAATTATCGAGCAGATTCAATATGCCATCCCGTGTTCTAAATCAGGTCCACTGCAGCAAATTGATGGCTTGGTTAAGAAAATACCCCAACTAATTATGAAAACCCTCCAAGCACGTTGGACGCGCCGTTCAAATTTGAAGGTTGTCTGAATTTCTCAAGAACTCCATCATCAGAATATAAATCAAATCAAAAAGATGAATGTCTGTGTTTACCGACCAATTCCACTTTGCCATCCTTGTTCTTCATTATCAGGTACACTCCACCAAAATGTTGGTAACCCCCAAAAAAAATTTTCAAGTAGGAAACCCTCAAATCATAATGCATGTGCCGTTAAAATTTGAGGAGTTCTTTAATTTCTTCATGAATTCCATGAATTCAAAATATGAATGTCTCAAATAGGATGGGAATTAACAGACAGTTCCACTTTGTCATCCCTGGGCTCCATCATCAGCTCCACTCCACCAAATTGATGGTTTTTGTAAAGAAAAATGCTCGAGTTTCTTAAGAAAACACCCAAATCATCATGCATAAGCCTATGAAATTTGAAGAGTTCCCTCAATTTCGCATTGATCCCATCATCAAAAATGAATTTTGAAAAAAATGGGACCAATCTGCAACCACCATGGATAATTTAAAATCGGTTCAGTATTGCCGGAATTCTGACGTAACAAACATAAAAATAAAGAATAATAATCAAAAAATAAAATGAATTGAGAAATTCTTCTTTTTTTGAAAATTTCGGGTGTCGAAAAGTCGGGTGGAAACAAGTTTTTTGCCGCGTGGCGCGGTATGTGCGGTATCTTTTTGGTAAGTATTTTGGAACTGGATTAACGATTAACGGACTTGGGAAAACTTAACGGAAGTTAATGATTCCGTTAACATATTTTAAAGTTAACTTAAAAGTTAATCCGTTAATGAAAATGTTAACTTCGTTAATTAACGATTAACGGATTAACGAGTTAATGCCCAGCTATGGTTATAAAGAACCTCTTGAACGCTTTGATATGTACCAACCGAGTACATATTACGATCAATTTTGACTTCTGATTCCTTAGAAAGAACCTTTCGGATTCTCAGATATTGATTTCCATCACGATCAGATCATAACTGACGAAATTTTAGATGGCGGCCTTTTCTCGCAGTTTTGGCTCCAGATTCATTGTAAAGAACCTCTCGGATCTTCTTTCTTATCTCAATTAGAAGGTGAATTCTGAAAAATCCTTTCTTAATGCACCCCTACACCTTAATAAGAAACCTACGTGCCAAATTTGAAATTCTAGAAACAGAAATAAACAACAAAACGACACTAATATTGATATTTTGAGATTTCAACCCCATCGCACCCCAACAGGGAAGATGGTTGTTGTTTTTGATTTCAGCGACCCGATAAACCATAAAAACGATAATCATGATGTTTTTTGACTTTGTTACCCCTTTTTGCCCTCTTAGGGGTTTAATTCTCAAAAAATCAAATACACGTCTTTACTCATTTACCTTTAGAAATACTCTTGTGTAGTTTTGAATAAAATAGTTTAACTAATCATGTTTCCCCATACATAGTTTGTACCGTCATTTCTCCCCCTTTGGAGGTGAATTTTGAAAACTCCTTTGTTTGTAGAACCAGAAATAAACAACAAAACGACACCCATATTTATATTTTTAGAGTTCGACCCCCTCGCGCCCCAACAGGGAAGATAGTATTTCACAATCGCCACGTAAGATTTTAAAATCGTCGTTGTCTTTGTAATCAGCGACCCGATAAACCAGAAAACGATACCCATGTTGTTTTTTTTACTTTTTCACCCCTTTTCCCCCTTATATGGGTTGAATTCTCAAAAAACCTGAAACACGTGCTACCTCATTTATCTTTATAAATACTCCTGTAAAGTTTCAAATGGAATAGGCCAACTAATCTGGTTTCCCCATAAAAACTTAGGACTTTCAGATCACCCCCTTAGGGGGTTGAATTTTGAAAAATCCTTTCTTAGTGCACCTCTAGACTTTATAAGGAACCTACGTTTCAAATTTGGTATCTCTAGGACCAGCGGTTTAGGCTGTGCGTTGATATGTCAGTCAGTCAGTCAGTCAGTCAGTCAGTCAGTCAGTTTCTTTTTTTATTAGTATACATAGATAAAAACACCTTTTTTTGCATTTTGATGTGAAACCTTTACACATAGAATAAAGTCTCTAGCTAAACAGAAAACCTTTCCCCATACAAACTTTCAACACCCTTTTCACCCTTATAAGGGTCGAATTTTCGAAATCGCTGAAATTACTTTTTGTAAACTCTAATGAGGATTCTTTTCACAAAGTTTGTAGTCTATAACTAAAAGGGAAACGATTCCGCCATACAAACTTTTAACACACTTTTCACCCCTTTTGGGGTTGATTTTTCCAAAACGCTAAAATTACTTTTTTTGTATTTTAATAACAAACCTTTACACCAACTTTTGAGTCTCTATCTAAAAAAAAAAACTTTCTTCCATACAAACTTTCAACCCCGATTTAACCCCCTTAGAAGATGAATTTTTCAAAACCCCTTCTTATTCGTTACCTTCGTTAAATACTTAACGTAATGTGAAAATTTCAGGATCATACGTTTAGTAGTTTCGGCTGTACGTTGATCAGTGAGTCAGTCAGTCAGTCAGGACTTTTCCTTTTATATGTATAGATAAGTATGTTAATGAAACAATTGCATTATTATTTAAAAAATGTAGTTGTAATAAGTACGTAAGTGCCTTTTACAAGATTCATACAGTGTTGTTTCACAACTTCCACACATTCCACTACATTTTTACAACTTCACGTTCTGGTAGTATTATAGATTTTTTTTCGGTGTAAGTATCTGTGTAGTTAATCTACTACATATTAGTTACCTACAGTCCTACTCATTTCCCAACTTTTGGTCATTTTCACTCATTTTTATTTATTTAGCTTAGTTTTTTGTTTATCATCTAAACTTAAAATGGTGGCCACGCTTTCCATTTAGCTCATATGGCCATACCTATAAGCCAATATGATATCATGATAGTGACCAAAAGTTAGGGAACTAGTAGCACTACAACTAATATGTGATGGGTTATACAGATATGGATTAGTTTATTAGAAAACACAATCCTCCCAACCGCCACTGAACGATCGGCGCCCTCTTAAAGAACTGACAGCACACGGCTATGCGCTAGAATTCATTATCCTCGGCCAGTTTAATTTTTTTTTCGTCATAAATTGTGTTAATTTCAGTGCAAATTATCTAGTTACGACCGAGTTATAATTATGGCAAATTGGAAGTAGTTGAGCACGGTAAGACCACCTAGATCTTAAGCTTATAACATTGCAAAGGAATTGCTGTTTGGAATGATTAAAGGATGACTCACACAATAATCGGGGCGTGACCGGCCCGCGCCGATCTGTCAGTTTCTACAGAAAATGTCACGTGACGTAACCTCTGTGATAGGCAAGCACATTGCATTCCTAGTAGGAATGAATTCCTACACGTTGATCACGTAGACGTAAATTAAGTATAGATTAAGCACCTCTCCACATGATAAGGGATTGCCTCTTAGGACACTTAGGATAGTTATATATAAGGTTAGTAATATAAGCAGACAGAGGAGGTTGGGAGTGGAGACAATACAAGAATGTAACGCTGTCCTGTATGTCTTGGTGCTCAAACCCCTGCCCCGGGCTCCGCATAGGTATTACATGGAAACCCTGCCCCGGGTTCCGCATATTACACCTCCGAGGGATCCAAGCTATCATGTGATTCTTTCTATAGAAATTTACAGAGCGTCCCGTCCCGTCCCGTCCCGTCGCGTTTTAGTCTGAGTCAAGTTTTTATCTGGTTTTATTAAGTTGTAGTTTAATTATACTTCTAGATTGACATTTGTGTTAAGTATAATATATGTTTTAGTTTAGTTTATTACAATATAAGAATAGTTTTTGTGGGTTTTAGTTTTCATTTAATATTAAATTATTTTTATAGTTTTAGTGTCGCTGAATATAATTATAGGTACCTTGAATTTTACATTCTAGGATACTTAATCCTAAATAAAAATATGTTTTTGTGCTAACGTGATATATATATATATATATATATATTAATTTACATTGCTTCGCCTGCAAGAGAGGGGCCATGACCCCCGTTCCGGTTCATTCCTGGCGCAGAGGCTGTCTATTGCTGTTCAACGCGGGAACGCTTCGAGTGTGATGGGCACTTTTGCGCCAGGGATGTGGCGGGGGGGTCTGTTTGAATAGTTGGTTTGTGGGTAGGTTTTTGTTTTTTTTGTTTGTAAGTTTAGTTTAAATGTGTGAAAAATGTTATTTTATGTCTAAGTTTATACAGGCACCTGATTAATTTAAATAATGTACTTGAATTGTAAAATACCACATCTTATATTTACATTGCAATATTTATTTACTGAAATATGCAGCAGTTTTTGTAAGGCTCAAACGTGACATGTATGTAAATGTTCTTATCAAGTTTCACTGCCATATAATTGTGTCAAGTGCAACCAACCAATGATAAAGGAAAAAAATACTGTACAGATAGCTAGTCTACAAAATCAACTGAACTACTGCCAACTCGGCTACAGAGAGACATTCGGTGGTCCCGAATTTCTTCACTTCGTATGCGCCTTGGGGCGGCGCTTAACAACAGGAGCCAGAGTCCATATTTTCCACGCTTTCTTCCTTTCTAAGAAATGAAACTGTTTTATTTATTTTTGTTATCTTTATCTATTTTCCTGCTTTATCTATTTTCGACATTCGATCAATCGAGATCGGACCGCGGTGTGCGTAGAGCAGCCGCCGTGGCTAGACACATGACTCATGAATAAGGGACACGGACTGTTCCGAAACATTTCGAGCCATTTTCGACTTTATTGACGTGAGTAACCCGATATAAGTATTTTAATATGTCTGATACTCAGGGGAGTTTCTAATTAAAATACACGGGAACTATTAATTACTCAGAAAGAAAAAACATGACGTACAAAATTAAATAGACCAGGATTCGAACCCTGATTCGTAACATAAAATCTTAGGCCTCTTTGACCCGCCCACACCCAATCACAGACAGACAGAAATAACTCCTTGACTCTTAAAGAGGAAAAGGAGATTGGACTTCCTCCACAGGACGATTAACATGCATAGACTAGACAGGTTTGCAGAACTGGAGCTTGTAAAACAAGTGGCTCTGTGTCCTCTGTGAGCTGTAGACCTTACGAGGTCTTAGCGCTATGGACCTGGGAGGCACCTACGTCCTTAGTATCGTTTACACAATTTCAAAAATTCCAAAAAATGGAATGACAATAAAACCTACGGATCTCCCTCGACATCCCTAATATCGTTTGTTCTAAAATCACCTAACTGTTTTATCGTAATGATCGTAATCCCTAACGATCAATTGCCACACTTAATCGAATTATTGCCCAAAAATGTCCTCACACAGAACCGAATCGCTGCTAGAAAAGTTAAGTTAAAACGATGTTAGGGAAAACAATATTAAGACATATGAGTATAGGACAAATGATCATTATGTGTAACAGTATTAGGGAATTAGTTTACGTGATAAAACAATATCAAGCAAAAAGAAACTTGCATACTAAGTAACTCCATGCCGTGCAAACTAGTGACCCAATCTGTCGATACATGTTGCTGATGTAAAATTTCTACTTCTAGGTGAAGTTGCAACATTAAGTTTGTGCGGAACCCTCGGTGCGTGAGTCCGACTCGAATTAGGCCATTTTTTTTTATACTCTTATACATATATGTTCTTCTCTAATTGGAAGTTTATCTTCAACACCAAGTATTATTATATCACCCTTTCCCATTATCATGGAACATCCTTCAACAAATACAAATATTTGTCTCAAGATATCAGGAAAACGTTTTAAAATTCCTCTGTCTCGAGTTTCATTGCCTAAAACAACACTCGCTGCTCTACAGTTGTAACTAATTCTAGGAGCTGTTTGCTCACCGTATTAAAATGTTTTATAACTGACGACGTACGAGTACTTAGCACGGGTTTTATTTTAGCTTCGTTAGCTGTAGTTTAAATACCTGTAAAATGTATTACTATAGGTGTACAATCAAAAAGTAACTGTCGTGACATGTGTTGTGATATTGAGACAAAAATCAGTGTTGTTTTTAAATAGTTTTAATGCAGATGTGCTATGTGGATTAAATAATAAAATTAGAATAATTGGCATAGTTAATAATCAATTTTCTATGCTACCAGTATTAGAAGATGTAAAACCATTAGAGATATACGAGACGAATTAATAACAAAATAATAATGATTAATAGAAAATCATAATTTGTTTCAAGAGGTTTTGATTATGTAAGTTATTGATCGCAATCTTGAAGTATTTATTTACGTACTTATGCCATAAAATCATGTATAAAATAATTTAAGGTTTATTATTATGTTTTTTGCATTGCCTGCATAAACAATAATAGTAAAAAAATTAAAGACAGATCGGTATGTATCTCAAAAATCCGAAATCATATTACTAAACATTTACAGACAATTCTATAATTGTTGAAACTAAATTGAAGGTAAATAATTTATTTAACCAGTGAGCTAAGCATGGTTGCCATTATATCGCTTATCACGCTATGCGTCACTTTCGCACATACATACTTGTTAGAACGTGACAGCAACGTCGGTAAACGATAAAAACCCGACCATCATAGACTATCTGGTGATTTTGCGAAATTCTATAAAAAGAAGTGTAGAAATAATATTTGTCAGAATATTTAAAACTGTTCATAAGGTACAGGTGGTCGTGACAGTCGTGATCTATATTAATAACATAGATACGACAAAGATGCTAATTTGCTATTCCGCCAAACGTGCTAGTCAATGAGTGCCAATGCCAACCCGTTATATGTACCTTCTTGCGTATTTTTTGCATGCAATTAATGTTTCCAACCTCCCGCCGCAAAAGAAAATACGCAAACAAATATAACAAACCATCACCAATAATAAAAAACTCGACACGTGTTTCGCCTCTCCACGAGGCATCCTCAGGAGATGCAGGCGATGTTCTGGCGTCCGGCAAGTGAATCCAGACAGAGAAAAGCATATCCAGACTGGACGGCCATATTTAGAACCTACAGTGCTAAATTCGCAATAACGGTGATGACGCAACCGCGGTGATCAACTGTTCGTTAATATTCACCCCCATATTTATATCTTCCACCACGTTGTTAGCCATAACCAGGGGTCTTACCATGACATCTTAACGCGATTCAGTTTCGGTTCAGTTTATGCTCAGTTGTATGGAAACGACTCAGTTTAGGTCGTCAACATTGATGTTAAGCGTTTTACTGCATGGAATTGACACCTTAACTCCGGGCTAGCGACTAACCCTGGGTGGTGCAAGTGGGTTTAACTGTTTCAGCACAATCAGGCGCAACCTTTTCTCATAAACACGTGCGGGCAAGGACTCATTGACTAGCACATTTGACGGAATAGCAAAGTAACATTGTTGTAATAAATTGTAGGTAATATTGTCTTCTGTTACCGCGATTGTTATTCATTGAAATTGTAGGTAGTCAATTCAGAATAAAAACTGGTAATAGCTCAAGTACCCAACTAAAATGGCCGTTATAAGTTCGACATTGGACAAAGATGATACAGACGATAAAGAACCCATCCACCTGGACACGGTTTTAGGCAAACTTGGTGCGTTCGGGCGCCACCAGGTGGCGACACTGTGCATGCTGGCGTTAGTATACGCCACAGGCACTATGTACAACGTTAACTATGTGTTCGCTGTAGAAGAAGTCAATTACAGGTGAGTTTACTGGCTGACTGTAGAATTTTATGGCGTGACGTAATAAAAAAAATGTGTCGTCTCACGAAGGTTTTTAGGCAATGCCCCTTGCAGAATCAGTCAGGGTTCACCCAGTTCAGCATGTTTGACGCTTTGGATTTATACAACGGGTAAAATATTGTTTGATAAATATTTTAGTATTTACGCAAAGCATCCTGAAGCAAAGCACTGTCCATGTTACTGATCCTATACGAGTATCCCCCTGCCGCTATTGCAGCCTCTGTATGACAAAGATATATAAAATATGTCCAATGTTGGATAAAGGTGAAAAGATGACACAAACCCTAAACAATAAGATTAACCCCCAAAAAGCAGGAGGGAGTACTGAGAGTCTTCTTCATCCTAGCGGTTTTTCCGGCTGAAACCATGGCTCAAGGAGCCTGGGGTCCGCTTTAGCAACTTCCAGTTTTAGTACTGAGCGGCGTCATCTGAGATAAAAGTGCGGCTGCAGACTCACCCCCATTAGTCCCCTAACTCGTAGGGATAAGTTCACTTTTGAACCACTTTTTATTCCTTTTCGTAAACGCATATCCTGTCTTGTGCAATAACATTTATTACTTACTTACATAGACTGCAGACTTTTGTTGTTGCTTTGTTTTTTTTTTTTCAATTAACTAAGTTGACTGTTTCAGGTGTAAGCTATCAAATTGCGACAACGGCAGCTTCTCACTGCCCTGGCTGGGTGTATCCTCACCCGACTCCACAGAGGAAAGCATCAAGCAATGCTCCAGCTACCAGTTGGTCGGAGATAGTTGTCCACCGACCTTCGGGGATGGCAGCGAGGCTTGTCAGGAATGGGTGTACGAGGATCCTCATAGCTTCGTCGCTGAGGTAAGTCATTAGTGGTCCGCGTGAACACATCCACAATAAGGTATTAAGCAATGCAACAGCTACTGATTTGGTGACAGCTGTCTAGCTACCTTCGACGGTGCTGAACTACATTGCCTCCAACCAAGCTAGACATAAGTTTTTTATTATACTTAATAAGCTAAACGGCGATAGACTCCAGTCCCACCTGATGGAAAGAGAGCCTAAAGGATGACACACCAGTCCGATCCGATCCGATACGGGACGATCTGTCAGTTTCTATGTAAAACATCACGTTACCTCTGAGGGCTCCGAGCTATCACGTGATTCATTCTATAGAAACCGACAGATTGTCCCGGATCGGATTAGAGTGGTGTGAGTCATTAAGATGGAGCTCACCATACGACCAAATAAAGTTAATTTTATCGCTAATAAAATTAACCTGTCATTGCACCAACTGGGTACATAAAGAGTTCATTAAACTGATTACTGTGTACATATTGTATTAATAAATAAATTTCGAATTCATTTTTGGAAACAGTTGCAAACCCCGAATCAGATCATTAATTATCAATTGTAATGTTTTGATTCGTGTTTTTAAGTAGTCATACTACTATACTAATGGCTCTGTAGATCTCGCGAGATGGTAATGGCACAAAGGTCAAAAGAACGGAAGGAAGGAAGGAAGGAAGGAAGGAAGTAAGGAAGGAAGGAAGGACTTGGGAACAACCAGGACAAAGCCATAGACTCCAAAGGCGCTTAGGAACCTTATGCCAACTCCCGCCATTAAAAACTGCCATTAAAAACGCCAAAAAAAACTGGACATACAAAAAAAAATTTAGTTAACGAACATGCTTACAAAACTTAACAAGAATTTATTGATAAATGCGAATTGTAGAGGAGAATAAATGGACAGAAACACGAAAGAATTTTTTCCAAGTTAAAACGGAGACACTTCGCTCACTCGGTCAATAAATTAAAATAGATGTCATCGAACCTGCGTGTGCGAATTCAGGAGCGATTTTTTGCGAATTCTTCCTGTCCTGGACCGTAGAAGTCTTAGTCAGTCTTTATATGACATTTATTTCAATTTATAAGACTTTCCTGTCAGATTACGAAATAAAACCAAAACTATTCAAAGAAACAACATGACACTACCTAATTCCAACCAGACGCTATCTGAATTTTAATCAACATGATAAATTACATAACTCAACTATGCGTAATCCAAATCGCTACCTAAAGGAATGACTGGACCGATTTCATTGATGAATGAACGGTAACAATAGAACGAATGATTGAAACGATAAGTTGATTATGAACAAGATGACTAGAAAATTCTAGAGAACCATACAATCAAGCGAGTATCAAACGACATAGGACAGTAATAAAACTACTAGGGGACCCGTATTTGTGTCTAACATGGTCTAATAAACCTTACATAAAGATAATAAGGTGTATTTTGGTTTGGCATGTGTTAGAGTTACAGAACAGGTTCTGGCAGTATCAAGTTTTTTGCAAATATTTAGACTGGCTGAGTATTTATTTTGCTGGGACTAGTGCTGGATTGAAGTGTTTGCAAGCAGATTCTTGAATAAATATGTAGTGTAAATTGGTTGACTTTTTGGTTTTGATTATGAGACCTGTAACTGACTGAGTGAGCAATGCGAGCGAAGCGTGTCGGTTTCAGCTTGGGCGAAAATGCTTTCGTGTGTATTGTATATTGTTCTCCTCTACAGGTCGCATTTATCAACCAATTCTTGTGAAATTATTCCAAGAAATTACTTAAGTACTCGTACCTATTAATTGACGATACTTTACGATTTTATTAAAATTTTCGTAGTGGTAGCAAGCTCGTAAAAGATTCCACGTTATCTTTAATTAGTAGTAATATATTATTAAGTACTTATCTCATTAATATTAATAATTAGGTATAATTTTATAAATATATATACGGCCCCCTAGCCTAGTTGATAGTGACCCTGTCTACGAAGCAGGAGGTCCCGGGTTTAAATCCCAGTCGGGGCATTTATTTGTGCGTTTATCACGATCCTGAGTTATGGAAGTTTTCTATGTACTTAAGTATTTATATGTACCTATATATCTATTATATAATTATATCGTCGCCTAGCACAACACATGCTTTATTGAGGTTACCTTGGGACTATAGGTTTATTTGTGTAAGATTGTCCCACAATATTATTTATTTATGTTGGGGTTCTTCAATAACGAAGATAGTGTTTCGGTGAGGTGCATGCATGTAACATCCTGCACATAGTCTACGGAAACCGCTTACCACCAGGGGGTCCATTAATGTCCATATGTTTGTACGCCACTGACCTGTTATAAAAACTTGTTATGATTTCAGTTCGGACTAGCATGCGAAGAATGGAAGCGTGCCTTGGTCGGCACGGCGCACATCTTCGGGAACATGCTGGGACTGCTGGTGCAAGGACAGATATCAGACAGGTGAGGGTAAATTTATAACCGTATACCGTGACGGTGTATGAGCGAGAAAGCTGTATAGTGCTGTTCTGCTTGCATACCGTTACGCATGTGACAACACTCATAACGTGATAACCGCCTATTTCAATATTTGAATTAGAAATTACAAGCGTATTTAGAATAACAATACCTACTGGTACTAATACTATTCTAAATATTATTCTCAATGTTATCTCGAGACTGATGCTAGAATAATGTTTGTGTTATGTTAAGTTACATTGAGTTGGTTTTCTAGTTCTAAGAATTGGCGTAGGCGCCAGTTTTCCGAAAGCGGACTGCCGTCTAGCCTTCCCAGACATCTTATATCGCGTTAAGACGTAATAGTAAGGTCTCTATTCTTAAGAACTTTTTATTACAATTTCTCTCTCAATCAACTCCTGTTTGCACAGGTTCGGAAGAAAAACAGCAGCAGTGTTCTCAGGCACCATGGGCGGAGTGCTGGGCCTAGCCAAGAGTTTCGCCACCTCCTACTGGCCTTACGTGGTCCTGGAAGCTCTTGAAGCTGCTATAGGAGACGCACTTAGCCCTATGTTCATGCTGAGTAAGTATATATTCGTTATACGTATGGCTTGCTCAAGAGTTTTGTAACTTGACTTGCCTAGCACAGAGAAACCCAAACTCTGCCTCCCGCGGGAGGTATTTAACGGACCGAGACAAATCCCGGCTTGCGAAGAGTTTTGCAGCATCCTATTTTATAAATTAAAATAAATGCCATATACTTAACTAAAGAAAAATACCAAGTCCTTCAGAGGGTAAGCTGAACATCGAACAACTTACGCGGCCATAACCACTAAGCTGTCTCAAGTATATGCAATCTTAGTAACAGTCGAGACGCCCAAGAAAACAAAATATTCATTTAAACAATTTGATTTCTTTCTACAAAAAGTAACATCCTATTTTATTTTACATGTTTTTTGGAACGGTTATTGGAGATGCGTTTATTTTACGTTTTAAACTTCATGCATAATTGCTACTTTTGCTAATGCCAGCTGGAATGCACTGTCTCATGTCTGTCGTATAGCCAGATAATAGATTTTATAGACCACTTTATGTGAATTAATTAAGAACGATTAAATGCGAAACTTCAGAGCATTAAAAAGTATATTACTTTCCGAGCACGTTCACTAAAATGTCAAGTTCTTTGATGAAAATTGTGATTGCTCATAATGACTACACAGGTATTATTAAAATAATGTCGTTTTTTAAACTCATTATTACAACTGTTTTATTACTGCCAGGTTTTTATTAGTTCCTAGACCTCGGTAACGTCATTTGCATAAATGTCGTTAAAAAATAACCACCTTTAAGGATGACTCATACTAGAACGAACCCGGGACGTATATAATAACTTCTAAGCACATCAAATTAACTGACACATCTTAAAATTTTCAGGTATCGAATTTGTAGCAAAAGAAAAGGCAGTTCTATACCAGATGATTCTCCTCAACGTGGCTACATGCGGTCTCATCGTCCTTCCCTTCATCGCCTGGGCCGTGCCCTACTGGCGGTACTTCCTCCGCGTCATCTACGCTCCTGCCCTCATGCTTCTCACCTACTCCTTCTTCCTTGACGAGAGCATCCGCTGGCTCTTCAGCAAGGGCAAAAAAGGACAAGCTATCAAAATTATAGAGAAGATCTCTAAAAGAAACAATGTCACTATTGACAAGCAGATACTTCACAAGTTAGACTATAAAGAAGAGGAAGAATCCACAGATTTTAGTGATTGGAAGTTGCTGCTAAAGACATTTAAGTCCAGGATAATGATGCAACGATTCTTAGTGTGCATGGTGTGGTGGTTCACAATAACGTTGATAAACTACGGGATGATGATCAGCTCTGTGTCGTTTGGAGGGAATAAGTACGTGAACTTTTCGCTGTTGATGTTGATGGATATTCCGGCGAACGTGTTTTATTGGGTGGCATTGTCGAAGTACAGGAGGAAGCTGCCGTTGTTGCTGTCGTTTTTGGTCGGTGGCGTGTTTTGTGTAGCGCAGCCTTTTGTACCATCAGGTAAATGTTTCACAAGATGTTTTTCTTACATTTTTTTTCTTATATTTACATTTGCAACGAAAATAACAGCGATTAATTTTGTCTCACAAAAAAGCTTTCTGACCACCACGAATATTGGCTACTGATTAGCATTTCTGTAAGAGTCTGCCCCTCTAAAAAAATTCAATATCACGATTTAATAACTCAACATTCTTTGCATCCATTTGTAACATTAATTATATGATATTATTTTCAAAAGCACACAGAAGAACTCGGGCACGGTTTTTGATGCGCAGAAAAAGTCCCCCTACTAAAATTGTACAATTTCTCCCATTTGACTATATTTTTGATCACCATCTTTAACTTTAGTATTCTAATGAATCTATTTCTGCAGAATACGCGTGGGCAGGACTCACACTGCTAATGGTCTTCGAGATGCTAGCCACCTTCTCCTACAATATCGTATACATGTACACTTCTGAGCTCTTCCCTACTTACACGAGAAACTCTTTGGTTGCTGTCTGCTCATCAGTTGGAAGAGTAGGAGCTCTGTTAGCACCACAAGCACCGTTACTGGTAAGCATCTAACTATTAAGGCATCCAATAGCTCATTGGCTAGTGGATGCATGGTATCTCATAGCATCATCAGCCAGTAAAGCAAGTTTAGGAAAGTCGATATTGATTAAAAAGATGTACCACGTACCATCAAAATCAGAAGGAGACTGTCTTAGAAGTATAAAAATTAAAATTATATAAGGATTAAAAAACGAACAGAATTGCAGTGAGTTAAAAGCCATACGATTTTATAATGATCATTTCATTCATAATTCCATTTTTTATGCAATTATCGTACTAACTACAAACATAACACTTATAATGTTTAATTTACATTTGTATCTTCTTGTCGGGAAATCGTAATGGCAAAACATTGAATCCCTTTTAATAAAACCTTACAGATCGCCTCTTGTAGACGATAAAAGTAATGTCTCAATAAAAATTACGAGATAACTTATTAGCATTGAGTATATTCTTATTAAACATGATTATTACGATAAAAAGCCATCAACATGCTAAAGAATCGATGTTATACAATTTTATGTTAAGTATTTTAAGTTTTATAGTTCAGTAGACCGTCTAATTATTATCTTCTAGATGACGTATTGGATTGGATTCCCTCCTCTCGTCTTCGGTTCACTGTCACTTCTATGCGGGGTACTAACTCTCTCGATGCCTGAAACAGCAGGCTGTGAACTACCCGACACTGTGAAAGAGGCCGAGAAAATCGGTAAAAAGAAAGAGACGGAGAAATATGAGGAAATGGTGCTGATGAAGGAGAAGCCTGTCACGTAGACAATGAAAAAGAAACAATAGAACAAGAAAGCAAGAAAAGTGATCTTGAGGCTAAAGTGCAGGACATTCTTAATATAATCTTATACGTGGTTCTAAGAACGATTCGATTCTTTTGGGAAGTGATAATGTAAATAGCTGAGAAAATATGCTCCTACCTAAGTAGGACACCAGCATATTGCTACAGATAATGTTAGAATCAAGTACTTATTTTTTATTGTTGTACAGTTTTTAAGAACGAATTAAGAGTGGTCAACTAAATGCAGAAATGTATTTGGTATTTGTGTACTGCTAACTGTTAGTTTTATTGAACGGCCATAACTAACAATTCCTCCAAAAGTAATGAAATTAATAAAGAACCTTATAATATAATTAGTAATAAAAAATCAGGAAATTATTAAATTTAAAGGGGCTTATTCCAGCTCTCTCCTTCGTTTGAAAGCTTGTCGTTGATATTTTATCTTCTTTTACTGCTAAACTAGAATGAGTTTCAACCGAAGACATAAATAGACAAGATAAACGACGCATTGTTTCTAAAATATTATATTTTACAACTAAGCATTGTTATGAGAAATAACTAAGTCGAACTGAAAATAAATTACGAATGTGGGGCATGTGAAGTAAATTTTATTGAATTAGTGATTTGGTTTTGTAATTATAGATGGTTTACCATTTCGGAAAATACTATACACAGTACTAATAGTTAGTCTGATATGTGCTTCCGTGCGTGTATAAATCTAAGAAATATACCAGACTTAGGCTGGATTTGACCAAACTTTTTAACCAAGAGTAACGCTTACTCTTGGATACCTACTAATGTCAAAATCCCATAGTAATTTGACGTTACTATCTGAGAATAAGCGTTCTCGGAATAAAAATTTGGTGAAACGCAGCCTTAGAATAACCTTCTGTCAAACGCAGTGAATCCATTTTAATTATGAATTTTTTTCTCAATTTCCAGTTGCGCTATAGCTTATTCATTCGATTATTACAATAGGGAAAGAGATAGAAACATCCCATTTTTGGCGTCACTTTTTAACGCGTTGGCTTTATGGGAGAAGAAATAGTACTACGAAAATCGAACGATAGCAGATTTGTATGCCCGTTTCTGTCACACTTGCATAATGCATATTAGAGTGACAAAGAGGGTTTTCCGTCAATGCCAATTTTCGATGTTCATGGTAGGTGTGTAGGTTTCTGGTAATTTTGTGACCAGACAGATATCCAGTACTCGGTACTGCATATTTACGATTTTACTAATGGTTATCCTTTAAGGCTGCAGAATGTTAAACCCGTTCATGCTGTACACTAAGGTAAGGTATGTAGGTGTAACTTAGGACTAATCTCATTACCTCATTAGCGTTCTCCCAATTCCCACCGTCCCACGGTCTTATATGATTTCCACGTACTAATTACCAGTGATCCAACGTCATTAGTGACCAACGATCCGATATTTATAGCGATTTGCTTTACAAGGCTTGTGCCGTGAAAGGCAAATCGCGGGTGCGGAAAATGGAGGAATCATAAGTGGGTAAGCAATACACAAACAGTTAAAAATACAGTTAACAAATAGTGATGTTAAGTACAAAGGTGAACATCCCTTTTAGAGATTTCTTATGAATCAGAATTAGAATTATGAGTTAGAACGTGAGTGCGGTTTTAGTTGAAAATCATGTTTGTCTGGGTGGTTTTTAAAAATTTGGTGGACATACAAGCTGTCGTCTCCAGAATGTTTAGCTTTAATTGGAAGTTTTTGCAAGATCTTTTCCTATATTCTACGCTTTCAATATTCGCATTGAATCCTACACAAAATGAACCCGTGAGCTTTTTCTTGATAGTAAAAGTGTTAAACGAACTCCTCATACATAATTATGTTGTAGAGTTGGATTACTCACTCGTGAGGCACCTAATTCGTACCAGTCATTTTTCTCGTTTGTCACAGTACTTCACACTGCGAAAATGTACCACTTGTAGAATGTTATTCCACACCTCAATTGGTCATGCTCAACGCAATGCAACGAATATTAATACCACTGTGGTTTGTATTGTGTTCAATTTTAACCTCCGATGGGTTCTGGCAAGGTGTTCAAAATTATCTTAACCGACCTTATTATTGCGTCAATTAAAGTGTGGCAAGATCATTATGACTACTCCATCCGCTCAGCTACTTCTGCTGCCGACTGAACAACCAAGCAGGTTGAAGCCAAAAAAGCAAGGGTACTAAAAAGTAAGTACATTTTAACGCACGTACGTGACTCCCAAACAAAGTTGGGTCTCTGTCGCACTCTAAGAATGTATGTACGAGCGACAGAGCAAGAAAACTTTCGTCCTCGGGTAACGTTCCACCAGCGTACGCGCATGTCCGTTATTCCGGGAAACGATAACGTGTGAACGATCTCGTTCGACGCTGGACCGATCAAACCACGGGTGAGTTACAATTTTTACAAAGTAAGCTTAATAGTTGCCAGGACAGTTACCTTACTTGCAATACTGTCTTGCATAAGAAAAAACATACTAAATATGTGATGCAAACTTATTGACTAAAAGGGGCCTAAACTTAGGACCATTCAGTTTAGGTTCAGTTTAGGCTCAGGGAAAACGCTACGAAGAGGAAGAGTGAGGATGTCATTAAGTAAAACATTATTTTTATACGGTTTTTTTCATGTTTTAACAGACTGCTGGGCCGCCCTCCTTTTTTACTGGTAATGATCTGTATCCGCGCTGAAAACTGTCGGATAATTACAATTTAATGATTGTGTTTTCTATAAGAGGTTATCAGTACAATATGTTTACTGACTGTAAACTTGCCTGCATTATTTAACTCAAATCACCGTGACAGAGTGGTCAATCGGAAGGCTGTATTCGCTGAAAAGGGCCACTCTGGCGCGGTGTTTCTAAAAAATCTGAAAAGTAAAATTCCTTACCTACATGAAAAGATCTATCTAATAATCTGCTTGAAACACATATGTTGTTTTTCTAAATAATTTTTACAATTTTCATTTTACACGTGATCAAAAATCCGAAAATGCGTTTTACCGTCGGTAAAAATGAAGAACGGCCCTGCTACGTCTTTACGTCGTCTGTCGTCTCTGGCACAAAGTCAAGTGATTTATGTAATTGTCTTTAGAAAAGAGCTCAAATATTAGTATTGGATTTATTTCCGATAAACAAAGCCGTTTACATTCGTCTATTGACATTTGCTTTTCAAATGAGTGAACTAAAACACATCATCTGATCCCAATTTTACTACACAATTCTAAACCTAAATGCTACCGACATAGAGCACAGAATTGCGTAAACATTATCATAGATTAGGATAGCGATATATCGGAACTGCCAAGGAGCTCACAAATATCTGAACGTGCACTCTAACGCTCTGACAATAGAGACGTTCAGATATTTATGAGTACCTCGGCAGCTCCGTATCTGATGGCCACTGTACAAACAGTAACCTATGAAGATCAGTATACCTTATGCCCTTGCAATAGGGACTAAAATAAGTCGGTTAACAATGAAGGTACATATTTGTCCGTTTGTCGTGTTGACCCGCCGATTACCCAGTTATAACGCAACGGACATGTTCGGGCATTAGTGGACATGTCGTGTGCGCGAGCGCACATGGTGTAGGATTGTCACAACAAGATTGCTAAATGGGCATATTTTTATTTTGTCGTTTTTTTACGCGTCAGATTTGAATGAAATTTGGTTGGTAGGTAGAGTTCCTTATTCTACGCTATATACATAGATACGACATACATACATCTTGAGTATCAAACGGAAGTCCTCATTGTCTAATCCTAACAGTTAGAAAATGAAAGGTATTTTTTTGACGGAGTCTGGCCGCAGCACTCTTCAGGGCTACAAAAGCATGGAATATAACATACAAAATAAAATTAGAAGGAATCGCTATAGTAATACAAAAACATTATTATAGATTGCGTATCCAACTTGATATATCTCTAACAGATAAGGCCAAACCATAGACAACAAATAAGCGAGGTGCAGAAATATGAGACCCAGAGCACGCTCGACTAAGCCTGGTGATAAATACTTGACACTATGGACAAACAGCAATACCTTTAACTAATCAAATTTAGACCTTCTGCAGTTATAATAGAGATCACAAATGGTCACACCCAGTTTTGCCGAGGCACTTCGCAATTAATAGTATAAAGATCTATTCTTTAATTAAGCTCATTTCATTCTCAACCGTAAGGTATAAGAAATATGGGTGATTTTGGAATGGATGGGGTGTAATAGATAGGTATTTATTATTAAGTGTACAGGTAATAAATGAAGCGAAACGCTGGGGACATTAAAGAATACGCGTGCGTTTCTTAGGCTGTGCCTAGGTAGTATATTTTTTTTAATTTTTTTGGAATTAAAGAAGAATATTCAAAGTTCTCGGATTTATGGGGGTCATATTTTACGCATTATTTTTTCCTTCTACTTTGTTTCTTTCTTTCTTGCTTGAAGGTATTGGTTTATTAAGGTATTTTAAGATTTGATGTAACTACTAACAATTATGGATCTATATGGATTTGAAATAAGTAATTGAATTGAATTGAATTACATTGACTCACTAAACACATCGTCCCAAAGAACATCTTTCAGCAGATAAAGTATATACTAACTACTTTTATCTTAATTTTAGGTACTTAAATAGCAGAGCTGGGCACCGTTAATCAAATAGTTAACTTCGTTAATCGCTAATCCGTTACAAAAAAAGTTAACTTCGTTAATCGTTAAAGCGCTACTTTTCGGAAGACTTAACGGAAGTTAACGTTAATCGTTAATCCGTTAACACGTGGTAAAAATGGCATTTTTGAGTTAGTGATCTACAACTTATAGTTAATCAGTTTCCTTCAAAAATATCCAATTTAAAGTAGTAGAGTACCTTTGAAAATTCAGGAGTTTTCTTAATGTCTCATGGCTTCCATCATTTGATCTGAAGTAAAATCAAATGCAACTATCTTGTAGACCTCCGAGGCCACAGACAAAATAACAATGTCTCAAGTTGGAGGACAGCTAGAAATTATCGAGCAGTTTCAATATGCCATCCCTGGGGTTCAAAATCAGGTCCACTGCAGCAAATTGATGGCTTGATTAAGAAAATACCCCAACTAATTATGAAAACCCTCCAAGCACGTTGGACGTGCTGTTCAAATTTGAAGGTTGTCTGAATTTCTCAAGAACTCCATCGTCAGAATATAAATCAAATAAAAAAGATGAATGTCTGTGTTTACCGACCAATTCCACTTTGCCATCCTTGTTCTTTATCATCAGGTATACTACACCAAAATATTGGTAGCCCCCAAAAAAATTTTCAAGTTTATAAGGAAACCCTCAAATCATAATGCATGTGCCGTTAAAATTTGAGGAGTTCTTTAATTTCTTCATGAATTCCATGAATTCAAAATATGAATGTCTCAAATAGGATGGGAATTAACAGACAGTTCCACTTTGTCATCCCTGAGCTCCATCATCAGCTCCACTCCACCAAATTGATGGTTTTTGTAAAGAAAAATGCTCGAGTTTCTTAAGGCCGTCCCCTATCCCAATGACCTCGGCGATTTGAGCTTTCTTCCTCTTCCGCTTCCTTTCCTCACCGGTTATACAATACGTCAATAAGCATAAGTCGCCACCTAGGAAAAGCTGCTTGTACTAGGACGCAGCCCTATAAACTACTAGTGCCATCCTACATGACTGGCCCCCGTCGCCCGCGCAGGCATCTCGAGCCGGCGTTTTCGGAAAAATGCGTGTAATAGCTTTTTCTCGAAAAGTACAAAACCTATCCAAAAATCAGTAGATGCGATTAAAGTAAACATAAATATATACTGCTTGTCTTAGTTTCTTGTACTTACGACGCATGATAAGGGAGTAGATATAGATTTAAGGTAGAAAAAAGGGTTTCCGGTTTTTTTTTTCTCTTGATGTATTATGTTTTTCGACAATTTAGTAGAACCAAATGTAGACCAAATACCTAGCTACATTATATATTTTTTTCAAGCGTTGTGCTTGGAGCTGAACAAAGCCTATTCACTTTAAAAACAGTGAAATATGCCGGGTAGCCCTAGCCCCTTAAGAAAACAACAAAATCATCATGCATAAGCCTATTAAATTTGAAGAGTTCCCTCAATTTCGCATTGATCCCATCATCAGAAATGAATTTTGAAAAAAATGGGACCAAGCTGCAACCACCATGGATAATTTAAAATCGGTTCAGTATTGACGGAGTTCTGACGTAACAAATATAAAAATAAAGAGTAATAATCAAAAAATCACATGACTTGAGACATTCTTCTTTTTTGGAAATTTCGGGTGTCGAAAAGTCGGGTGGAAACAAGTTTTTTGCCGCGTGGCGCGGTATGTGCGGTATCTTTTTGGTAAGTATTTTGGAACTGGATTAACGATTAACGGACTTGGGAAAACTTAACGGAAGTTAATGATTCCGTTAACATATTTTAAAGTTAACTTAAAAGTTAATCCGTTAATGAAAATGTTAACTTCGTTAATTAACGATTAACGGATTAACGAGTTAATGCCCAGCTATGTTAAATAGTAACTTGAATTTATTTTGTGTAATTTGTGGAAAAAAAAGATATTGCTAAAATATTGTCGATTTCGAGTGATTTTTGAATAGAGACTTCTCAATAAAAAAATAAAATACATACTACAGAGTGCATGCCAATAAACCACAAAAGCCCTGTTCAAGATAGTAAAAGGATGAAAATATTATGATTTAGTTGAAATTCATGAGAGTTTTTAAAGGAATAAAGACTTAATAACTAATGCCAATTGTGTATACTTCAACAATAAAGCTCATTCACGATGTATCAACAGGTTACGTCAAACAAAATACACCCCGTCATTGTGCACCGTCAGATAACCTCAGATAAGCGAGTTCTAATGTGGCTAATGATGCGAGATGACATCACGCTTCAAACTGCTCACTTGTAACAGCAGGATCATTGTACTGTCGCGAACATGCGTTAATTGCGATAGAATATTTAATATCTTTTGTAAGTTTTTCAAATAACATGGTCATTTACATTGTTGAAACTATTTTTCCCATGTTCCTTCGAATAAAAAAAGAATGATTCAAATCGATTCCCGCAATCAAAAGTTACCTCCGAAAAATCAACATACATAACCCGTCTAATTTGTATAAATTAGTAACCCAATTTCCCGAGAGATGGCGCTGAACCGTGGTCTACTTCGAGCTTTTAAGATTTTTCCGGGGTCGGGACGGGTGTGATCGAAAGTATCATCGAATTGTTAATTATTATAAGCATATAGAGCATGGTATCTATTACACTTTTTAAGGTTGCCTATTGTGACGGACGGTAAACTACGGAACCCTACGCTGAGCATGGCCCGACATGCTCTTGGCCGGTTTTTTTTGTTCATATTCATACCGTGTACGCTCGATAACTTAGTTTAATATCTTGTGCATTCGGGTAATCAAGGTACAGATTGAGATCCTACTGTACCTCTTCTTGATTATACTGTTCTTCCTGTTGTTTCTTGTTGTTGTTGTTGTTGTTGTTGTTTGAACAAAGAACGCGATTTTGTGAAAACATTCGAGTCCTTTTGTGTCATTCTTTGACGTTTAACTGAACAACTATTAGTATTTTTCACCTCACTAGCTCGGAAAGCGCTCTTTTATCCTTTAAAACTACTGGGGAAAAACTCATTTCTTCCACTAGTGGGTAAAGTTTACATTTTTTTCGCATCTGTATTGAAAAATGTCGTTCGATACACGTGCGGATATGTAATTTTTCGCTCGTCCCGAGTATTGGCAAGATACCTCGGCACTCGCGAAGCAATCACATTTTTTCGCACTAGCATCGAAATCTACTATTTCCTTTTTTTTCCCATATACATATTTTTTGCAGACCTGAGTAAAGAGGAGCGTTCTAAAGAATAATATTATAGGATCTCCTTAGCAATTAACATTTTTCTCCAAGTATTCGCGGTCGTGACTGTATCTGCGTAAACTCTGCAATTATTCAAATGGATGGTGTGTTTTTTTATTTTATGTTCAGTGATTGGTGTTTTGTTTGGCGTATACGCATGTCCGACGATTGCTCGGGTGAGAAAATTATAGATGAATTGATCAAGGTTTTTTGTCAGTCATTGCTACAATTTAAGAGATCGGTCATGATTCAAAATATCCAAATACGCTTGAAATACGACTTTAGAGAGAAAGAAATATGTTTGCAGGTTCAAAAGTTACTACTGTTTATTTTGTTTTGGGGTTACATGAATCTAAACGATAATTTTCAATGTTTGAAAAAACACCTTTATTTAAGGCAAAATACATAAATTTTTAACTAAAAATAAATGAGATTATTACAGAATAATCAAGTGATCAATGTTACCCCATGCAGGTGGTCAAACACACCCCACTAAAAAAAAATTGTATTATAAATTGAAATACAGAAAAAAGGAGGTCGCTGGTTCGATCCCAGCCCTGGGCTGGGCACTGGGGGCCTTAGTCACTTTTTTGTAGTATATGACATCTCATTCAATTAATAATTTATATATAGTAGTGTCACTACTTAAAAACATCAATGAAAGCATATATTATACTTAATAAATGATTTAATTCAAGCTTTAGAATTGTACATAAAAAAATAGTACTTAATAAAATATTTAGTTTGAATTTATGACACCTACCTAAACTCACTTCTGGCGAGCTAATATTTACCTTTAAAACCACTTCGTTTAGAAGTAATTCGAACGTGAAAAGTAGCAAAAAACTATGCTCATAACGCTTAATTCCGTATCTCCTGACCTTTTTATGATATCTACTACTCTAGGCTGGCCAGGCTCCAAAGACGTAGTACCTGTCTCGTGTCTTGTCCGATAGGTTCGATGAGCGTGCCATCGAACGCGTAACTACCCAAACAAATGCTGAATTCAAAGACCTCAACTCGTCCGATGTAATTTATTTTATTTTTTCATTTTATTTATTTAGAAACAAACAGGCATACATTAGGTTTATGAACATGAAAACAAAAAATAAATAAAAGTAGACCTACAGTTTCATTAAACAATACGATTAATAAGTAATGACGATTCTTGATAACGCATCTGCGGTAACATTTTCTGAACCTTTGATGTATACACTCCATCTGAATGAGTTAGTGAGCTGCATCGGACAAATTTATATACCGGGCTCTTAATATAAGTGAAGACAGTTATTCTTATTGTTATAACTTTAAGTTAACCAATCTATTGTCTTTCAAACTAAAATATATGAGGTAGTACACGTTTTAAGCATTTCAACCATATAGAGTTTGCATAAAGGACAGATGTTCTACATCGCGGTATTGAAATGATTGATCGACTAGAATAAATACAACTTCCAACTTCAACTAATACTCTATATCGCCACTATAACAAACCCTCAAATATATCTTCGCTTATAATACTAGTGGGACTAGTGGGACTCGCTATTGGCCGCGGCTTTGCTCGCGTTAGAAAGAGACAAAAAGTAGCCTACATCACTCTACGTCCCTTCAACTATCTCCACTTAAAGAATCACGTCAATTCGTCGCTCCGTTTTGCCGTGAAAGACGGACAAACAAACAGACACACACACTTTCCCATTTATATTGATGCAACTATTTTAATTTTAATATTTTAATTTTTATTTTAATATGAATTGTATGATTTTATCTATGAGCCTTGAAGCTTGAAATAAATGCTTTTTATTTTTTATTTTATTTTTATTTTTTATAATATTAGTATGGTATTTTACGCATTTTACATACAAATTTCCATACTAATCACCACCTTAAACGGATCACCACATTTTGTTTCAACCTGTATAGGTATTTATCTCATCATCATCATTACACTCTTGTTTCGAAGCACTTCCTAGTTATGCTCCAAAACATTGCTCACGGTCACTCACGGTATGATAATCATCCGATGTTATCATCAGAATCTAATAGCATTGTTTATGTACTATAAAACTACACATTAAGGGGAAAGTGAGGTATAATGATGCCCTTAAGAGACAAATATCAGATTTCAATTGTTGAGAGTAGTGAATTTACTTATCTTTGCTACTGCATACTTATTTATAACATGTATCTAGTTTTTTTTACCTTGGTATTTTTTTTAAAAGTTAATTAGATGCCTATTTAATACACACCTATGTGTAAAATAATTCCTGGGGAAAGGCTAAGAAAACTCTTCAGAAAAATCAAATTTATAACTCTTTTGCTTTTTATGTGGTTTGCCTTTTCCTTTATTGTTAATTTTGAGGGGTCCAATTTTATCATTTTATGTCCTTTTTATGTTTTTATTCCTGTTCTAGAAGTTTTTTTTTTCATAACCTGCTTAAGGAACTTTTTGTAGGGTATTTTACTAATGGGGTAATATAATTGCAGGGATTGTTTTATGCATGTGATGAAATGACCCGTATTTAACTACAAAAAAAATATTTCGTTCTAAAATCGACACAAATAACGAGCGGCATCTAAACATTGTTTGAATAAAGTTAACTTTTAAATTAAATCCCCTGACAATCCTTCAAAACTGTAATTTTAATATACCTGAACATGCACCAAGTAATGAAAACGCGAATATCTTTTAAGTAGTTTTGTCTAATTAAACGTTGATAAGTTGTCACACCGTCATGACACTTGGAGAGGCAACTGACGGGTTGACACTCGCATACGGCGGGGGATCATGTGACCCGACGGGTTCCTTTTACTTCACGCTCCCCAATTAATAGTCCAACCCACTCATCGTCAATCACAGCATCCTGTCGTTGCACGAAACATTTTACTACGTTTGCTAATATTGGCTACGGCACGACGCTCGGAGAATTCTACAAATGATTTGAGTCCTTTACTTGACTCGCCATCACAGTGTAGATTTGTAGATTAAAAACGGAATAAACTGCAGTAAGACAGTTTTGCACATTTTTTTTAAAAGATCGGAAAAAATGCGCTGTCCATGGATTGTAGTAGCCTTTATGATTCAATATTTTTGTAATACTGAAGGTGAAAGAAAACAGGTAAGTAGTTATCTTTACAGTCTAAGCATTGGCAAACGCTACCTTCTTAAACAGTGTGTTTTGTTGTGTAATGTCTGTAATGTACATGTGAACAAGGTTCATGTTGGTGTTACAACATGTTATTACTCGTTTCAACTGAAATTACATTTAAACATAACTTTTCATATTTTCAACACCGATATACTTATATTCTCGTACAGCGGGGTTGATTCGTAAATCCGTAAAGATTGGCACGTTTTCAATTGTTGTGTGTTTCTTGCGAGCGGCATTTAAAGATGGCTTCTCTTTTGCACACTTTGTTACTCTTTAAGCGTTAGCTCTAAAGGTAGCTCTATGGGATCTTTTCTAAAAGTGACTGAGAGTTCTTTCATATTGACACAAAAGTCACAAGACCCACGCATGAGTGGTGAATGACAATAGGGTTGACTCAACTTATAAAGGAAAATTAGTGATGCCATGGTTATTTACCTACCGTAGCAGCAACAACGTCCTGATCTTCGCCTCAGTGAAAATGATTAACGAGGAAAACCTTTTGCATGGCAGCTCCTTTTGACTTACAGATTGATTTGGGAAGGGAGTCACTCGAAATTTAGACTTACAAATTGAAATAAAATATGAAGCGACAAATTGTCAAAAAGAGTTGAATGAATTTTTCGACCGCATAGCCTAATTGAAATTAAACACTTTAGAACGGATTAATCGCGTTTACTAACACCATGATCCTACGTTTCGAGCCCTTTACAGCACTCGTTTTCACAGGGTTAAGATGATGACTGAGAGAATGCGAATTCTCCCCGTCGCATCACATCGCGCATCGTCGCGTCGCATAGCCTAAGTTTGTTAAATATTTTTGGGCGTATTCCCCCTGAAATTAAAATTTCGAATGGCTGCCCAAATCAATGTGTTAGTCAAAATAAGCCGCCATGCAAAAAGGATTTCCTTGTTCATCATTTTCACTATCATAAATTGAGGCCGCCAATTTTTTTTTCATACTTATTTCGTGAATTTTAGGCAAAATATGAACTGAGTCTGGAGAACTTTATGGAATGTCGCAATCCTCATCCTCCATATGCCAAGCCGCGGACCTTCAAATCATTCATAACCATTCTCAGAAATAAAACACGGACTATTATGACTGGAGAACATAACGTGCTGATGGAAATCCCTTTTAGTAATGTAAATATACTATACCATATAAGAATTTAAGCTTACATAGTCATTTGCATTATAAGTACATCTTAAACGGGCTTTTTTAGAGGCGGGAGCAAATCCTTAGAATGAATTACATACGAGTAACTCTCAGATCATCTCGACGGATACTCGTAAACACTACATTCCTAGGATGGTCAAGGAAGCCATTGAAATCCTAACATATAAGAACTTTAACTGAGAAAATGGTTATCAGCTGTCGAAGGTCTAAACCCCTACCGTGAAATCTTAACGCGATTCTGTTTAGGTTCTTAACCTTGCTCAGTTGTATGACAGCGACTCAGTGTAGATCCTACACTGAATCTCGTTAAGACCTCATGGTAAAGCCCCTGGTATCCAGTGATCCGAAAGGTCAAAGATAAAAAAAACATCCGGTAAGAGACACCAAAATAAATGATTTGCTGACTACAGTATGGTGGCGCCATCTCTCGCTTCTAGTTGAAAATAATCTGTAAAGATGCTCTTCAACCTACTGTTACAGCGTTTGTTTGCTTGTCAGACTATATCTAAGCTGTAATAAGTAATAATGTTATAAGGCCGGGCGGATCTGTCAGTTTCTATAGAAAACGTGACCTTCGAGCTTGGACGTGATTCTTTCTATAGAAATTGACAGATCGTCCCGTCCCGTTCTAGTGTGATTCATTAACTCTACCTTTGTATAATTTCAGCTGACAATGGATCAATACAAAGTCGATGCGTCTGGCAAAAAACAGCCCGTACTACATTTTGAGAAACTAAACTGTCGTTCTTATGTTGGGAGACTTTTCCTGGTAATTTCGGGTATCCGATATTCCAAAGACTGCCTATTGGTTAAGGTAAAATGTTATGTTTTCTACGTAAGGTTATATACTAACAGTACCTACTTAAGATTTTAACTTAGAATCAGATTCCTTCGTGGTTCTAAACCAAAACCGATTTTATTATGATTTTAAGCTAACGAGGTCATTTAAATTATTTTATTACTATTCAAAACTTATATCGGGTTACTCACGTCGGTTCGGAACAGTCCGTGTCCTTTATTCATGAGTCATGCGTCTGGGCGCACGCTGAGAGAGTGTAGAGCAGCCGCGGCGGCCAGACGACGTATGAATAAGGGACACGGACTGTTCTGACACATGTCGAGTTAATTTAGACTTTATAGAGACGTGAGTAACCCGATATAAGTATGTTAATATGTCTGGTAAATAATTGAGAATGCGCAAAATAAACGAACCCATGAGAGGGTAGATCGCTACGGCGTATAACCACAAATAAAAACACGCAGTTACACCGTAAACATGGCGCTTGTAACAGTGCCGAAATATCGGGAGCTCACAAAAACAAATATAAAAATAAAATTGCAAATAGTAATTATAAATACCGATATTGACCGACAAATTAAAGTAAGTGAATGAATGAGTGAACATGAAGTCTAATTTATAATAAACCCTTTGGTTTAATTTCAGGGCAAGTACCCCATCAGGGAATTCGACATTAAGAAAGTAGCGGATACGTTACCTAACAGCTATAGGCACACCGAGGGTTCCTTCTACTATCGAACACAGATGGGGCACAAAAGATTTACAGACTTCTGCTTCGATGTAACCACCACAAATAAAATGCTTGGATAAAGTCAAACTATCATTTGTTTTTAATTTTAATAGATCTTAAAATCAGAGCGTTGGTGGTCCAGCGGTATGACGTGAGACTTTCAATACGAAGGTCTCGGGTTCAAATCCTGTCGGCTCGTACCAATGAGTTTTTCGGAACTTATGTACGAAATATCATTTGATATTTACCAATCGCTGTTCGGCGAAGGAAAATATCGTGAGGAAACCGGACTAATCCCGATAAGGCCTAGTTTACCCTCTGGGTTGGAAGGTCAGATGACAGTCGCTTTCGTAAGACTAGCGTCTACGCCAAATCTTGGGATTAGTTGCCAAAGCGGAACCCCAGGCTCCCTGAGCCGTTATGAATATATTCATTCATAAACTACCCATGCAATTTAGAATGCGATGGTACCTTCCATTTTTTTTTCTTAATTTTTTTTTGATAGAGCTGCTAGCAATGTATGTATAAGTAATTGACTATTTATCCTTGATTTTTCTGTTTATCATTGGGTGCGAGGCACGGTTTTGATGATTCTGTTTAACAATGCACGTCTATTAATATCATCAATGATGATTGATTAACAACAACCATACAGCAATACTGGGGCTCTACCTTGACGTCTTAACGCGGTTCATGTTACTTTAGGCTCAATTGTATGGAAGCGACTCAGTATAGGTCGTCAACTGAGTCGCATAAGTAAGACGTCATGGTAAGGCCTCAAGAATTAAATAATCTAATTAAATTACTGTGAGTGTGTCTACACAAAAGCTCTCGTCCATTTACTATATTTTGTTACGGTTGCAATCGGAGGTCCATTCAGTACGGAAAATATAAATACTTATATCAAGGCCCCCGACTGCAACCGTAACAAAATATAGTAAAAGGACGAGAGCCTATGTGTAGATACACTGACAGTAATAAACCTAAAAAAACTATTTTGGTTTAAGTCATTGGAGTATAAAAAGCTTTGTATATTTATGACCGTAATTTTAAACGTATAATTAAATCAGAATTTATTACATTAAGGAACTATCTGAAAATTATTTTCGACTTTTCAGTTTGTTTTTAACCGGCAGTCGTGTCTTGTTTTTAATTTTTAATTATTTTATTTTTCGTCGGTTGAAAAACTATTTTGGAGACATCTTCGCCATCTTGAGTACCAAGCGGAAGTCGACCACGTTATCTCTTCCAACAAAGGAACTGACAAACTTTATAAAGTATAATTTTAAACGTCAAACTTCTATGAAATTATTACGAGTACTTAACACTCGCTGTCTGTCAGTCTAAATCTAGGAAACTTAGCGGACTCTAGCATGAGAACAACTCCGTGATATAAGTATTATAAGAGAGTAGAAATATATTGAAACTTATATTTGTGACATTCGTCCACATCAATGTCCTTTAGGTTTTCGATTTTTTAACTATAGGTATAGATATAAAGAATCGCGGTAACAGAAGACAACATTAAATACAAAATGAAAGTAAGCTTTGGGGGATTTTTCATAGGTTTATACCTATATAATATATAGATATATATAAAGGCACGATATGAAAATACTTAGCGACATTTATACAGTATGTATCACAACGAAGAGCAAACCTTAAAACTGGTTGACGGGGAACTCGAGTACAATGTAATGACGTGCATTTCACGTGCCTAAATACATGTTTTATGGCATAAAATTACTAAATGAATTACTCGAGGACCTTCTTTTTGCAGTCGGTTAATGGTTTTTGTAACATCCTATAGTTTGTTTACGTTTTTGATTTTTGACAGTGCATGCGTATTGCGTACTGCTGATATGTCGCTAGGGGCAACTAATCAACATTGACGTTGTTATGTCAACCCGCATGCGCTTTGAGTTCTGTTTATAAGTAACCTAGGTAATCATTTAAATAATGGCTGTAGTCATAGGCAACGCGCAAGCGCTTTGTTAACTGTTTATTTGTAACTAGGTAAAAATCCAAACTTCAACAAGGTTTGACGCCTGTCTGTCAGTTGGTAATTAAGGAGATGTCATTTATAACATTGTAAACAAATAATACAGGAGAGGTGCAAAACAATAATAATAAATGTATATTTTTATACCTCAAGTAAAAACTGTCGTATTTTTGATGAATTAGGTGGCATGGCACCTATCCTATTTATGGTCTAAACATTAACGGGTTTCTTTTTTTGCCTTTCGTTCTGATACATACTGTATATCTGCGCCTTAAAGCACATAGATACGATTATGTTTCTAAGTTACCTACAAAAAAGACAGGTATTACCTAAACCTAAAATTACTTTTTCAATATTTTAGTTTTCAAAAAAACTGACCCGTTATGATTGTTTTTAAGTGTAAAGTCCAGAACTCAGAAGCAATTAACGCTAGCTCCATTACAATTTCAACAATTTGATCGTTCAACGTTCTCGTAACTACGTTCGTGGGATTGTTGGTTCCCCATAGCACGATTCGCAACGCTCGAATCGAATGCGCGTTTGCCTGGTAGCCCGAACAATACGAAGCGATTTATATACAGTATTGGAATGTTAATGGGGATTTTAATAGGTGGGAAGACAATTGTTTGAAGCGATAAGTGCTTTGTTAAATTGGAGTATCGCTTTTATAATTGTGGTGATGAAAATTAATGTAATAGTTGAGAATGTAGGTATGGTCTGAGTCGACCAACGTGCGTGGTTACTACGGATCGTAATTGATATCTTACATATATATTTAATGCTACATTACGGGTCACATAAACGATGACTCACACTAGAACTCACACTAAATTTTTATAGAAAGAATCACGTGATAGCTCGGAGCCCTCGGAGGTCACGTGACGTTTTCTATAAAAAACTGACAGCTCGTCCCGTCCCGCCCCGTCCCGGGCCGTTCTAGTGTGTCATTCATAAAGCTAAGGAACGATCATTTATTTATTTTATGTACAACCCAAATAAATGTTTGGAATGTACAATGACTTTTTGGTCGCATCTGTCATTCCGATAGTATTATTCACATTTCGATTAGAGTTTGCTGTTTGATGAGTTTGCTATCATCATATTGGCTACGCGGATATACTACATAGGTAATTCCAAAAACTATATGCCGATATTGTAAATCTCGAATTTTATACTTAATCCCAATTTAAAAAATCCCGACCTATCAAAACTCCGATCATCAAAATTTAGACTCCGAATGAAAGCACGAACAGAAAAAAAAACGATTTTAAAATTCCGAATGACATAATGCCGAATCAGTATTAAATCGGGATTATGTAAGTCGGAATTTTAATAGGTCGGGATTATGAAAATCGCAAGATAATATTTCGGAATATTTGGGTGATCCCTGGCTACGCTGATGTATCCCGACTTACATCGCTTAGGCCCACCTGCACCACCCAGGGTTAGCCGCTAACCCAGAGTTATCTATCAAAGTAATTCCAAATTCACTTAACTCCGAGTTATGTCGCTAACCCTGGGTGATGCAAGTGGCCCTTAGGTTTGTCAAAATACGAATAGAGTCCAACTAGGCTATGTTTGCATTGATTTTGATCATAATATCATAGATATAACACTCGCGCAGTCTGTAAAGTCGTAAACTAAGTGTAAAATACACTTGACTTAAATATAAAATGAAACTTAAGGTTCAAAAGCCTAGTCATAAAACAGCAGCCATTTTCAATGCGAACTACAATTCAAAACTGCGGTTTAATGAGGCATTGCGCGTGAGTGTAACCTGTTACCTAACGATTGCCCATGGAAGTCTTCTCACAAAAGATCACGACGCTCTGAGAAATTACTGGCTTATAAAACATTTATAGCACTCTTCTATTGCTAGAGAAATGAGAGAATCCAAGAGAATTCACTGTGTTGACAGCTGGGGACCCACGGAGCAAAGCTTGCCCCTTTAGCTGTCAACACAGTGAATCCTCCTTTTTTTAAAGGGTCACGGCAACGCGCATGACCGATTACCATCAGGCGGGCCGTATGCTTGTTTGTCACCGTCGTAGTATAAAAAAACAGACTGTTTTTTATTGATACAGAAATGCATCGACATGGAAATAGATAGGCTATTAAGGTGGAAATACTAGTCGTCGAAGCTGTACTAGTATTCGACATGGGCACTTTATGTCGAAGTCATATAGGTTAAATTTGAACAACGAAGATTTTTCGATATTTCAGGAGACGCAAAATTTGTATACTTACCGATTTTTTTATAAATAAGTATACAAATTTAGCAGTTTTTTTTCTACTCTTATAATGTATGGGTTGTTGTATAGTTAATCGTTTTCTTTTAAGTTCGTTTATGTATGAATTGCAGAGGCCCAACGGAGTCGACTTGGTCATTCTGACAAAGGCTCCTTTAAATTAAAGATAAAAAAAACCTTGTCACTTTGACCTAAAGTGCCCATGTCGAATACTGGTGCAGCGTCGAGCACTAGTACTTCTATCTTGTCTAATTATTTATTTAGCGGTATTTCCGGACCGATAGGACCTTCAAACCTTCAAGAAAAGAGCGTACTCCCACCTTAAGGACCGGCAACGCACTTGCGACACCTCTGGTGTTGTGAGTGTCCATGGATGGCTTTAATCGCTCAGGCGATTCGTCTGCTCGATTGCCGCCTTCTTCATTAAAAAAATATATATTTAGGTAACAACAATAGGTAAAGGCGGATACATAAGTAAGAACACTATAAGTTACTGCACTCACAATGTTTATCGATAGGTACTCATATGAAAGAGTTTTTTTTACAAAATAACTACGAAAAAGTAAAGTGACGTACATGAACAACATGCTGTGGCAGTACAGGTATGATATGATATGATATGTAAGAATTTTCTCCGATATTAGGGGAAGGTTGCGATCATTGGACCGGTTTTGATTGGACCACCAAAATATTTCAAAACTTACAAAAAGAAATAACCACACTACTCAAAAATTTATTCTCTTCTAAGAACAGTCAATGCCGCGGTGTACTCGTAAAGTATGGTTTAACGCCCAGAAATTGTCGCCAGTTTTCTAGTAATAACTCTAGCAAATAAATTATCTTATATAATATTACTAAAGCATGCCTCATTTTGGAGCGGACCCCCAATGGTTTCGCACCATCAACGCGAAAGATCTACGCGCACCTGAAGGCCTACCACGAACCACGAACGAAGTTTCACCTCTCTGTCGCACTTGAGTGAGAAATCACAAGTGCGAAAGGGAGGTATACTTTCGTTCGCGGTTCGTGGTAGGCGCTCTGAACGTATAATTTGGACGCCGGCTCCGGCGGCCCGGCTGTCATTGTTACGTTTGGCTTTAGCGGCAATACAACTTTAATAATCTTATCTCGATTTGATACTGATTTACCTTGCAGTTACTGAGCCATACGAGTACAATTAGGGAATCCAAACACCGTTTCATCGCTACATAGTGTAAAACAAAGTCGCTTCCCGCTGTATGTATGTATGCTAAAATCTTTACATTTTGATGTATTTTTTTTAATAGAGAGAGTGATTCAAGAAGAAGGTTTATATGTATAATAACACGTGCGACGCCTGGGCGGGTCGCTAGTTTGAAATAAAAGAATTGCTATGATATCCTAGAAACGTACGCGACTTAAGTTCTTAAATTTAAGAACCATGTCAAATCATGATTACCTTTTTTAAATTTGAACACCGTTTCATATTGAGATAAGACGTACTTTGAATGCTGCTCCATATTGGGACTGGAAGTAAAGACGTACTCAATTTAAGTATAGTTTGAACTGAATCCATTTTGAGTAGAAATGCTTTAAGAGTGGTAAATAATAGTAGTTGTTGAAAGCAAGAGTGAAAGGTGCCGATTTACCCTACCGCTGGGAGGACATTAACTTAAAGTGAGTACCTAGTGTGAAATATGCTTAATAAATGCAGTGTTAAATAGTTTACGCCCGGTAAAGGATGAAAAATAATAAATAGGTAATACTTCTACTTGGTAATAAAATATGAAAATGCTTTTGTTATTTTAACAGTTATTTTATGCAAAGGCAAACTTAAGAAGGCATTCATTACTAGTCGACATTTTTTATTTGAAATTGCAGATTTGTGCGAGTACGGTGGTGGAGGCTATGTATCTATCGTCGCTAAACTTACTCAACCTCGTATCTGCAAATCTCATTTGATAGAGAAAACAGCCGTATTCCTAGTGATAGAAAGGTGACATTTCCATCAACTGATTGCTGTACATATGAGGTTGAGTAAGTATAGCTACGCTATACAAGGCGGCGTAACAAAAATCGTCGGAGTATGATAAGCTTATAGTACCTACCCATAACCTACCTTACATTTTTATATTCTAAAGTTTTCATACATATACTCATACATTAAGTAAATAAATTGGATGATGATGATGTGATGGATACAGCCTTGCCAAAAAGCGTACGATATTGTGTTTTCAATTTACAAGTATATTATTAAAACTACTAAAACCGCTCGTGATTCCTTTGGCGGTTAAATTCAGTAAACATAGTATGTGCAAGGATAATAAACGGGTTCATCGAAATCGGTTTAGGGTTCAAAATTGGCGCTCGCCTTTATAACATGATGACTTAATGACCTTCGGCACTTTGTAGTCCTTCGACAGAAACTGCATTGCAATTATTTTACAAAGTAGGTAGAGTCACGTCTAGACATATGTATATTATACTTTGGAACTTATTACAGGCGAAGAAGGGTCAAAATTGAATTACAGATGCATATATATTTATGAAGCCGACCGTTAATTACAGGTACAGGTGGGATTTATATAGTTGGCATATGAAGAAATCCACGTTCTGCCGCCATTCGCTTTTTTCCCTATTTCTGCCGTCGTCGTAGAAAAACTAGTGTATGCAACAACTCATCATTGGTTCTTAAAATTCAAGGGTCGCTGTTACAAAATTCAAATAATTTATTTCAGAACATAAAATTCCATATAACAATACCTACAATCAATAGAGTAAACAAGTAGGTACCAATAGAAATAAAATATGTCAGTAAAAAAATTAAAATAATAATAATAAAATAAGATTAAGTAGGTCAATAAATAATTCTTAAAACTATGTGTGTCATTTACCTATTACAATTATAATACAAAACGACACGTAGTTGAGTATTATATCACTAAATCGGACATTTATAAAAAGTGTGCGAATATATTTAAAGAAATGTATTGGCACTGGCGCTGAATACCATTCAGCCTCCAGGCGCGTTTGTTAGGCTGAGTGTGGCCAAAGCCCAGCTTCAAGAGACTGAGTGGTCTGACTTCGAAAGGGAAGCGGACGAGGCTGCATTTTATATGACGCCTAGGAGGAGTGCTCGCCTACCCGACGGACAGCTGAAACTGGCGGAAAAGGAGAGGGAGACCGGACCCCCAGAGGCCACCGTTGATATAGTGCAAAACGCCATGGCCTTACACGATGAGATCAAACGATGCTCCAACATTAAGGGCGACATACGGGGACGCATGAACCGTCTCTGCGACGGAATAATGGAAGCCGGGGGTGCGTCAAAAGAATCAGACGTAGTCCGCTCCTTGAGAGCAGACAATAAACGCATGCGAGAGCAGCTGGCCATCGCGCAAAAAGAGTTGGCGGCCCTTAGGAGGGCCTTCTCTGAGAGGGAGGTTCGTGCCAAGGCCACTCAGCCCAAGCACCAAGCGGATACTGAAACCCAGACGATAACCAAATTTATCGAAGAGATGGAAACCAGGATGGAGGCACGTCTGGGCAGCTTCCACCAAGAGGTACTGGACTCCATTGGGGGCATTATAGATGGTAGGCTGGGAAGGTTGGAATGTCGGCTCCCTCCGGAACCCAATTTGCGCCCCCCACTGGCGGCGGACAAAAAGGCAGCAGCGGCAACTCTGACGGCGGCAGCGACTGCACCGGCTGCTCAGGCAACCCGGGCGAGTACCAACGCCATGGAGGGAACTGGACCCAGCCAAACCCCAGGGCATAAACCAGTCACTATTGCCCCGGCAGTTGTACCAAACGGGGTACATACGACGTCAGGTGCGCCAAAGCGCTCCCATGCGAGAGTGGTAGATGGAGGCCAACGCCGAAACCCTCCCCCTCCAACAAAACAGGTGGCTAAGCCGAAGGCCAGCGTGCCCAAACTCGCAGTTCCATCGTCGGCGGCCATCATCATTAAGGCAAAGGACGGTGCTAGCTATAAGGACATAATGGAGCGAGCCACGACCCTTAAGCTGGCGGAGGTAGGGATCGAGTCCGTACGCGTCCGGAAGTCAGCTTCCGGGGCAAGGCTGATCGAGGTACCGGGCACACAGAGTAGCGCCGTTGCCGACAGCCTAGCTGATAGGCTCAAAAATATTGTCGGAGAGATGGCTGAAGTCAATAGACCCATCAAAAAGGCGGAGATCCGAATCACCGGTCTGGATGAGTCGGTGACTCCAGAAAAGGTTGCGCTAGCGGTGAGCGTGACCGGGCAATGCCCGGTAGCACAGGTTGACGTGGGACGAACGCGCTGGCTATATAACGGCACTGGGGCCGTCATTGTTCGCTGTCCAGTGACCGCTGCCAAGGCAACGGTGGAGACAGGCAGGCTCCTGCTCGGGTGGTCAGTGGCTAAGGTCGAGGCCCTTGACCCGTTACCCATGCGCTGTTATAGGTGCATGGGGGCGGGCCACACTAGTGCCATGTGCCCATCCCCAGTGGACCGGACGGGGCTCTGCTTCCGCTGCAGCAGAACGGGGCATGTGAGCAAGGATTGCTCCGCTGACAAGCCGTGGTGCGTAGTCTGCCACCACGCCAAACTGCCAGCGGAACACGTAATGAGGGGGCTAGCATGCAAGCCCCCGCTGGTGAGGGGAAAAGAGGCTCCCGCAAGGGCACCGGTTGCCTCAATCAACAAGGAAGGTGGAAGTCAGGTGGAGGTGGAGCAGCTCCGTATGGAGCAGTGATGCCAAGAAGACCTGCACTGCCAAGAGAGGTGCTTCAGTGCAATGTCAACCACTCCGCCCGTGCCCAGGATCTACTGATCCACAATATGGCGGAGTGGGGCATCAATGCTGCTGTAGTGGCGGAACCATACTACGTCCCCCCCCAGCCTAACTGGATAGGGGACGAAAACGAGACGGTGGCCCTGGTGGTTTCACCACTGGGAAACCACCCACCGCTCAATAAAATAGCAGTCGGCCCAGGATTCGCGGCGGCCCGGTGGGGGGACGTAGTGCTCATTGGAGTCTACTTTTCCCCTAACAGGCCGCTCTTCGAGTTCGAGCAATACTTGGACCGCATAGCAAGAGTGATGGGAGGAGTAAGGCCGTCACAGGTACTGTTGCTGGGGGACCTCAACGCCAAATGCGCGGAATGGGGTTGCCCCAGAACAGACCCGAGGGGGGAGGTCCTTTGGGACTGGGCGGTGGGACTGGGGCTGGAGGTTCTCAACAGGGGCTCCGTCAACACCTGCGTGCGTCGGCTGGGAGGGTCCATCGTGGACGTGACGTTTGCGACCCCTGCCATCGCGGAGCGCGTCGTAGAGTGGCGGGTACTGGAGGACGAGGAAACCCTCTCCGATCACCGCTATATTCGGATGAGGGTCTCCGAGCGACTGCATGCTCCGCAACCCAGACCAGGGGTAGGAGGGGGAACGGGACGGAGGTCCTTTCCCAGGTTTGCCCTGGGCAGCCTGGATCGGGACATGGCGATAGAGACTGCCCTAATAGAAGCCAGGTGGGGCCATGCCCCCGACCCGGCACTGGGTGTGGACGAAGCGGCACGGGAGCTCCGTAAATCCGTGACCAGAGTGTGCGATGCCGCAATGAGAAGGGCAAGAAAGCCATCCCCCAAAAAGGGTGTGTATTGGTGGACGGCGGAAATTGCAGCCCTCCGATACACATGCAATCGGGCGTGGCGCGCGTACACCAGATGCCGCAGAAGATGGCATACACCTGAGGAGGAGGAGGAGCTCTTCGAGGCACTGAGGGGGGCGAAGGAAGAACTGGCAAATGAGATAAGCAGAGCCAAAGACGCGGCGCATGCGGAATTCCTGGCCACTCTTGACAGGGATCCATGGGGAAGATCGTATAAGCTTGTGCGAAACAAGCTGCAAAGGGGCCCCACCATGGATTCTCTGGAGCCGGAACTCCTGAACCGCGTCGTCGAGGGCCTCTTTCCACCAGAGGAGCCGGATTTCAACCCCCCGAGAATGGTCGAGCTTCGGGAAGTGGTGGAGGGGAACGAGGAGGTGCCATCAGTGGGAGAGGGGGAATTTGGCCGCGCGGTACACCGTCTGAGAGGCTGCAATAAGGCCCCGGGCCCAGATGGTATACCAGGAAGAGTGCTGCCGCCAATTCTGGAACATCTGGGTGACCGCCTCAAGGCCCTAATGGACGAGTGCCTGAGGGTAGGGCGGTTCCCAGATGCTTGGAAGGAGGGAAAATTGTGCCTCCTCCGCAAGGGGAATCGACCGCCAGATTCCCCCTCCGGATGGAGGCCCATAGTGCTGTTGGACGAGATCGGGAAGATATTTGAGCGCATTATATCTTCCCGAATCGTCCAACACCTGGAGGAGGTGGGTCCAAACGTGTCGGACCGCCAATACGGCTTCAGAACCGGAAGGTCCACTATGGACGCGCTGGGGGCCCTCAAGAAATTCAAAGAGGAGGCAGTAGAGCGGGGTGAAGGGGTGGTGGCGGTGTCCTTGGACATCGCCAACGCGTTCGGGACCATCCCCTATCCAGTACTAGGAGAGGCACTCCGCTATCACGGGGTGCCTCTCTATCTGAGGAGAGTGGTGGAGCACTACCTCACACACAGGGTAGTACTCTATCAAAAGGATGGCGTGACGTATCATCGGCCCATGTCACGCGGTGTTCCACAGGGGTCCGTTTTGGGCCCCCTACTGTGGAACATTGGCTATGACTGGGCCATCCGCGCTGCTCTTCTCCCCAGAACAGCCGTCGTCTGCTATGCGGATGATACGATGGTGGCTGTCCGGGGCAGGGAGTTGAGAGAGGTTATGAGGAGGGCGGAGGCAGCCTCAGAACATATGGTGGGGAGGATCGCGCTCCTCGGTCTGCGTGTGTCCCTTCCCAAAACCGAGGCAATTATATTCGGGGGGAGGGGGTGGCGCCCACGTACGGGGGCCAAGTTACGGGTGCAAGGCGAAGAGGTCCAGATTAGGGCCCACATCAAGTATCTGGGCCTTACTCTGGACCGCAGGTGGGACTTCAAGGAGCACTTCCGCCAACTTGCTCCAAGGATCGTGGCGGCGGCGGCAGCCCTGGGTCGACTCCTGCCCAATGTAGGGGGGCCCTCCGCTGCGTGTAGGAACCTGTACGCTGGAGTGGCCAAAAGCATGGCCCTTTATGGCGCCCCGATATGGATAGATAGGCTAGGGGCGTCAAATAAGGCGCTGCTGCGGAGGCCTCAAAGGCTGATTTCCCAACGGGCATGCAGGGCCTACCGCACGGTGGGATGGATGGCTGCGTGCGCCTTGGCCGGCACCCCACCGTGGGAACTGGAAGCTGGAAGGCTGGCTGAGGCGCACAAAAGAAGGGTGGAAAGCAGGGTAACTGGAGTGTACCCTGCTCCTGAAGAGGTGAGAGCGGCCGAAGAGGAGGCAAAGAGGAGAGTAAGGGAAGAGTGGAGGATCAACCTCGAGGACAGCCCCTACGGGGTCCGCACGGTGGGGGCCCTCCTCGGCTCGTTTGACGCGTGGGCGGACAGGAGATATGGAAGGCTGACCTACAGATTGGTGCAGGTGATGACTGGACATGGCTGTTTCGGTCACTACCTGCACCGAATTGGCAGAGAGGTGAGTCCTGTCTGCCATGAATGCGGGGAGGCGGACGACACGGCCCAGCACACACTGGAGGAGTGTCCCCGCTGGGCAGTGCAGAGGGCTGAAATGGTGGCGGATTTGGGGTTGGGTGATCTCTCGCTTGGCAGTGTCGTGGCGGCCATGCTGCAAAGCGAGAGATCCTGGGATGCGGTTGCCTCCTTCTGTGAAACCGTCATTTCTCAGAAGGAGGCCTCGGAGAGGGAGCGCGAGGATAGCGAAGAGGCGCTTCCTCTTCGGCGGAGGCGTAGGGGTCGAAGACGCGCGCGGTATGCCACGATATACCGCGTTCTCCCCCAGTAGGGCCGAGGGTAGGGGACCCTCAAGCTTGGCCCTACATGCCTGGGAGGGGGTTCCGAGCGTTGCGGTTCCCCCTCTCCTTTGATGCAGGAGCCCCGGCTCAAGACGAGCCGGTACAGTCGGGGGGCGTCGCGGATGATATGACATTCCCACGGCGTCCCCATGCAACGACAAGTGGTGGCAACGCCGCAGAGGTTTTAGTGGGTAGGCTCCTCCCCTCCCTCCGACTAGCGGAGGGGTTGCTGGAAGAGAGAGTCCCACATACCCCCCACTAATGGGCCATCCCCAGGTCCCGGGGGGATGCGTAATGCATTTCCTCTGCGACAAAAAAAAAAAAAAAAAAAAAAAAAGGGGCCTGAAGGCCTAGTATAAAAATTGTACGACATTAACTTCTCGACCGGGTTAGCGTATCGAGGGGTCAAAATATGAAAGTTGCCGGATGATTTTGACACAATTTGAACTCTCGATACGCTAACGCGGTCGAGAATTTAATGTCGTACAATTTTTATACTAGGCCTTCTGTTTTAGCTTGAAGTATTTTAGTTTTTATTTAGTTTTATTTAAGTTTTTATCTAGTTTTGTTTTAGTTTTTAGTTTAGTTATACTTCTACATTTAAATTTGTGTTTTAATATGTGCTAGTTTAGTTTATTCTCCAATAAAGTTCTTTTTACATCCTAAGTAGAATAAAGAAGGCTACAAAAACAATTCCAATAAATTTTCAAGCTAGTATCAACCCGCATCATCTTTTTAAGGCATTGACCAATGGATACGAAAAACTGTCTTATTATAATGTAGTAAAGGTGATAATGGTTGGACAGGTGAATCCACCTGCACGGTTGGTCGCGGCGGTTGAACCAACTTACTGTGTGCTTACCATGAGTTGTGTTCGATTGTCGTAATCGAATATAACTCATAGCATTCGAAAGTATGTCCATCTCGCTCCTACCACTACTCTGGCAGAAGCGAAACAGGCACAGTTTCGAATGTCGCAGTCGCAATCGAATACATTTCATGGTAAGCACACTGGACTCTTTGTTATAATTATTTCCTTATATTGGGATTCCTTTCCTAGTTTTCTATACGTGCTATGTTTCTGAATAATAATAGTTGCTTTATATAGAAAAATATAGACAACGCATAGCCGTTGAAGATCAGACGTTGAAATTTGAGCGAGCTTAGAAAGGAGTTTATGAAAATTCAACCCCCAAGGGGATAAAATGTTGAACCGTTTTAAATTAGAGGTTGTACCGACTTTGCCGATAAAAAGGCGGACGAAGTCACGAACAGACTCTAGTTATAGCTGAATTTCGAAAGTTCCAAAGAATATGTAAGTTGTATTTCTTCTTATACAATTACAATACAACACTTAAACACACCTTAATAGATATCGGTACAACAAAGACAGCAAATAAAAATAAGGTACACAAGTCGTAGATATAAAGCGATCTCTCCCAGGCTAAAGATTGCGTAGCGAAAATAAGTTATAACTCCGAGCAAAACGTTAAAATACCAAAGTATTGAAAACAGATACAATAATGATTAGATACGTTTTTCATTCGCGTTAAAAAACTCGTTTAACTAAAATTGTCATTGATACCTTATATTTTAAATAATCGTTTTTTCCTTGAGAAGATATTCAAGTTGGTTGCTAGTGTAGCTATTATGCATCTACTCATGCAACTTCCATACTTATTACAACGAACTTTTTAATCCGATTAAGTTAACGAACATATTATTTTTTTAATCCGCTGTTTTTTGGTCGTGAACAATCTAGGACACAAAAGAAGAAGACTCCAACTACCTTAGTTATTCTAAAATTTAAGAAGCCAGAAGTGATGTTTCAGGTTCAAATTCCAATAAGAACTATAAGCTTTTAATAAATGCTTTCAATTCACAGTTGACTATGGATCTCGCGTTACGATCGTTTGGTTTTATTTAAACAACAAAAGTTAAATGGACTGAATCTATTTAGGTTTCCATATGAAGTACCTCCTAGTTTATGCACCTGCAATTTTAATATGAACTTAGATTATCTAGGGACACAATGGACTTTAATAGCTTCCCTTACCTTAACTACTTAACGTAACCACAACTACCTTTTAACAACGAACTCCAGAAGCACACAGATTCGCACACAGCTGCTAAAACACAGCGGTCACTGCTCCAGCTCTCATTTAAATCACACACACACACATACACTGCGTTCCTGTAGGTCCGGCTCGAAGGACCATCCGGCGCGGAGGACCAACGTCGGTCGGCGGCGAGTCGCACGCGCATACTGAAGCCCCCACCACCCACCAAAGCTCTGGTTCAACCTGCTCTGGGCTTTTTACGGTGGAGCTTCGAGGACGTATTCTGGTTTTAGCGGCGTTGATTTGTGTTGTCACATTTTTGCGCCTACTTTACCAATAATGTATAAATTGGTGCGGATTAAACATATAAACCTGAAATGAAGTAAGTAACAATTTTATAATTTAAGCTATCGTCATACTGACATTAAATTGCAACGCCTATTGTGATGAAAATACGTGAGTTTGAACCGTTGCAATTTAATGTAAGTTACATACGTACAGAAAATATGAAAAATTAATAATTAAAAATGAAAACATTTACCTATTTCAGACAGCAGAGTGTTCATATTTTTTCTATCTATACAAAGTTATGTTCGTAAAATACGTGTTTATACCAAATGTTAACTTATACAGAATAAGCGGAAGTGTATTTTGCATAAGTAACGATATAAGTTTGAATATAAGTGTGAAAAAATGGTAGGTATTTTCTGTACTTTTGTTGCAATCGGCGCTAAATTGCCGAATTCCCATCCCGTGAATTCCCATGACAAATGGATTCACTTACATTGTCGCATGTCGGGAGAAGTAGGTACGCGTAGACGTAGTAAGGAAGTACTAGCAAGAAACACACAGTGATATGAATTTTAAAAAGAAAGAGCGGTTTCACATTACATATTTACAGAATTGATGGATGTTCGCTATTAGGAATCTGTGTCTCTTATCCGCCAAGATGGCTCTACGATAAAAAACAGAGCAAATTATTCACTGACATCATATTCTGGCTAGACGGGTTTTTTGAGCGTAAACTTCATTTACCTATACAGATTCCAAAAGTTAAATAAGATTGCTCTTTATTTTGATATAACCCATTACTATCGGAGTAGTTGATAAACTATATAATCCTAAGTCGCAACCAGAAATTAGGCAGTATCCATAACTTTAGCAGAAGTTTTTTTGACAAGTTTTGCCGCAGTTTTAATTTGACCAAACGTTTTCTCGACCGCTCCACTCCAGAATCAGCAGTCTGATAAGAAAGTGAAGTAGCGCCGGCACCGGCTGCGGGTGTACCACGCACTACTGATCAATCATAAGCTTTAACACAACTACATAGAACCCAATATTGGCCAACAAAGTTGAGTACATCTACACAACTCATTGACCAATCGTGAGCTTTAACTCAATGAGATATGGTTCAATATTGGTTATTAAATTAGTATGTGCGCCCGCGCAGTTAGCAACATTCGCTCCCTTTATTTCCTGTCTGAAAGAAATAATGTAAATTATTTAACAATGCATTACTTAGCAATAACAATATTTTACTTACTTAGCAATATTTTACAATGCATGCTTTTAGAAATAACCCAGGAAGAATCCGGTTTTGACAGACATTATATTATAATAGCCTGATTTTCTCAAACAACGTTCGATAACGTATATTATAGATATTTATAGGTAATATAGGTATGCAAAAATCCTACAAACTTTGCTTCCAGAAGTAGGTGAATAATATAAAAATAAAACTTAACTAAATCGATTTTTTTAATCTATGGTAATAAATATTTTTCTTGTTTGTGAACATGACGACATATATATTTGTCTTCTATCTGTTAAAAGCGAAACCGAAGAAAACATATTACTAAATGTACGGCACGGGTGATGGATGTGTTATTTCGCTAGAAACAAACGATAATAGGTAGAAACTGGTCCTGACCCATTTAAAACGCCTAATAAAACAGTCTCACAAGAAAAATGCTTATAACACTAATACGTAAAATTCCACCAAAATTCACCAAAACAACCACAAAAACAGTCGAAACATGTTACGCCTATTGTGATAAAAATACGTGAGTGTTAACCGTTGCAATTTAATATCAGTATGACTCATGAAAGTTTAAAGTGTGCTTACCATTCAAGTCGTTATTATATTTTCTCTGTTTTTGCACCATACCTGTCATCAGTAAAAGGCCTAATCTTAATTAACTATAAATTGAAATAGTATGTCACATATTACAGAAAGTGACCAAGGTCCCCGGTGAGCTGGGATCGAACCAGCGACCTCCTGATTTCGCGGCAGACTGCACCTACACTACCTACAGTAGCATCTCCTTACACCCGAGTTTTTCTTAAACTTGGGATTCGTATCCATAGTGGACTCCAGGCTCCCGGAGCCGTGGCGTAAAGGATGACTTACACCAATCCGATTCGATCCGGGACGATCTACCAGTTTCTATAGAAAGAATTACGTGATAGATAGCGCGTTCGGTGACAGTACGTCGACAGGCGGGGTAGATGTAGGCTTAACGATCCTTAACTTTTTTTTATGCTATAGGTGGCAAACGAGCAAACGAATCGCCTGATGGTAAGCGATTAACGTCGTCCATGGACACCCGCAACACCAGAGGTGTCGCAAGTGCGTTGCCGGCCTTTAAGTGGTGGGAGTACGCTCTTTTCCTGAAGGTTTGAGGGTCGTATCGGTCCGGAAACACCGCTGGCGACAGTTCGTTCCACAGTTTAGCTGTGCGAGGCAGGAAGTTTCGGGAAAAGCGCACAGTTGAGGACTGCCAACCATCTAAATGGTGAGAGTGGAAATATTGTCGCGTAGGGCGATGGCGGAAAGAAGCGGCAGGGATTAATCCGAACAATTCCTCGGAACACTCTCCATAATACATGCGATAGAAAATGCAGCGTAAGGCCACATCTCTACGCAGCGCCAAGGGATCAAGCCGATCAGAAATACGTTGGCAGCTGACAATTCGAGCTGCGCCACTGTCTGCGAACGTGATGGCTTGGAGCCCTCGGAGGTCACGTGACGCTTTCTAAAGAAACTGACAGATCGTCCCGGATCGGATCGGATCGGATCGGTGTGAGTCCTCCTTAAGCCGGGAAAACGCAGTCGTATTTTTTGAACGTGCACGAAGTGCACGAAGCACACATGCCAACAGTAATCGATTCAATCAGTTGACAACATTGTAATGCGCGGCGTCACATTCCTTGGACGCGTGGCGAGTATTCAACACGTACGTACGCGCAACATGTTACAGAACTTACAGAGAAAGGTATGCAGACATGAACAGATTTACTATTAGTAGTAGGATGTTGGCTGTTTATTTATTTTATTTCATTGAAATTAAACACTTTAGAACGGATTAATCGCGTTTATTAACACCAGTTAAGAAAATGTTAATGGTTAGGGTCATGGTGTTAATAAACGCGTTCCGTTCTAAAGTGTTTAATTTCAATGAATAACAATCGCGGCAACAGAAGACAATACAATACAATACAATAACTCTTTATTGCACCTCAAAACATCAAAAATAACACAAACTGGTATAATCATTACACATGAAAAAGAGGCAAACAACAGGCGGTCTTATCGCTAAAGAGCGATCTCCAATTTAATTTTATTTTATTTAATATTTACTGCATGAAATCCAAACGTACAAAAGGCGGACTTTATGCTATAAGGCATTATTAACCAGTCAATCTTCGGAAAAAGCAGATAATTTGTATAGGCAGTGCAAGATCATACTGTGGATATTACAAAACAGTTTGATCTTGTTAGGATGATGCAATAAAGTTTACATAAATGTCCTTAAAAGATGCCTCACACTAGAACGGGACGTGACGGGGCGAGATGGGACGATCTGTCAGTTTCTAATGAAAACGTCAAGTGACATCCGATGGCTTCGTGCTATCACAATACAATACAAATACTCTTTATTGTTCACCAACAAGGAAATAAAAACAATATACATATTAAACACTAAAATATAAACACTGGTAGACAACAGGCGGCCTTATCGCTAAGAAGCGATCTCTTCCAGACAACCTTTGGGTAGAGGAGTCAATACACATGGAAATCCAAACAATGTATAGGTAAATCAAAACTGAGTACATAATTAATATAAAAAAAAATAACATAAAAGGGAAGTCATACGTGACTTATACATATACAAAAAATATATAAACATACATAAACATACATACACAAAAATATTACAAAAGCACAGCATAACAGTAGGAAAACCGTTAGGTAGAAGAAAAATAAAAATCTTTCAGTTTCAGTATCACGTGATTCTTTATCGAAATTAACAGATTGTCCCTTCCCGCCCCTACCTATTTAAATCCTTATACGAACACTATAGATACATGATTTCTAAACCATTTAGCTGCTAAACTGGGCCACACAGGCACACATGTGCTTAACGTATCGAACAGAATGTTATCTCGCATCACATGGCAATGTCCGTATTTGTCAGTAAAAGCTAACGTTCGACTTATACTTCTCAGAAGAAAAGCCACCGAAGCACTGTATTTGTAGAAATATTGAGGACATACGTACTAATATGGCTTATGGCACATAAACTGTATCGAGATAAAACAAAAGAAAAACAATTTGTAGGCAAACCGAGCGTGCAATATACTTAGCGCTTCAGGCAACACAGATTCGGCATACGTACGGTTTTCCCTCTGCTGAAGTATAGTCAACCAATTGGAACCCTAGGCCACTCTAGAACCACCTAGAACCATGTCAAAATGACAAGCACTAAGAGATTTCTTACAATCTGATTTATAGCGTCACTATGACATAGTTCTAGAGTGGCCTAGGGTTCCAATTGGTTCAAGCCCAAATGGGCATACGCGGTTATGTGTTGAGTCCTTAACAAAAGTAGATCGAACTGTGCAATATTTATTCAATATTAATTAGAAAACTCCCGTGAGTATCAGACATATTAAAATTCTTATATCGGGTTACTCACCAAAGCCTGCGCCGCCCGCATCGTCCGCGCCGTTGCATCAGTCGAGAGCAGACCGCGCTGGGGCTCGCAGTGTGCGTAGAGCAGCCGCCGCGGCTAGACGCATGACTCATGAATAAGGGACACGGCCTGTTCCGAAACGTGTCGATCTATTTTCGACTTTATTGACGTGAACGACGAACGTGACGAGAATTTTAATAAGATTTATTCAGTAACAAATCATACTACTCTGTAGTTGTATCGTTTAGTATGTGTTAGTGTCGTCATTACAGATCGTTTTTGTTTTGTTAGAAGAGACTTAGAGGGGGCGTCTAGCTGCTCTTAAAATGTCGCCGGGATGGCCCGCAGGGGGAATGCCTGCTACCTGAAGAGTTTGCAGGTCTTAAGTGTGTCAGTCAGTTGGTCTTTGTGGTCGTCTTGATGTGAGGAGGTGTCAGTTGGTCTGTTTGTTTGTGTGTCTAAAAATTTTGCAGGGGGAGAGACTCAGTTGATCTTTTGGTGGTTGGTACGGCTCCTCAGATGCTTTCAAGGGCCACTGCTTGGGCGGCCATCGCCGCAGCGTCTCCAACTGCGGTCTTGCTGGGCTGGAAAGAGAGGGTTTCGCCCCGGGTTGTGTGTGTGTGTGTACACATACAACACATGTGTGATGAGGGAGGATTTGTTGAGATTATCCGATGTGCGTTTTCGGCGTTTGAGTTGGAATTGTTTGATGGCCTCGGTAATGTTCGTTTTATATGTTATGTCCACAAGTGTGTGGTGTTTGGGGGGGCCTATTGTGTTTAATGTGAAGTTTTTTTTTTTTTTTTTTTTTTTTTTATACTACGACGGTGACAAACAAGCATACGGCCCGCCTGATGGTAAGCGGTCACCGCAGCCTATGGACGCCTGCAACTCCAGGGGTGTTACATGCGCGTTGCCGACCCTTTAAAAAGTGCGTCTGTGTACACGTTTCTCCACCCCCCCCCCCCCCCTCAAAAAGTCACAGAATAATTTATACAGTAAATAGATCTACTTAAGTATTTTGCTCGATAGGTCTGATTATATTAGAAATTTGCTTATTACCTAATTAAGGAGCAAAATTATATTTTTACCAAATGAAGTGAGCTATCAGAACACAATATAAACACGATATCTGCACGGTTAAAGCCTTCAGCTTCATACTTGGGAAGAGCACATACGTACTCAATAAACAATTCAAAAACACAGTGATATGTCACATAAAAAAAACAAAGCCCCCCAGAGTTTAATAAAATCCTGCGGTAACCCGACCCCCTTCCATTCATCACCTGTCGGCCTTTTTTCTGCGCTACTCAAGCGTGGCCTGCCCTGCGTCTGCGCACACGACGGTGCGTGCTTTAAAAATGCCGTAAAGGGATTTCAAAATACTTCAAACCTTATCTCTATATTAGACCAGCCAAATCTTAATTTTTTTTCCGCTAATAATAATATGAAAATGATGATGGTGTACAGTGAACCAATTGGAACCCTAGGCTCTAATAGAACCATGTCAAAATGACAATCAGTAAGCGATTTCCTACAATTTGAATTACAGCGTCACTATGACATAGTCCTACAGTGGCCTAGGGTTCCAATTGGTTGGCTGTACGTCTTAAACATATGGAAAATCGTTTCTAATAAAACTTGTCATGTGAACCAGTTACCAGAAAACACCGTTGATCAACAGGGTTGATTTGAAAATGAACATTTTCATAGAAATAAACACTTTAGAACGGATTCATCGCGTTTAGTTACACCATAACCCTACTTGAATTGATTAAATCAATTGATTTATCTCTTAAATCGTACAATCTGGATTATCAGGAATTAATTTATCGTCTACTGACTAGATACTTCATGATGTACGATTATTTTCTACTCAACTTTTAATAAATGGCCGTAATAAACATAATATTTCAAACAACAAGACCAATAAAGCCATCAATAAGTCACCCGATCCTCAGGGACAGGACCCGCAGGTTCCTGGACTACAAATGCTGGAGCCGTCGGTAACCCGACTCCGGCGCATGTGCTTCTTTATAGAAGAAGGGCGTATGTACCACGATAACTGTTTTAGGCTCACTTGCATCACCTAGGAGCTGTTAACACAGAGTAAAACTGTCAAATTTTATACAATACTAGGGGTTATGTGGCTAACTGCGGGTATCACTTGGAGATGTTATAGAACCCCCCACGTCTGCCGAATCCCGGCGTCAACTAAATGGATGTCAATAGGTATGTATCTATTAAAGGGCGTTGTCATGGAATTATAATCAGAATCGTGAAAAAAGGAAAAAAAAAATTCTTGTGTTTTCTCCAACCCCTACTCTTAAATTTTTATTTGCGTCAAAAAAAATATTTTTTTCTATTCCGTATAATGATACTAATCCAGCCCTTAAACAGATCACCAGTAATTTTGTTACAATCTGTATTTATGACTTATTTAGTGTTAACTTGAAACGTTTTTTTTTGTTAACCCGACAGCCGAAGAAAGGTATGCATATTTTTTGTTTTGTATGGAGGATGAGTAAAAACGCAAAGAAAAAAACGCGTCTATAATTTAATTTTTGTTCCTATTTTTTCCTTATCAGTCCACGATACTAATTCCGCCCTTTAACGAATCTATTATACCTTGTAGGTATAAGCTCATTGATAAATAAAAATCCTTTCCAAGAATTAATTCCCAGCCAGCAGGATATCGTTATAAAACCTTCATTAGGTCTAAATACGTGTAACACGAGTTTGCACAATTCGAAGAGTTGAGCTTGACTTTTGAAAGCCATATTTTCAGGAAATCAATTTACACCAACCAACTTCAAAATAACTACTATTCCAGACAATTGGTACCTTAACGGTGGTGATGGTACCCCCTCTTTACCTAGCTGTAAACCCTTTAAGCCCATTAAGTCTGAAAGCTTTAAGCCCTAGGCAGAAGTATTCTCTTAGCGTGATCGAGAGATTTTCTGAGAAGCCGGTGTATACGATTGGCCGATTCAGCTCAACTTTTTGCCATGAGTTTTCATAGTTAACTACGATAACATTTTTACATTTATTTAAAATTTAAAGATAACTTCAATTTAAATGGAGTAAATGAAATGTGCCAAAGTCGTATCTCGCGCGTATTTGAACGTATTACACTGGCTGGACTCATTAAGTAAACAAATACGTCATAATCTTAACTATTCTTACATCTATAGGTTTAAGTTACATAATGATTATTTTCTTCTTATAATTGTAGTACACATTGCTTGGTAAGCATCCGCAATGGCAACCCGCAGTTACCCCAGAGTCGATAATAGCCTAGACTTTCACTAATTCGCACAGCCCTTTATTATTTATCATTAAACGGCACCCATTCTTCATAGTGGTAGCTGTAATAGAAAATATTAATAATGGTGCGTGTTAATGATGGCTAACTGGTGCGATCTGCCGGGTCCACGCCGACCGAATGGCTTGGATTTTTAAAACTGAAGTTGAATAGACGAACGAACGAAGTGGTTCCTAAATAGTAGACCCTCTGGGCTACTACCACGAAAATCGAAAGATTGCGGATTTGTATCTCTGTCTGAAGAATATAGGTTTTTCCGCCAATTTTCGATGTTCGTGATAGGCGTTCTGAACCTACCGGAAACATAACTTTATACTATTATAGATACTTACTGTACTTCGTATAAGTTTTTAAAAGCTTTATAAATGTGTTTTAAGCATAAATGTAGAGCAAAGTTGTTGTTTAACTTTCGTGCTTTATTGAGACCTGACCTAAGCAAGCCAGAGATTCCAAAATTGAGCCGTAGCGAGTGGTTCTAAAATTAGAATCTTGAGCTTTACGAGGGTCTCACGAGAAGTTCAACCAACTTTGCTGCCGAGTGTAATACAACATTTTTCATTTTTATATAATGTGTGGGGCACATACAAAATACATGCAATAAAAAATTTCGGGTCAAAAATTTTGTTTTCCTATTTTTTCCTAATCTGTCCACATTACTGGTTACGCCCTTAAACAAATCATCACCACCCTGTTACACCCTGTACTTATATAGGTACTTATGTAAAATTAAACTGGTTTTCAAAGGAAACTCTCGCAAAGTACTGGGATTTTATGAAGCGCCAAGCATCGGCCGATCACGTTGTAAAAGTTATAATTGTGAGCCCACGCAATGATTTAGAGCAATAAGGCTGCGCACACGCCGCGCGCGCATACCAAGAGGAAAGTGTTTAGCTGCGCTAGTACCTATTTCATTTATTTTTATTCGCTACGGGATATTGGAAATGTTTATAGCGGTGTTTAAAATAAATAAGATTTTTCTCAGTATAATCATTATTTGTTGATTTCCTGTATATGTATAAATAAATATTCATAATATTGTTACCGCGATTGTTATTCATTGAAATTAGACACTTTGGAACGGATTAATCCCCAAAAAATTGTATAACAACTGTTAGAAAATGGTGTGTTTTTCAAAACCTGACAACAATTTTGAAAAATCTTTTCATTTATTCTATTTCAATTGAAATGATCTTTCAATTTGTGTATTAAAACATGTAAAAATGTTTTTTGTAACTATGAAAACTCATGGCAAAAAGTTGAGCTGAATCGGACAAATTTATATACCGGGCTCTTAAGTCTTAAGTACACCTTATTGTCAATGCCCTAAGGGTGTACAGATATGTTTGGAGCCTTGGTAATGCTCAATATATTAATGAACTCGAATGGTCAAGTATAAGTTGTCATGAACACGCGTTGACGTCTATAATACACATCATTGACTTTGAATCACCTTTGACAGCTCCACACTTTCTTCAAACTCAAGCACAACTAAACAACCAAGTCACCAAGAACCAAACCAAACAATATACAACTCTATTACAACTACACACGGTCTAAATTAGAAATGCTGATCTTGCTCTTCTTTTGTTTTGCTACCGACTTGACCTCACACGTAGATAGCACCACAATTATTATTAATTTGAGTCTTATGGCCTTGGTATAAAGTTTAGTTTTGCTTGATACTAAGAGTAGACTGATCACTGATCAGTGGAATACCGAACACATGCCTTGACCTTGACTATGGTCAATGAAATCGTTTAAGAAAATATTTCACTTTACAGATCGTAAAAGCGTATGCTTAGCAAGGAAGGAAATAAGATAATCTTGGTTATGGTCTGATGTAGCGATTGAGGATATGAAGAACAGAGGGAAATCCAAAATGTTAAAAGCACATCCATGGTGATATTAAAATTAAGTAGTCGCGTACTTGCACAAATTAAAAATCGAGTTTTCAGCACTTATACAATGAAGAGGGTCTCAAATCCGAAAACACAAAAAATGTTTTGTTATTTATGCATGTTGCTAGTGTGTGAAAGAGAAGGGACGTATCCGTAGTACCACAGATAGCAGTATAAAGGATGACTCACACTAGCACAGGACGGGACGGGGCGGGACGGGAAAATCTGTCAATTTCTATAGAAAGAATCACGTGATAGCTCGGAGCCCTCGGATGTCACGTGACGTTTTCTATTAGACATTGACAGATTTTCACGTCCCGCCCCGTCCCGTGCTAGTGTGAGTCATCTTTAATTGAGTCGCTTAACTTCAAATCTGTCAGATTATACTATTTTGTTATCAAGGAAAGGTGAAAAGGTAGATTTTTGCAAATCCAAGTTGATGGACCCGAGTTTGACGTAAAGCGACTCAATTGCTCATGTTAGGACCTATTAGGACCTCTATGCGTATTTAGCACTGTTATAAGAGCATACAGAGGATTCGCAACGAATTCCGGTATCTGAGTGAGATAACGCTACGCGCGTGTATAGCGCTGTCCCTCTTGCACGTACCTACGGTGGTGCGAATTTAATTCAGTGTGATATCCCCGCCACAAAATGGCGTCTATTCATTGAACGTTTATGACTTTAATGACGCAATAGTTGAAGGCATATTCCGAAAAAACAATATAAAAAACGTAGGTCAAAGATCAGTAGGCGTGGTTACAGAGGCGTGCGCGGGGCGGGGGGCGGGGCCTGCGCCTGCGCATAAATTATAGCCTATTGTAGAATTCGGTGCGAGACCCAAAAAATGAGCGTTTTTATGGGTGTATTTCTATCAGTACGGTAACTTAGTATAGACTTGAATTACGATGCCATCTCCATGTATTGGACTGAATGCTTCTATGGGAAGGCTAGGTACCTATTTATACTTTTTTCTACTCCATCACTTCTATCTGTCAATTAGATGGCAGACAGCGATATTTAAAAAATATAGGTACAATATAACGTTGTATATGGTATTCCATAAGAACACTGCTCATAGGGATTTTCATAAAATATATGAGCACTGTTGTTGTTGTTGTTTTTTTTTTTAATTTCTATGTATAGTGGGCACAGCATCTTCCCTATTCTGCCACGTTTCTAGATTTTGCTTTTTACACTATTTTAACTGTCGTAGATAAAGTAGCGTATGCAACAGCTCATATTTAGTTCTTAAAACCCTTATTATATCACTGTTGCATAAACTACTATTTTACACTTTTTGCTTTGTGCCCGCAATTTTATCGCCCGATAGTGAGCATAAGGAAGCGCTGGACGCATGCGCATCGTATCGGCTTATCACTTAATTGAAATCGTAGTTGATGCTTGTAAGAGTTGTAGCTCATTTAGCGCGCTGATTAAACGCCCGGGGAAGGTGTCCATCAAACTAGGCTGATGTTGGAAAAGTTACAAGGTATCTTGGGTAGGGGATGTGATAACTAACGGCCTACGCGACAATTAGGTAAGCAGACGGGGATTAGGATTAGGGGCGGGACGGGAAAATTTGTCAATTTCTATAGAAAGAATCACGTGATATTAGCTCGGAGCCCTCGGAGGTCACGTGACGCTATCTATAGAAATTGACAGATTTTCCCGTCCCGTCCCGTCCCGTTCTAGTGTGAGTCATCCTTAATTCGGACAATATGTACTTAGACAAAACAATATAAATATTGAGATGTGATTACCTCTGCTACGAACAAAATTTATTCAAAGAATTCTCCTAAAATTACCTAAGTATAGTAAGTGTAACTTACCTAGCCTACCTCTACCTACCTTAAATCTAAAATAGGTCCTTGAGGCGTTATACCTAGGACGCTGGCGGCATTTCCTCGTTGTATCACAATGCTGATACGTTGTGCGAGGAAGCCACTAGCTCTTCGGTCACCAGTAACATCAACCAGACGTTTCGTTTAGTACAGTAATAAATTCGAATTAATAATTTCATCAGCATCCATCTAGTAAGAAAGGCGGGGAAAGGTTACCCACTAACTCCACACCGACGTTTCCCGTGTCATGAGATCGCGAACATTCTACCACGACATCCCTACGTTGACGTTATTATAAATAACCTAACCTAAGAATTAAATTAAATTAAGTTTATAAAACACCTTGATGCAAAAGCCTATAATAAAAGCAAAAAAACTGCTGTATAATTGAATGTGTATGTACATTACACGATAGAAGAATCCTCGCATGACTAGCGCCGGTACTTCCTGTACAGGAAGCTTCTTATCTTGATATACTGACGCTTTTAATCAAAACATTAATTGATCCGTTTGTCGCGCCTTATCTTCGCAATCTAAACTAGTTTTTGGTCACGCTATAAATAAAATAACGGACATGGTAAATTCATTTGTTTTTAAAGAGTGAGGAACACAGAGCTTCGCTTCAAAACCAGAATCAGCGATTTTGGGATGAAAACTGCCATGCGAAAGTGGGACTGGGCTAGACACGCCTGTCGGATGAATGAGGATAGATGGGCCAAAGTAACCACTAGCTAGCTGTTTACCTATCTCTAGTGTTTTTTCTTAAACAGTGGTACTTCAAATCACTCTAAATATCGCTATAAAATATGCGACGTGATGTCAGTGGTTTTAGTACCCCACGAGAGCTCGAGAGAGGTCATGTCGCTCCGCGCTTTGACAATATTTACAACAATGAGAGATAGAGAGGAACGTGTAAGTAGTGTATATCGAGATATTGAGTGGCTGAGTAGCCCCTTGTATAGTTGTGATCCTTTGGTATGCCTATTTATTAAGATAGCGTCCAAAAGTCGTATCTCACGCGTATTTGAACCTATACCAGACTCTTAAGCTCCTCCGCTGAAGGTCGCAATTCCAATCCATGTCTTAATCATAAATATCTGCCTCTTTAAGGTATAATAGGACACTTTCATCCCTCTAAAAATAGTACATTACATACCAAGGCCGTTTAAGTGGGAAATGCCTCGGATTCCATGTAATTGTCGGCCGAGGCGAAACCGAGGTCGACTAACATGTGATCCGAGGCTTTCCCATTTACCGGCCGAGGTTTGTATACTATTTTTCAGCCCGACGGAGCCGGCAGGCGGCAATTTAGTTTTGCGTAAAGTGGCGCTTACCGGCCGGAGGACTGAAAACACAATTCCTGATTAGAAGTCAGTACCTACCCATGATCGTAGGAACATAAGGCTTTATAGGTCTCAATTATGCTAGGCAAGCGGAGTTCCGTAAACTTGATTTTTAGGGTTCCGTGTTAAAGAGTTACAAAAACAAGCGGAACGGAACCTATTATAAATAAATTTACGCTATCTGCCTTAGAGGTGAACAAACATAAGCGGAACGGAACCTACTAAGTATAACTAAATGTACGCTGTCTGCCTGGTTTGTCAAAAAGGAGTGTAAGGAACAAGTTTTAATGGGTCGGCTACGCGTATGTGACACTGGAGTTGCAGGTGTCCATATAGGCTACGGTAACCGCTAAGCTAAACATTTTACAGTAAACAACGTCAAACTGCGGCGTTTAATGGCGAGATGCGCTCATTGTTTTAAATGACACGATACGGAATGTGGCACGGAACATTAGGATCCAAATCCGTCTCGCCCTTAACCCCTTTTTCTTCAGCATAAGTAAGCACATATTACCATTAAGCCCCCGACTGATTGGCCAATAAACTAAGAGGTCAGATCAATCTCGCTACTGAATACAATCAGAGCCTAGAGATCCTACGGTGGGGCCTAGGGTTGACACTTGCCAGTTGCCAAGTGATTTTATTTAAAGTAAAAATAAAATACTTGATGCTGATGATCATGATCAAGATGATGATTATGATGACGTTCAGGGATCAGAAGCAGAGAGCCTGTCGATCGCCTATCGCAATTTTCTAGGGTTCCGTGATCAAATAGGAACCCTTAAAGTTTCGCCATGTCTATCCGTCTGTCTGTCCGCGGGTAATGGTAATGGGGGATGTTTTTTTCCGCTTAAACCCTAGAGTGCGAGATATTTTTCGATAGGTATTTAAAAAAGAAAGTAGATAATTTCCGAAATAATCGCTCCGGAAGTAAAAAAAATTTGAACATCGTAAGAGCTGTGAAAATACTCCTTTTAGTTGTTATAAGTTATAAGTATGGTATACATTAAAACCCTTTTTAAGTTCACCTATTATGACGGACGGTAAACTACGGAGCCTTACACTGAGCATGGCCCGACATGCTATTGGCCGGTTTTATTTTATTTTATTCCATGTCACATTTTACCACTAATTAAATGTGGAGGTGGAACATCCAATAAAATATACATGTGACGCCCTTGAAGGGCATAGCAACAAAAAAAACGACATAACAGAGTACTTAATTCCTTTTTTATTTTAAAATACTTAAATGTCGTCCTATAGTAATTTGACGTTACTATCTGAGAGTAAGCGTTATTCTCGGAATAAAAATTTGGTAAAACGCAGCCTTAGTCGTTTAACTTCGTGCCACGAACTGTCAAAACTTGCTTCATAAGTTCATAGTAGATTAAAGTTATCATTCCAATTAACATCAGCGTCGTTTATTTACTGTTGACAACCCTAGCATTGCGTAAAAACCAGCAACTCCCGCGGTGGTCGATTTACTGTCCCTATAATAACTTATTGACGTCTAAGACAGGCCTTTTTTAGCCATCCTGCTATTGGAATACCACCCTTGTGCCATTGAGTTAAGGTGTTCCCTTGGTCTTTGTATGCGGCGGTGCGTTTGTCAGTCCGTCTGAATGCGGAACCTGCTCAAGGGTTGTGCTTTTAGAGACAGGTGGATGGTATAGACTGGAAGTTTATAATGATAAATGATAAATGATAAATATCTTTATTTTTCAATTTAGGCACATTACAATGCACTTATGAACGTCAAAAAAAAAAAAGCTACTACCGGTTCTATCCCTACACCACAGCCCGAGAAGATTATTACCGGCAAGAAACTCGGCGGGACTTATTTTTTCAAAAGAAATTACAAAAGTAGTAAAAATATTTACAATATGTGGTTCTACAAGAAACCATATCAAAAGAAAATAGTGAAACAGAAAGACAAAAAAAAAGAATAAACAAAATAAAACAAAATTAAACGGTTTTACACGATATACACAACATTTGATATGATTTCTTTCGTGAACTGTGTCCTTCACTCTATAAGCAGTACATTCAATTTAATTTTTTGCTGATTTCCTTAGTTTCTGGTATGGGCCATGCATGTTTGTCTGTTAAATAGTCCTCTACTGTGTAATAAGCCTTCGACATCAAAGATTTTTTCAAATAATTCTTAAGAGCGGGAAGGGGCAATTGCAATGCTTCATCCGGTAACTTGTTATAGAAATGAATACATTGTCCATAAAATGACTTATATACTTTACGGACACGACACTTTCTGATAGCTAGCTTATTTTTGTTTCTAGTGTTATAGCTAGAGATATCAGAAATTCTATTGAATGAATCTAAGTTTCTAATAACATGAATTATATTATCATAGATATATTGGGATGCTACAGTTAAAATATTAATTTCTTTAAATAGCTCCCTAACTGATGCACGTTTACCTAACTTATATATAAAACGAATGGCTCTCTTTTGTAAAACAAATATAGTCTGTATGTCAGCTGCCTTGCCCCAAACCAGAATACCGTATGACATTACACTATGAAAATAACTATGATAAACTAGGCGAGCTGTCTCAACATTAGTTAGTTGTCTGATTTTCCTAACGGCGTAAGCAGCCGAACTTAATCTATTTGCGAGTGTTGTTATATGCGGACTCCATTGTAGATTTTATATAAAAGTTTATATATAAAAGTGGCTCGATGTGATCATCGGATAACGTCAGCACAATATGAGCAGAACATTGTTTCCTGAAGAATTATATTTCATTAGTTAGTAGTTTTGCAGCTAGTAGTTTTATCTGGGCAATTTTGAAAAAAAATACGTCAAGGTATATTAGCCGGTCAATTGCTTCTGGTGCCTTTGGTTACCAGTACTTATTCAAAGTGAGGTGATGACTGATGGTGATGTCACTATCAATTTCCTTGACAAGTTGAGTGTATAGTATGGGAGCCTTTTACAAAAGCGACTGCCATCTGACTTATGGAGAGCGACCATGAGAGAGTAAACTAGGCCTTATTGCGATTAGTCCGGTTTCCTCACCATGCTTTCCTTCGCCGAATGAACGATCTTGGTAAATGACCTGTTTACTAGAATTAAGTGTAACTTTTGTATATTATTTTTATTTTTAATCAATCTGACGTTGAAAAGTGCTGAATTTTGACCTCCTTCAATAAATGCTTTTGAGCTTGAGTTTGAGTAGGAGACTGATGCCAATTCTTATTGTATCTGGTCGCGGGTCCCATTCTAAATTAAAGCCGTTAGTTATAATGTCCCGTTGTATAATTGAATATGTTGCAGCTGCATATATTTCTAATAAACCTTAGTAAATTATAGTTTGGTGCAATATTCAATTGAAATCAACGACATAACTACAGGATTTTAAATTAACTAGATGACAAACTAGAGGTAGGAAGGATAGTTGAGATGAATGATTACTTGATTAACACAGGCGGCTATAGAGTAGGTACTAATTGCAAAAATTTAGTGATTGAACTAATCACACCTGATCAAAGCTAAAAACCTTGAGAATGTATTTAGTGTCTGTGAGCCTAAATTATAACCAATTTTAGGGTAAAACGGAACCCTTATAAGATCACTTTGTTGTTCATCCGTCCGTCCGTCTGTCTGTCAAGAGTTCAAGACCCTTTATCTCGGGAGCGCGTAGAGATAGCACGTTGAAATTAATACCACATACACAAGTCTGCGGTCCCTTGAAGCTGCGTAAAAACCAAACCTCTACGTCAACGCAATTAAAAGATAGGGCCGTTTATGTCGCATTTCCCATACATTTGCAATGGTAATCAAAATGTATAGGGTACTTCCCGTCGACTTAGAATCACGAAATTTGGTAAAAAGCAAGAGCTTGTAGCACAAGTACAGAAGAAAATCCAAACACCGTATAATTGCTGCACGCTGAGAGTTCCGTGCCACCAGTATTTTTAATTACGGTAATAATCGGCAAGTGGAGTCTGGTGACTCCAGTTGCCGATTAATAATTCAGTACCTACTATCTTCTTACAGTAGGTGTTACTAAGTGCCCTCCTGCGCATACGAGAGATAAGGTGGGAAATTCGGGGTCACCGGGTGTGTATCGGTAGCTCAGCTGGTAGAGCGCTGGTCATGTATCCCAGAGTCCCGAGTTCGAGTCGCACCCGAGGCCACCACTTTTCCTTGTACTTCTTTAATTTCCGATTTTCATTGTCGATAAACGATTGTCGGCTTTAGTTACCATTACCATAGGTAACTGGTGTTCAGTAAAATAACTCTAGGAAATCCCACGAGCACAAGGTAATAGAATCTTCTCGCACGCTCAATTAAACAGCTCTCAGATAAATCAGATAGCCGATCAGGCGATAACCATAGAATACTGAGTTCTACCTCTCTCTCTGACTTGCTTTGGAAATTACTAGTGCGACGGAGAGGGAAAACTTTGCTCGTGGTAGTAACGACCTGCGTATCGTGAACGGAGCCTAGAGTTGTGCAGACATGGGAACTATTGATACGGTTTTCTAACCATTCGCAAAATTTGCCAATTTTATTCTCGCTAATAATAAGCTATTGCAGCTACAAGACGCGCTCGGTGTACCCCTTACATTTCATTAAATTGTCGAAAGGGACTCTGCGTGTTGGCTCCGCGTACGCCTCCCAAAGGCCCGGAATACCATTGTTCTGCTATGGGAAAGACATAGCGCCTTTCTCTAGAAGGGTTTTTATTTTTAACGAATTGTCAGAAATACTTTCGGGAAAGGAAGTTGATTAGAAAAATCAAAGTGGTAAACATTGGCAATAATCGCGTCATGGAAAAAACGGTTTCTGGAAAATACAGTACACGCTCCCCACATTTTACTTACACCTTACCCCATCGCAAACAAAAAAATATTATGAGCTTCAAATATGGTCGAGAATGCACCGACCGAAGAACTTCCTTTATTTTAGAAGTTGTTTAAAACAAATTGCAATAATTTATCTTCCATCGAACCACCAAACCAAGCCTTCCGACAAAATAAATATTCGAACCATCAAACCATTTTAAACGTCAAACCATTGAGCGCTTTATTAATCTTGTTCACGTAATGAACCATCATCCTGAACCGACCAAAATTCAACCTTAAGGCTTCGTAATAAAGGTTATCTGTACTAAGTTAACAAGTTCGATAGACTGGTCATAGATGGACCTTGTGTCTCGGCAATAAAGGTTACAAATGGTCAGTGTGATTGGACCAGGGTCTGACGTGCACGTTTGCAACAACCCTGTCAAATTAGATGCAGGACTGGTGAGAAATGGAAGTATAGGGATTACCGGTTAAGGCAAGGTACGAGTGACGACTTTTTGCAGATTTATTTGGTTTAAGATCTGATCGGGATCTGCCTTACCATGACGCTTTAACGCGATTCAGTTTAGGAGTTAAACTGATTCGCTGCCATACAACAGCACAGTTAAGAACCTAAACTGAACCGCGCTTGGACGTCACGGTAAGGCCTCTGGGTTCACGCTTAATAACGTATCGCGCCTACCTCTCTCTATCAATCTTCCTTATTAGTGTGACAATGACAGTTGCGTTTCGTTAGCGACTGAGCGTGAGCGATTGGCATCTTGGCTACGCACGCTGATCAATGTTGCCAGGTGCTACCCTGTCGTTTCAAACACTTGGATGAGGAAACTGCAGGTATGTGATATGTCATGTACCACGACGGTAATTGCTAGCGATTGTGTAAACTGGCCCTGCATCTGGTTCGTACTGATTTGCTAGTGCAACCAAGATGGACTGACTTCTGACTGACAGACCAAAAATTTACGTGGGTACTAGCAATACGGGTGAGTCAAACTAAATAAATAAATATTGTAGGACATTCTTACACAAATTTATTAAGTCCCACAGTAAGCTCAAGAAGCCTTGTGTTACGGGTACTTAGACAACGATATATATACTATACAAATACATAGGAAACATCCATGACTCAGGAACATTTATCTGTGTTCATCACACAAATAAATGCCGCCAGCTGCAAGTACCAGAGCAGATAGGGCATTAGCCCGCAGTGTACGACTTGCCTCTGTCGCGAGTGGGCGCTCCTGATGACGTTCTTCGTAAAGAACGAAACATGTCGAGCGAAAATCGACTAAATTACGTGAGTGACCCGTTTTAAATATTATTTAAATAAATGCCCTTACCGTGATTCGAACCCACAACCATCGGCTTAGCAGGCAGGGTCACTAGTTCACTACCACCCACGCCAATCGGACCTATTACTCATGGTAATAATATTATTTTGTATACGTGCTGATACTCATTAGTTCCGCGTACTGGAAGGCGCAGCGTGGGTAGGTCCCCCACAAGGTGGACTGATAACCTGGTGAAGGTCGCAGGAGTCCGCTGGATTCGGGTCGCGCAGGACCGATCATTGTGGAAATCTTTGGGGGAGGCCTATGTCCGGCAGTGGACGTCTTTCGGCTGAAATGATGATGATGATGATGACTTATTGGTTATTTGTTTTTAATTTAGCAAAATCGTCCGCGAACTATACTAAAGTTCTTCGTAAGAAAAGAAAACTCGTAGCCTTCGACGAGGCTCGAATTCGCGACTCTGGAATACACCCCCATCGCTCTGACAACTGAGCTACTTAGACACACCCATAACAATCTTACAGGTACCTAACATTTATTTTTTTGACGCAGGGTTCCTTTACGAATCTCACCCCGGGGCTACGGAAGCCCGTTGGGGATGGGGTGGTATGTGGGACTCGCTCCTCCCACAACTCCCTCCGCTAGTCAGAGGGAGGGGAAGAGAATACCCACTAACTTCCCCTGCGGCGGTTACCCTCTCTGCCATTGTAGGGGAGCACCATGGGATCACGAATATTCTTCCACGGTGCTCCCCTAACAGGTACCTAACTTAAACCAACTACACTAAGTACCTAAGTGTTGTGTTTCTGTTGGTGAGTAAGGTCGTCAGAGCTCCAAGAGGATTCACAATCACTGTGTTGACAGCTGGGGGTCCAAGGAGGAAAGCTTGCCCCTTTAGCAGCGAATCCTCCTTTGTTTTTTAAAGGGTCGGCAACGCGCATGTAACACCCCTGGAGTTGCAGGCGTCCATTGGCTACGGTGACCGCTTACCGCCAGACGGGCCGTATGCTCGTTTGTCACCGTCGTGGTATAAAAAAAACTAGGTACCTATGTAAACAGTCCGATTCAAAACTACGCATAGATACTCGTACACTGATAGACAAGTTTCGACTGTCTTGAATTAATCGCGGCACATTATTCAAAGGAATTCTTACTGAGCTTAAAGGAATTTCCTCCTAATGGCGTAAAGTGATTTGATAGATATTCCTGCAATTTTGCAATTTGTTTTCCGCCGCCTCAAGGTGCCTCCTTGCGCACGGTTTATATCACTATTTTATTAGAACGTAATAAGTTTTAAAACTATTATCTGTCTGAGAGCACGGTAGTCCCAGCCCGATGAAGAAATGGCAGAATAAATAAATAAATAAATATTATAGGACATTCTTACACAAATTGACTAAGTCCCGCAGTAAGCTCAAGTGTTCATCACACATAAATGCGCTTACCGGGATTCGAACCCAGGACCATCGGCTTACCAGGCAGGGTCACTAACAACTACGCCAACCGGCTGGTCAAAAGAATGAATTGAATCCCTTTCTTTCTTACAGTATAAATATATTAAAGACGGATATCCTACGTCGTACGACTCGTGCTTGACACTGTCAAGAAATCGTATGCTAGCTGCAGGCAACGTTGACTTCATTTCAACAACTAGCGCATTGCATAAAACAGAAACGGAAATCAGAGACGCTATACGTTTTCAATAATATATGTAGTGTATAAAAACGTTCACTTTCTTAAACCAACTTCCACAGCAGCGTACCCTTCGTCGGCGACTTCAAACACATAATTCTGCTAATGATAGCTAATTAGTGCCCCTTTTCATTCCAACAGCTTACCGATCACAGGCGACTCGAAGAGGCAAACCAGTATAAGGTGGAGTAAGTACAGACTTGCCTGACAGATCTACCTGGCAAAGAGTGGGATCGAAAAGTGGACCCGTAGCTCAATGAAGATTCAATAGGACTAAGATATTAAACAAGAAAATAAGGAGGTGATTTTATCTCATAATAGTCATAATCTAAAGATCTTTCCTATATGTTTGTTTGCCGTACTTACCATCGCAAGCTAGTCTAATATGTTAGGGTTATCGCCGTGGCTGTCAGGTTCTAACAAATCTGGAAGAGCGAAATTGACGCATAGCGTGATAACCGATTAAATGGCAACCATATACTAGCCCTTCTGATAACAATTTGGGGCCTTACCATGACGTCTTAATGCGATTCAGTTTAAGGATGACTCACACTAGAATGGGACGGAACGGGACGGGACGGGGCGGGATGGGAAAATCTTTCAATTTTTATAGAAAGCGTTACATGACATCCGAGGGCTTCGAGCTATCACGTGATTCTTTCCCGTCCCGTCCCGTCCCGTGCTAGTGAGAGTCATCCTTTAGGTTCAGTTGAGGCTCAGTTGTATGGACGCGTACTCAGTTTAGGTCGTCAACTGAGTGAATGAATCGCGTTAAGACGTCATGGTAAGCCCTCTGATCAAGTTACAGGTCTCAAAAATCACGATTTTTGGAGGACGCTTCTGTCATGGACGTTCTGTCTGGTCAGCAGATAAGCCAGAACCTCTTTCGGCGAGTTTCCATTGAAATAAAGTTGTCAAGCTCATTTCGACGACCGGTTGGCGTAGTTGGTAGTGACCCTGCCTTGCTAAGCTGATGGACCTGGGATCGAGTCCCGGTAAGGGCATTTATTTGTGTGATGAACACAGAAATTTGTTCTTGAGTCATGGATGTTTTCTATGAATTTATGTATTTGTATATTATATATATCGTTGTCTAAGTACCCGTAACACAAGCTTTCTTGAGCTTACTGCGGGACTTAGTCAATTTGTGTAAGAATGTCCTAAAATATTTATTTATTATTTATTTATTGCTCGTGCAGCAATGGGAACGCGAGCTGTGCGGGCGCAGTATCGTTATGAAGAATCGATTATGAAGACATGCTGCTCATGCGCTCCTGTAATTACCCGCAATGGTTTACATTGCCACTTCAAATGCTTTTTGGTAGAGGTAGCGGTTTCCGTGTAGCATTCAACTATATATTTTTTATTTGTTTTAAAACTGTGAGTACCAATGACCCTTGCTTCTGATACGGGCAACCGTTTGTCTGTATCTGGATAATTATTGCCTTATATAATTTGTAACTATTGAAGATTTTAACTATAACATTTTATATCAATATTTATTTTACTATACTGTTTGGAACTGTGAACTTCCCAACAATGTAAACAAAAGGCGTCACATGTTTTGTATTTCTCCTTGTATTTTCACACTGCCTCATCAAACACCACTGAAACCATTCACTACTGAAACGGTCGTATAATCGTAACATACAAAACCCAAGATAAATAAATTAATCTTGGAGATTACATTAAAAACTTCAAAGTTAGGTTACTACGATCAATATGGCGGTTTGTTTACATAGTTAAGAAGTTCCATAGACAGCGATCTTACCACGTTGTTAGTTGCTGTAGTAAATGATGTCTCGTTTATGTATTGTTATCCACAGTTGCATCTCGCTCCCTGCTGGGACATGGGAGTTTCACTGACTGCTCGCATTTGCTGATGGGCACAGATTCCCACAGTACAAACTTGTGGTACACACTAGAGGGCATGTAGCAATGTGTTTTTTAAGTTTTTTATGCTACGGTGACGAACAAGCATACGGCCCGCCTGATGGTAAGCGGTCACTGTAGTCTATGGACGCCTGCAACTCTAGGGGTGTTACATGCGCGTTGCAGACCCTTAAAAAAAAGAGGATTCGCTGTGTTGACAGGTAAAGGGGCAAGCTTTGCTCCGTGGGTCCCCAGCTGTCAACACAGTGAATCCTCTTGGAGCTCTGGCGACCTTGCTCACTAACAGAAACACAACACTATGAGTAGGGTCTTATTAAACTGCGGTTTTCTGTAGTGGAGGTACTATCTATTCATAAATTGCCCATGCACTTATGAACGCTTGTGTACACACATTGACACAATCTTATATATAGCCATAACAGATAGTATGTATCTACTACGGAATTACTACTAACTAACTACTTATATAAAATCCAAGAATATAGATTACATACGTTTTAGCCATAAATGTCATTAAAACGATGTTTCACAAACGACTTTCAACCGTTCATGGTATGCTCACGGTATGTATCCGTTCATTAAATTGCTAATTTTATTGTTTACAGAAGTAATTCTATGGAACGGATTTTAAAATTATCTTTATTTCAGAATTTTAAATATTTTTTCAAACATACATTTGTAATTTTTTTTTCAGTAATATATTGACTTTTAACCCCATGTGGCATTCTGATTCACCTTGCGTATCTCCTTTCCCCTCATGGTTGGCGTGACTGATAATAGTTGTTTTGAAATAAATTAACTCCAAATAATATCCCCAAATGATTGGTGTTTTTATACCCCGTTTTCTATTGACACCTTTTAAGATCTTCCTCTTCTTCCTAGCGTTATCCCTGATGAGCCCGGGGGTCCGCTTTGGCAACTAATCGCAAGATTTGGCATAGGCGCTAGTTTTACGAAAGCGACTGCCATCTGACCTTCCAACCCAGAGGGTAAACTAGGCCTTATCGGGATTAGTCCGGTTTCCTCACGATGTTTTCCTTCGCCGAAAAGCGATTGGTAAATATCAAATGATATTTCGTACATAAGTTCCGAAAAACTCATTGGTACGAGTCGACAGGATTTGAACCCGGGACCTTCGGATTGAAAGTCTCACGTCATGAAATTAAAATTAAAAACAAATGATAGTTGTGACTTTATCCGAGCATTTTATTTGTGGTGGTTATATCGACGCAGAAGTCTGTAAATCTTTTGTGCCCCATCTGTGCTCGATAGTAGTAGGAACCCTCGATGTGCCTATGACTGTCAGGTATCGCATCCGCTACTTTGTGAATGTCGAAATCCCTGATGGGGTACTTGCCCTGAAATTAAACCAAAGGGTTTATTATAAATGAGACTTCATGTTCACTCATTCATTCACTTACTTTCATTTGTAATTTATATCGGTATTTATAATTACTATTTGCAATTTTATTTTTATATCTGTTTTTGTGAGCTCCCGTTATTTCGGCACTGTTACAAGCGCTATTTTTACGGTGTAACTGCGTGTTTTTATTTGTGGTTATACGCCGTAGCGATCTACCCTCTCATGGGTTCGGTTATTTTGCGCATTCTCAATTATATACCAGACATATTAACATACTTATATTCGGTTACTCACGTCTATCAGAATCAGAATCAGAATCAGAATAGCCATTTATTTACATAATTACGTTTACACAAATATACAAGTTCATCAAATCATTTAGTTATTTTACATAGTTTTATTTAATTATTATTAATTCCATATTTTAAAATGGCCTCTCCTTCAGAACGAAGGAGGGGTGGTAATAAGACTCCATGGGTTACCAGCCCTGCAAGGAGAATATTTAATGACTACTTACAATATTCATACATTTTACTGTATTATTCGTTTGTTTTCTTCCTTAGGTTAGGATTTTTACAATACGTATATAAAAATAAAATACAAAACAACATACAAAAAAAAAACAATACAAAACAAATACATATTATAAAAAACCTAACCTAGAGTGCCGCCGGCAACAGGACTGGGCCCAGGCTGCCGGTGGTTAGGGCCGCAAAGAGAGGAACCTTCGGACTATGCGCGCAGTGTCCAGTATTACCGCCTTCTGCATCTGACCCTTGATCCAACCACAACTTCGTAGCGAGAGCCTCTCGAGATGTTGGTCGAGACTCTTCGCTATAAGACCGTTCGCCGAAACAACTATCGGTACAATGATCGCCGAATCAACCTCCCACATGGCGGTTACCTCGTGAGCCAAGTCTAGGTACTTGCTGGATTTGTCCTTCTTGGCCTTCACGAGGTTCTCGTCATGGGGGATGGTGATGTCGACGAGCATGGCCCGGCGGTGCGATCGATCTATCACGACGATATCAGGCCTATTGGCTACAATAGTCCTGTCCGTGATGATAGATCGATCCCAATAGAGCGTGGCACGACTATTTTCGAGAACTGGTACAGGTAAGTACTTGTAGTACGCCACTTCGTGGTTCACAAGACCATATTGAAGTGCAAGTTGCTGCTGTATAATTCTGGCTACGAGATTATGTCTGTGCAAGTACTCGCCGTTAGCAAGATGAGAACAACCGGAAATAATATGCCTGAGTGACTCTCCGGGACGGCGGCATGCCCGACAAATGGTGACCGTACCGTCCTTCAGGATATACTTCCGGTAGTTATTCGTCATGATAACTTCGTCCGCAATTTCACAGGCAAAACCCTCGGTTTCTCCGAAAAGGTCCCCGAATCGTAGCCAGTTCACCGACGCGAGCAGGGCTACGTCCGGCCCCGTGAGGGCCCTGTAGAACCGCCCGTGTAGCTCCTTACTCTTCCATATCGTCTTGCGATCCTCGGTGCTTAGTACCACAGGTTTGCGCCAGTTCTCGTTTGCCAAGGAGAGCGGCGTGAGGTTCCTATCTACCTTCACCACATCACGATGCATCCCATTCTCGTTAGTAAGGAAATAATTCCTGAGATTGTACACCTCACGGTTGTGAAGGGTTTTGGCATTTAAAAAGCCGCGGCCTCCACACTTCCGTGGGATGTACAATCTCATAACTGACGAGCGTGGGTGTAGCATACGATGTGTGGTGAGCAGTACACGGACCCTCCGATCCAGGGCATCCAGCTCGGTCTGAGTCCACCTTAGTATGCCAAAGGAGTAAGTGAGGAGGGGCATTACCCAGGCGTTGAAGGCGCGCACCTTGTTGCCTCCTGACAAAACACTGTTAAGTACTTTTGTCAGCCGACCAAAGAAGCGCTCCTTCACCGCCTGTCTAATGCCCGCATCTTCAATACCTAACGACTGTGACCTTCAAAACCTAACAGATTATTACGATTTATAATATTATTTATTTATTATATTATTTAATTATATATATATATATATATTAGCCCTTTTTATTATTATTATTTCTTATCGTATTTCGGTACATGTGTCTTTAAAAAGTGTACTGCAGTAGTTGCTCCAGGCATCTCGGTCTCGGGCCATGCCTCTCCAGAGCGGCAGGCGCGCGCGCAGCTCGTCCTCCCAGCGCGCGCGCGGGCGGCCTGGCCCGCGCGCTCCGTCCCGCGGTCTCCACTCTGTTGTCCTCAGCGTCCATCTATTATCCTATAGACGCATAACACGTCCTGCCCACTGCCATTTGGTTTTATTTACAGCCTGGAGAATGTCTATTACGCCAGTTTGTTTACGTATTTCTGAGCATCTGATTTTATCTTTTAGCTTCAAGTTGAGCATGCTTCTTTCCACGTTGCGTTCACAAGTTTGAAGCTTTCTTTTTAGTGTCTCAGTGAGTGTCCATGTCTGAGAGCCGTAGGTAAGTGTTGGTATTATGAACATGTTAAAAACATTGCGCTTTAAGGTAATAGCGAGGTCTCCTTTGAATATGTGTTTCAGGCTCCAATATCTTTTCCAGCCGAGGGCTATTCTTCTTTCAACTTCTCTTTTCATTCTGTGACTAAATGAAAAGAGTTGTCCAAGATAGATATATTCATCCACCGTTCCAAGTTTTACTTCGTTTATTATTACTGGCGCATGAGGTTTGTTCGCCATTACTTTTGTTTTGTTGCTGTTAATTTCCAGCCCGGTTTCGTTTAAATGGTCTTGAAAGACTTGTAGCATCATTTGCAAATCCGAAACCGTTTCCGCCAGAAAGATAATATCATCGGCAAATCTCAATGCGCTCAGTTTTTCGCCATCGATCTTTATTCCATACTTGGATATGTCTACAGATCTGAAGATTTGCTCCAAAACGCATAAAAATAAAAGTGGTGATAATGGGTCCCCTTGCTTTACCCCTCTTTGGATGTTAAATTGTTTACCCTCCTCCTCCATCCTCACGCTAGCTGTACTTCTTTCATATATCAGACTAATTAGTTTGATGTAGTCAGCATTTACGCCTTGGCTTTGAAGAGCATGTAGTCGTGTTTTACGAGTATGCTGTCGAAGGCTTTTTACTCACGTCTATAAAGTCTAAAATACCGGTTAGACGACCGGTTAGCGTAGTTGGTAGTGACCCTGCATGCTAAGCCGATGGTCCTGGGTTCGAATCCCGGTAAGGGTATTTATTTGTGTGATGAACACAGATACTTGTCATACTTGTTCCTGAGCCATGGATGTTTTCTAAGTATTTATGTATTTATTTTGTATATTATATATATCGTTGCCTGGGTACCCGTAACACAAGCCTTCTTGAGCTTACTGCGGGACTTAGTCAATAAGAAGAAGAATATTTATTTGCTTTAAACATTACCAGGTACAATAGGTGTTCATACAAAGAGTGGTAGGTTTCCATGTTTTCAATTTGTGTAAGAATGTCCTATAATATTTATTTATTTATTAAAATAGCTCGACATGTTTCAGAACAGTCCGTGTCCCTTATTCATGAGTCATGCGTCTGGCCGCCGCGGCTGCTCTACACTCTCTCAGTGTGCGTAGAGCGGCCGCCGCGCCCAGACGCATGACTCATGAATAAGGGACACGGACTGTTCCGAAACGACGTGAGTAACCCGATACAAGTTTTGAATAGTAATAAAATAATGTAAATGACCTCGTTAGCTTAAAATCATAATAAAATCGGTTTTAGTAAACCACGGAGGAATCTGATTCTAAGTTAAAATCTTAAGTAGGTACTGTTAGTATATAACCTTACGTAGAAAACATAACAATTTACCTTAATCAATAGGCAGTCTTTGGAATATTGGATACCCGAAACTAGCAGGAAAAGTTTCCCAACATAAGAACGACAGTTTATTTTCTCTAAATGTAGTACAAGCTGTTTTTTGCCAGACGCATCGACTTTGTAATTATCCATTGTCATCTAAAAGTATACAAAGGTATAATTAATGAATCACACTAGAACGGGACGGGACGATCTGTCAATTTCTATAGAAAGAATCACGTCCAAGCTCAAAGGCAGGGACCGGAAAACCCCTCTTTAGGCTTAAGCCTATCGAGTTGGTTACCTAATCATATCTGTTACCCAATGATACTGTAACAGCAACATTCAGTAACCAAATACAAACGGTAAGCGAAATGTTGCTGTAACAGTAACCATAACCCGGTTAACTGCAAAACCCAATCCCGATAGGGTTTTTGTTTGGGGTTTTCTTTAGGTTACTGTTAACCTTATTATAACAAACGATTATACTCTTTACGTGTAAGTAAATTAGATTCAATATCTAATAACAGTAGAGGCTGGCATCGGCAAAGACAATTCCGTGTCAACAGTGAACGATAGAAATGTCGTAAAGGACATATAAAAACCTCGTACTTAGGACATTTGTATCTTGCACTGTTTTTTGGGTCCAACAGGTAGAATAACCCAGGTTTGTTTCATAGTTGTCACTTCAATCAATTTTGAACTATAAGCCGTTACACTAGAGTTGTATTAATAATAACAAGCGGTTTCTACGTCTTACACTTTCAAATTAAAGCGAAGACGGCAACGCGACGGCACGTGTTAATAATTTCTTATTTTTCTTCAAATACACAACAACCCGTTAGATTGAACTAGCTTATTTCATCAAATAAAATGTCATACCTTACAACTTCAATTCACGTTATAATAAATAAAAATACTTCTATTAATTACGTGAATTTCTTAAGCTTTCGAAAATTAAAAGTGTAGTACTAAACAAAATTGCAATTAATGAAACTGCAACATCATTACGTTTGCTTGCATGTTGTGATTTAAAGTTATTCGTAGTGTTTATTTTGACGGATTTAACTTGTTCAACGAATTTAGTGAATATCTCTTACGAGTCTTACGACTAACGTCGGTAGGTGATATTTTGTTAAGTTATTTAATCAAAACATTCAAAACCATTGTAGTAGGAACGAATAGGAATAAATCGTCTAATACCGCACGTGCAATGATAATTAAACAACTTAGGTAGCCAAGTTTACAAGTCGGGCTCGCGTGTAATTTAGATCCGAGTATCCGTGGTACTCGTAGAAACAGATCTTAAGAGCGGGCAGAGTGTTTGCCGCGGACACGAAATAGGCATTTAGCGGCCCCGCACTGCTCGCTATCTGTGTGCGTGCGCGCACGCACACTACTACACCGGCGCGTCATTATTCGGGCGTTAAAAGGTTATAACTTAGAAATCTTAGAATTCCTCATTTTTATAATCCTTTGATACAGATATTGTATTAATTCACCTAATATTTGTTCGGTTTTTCCAAATGATTTTATTATTTGTGTTTGTATTTAGTACTAAAGAAAGGTACCATTCTGTCGGTTGTTGATAAGGTTCATTTCTAAACTAATATTTATGACATTCGCGCCTTATCGACAACCGGCAGAATGGCAAAGTGCCTTTTTCTAAATAAAAGCACATTTTTTATGATTTCATATGTGGCTATTTACGGCTAAAGGTACCTTATGGACGGTCGGCGCTTACGTCGCGTTGCAGCGCATTATTATCAGCGTCTTTGTTAACAGCGTAAGCGCCGATCGTCCATAAGGTACCTTTCACCGCAAAACGTCACATATTATGAAATCGTTAAAAAATTGTGTCGTTTTCTTGGTAAAAGTACCACATTGTCGCCTGTTGATAAGGTTTTCCAAGTGATTCTTTATGACAGAAGCGCCTTATCATTCTTATCAATAAGCGACAATGTGGTATCTTTCTTTACCCAGAAAACGTCACTTTTATAATATTGATTATATCAATATTTATAAATTTTGTAAGGTTGACTCCGATTTGGATAAAAATCGATATCCGAGGATCCGACGAAGTGATTAACATGAATCCAGAGTTAAAATGGTAAAATATTGTAAAAACCGACGCCATCTTGGATTTTGTAAGATCAACTCCGATTTGGATAAAAATTGATATCTGACGATCCGGCGGGGTCCTTAACATGAATCTAGAATCAAAATCGTTAAATATTGTAAAAAGCGACGCCATCTTGGACTTTGTGAGATTAACTCCGATTTGGATAAAAATCGATATCCGAGGATCCGACGGAGTGATTAACATGAATCTTGAGTCAAAATTGTAAAATATTGTTAAAACCGACGCCATCTTGGATTTTGTAAGATCAACTCCGATTTGGATAAAAATTTATATCTGACGATCCGGCGGGGTCCTTAACATGAATCCAGAATCAAAATCGTAAAATATTGTAAAAAGTGACGCCATCTTGGATTTTGTGAGCTTAACTCCGATTTGGATAAAAATCGATATCTGAGGAGCCGGCAGGGTGACTAACATGAATCTTAAGTCAAAATTGGAAAATATGGTAAGAATAGACGCCATATTGGATTTTGTAAAATTAACTCTGATTTGGATAAAAATCGATATCTGACGATCTGGCGGGGTCCATAACATGAATCCATGGTCAAAATTGTTAATTAACGTCAACACTGACGCCATATTGGATTTTGTAAGATAAACTCTGATTTGGATAAAAATCGATATCTCATGATCCGGCGGGGTCCTTAACATGAATCCAGAATCAAAACTGTATAATATTGTAATAAGTGACGCCATCTTTGATTTTGTGAGATTAACTCCGAATACTCCGATTTGAATAAAAATCGATATCTGACGATTCAGCGGGGTCCATAACATGAATCCATAGTCAAAATTGTTAAATAATGTCAACACCGACGCCAAATTGTATTTTGGAAAATTATCTCTGATTTGGATAAATCGCTGAATCGTCAGATATCGATTTTTATTCAAATCGGAGTATTCGGAGTTAATCTCACAAAATCAAAGATGGCGTCACTTATTACAATATTATACAGTTTTGATTCTGGATTCATGTTAAGGACCCCGCCGGATCATGAGATATCGATTTTTATCCAAATCAGAGTTTATCTTACAAAATCCAATATGGCGTCAGTGTTGACGTTAATTAACAATTTTGACCATGGATTCATGTTATGGACCCCGCCAGATCGTCAGATATCGATTTTTATCCAAATCAGAGTTAATTTTACAAAATCCAATATGGCGTCTATTCTTACCATATTTTCCAATTTTGACTTAAGATTCATGTTAGTCACCCTGCCGGCTCCTCAGATATCGATTTTTATCCAAATCGGAGTTAAGCTCACAAAATCCAAGATGGCGTCACTTTTTACAATATTTTACGATTTTGATTCTGGATTCATGTTAAGGACCCCGCCGGATCGTCAGATATCAATTTTTATCCAAATCGGAGTTGATCTTACAAAATCCAAGATGGCGTCGGTTTTAACAATATTTTACAATTTTGACTCAAGATTCATGTTAATCACCCCGCTGGATCCTCAGATATCGATTTTTATCCAAATCGGAGCTAATCTCACAAAATCCAAGATGGCGTCGCTTTTTACAATATTTGACGATTTTGATTCTGGATTCATGTTAAGGGTCGCCGGATAGTCAGATATCGATTTTTATCCAAATCGGAGTTGATTTTACAAAATCCAAGATGGCGTCGGTTTTTACAATATTTTACAATATTGATCCTAGATTCATGTCATGGTCCCCACTGGATCCTCAGATATCAATTTTTATCCAAATCGGAGTTTATCGCACAAAATCCAAGATGGCGTCGCTTTTTACAGTATTTTACGATTTTGATTCTGGATTCATGGTAAGGACCCCGCCGGATCGTCAGATATCGATTTTTATCCAAATCGGAGTTTATCTTACAAAATCCAAGATGGCGTCGGTTTAAACAATATTTAACAAATTTGACTCAAGATTCATGTTAATCACCCCGACGGATCCTCGGATATCGATTTTTATCCAAATCGGAGTCAACCTTACAAAATTTATAAATATTAATGTAATAAATATAATTTATAATTTTTTAATATATTTGTAAATATCTGCTCCATCATCAGACCTTGGAAACCATGCATGGCCCAAGTGCTCGTCGAATCAAAACTAACGAGTCTAAACACGAAGGTATTCTATCAACTGGTTCCTGAGTACCAGTTGACACTTTACTGCTCCACCATCAGACCTTGGACACCATGTATAGCCCAAGTGCTCGTCAAAACAAAATCTACGAGTCTGAACACGAAGGTATTCCACCCACTGGTTCCTGAGTACCGGTTGACACCTTTCTGCTCCATCATCAGACCTTGGACACCACTCACGATCCAAGTGCTCGTCAAAACAATACAAATGACTCCAAACACGGGGGTATTACATCAACTACTGCCTGAGTTCCGGTGGCCGCCTTTCTGCTCCATCATCAGACCTTGGACACCACCTACGGCCCAAGTGCTCGCCTAACCAAACCTAACGAGCCCAAACACAGGGGTATTACATCAACTACTTCCTGAGTTCCGCTGGTCATCTTTCTGCTCCATCATCAGACCTTGGACACCAGTCACGGTCCAAGTGCCCGCCAAAACAATACAAATGAGTCCAAACACGGGGGTATTACATCAACTACTTCCTGAGTTCCGGTGGTCATATTTCTGCTCCATCATCAGACCTTGGACACCACTCAATGTCCAAGTGCTCACCAGAACAAACCTAACGAGCCCAAACACGGGGGTATTACATCAACTACTTCCTGAGTTCCGGTGGTCATCTTTCTGCTCCATCATCAGACCTTGGACACCACTCACGGTCCAAGTGCTCACCAGAACAAACCTAACGAGCCCAAACACGGGGGTATTACATCAACTACTTCCTGAGTTCCGGTGGCCACCTTTCTGCTCCATCATCAGACCTTGGACACCACTCACGGTCCAAGTGCTCACCAGAACAAACCTAACGAGCCCAAACACGGGGGTATTACATCAACTACTTCCTGAGTTCCGGTGGTCATCTTTCTGCTTCATCATCAGACCTTGGACACCAGTCACGGTCCAAGTGCCCGCCAAAACAATACAAATGAGTCCAAACACGGGGGTATTACATCAACTACTTCCTGAGTTCCGGTGGCCACCTTTCTACTCCGTCATCAGACCTTGGACATCTTCTATGGTCCAAGTGACACTATATACAATGAGGTATAAACGAAACTAACTCTGTATGTCATTCATTTTGAACTGGTTGCTATTGCCTATTTCCTTTGGAAACACAAAAAATGGTAAAAAAATTCTTATACCGTTTTGCTACCTATAACGCAGTATACGTACACAATGAACATCGATTTATTTCAAGATGTAGACGCTCCGCAGAGAGACGTGGTGTCGCTTCGAACATTCGGGGCCGACTGACTATTTCGAGTGTTGCTCACTTCTTATATTTCAACGATCAGATTCCATAGTAATTTTGTATGGCGGATTTTTAGGACGTTTTAAAAAAATCATAATTAATTAATGAACCAGTATTATGTAATAAGACTACACGAATTCAGTAGCTTGTATATTTGAGATTGGATAGAGTTAGTTTTTAAAAATAAAGCAAATGATTTTTCATTCACTTTGGCATAAACGCTGACACGCGTTTTTCTCAATTTTGCTGCGTCTTTGCGTAGACATATTTACTAAACTGTACATTATTGTAGATTATAAATACACGAATATGGTAGACACACTCTTTGAGATAATAATTACATGCATCTTGTATGTCTTTGCAAATAATTGAGGACGCCACAGTCTTAACCGTAACTGTCGTTTACGTTGAAAACACTCTGCCCCCTCTTAAATACACGCGGACCTAACCCATCCTTATCCGTTACCATAACGTTTTAGGGCATTTTCAAAAATAGGGTACCATTTTCATTTCTTTTTGAATATAGGAAGTTTTGGGTTTTTTGTAACCAGAATCACGAGTACTATTGGAAACAAGAAAAATAGTGTCCCGTTTTTTTTGTCAGCTTTGTAACGCATTTTTTTCATACATTTCGTATCGGCCGTTACAAACCTGACAAAAAATTTTTTTTATGGATAATTGAGGACCCATTTTCATTAAAAGGATGCACTTTTTTCTGAAAATGCCCTTTAACGCAATTCAGTTAAGGTTCAGGTTCAGGTAAGGAACCTGTATTGAGTTGTATGGCAGCGACTCAGTTTAGGCCCTAAACTGAATCACGTTAAGACGTCATGGTAAGGCCCCTTGGCGTGTAAAGTAACAGTGCATGATAATTAAAATAAAAAGTAGGGATACAAACAAAAAATTAGACATACTCGTAGTACATATTATGATCAATGTGAACAACAATCAAAATACAAAATATTCAGCAAAAACAATTCTACAACGATAGTAAAAAATAATATCACACTTTTGTCTTAAATCTTCATAATAGGTAGGTCTTCCCATCACGGAACAATTGTGTTCCGGACCTTTGGGAGGCGTACGCGGAGCCGAAGCCAACACGCTGAGCCCTTTCGACAATTTAATGAAATGTAAGGGGTACACCGAGCGAATGATGCACCTGCCCGAGTTATGGGATGCAGAGGCAGCACCGCCAGGGTGTATAGACTATTGAGATTTAATGGAAACTAAAATATACTGGTCTATTAGGTGAAGGTGGTTGACTAAATACTGTATTATAGAGAATAAAATCAGACGTCTGCCTAACAAAATGGTAATAAATTTAATTTACGGCAAACGGTGACTCGCCCACATAAGATGGGCCCCCACAAAAAGCGACATCTAAGAGAGCTCGAGAGCAACACCAGTATGAGGGCTGGGGGTAGAGAGGTGTCACTAAACTTTGAACATATAGCCAACTCGCCACTTAAGTTTCCACTAGGGCTCGCGGTCGTGTCCGTGATTCGTGAACCCGTAGCCGTACGCCCGTGTTCGTGATTCACTGCTACGGTTTTCTGGTCCGTTCCGCACGTGACGTTCGGCTACGTGAAATTAGGGTACGTGAATCCGTGTAGATGCGTGTAGGCGTGATCACGGCTTCACGTTCTTTAAGAACACGCCCGTTCGGTCCGCCCGCGACCTTGAGTGAAGATACGATGCGGTCTCTAAGAGCTACGAATAAAAATGTATCGTGTGTTTTTTATTCATAGCTCTAATTCCGTTTCATTACTTTTGAATTAAAATTTATTTCTAATAGTAAGGCCTTTTAAATATTAAGTAAGTAATAAATGAAAAGAACCAAATAATAAATACATTGAATAGCTACTTTAATAAACGGGTTGCTAAAATAACCCAACTTCTCTTCATTGTTAAATAGTAACACTAATCATACATTAACAATAACAAACAAAAAATAACGAAACATCAACAAAAATAACTTTAAATTCACAGCTGAATTATAAATTGAAGATTTGTGATGTCAGGAGTAACTAATGACAATGAATGCGAAAGCAAAATTCTAAACTCCAGATTAAATAAAAAAATACCACGAATTTGTGAAACAAAACATCGCGGTCACTTCTTTCAACTTCACGAACAAAGGGTAAAGCCCAAAGCTACTTATGCATATTGTTTGTTTCATTGTAATAAGTCGCTTGCAAATCTTATTATCTTTGTCTGCACGTGCAACTGCACTTTTTATCTACAAAAAAAACCCGGTAGGTTGGCTTAGCTTGTTAGTCATACAATAAAACACTCTAATAATAGTACCTATGCCATTATTACCTTCAATCTAGAAATAAATAGTACTCTTTAATGTGCCGAAATAGTCCAGAAGGCCTAGTATAAAAGTTGTACGACATTAACTCCTCGACCGCGTTAGCGTATCGAGGGGTCAAAATATGAAAGTTGCCGGATGATTTAAATAAACGACAAACATAATTTGAACTCTCGATACGCTAACGCGATCGAGAAGTAAGTGTCGTACAACTTTTATACTAGGCCTTCTGCAGCGCTGGCTATATGAGCCCTGGCTATAGGAGCCCTAAGCTTAACGAATATTCATGTTAATTCTTTTTCGCCTATGAATACTTGGTTAACATGTAAATCTGACATTTTGTTTTGTGTCACAGATATAATTTGCTTTTTGAGTAATTAGATAATTTGTGGTAAATATTTTCATTTTGGATTGTTTTGAAGAAAAGAATATTCGAGACTAAACGCATAACTGTGTTGTATTTAGAATAGTATTTTTGGTGTGGAAACGTTGTTTGTGTCACTTCCGTCCTCTGTAATCCTATGCAATGTCATAGTATTCCAAATCACTCAAATAGTACATTGTGATACACGTGTGCTATGATGGTCATTATACACGAGTCGATATTGTGCGCGCGAGCTAAAAGCGAGTGCGCAATAAGGAAGCCGATGTGTACACCATGCACACACGTTTCATACGACATTTTTCAACACACTTGTAAGTAAAAATCAAAATTTTATTCGTGTTTATTAACTTTTGTTAAATACGTTAACTTAATTGTCAGAATTACGTCAGAATTATAAATAGCATATGAGTTTGACTGACCTTTATAGACTACATGAAGCTTCTTGCGATGCCTTTTCGACGTCGGTTGATGACAATACTTTATATTTTCAACCAATAGATCCACTTAAGGCCCAAACATCGCAAATAAGTAGGTATATTTATCACTACATCAACTAGATTTTCATGGTAACACTCGCGTTTTGCGGTTCCAGAGATTTCATCCACATATTGTTATAGTTTTACTTCTAATTCTCTTTTTGTTGCATTTTATCATAATAATTAAGCGAGAAGACGGTCACAAATGTTTTATGTAAACAATTTACCGCGGCGCGCCATTGGAGCGCATTTTTTTCGAATCGCGTTACGCGCGCATATTTGAAGGAAAGGCCCGCCAAACAGCCAAAATAAAAAATGTTGTAATTTATGTTTAAAGCACTAATTATTGTAAATAATGAATAATTTAATAAAATTGTACATATATCAAATAATTCTGAAAGTTTTAATCCATGTATTCAACTAAATACGGAGATATTGCTTTTTAGCGCATAAGCTATTATGCGACTAAAAATAGTGTAAGTACTTGTTTGAAAAAAAACCTTTTTAATCCGACATAATTTGAATGTATTGTTTGCGTACGTAACTTAGTCTTGTAGGGTACAAACTGAATTTGATGGGTTTATCTCATTACCACACTAGTTCAATAATTATAATGAGAAAGTACGCGTGTTTAATATCTTGGATTATGAGCCTAAAAGTGGTACGATAAGAACCTCGTTACGAGCAAGTGTGTTGAAAAGATTATTCGAGTTAAAAAGAATACCTAAATTACCACTAAATACCTAACATGACACAAATTATTGTTATTAGGACTGAGAAATGGTTTAGAAACTATATGTTAAATAAGCAACATGAATATTCTTAAAAACTTGAAAAGTTATCGCTGTGACTAAAAGTCCGAAACTGATAAGAACTGCAGCTGTGTACTTTTTTTTCTGTGGCCCCGTACATGTTTTTGTTGAATTTGTTTACCTGTATTACCTTTATCATACCTACCGATGATTTGCAGAATTTTACCCTTTTGTTTCTTAGGATTAGGGTTGCCTTCTTTATATTTAGGCTTCGTTATATTATTTGATAGTACAAAGGTTTTACTAGTACGTTTCATTCATTACATTAATACTTAACAGAAAAAAAGTCTCTTGATTTAATAATAACAACCAGTAGCACAGTGTTGCTTAAGTTCATAATTATAATGATACGTACTAGGGAGTTTTACACCTTATATTTATATAAGTGCAATTCAACGGGCAGGTCGCTAGTTTTGACGAAAATCAATAGCTGGTTATACATAAAACAGAATATCCCCATAAATTACTTAGATATAACTATTATATTCATGCAAAAAATAAAATCTAAGTTTAATTCACAAGTAAATGTTTGTCCGTTCGTCCCGTATTCAATATACTACGTGGTAACTCAATTCAATAATACCTTAGTCCTTATTTATATTTCTCCCGGGCGTGTCGAACCTACGAGACGTGCGATAAGTAAGTTCCCAATGGAACCGAGCCCGAAGCTCTGCGCACGAACGCAGGTACGGGCTACGTATCATGGCGTGTCACGGCGTGTCACGTGAATCCGTACGCGAACGCAGGTACGAGGTACGTACCTTGGCGTGTTCGTGAAATTCGTGATCTTAGTACCGCCGGGCTTAAGAACACGTAGCTACGGATCGGCGTACATCACGGATATCAGGAGCCCTAGTTTCCACATCTAGTAGGTAGGTAATTATTAGGATTAGCTTTTGGAGCCGACGTGCTCATATTAACAAAGGCTCGTTTATAAAACAAAAAAATGGCCTTGCACGTGCAGACTACGGATAGGTATGAGTTGTTGGTAAGGGTATCGTTATAAAAATTATGGCAATTTAAAATGATAATATTGAAAGCAGCTCTAGAAATTCCTGCTTCAAAAACTTTACTTGCATTGTTTTTACTAATTACTCTCATGAGACAATGACATTTAAGTGCACAAAGATGAATACCGACCGAGTGCAGGCTTATTGTTATTGCCCTTATCGGTTCCACATAAACAATGAATCTCGGCAATGTCTAAGCCGCGATGCGTTATATTATCTTGGTCTGGTATTTTACATTAATATTCTTACAATTTACGTAATCCAGTCAAATTATTATTACACATATTTTGAGTTGATACTTTGTATCCCGATACCTATACCTACTAATTGGTGTCACGGTAAACACTTCCGCTTTTCTATGTTTTCTGTGTGTATGTACACGAATGCATAGAATGAGCAGAAATCTAGATCCTGGATGGCTTTATGGATCTAGGGTGCCATGAAACATTGCTATTAAAGTAATATAAATAGTTAAATACAGTATAAGAGGGCAAGCGTACTGTTGGCTAAAAAGCTATCTCAATGGGCAGCGACAATGTGTAGAAGTTACAAAAATAGTTAAAAACCTTAACAAAACGTATAATTCGCCGTTCATCATTAACACATGCGGCGTGCCATCGGGTAGTATACTAGGGCCGTATTTGTTTTTACTTTACATCACCGATTTACCTGGCGCCACACAAAATGACACTATACTATTTGCAGATGACACAACCATAGTAATTAAAGAAAATACAGATGGTTCTCTAAGAAATATTATTACATGTACCTACATTAACAAATGTAACAAATTGGTTAGAAAATAATAATCTCAAAGTTAACTTAACCAAAACACAACTGGTTTAATTTCAAACTTATAATAGCAAAACCAATTAGATTATCTGCCGATTTTAATGGCGTAAGTACAACTTAATGAAACGGAAAGTGCAGTTTTTCTAGGAATTAAGAATGATAAGTTTTGTAATTGGAAAGCCCATATTAATACCCTTTGTAATAAGCTACATCGATTTAATTATATTTTGTATCGTCTGCGAGCAACCGTCTCTGAGGCGGCAGCAACGGCAGCCTATAACGGTTATGTATCGTCGCAAATCTGTTACGGAATAATAATATGGGGCAACTCATCAGATGCTGATAAGGTTTTCTTAGCCCAAAGAAAGTGTTTACGAGTAAGATCTTTGTGTGGAGCATATTACCTAGATAGTTGCAAGCCATTATTTAAAAAAGTATACTACCCTTGCCATCCTTATATGTATTTGTTATGTGTATATTCGTAAAACATAATATAGAATTGTTTAAAATGAAAGGAAGGGAAAAACGATATAAATACGATCTAAATACCGACACATCAGACATTAAAACTATTTCAAAAAATACGTGTGGCACTCGGGGACTGCCGCGGTAAAGCTATTGCATATCATTTTGTATCAACTTATGCAATTATAATTATTTATTTATTTTATTTATGCAGTATTTCTTTTTCTTTGATATTAATTCAAGTTACACTTTTTGAGCGTGGTGACCGATAAGAAAACAAATTTTTCTATTATTTAATAAATAAAAAGTTAATATTGTTTAAAATGTTTTTATTATTTTACAATACATGTGGGTTTTATTATCTTACAGTAGCTGTTGGTTATTCAGGAATATTTATCATTAAAACTATAGGTTTATGATAACTGAAATAAGAAACATAAGTTTGCGACTTAATATCCTCTAAATACCTAGAAAATACCGCGTCAATGGTGGTCCCATATTTTGTTGTAGACTCTTGTGGATCATTATTCATTTTCAAATTCAATGTTTTTGATAGAAAAGTTGTCAACATTATTTTACAATACATGTGGGTTTTATTATCTTACAGTAGCTGTTGGTTATTCAGGAATATTTATCATTGAAACTATAGGTTTATGATAACTGAAATAAGAAACATAAGTTTGCGACTAACATATTTGATTTTGGCGGGACTAAAATAATAGTGTTTATTTTGACGTTTGACATCGCCGTATCTCTGGTAATAAAAGCTACTGTCCTCAATATTTTGTATAGAATATGACACTTAGCGACATTCGTTTGGAGATATATCCTTTCCCCGATAAAGAACTTTGTAACAAAGTGAATAAAGTCGGTTTCGGTCCGTCGGAGGTCGGAGTGGGGAGCGTCAGGTTTTTTTTCGTTACGGAATTTCTGGATTCAGTCCCCGCGCTCAAGGCCCGCGATAGAAGCTATGCAATAGCTTAAAAAAAAATTCTAACTCTATGGCCATCAAATTATATTATAATTATTCTTCCTGTTACATATGAGAGTTCTTAAAGGAAATAAAATCAGTAGAAAACTCTTGTTCATTGTTAGATTTTGTATATAATTAGATATTGTTATTATAATTTTAGTATTATAAATTTACGAAAACGGGGCTTAATCGTGTATAAACTTTGAAAACAAACCTCCGACGTTTCAAGGGCGACATTGCCCCCGTGGTCCCGGAGAAAGACTGTAATTTTAGTAGTATTTCCGTGAATATACCTACTTAAAAAAGTTATACCCAGAGTATCTCGAGATGCGATATTGTAATGTAATAAAATAAATTATAGATGTTTAATTACTCATTTATTGTCGGTACATTTTCAAATTAATTTAAACACATTACAGAAGCGTCTTGCCACACACGATACCGGTTTTCTGCTCTGTTTGGAACATGCCATTAGGCCACGTGTAATTAAGACACGACTCGTGTACACGGAGCCACGTGTCAGCGTGTACTCTTGTAATCGGGAGCCCTAATCTCAAACTCGTACGATTATACAAATTTTGCTCATTACTACGATAATACGAGATACGAAAAAATAATATAATAATAAGTATCCAATATCAAAGTATGTCATAATCATTTGGAGCACCGCTTGCTGCACTTGCTTACAATTAACTCAAATACATACTTTTGTTTTGCCAATGGTAGCAAATAGCGGTCTCAAGTGAAAACACGTCAGACGTCAGCGTGCGTAGCCAAGATGCCAATCGCTCACGCTTAATAATGTATCGTAGCTACCTCTCTCTATCTCTCTTTCTTATTAGCGTGACAATGACAGTTGCATTTCATTAGCGAGTGAGCGTGAGCGGTTGGCATCTTGGCTACGCACCCAGGTAATAAAAGAAAGTAATTGCCGGCAAAATCGTATTAAGATTGGTAATAAACAAGACTTTTATTGTCGCATTATCACTCTTGACGGATATATGAGAAATTAAGGAAAGACAAAAACTATTCACCGTTTTATAATGTAAACAGTTTGAAATCACGATTTCCACTTGAAACTTATCTGCTATGAATAGCATTGTAGTGTCTTTTGTTAAACCCAATCGCTAATTACCTGCAGAAAATGAAATGCAGTAATACAAAAACCTGTAATATAAATTACAAATTTATTGTCTTAAGAATAAGGGTCAAATTGGAATAGGACGCATTTCACATAAAACCTTTTAGAAATGAAATATGATCTGACCACCTGGGGACAATTGTATAATTTATTTTGTAACTTAAAATATTAGCGGAACTCTCTTTCTAATAAAAGGGATTGAAAAGAGACTTCCGCTAATATTACAAGCTACAACTGATTATGCAATAGGCCTCCGGTAGCGTGTTTTGCAAGTCTTAGTTAGAGGGTGGTATTTATTATATTATTTTTGCTGTAGTTGAGTAGTGTATGAACTAAGCATGGATTAAAAATTCAAGAATCCAAATGCATTAAAAATCCAAAAAGTAGGCCAGTTGTCGATTGTAAGAAATATCGGGAATAGAATACAGTGTAGCTAACGTTGCCGGTACTTGGTAGCGTAGCGACTGAAGCTTGCACAATATCCTCAAATCGATAAGAAATCTGTTCCCACTTTTTTTAATATCTACCTACGTAAGTTGCAAAATTTAACACAAGCTACAATAATCAAATCAACTTTTAATTATGAAAAATAAACAGACACCTGGTTGACCACGCCTCGGTTCTTAATTTCAAAAGGTTATACGTTGAGTGCATGCTATAACAATTTGAACTTTATTGCCAAAGGAATACTGTTGTTATTAATAAAATATCTCTTGTTCTTTATGGTACTATTTCGTGCAGGTAATTAGCTGTTGGTTTTACAAAGGATAACAATGTCGAGATTTTAAAAAGTTTTAACTTTACCGACAGCCGTCACAAGATGTACTCACAAAATAGCACTATTTGCTGAATTTTATCGCTTCGTAATCTGAGACTAATAGTTATGTTTTGTTTTTAAATAATATCAGAATAATTGCGCTAAGTTACCCATGTATGATGATTATTTATGACTCTACCTATATTTGACTGATTAACTACAAGAAAAATAAATAAACTTGAGCATAGTAGAAACAAACGCTCACGCCGCTTTCATTTGTATGTATGATAATAAAAATGTTAGGCCTAAAATGTTAGGTTTAGTAAGGAAATAAAGAAACGATGCCACACTAAGAGCAAAACAAACCTGGTTCCACAGCGAGCGACAACGTCCTAACTCCTAGCCATGGTCATTCAATATTAAGTCTAATTCCTGGGCGTATAAAGATTACTTTCGTTTGAACTGTTCAAAACAGAATAAAACACTAACAGAATTCATTGGGGTTAGTTACTGGTTAGAGGTTAATTGGGGTTAACTGGACCGATAAGGTTTCCGAATGATTAAGGTTTCCGTATCATGAGTTAACCGAATTGGAGGTGTTTTGAAAACAACCTTTAAAATAACCTTATGAAAAACCCGGGTTATGGTAACCGGTTCCGGTCCCTGCTCAAAGGTCACTTTTCTATAGAAACTGACAGATCCGCCCGGCCTTATTACATTATTACTTATTACAGCTTAGATATAGTCTGACAAGCAAACAAACGCTGTATCTTTGACCTTTTTGAATCTCTGGATACCAGGGGCCTTACCATGACGTCTTAACCTTAACGCGATTCAGTGTAGGACCTAAACTGAGTCGCTGTCATACAACTGAGAAAGGTTAAGAACCTAAACTGAATCGCGTTAAGACGTCATGGTAAGGGCTTAGACCCTCGACAGTTGATAACCATTTTCTCGGTTAAAGTTCCTATATGTTAGGATTTCAATGGCTTCCTTGGCCATCCTAGGAATATATTGTTTACGAGTATCCGTCGAGATGATCTGAGAGTTATTTAATTCAATCTAGGGATTTGTTCCCGCCTCTAAAACATCCCGTTTACGATTGTACTTATAATGCAAATGACTATGTAAGCTTAAATTCTTATATGGTATAGTATATTTACATTACTAAAAGGGATTTCCGTCAGCACGTGATGTTCTCCAGTCACAATAGGCCCTGTTTTATTTCTGATAATGGTTATGTATGATTTGAAGGTCCGCGGCTTGGCATATGGAGGTTGAGGATTTCGACATTCCATAAAGTTCTCCAGACTCAGTTCATATTTTGCCTAAAATTCACGAAATAAGTATGAAAAAAAAATTGGCGGCCTTTCTAGTCATTGGTCCTCAATTTATGATAGTGAAAATGATGAACAAGGAAATCCGTTTTGCATGGCGGCTTATTTTGACTAACACATTGATTTGGGGAGCCATTCGAAATTTTAATTTCAGGGGGAGTACCGCCAAAAAATATTTAACAAACTTAGGCTATGCGGTCGAAAAATTCATTCAACTCTTTTTGACAATTTGTCGCTTCATATTTTATTTCAATTTGTAAGTCTAAATTTCGAGTGACTCCCCTTCCCAAATCAATCTGTAAGTCAAAAGGAGCCGCCAAGGGGCTACCCGGCATATTTCACTGTTTTTAAAGTGAATAGGCTTTGTTCAGCTCAAAGCACAACGCTTGCAAAAAATATATAATGTATCTAGGTCTACATTTTGTTCCACTAAATTGTCGAAAAACATAATAATACATCAAGAGAAAAAAAAAAAACCGTAAACCCTTTTTTCTACCTTAAATCTGTATCTACTCCCTTATTATGCGTCGTAAGTACAAGAAACTAAGACAAGCATTTTATATTTATGTTTACTTTAAACGCATCCACTGATTTTTGGATAGGTTTTGTACTTTTCGAGAAAAAAGCTATTACAAGCATTTTTCCGAAAACGCCGGCTCGAGATGCCTGCGCGGGCGACGGGGGCCAGTCGTATAAGATGGCACTAGTAGTTTATAGGGTTGCGTCCTAGTACAAGCAGCTCTTCCTAGGTGACGACTTATGCTTATATAACCGGTATTGTATAACCGGTGAGGAAAGGAAGCGGCAGGAGAAGAAAGCTCAAATCGCCGAGGTCATTGGGATAGGGGACGGCCTTAATCACTTCCACTGAGGCGAAGATCAGGACGTTGTTGCTGCTACAGTAGGTAAATAACCATGGCATCACTAATTATCCTTTATAAGTTGAGTCAACCCTATTGTCATTCACCACTCATGCGTGGGTCTTGTGACTTTTGTGTCAATATGAAAGAACTGTCAAAGTCACTTTTTTAAGATTTATTTATTTATTCGTACCCATAGAGCTACCTTTAGAGCCAACACTTAAAGATGTGCAAAAAGAGAAGCCATCTTTAAATGCCGCTCGAAAGAAACACACAAAAATTGAAAAACGTGGTAATTTTTACGGATTTACGAATCAACCCCGCTATACGAGAATATAAGTATATCGGTGTTGAAAACATGTTGTAACACAAACATGAACCTTGTTCACATGTACATTACAGACATTACACAACAAAACACACTGTTTAAGAAGGTAGCCAATAGGTAGCGTCGGCCAATGCTTAGTCTGAAAAAATAACTACTTACCTGTTTTCTTTCACTTTCAGTATAACAAAAATATTGAATCATAAAGGCTACTACAATCCATGGACAGCGCATTTTTTCCGATCTTTTAAAAAAAACGTGCAAAACTGTCTTACTGCAGTTTATTCCGTTTTTAATCTACAAATCTACACTGTGATAGCGAGTCAAGTAAAGGACTCAAATCATTTGTAGAATTCTCCGAGCGTCGTGCCGTAGCCAATATTAGTATATGTAGTAAAATGTTTCGTTGAGGTGCAACAACAGGATGCCGTGATTGACGATGAGTGGGTTGGACTACTAATAGGGGAGCGTGAAGTAATAGGAACCCGTCGGGTCACATAATCCCCCGCCGTATGCGAGTGTCAACCCGTCAGTTGCCTCTCCAAGTGTCATGACGGTGTGACAACTTATCAAGGTTTAATTAGACAAAACTACTTAAGAGATATTAGATTTTCATTACTTGGTACATGTTCAGGTATATTAAAATTACAGTTTTGAAGGATTGTTAGGGGATTTAATTATTTGAAAACAAGAATGGAGAAGGACCTAAAAGCCCTGAATATCTCGTCATCGACGACCCAGGACAGACGATCCTGGCGCTTACGTACAAGGAGGCCCGACCCCAGTTAAAATGTTAAAAAGGGGCAGGAAGGAGAAGAGAGGGGATTTAATTATTTAAAAGGAAATTTTATTCAAACAATGTTTAGGTGCCGCTCGTTATTTGTGTCGATTTTTTTGAACGAAATATTTTTTTGGTAGTGAAATACGGGTCATTTCAACACATGCATAAAACAATCCCTGAAATTATATTACCCAATTAGTAAAATGCCCTTCAAAAAGTTCCTAAAGCAGGTTATGAAAAAAAAACTCCTAGAACATGGAATAAAAACATAAAAAGGACATAAAATGATAAAATTGGACCCCTCAAAATTAATAATAAAGGAAAAGGCAAACCACATAAAAAACAAGAGTTATACATTTGATTTTTCTGAAGAGTTTTCTTAGCCTTTCCCCAGGAATCGTTTTACACATAGGTGTGTATTAAATATGCATCTAATTAACTTTTACAAAAAAGACCAATGTATGTCAAATGTAACATGAACCAATTTAAAACATTAAACAGCTTACGTCATGATGTGAAAATTAACTATAAATCTTCAAAAACAGCTTTTATGTCAAAAAGTGTAATTGGTATGGCACCTCGAATTTTTAACGAAGTACCTGCTAATATTTTAAACTTAGAAAATTGTAAAGAATTCAAAACAGCACTATTTAACTTCTTAGTGTGTAAGGCGTACTATTCCGTTAGTCAATATCTTAATGACATTCCCTCTTGTAGATATTAATGATTAATTTATGCATGCGCTACTCACTCATAAATATTTGCATGTCCTAGTGACTAAACATGTAGCTCTTATAAGTACATACTAGAAGACCTGTATACTTTACCGTGTTTTAGCAAATAAATGACTGATTTACTGAAAAAAAAACTAGATACATGTTATAAATAAGTATGCAGCAGCAAAGATAAGTAAATTCACTACTCTCAACAATTGAAATCTGATATTTGTCTCTTAAGGGAATCATTATACCTCACTTTCCCCTTAATGTGTAGTTTTATAGTACAAAAACAATGCTATTTAGATTCTGATAATAACATCGGATGATTATCATACCGTGAGTCATTAGCAATGTTTTGGAGCATAACATAACAAACACTTCCTGTGTTTCGGAACAAGAGTGTAATGATGTTGATGAGATAAATACCTATTTCTCAAACATGATCGTAAATGTATGCATTTATGTCACGAAACGAAGACATGGCTTTTCAGGGCTTTAAAAGGCTCAAAGGTCAACAACGCATGAGTGGCTCTTCCGATGTTGCTTATGTCCATGGGCGGCGATGACCGTTTCCCATCAGGCGGCTCGTCTGCTCGTTTGTTACCTTTCCCATTAAAAAAAAAATGAAGTTTCTTGTTTGCGGCTCCCCCCATTTACTTCTTGGCCGCCGGCCGTGATAATGTTCGGAATGGCCCATGCACTTTTGAACGTGTGTGTGCCTCAAAAAGTAGCTACAACGACGGGACGGGACGGTAGGACAGTGCAAGTTCATGTACCTGCTTTATGCAGTATAAAACGAGCGAGCTCATCGCCAACAAACTGCCCCGCAGTTTGGCGTAACATTGTTATATGGTACATACATGTATATTTTCATGTTATTTCAATAAAAAAAAATATGGTTAAAATGCTTAAAACGTGTACTACCTCATATATTTTAGTTTTAAAGACCATATATTGGTTAATTGTAAGTTATAACAATAAGAATAACTGTCTTCACTTATATGTACTAGTAAATAGAAAAGGCTTATTTAAACTTTCATGATTTTCACACATTATAAATGTAAAACACACACACATTATAAAACCGGGCTTTATCACCACGGGGGCAATGAAACATCGAAGGTTATTTTTGAACGCAATATACTCGTACAAATGACATATATATACAAAAACCACAAGTTTATACGCACAACCACAAACAGCCATGAAAGTTAGAAACACGATCCAGAATCCTACCAGAGCTGAGCAGCAAGTAGTAACAGTGGACGACATTTGTCAGAAGACAGGATAATTCGATAAGTTCTCGAGAATGCGACAGGAAAGCTTGTGTAGGTGTGCTTATTTAATTTACTAGAGACGGAGGAGTTTTCCTTGCCTCCCCGGAAAAGTTTCCTGTGACGCTCGTGTCACGCATGACAAAAATGTAAAAATGTTTTGTTATAGATAAAGAATTTTAAAACAAAAATATCTGGTTTACCAACCAAGCGAAGCTCGGGAACTCATCCCAACTCAAAAGTGCACGTTTTCTCAGAAATAAGACCAAGATAAAGGATGACTCACTCACACTAGGACGGGACGGGATGGGACGGGACGGGATGAGGCGACACGGGAAGATCTGTCTATTGCTATAGAAATAATCACCGGCTAGGTTTCCTCGGATTTCACGTGACGTTTTCTATAGAAACTGAGAGATTCCCATCCCGCCCCGTCCCGTTATAGTGTGAGTCATTAGTAGTAAGTATTTATATGTATCTATCTATTGTGTATATCGTCGTCTAGTACCCACATCACAAGCCGGTCGATTGGGACTAGGTCGATTCGTGTAAGATTGTCCCACAATATTTATTTATTTAAGTAACAGAATTTATGAAACCTGGAATTCATGTAGCTATCAACAGATGTGATCATGCGTCCGGGCATAGTCGCCACACGAGAACCTTCCTGCCCCAGCAGTTAGTTTCATGAGCAATTGGCCTCTATCTTGCGACTCCCTGCACTATATCGACGACTTTGATTCATACCCGTCAGTAGAACGAATGCTCCTTCCTTTTTTGTGTCAGTAAAGTGCATTAATAGTTGACAACTCCGGTAGCACGATCTGTATGATGTCACGTAGGAAACTAGACGGAAAAATGATCACGTCCTATATTATCTTCAGCAAAATATACTAATAATCACGATGGTTGGGTCCGAGAAGACATCGCGTGATTAGTCAACAATATTCTTGATAGCAAAGTAATCCCATATAAAAACTATGAATAAAAACAACTTTGAAACGTAAAGTAGGAAATAATATAAAGTAAGCGAAATAGCAGTCAAATCAAAAATCAAAATCAATTTATTTCGGATAACTTAGACCCATAGAGATACAAAAGAGATAAATAGAACAAAATTATACTAAAATTAAAAATTAAATTAAAAATAAACATTTACAAATTATATAACTAATAAATTAAATAAAACATTATAAAATTATTAAAATTAAATACATGACAATATTGAATTAATAAAAATACCAACATGAATATTGTATCGCACTGAGGGGTATTGACCTTATCAGCTGATGAAATTTCCAAATGGGACTTTTGTTACATACTGTAGAATTATAAATGATGATGAAAAGCAAGTGTAGGTTTGTGACGGTTGCATTCACATGTTCAAATAGTTGCATTAACATGATATAACATATTTTTTTCATTTTGTACATATTTCGTGGGCGAACTATAAAAATGATAAACTATAAACCTAAGTTTGTAAACAATTAATAACCATGTCATCTGTCAAACAGTAAACTATCTCGTGAAAGTCTACACTCGACTTAGCAGAATTCAAAACAACTTACTCTCTAAACTGCTAAAAGCAGCAAGGACTGCTGAAGAAGTACTGAGAGCTCCGTGTCTGTATGGATGTGGGGGGGTCCTTTTTCTTTACGTTTATATTTTTCCAAATACCTTCTTTACCTTCCCGCTTCTTAAATTATTCACCACATAAAAGAAGATGCCGTAAATTGTGGCCAAGTTCAAGAATATTTTAATCAAGCATATTTCCGGTTCTCGTTAGTAGGTAGTCATTTCCGGGTCATTAAGCTACTTGACTAATCACAGGTATTTTATTAAATTGTTGGAATTATCTAAGTTTTTAGATTAATAAAGTGCCGAATGGTAACTACCGGATTGGTTTTGATTAAAGTTTGTTGGAGATAATTTATTTTCTATTTATAATTACTTTTATGACTTTGGTCCATGGGGTCCCAGCGCACGCAAGTTTTTTGTAGAAATCGCCAAACGTCTGGTTGATGTAACTGGTGGCCGAAGAGCTGGTGGCTTCCTCGCACAATGTATCAGCATTGTGATACAACGAGGAAATGCCGCCAGCATCTTAGGTACAATGCCTCAAGGACCTATTTTAGATTTAAGGTAGGTAGAGGTAGGAAGTTAGGTAAGTAACACTTACTGTATATATTTTGAAAATAAATGTTATCAACTTTTCGTAAGATGTGGATGGTCGATTTTAATTTACATAAATTATAAATTGAAAGAGATGTCATATACTACAGAAAAAGTGACCACGGCCCCCGGTGAGCAGGGCTGGGATCGAACCAGCGACCTCCTGCTTTCGCGACAGACTCCCACAGGCGGGGTGATCGAGCCCAGTGGATTTTATAGGTACATGGTCTAACAAAAGTACGGAATGATATTTCAACATTACCATGAGTGCATCGTTTTGTGTTTGATCTAAAAGCTTGTTGAGACAGCAAGGTAAACTCTGCCATTTCCTTCATATAACGTTGGAAAACCATTATTCACAGCATATGCAGTCAAAAGTGTCAAGATCCTTTGAATTCCATACAACTGTCACGTGTAACTTAAGAAACTGATAGTGCCCAGTGACAGATACGATGGTAAAGTACAGTACTCGCCTAATCGTTTACATTTCATAATGTTAGCAACATTAATTAATCGTTATGCAAGCCAGCTGCATGAGCTGCAGGTAATAGCCATCCGTATCTATGCATTTACTCCAATCAATAGACTGCCGAGTCCACAATAAATATCCCACTTATTTCTAGTGTATAGCTAACAAATTACATACATCATTTTCAATGTTATATTCCAATATTAATATTTAGAGCAACAAAACATAAGATAAGCAAAGTTTGCATCGATTTTAATATTAGGGACTGCCCATTTGTTATTTTTAACTTCGAACTTCTATATATACATATATATGAAATTATGACGTCTACTCGGACTCAGTAATAAATAAATAATACTTTTCTCAAACATGCTCAGAAGTTGTAGCATTTTGTTCGCAAATAGAAGACGTAAAGTATCCAATTCTCAAACCACTGCGTCCTCGGCCTGCTTGAGCGCAGACGTGGACGATAATCGAATTTGTATGGTTAGTTTTACTCCTAGGGAAAACATGGCCTACGGTCCCCGGGGACCTCGTAAAGGTGTCCGTAAACTAGTTCTTACTCCTGAAATTTGCCCACCTTCTTTCACTGGTGTACCTCCGTACCCCAATGAGCATGGTCGATGGCCCGTCATTTATTTATCTCGTTATTGCAACTAATCGACTGACGTCCTGCGCTTACGCAGAGTAAAAAATTAAGAGTCATTCCGTGTATCACTAGTACCCGACCACGCTGGACGAGATAACGCTGGGATTGCAAAGACAGGGTTCTTGTTTTTTTTTATGACATAGGAGGCAAACGAGCACACGGATCGTCTGATGGTAAGTTATTACTGTCGCTGATGGATACGCAACAAGTTGATGCTGAACCAACATCGTCCCATTTTTGTATTGAAAATGACAGAAAAAGTGAAAAAGAGGACTAATTTGGGCCACCAAACTGATTCGCCCATTTTTGTATAGAAAATGACAGAAAAAACTTTCTTTAAAAGTGAAGGCACTATTTTCTACTTAGTGCCGTCACTTTCTACTTACCAGGGAAATGGGCTGAATGCACGCGAGAAGTGTTCGATCGCGCACACATCTACATTTATACCACGAAAATCGAACGATTGCGGATTTGTATCTCCATCTCTGTCACACTTGCATATCGGAGTGACAAAGAGGTTTTCCAGTCAATGCCAATTTTCGATGTTCGTGGTAGGCGTGCTGATATCCAAACTTTCAACCAAGAGGTCACCAAACTGATTCGCGAATATTCCTGCTTTGCAAACCTTACCCCTAAATTTGTCAGAACAGGTAGAATCTTGCATTCCTCGGTTGACCTTTAAAGCTGACCGTATCTCGGGATCGGCGTAAATTAATCGAAGCCATTTCCATTAGTGAGTCGACCGCACAAGAACTTGCCTCGCACACAGTAGTTGTTGGGCAGTAAGCCGACTTGGATCAAATACGCCGCCTTTGAGATCAACCACAATTTCGAACGTCAACAGGAAAGTTGGGCATTTTTATTTTTAGTTGGAGAAAAATCATTTTTTACTAAATTGATCTATTTTCTTATCAGAATCGCGAGCTCTTTCAATCCTAGTAGCAGAAAGAGAGTGTCCTAAAAATTCCATATATTTTTCAAACTTTCCATTGTGCGTCATACTAAATCTGTGAAAATATGGTGGTGTAATGAAAAAATTCTTGAGACACCTTTTTTCTCCTATTAGGAATGAAAGAGCTCGTGATTCTGAATGGAAAAAACACATTAAAATTTCCAATTTAGCAAAAAATGATTTTTCTACAACAAAAAATAAAAACGCCCTCTAACGCGCGCGACGCTTTTGCCCACAAAGTACCTTACTCTAATTCGTGGCTCGGGGACTCTGGTACCAGTACCAATACTACCAATTGGAAAAATATAACTCAACGTCAACATCCTCCCAGCGTTTTCCAGGCTTGTGGCTCAAGAATCTTAAGAATGCTGGAATCCGATTAGGAACTTGATCCTAAGAAAGCTAAGTGGTTTGCAGTAGCAGTCAAATGACTAGGGGACGAGACGGGGCGGGACGGGAAAATCTATCAATTTCTATAGAAAGAATCACGTGATAACCCGGAGCCCTAGGATGTCACGTAAAGCTTTGTATAGAAATTAACAGATTTTCTCGATCCGCCCCGTCCCTTCCCATTCTAGTGTGAGTCATCCTTAAGCCACAGCACCGAAAAACCGTGTGTTTCCTTTCCTGCTGCGCGCAGATTTAAAATGGCCAAGCTGGTGTGGGGTTACGAGAGAGTGGATGGATGGGATTGAACGAACGGAAAATGAACGAGTGAACGAATGAATGACTTATAATGATCGCATTGACTTACTTATTAATTTGTTAATTTACTGTATGTTGTTATTTTTTATTTCTGCATACATTGTTATATTTCAATTTCAATTTTATTTTTTATATTGACAGTATGCATACTAGATATCTTGTATATTATTTTTAATAAATCTGACGTTGAAAAGTACAGAATTTAGACCTATTTCAATAAATGCTTTTGAGTTTGAGTACCCAAGAGTTGAACTACTGCTTTAGTTTCCACTAACATTGTGGCTTATCGCTTTTGTGCACATTATTGCTGTTTAAGTTAATTACAAAGATATCTGGCCGGTGAGTTCGCTAGTAAATGGTCTGTTTAATTATGCCGACGTCTTAAATGCATTTAATGCTATTCAGATTACACATCGATTGCCCAAACAAATTCAGGTTGTAAGTTGTTTTTTTTTTCAATTATGTATACAGAAGATCAGCTGAACCAGTGACATAGATTTTAGTGCAACGGGTCATGAAAGTCATATTTGTTTTAAGAATATTCAATTTAGTACCTAAAGCTGGAACAATAATACCTAATCATTTATTAATAATAAATAACAAAAATGGATATTTAGACGACGACGTTGTGTGTAAAATCTTGCTTAGTAATGAATTCCTGCTCCATCTTCGCAATCAAAGGCTTTATTGCGTCTTCTGGTGTCTCTCACTCTCATTGAGACTTCACGAATGGCTGATATTTGTATTTTCACTTTTAGCCAAAAGATAAAGTACCTAAAGCTACATGCATGCAAAAGTTTTTGAAGTTCCTGCTTTCTATATGATGTGATAGAACCATGATTTGAACAAAAAAATATCATTTTTTATTTGGATCATCAGATTCGTGGGCACTAATATAGGTACAGTCGAGGTCAAAATATGTTTGACACTTTTGCAACAACTAAAGCCAGCCAACAGCCAACCAGTGTAAATATATCTTTGGCGTCGACTTATTATTTCGACGTATTTTTTTAACATAGTGTAAATTAATACACAAGACAACATTTTCAAATTGATAGCTGAGTTCAATATAGCATTACTTGTTTATTACTTTATACTAGTACCAAGCCAAGGTAATACAACATTTATATCCCTTTAGGTTTCAGCAGGCGATATGTTGTGTGTCGGGTTAAGCGCAGACTTAATTGGCGGAGGCATAGAGATATGAGCGTATGCGCAAGGTCACAGGGCTGCCACACTGTTTATTTTTATTTTATACCACAATGGTGGCTAACAAGCATACGGGCCGCCTGATGGCAAGCGGTCACCGTAGCCGAAGCCCACGCCTGCAATTTCGAGGGGTCACATGCGAGTTGACCTATTAAAATCTTGTAGCTATTGTGTTTGCAACTATTTAGGCATATAATTATTTGTAGTCAGATGTTTAATGCGTCCAAAATGTTGACATCATCACGGGCTGATGTTAAAGATTGCCATCCAGTCACGAGAGACACTTTATAAAGAACCCAAATAATCTATTTTCCTTTAAGTTAGCGTTTACAATTTGACCATTATAAGTCCCCGTTTCATGCACCAACTGAAAGTTTAACCGTTAATGCGATAAATAAATCAGTAATTTAGCTTTTTCTGTCTTTATATTGGCAACCCTGGCAGGTGGGTTACGTTTGCACTTTGTGCAGTGCGTGCGCGCACAAGCTGCTATTACAGCGCACAAAATTAGAGATCCTTGAAAAGGGACCAACATGTTTCTAATTGTAACATTAATGTTACGCGCCATGCGTCCAAGATGATCGACGACGGTAACCCAGAGTCACAAACTGTGTAACCTAGAGTCACAAGATGAGTTTTTCCATGAAGGAACCTTGTAAATAATGAGTTCAGGGCGGGCGAAGTTATCCTGCACGCGCTCTCGAGGATACCTTCGCCCGCCCTGAACTCATACGCATCATACGTATCGTATACGTATAGAAGAGGTCATACGTATTACCTCTACCGGGTCCTCCGTGGACATCAAAAACGCCGCAACAGCATCTCGAGCGAGTCCGCAAAGTGCATTATGTAGACGATTAATAAAATCTGAAGAAGAAAAGTTATCTTCTTATCAGTTCTTTTGATGGCCATGAGTTTTTCTATATACCGTGTTACGCTATTGTCCTGTTGTATGAGAAGCCCCTAGAATTAAAAAAAAACTCCTCGACTACTTTATTTTCACCCATAAGTAAGAAAAACTGCCGGCGTCTTTTGTTTTCTAACAATTTATCATTAAAGCCATCTCCATTTACTCCGTGTTGCACAGCTAATATCACCAGTCAACACAAGAAAACACCCACATAAAAAAATATTAAGTCAAAGAACCTTATAAACAAAATGCGTCTCGGCTTGTTCTCCCATAAGGCGCGCGTGATTACGAAGCTGCGCGGGCGCAGGATGGGCTAATTGTAGCCAACTCGCTAATACCACCCTTAATCTCGAACTCATGCGAAACAAGTTCAACTTGGGTTTTATGGTTCTCAATGGTTTGGCTCTGGCTCTCTGTAGGTAATAGGGGGTTTGCAAACCCAAAGGTAATTTGCGTTTGTAGCTTAAAAAATAAGGTTTTAAGGCATGAAGCTGATGATACAAAATGATCAGGTCTATGAGGGAACATAACTTCAAAAAGTATCCCGGTTTTAGAAACTTCGTATTATTTTTAAGCAGAAATGTCTTCAAACGCTACCAAAGTTCTTAGAAAGAATGGAAGTGGAAAAATCATGATCTCGGGGTCATGAATTTTGTCTACATGTCATCATCATATCAGCCATAAGACGTCCACTGCTGAACATAGGCCTCCCCTTTGGACCTCCAAATGTACCGGTTGGAAGACTTGGAAGCGACCTGCATCCAGCGTCTACCGCCGACCTTCATAAGGTCATCTGTCCATCTTGCGGGTGGACGTCTTACCCGAGCACTTTTCGACCCCATCGGCCATCTACATCTATATACATGTACTCAAATAAAATATACACATACATACATATGAGGAGGTTTTCAAGGTAGTGAATAGCGGAATGCACAGAAAACATTCCAGCACGTAATAATCTAATTTCCTCTGATACCATCAGTTAACCATACATCTATCTCATCTGACCTGCGTGATCTGCTCACGCGAAAATTACTGTACACGCCCGTGAGATAAATATGGCCGAGTATACCAACAGGGGCCTTACCATGACGTCTTAACGCGATTTAGTTTAGGTTATTAACTGTGCTCAGATGTACAGCGACGTATAAGAACAATAAAATACTCTTATGCCCAAATTATGCAAAAAGATACAAAAGTAGATATACAGGATATTACAAAAGTCCAGAGCTGATAAGGTCAATGACCGTGTCTGGCATAAATTATTAAAAAAACAGATGTCATATTTCACATTATTTCACTAATAGATGTGTCTTGTTTCTGTAACTCCAGAAATTGATTGGTTTCTTAGAAAACAAATATTTTTATTTTTTAAATCTCATTTCACAGATTTAAGTTGTTACTTACTATAATTATTAAATTGTAATCTTCGCGTGCTCTGTTTTATAGGTACATTAATGTATTATCTTTGCACCAACATAGCTGCCCTCGCTTCCCTTCTATTCTGACGTCTATACAAGTCCATAAATCGTGCTCCGACGTAGCAGCAAACCGTCCGTCATACAATCAGGCTAATGCAATCTAATTGTACCGTTTATGGACGTTCCGCTACCATAACGACATAACCGACACAATTTACCTGACTGATAAAACCTTATGAAACTAAGTATGCATTAACAGGGTTTAACTTAACCGTCATGGTTCCAAACCAAAGTTCCAAACATGGCGGTCGCGTGCAGATCACGTTCCCATGCGCCCGCGCACGACCGATTGATCATGCGAGGTTCAACCAGCACAGCATACGGATTAACATTGATTACTGGTACATTGATTCTGATCTGTAGCAGGTGCGTCAGTAGACGGCTTTACACCATCAAACATGGCGGCCGCGTGAAGCGCGCGTTCCCATGCGCCCGCGCACGACCGAGTAGTCCGTTAAAAGTCCGGGTACTTATATAAATTTGACCGATTCAGCTGAACTTTTTGCCATGAGTTTTCATAGTTGCAAAATTATTTGTACATGTTTTAATACAAAAATTGAGAGATAATTTCAATTTGAATGGAATAAATGAAAAAGTTTACCAAAATTGTTGTCAGTTTTTTGAAATACATATCCATTATCCACCATTTTCTAACAGCTGTTTTACCATTTTTTGATCAGCGAGCTTCAAACATCTATCTGGTTTTCGACCTTATTGCTATTTGATCATAATAAAACATTCTTTTTTATTGTTCTGTATATAGTCTTCTACTGAATAAACGAAACACTTTTAAACATTTTCCCAAAAAATTATTTAGCATAAATATTGTCCGTAACATCCCGGCTCGTCTCGCCCGGCCCGATTTAACGACAGTCATTCCTTTATTTAAAATTGAGTACGAAACGATTCCAACGTATCCTTATTTATATAAATACCCTGACTGTATTTAGTATAAATATTGTCAGCAATAAACTACATCTAATTAGTGGCAATAAAGATGAATTATCGATTAAACATCCACAATGGCCGTCCCACGACGGATCGGAAGCCAACACTTAGCTCATCATTAGCAGAAGAACTGTGTGCTTACCATGAATTTCACGCAACAGTATTGGATAGCGACTGCGGCGCTCGAAAGTGTGTCCGTCTCGCTCCTACCATTACTCTGGCAGGAGCGAGGAGCGAGACGGCCATATCCCGACGGCGATATCGAATACTGTCAAGATCGATAAAATAAACAAAGACCGAAAACATTTATTCTCGAAATATATACAGTAAGTGTAACTTACCTAACTACCTACCTCTACCTACCTTAAATCTAAAGTAGGTCCTTGAGGCATTGTACCTAGGATGCTGGCGGCTTTTCCTCGTTGTATCGCAATGCTGATACGTTGTGCGAGGAAGCCACCAGCTCTTCGGTCACCAGTAACATCAACCAGACGTTTCGCGATTTCTACGAAAAATTTGCGTGCGCTGGGACCCCATGGACCAAGAGTTTCGACCCCGAATGGTACAAAAAGGTACTCTTTGCCCAGGCTCTTATATTTATTACGTTTTAAAATGTCGCCGCATTCAGCCGCTCCGCCCGCTTTAACATTAGTTCGTTGGAGATGGGACGGTGCCAGCGTGTCTACACAGGTAGCATCCCACACTAGCATCCGTCCCAAACTCCAAGGAACCAAGGACACCCCATCAGGTCTCTTGCCATCATCCCTAAAAATGCCAGTCGGCTCAAGGAGAGCAGGCACGTTGATGGTGGCAAGAGACCGACGGATTATGTCATTAAGAGATGCATGTCTCGAAAAACGGCCTGCACTTTTTTTACAACACAATCCATGGTGTCCCAGTCGTTCCACGTCTGTGCCACAAGGACATGAGTGTGGCGCACACACCGAAACCCCCAGTCGCAAACCAGTCGCCAGTCTAAGGGAGGCCGGATCCAAGAAAGTACCAGTATTGGGCGAAGGATGGGCATGAAGCCAGTAACCAGCTTCCCGGGATCCGACCGCCAAAAGCCTCGCGTGATCTGGACCTGTAGAGTTATTTAAAAGAGTATTGTAAGTTAAATCGCAGTAAACATTATCCCAACTCCTTTGTGATTTTGGGTTGTCTGGAAAGTCTTTGCCCGGGCAGGCAATTTTAAAAGCATTTTTAGCATCCTCAAAGCTTGCGATCTCATACTGTCAAGTACAACTCATGGTAGGCACACTGTAGCTGGTTATACACACACACACACACACACACACACACACACACATACATTGCTAAAATTTTTAATTGCGTAATCATCATAGGTAACTCTGTATGACCTAGACCCCCACGATACAGGCTATGCCTAGTGTGGGATCACTGTTTCTTTGCTTTTTGTTTACGAAATATTGGTGAATAAATATATTGTTATTGTTATTGTTTTGTTGTTATTGTTATACCTACGGTTTTACAATCAAACAACAATTCAACAATTCTCACATATTCTGCGGTGGTCTTCGTAAATATGTATACACCAGTATTCAATTTTGAACCTTGTTCCCTAGTAATAAGTTTCGAAGTGAATACATATTTTTAGACGTGACTGTACCTCACTGTGCTGAGTTAGTTTTATTTTTTTTAAGAAATTGTACTATCCAGATCCAAAACCACCAAACAAGTACCTACCTAGTAATCCAGTCACTGACAGTTTGTATGGAGATTTTGGTTATTTTGGAAATAACTTACAATACCTAATTTTTTGCGTAACTGATATACCGTCCAGCATTATGTGCCTACTGCCTACGCAATAAAATCCAACAATACAACGGGACGGGACGGAAAAATCTGTCAATTTCCACAGAAAGCGTCACGTGACATCCGAAGGCTCCGAGCTATCACGTGATTCTTTCTATAGAAATTGACAGATTTTCCCGTCCCGCCCCGTCCCGTCCCGTGCTAGTGTGAGTCATCCTTAATCAGGCTATTATAATTAAATGTTTCGCTAAACCGTATTTTTCCTGGGTTAAAGTTATAAATAAAAATAACCTAAACTTTCGCGTTAAGTACACATTATTATAAACATAGAACGGTTTATCGCGAATTTAGTTATATACTCGTATTTATATATAATATGTATTTAAATTTAGTTTCATGTGTCATTGCAAATTATAAAAATCACCTGACCATGATTTCGGAGATCTCGAAAAGGGTGCTGGCTGTAACAATTCCAATGAAATTGGTTAGGTATTTGGGAATTTTTCGGAGGCAAACAATATATTATATAATTTGGGGAACAATCTCACACAGATCGATCGAGTCCCAAACTTACATAGATAAATACATACATATAAAACGTCCATAACTCAGGCACAAATATTCGTGATAAACACACAAATAAATTATCCTGACCAGGATTCCAATCCGGGACCTCCAGCTTCTAGGCTGCGGCAGTTTGATGGACTTGACAATGGATCTACCAAGCTTCGTCTTATCTCCATAATTCGCGTGTTTTCCCAGCTCAGAAGCTTACTTAATTATAATTACCCGTCAAGACTCATTGCTTGAAACCGATTTAACAACTGAGTTTAAAAAACCAATTAAAAAGTACTTATTCACGTTTATTTTAAATGGATAATTTGCCGAATCACTCTTAATTATAAACACACTGCAGAGCGCTCGTTAAAATTGTCCTGTGATTGCTCTGAATCAGTTACCGACATAAAACAAAAAGTATGATACATTTATCTTCATTATTAACGGTCTCATAGCCTTATAGGTGGTAGGTAGGGGTGGGGTCGAATCCTGGTAAGGGAATAACGTTTGTGCATCTATTACGAATCTTGGTTCCTGTGTCTTTATATGTATGTAAGTAATGTACCTATGAATATCGTCGCTTAACACAAATAGTAAAAGCTTTGCTTAGTTTTGGGACTACTATGCTTACCAGCGCTTAGTAAGCGTTTCTAAAGTATGGCCGTCTCACTCCTGCCCTGCCAGAGTAGTGGGAGGAACGAGACGAACATACTTTAGAAACGCGCAGTCGCTAACGCCTACGGTTAAGTGCAACTCATGGTAAGCATACTGGTTGATCCGTGTAAGATAGCCCAAATTTTTTTTTCATTAGGTATTTCAACCGAAAGACGTCCACTGTTTCACTATTGCTCAGGACAAGGATCTCCACAATATCGCTGGTCTACTTTGTTGAAGGCCTTCCACGACTCGAGAACCTTTATGCCCCAACGGGCCTTATGGTGGCTACACCGTCACGTATGGGTCCGCCGGATCTGCATAGCGGGGGTGTCCGCCGGGCATCTGCAGCGCAAATCTACCCCGAAATGCCCGAAATTCTTTTCGTTGGCCATTTTGTGGGCAGCTAGATCTCAAAAACAAGGATGTAATTTTATTCGTGCGTAGTCAGAGAGAATAATTCTGTCATTAAAAGGTTCCGTAGTCAACTATCTCTTCTTCTTCTTCAAACTTAAGAGCTATGCTCTTGTCGGTGGAGCAATCTCCAACTTATCCGGTCCTCTGCCAACTCCTTAACACGTTCGCGGACGCGGATTGCATAGCATCCGTTTTTGTACTTCATCTGGTGACGCGCCTGCTATTGAATCCGTTATTTGGTTTAGATTTCTGCGTCAGTATGCTTACCAATCCGCTTGGCCACAGTATAATATTATTAACCAACATTTCCTCTACCATTCACTAAAATCACAGAATGCATACTGTTATATTTCATAGTTTATGACGGTTAGAAATTATCCTGTGACATCTCAAATTGTGCCCCCCTTTCTGTGACGCGTATGCTATAGCATTCGTCTTTGTATGGAAGACTCCTCAGTAGCCCTTCGCGTGCGTCTGGGAGTGGGCGCGTAAAATGTGGCCAAATTTCGCATGCACACGCTATTTTACGGATTTTTTGTAACATCGTTAGTAATGTTTTTTTTACAGTTTATGTATGTTTTTGGTTGTGGTTTTATAAACAAATCTCTTTACTGATTGTTTTTTGTAGTGCAACTTGATTCTGACTACTGTAAATAAAGAAAAGTGAGGCATGTTTATACTTACTATTCTACTACTCTATAGTAATTATTTTGGTCATATAATCGTGAATATTGTGCCTATTCGTAGTCGATGCTGAGCGCTAACATTATGGTAAGCATGTGGCATGTATTTTGTTTGTGTAGGGCCGCAGTTTACATGATTAAATTCAAAGTTCGGATACTTGCTATGTGCTGGTTGGTGAAGAAGGCCCTAGCCGTTAAATCCTATAAGTATTATTATTATTATTATTATTATTAATAATGCACAGGCAGCTTGTAGCTGATACGTGCATATCAATGTCCACTTGTGTTTGTTCCATTAGTGATATATATGTTTGTCGAGTCTATTTTTAAAAGAGTTCACTGAGGGTGCACTAATCACTGATTCCGGCAAACTGTTCCACACTTCCACTATGCGGTTAGACAGGAAATGTCGTCTGGGGTTGCTACTACTTAGTGTCCGTGTCAGTTTCAATGAGTGCCCTCTCAGCCTGTCATTCATGTTCCGGGTGAAAATTCCGCATATTGCTGGTACCTTATAATGTCCTGTGAGTATTTTATAAGTTTCTATCAAGTCACCACGTAGCCTTCGTTGTTCCAAGGTCGTCAGACCCAGTTCCTTCAATCTATTCTCGTAGGGTTGGTTGCGAAGAGATGGTACCAACTTTGTTGCTCTTCTTTGAACTCTTTCCATAAGATTAACATCTTTCCGAAAATACGGATTCCATACTTGGAAAGCATACTCTAACAAAGGCCTCACATATGTTTTATAGAGCTTAATAAAGATATTCTTGTCTATATAACGGAAAGCTTTCTTGATCATGTATAACATAGAGTTAGCTTTTTTTGTAATTCCTAAAATATGTTCCTCCCATTTTAGATTATTAGTTATAACGACGCCAAGATCTCGCTGGGAAGTAACACTCTGTAAACTTTTGGAACCAACATTATAAGTGAGCTTCGGGTTCTTATTACCTATATGAAGTACAGTGCACTTGTCGGCGTTGAGGTTTATAAGCCAATCTTTGGTCCACTGCAAAATGCGGTCTAAGTCCTGCTGTATGATGTTGTGACTAATAAGCGGGTCCCCCATGATCTTTGTGTCATCCGCAAACAAAAATAAGTCCGAATGCACCACCTGTCTAAGGTCTGTCAAGAAAATTCCAAACAGCATTGGGCCGAGCACTGAACCTTGAGGGACTCCACTGTGAACGTCATGCGGATCCGAAAGATGTTCACCAACACGTACTCGAAACTTCCTCCCTGTCAAGAAGTCTTTAATCCAATTGAGTAGATTTCCACGAATTCCAAAATGCTCTAACTTGACGAGGAGTCTGTTTATTGGGACACGATCGAATGCCTTCTCGTAGTCCAGGTAAATAACATCTGTTGAGAGCTTCTCATTCCAGTTATTTGTCCACTTGTCAACACAACATAACAGGTTTGTTACCGTTGATCTCTTTGGGGTAAAGCCGTGTTGTTCGTCTATAACGAGGTGCTCCCTTTCAATAAAATCTCTCAAAGCGCTGGAGACAATTTTTTCCATCGCCTTACAGGCTATACAAGTGAGGCTTATTGGACGATAATTTCCTGCTGTAAGCTTGTCTCCTTTTTTGTATATAGGTGTTACATAAGCATTTTTCCAAATAGCGGGCAGTTGGTGCTCACGAAATGATAGTGTCATTACATGGGCCAGCTGAGGTGCAAGGCATTTTATACATCTCTTAAGCAGAACTGCAGGTATCTCATCGGGTCCCATGGATGAGTTCTCATCAAAACTTAAAATCGCCTTACTGACTAAATCTGGTGTGAAGTCGACATTCTCGATTGAATTATGAATTCTGGCAACATTAACATTAGGGATTGGTTCGTTCAATGGTTCGCGTACATATGACTTTTCGAATTGTTTGGCAAATATATTAGCAACTTCATGGCAGTCACTTGTTATACGCTGGGTTAGGTCGTCTCTCAGTGAAGGCGGAACGGTAACCTTCGATGATAGCTGCTTTCGGACATAACTGTATAGCGACTTTGGTCCTCGGTCTATGACTCCTTTTTCATACCTAAGTCTGGCATGTCGCACAGCTGACGTAATACCGTTATTAACTGTACGATAGCGGCTATAGTTCTCATTTGTTTTATTGAGCATATACATATCCCACAACCTAGTTTTTTTCTTTATCATTTCTAATATGGCAGGCCCAATCCATGGTTTTTTATTATTATGAGCAACCCTAGGAGGCCTTAGTGGCACATTCAATTTTACAACTTTAGTTATATTTTCCGTAAAGTCACGCCAGGCGGTAGCAGCGTTTAGATGACTTATCTGACTATTATCTGTCAACATTAGATGAAATATTACTTCTACTTTACTTTATGGCAAAGAATTTATCATAGTTGTTGACGTAGCAGCTCACCCGAGTGAACGGTATGACAGACATGCCAACATAGTCGAATGCTATAACATGCGGTGTCATATAAGATCATATTTTGACTAGGTATTATATCAAGCATCCGAATTGTATAGCATTTGGTGTCACATAGTGTAAAAGAAATGGTTTCATAATGACGGGACTTGCATTGCATTCGACTTGTATAGAATTTCGCGTCACATAAGAATCCTGATTTTAGCTTTATTGTGACAGGTATGCAATAGCAGTCGTAAAATTCCCATACAAAATTAAGGTCCAAGCGTCCGCGAACGTGTTAAGAGGGGGCAGAGTGTTTGCCGCGGACACGAAATAGGCATTTAGCGGCCCCGCACTGCTCGCTATCTGTGTGCGTGCGCGCACGCACACTACTACACCGGCGCGTCATTATTCGGGCGTTAAAAGGTTATAACTTAGAAATCTTAGAATTCCTCATTTTTATAATCCTTTGATACAGATATTGTATTAATTCACCTAATATTTGTTCGGTTTTTCCAAATGATTTTATTATTTGTGTTTGTATTTAGTACTAAAGAAAGGTACCATTCTGTCGGTTGTTGATAAGGTTCATTTCTAAACTAATATTTATGACATTCGCGCCTTATCGACAACCGGCAGAATGGCAAAGTGCCTTTTTCTAAATAAAAGCACATTTTTTATGATTTCATATGTGGCTATTTACGGCTAAAGGTACCTTATGGACGGTCGGCGCTTACGTCGCGTTGCAGCGCATTATTATCAGCGTCTTTGTTAACAGCGTAAGCGCCGATCGTCCATAAGGTACCTTTCACCGCAAAACGTCACATATTATGAAATCGTTAAAAAATTGTGTCGTTTTCTTGGTAAAAGTACCACATTGTCGCCTGTTGATAAGGTTTTCCAAGTGATTCTTTATGACAGAAGCGCCTTATCATTCTTATCAATAAGCGACAATGTGGTATCTTTCTTTACCCAGTAAACGTCACTTTTATAATATTGATTATATCAATATTTATAAATTTTGTAAGGTTGACTCCGATTTGGATAAAAATCGATATCCGAGGATCCGACGAAGTGATTAACATGAATCCAGAGTCAAAATGGTAAAATATTGTAAAAACCGACGCCATCTTGGATTTTGTAAAATCAACTCCGATTTGGATAAAAATCGATATCTGACTATCCGGCGGGGTCTTTAACATGAATCCAGAATCAAAATCGTTAAATATTGTAAAAAGCGACGCCATCTTGGATTTTGTGAGATTAACTCTGATTTGGATAAAAATCGATATCTGAGAATCCGGCGGGTTGATTAACATGAATCTTGAGTCGAAATTGTAAAATATTGTTAAAACCGACGCCATCTTGGATTTTGTAAGATCAACTCCGATTTGGATAAAAATTGATATCTGACGATCCGGCGGGGTCCTTAACATGAATCCAGAATCAAAATCGTAAAATATTGTAAAAAGCGACGCCATCTTGGACTTTGTGAGATTAGCTCCGATTTGGATAAAAATCGATATCTGAGGATCCGGCGGGGTGATTAACATGAATCTTGAGTCAAAATTGTAAAATATTGTTAAAACCGACGCCATCTTGGATTTTGTGAGATTAACTGCGATTTGGATAAAAATCGATATCTGAGGATCCGGCGGGGTGATTAACACGAATCTTGAGTCAAAATTGTAAAATATTGTTAAAACCGACGCCATCTTGGATTTTGTAAGATCAACTCCGATTTGGATAAAAATTGATATCTGACGATCCGGCGGGGTCCTTAACATGAATCTAGAATCAAAATCGTAAAATATTGTAAAAAGCGACGCCATCTTGGATTTTGTGAGCTTAACTCCGATTTGGATAAAAATCGATATCCGAGGATCCGACGGAGTGATTAACATGAATCCAGAGTCAAAATTGTAAAATAATGTAAAAACCGACGCCATCTTGGATTTTGTGAGATCAACTCCGATTTGGATAAAAAATTATATCTGACGATCCGGCGGGGTCCTTAACATGAATCCAGAATCAAAATCGTTAAATATTGTTAAAAGCGACGCCATCTTGGACTTTGTGAGATTAACTCCGATTTGGATAAAAATCGATATCTGACGATCCGGCGGGGTCCTTAACATGAATCCAGAATCAAAATCGTTAAATATTGTAAAAAGCGACGCCATCTTGGATTTTATGAGATTAACTGCGATTTGGATAAAAATCGATATCTGAGAATCCGGTGGGTTGATTAACATGAATCTTGAGTCAAAAATTGTAAAATATTGTAAAAACCGACGCCATCTTGGATTTTGTAAGATCAACTCCGATTTGGATAAAAATTGATATCTGACGATCCGGCGGGGTCCTTAACATGAATCCAGAATCAAAATCGTTAAATATTGTAAAAAGCGACGCCATCTTGGACTTTGTGAGATTAGCTCCGATTTGGATAAAAATCGATATCTGAGGATCCGGCGGGGTGATTAACACGAATCTTGAGTCAAAATTGTAAAATATTGTTAAAACCGACGCCATCTTGGATTTTGTAAGATCAACTCCGATTTGGATAAAAATTGATATCTGACGATCCGGCGGGGTCCTTAACATGAATCTAGAATCAAAATCGTAAAATATTGTAAAAAAGCGACGCCATCTTGGATTTTGTGAGCTTAACTCCGATTTGGATAAAAATCGATATCCGAGGATCCGACGGAGTGATTAACATGAATCCAGAGTCAAAATTGTAAAATAATGTAAAAACCGACGCCATCTTGGATTTTGTAAGATCAACTCCGATTTGGATAAAAAATTATATCTGACGATCCGGCGGGGTCCTTAACATGAATCCAGAATCAAAATCGTTAAATATTGTAAAAAGCGACGCCATCTTGGACTTTGTGAGATTAACTCCGATTTGGATAAAAATCGATATCTGACGATCCGGCGGGGTCCTTAACATGAATCCAGAATCAAAATCGTTAAATATTGTAAAAAGCGACGCTATCTTGGATTTTGTGAGATTAACTGCGATTTGGATAAAAATCGATATCTGAGGATCCGGCGGGGTGATTAACACGAATCTTGAGTCAAAATTATAAAATATTGTTAAAACCGACGCCATCTTGGATTTTGTAAGATCAACTCCGATTTGGATAAAAATTGATATCTGACGATCCGGCGGGGTCCTTAACATGAATCCAGAATCAAAATCGTTAAATATTGTAAAAAGCGACGCCATCTTGGATTTTGTGAGATTAACTCCGATTTGGATAAAAATCGATATCTGAGGATCCGGCGGGGTGATTAACATAAATCTTGAGTAAAAATTGTAAAATATTGTTAAATCCGACGCCATCTTGGATTTTGTACGATCAACTCCGATTTGGATAAAAATTGATATCTGGCGATCCGGCGGGATCCTTAACATGAATCCAGAATCAAAATCGTAAAAAATTGTAAAAAGCGACGCCATCTTGGATTTTGTGAGATTAACTGCGATTTGGATAAAAATCGATATCTGAGAAGCCGGCGGGGTGATTAACATGAATCTTGAGTCAACATTGGAAAATATGGTAAGAATCGATGCCATCTTGGATTTTGTGATATCAACTCCGATTTGGATAAAAATCGTCAGATATCGATTTTTATCCAAATCAGAGATAATTTTCCAAAATCCAATTTGGCGTCGGTGTTGACATTATTTAACAATTTTGACTTCGGATTCATGTTATGGACCCCGCTGAATCGTCAGATATCGATTTTTATTCAAATCGGAGTTAATCTCACAAAATCAAAGATGGCGTCACTTATAACAATATTATACAGTTTTGATTCTGGATTCATGTTAAGGACCCCGCCGGATCATGAGATATCGATTTTTATCCAAATCAGAGTTTATCTTACAAAATCCAATATGGCGTCAGTGTTGACGTTAATTAACAATTTTGACCATGGATTCATGTTATGGACCCCGCCAGATCGTCAGATATCGATTTTTATTCAAATCAGAGTTAATTTTACAAAATCCAATATGGCGTCTATTCTTACCATATTTTCCAATTTTGACTTAAGATTCATGTTAGTCACCCTGCCGGCTCCTCAGATATCGATTTTTATCCAAATCGCAGTTAATCTCAAAAAATCCAAGATGGCGTCGCTTTTGACAATATTTTACGATTTTGATTCTGGATTCATGTTAAGGACCCCGCCGGATCGTCATATATCGATTTTTATCCAAATCGCAGTTAATCTCACAAAATCCAAGATGGCGTCGCTTTTTACAATATTTGACGATTTTGATTCTGGATTCATGTTAAGGACCCCGCCGGATAGTCAGATATCGATTTTTATCCAAATCGGAGTTGATTTTACAAAATCCAAGATGGCGTCGGTTTTTACAATATTTTACAATATTGATCCTAGATTCATATTATGGTCCCCACTGAATCCTCAGATATCGATTTTTATCCAAATCGGAGTTAATTTTACAAAATCCAAGATGGCGTCGCTTTTTGCAATATTTTACGATTTTGATTCTGGATTCATGTTAAGGACCCCGCCGGATAGTCAGATATCGATTGTTATCCAAATCGGAGTTGATTTTACAAAATCCAAGATGGCGTCGCTTTTTACAATATTTTACGATTTTGATTCTGGATTCATGTTAAGGACCCCGCCGGATCGTCAGATATCAATTTTTATCCAAATCGGAGTTGATCTCACAAAATCCAAGATGGCGTCGCTTTTTACAATATTTTACGATTTTGATTCTGGATTCATGTTAATCACCCCGCCGGATCCTCAGATATCGATTTTTATCCAAATCGGAGCTAATCTCACAAAGTCCAAGATGGCGTCGCTTTTTACAATATTTAACGATTTTGATTCTGGATTCATGTTAAGGACCCCGCCGGATCCTCAGATATCGATTTTTATCAAAATCGGAGTTGATCTTACAAAATCCAAGATGGCGTCCGTTTTAACAATATTTTACAATTTTGACTCTGGATTCATGTTAAGGACCCCGCCGGATAGTCAGATATCGATTGTTATCCAAATCGGAGTTGATTTTACAAAATCCAAGATGGCGTCGCTTTTTACAATATTTTACGATTTTGATTCTGGATTCATGTTAAGGACCCCGCCGGATCGTCAGATATCAATTTTTATCCAAATCGGAGTTGATCTCACAAAATCCAAGATGGCGTCGCTTTTTACAATATTTTACGATTTTGATTCTGGATTCATGTTAATCACCCCGCCGGATCCTCAGATATCGATTTTTATCCAAATCGGAGCTAATCTCACAAAGTCCAAGATGGCGTCGCTTTTTACAATATTTAACGATTTTGATTCTGGATTCATGTTAAGGACCCCGCCGGATCCTCAGATATCGATTTTTATCAAAATCGGAGTTGATCTTACAAAATCCAAGATGGCGTCCGTTTTAACAATATTTTACAATTTTGACTCTGGATTCATGTTAAGGACCCCGCCGGATAGTCAGATATCGATTTTTATCCAAATCGGAGTTGATTTTACAAAATCCAAGATGGCGTCGGTTTTTACAATATTTTACAATTTTGACTCTGGATTCATGTTAATCACTCCGTCGGATTCTTAGATATCGATTTTTATCCAAATCGGAGTTAAGCTCACAAAATCCAAGATGGCGTCACTTTTTACAATATTTTACGATTTTGATTCTGGATTCATGTTAAGGACCCCGCCGGATCGTCAGATATCAATTTTTATCCAAATCGGAGTTGATCTTACAAAATCCAAGATGGCGTCGGTTTTTACAATATTTTACAATTTTGACTCTGGATTCATGTTAATCACTCCGTCGGATCCTTAGATATCGATTTTTATCCAAATCGGAGTTAAGCTCACAAAATCCAAGATGGCGTCGCTTTTTACAATATTTGACGATTTTGATTCTGGATTCATGTTAAGGACCCCGCCGGATAGTCAGATATCGATTTTTATCCAAATCGGAGTTGATTTTACAAAATCCAAGATGGCGTCGGTTTTTACAATATTTTACAATATTGATCCTAGATTCATGTCATGGTCCCCACTGGATCCTCAGATATCAATTTTTATCCAAATCGGAGTTTATCGCACAAAATCCAAGATGGCGTCGCTTTTTACAGTATTTTACGATTTTGATTCTGGATTCATGGTAAGGACCCCGCCGGATCGTCAGATATCGATTTTTATCCAAATCGGAGTTTATTTTACAAAATCCAAGATGGCGTCGGTTTAAACAATATTTAACAAATTTGACTCAAGATTTATGTTAATCACCCCGCCGGATCCTCAGATATCGATTTTTATCCAAATCGGAGTCAACCTTACAAAATTTATAAATATTAATGTAATAAATATAATTTATAAATTTTTAATATATTTGTAAATATCTGCTCCATCATCAGACCTTGGAAACCATGCATGGCCCAAGTGCTCGTCGAATCAAAACTAACGAGTCTAAACACGACGGTATTCTATCAACTGGTTCCTGAGTACCAGTTGACACTTTACTGCTCCACCATCAGACCTTGGACACCATGTATAGCCCAAGTGCTCGTCAAAACAAAATCTACGAGTCTGAACACGAAGGTATTCCACCCACTGGTTCCTGAGTACCGGTTGACACCTTTCTGCTCCATCATCAGACCTTGGACACCACTCACGATCCAAGTGCTCGTCAAAACAATACAAATGACTCCAAACACGGGGGTATTACATCAACTACTGCCTGAGTTCCGGTGGCCGCCTTTCTGCTCCATCATCAGACCTTGGACACCACCTACGGCCCAAGTGCTCGCCTAACCAAACCTAACGAGCCCAAACACAGGGGTATTACATCAACTACTTCCTGAGTTCCGCTGGTCATCTTTCTGCTCCATCATCAGACCTTGGACACCAGTCACGGTCCAAGTGCCCGCCAAAACAATACAAATGAGTCCAAACACGGGGGTATTACATCAACTACTTCCTGAGTTCCGGTGGTCATATTTCTGCTCCATCATCAGACCTTGGACACCACTCACGGTCCAAGTGCTCACCAGAACAAACCTAACGAGCCCAAACACGGGGGTATTACATCAACTACTTCCTGAGTTCCGGTGGTCATCTTTCTGCTCCATCATCAGACCTTGGACACCACTCACGGTCCAAGTGCTCACCAGAACAAACCTAACGAGCCCAAACACGGGGGTATTACATCAACTACTTCCTGAGTTCCGGTGGTCATCTTTCTGCTTCATCATCAGACCTTGGACACCAGTCACGGTCCAAGTGCCCGCCAAAACAATACAACTGAGTCCAAACACGGGGGTATTACATCAACTACTTCCTGAGTTCCGGTGGCCACCTTTCTACTCCGTCATCAGACCTTGGACATCTTCTACGGTCCAAGTGACACTATATACAATGAGGTATAAACGAAACTAACTCTGTATGTCATTCATTTTGAACTGGTTGCTATTGCCTATTTCCTTTGGAAACACAAAAAATGGTAAAAAAATTCTTATACCGTTTTGCTACCTATAACGCAGTATACGTACACAATGAACATCGATTTATTTCAAGATGTAGACGCTCCGCAGAGAGACGTGGTGTCGCTTCGAACATTCGGGGCCGACTGACTATTTCGGGTGTTGCTCACTTGTTATATTTCAACGATCAGATTCCATAGTAATTTTGTATGGCGGATTTTTAGGACGTTTTAAAAAAATCATAATTAATTAATGAACCAGTATTATGTAATAAGACTATACGAATTCAGTAGCTTGTATATTTGAGATTGGATAGAGTTAGTTTTTAAAAATAAAGCAAATGATTTTTCATTCACTTTGGCATAAACGCTGACACGCGTTTTTCTCAATTTTGCTGCGTCTTTGCGTAGACATATTTACTAAACTGTACATTATTGTAGATTATAAATACACGAATATGGTAGACACACTCTTTGAGATAATAATTACATGCATCTTGTATGTCTTTGCAAATAATTGAGGACGCCACAGTCTTAACCGTAACTGTCGTTTACGTTGAAAACACTCTGCCCCCTCTTCTGAACCTTCTCTTTTATTAGTCAACTATATACATGATTTTTTATAGTACCCACTCAGAGTACACAGTACTCACAAGAATTTAAATGCATTTAACGCCATGTAAAAATATAGGGTGATATAACTTTAACGAGATATTACTATTTTATTTTGTAAGGCGCAGACGAACAGACATCTGTTTTATTTGATTTATAATACCAGTAATTGTATTTAAATTATCGGAAGTCAAACAAGTACCACTTATATTCAATTGTCTCTTATAGTTCATTTTAATAGAGTATAATTGTTAAGTTAGTAATATACTTACTATAATTAGGTACCACAGACTCCATAATAATATTATGTTACCTAGGTATCGCTAATTTGCAACCTGAAAGTTTAGGTAGGTAGGTAGTAGTACATAATGTACTTAAAAATAAGTATAAGTATAGCAATTCAGTGAGGAAATGCTGCCAGCATTCGTAGGACCATGCCCCAGGAGACGGGGCTGTTAGTTATTTAGTTTTATAGCTATTTTTAATTAGAGTTATTTTTAGTTTTTTGTACATTTTTCATGTATTAAAGGTTATAATATACTTCTCTTTGTTATAGAACAGACAATATAAAGGAAGTTTAAACGTATACTAAAATCTTCTATCTTCGATACTTATAAGTAAATAAAACAATTAATCATTTAAATGTTTTTGATAGCACAACTTTCGATAGAATGGACATTTCGTATATTTTAGTACTGAAATGTTTGTGGAAGCCCAGGGATGGCTATTTAAAAGAATTTCACCTGGGCAGCTGGGCTAAAATAATCTAATATACAGCATTTTTACTTCTGATAACTTAAGGCTCACTTGCGCCACTCAGGGTTACCCGCTAACCCGTGGTTAAGCTGTCAAATTCCATACAAAAAAATGGTTGCCTGTAAAGTCGGTATACGGGCGAAAGTTTTACGTGACAACGACTTTGAGTGGTAAAATACTGTGCTCGAGTGGAAGGGACGCGTGCCTTTCACTTTTTATGTCTGTCTCTCTCGCTCTTAGGCGGGCTAACCATGCCCGAGTGGAAGGGACGCGTGCCTCTCACTCGCTCTCATTGTGAGCGCATAACGTGAGCGAAGCGTAACGCAGTTTCTTGAAGTGTCACCCGGCAAACCAATTAATAAGACGTTGTCACGTCAAAACGTTTAACTCCGGATTATGTGGAAACGTTTAACCCCGGGTGCAAGTGGCTCTAAGGGGAATTTCATCAGGTTTTTCTCTGAAAACTAGTATCTTTTAACCTTAACTACTTATAACAGTTTTCTTATATTTTTTTTATTCAGTTTTTGAGAAATTCTTTAGCATGATCTGTCATGACTAAAGTTAAGTTTTTCATACACAAAGGATCTTAATATTAATGTATTTTGTATGAAAAACATTTTTTTTTCTAATTCGACATTGAGCTTAATACCATACCAAAGAAAAACATGGTGTACACAGTAAAAATAAAAATTATAATTGTGATCTTTATTCGCTTCACAGATCCGAATTACTTATTAGTACTGTAAGCCTTACCACCTGCGGGTTAGCCCCTAACCCGGAGTTTAGCTCTCAAATTTGTTATTTCGTGTAAATCTAATAACCTTGCATGAGTGCACCATGAGCGGTACTTTGTTTATTCAATGAAAAATGCAAAATCACGGACATAATGATGCACCAATGCATATGTATGACACAGGCCTTGGAAATGCATCCTCTCATTATTTTTTTAACCACTGACTTTAGTAAAGTAAACTTGCTTATTATCATGTTACTCGTACCTAGTCAGTTTACTGTGAAATACAAGATAATTTATGTTTTTTTTAAATTGGTATGTATGAAAATGCGACCTAATTTGTTTTTTAATAAAGTATTAATTTTATGTTCATTTTGAGAGCAATGCAATCCTTAAATGTATATAAAATAATAGATATGTAGTATATTATATGGATCCATATAATATGTAAATAATTTTTATTGTGACAAATAAGCGGTGCTAAATTTTTATCAAAATAAATATATAGTTTCTAATGAAATGAGATATCAATGTGTAATAAAATAAACATTTATTAAAGACGAAAAAACGTCGGTTAAAGCTGCTAAGTAAAAAATATACTAAATATCTATTATTATATCTCAATTTAAGCTTTACTCTCAAAATGAACTTTAGTAAAAAACAAAAAAAAAACATGCGACTATCAATAAAATTACAAAAATCAACTTATTGACTAAATTTTCGTTATGGCAACCAATAGCGTTATTAACAAATGTCTGTTATATTTAAAATCCTGTAAGATCTCGTTTGTCTCCATCACAATTTTTCTAATTGGTATATATGTCAGAACACCACTAAGCCCCGCCTACCTCCTTTGTTACAATACAAGCATTGTGCATGTTTAGCACTAGGTTAAACCAGTGGTTAAACGAATAAACACACTTTAGACGCCCCTGTGAGCACGTAATAGCACGCCTCATGATTTTGCAGGATGTCCACAAACTACTATAGACGTGAGACTTTGGCGTTTTGGGTTACCAATAAAGTTGTAGGTACAAATTGGTTTACAGAGACTGTGAAAGTGTTAAATGAAATCATTTCATAGCAGTTAACGTTAGCCTTGGAGGAGATAACGTGGATACTTGGATAGGCTCTATTCCCTCCTCGAACCTATATGAATGATTTATTACATATTTGTAGAATAGTGACGAGTACGAGTATGATCTTATGTTTTACTTTTTTTTATTTGCGGTAGTGAAGTTTCTCATTTATCAGACATTTAAGGATGACTCACACTAAGACGAGAGGGGGGGGGGTACGATTTGTCAATTTCTATAGAAAGAATCACGTGATTGCTCAGAGCCCTTGGATGTCACGTGACATTTTCTAATACTTATAAGCGTTTCTAATTCAGTCACCAAAATAAGTAAAACATAGGGACATAGTAATAGTAATACTCTACGTTATTCAGAATTATGTGTATACAAAACACGATATTAGAGAAGGATACAGGGCAGTATTGCACCTTAAACTTGCTGAATGGTGTGAGGGCAATTTAGCCTAGGCCCTTCTTTTCTCTTGGAATAATATGTCACTCATGTTATAAAATGATTATAATTATAAACAGCAGGGTTAGCATGGTTGCCATTTTATCGCTTATCACGCTATGCGTCACTTTCACATACATACTTGTTAGAACGTGACAGCAACGTCGGTAAACGATAAAAACCCGACCATCATAGACTGGCTGATATCCAAAATCGAATAAAGACTAAACTCCTTATACTTTTTATTTATTTGGTCACCCTACTTAAAAGTCCAACGCGCGTATATATGAATTAGTCTCCGGAGGATCCGTCTCAAAGCAACCAATCATGTCGCACAACCTGGTCCGGCTGGTGCTTACGCTGGCGGCGGTAGCGCTTGCGCACGCCGACGTGAAGATCATTAAGGACGTCACCTTGGGTTTCGGAGAGGCATTGAAACATTGCAGAGAGACTGTAAGTTCTACCGACCAGCGTGCGTAGCTAAGATGCCAATCGCTCACGCTTAGTAACGTATCGCAGCTACCTCTCTCTATCACTCTTCCTTATTAGTGTGACAATGACAGTTGCGTTTCGTTAGCTACTAAGCGTGAGCAATTGGCATCTTGGCTACGCACCCAGTTCCGATCCCAACTTTCCTTCACCCATTACCAAATTCTATCGATTGCTCCCTGGGAACGGGGTCATTGCAAAGTCTTAAGGTTGTTGCAGCGAGTCGCAATCGAAGCCTACGTTTACCCGAATGCGGTCACCAAATTCATGAGCTTTTATTGTGGATCCAGATAGTTGAACGAGTAACTGCTGTTACTTTTAGACGTCTGCTATCTGCTATCTAGTAAGATAAAATCACCCATAGATAAAGCACTTCCAACACGGTCATCAATCCAGGGAGCTTGACGTGAATTTCGAAAAACTAGGCCAGATAGTTGGACCTCCTGAAAGATAATATTTCAACAACGTGTCTCCTTTGACATTTTGTCACAGAGCGGCCTGACAGAAGAGAAGATGGAGGAGTTCTTCCACTTCTGGCGGGATGACTTCAAGTTTGAGCACCGGGAGCTGGGCTGCGCCATCCAATGCATGTCCAGGCACTTCAATCTGCTCACGGACGGAGAAAGGATGCATCATGAGAACACGGACAAGTTCATCAAGAGTTTCCCTAATGGTAATACTTTGGAACTTGTTTTTAGGTTTCGTACCTGAAAAGGAAAGAACGGAACTCTTATTGGATCACTTTGTTGTCCGTCCGTCCGTCTGTCTGTTAAGACCCTTTATCTCGGGAACGCGTAGAGGTAGCAAGTTGAAATTAATACCACATACACAAGTCTGCCGTCCCTTGCAGCTGTAAAAAAACACTTCCCGTTGACCTAGAATCACGAAATTTGGTAAAAAGCAAGAGCTTAATGGTAGTATTTTTTAACCTTTTGGGCGAACAAGTGGCCATAGAGAATAATAACTGCTACAACGATGCCTGAAAGTTAGAAAAGCAGATATTTTTTTTAACCTACATTTTTATGTTGTTTAGTTTTTTGTGTCTTTCATAGGCGCAAAGGCACGAGGCCGAGAAGCCTTAATATACATATACGAATCAAACATCAATATTAATAAACTAAAACTGTCAATGGAACTTCCTAACAATGTAAACAAACGGCCATATTGATCATAATAAACCTAAATAATAAATAATTTAAGTTTTATAGTGAAATCTCCAAGATTAACTTATTTATCAATTTTTTTGTGTTACGTTACGACAATACGACCGTTTCAGTAGTGAATGGTTTCAGTGGTGTTTGGTGAGGTATTGTGAAAATACAAGGAGAAACAGTGACTTAACATGTGACGCCTTTTGTTTACATTGTTAGGAAGTTCGACGGAAATCTTAGCAAAATTTATGGAAAAAACCTCGATTTTGGAGATTTGTACCCACTAATTACTTTTAGACGAAGCTGCAATGGTCAAAATTGCTGGTCATATACTTTCGGGCAATCCGTCAGATCAACATAGTGACTCTCCAGACATTTCCCATACATTTATTGGCAGATCTGGTGATGGTACCTATTGAAAGTCAGGTCTACTTTTCAATCCTTAAATCCGAAAACTCTCAACCTGAAGCTAACATCTATTATCCACAGGCGAAGTCCTCTCCAAACAGATGGTGGGCCTGATCCACTCCTGCGAGCAGAAGTTCGATGACATGGACGACCACTGCTGGAGGATCCTACGCATAGCCGAGTGCTTCAAGGGCGGCTGCCAGGACCTCGGCATAGCGCCATCTATGGAGATGATGATGGCTGAGTTTATCATGGAGTCTGAAGCTTGATTTACAATTAGAACGCATTATTGTCATTAACATACTTAAATGAATAGACGAGGAAGATCTATTGATTGATGATTGAACAAACAAAGGATTGTCAGCTGTAGATATAAATTAACTAAATTTAGATTTTTTTGTCGTTTTATCCCAGTTTATTGGAGATAATTATACAGGAATTCAATCCATTTTGCCTCTGGTTATACTTTTGTAGATTCAGTTCGTTTTTATTGAGGGCATGATAGGAGTAAGTTTAAGTAACGAAGACCTACGTGCGATGGAACAAGCTACAAATTAAACTAAATTAAACTGACCTTTTCTTAAATAAATTAAACTAATTGAACTCAATCTATGGTCACTATAGATGAAGTAGATTTTTTTGTTACAATGTTACTTTCATTAATTTTCTGCTAAATCCAATCAATTTATTGAAATATAATGCGAATGCGATAACCATTCACGACTACAATGCTTAGCTTTATGGATTTTTATGAATTAGTGTATTTAAATTTAATTTTCTAATTAAAACTATTTTGTAAAAGGCAATGCTTTTCATAAATTAATACCAGTTAATGGTAGTATTACTTATGCTCTGTTATTCAATCTATTAATACTTTCTTAGCGTTAGTTATTTAATATGCCTATGTTATAAATATAGCGTATTTTTCTGACATGGCTATGGCAATGGTACTGTTAAATGTAAGTTATCTATTGAGTTATAAATGTAAAGATAAAATAATTATCTATACAATACAAGTAGTTTTATTTTAGTATTTTAAGGACACACTAAGGCTGGATTTGACCAAACTTTTTAACCAAGAGTAACGCTTACTCTTGGATACTAATGTCAAAATCCCATTGTAATTTGACGTTACTATCTGAGAGTAAGCGTTATTCTCGGAATAAAAAGTTGGTAAAACGAAGCCTAAGTAGTAAGACTTATCTTAAATTAGGTATTTAATAGTCGGGAGACAGTCTTCTTTGAAATAAAGTGCAGTTATTATTTTATTAGTAAGCCCATTTGTTATAAAAAAAAAAATCCGCAGATTTTTGCTAGTTATATACGTTCGGGCATATTTCCCGGATCTGCCGATAAATGTATGGGAATTTTGTCTGGCGGATGTCCGGTGGACCCACTATGGAAATCTGACGGATTGGCCGAACGAATATGGCCGGAAATAAAAAAAAATAGAGCGAGCCTTCAAAGTACAAAAAAGTTGTATGCGAGCTTTAGGAAATACTTGGTTTATGGACAATTGCGAGCCACAGTTCGAGAAATTTAAAATATTACCACTACCGATCAGTATATAAAGGTCCCGACATAATATATATGATTTGTTGAATGATACATCCTCTTTGATACTTGTGTTGTGACATACTACTGGCATCTATTTTACAAACAACAAAACAATTTCTGATATAATTTATAATTAATAGTTTCACGTCTTTATTATCGGTAAAACAGCACAAATCATAACATCTTATGTTTCATTTTTAGACTTTGACTTTAAATTCGCAAAAAAATGTTGACATAATGGCAACTCCGTGGATTCCAAAACCAGCACGGCGAGCACAAGTCCCAAGCCTAATTATATTTGGGTAGAATAGGTGTTGTAAATATTGTAGTTAGCAGGTAACGATGCTCTCAGCAGCACATTGCATGTACAATGCATGAAGGTACTAGCACACCTGCGTGCAAATTGAATACGATGAAATGAACACTTAAAAAAAAATTGAGATCTGTATTGTACCGTGTTCAAGCAAAAAAAGAAAATATATTTTATGCGATTTGATGATAAAAACAAGAAGGCTCGTGATGTATTGCAATAAATAGCTCGTATTAGCGTGCGTCAATAATATTTCATTTGACGTTTAAAGACAGACATATTGCAGTCGGACCAAAAAGCAATTTATTCGCCAAAACAAAAAAAACTGTTCTAAAAATAGGCTAAATACATAGAAAAATTGTTTATTAGGTTAGAGCTACATTTTTAGTAGGTATTATAAATAATTCTCATAACATAACAATATTTTTAATTGAAAAACATTCTGAATGGGATGCTGACCAATTGACATTGCCAACTTGCCAAGTATTTTCTTAACTCTTAAAATGGTGGGCGCACTTTTTATTTTTCTTAAACAATTAAACAAATATCAAGAAATGATTGCCTGGAGTTTATCTCTTCTTGTAATTAAAAGTGAATTTAGCTAAGTACCTACCTATAGCTATTTTCTACATTTTTAAAAGTGAAAGTTTTAAATGAGTATAAAATAATCACTAATCAGAGTAATAAACATTACAATTTTAGTAATTTTGCAATAATGTCGATGAAACCGATAAAACCAATAAAACCGAATAACATAACTTTCAAGGTCATGTCCGAGTTCAACCATCAATTTCGCTACAACGTTTGAAAGGGGATGTAGCTCAGTGGTAGAGCATTCGCTTTGCATGTGAAAGGCCCCGGGTTCGATCCCCGGCATCTCCAACTTTTTTGGTTCTTATATTTTAATTTTATTGCCATTTTTATAATGAATAAAATAGCAATTTATAGCTTTTTATATTTATTTTATAAGCTCCGAATTAAACCAATTTTGACATTGACAAGTAGCCAAAAATTATTGTAATTCTAAAAAATTACCTGCTAGAAAAATATAAAACTATATTTTTCTACTTTTAATTTGCTAATATAGGTTTTTTAAATTCAGTTATACAAATAACGCTATTAATACAACTTGCCAATAAAATAAGTAATTGATCAATTGATTTAATTATTAACTCACCTAAAAAAATACATAACGGATCAACGATTCAATATAAATTTTAGTTTATAAATAAGTATTCATTAAAAATCACATTAATCACGGTTAAATTTATTTAATAACTACATTCATAAAAAATAAAAATAAATCAAGTAAGTACCATACAAATACACCAAAACTAGGTTTATTTAATTTTACTTCATAATTAATATTGTATTTTTTTTTAATTGTTAATGACATCAGTCATTTATTTAATTCAATAAGAAAAATAAAACCGCATAAAAAAAGTAAAAAAGGAGCCCTTGACCCCGACGTGATTTGAACACGCAACCTTCTGATCTGGAGTCAGACGCGCTACCGTTGCGCCACGGAGTCGATGTGTAATTCGATGAATTTAGTCATCATTTCAGTAGACATACACACTAGCGCCCCTAGTGCTCATTTAGTAAACTAAGCTTAGTGCAATTTATTTTCTTGTTAATCAGGTAATTCAAAAATAGAATACAGAGAAGCAACTGATTTCCTATTTTATTTATTTTTGTACAAAAAATACATAAAAAGACTTAAAATAACTTAATTAAGATAGCTGTTACCCTTAGCAGATATATATATTTCGAAAATAAATGTATTTTAACAAAAAAACTTAATTAAATTATTATTATCAAACAAAAAGCTACACTATAAATATAGAAAATAAAATAATAACTTAATTAGAAAAAATATTTAAAATTAAAAAAAAAATCATCATCATCATCATCATCATTTCAGCATGTTATTAAAAAAAAATAACATAAATATTTTTGTGACTCTCTATCTCTACTTTAAAGCTCTGTTACAGATCGATTCACGAAAGCTGAAGCGGAAAATGTATGAAATTGTCATTAATATCATAGACATTAATCGATCGTAATAATTATTGAAATAATAATTATTGTAACTATTTATTAGACTTTAAAAAAAATTGCAATTAATACTCATTAGCACGTGTTACTTCGTAGGTAATCTTATAATGGATTGGTGGATGTGTGGATGTTTTTCTCGACAGAAAAGGAAATATATTTTTCCTAGAATGTTATTACCTTGTGTTTTGTAAATTCCTGGCTCACAGGTGTGCTATTACTAGAAAATGGTAAAAGGCAACTGGTCGAGTATACTATTGTGGCATAATAAACCGAGTGATTCAGTGTATATTTACTAGACTACAAGAATTATACAGGATGTAACTACAATGCTGGTGACTTTAAGAGGGTAAGTGATCTGATTCAGAAAAAATGCTAAAAAGTTTAAAGCAAAAAAAAATACCTTTTTTCTAACAAGCAACAAAAATATGTGGATATTGAAATGTTTTACGTTAGATACACCACTTGATTTGAAATTGTTTTATGATAATATGATAATTTATGATATTAGACTCTCCTTTCTAATTATACAAATTCCTGCTGGAGGTGGTTAAAGAATTGGATACTTTACGTCTTCTATTTGCGAGCAAAATGCGACCATTGCTGAGCGTGTTTGACAAAATTCAGTTTTTATATACAATTACTAAAATCACAGACTACATATTATTATAATACTTACACTATGCTAAAACCAATGATTGCAAGACACGCGTCGCGCAAATAAACATTATTCAATGATTTGACACGGAGCACAATAATGCTTCTTGTATTAAATTAATACATAAAATAAATTATAAAACCATGTTTTAAGCATTTATTTAAATTGCTTGTGTATTCAATAATGGAATTGTCCTTCTAGCTTATATTGTATCAGTTATTCATTTTATTTAGACATTTCATGTATTATTTACCAGATAAACCTTCGAGAAACGCAGTAAAAAGGAGTAAAAGTGATATTTAGAGTTTAAAGCGGACTTTAAAAATACAGTGAAGTTTAATTTATTTCTTCGATCATCGATGGAGTTCTACATATTACTCCTACTTCTGACCACATCCGCCACAACACCTGCACTCTCATCAGCCAGAAACCTTCACCAAGGTTATACTAGCATCTCCACCAGCTCAGATTCCGATGCAACTCTTCGATCCATCTTCACATACCCTCACGGGGGGTACTGGCACCCACTGTCACCCTCAGAATTGAAAGCACATCCCCCTTCCATCCACCACAGCGTCGCCGCCATGTCAGCACCCCCTGGAGCACTACGATCAACCGTTACGTACTTTCATAGAACGTTCTGGCACCCACTACCATCATCAGAGTTGAGAAGCCATCCCCCTAACATCCGCAGCATCGCCAGCATCCAACCTGATGAAACTCTCCGGTCTATCTTCACATACCCTCATGGAGGGTACCAGCGCCCACTACCACCCTCAAAATTGATGGAACATCAGATTGAGCACCACCAGCTAAAGCCTGTGTTATACCAACTTAAAGACTGGAAGCCGTTGGAGAAAGTACATCATACTGTGAATTGTGTTTATACCTCTTCAGGAACAAAGTCGTGTGCATGAACCATCGCCAATGCTAAGCTAGTATTAAAATACATGAAACGTTTCTTGAGGCCGATTATCGCCTGCCCCTATCCCTCCCTCCTCTTTTCTCGACTCCCTAAGTTCCCCTTCGTCGATTACACTGGGCGAGACGACCGATTGGTCCCTAAAAAACGTGTCATGTAATACTGACTGTGTGACTGTAACTGACTATTTGTATTCCCTATTGCAATGGCGTAACGCCTACCGATGGTCAGCACTTTCGCTGGGGTTGAGGTTGAAAAAACCTCATGCATTTATGGTTAGCCCTTAATTTGGTCATGTATGACAGGTCATACAAATTCTTCGACCCTCTTTTTGTATTTTTTTTCCGGCCAGAATCGTTGGGACTATTGAGCGCCAAGGAGGCTTGAACTCACGACCATCTCTTTTTTTTGTCAAATTAAGGGTTAACACAAACTGCAGCAGCGAAAGGGTTAAGGGAGTTGCGGTTTAAACTTGGTTTTTATGTGTGTTTTTTATTATATTTTGGTATTTTTAGTGCTCCGTTATCAGCAGCTCAGTGACCATTAGCTGAAATGTTGATATGATATACTTACATATCAACCATGCCGATAAAGGGTATTTACCCTTTATGAATTTTTTTCCTCGCATTTTATTTTAAAATAAAATGTGAGGAAAAAAATTCATACACGTAAAGTGGGGAGTATTTTTTTTTCATATCGTTGCATTGGTATTCGAAAAAGAACAGAAATTAGCTAAAACATTTGTTTATTACACTTTCGGACAATATAGCCAGAAGTTAAAAAAAATGTGTCCCGCTTCAAGCTTTTGAACAGTAGGCTCCAAAAGTATGAAAAAAGCTGTTGATGGTCTATCGATAGTTTATTAAAACAGATTTAACAAAATTCTTCAAACTGTAGGCAAGCACATGCAAAGTTGTAATTGTAACGCGTAGGTACCGCGCCCATTCCCGCATTTATAGTATTCAGCTGGTCTGTGGCGCACCCTAACACTGAGCGTAGCCCAACATTCCCTCAGCCGGTTTATGAAAGGTGGCGGGATGTCTTTGAATGCAGAGACATTGAATAGAAAGAGGGAAGGCCTGTGCCCAGAAGGTAACCATCATCAAAAGGATAATAAAAACGGGATCTAGCTAAATATTCCGATGCAGCAGATGGGCATTTTCAAAAATAGGGTCCATTTTCTTTTTTTTTTTTAATATAGGAAGGTTTGGGTTTTTTATAAACAGAATCACGAGTACTATTGATTTGAAAAAAGAAAAAGAGTGTCCCGTTTTTTTTGGTCAGCTTTTTAACGCATTTTTTTCATACATTTCGTATGGGCCGTTACAAAACTGTCAATTTTTTTTTGTAAGTACCTATTGAAAATTGACGACCCACTACAATCACCACTGTACTATGTAGGTACTGTCGCTAGCGGTATATCCAGTTCCAGACCGATAATGACTTGAAACCTTCTATAAAAGAGCGTCCTTCCATCTCAAAGGCTGGCAAGGCACGTAACCCAAGGTTTTGTTCCTGCTGTCCATGGTTGGTGATAGTCTGCTCGTTTGCGATAAGGTTTATGAATAAAATATTAACACAGTGCTAACGCGTCTTATCCTAAAAATACTACATACCATGACCATTATTTGATCAGTTTGTTAAATTTTCTGGCTAAAAAAAGCGTTCTGACTGTACATAAACTCATTGTCAACAGCTATCCCTGATTCTGATCTTTTAAAATAATAACTACAATCATAACTATCATAAAATAAGTATCTATCTCTAGGACAGCGCCATCTACAAGCTTTCTGGCAAAGCAAACATTTTTTTAAACGCTTTATGAAGGCATATTACATTTGTTTTTAATTTTGCCATATATTTTTATTATTTCACGTCTAAGTATCTAACCTATATCTCGCCTATACCGGTGCCGCATGCGCCTGCGCCGACCGCGCCCCCCACGCCGGTCTGCCGGCGTGCTCAACGGGCTGTCGCGCGCAGTGTGCGCAGAGCCCAGCCAACACATAAGCCAGATAGAAGCGAAAATATACCACAATAAGCAGTGTCAAGCTTTATTACTTTTGTATCACAGCTGACGTTATGGCTTTATTTTGAATAAGAGAGTTCTTAAATTAAAATAATGTTGTAAGCTTACTAAATTCTGTATAAAGTTCGCGGTATTTTTTCAAGCTGAATAGTAATCAAGAGTAGAATCTGCTAAACAAGCGATATTCAAATAAAAGTAATTGAAAAAGCTATTATCTGCACAGTAGCTGAAATTTTTGCATTTTCCTGTATAACATATTTAAGCAAAGCAGTTAGACAGCAAAACGCTGAATATTAGACAAAATATTTTCTTTAAGCTGCATAGTGTACGAAATGGTACTAATTTATTCAGATGCTGAATATTTTAGATTTTTTCTTCTTTACACAGCTGACTTCTGCATAATTGAAAATAAACTCCTTGTTTTACCTAACTTATAGCGCTATCAAAGCACTTAGACAGCAAAACGCTGAATATTAGACAAAATATTTTCTTTAAGCTGCATAGTGTACGAAATGGTACTAATTTATTCAGATGCTGAATATTTTAGATTTTTTCTCTTCTTTACACAGCTGACTTCTGCATAATTGAAAATAAACTCCTTGTTTTACCTAACTTATAGCGCTATAAGCGTACAATTGTCTTTATGTTAAGCTTAAAACAATATCAGTTGCAAATGTGGGTATCTTAAGCAGCAAATAACTGGTTAGTTGAAGATATCGTATGTTTATATCCAGATATTTCACCATTTTGTGTCAGTGATAAATGCTGCATCAACAATATGCCTCCTCAGAAAAATAATAACAAAAGCGTAAATGATTCATGGAAAAAAAGAAAGAGAACGGGAGGAATAAGAAGAAAGTGTTCACGAGAGTATGTAAAGATAAAAAATAGTATCTGTGCAGTAATACAAAAGGATTTGACAACTGATACAAATAGGCCCGGGTCAAGTGCGACCAATACAGTTCAAGAGGGTTCTGTACACGATGATTGTGCATCACCATCAGGATTAGTGATTCAAACAAATAGACTGGGTCCAACTTTAGGTGCAGATAACGAGATTATATTATTTAGATCTGATGATACTGAATACTGATTATTGTACGAGACTGGAAAACCGATAATTTTATGAAGTATTATAAATTTTAATTGTAAAGACTTCATAAAATAGTCGTTTTGTATTGATTAGCCGAAGTTGGGAATTAAGTAGTTAAAACGTTATGCTGTTTATTTGTGTTAATAAATGAAAAATATAATTGAACGCTTGCTTTTATTTAAAAATAAAACAATAATTTACATATTTAAGAATGTTCTTCCAAAAGCTGTATTATTTTGTACATGACGTATCGTCTTTTGAAGGGTACAACATTTGCAAGTTCATGTGCAACGAATGTGCCAAAAGCTTCATTTGCCAATTTCGTCTCGGTCTTATTTACCTCAACGGTTTGTGGTGTTTGTGTGGCAGATTCTGACATATCGTTCTTTGGTTCAGATTTGTTTTTTTCTGGGTCTTTATAGTCAAAATCATTAATGTCACACCATCTTTGACCGTTTTCCTCATTATCTTCACTCCACTTTTGGCCGTGCTCCTCATTATCTTCACTCCACTTTTGGCCGTGCTCCTCATTATCTTTGCTCCACTTTTGACCGTGTTCCTCATTATCTTCACTCCGCCTTTGACCGTGTTCCTCTTCGAAAAGGTCCTCGGTATTCATCGTTTAATTTTCTGAAAAATATTAACATGCTACAGACTACTGAATAAGTAATTAAATACAAAAAACGTATTTAGGTATCTCCCCTTACATTTAATACATACATACAATAGTACATTACCTAACTAGTGCGGTAAAACAAAGAAAGGCCGAGATCGCAGATGTTTGCGACCCGAGCTGCCAGCGAGGGACGTAAATATGTGATCAAGGGTTTTATCTAAAATGATATATAGATAGAATAATTTATTAACTCAAGCAAGGTATTACAACGGTAGTTATAAAACAGTTTCCTGCATAACTTAATACAAAGTTTGACTGCATGGGTCATATTACATTAGCTTATAGTAAACTATTAATTATGCCTACACTTGGACAGAAGGTATTATGGCCAGGTGTGGCATAATAGTACATTACTTACCTAGGGCGGTAAAGCAAATAATGTCTCAGATAGCAGGTGTTTGACGCCCGAAGCCGAAGACAAGAGTGATATATATGGGACCTGACCTGAGGCTTTCTTTATTACCGCCCGTGGTGAGTATTAGTACATAACGACGCCCCCTTAGCTTAGTTGGTAATATAAACAATTGTCTAACTAAATATTACGCAATGCGTCATTCATAGTCATAGTAGTACTGTAGATAACTTTAAATACCTAATAGTGGGTCCTACCTACATTAGTATAGGTCCCATCAACCTCAAATATTCATAGATTTATTTTCTATAAAAAAGAACCCTAAAAAGCTGAATAAGAGTATACTGAATTATGTAATTTAAGACCTTTCTCTGAGAAATGTATAATTATTGTACTTTAAACCAAATAATTTCTGGATATGTAGTCGCATGTGAACTATTATGGTGAAATAAGCTACATAATCACTGAAATATACTCTTTTATTCAAATTGGCCGTCCGCCATTAACTAACGTTCGACATAACCTCTTTTTATAAAAATCCTCAACATTTATCTTATGAAACACTTTGTTTAGTGTGTAGGAAACATAAGCAGTCATACAAAATTTGATTCTCATTATTTGCTGGGACTGAAATTTGATAAAAAGTAAAGATAATTTAATTTCAATATTATTTTACATTTGTTTACCTTTTAAATTGTAGCTTTATCTTAAGGCGCTCAAAAAATGTTATATTAATCATATTGATAATTCACAGTAAAGTGCCATGCGTTTATATAATTCACCTTAAACTTACTTAAAATATATGAAACAATTTACTTACCAAATTTTTGAAGACGTGATGCGACCATATTAGAATTTTGTGAACTAAGTAACACAAAATAAGCTCGTCACAATGAAAAATACATTTATACTTTTTTAACTTGCATAATTTCTTTATAAAACTACTCCTGAGATCGGAATCTTGAATATCATTTGAATATCTGAACTCACAAATTAACAACTGCATAAAAGATGTATAATTTCTGGACTAAAGAAAAATCAGAATTTATGCAGAAGATATTCAGTGTGTTGTACATTTATTCAGCTGCTATGTGGCTGTTAATCAAATGTTATCCAAATTGAAGCAAGATATTTTGTGCCCAAATTGCCTGAATATCATCTGTATAAGCGCTTACACAGAAGTTATACAAATACTTTATCCAGCTTAAAGTCAAAAGAATTGCTTTTACGCAAAATTTATTCAGCTAATCTGTGTTGGCTGGGAGCAATCGCGGCTAGCGCTTCTCACTCATGATTATGGGGCGCGGACCGTCCCGAAACATGTCGAGCTATCTTCGACTTTATAGACGTGAGTAACCCGGTCTAAGTATATTAATATGTCTAATACTCACGGGAGTTTTCTATTTAAAATCACGTCTAAGTATTGTCAGACCCATAAAAATGCACATTCATCATGTTATGTCAGACATGATTGCAATAATGTCCTCGCATGTGGCTTGGAAAGTCCCGCCCGCATCGACGCGTGCGCAGCGGCGGATTTACCCTAAACAAACGTTGCATAAGTTGCATTGCAGTTAAAAGAGAACGATTTGACATGTTCATTTTGTTTAGACACTTTAGACATACGTAGATATAAGTAGAATAAAATAATAATAATAAATATTTGTTGAACCGGTTATATATACCTACATTTAGATTTTTTTATTTATTTAGTACCTACGGTTTTTTAAGAAAGCTAATTTGTCAAGGTTTAACTACTGCAACTTTAAAATAACTAATATTAAGTTTCAGCGCCACATACAGGATGTAACTAAAGTCCAGAACAATACTTCAACAGCTGATAAGGTCAATGACATTGAGTGCAATTCAAGTGGAAAAAAATTGAAATACGAAAAAAATCTTTTTGTTTGCAACAGCTGGTCGAAAACGCACCTATCTCCATACAAAGTTAAAAGGACTTGCTACACCCGGTATATGTGTTAAGGGGTTAAAAAATAACGAAATTGTTATTTGTGATTGTGGTACTGCTCACACTACTGTGGGACCCGTCTCCCACAGTCGACACCGAGGAAAGAGGGTGGAAATTCTTAACCCGAGTAGAGAAAGGCTGGAATCGCAATATCCAAAAAAAGTTTCCAAATTGCGTTTGCGTACGTACACGACCGACTCAAAATTAAGCTAATCTACAAGGTGTTACAAAAATAACTGGATACCCAATCAGGCAAAAAAAAATCCGTTAACCGTTATCCACATGAAACGATACTCCTTTTCTATTGCAAAACTTACATGTTCCGTCGGACTGTAGGTACCTAGAGTTTTTCTTCCAGTGCATAAGAGTTATCAGCTTAGCACACGATAATCGCCGAAAGGGACGTCCTTTGAAAGGGCGGTTTTATTTTTTGTTGTAGAAAAATCATTTTTTGCTAAATTGAATTTTTTTATATGCTTTCTACCGTAGTAGGAGAAAAAAAGTGTCCCAAGATTTTTTTTTTCATTTCGCCACCATTTTATTATAGATTTAGTATGGCGGTAGCGCAATGGAGAAATTTGAGAATTCCAAAATTGTAAGTATGGAAATTTTAGGACACTTTTTGTCTCCTTGATTGAAAGAGGATTGAAAGAGCTCGCAATGCTGAGTAGAAAGCTTATAAAAAAATTCAAGTTAGCAACAAATGATTTTTCTACAACAAAAAAGAAAAACGCCCGAAAGTGGCAAACCTCGAAAGTTACGTCCTCATAAGGTGATCATCTTCGAAAGTGACGTTTTAAGAAAGTGATCGACTTCGCCAAAATGTGGGCATGTAGTAGGTGCCTAATGATATTTATAATACAACTCAACAGAAAATTAGTAATAAATTGAAAGAGATGTCATATACTACAGAAAAAGTGACCAAGGCCCCCAGTGCCCAGAAAATTAGTAATTACACTAATTACTAGTTCATGCGAATAACTGTCCACTGTCCAGTAAGTAATCAACCTTTATATATACCTAGCCCTTAATTTGTTGGTAGGTTTATAGGTTGGTTCACAGGAAAGACTGTAACATGGTTTTGTGTTTGACCTAAGTGTTCCCCAGCCTAGGTGTGGAGCCACGATCATCTAAGTATATATGCTTTATAGTGTTTATGCTTTATAAAGTTCTTATGTCTTTCTTCTGTTGAGGAGGATAATACCTATCTGCGTGATACACGCGATTGGGATTAGAATAGGCTAGGGTGTGAAAATTTGCAGACAACCTTGGATTTATTTCAGAATAGACTAGCTGAATGGTTGCTAAGGGAGCGATGGTGATTGGACTGATTGGTGACCCAGCGCTAGAGTCAAACCACGTTATCTCATTCAATGGGAGCTACCGTATTGTCACTCACCAGGCAGCGCCACTCATGCGTGGGTCCTATGTCAATATGAGAGAATCAAAGTGACGTTTGAAATGTTCCACTAGCGCCCCTAGCGGAAACCCGCTCGACGAGGGAACACTTTTCCATTATTCTTTCAATTATAAAATTGAAAATTTCGTTTGCAGTCTCTGCTTAATACAAAATTAATTTAATCTCGTATCGTAAAGTAATAAGAAAAAACTGGTCGTTAACCTCTGTTTATTGAAGTTAAAAATTACTTTATCATTGATGGAGTCAAAAAAATCAGTGATCGTAATTTTTTTTGCAATTTCCGTGCAGCATCCATATCGATACTAATATTGTAAATGGGAAAGTGTGTGTCTGTTTGTTTGTCCGTCTTTCACGGCAAAACGGAGCGACGAATTGACGTGTTTTTTAAGTGTATTAGATAGTTGAAGGGATGGAGAGTGACATAGGCTACTTTTTGTCTCTTTCTAACGCGTGCAAAGCCGCGGGCAAAAGCTAGTACTAGAAATAAAGGAATTTCTACAAAAAAGCTATAGGTACATATTACTGTTATTAAATCTAATTAGCTATCCCAGCCAGAACAGGGATGACTGATAATCATTAGGTATGTAATTTCGTACTTCTTTTGTCATCATACATGAAGAATCTAACGGAAGTTGATAGAGCAACTCCGATAATCGCGGTGACCACGAGGACCCGCCAACTCGCTAAGTCACCGGGTTATCCCGATGACACACCGCTTGTTTTGATACTTATCGTCGTTAGTCAATTGTTTAATTCTTTTTGGCGTCGTTTTAGATAACGAACACAGTCAGGAGATCTAGCTTGTGAATGTTCCTTAATTGTCCATTAAAAAACCTAGGATGCTGGCGGCATTTCCTCGTTGTATCGCAATGCTGATACGTTGTGCGAGGAAGCCACCAGCTCGTCAGTCACAAGTAACATCAAGCAGACGTTTCGCGATTTCTACGAAAAACTTGCGTGCGCTGGGCCTGCCACCCTATGGACCTAGAGTTTCGACCCCAAATGGTACAAAAATACTCTCTTTTGACATCATTTTACCCGATCAAGAAGATACCAACCGAGTACCTACGTAATAATTTTCCTGTTACCTACGTTAATATAAAGTGTATCAAACACAAGATTGAGATTAATACCTACATGAGAAATGATGCTATCATTAGAATGCGTCTCTAATATAATGTCAGGTCAGGAGCGAGGTTATCGTCTGGGCTGTTTGTTGTTTGCCTTCTGTAAAGTACAAATGTATTACGTATTTAAATACACCCACGAATAACAAAGGGTGCAAAATTAGATACCAGTGGTTCACCCTGAGCATAAACTCGTGACTCCTATAACTTATAAATTGAAAGAGATGTCATACACTACAGAAAAAGTGACCTAGGTCCCCGGTGAGCAGGACTGGGATCGAACCAGCGACCTCCTGCTTTCGCGGCAGACGCCGTAACCACTGGGGCTACCCGATCACGGCAACCAGAGTCCGTTTCCTAAGTATATGCAATCCTTTCTTATTTTAAACGTTTAAGGTGCATTCCCCCAATCCTACAGCTCAGACTTACGTCCAGTGCTGCCCTCAAGATAATCTATTATAAATAATTTAATTAATCTAACTATCTGTCACATTTCACGGCGATCCAACCAAAAATACTGGAGTTATCCGACGGATAGTCGTAATTGAAGATTATCCAGTGACATGTGACGGGTCTGCTTTATGTCTGCAACTAAAATGCAATGCCTGCATTCAGACACGTCTATTATACTTAGGAGATAATTAATATTTTCATATTTTAGATACTATTTACTAATACAAACTTAGACACTTAGACTTATATCTAAACGCGTGCAAAAGACGTAACAGACAGCGACCAATAATTATTGCAGAAGTGAATACTATATTATAAGGGTATAATATTTATTTTATTAGTGCCGAAAGATCAAAGCCACGTTTTAACTGTTATCCATAAACCACAACATCAGAAAACCCACTGATCTAATTTCCTGGAAAACTAATGAATGGCTCCGATATGCGGGCTTTGACTTCCTTCACCCAATATAAAACCCGCGCGACACGCCCGACCGTCAGTTTACAAACAAACTTAAACATGCTCGCTGTGTTGTTGGTTCTCTTAGGGTGCGCGTACGCCGCGCCCGCTGTTAAAGAAACCAGTGCAACAGTTCAGTTGGGAACGGACGGACAGTATGTACCTTTGAAGGACAACGAAGTTGAACTACAGTTGAAAAGAAGACAGTCCCATGATGTGAAACCTACAGAAGTTCAAGAGACTAAAGATATTTCGGAACGTGTGTTTTCTAGTTCAAATGTTTTTGACAGTGTATCTACAGGACTACAATTCAAAAGAAGTACAAAAACGCATTCCGAAGAATTGAAGCCTGCAGAAATTCAAGAGAGTAAAGACAGCGAACAGTCTCTAAGAGATTCCCAGACATCAAGTTACGGACTGACGCATCAACCTTCCAAACCTCGAAAACAGACTCAAGAGGACAGACGTAGTCGAAAACGTATCGTAGTCGCCGCGCCCTCGCCGTGCCAACGTGGGGTGTTGTGTCGCTCAGATGTTTATGAGTTTGTGTTGTATGGGGACGGTAGTCAATAGTCATAATTTTGTGTTGGAACAGTGACAGGCAAAAGAAGTGTAGTATTGTTTTCAGCCAGTGGTATAAAATAATAATGAGAACCTCCTTTTGAAATTTTGAAGTCGGTTGAAAAAAAACAAACGCCTGACTAGCCTGATACTGGGAGCTACCGTATTGTCGCTCACCAGGCGGCGCCACTCATGCGTGGGTCCTGTTTCAGTATGATAGAATTGTCAAAGTGACGTTTGAAATGTTCCCGCAGGACCCACGTTCCACTAGCGCCCCTAGCGGAAAATCGACTCGCGGTAGTCCTCCTTGGCTGACAGGTCTTCAATTTTTTTTAAACGAGGAATATTAACTGCTGCATATTATACGTTTTTAGAACGTACTAATTGCCGTTTTCACGGTATTGGATTAGTTAAAATAATTAGTTCAATTAAATTAAATGTAATACGAGTACTTTGGTATTTATCCCTAAAAGACTGATTATCAATATGGATGCATTGTCGAATTGTAGATTTTTTGAATGAATAAAAGCTAAATTATTAATAATTTAACCTATTCAGTAGACAATTATTTATTATAGTGGAAAGTTGCCTGCAATTAAAGTTACCATTATTATGATAAATACATGGTACTTATTTATAAGAAAACTAACATTTAAAGATAAGTAGTCAATATTAAATAAATAAATACTTACATTAAATTGCCACAGTTCAAACTCTCGTATTTTTATCACAATAGGCGTGACATGTTTCGACTGCATCGGGCAGTCATCGTCGGACAGACAGAGTGGTGTTGTAATTATATAAAATAATCTCACAATAGTTTAAATTATATAAAATAAATACTTAACAATATGTAACGTCTACTTTTTATTGAAATAAACTTGAGTTTGGTGACAGGATATCAGGGGACTACGATTTAGCCTAGTCGCTAGTGACTTCGCTAGTGGCCCTGCCTACGAAGCTGGAGTGGAGGTCACGGGTTCGAATCCTGGTAATGGTATTTATTTGTGTATTTATCGCGAATTCTTGAGTTATGGACGTTTTCTATGTATATATATAAGTATGTATATCGTCATCTAGTACCCAGAGTACAAGCTTTGTTTAGTTTAGGACTAGACCGATTCGTGTGAGATTGTCCACAAATATTTATATATTTATAACTTCGTAGGTAGCTATGGAGCGAGCACAATTTAGCCCTATTCTACCATTCCCTCTTAAAAAATAAATATATTAATTCACTAGATGACGCTATTCACTCGTAATCCTTAATATGCATATTTATATCAGTCTTGTGCAAAGTTCAGTTTGCTTTAGGTATAGCGCCTAAAAAAACAAAATAGCAACGCACTCAATTCACAACATTGAATATTTAAGATAAGACAAGGTGTTCCAAATCCCAAATTAATATCTTCCATTCACATCGCCTTTGTTATTTCCTTATCTCTACACCTTTGTTTGATAAGTGAGTCTTCATAAAGCTAGTATAACAGTTTTTTTACTACGGCGATGACAAACAAGCATACGGTCTGGTGGTAAGCGGTCACTGTAGCCTATGGACGCCTGCAACTCCAGGGGTATTAGGTGCGCGTTGCTGACCCTTTAAAAAAAGGAGGATTCGCTGTGTTGCTGTTGACAGCTAAAAGGGCAAGCTTTGCCCCGTGGGTCCCCAGCTGTCAACACAGTGAATCCTCTTGGAGCTCTGGCGACCTTAATCACCACCAGAAACACAACACTATGAGTAGGGTCTAGTGTTATTAAACTACGTACCTACTAAGGATACGATTGTAAGGGCCAATCAAAGAGTAAAGTAAGTATAATAGGTATATGGGGCCAATCAGTCACCTTACCCCTAAGACGTAAGGGAGTAGAGAGGGCGGCAGGGGCAGGCGATAATCCCTACGAAACGTGTCATGTAATACTAGCTTTAGTCTGTGAAGTCCAATTTCTCGTAATCTCGTAGTCGTAGGTCTCGTTGTGAGTGGGACAACGCTATGCACGTATAGTGCTGTTCCGCTCACACGTTGCAGCAGTGTGCGGATGCGGACCCGTATCAGTGTGACAAGCCCGTAATTATGTTAACGATTCCTCAGATTGTCTTTGACCTGATGACCTGGAATGTCTTAATCACAGCGCTTAATCATAATGAAGCCTTGTGAAATGATGTCCTTGTTAGGGTTCCATACCAAAAAGGTAAAAATGGAACCCTTATGGTGCGACTCAGTCTGCCTGTCTGTCTGTCTGTCACATCGTTCAATATCTCGAGAACTACATAAGTTACAGATTTGAAATTTGGAATAAATAAAGAAAGTTAACGCAGACACATTAAGAAAAGATTTATTATACATTTTAATTTATTATCAATGAAAAATGCCCGATAAAAGAGGGGGCAAAAATTAAAAGTTTATTTACTGAGTTATGTGGGGTATCATTTGAAAGGGCTAGATTTGCTCATTCTAAAAAAATATTTGAATTTTTTTTCATAATGAAATTTTTTTGATTTATAAACGAAAATGTAAAAAAAAACCATGGCGTCCGTGGTAAGACTTTCTGATGATGGCCACAGCTGACTACGCACTAGTGCCGTAGTGTGATCGTATAACACTAGGGGTACTAGTAGTGGCAGTAACTAGTTTCGAGTACGAGACGAATAAAATTTCTAAGCACGTCTGAGCTATAAATAAACAAATTAGGACATGGTTCAAGCTGACTTTCTAACAAGATTACGCAAGGAGTTTCCTAATTTTAGTCTAGCAAACTTTAGTCAGTATCAATGAATTGAAATAAAAATACTCATAGCTTTTGTAAGGTGATGTTAATGTAGAAAGAACATTAGTCTGTGGCTGTAATATACTTAATCCTCGCCAACCAAAGTACACAACATAACAAATCAAAAAGTCCGACAGCGACAACAACGATATATTTGCTTTAAACTTGCTTTCGGTTAGCGCTTAAAAACACCTCAACCTTAACTCTGGCAACACCGCGGCCGAGCTGTCAGGCACGCCTTGTCAATTGTCATTCATTCAGTACTTCGTACGTACGAGCGTAGTGTCGCGGGCTCAAATAATTGATTTTCGTCGTGTTTAATCACAGTAACGATGTTGTGTTAGTGTTGTATCGTGTGTAAGATAAGTGAATATAATGGCTTATGATATTACGTGGATTATCCCGCGGCTGCGAAGCCCGGGACGGCTGTGGACGTGCGCGAGTTCCATAACCGTGGCTGTTGTGGGTCTCTTTAGCAAATTCATCGTAGGTGTGTATTCTGTACACTTCATTTATAAACACTAGAAGCTACTAATACTAGTTATGCGTGTCGTGTTTAGAAAATTGGTCAACTAGCACGCTGTAACTAGTTGTTATTTGCTTACATCAGCGTAATGTAATCGCACGAGATGCTGACGTTCTAAAACGTCCTTTACAGGTCATTTCTTTACCCCCTCAGAGTTCAATCACCTTTACACTACCCCTTACTAAGGACAGGTGACCTTACAACCCGTTTTAAAAAGTAAATGTGATTTAACTGTAGAATATTCATTTATGAATATTTATTAACTGGTTTGACCAGTTTAAAGGTAAATAACAAATTTTTAAATTACTTAACAATAGGTGTACAGATTTTTAAGTGAAGTTTCAAAACTTATGAAACATGCATAAATAAATATCAACTTTGTAGCTTTTGCTCTGTCATAAAAAAATTCAAATTATAATTTCTAGTAATTATTGAGTCATAATAGTTTTGACTCATTTGATTTGTCTTAGAATATATTAAACAATTGACACTGATGAAACACAAACAACCTTAACAATAACTAGAATCTTAAAATTTGTAATGTATCACATTCTTCAGATGTAAAGCTCCAATACATAATATTTTTTGTTATTTAACTCCTCAAAAGTTGAAACTGGGGTTGAAACTTCAACAAAGTCACAATCAGACACTATTAAATGATAAATTACATACTTTGTAAATGAAATTACTTGTCCTGAATCTATATCTATGTATATTATCTTTTCAATCTTATCAATGGTGTACCCAAATGTATTTATTTATAAGTTGAGTCTGAACTTTGTTTATGCTCTAATTGTTATCATTTATGGATTTGATAATACTTTGTAGTTACAAATGTGTATTTAGAATTAGAAGTGGACTTCAGTTCACTTCTTCTAAATAAATGCAACCTGTAAATAATATCTTGTGCTATGAAGGCTGCAAAAATATGTGACACACTCTTATGTCAGATATTTATGCATGCTAGTTATTTGAGATACTATTGCCGGTGTCTATATGTCATTAGGTCAGTGCATTATAATAGTTGTATAAATATTATTTTATGACTTATAGCTACTTTTGTTCAGTCAGATTTTATGATTACTGCATGATTGTTTTATGCTAGCTTTAGCTAGTAGGTAAAAGTGTAAAGATGCATAAAAATTAATTAATAATTACGCTAGGTCATGAATACAAAAACATCTCATGCATGTGACTCATAAGCATGCTTTGTTTACCCATATGATATGAGTAAATATACAATTCCAAAATTGAACCATGAGCATAGCAAAACACTCATAAAATTGATTGCAAAGGACTTAAAACACAAGCGGCGAACCACATTGCTGCAGAGCATCATCCAACTTTATTCACCTCAAAATAAGCAAGATGCAATTCGTAACTTTTAAATCTAATCCAAATAAACACTTTGTCGCTGGAAAAGTGTTATGGGGTATTGAAATTAAACACTTAAGAACTGATTAATCGCGTTTATTTCTGCCCTACGTTTTTCAGTCCTTTACTACCACTCGTTTTCACAGGGTTAAGATGATGACTGAAAGAATGCGAATTCTCCCCCGGTCAAATAAAAAAGTTATTTGTGCAAACTGGTGTTAATAAACGCGATTAATCCGTTCTAAAGTGTTCTAACAACAATAGAGGTAATAAGACAATATTATGTTATGAGACAATCGAAAAGGTGATGCTTTGGCGCTTTCCCATTTCTTCTTTCCAGCATTGATTTGTACGAATTGAGAAAATCTTCCTTTTAAAATGTTGAAATCAACTGACAAACAATATAGTCTGTGCAAAAACAAGGATGTAATAAATATCTAATTTGTTAATCTGTTTTGCACAAAAGATAACTTACTATACACGGTGCTCGTGAGCATTGCGAGAGATTTTAACAGCGTATTTCTGAGGCTAAAAGAAACAAAAAAGGTCATATGATTTTTGGTCATATCGACCAAAAAAAAAAAACGAAAAAAAACTTTTTTTTTCTTTTTTTATACGCTTTGATACATGGTAAGTAAGTTTCATTTAGAAAAGGCCCACTTAAAATACAAAAAAATATGTTTTTTTGGTAGAGCCGAGTTTTGCAAAGACATAACAGTGTCACTTGAAACCTGTCAAAAATCATATCTAAACTAGACCACGTAGTAGCATTATCACATTCCAAAACGCGAAATTTACCGAGTGGCGGTAAAATTATGTTTTAAAAAAAATTGCAATTATCTCAGAAACTAGCCCTAATCCAATGAACTTAATATGAAATTTTTTGTTTCTTTTAGCCTCAGGAATACGCTGTTAAAATCTCGCGCAATGCTCACGAGCACCGTGTATAAAAGAATTAAAAGACAAACAATTACCAGTCTAATTTAATGCTTTTACGAAACCGAAAAAAGCGTAACCTAATGACAAATCTGTGTAAAAACTACATAAAAATACATAGGCACAGTAACTAAATATATAGTCTAACAAACCAAATACTGCAGTATTTAACACTGTTTGTCCCTCCCTAAGACAAGCTTTACAAAAAGACAGTATGACTCTTTTTGTCTATGCATGAAATATGCTGACCATACCATAACGGATGAATCCTATAAATCTTCTTGTTCCGCACAGTCAAATCTATATTTTTTTAACTAAACGCTATATTTAAAATCGATACACAGATATTTGTTCCTGAGTCATGATTGTTTTCTATGTTTTTGTTTATTATATATATCTTTGTCTGAGTATGCATAACACAAGCCTTCTTGAGCTTAAAGCGAGACTAAGTCAATTTGTGTAAGAATGTCCTGTAATATTTATTTATTTATTATTTATTTTTTATAAATTAGATTTAACGTCGTCGTTGTGGATCCGAATCACTGCATCCATTTTAAACCTAATTAAAATCAACTTTAAAATATAATTAATTCATTAAGAAAAAAACGCATCAGGAAAGTAACACGCTCAATGGCAGAAACGTATCATTTCCTCCCGCCTCATAGGTTAACAATGACTCACTTTCAGATACATGATCAGATAGATGCATGAGATATGAAAACAATTAAAAACCAAATGTCCGAGTAATTTCAGCTCTTACTCCTATTTACATTTACAGCATATTAAATTTTTGCTAGTAAGTATTTTTTACACCTTTCAAAAGTAGAAGTGAACTCCATCTCTGATATAGTCTGGGTGTAATAAGGGCGGTAAACAAGAAAGTACGAACGTGTGTGAATTAAACAACGTAATTCTTGTAACGCCCGTAATACATACAACGTTTTTCATCGCATTTGCGAGGAATTAAATAAACTTTCTAGACCGATAAAGAAACAATAATTATTAGCAGCAGTGTAGTGGCACAGTTCACAGTACTCCGGAGTGAGCGGCGACTACGTGCGGCGAGCGCGTGGGGCGCAGGCCCTCCCTCCGGGAGCTCCGCACGGGCGGTAAAATTTATGACAATCCATTATGTCCATAGGCTTAATACAGCTCATTAAGTCTAAGTATGTTTGCATAGAATATCACCATCTACTGTGTGATGAGAAATCTTTAACGCACATTATAGTAGTTGAGCAGTACGTCGTGGTCAATAAAGTATCAATATTAATGAGCGGTGTAGTAGAGCTTATCAAACGCGTGTAGAAACGATCGAGTCGTGTTTATTGCCCTACTTGGTGCACGCTTACTTGCCTACTTGTTGATTTTGTGATTGGTATAGTTAGTTATTGTTTTGAAATAAACGAATAATAAGAAAACAAAAGATTAACGGAAAACGTACCCACAATATTTTTAAATCTGATTCAATAATAGTACATTACGATATAAAGGCGAAAAAAAAGGAAATTCGCAACGAGTGGCGATAAATCGACACAAGTTGCGAATTACCTCTTCGCACGTATATTGTACGACATTTTACATATGGCCGTTTCCGTAAAGTGCTCACTATCGCCCTAGAGCGGTAAAGTAGCACCATGTGTACTGTTAATTATTTGACTTGTTTGAAGGCTTACTAAGTGTTACCTAGACTTAGAGGCTTGTTTAACAGACAAACATAGGTACCCATTTACACGCGTTTAAAATTGCGTGGGCAATTTGTGAATGAATTAATTCACTGCCCAAGCAATTCTGAACGCGATAGTATGGCCCATACCAGAAACTGCCAGTAAATCATTTTTTTTTTATTAAAAAATAATTGAATGTAGGTACCTACTGAGCCATTGCTTACAGAGTGGATGGAGGACACAGTTCAGGAAATCATATTATTTTTGTGTATTTCGTGTCGTGTATAACTTACAGTTGTATTTTCTTATTTTTTTTTGACTTAGCAGGCAGGTGGTTAATGGTTAATAGATTTTTCACACCTATTCATAAAAGAGTTTTTTCTGTTTAAGCTAGGAGGGAACAAAGTGGCACTTTTCTTCCCTGCTGCGAGGGATGAAAGTGGCGCGTTTCTGTTCAAGGACTACACATTTAAACGTTTTCGGACATTAACTAGTGACATCGTGGTGTTGGTATGATGCTGTTTTCGGTTTTTTTATCCTCTTTATTGGCGTGAAAAGCAGTATGTGTCACTGTGTGTACTAGACGTCAATAAAAACATCAAAAAATCCTAAAATAAAAATAATAACATATAGCTTTGTATCAGATACGGCCTAAAATACTCTCAGATTCTCAGGAATCTCAAAAACAAAATAATCTCAGACGAAATAATACACATATCAACAATTAGGCCACGTTCATTTTGTATTTATACTTAACGATACAATCTTTAGTTTTATAATTTATCAATAACGGTATCAAAATTATTTTCATCTTAGGCGTTACCGCTTGAACCCCTTATTACGCTCAGGATTCCACTTTAGAATCCATCGCTTCATTCGGAATTCAATGTACGCCCTCGCCGGAAATATATCATTTTGATCCCTTGTAATACAATCTATGTACTATTTTAAGTTTAAATCGAATATAATCCAAATAGGTCAAGGGGTTAGGTACCGAGATATTGGCGGTCGCGAATTTAAGTTCGGGCGAGTTAATTAAATAAATTTTATTTGTTTTGACAAATAAATGACTCAGTAGAAAACTCCCGTGAGTATCAATATTAAAATATTTATATCGGGTTACTCACATCAATAAAGTCGAAAATAGCTCGACATGTTTCGGAACAGTCCGTGTCCCTTATTCATGAGTCATGCGTCTGGCCGCGGCAGCTGGTCTACGCACACTGCGAGCACCAAATCAGATCAGACCTCGGTCGAGACCAGACCGCCCTGTACTTTTTAAATTTGTTACAAATACAAATGAACTGATATACTTACATATTTCCCTATTATAAAGTTCATTACCAGCATTCAAGTTCATTACAAGGTAATACAATACAACTTTATAAAGCATTGTTTGTTTGATTACATCATATAGATTGAGCTGATGTTAGAGCTGATGATTCACAGTATACTAATTATTACATATTAACTAACTTCTTGACTTTGTTTGCTGTTGAGTGTTTGATGTATCGCAACGTTTTAGGGAATTTACTTATTTTTTTGCCCCTATACTGTCCCACTGCTGGCAAATGTCCAGCCTCCCCCAAAGTTGTTGTTTTTGATTGTTGAGAAGGCCTGTAGAAAAAAAGGGCACATTTTTGCGCACTGGTCAATAATTAAATTTTCTGGCCTCCGGCCGTCTAGTAGCCAATTGCAAGCCGCTACGCTAAACACTTCGCCGCTTGCCGACTGCATCGAGCAGAAAAATAGTGTACAGACCTTGGCCAGTAAACAAGAAAGCCTCAGATGAAATGTTTGTCGACCTCAGCTTCGCTTCAGACGACACTTACACGAGATCTGAGACATTTATTACTTTACAGGCCTCGGTACGTAATCTACTCCACTGGTGGTTTTCCAAACCAGTGTCTTTAAGAAACTGCCATGTCGTAATGAAAGTCTTTCTTTGCAGAGTTCCTGAACAAAACCACAGTATACAACAAGGAACAGCTAACAGCAGCCATGAAGCGGCCTCCGGGCGTGCCTCTCATCACTGTCTCCAACCACCACTCGTGCTTCGACGACCCCGGCCTCTGGGGTGAGTAGCGGTCTCCAGGCCTCTTATAACAACAGTGTACAAGGTGCTCACAGCCATGAAGCGGCCTCTGAGCGTGCCTCTTATCTCTGTCCAACCAACACTCGTGCTTCTACTACCCTGGTCTCTGGGGTGAATTTACCAAGCCACGTCCCGACGGTCCAAGGCCACCGTGACCTTGGCCGGTGCTCCGTACAATTTGGTGGCTACCCGCTACACGGTCGGCAATTGTCGTGAGCCTTGGCGCTGACCGTGTTTAGAATCTAAACACAAACTTTAGATGGCCCATAAGTCCCATAACTCTATCTGTGTGTGGTATCGTCATTCCAAAACGAGGGAACTGATTTGAGAGCGGGAAAATTGAAAGGCTTGTGTTTCGGAATGGTTTTTAGTTATGTCTGGTAGATACATCGCAATTTCGCAATCTACAACTTAAGATTTCAGCCATACTAAAGCTTAACCCTTTAATTTTAAGCATGCTTGTCAATGGAACTTCCTAACAATGTAAACAAAAGGCGTCACGTGGTTTTTCAATGTTTCTTCGTGTGTTTTCACACTACCTCATCAAACACCACTGAAACCATTCACTACTGAAATTGTCGTATTATCGTAACATACAAAACATGAGAAAAATAAGTTAATCTTGGAGATTTCATTAAAAATATAAATACTGCCAACATGCCAAAAATATGTAGGTATACATGACCTTAATCTTCAAGCAATAAAGTCATGTGTAGGTACATATTTTTGGCACTTTGGCTGAATACATATCTCCAGTCCATAACTCAGAAACAAATAAGTATTCGTGATAAACACACAAACAAATGCCCTTACCAGGATTCGATCCCGGGACCTCCAGCTTCGTTGGCAGAATGACTACGAACTAGTTTAGAGAGGCCGTTGATATTTAGCATAGCAATCGCTTTTCGGTGAAGAAACCGGACCTGATAAGGCCTAGTTTACCCTCTAGGATAAAAAGTCAGATGGCAGTCGCTTTCGTAAAAACTAGCGCCTACGCGAAATGTTGGGATTAGTTGCCAAAGCGGACCCCAGGCTCAGCCGTAGCATAAGCCGAGATAACGTTAAAGAAGAGAAATAGTTAAAAACTGAAGAAAAACTATACTTTACGTTGCTTCATTAAAGAATTCTGTTGCATGACATGCATGTCGCAATTGCAACAGTGTCGGATTCCTAAAACTGCAATCGCAACACTCTGTGTGACCAACTTTCGACAAACATTATGCACACGCTGGCTTTTAACCTGACTCGCGTGAAACTTGAACCGAAGCGTTGTAATAATCATTAATTATTGAAATTTAAAAGTCATTCATTACTCATTTCATTAGCCTTGTTGGTAGGTAATAATCGGTCTCAGAAGCTTGTTGCAACCTGTTTTATTATAATATGCAGTTGATGCAGTAGCTTAACGCTCCTTCGGGCTCGGCTAGTATTCGGAGGCTTCTTCTAAGCTCCAATAGCAGCGCACCACATACGTTAAATGGGAGCTACCGTATTGTCGCTCACCAGGCGGCACCACTCATGCGTGGGTCCTGTGTCAGTATGAGAGAACTGTCAAAGTGACGTTTGAAATGTTCCCGCAGGACCCACGTTCCACTAGCGCCCCTAGCGGAAAATCGACTCGCGGTAATCCTCATTGCCACCAATTAGAAGTAAGTTAGCATACGTTGTACTTATATTTCAAAAAATCAGTCAAATTACTCTTTCTTCAACTTCCATACTAACCACTTCTGCATCTTACCGTTATCGCCGCTATTCTCTGTAAACCAGTCCTATGAAATTATAACAAGTCTACGATACATCCGAGTTTTATTTAAAACTAGTCTAGACACCACGGCGGCTATAGTCCTAGATATTCTTCCTCCTCGCGTTTTCCCAGCATATGTTCAGATTTGCCGTAGCCGTAGCTAGTTTTATAATTTTACTAAGCGGTAATATCAATAAGAAAAAACTAAAGAAATAACATTTATTTTCGAAATACATACAGTAAGTGTAACTTACCTAACTACCTACCTCTACCTACCTTAAATCTATTGTAGGTCCTTGAGGCATTGTACCTAGGATGCTGGCGGCATTTCCTCGTTGTATCGCAATGCTGATACGTCGTGCGAGGAAGCCACCAGCTCTTCGGTCACCAGTAACATCAACCAGACGTTTCGCGATTTCTACGAAAAACTTGCGTGACTGATATTAGGGCTAGAATAGACCAGCTGAAGTGGGGTGGACAGGCCACATGATCCGGGATCCTCAAAAAAATGGTGCAAGGTCACTGACTGGTACAGTTGAATGGGGAGTCAAGGACGCCGACAGACTCGGTGGGAAGATGCCCTAAGGCTTACAGCGGGGCATCTCTGGATACAGAGCACAGTGGAAGAGTTTAGAGGAGGCCTATGCCATGAGGCACTCTGAGTTGAGAGATGTACTGTAACCATACAAATTAAACAAGTAACTTAGATTACGAGGGACGGAAAGTAAGGGTTTGACTGACGAGGAGGTTGCTGGGGCGAGGATAGCCAAGCTCAGGCTAGCCCTGGTTCCGCCGAGGCAGATATAGTGCTTTTCTCTGCCATGCGCGGGCACCGGCGACCGGCGCGCGGCGGCGTGTGGGGCAAGGTCCCCGAGCCAGTCGGCCATTTTTTCCCTAGAAGTAAAATTAACCATACAAGTGCGCCCCCGAGCAGTGCGCGGGCGCGGCATCTAATGAGGATTACCGCGAGTCGATTTCCCGCTAAGGGCGCTAGTGGAACATGGGTCCTGCGGGAACATTTCAAACGTCACTTTGACAATTGTCTCATACTGACACAGGCATGCATGAGTGGCGCCGCCTGGTGAGCGACAATACGGTAGCTCCCATTGACAGATAGAAGTGCTGGAGTAGAAAAACGTTGTAAATGATCGCTGGTGCCAATGACTAGATTTGATAAATAAAATAAAAACTAATAACTTTGAAACTTTTGAAAGTCGGTAAATTACTTAATTACTTACCTATGGAGATTACGGATAAATTGGGTCATACTTATATTTAACCGATAAGTAAAACAAAAAACATAAGTAGGTATGACTTTATCGTAAACTTTGAACTTTCGGTAATTATTATCAAGGTCACGTGCACCGGTAATCACTACAGTGTGATTACCACGAGTTTGAACTTTGGAATACTATAGGGTCTGTCCACAAATCACGCGAGGTTGGTCTGGTAGATCCCCGGCGGATACCCACTATGGAGCTTTGACGGATTGCTCGGACGTATATAGCCGGCATATCACCTCGTATTAGTGGCAATAATAGAATATTATTGTACAGGAATACCTATTAAGCAGACTCACGCTTACAAACCATTTTTAGGCGGCGATAATGCTAGTCAAATCGTTATAAATATATAGCAGATTATCTTATCAGTTATCACTATCAGCAACGAATGTCGCGACGCCCAAAAAGTTGTAATTTCGATAGTACAAACACGTTTTAAAAAATAGAAAACATATTAAATAAATATTATAGGACATTCTTACATAAATTGACTAAGTCCCGCAGTAAGCTCAAGAAGGCTCGTGTTACGGGTACTCAGACAACGCGCAACGATATATATAGAAAACATCCATAACTCAGGAACAAATATCTGTGTTCATCACACAAATAAATGCCCATACCGGGATTCGAACCCAGGACCATCGGCGTAGCAGGCAGGGTCACTACCAACCGCCAACCGGTCGTCTAATATTGTCGGTTCAAATAGGGTAACAGACAAGGGCCTATACCACGAAAATCGAACGATTGTGTGTATCTCTGTCACACATGCATATTGGAGTGACAAAGAGGTTTTCCCGTCAATGCCAATTTTCGATGTTCGTGGTAGGCGTACAGGATTGCCATAATTGAAACTACGGACGACGTTCATAACATTTACGGTAAAAGTAAAGGAATTTGATGTATGTATCATTTTGTACCTTCTAACAGTACGGGGTTACAAATGTGAACCCAGCTTTATATCAAAATCTAAATATTTATTTTTCAAGTAGACATTTTACAGTGCACTTTTGAACGACGAATGAAAAATAAAGCTACACCGGCTCTAACCCTACACCACAGACCCGAGAAGATTTAACACTTTGGACCGGCGAGAAACTCGGCGGGACACATATTTTCAAAACATTACATCATATATCTAACATGCTGTGGTTTGGATGGAAGTACTAAGCAACGTCGCTTGTACTTAGAAAATGGCCGCGGGCGTCTTGCCTGTTCCTGTTACTAAAGATTGCATATACTCGAGAAATTCGCCGGCATTTCGATAAGACCAGTTAGCCTAGTGGTTATGGCGTTAGCCGCGTAAGCTGAAGACCCGAGTTCGATCCTCGGATTGGCCTTCGTCGGTGTTGGTCTTTTTCTTTAGTATATGACATCTATTTCAATTTATTATTCATATACCGGTGTCCGTGTATTATAAGTTGATATTGATGATTCCTTTTTATGTTGAGAAGGTGATTTGAGACTTTCACGGTCCCATTGGTCCCAGTTGATTTTGGCTCCTCCTGTGATCTAGATCCCCCCAACTCGTTGGGTCCCGCTGCTATGGCTCCGGCCTCCGACGTGCAGTCGCCAACTCGCCAGGCGCCAAGATAGAACCTATCTCGCCACAATTACTCTGGTTTTCCTTACCCTTGTATAATCTAAATTATATATTACCTAACTTGCCGGCAGAATCACCAGCAGAACTATCATTGTCACGGTTGCAACCTTTAAATACCTCGTCGATTATGTACTACGCACTTTAATAACAATACAAAAATATGTTAGTATCGTTACTATTGCATTATGTTGATTATGTACTTAGAAAACCAGTTTCTATAAACACATGCAGATATTCAATAATATCACAGAATAAGTAATAGTACCTACCTACTAAAGTACAGAAGCTTCTCTTTCCTACATTTGACGTTTAGTTTGTCAAGCATGCAAATGTCAAGATGACATTAACATTAGGGTTGTCACCATGCTGTCGGGTGCGTATGGTGTTACAACAATTTGTATGTACACACGCGTTCATAATTGCATGGGCAATTTATGAATGAATTAATTCATAAACTGCCCATGCAATTTTGAACGCTATAGTACATATAACACTTTTTCACTTTGTACAGAGTTCCCACAGTGACTCGTGTTGTCCTTCCCTAACCACTCCATTACTTCTGGTAACTGTGGTTACCAGGTGTCATCCTTATTTTACTAGGCAATAGATTCCACCAATAACATGGAGCAACTGAGTGGCTGACATCACGAATCACTGGCAACGCAATGATACCTAGTACCTACCCAGTTTACATTATTGGTGCATTCTATTCCGGACGCCTGACCGGAATAGATATCGATAAGAGATGGCATGTTCCATTTCCATTTAGGGTTTTTGGCCTACAACCCTTTTAATGTCACCATGTCACGCAGCTTGGAGCTTGGCTTAGTGACCATTGGTGTTACAAAAGAAAATGATTTTTTTAGGAATTAAACTTTTGTGTTGTGTCAAATAAAGACATTTCAATTTCATTCAGCATTCATTTATTTTCATTTCATTTGAACTAGAATTTCAGTTCACATAATTTAAACCCACAAAATCTACGTTTTCTGCCTCCGGCCGGCAAGCAGCCTATTGCAGGCCGCTACGCTAAACAAATTCGCCGCTTGCCGACTGCGAGCAGAAAAATAGTGTACCAGTAAACCAGTTGGCCAGTAAATAGGAAAGCCTCAGAACACATGTTTGTCGACGTCAGCTTCGCTTCAAACGAAAATTACACGAGATCACATTTCTTACTTTACAGACCAAATCAGAGAGAGGAGAGAGGTATGGGCACAGCGGATGCATATCGTTTAGTGTGGTAGGGCACAGCACAACTAATGTCGTCTCGCTGAAATCTGGAGCAGAGCCCATCTGGGGAAGGGGTCCTTACAGAAAACAGCAGTTTAATAACACTAGACCCTGCTCATAGTGTTGTGTTTCTGTCGGTGAGTAAGGTCGCCAGAGCTCCAAGAGGATTCACTGTGTTGACAGCTGGGGACCCACGGAGCAAAGCTTGCCCCTTTAGCTGTCAACACACCGAATCTTATTTTTTTTAAAGGGTCGGCAACGCGCATGTAACGCCCCTGGAGTTGCAGGCGTCCATAGGCTACGGTGACCGCTTACAATCAGGCGGGCCGTATGCTTGTTTGTCACCGTCGTACTATAAAAAAGTCTACTATTATAAAACACTTGTCAAGTGTAGACATTCGCATTCGGCTCGTCGGCTTTAGGCACATCTAAATGCGGCATAACATTATGACTTATGGAGCTAAATCTGAACACGCGTGTTGTGTTCCTGTTATCAATAGGTATAAAGCATGTGGTAAACTTGACCCAAATGTCTTTATCGGTGCTGTCAGGCGAGGCGACGTCACAGTTGATGCGCGGGCGCCGAGATTGCGAGACGAGTGCCAATAGCGACTTTTACACATAAAGTAAATAATAAATAAATAAATACATATTATAGGACATTCTTACACAAATTGACTTAGTCCCGCAGTAAGCTCAAGAAGGCTTTTGTTACGGGTACTCAGGCAACGACATAAATAATATACAAATACATAGAAAACATCCATGACTCATGAACAAATATCTGTGTTCATCACACAAATAAATGCCCTTACCGGGATTCGAACCCAGGATCTGCATAGCAGGCAGGGTCACTACCAACTACGCCAACCTGTCGTCCAATATCTAAAACTTCAATTTTGGTTATTGGTACCGCCAAAATGAAATAAAACCGCGACACACTTTTAGATTTTTAAACCGGTTATTTCAAAAAATATTCGGCTACTAAATAATTATATTCATCGAAAGTTCAATAGAATTCCAACTAACCAAAACTAGATCTCAACATTCTCAAGGCAGTCATTTATCTTGACTGTCTAGATTGTAACCCTATTATTAATGTCTGTCTAGAATTCAAGGTAAAATAAATAAAAAAATTCTCCCGGCCGTTGACTCTGACAAGAAGAAATGCCATAAAATTTACTGTCGTATTGTAGATATATCTTAGTTTACACGCAGTCTTCCTGCCTTTTACGTGAAGTATGGCGTTAGCATACAATGTCACTGGTAGGTTTTTTTTTAATTTATTCATAAGGTGTACATAGTTACACTAATTGGTACTATAACCCGCCAAACTGCGAAACCAGTTTGTTGGCGAGATCACGCTCTCATGCACTCTTACAGTAGGTAGCTATATGCACCTAATAATTATTATCGGCCTCCTAGCCTAGTTGGTAGTGACCCTGCCTACGAAGCAGGGGGTCCCGGGTTCGAATCCTGGTCAGGGCATTTATTTGTGTGTTTATCACGAATATTTGTTCCTGAGTTATGGATGTTTTCTATGTATTTAAGTATTTATATGTATCTATATATTATATATATCGTCGTCTAGTAGGTACCCACAGCAGTCACAGCACAAGCCTTATTGAGCTTACCGTGGGACTAGGTCGATTTGTGTAAGATTGTCCCACAAATATTTATTTATTTATTATACTACATATAACTAATCCTAAAACATAAACAAGAAACAAGCTTTCTAAAACTTCAATGTAAATATCTTAAGCAAACCTGGCATTAATAATTTACCTACAACTTTTTAATTTTAAACTATGGAGGCCTGGAAGGTAATTTTTTGGGTGTTGTATGTAATAAAATCATAACAATATAATTTAGCCGACCTCCTGGAATCGTCTACTCTTGAGTAGAATTGAGCAATTTAACGGTAAGTAATATACGAGATGTGTGAATGTTTTTTCCACAATTATAAAGAGATTAAACACATATATTACGGTTTAAAAGAGCCCTTTAAATAAATCATAGTCATTAAAATCTCTACAAAGGAGTTACCGCGAACGAGGTCTTAAATTGTTTCTCTGTTACACTAGCGTATGAAAATACCAGTGCGAAAGAGAGGTGAAACTTATCAGGTCGATTTCCTAATAGTCGTGACGTCAGGCAGGAACGGGGTCATTGTCTTAGTGATAATGCTTGATATTGGGTCTGATGGTTTCTGGGTACAGACTACCACGAATAGATACCACCGTTTTTTATGGGAATCATCCAGCGTAGGGACTTTTTTACTTAAAATTTTCCACCCCTTGGTCACCCCCTTAGGGGTTGATTTGCCAATGAGAAATAAAGAAACGCTAAGTCTCAGTTTAAGAATAAATAATCCAAGTTCCTATACATATAAATACCTACTTAAGTCGAAATTACATCGAAAATGATACCTCACTTGCCTAGTTTGTAAAATGTGCATTTATAAAAAGCTACCCCTGCCCTGGAGCCCCTGTGAGGGGTTGGACGCCTAAATTTTCCTAACCCTCGGTAGATCCTTATTTCTAGTGACAAGATTATAGTTATAAACAAATTTTCAAAGCTGTACAAATTTTTCCTCCAAAAATATCCTATTTTTAATGCAATATTCAGTCGTACTAACTATGCGGAAAAGTGTGTTGTATTTTTAATACTTGTAATTAGACTAATTAGTTCTTTCTTTAGTACATAAATCAAAGGTCTGAATTACCTAGACATTTTCCCTATAATTATAGACTGTGTGGCCCTACCCTACCAAGCACAACAGTCGTAACGACCATTTAAAAAAACAACATAAAATTGGAATTTATAGTGCGACAATACCTGCCTATATAATGTGACGGACGGTTAACTACAGAACCCACTGAGCGTGGCCCGACATGCTCTTGGTCGGTTCTGTAATTGACTTCACCACTGCTGGACGTAGTCTCAACTGAAATTATATTCAAAATAAAATGAAAATGACATCGTATGGGTGTGGCGATAAGTAATGACCGCGGTTCGTAAGTATATGCTCTATCTAGTAGATGAGATCGTAGGCTCGGCTTCGGACAACTAATTTGGGTGTGACCTGGGAAACTAGAATAGAATATAATTAACCTAATTTCTGAACGCTAAAGTAGTGCTCAGTTCGTGATTTGATTTAACTAGCGTGCCTATTTCTCACGGTTATACCGGCAAGTTAACATTAGCCATATTTGTAGTCGAATTATATATTGGAATAAACCATTTAGTCAAATACGGCATATAAGCGGGATCTACCATTCAATGTATGCGAAATTTGTCTGGCTGATGGACGTTGGGGTGGAAAGGTTCTCGAGTGGCGACCGCGTACCGGAAGGCGCAGCGTGGGTAGGCCCCCCACAAAGTGGACTGATGACCTGGTGAAGGTCGCAGGGCCGCTGGATGCGAGTGGCGCAGGACCGGTCATTGTGGAAATCTTTGGGGGAGGCCTATGTCCAGCAGTGGACGTCTTTCGGCTGAAATGATGATGATGCCCGATGAACACCCATGGAAAACCGACGAATAGCCCGATGGCCCGTAATCCTCGCTGGCAATACGACCAGGTACCGCCGCGTACCGGATAGCATCAATCCGACCGCGATCGGACCTAGCTGAGTTTCTTGCTGGAATCTTCTCGGCTAGGTTAGGGGTAGCGAACCAGCAATAAAACTCCCAGTAGCTCGATTTCTTACACACACCTCAGATTTGGTTGGACTCGGTCCAACCAATCTCTGGAGCGCAAACTCAGGAGTATTCCAGAGTAGTAAATATCGTGTGATGTCGCGGAAGGGTCCTGGATTTTCCCCAGGCTACCATCCCACTTCACAGTCCGTACGCTCCAAAGCTCAGTGCATGGAGCCCATGCAAAAAAAGCTGGCAATACAGAGAGATAACGCTGCCAGCGTTATGGGGTCCTTTCCGCAGGCAGAACTGCTGGACCGGATTTTTTTCTTTTATATATGTTTTACGTATTTACTTTTAATTTAATGATGATTTAGTTTTATAGTCTGTACTTAATTCGGTATGTCATAAAATGTAAGTATAGGAGAAAAAAAAACAAATTAGTAAAATAATTCTAAAAATGGGTCACGTTATACACAAATATCGTTGGACGTCTCGATCAATTTACGGTGATCGTCATCAGGAGACACCACTCGCAGTTGACGTAATTGTCAATGTGTTTGAGTCTCAAGAGAGCACAATTAAATTCGGAAGATTATTTGATTCGGAGCTTTAGTTTTACTGATTCTGTTGTTAGGAGGGAAACAATGAAATTCTATTTATAAATTGCTTGAGTTTTATTTTTAAATCATAAGGCCAAGGTAACCAGTGTAACCACAGACATACTTACGTAAATTTAAGGATTTAGATAATAAGTAAATTTACTAAGTAATAATCTAGTAGTATTTGAACTCTTGCTCGTCTTTGTTTGGTATTTTGCCATAGATGTAGAAAAAGAGAGGTATGGATGGGCACAGCGGATGCGTATCGTTTAGTGTGGTAGGGCACAGTACAACGAATGTCGTCTCGCTCAAATCTGGAGCAGAGCCCATCTGGGGAAGTACCTCCACCTTACAGAAAACCGCAGTTTAACCCTACTCATAGTGTTGTGTTTCTGTTGGTGAGTAAGGTCGCCAGAGCTTCAAGAGGATTCACTGTGTTGACAGCTGGGGACCCACGGAGCAAAGCTTGCCCCTTTGCCTGTCAACACAGCGAATCCTCCTTTTTTGTTAAGGGTCGGCAACGCGCATGTAATACCCCTGGAGTTGCAGGCGTCCGCTGGTAGACGGTGACCGCTTACCATCAGGCGGGCCGTATGCTTGTTTGTCACCGTGGTAGTAAAAAAAAGAACTGGATACCCAATCAGCCGAAAAACTTACGTCATGAAGGTGCTGCAGTTGCCGCACTTTTTCATATAGTCTTGTTTGGAACGTAACGTGTCGTTAAGTGCCTACATACAGCCTATAAAGTTTTAACAGTGTTTATAGAGTCCGTCTATGCAAAGTTTCCTAGATTTTGACAGCACAGGCTGTCAACGTGTTAACTAAACGTCATAATTTCATAGAAGAGTGATGTTTATTATAATACTTGAACGTTTACTAGTTCATTGCTTCTGTAAATGTTGTTTAGTATGAAAATGTGCTAGTGTTGATCGAAGTTTGGTGAACATAAGAGCATATCGATCGTCATCTTACCCTCCAAATTTTCGTTATGCATATAGTTTTAGTAACTATCGTTTTCTGTTCCACTATGGCCAGTGGATTCTTTAATTTTTATTTTATATTTATTATCATAACACTAGTTTTTAAAATGTCCGTTTTTCCACAGGTGTGCTAGGCACAGGGACGCTAGCGGGCTCCATGGGGCGCCGCATGCGGTGGTCCTTGGCAGCACATGACATTTGCTTCACCAACGCGCTACACGCCGCGTTTTTTGCACTTGGCAAGTGTGTCCCAGTGGAGCGAGGTGCAGGAGTCTACCAGGTACTGTATATAGGTATATCCCAGCACCTCCACCATGTGTAATGGGGTATATGGGGCGCTGCATGCATTTGTCTTTATCAGCACATGATATTTGCTTCACCAACGCGTTACACGCCGCGTTCTTCGCACTTGGCAAGTGGGTCGCAGTGGAGCGAGGTGCAGGAGTTAACCACGTACTTGTATAGGTACATCCCAGCATCTCCACCATGCGTAATAGGTTATATGGGGCGCCGCATGCGTTGGTCTTTATCAGCACATGATATTTGCTTCACCAACGCGTTACACGCCGCGTTCTTCGCACTTGGCAAGTGTGTCGCAGTGGAGAGAGGTACAGGAGTTAACCAAGTACTTGTGTATAGGTATAGCCCAGCATCTCCACCATGTGTGATGGGCTCTATGGGGTGCCGCATGCGTTAATCTTTGGCAGCATATACCCAGTACAGTGACCCGCTTTTATGACAGTACAAATAAGAATGTGTCAGATATTTTTGCGATCTTCATAGCGAAAGATACTATTGCTGGTGACTGTACAACTTGACGTCTAAGACTATGATTGTCCTTCACAACACAACACAAAGGTCGTGGCATGAATACCTATCATGTAGGAACTGTAGGGCGTAATAGAAGTCAGTTAACTCGTTTAAACTAATCAACGACACACGAACACATGGGTATGTCCGGGCACTACGCGTTAAAAGTAGTGCGCAGGAGAAGCCATGGAGATACCCAAACTAAAGAGTTCTTTGTCGATGTCTAAACTGTCTAAACCCACAGGTCAGGTCAGGTTTTCCCGAAAGATTACAGTATGGGGTTCTTCAAAAATGGAGTGTACAAGATATTAATGGGTCGGCGGCGCGTATGTTTACCCCCCCTGGAGTTGCAGGTGTCCATAGGCTACGGTGACCGCATTCCACCGGGTGGGATACTTTGCCACTGACGTGGTATAAATACAAGAAAAAAAGGCTCTTGTTAGAGTTCTTGTCATTAAGTATACTTACCTTTTAAAACGCTCATGTATTTAGTGCTTTACCGTGTGAATTAACGTGAATGATATAATTATCTTCCTTTTAATCTTAAACACAGCTTTGGTAGTCTAATAAAGATCATACAATTTAAGTATTTTATTCAGAAATCTCACTACAAAAATCACTTAATATTGACATTTTGGGACAAAATAGTTTTTTCCAGATCTATATTATTTCACTCAACTCTGGGCTCTTGTACTATTTAAATTTAGATCAGAGTACATGTATTTAACAGTTGGTTAAAATTACCTATTCTTCCGTCATAACATAATTTGAGTTGAAGCTTTTTTCAAAGGCGCAACGCCTAAGCATTTTTTGCTGAGCTTAGCTCTCAAAATCGGTCGGAACCAAAACATAATTGGTAAAGTAAGACGTACAGATACACAGATGACGCGTACTTCTATCCTGCCAGTCATTACATCAGATGACAAAGATGCAAATGGACCACTTGGCCCAATTTACTCGTCTCGGACGATGACAACGTCAGAACTATTCACACAATAAACTTGATATTCCATATTTTTTATATCTACATATTATTTCATAGAAAAACGTTGACGAAAGAAGTGTAACATTCAACTCAAATATCTCCTCTGCCTCGTTTAGAAAAAAGCAGATTTTCAAAATCAGAACGCAATACTGATAACGCTCATGAATCATAAGCTAAGCGGATGACGTGTATTTTTGATAAACCTTGTTTATTATTTAAGGTGAGTTTGTTATGTGATGTGCGAGTTACGATATTCACGATCGCGTGATCAGGTCAAGTTTAACGACCTCGTTAATATGAAAATGAAGTACGTAGGTTTGATTTCGTTTTTGTTAAAATTACCATTTACATTTAAGGTTTGTAAATTCCTTATTGATAAGATTAGTGATTGTCGGTGGTTAGTTTAGAGTCTCGGGTCTAATATTACAAAACGAGACGTAGTCGAGACAGCGACCCCTGAATTTTAAGGACCCTTTTTATATCACTGTTGGATAAACAACAATTATTTACAAGGAATACGTTGAATAACAATGCTACGGTGTAAGTGCCTTCTAAATTTCAAGGCACTATATTACTTCTTTTGTAATACTTAAATAAGTTTTTTGGCAACAACTCAAAAACGGCTTGGCCAAATACGGGGAAAAAAAAATTATTTAACACTTTTTATACTTTCAGAGCGATTGCTTCTGAAAATGTTTGATTAATCAATATTTGTTCAAGAAACTTTTGAGTTATTTTTAAAGACATATCAGATGATGTGACACAAGTACATATTTGAAAAAAATATTTTTTTTACGTTTAGGTACATGTTTGGGGTTAATTTTTTTTCCGCCAATTAATATAACAAAATAAGTAGCGGCACACAAAATACGCCTCCCGTTGTAATTTCAATCTTCCTCTTCATCGCTACACTCTTGGCAGAGTGGTTGTGGCCATTATGCAGGTTTTTGAGTGACCCACTTCACAACACGCTGCCATTCCCCCCGCAGGGCAGCAGTAATTTCAATACCATATGCTTTATAGTTACTGAGTAGTATAACCGCAGTGACATACGGACGGACAGACAAGCGGACTGGACGAAGCTATAAAGGTTTCGTTTTAAAAAAATACAGTTACTTTTCCTAAAAAACAAAACTAGTTATAAGCATACAAGTCTAGCTAAATTACGAGTATTCAGTGCGGGAAAGCCGTGGGTTCGGTTCGGTGGGTTGGAATTGGAATGTCTGGTTTTGACAGCGACTGTTTTTTTTTCAGCCCGCGATCGACTTCTGCATTGAGCGGCTGACGCGCGGCGAGTGGGTGCACATATTCCCCGAGGGGCGTGTCAACGTCAATAAGGTATGTTACTATTTTATATTTAAAAAATCTAAGATGTTTTTTTTAAAACGGCCATGTGCGAGACGGACTCGCCCACCGAGGGACACACATAGGATGCAATGTCTTAGAACATCGATGCCGAACAAGTGTTTAACACTTTCGATAGATGTCGCTACGCGTCTCCCTAAGGCGTATAACCAGATGAAAGAAATAGTGGAAACATTCGTCGGGGCCGATCGGGCGTCTCGTCGGGCGGGTCGTCTAGCTCAATGGGAGCTACTGTATTGTCGCTCACCAGGCGGCGCCACTCATGCGTGGGTCCTGCGTCAGTATGAAAGAAATGTCAAAGTGACGTTTGAAATGTTCCCGCAGGACCCACGTTCCACTAGCGCCCCTAGCGGAAAACCGACTCGCGGCAGTCCTCATTGGCAGAGCGATCTCACCGGTGTTCAAAGAGGTCGTGGGTTCTCGACGCGGATAACTTTGAATTTTTTTTTTTCACTTATAAAATTGGATAAAGAGGGATTTACTAAAACGGGGTTTAATGAGAGTCCAGCTGACCAGCTCAATATGCGCTCTCTGTTGTGCTTTTGGACACGTTCGGTTCCATAGAGTATGGTTGGTCGAACTGTTTTATATAGTTTTGAAGGCTATTAATCTTTTTGATTAATTGAATACTCCCTACGTATGGAATATAAAGAAAAGCCAGTATTTTTTTGTATAATTTAATCGTCAGAGACGCTTTGTCATACCGTCATTAGGGAAGGAGGTCGCGTCGCATAAATCAGTTAATTTTGTCGCTCGTTTGCGAGACAATTTGCAGTTACTGCTCAGTAATGTGTCCATAATCTGGTAATGGTTTGCCTATTTGCGGATAAGAAGATATTTGACTTCATGGTGTTGTATTTCTACCAAAACTTACCAAATTTAATTTTTTTTGTGAAATAATTTTGTGTGAAAATGTTCAAAAGTGTTATACCGTCATTTATACCGTAAAATACTAGGTGAACAAGAAAAAAAACAGGTCGAAAACCAAATAGATGTTTGTAGCTTGCTCATCAAAAAATTGTAAAACAGCTGTTAGAAAACGGTGTTTTTCAAAAACTGACAACAATTTTGATTTTTTTTTCATTTATACCATTTAAGGTGGAAGTGCCTGGAGGGTATGGCGACTAGCGACCAAGAGATGGCGCTAGTGCTGCAAACTTAGTTATTTTCACAATTTCCTCCAAAACTAAGGCAGATACATAAGATGTTTTTGTATTTGCGCAAATACTAGAAAATCTGAAGTATAATACGAGAATTTCGGCAGCCAACAGTATTTCATTTCAACAAAAACCTGCAACAACTTGGAAATACGGAGATTTTACCCATTTACGCACACTAGCACGTCTTCTGTCAGTCACCAGTGTCAGTAGTGTTATCATCACTTCAAAAATTAACTAGATGTCGCTACTATAGATAACCTTTCCGACGTAAACACAGAGGGCGCGGAGAATGTCATTCCTCGAAAACTAACTAGCGTTTAACTAGGTGGCGTTATAAAAGTGCTTATGTAGTATTTAGCAAATAGATGTTTGACCAATGAAGTCATTGCAGAAGACTTGGGGTCATAAATTAAATAGGAGGATGGCGTTTTTCGAGATTTACTACACATACAAAGTCATAAATACTCGAGTGGCTAGAATCCAATTTCGAGAAGTTTTTACAGCATAGTTCTACGATAAATATAGGTACGCATTTTACCCAGCCTTTGAAAACTTTGTATAGAGGTGTACTCGTACATCGTCATTACTTATATTTGGATTGTTTTTTAAATTCCTCCATCACCAAATTAAAAAAAAATGTTTACTTACGTCATCGTCAGCTGTAATACTAGTAACCACCAGAAGCTAAAGTTTCAGGACCCAGACCGAAAGCTAGTTCAGTAAAACAATGTGAAAGAAGAAGAATAAATAACCAATCGTTTTGTAGTAATTTTGCATTTACTGGGGTTTCTATTTCTGCGCAATTTGCTGTTCGGGAGTCTAAAGAAACCTAACTAACCTAATTTTGCTTATCCTATGATGAATATGCGTTAGACATTCCAACTAATGAAAATGCGTTCTTGGTTGCAACATCGCCGAAATATCAGCAGCTCAATTTGATCAAAAAACCTTGGAATGTTTATGTTAGAATGCAAATGCAAAAGTTAGAATGAAATAACCGCGATAAGTATTCAACATTCTAGTTCATTTTGCGATTGATTGCTTATGTTGGCATAATGGATATATACGGCATAATGCGTTTTTCACACTGGTCCAATATTCATAGAGAGCAGAATAACTGACATGTGGGCATTTTCGCGAGAATAGATCCAAAACTTTTTTTTCTAAAACTGATAAACTTAATGTTTTTCCTACTTAGAATCACGAGCTTTTTAGATCCTACATGTTAAGCCAGAGCTCCAAGATGATTCGCTTTGTTGACACCTGAGGACCCACGGAGCAAAGCCCTTGGCCCGTTTAGATGTCAACACAGCGAATCCTCCTTTTATCGCTTACCATCAGGCGGGCCGTATGCTTGTTTGCCACCGTCGTAGTATTTAAAAAATATATATATATTAAAAAAAACAGTCCCAATTTTTTCTTTCTGTAACCATTTTTAATACATTTGCGTAAAAACTTTTAAAACTTTTGAGACCTTTTTTCTCGCAGTTTTTATCTCCTAGATTGAAAGAGCTTCTTATTTAGATTAGGATAAACATTAAATTTAATGTTTATCCTACTTTAAAAACTTTTTTAAAGGTAGGTAAACCTTTAAAAAAGTTTTTTCGTAAGTAGATCTCTTTTTGCGAAAATGCTCATGTAAGTACCTAAGGGATTCGGTAAGGGTGCCTCCAACGCATATGTCACTGCATACGAATATGAAACCAAAACCAAAACAGCAAGCAAGCAGAACCAAAGTAACCGATATAGCTCTCCGAATCGCTAAACTTAAGTGGCAGTGGGCGGGGCACATTGTACGTAGAACCGACGGCCGTTGGGGCGGAAAGGTTCTCGAGTGGCGACCGCGTACCGGAAGGCGCAGCGTGGGTAGGCCCCCCGCAAGGTGGACTGATGACCTGGTGAAGGTCGCAGGAGTCCGCTGGATGCGGGTGGCGCAGGACCGGTCATTGTGGAAATCTTTGGGGGAGGCCTATGTCCAGCAGTGGACGTCTTTCGGCTGAAATGATGATGATGATGATGATGATGATACGAATATGATATTGGTCTAAAAATTCTGAACTCGCATTAGGCACTTGCGTTGCGTTGAAGGCACAAGACGAAAGTCACTAAATAACTGTTAACGCATTTTTACGTTCAATGCAAAGGTAACGAAGACGCATAAATGCGTTAATTTGCACTTACACGGGACTTACGTTTTTATTTCAACCAAAAATTAAAAATTGTACTTTTACAATTTTTAATTTTTGGTTGAAATAAAAACGTAAGTGTGTTAGGTACGAGTATCTTTGTACCTAAAGGTACTTTGTCGATAATTGATAAGTTTTTTTTTAATAAAGTTTACTTTTATATAAATATTTATGACATATAGCGCCGAGAAAACGGTAACTTTTACGAAAAATTATCACATATGCAAGCCCCACAGTTTACTTTTCACCATAAGGATTAACAACCCCAGGAGCGTTATGACAGAATTAACCTTCAGCTGTGATAATTTCGTGACCGTCAGGATGATAGAACCACGGTGAGTTTTTGAACCGCGAGTTATTCCAATATTTAGTACCTTTTTCGTACTCATTCTTGGCGGTCCCAAAAAACGCAACTCGCTAAAAATCAAGAAATATTGAATATTCAATGTTCACCGTTTCGTTATCATTATTACCTCATGGCCGTGTAGCGGGGTATACACTGTTCTCATTCAGAGCTTATTTTAGCCGTAACTTTATTTCAGAAAGCCAGAATGAAATACTAAGTATAATTTTAGAAGGTCCTAAATAGGTACTGAACGATACAAGGCCTACAACCATGGGAACTGGAGGTGGCCCTGACTTGGACGTCAGAATGACTGACCACTTAATTTTCAATAATACTTGATTTTTAGCATGGTACTATTTTTTGATATTAGGTACCAAATAGTACGAAAAAGGCACTAAATATTGAAATAACTCGCGATTCAAAACTCCACCGTAGTCCTATCATACTGACATTCACATAGTTTCGACGCTCAAGAGAATAGAAAAATAGTACATTACCTAACTAGTGCGGTAAAACAAAGAAAGGCCGAGATCGCAGATGTTTGCGACCCGAGCTGCAAGCGAGGGACGTAAATATGCGATCAAGGGCTTTATTTATTACCTCACGTGTTAGATACATCATTTTATGCCTACACTTGGGCAGAAGTCGGCTTTTTCCGTACGCGTGGCGTCCGGAAAAAGGCACTTTATGGCCAGGTGTGGCATAAATAATATTATATTGTGTATTTGAAAAATATTACAAAATAAAACAAACTGCTGCTAATTATAATTCATGTTTTATTATTTTTTATTTTCATTTGCGCCGGCTGCCCCTTGTTGTAGTTTAACTGGAAGAAAAAAAACCTGGAGTTTTTTAAACGAACACAGCAAAGAGCACAGCGTGTGCGAAGAACTAGCCGTCGAGAACGCAACGCAACTCATGATTCTCATGAATAAGGCTCACTAACTAATCTCCAACATGTCGACCTATGTGCTCACGATGAGGTACACGCAACTGAATTCGATAGCGACTGCGGCGTTCGAATGTATGTCCGTCTCGCTCCTACCATTTCTCTGGTAGGAGCGAGACAGACATACCCCCGAACGCTGCAGTCGCTGTCGAATACGGCCACGTGCAACTAATGATAAGCACACTATTGACGTGACTATGATGACTTATTGAAGTTATTGAGATACATCCATACGCCTGACAGCATGGTGACAACCCTAATTTCAATGTAATCTTGACATTGTTTGCATGCACAATCTAAACTTCAAATGTAGGGAAGAGAAGCTTCTGTACTTTAGTACTTTTATTCTGTGTTTTTGCCTAAGTTTGATTTTGTAAAATACAAAACATACCTGGCAGGCTTGACATTTCGACGCATCGTTGGTTTTTTGGAACTCTGCGCAAAACGAGCTCGGGGATCTGGGACTATATAGTCTTTATAAAACGCAACTAACTTCGGTGTCATCTCTTGAATGAAGTTGTCGTCACGTCCTACTTCAACGATAGTCAAATTGGCTCCAGGGCCTCCAGGTTCAATGAAACAGACAAAATAACATTTCGCCTTTTCAGCAATGCGTAGTTGTCCTTGCACCTATAGACATAAAATAATGTATATTAGTTTAATAATGTAATATTTATAATATTAGTCTTTTGTTTCAATGACATGTCGGATACGATGCGTCCTGTTCATATATATCTGGTCCAGGTTGAGAATATCTCTGTACCAAAAAGTCTAGGACATGGCAGTCTTGCCACTAGCTAGTGAGTGACTAAATATAAGCTATACTATAGCAATTTGTAGAGTCCTTCAACGCCAGGGCCTACCAGAGGTTTTCACAGCTTAAAACATTGATATTAAAACCCCAAACTCAATTATAAATACAATACACAATAAGACCTGCCTGGTACAATAATATTACAATAATTACAATAATATTAATGTTGTGCAAAAAAAAACATATTTTTCCCTCATTAACTTCGGAGATAAAACTTCAGTTTCGGTTATAATATAATTCAGAATTTTCTCATTGCAAAAAAATATATTTAAAAAATGTATTAGAATGTCCAATCAAACCACTTGAAATGATACCCCACATGACCTAATAAGTAAACTTAAAATTTTTGCCCCTTCTTTTGTCGGACATTTTTCACCGAAAATAAATTAAAGTAAATAATAAATCCGCTTTCAATTCAGTTATGCGAAAGAAAATCGTCTCGATGATGGGCAGGCTTAGGGGCGGTACCAACAGCATTCTGAATGTAATTACAGACAGACTCGAGAACCCTATACTGGCGCACTGGGTTCGTCAAGTTATAGGGTTTAGGAAATTTATAAAATAGTATTTTGTATATAATTAACATTAGTTTTTAAGTCTTACTAACAAAATATGGTGTTTAATGTATATTGTTTTTATTTCCTTGTTGGTGAACAATAAAGAGTATTTGTATTGTATTGTATTGTATGGATATTAATCTGAAATAAAGATCTCAATTCAATGTGCATGGGTTAACTTTGTATATAACTTCTTCAAATTACAAATCGTTAGCTGAAGTAGTTCTCGAGATATTTAATGATGTGAAAGACAGACAGACGGACGTGTCGCACCATAAGGGTTGTTTTTTTACCATTTTGGTACGGAACCCTAATAATGATGTGACAGACAGACAGACGGACGGAGCCGCACCATTAGGGTTTATTTTTTACCATTTTGGTACGGAACCCTAATAATGATGTGAAAGACAGACAGACAGACGGACGTGTCGCACCATAAGGGTTGCTTTTTTACCATTTTGGTACGGAACCCTAATAATGATGTGACAGACAGACAGACGGACGGAGCCGCACTAAAAGGGTTTATTTTTTACCATTTTGGTACGGAATCCTAATAATGATTTGACAGACAGACAGACGGACGGAGCCGCACTAAAAGGGTTTGTTTTTTACCATTTTGGTACGGAACCCTAATAATGATGTGACAGACAGACAGACGGACGTGTCGCACCATAAGGGTTGTTTTTTTACCATTTTGGTACGGAACCCCAATAATGATGTGACAGACAGACAGACGGACGTGTCGCACCATAAGGGTTGTTTTTTTACCATTTTGGTACGGAACCCTAATAATGATGTGACAGACAGACAGACGGACGTGTCGCACCATAAGGGTTGTTTTTTTACCATTTTGGTACGGAACCCTAATAATGATGTGACAGACAGACAGACGGACGTGTCGCACCATAAGGGTTGTTTTTTTACTATTTTGATACGGAACCCTAATAATGATGTGACAGACAGACAGACGGACGTGTCGCACCATAAAGGTTGCTTTTTTATCATTTTGGTACGGAACCCTAATAATGATGTGACAGACAGACGGACGGATTTCCTACAACTGACGATATAACCGCCAATACATCATTTAATTTATTTTATTTTTACGTACGAAGCAAACGGAAGTGGAAACAAGATTTGCATTATTTATTTAGAAATATTTCATTAAAGTCTACTGAAACAACTTTGATGGAATTTGTACTGTCCCTAAGTAAATCAGTAAAGTATGATGACCGCAAATCCGCAATGGAATTAATGGTTCTAAAATACAGTTTTTTATATAAAGTGGCAACAAATGAAATATTAGATGTGTATTTTAAACTATTTACAGAAAAAATACCGCGAGGCAAATGAACTAAATCAGTGGTTCACCCACGGAGCCATTGGCAAACGTTTTGCAGGATGGCAACTGACGGCAAGGCGCGCCGCCAGATTCCATACAATCTTAGTAGCATATCCTGAGGCCACGCGCATACGATTGCATTTCACTCAAAGTTCACTTCGCACTTGTAAAGGTAGGCCTGAGAGTTTCGTAAATGTTTATTTCCCTTCGATCGCATTTTCTTTTGCGATAAAAGGAAACACATATTTAGTTTAGTATTCGCAGGTTTCGTTAAAAATTCTATTATTGTAAAATCTATGCCACAAGAAGCGTAAAAACAAATTAGGTCGATACTTACTCAGTAGGTTCAGCACTGCTTAATTGACTCGATTGGTTTTGCAAACCCGAATCTACTTTATCTGGTTTTGATGGTGTTCCTTCCGCTGGAATATGACGCCAAGCCTGACCTCTGCTGAATTTTTTATAGTAGGTAATTGTTATAGCTGTTCGAGTCACGATATAAGTATGTCAACTACTTACTCTACTCTAGTTGGTTCGTTGTACAGTACAGTCACCAGCATAAATATATGACGGTGAACAGTCGAGCAAAAATATCTGACGCTCTATTGGGTGCATAAGTATCTGACGACCAGGGACCGGAAAACCCCTCTTTAGGCTTAAGCCTATCGAGTTGGTTACCTAATCATATCTGTTACCCAATGATACTGTAACAGCAACATTCAGTAACCGAATACAAACGGTAAGCGAAATGTTGCTGTAACAGTAACCATAACCCGGTTAACTGCAAAACCCAATCCCGATAGGGTTTTTGTTTGGGGTTTTCTTTAGGTTACTGTTAACCTTATTATAACAAACGATTATACTCTTTACGTGTAAGTAAATTAGATTCAATATCTAATAACAGTAGAGGCTGGCATCGGCAAAGACAATTCCGTGTCAACAGTGAACGATAGAAATGTCGTAAGGGACACATAAAAACCTCTTACTTAGGACATTTGTATCTTGCACTGTTTTTTTGGGTCCAACAGGTAGAATAACCCAGGTTTGTTTCATAGTTGTCACTTCAATCAATTTTGAACCATAAGCCGTTACGCTAGAGTCGTATTAATAATAACAAGCGGTTTCTACGTCTTACACTTTCAAATTAAAGCGAAGACGCAACGGTACGTGTTTTTAATTTCTTATTTTTCTTCAAATACACAACAACCCGTTAGATTGAACTACGAGTAGCTTATTTCATTAAATAAAATGTCATACCTTACAACTTCAATTCACGTAATAATAAATAAATATACTTCTATCAATTCCGTGAATTTTTTAAGATTTCGAAAATTAAAAGTGTAGTACCAAACAAAATTGCAATAAATGAAACTGCAACATCATTACGTTTGCTTGCATGTTGTGATTTAAAGTTATTCGTAGTGTTTATTTTGACGGATTTAACTTGTTCAACGAATTTAGTGAATATCTCTTACGAGTCTTACGACTAACGTCGGTAGGTGATATTTTGTTAAGTTATTTAATCAAAACATTCAAAACCATTGTAGTAGGAACGAATAGGAATAAATCGTCTAATACTGCACGTGCAATGATAATTAAACAACTTAGGTAGCCAAGTTTACAAGTCGGGCTCGCGTGTAATTTAGATCCGAGTATCCGTGGTACTCGTAGAAACAGATCTTAAATACACGCGGACCTAACCCATCCTTGGCCGTTACCATAACGTTTTAGGGCATTTTCAAAAATAGGGTACCATTTTCATATTTTTTTTCATATAGGAAGTTTTGGGTTTTTTGTAACCAGTATCACGAGTACTATTGGAAACAAGAAAAATAGTGTCCCGCTTTTTTTGTCAGCTTTGTAACGCATTTTTTTCATACATTTCGTATGGGCCGTTACAAACCTGACAATTTTTTTTTTATGGAGGATAAAAAATATATTATACCGGCCTAAGCCGCAACGGCCGACATTTCAGATGTAATGCAGCAGAAATGCAACGGCCGACCGGATATAGGATACTCAGATTATTTGGATATATTTTAACAAAATTGAGGACCCACCTTCATTAAAAGGGTGCACTTTTTTCTGAAAATGCCCTTTAACGCAATTCAGTTAAGGTTCAGGTTCAGGTAAGGGACCTGTGCTCAGTTGTATGGCAGCGACTCAGTTTAGGCCCTAAACTGAATCACGTTAAGACGTCATGGTAAGGCCCCTTGGCGTGTAAAGTAACAGTGCATGATAATTAAAATAAAGAGTAGGGATACAAACAAAAAATTAGACCGTACATATTATGATCAATGTGAACAACAATCAAAATACAAAATATTCAGCAAAAACAATTCTACAACGATAGTAAAAAATAATATCACACTTTTGTCTTAAATCTTAAATCTTCATAATAGGTAGGTCTTCCCATCACGGAACAATTGTGTTCCGGACCTTTGGGAGGCGTACGCGGAGCCGAAGCCAACACGCTGAGACCCTTTCGACAATTTAATGAAATGTAAGGGGTACACCGAGCGAATGATGCACCTGCCCGAGTTATGGGATGCACGCAGAGGCAGCACCGCCAGGGTGTATAGACTATTGAGATTTAATGGAAACTAAAATATACTGGACTATTAGGTGAAGGTGGTTGACTAAATACTGTATTATAGAGAATAAAATCGGACGTCTGCCTAACAAAATGGTAATAAATTTAATTTACGGCAAACGGTGACTCGCCCACATAAGATGGGCCCCCACAAAAAGCGACATCTAAGAGAGCTCGAGAGCAACACCAGTATGAGGGTTGGGGGTAGAGAGGTGTCACTAAACTTTGAACATATAGCCAACTCGCCACTTAAGTTTCCACATCTAGTAGGTAGGTAATTATTAGGATTAGCTTTTGGAGCCGACGTGCTCATATTAACAAAGGCTCGTTTATAAAACAAAAAAATGGCTTTGCACGTGCAGACTACGGATAGGTATTAGTTGTTGGTAAGGGTATCGTTATAAAAATTATGGCAATTTAAAATGATAATATTGCAAGCAGCTCTAAAATTCCTGCTTCAAAAACTTTACTTGCATTGTTTTTACTAATGACTCTCATGAGACAATGACATTTAAGTGCACAAAGATGAATACCGACCGAGTGCAGGCTTATTGTTATTGCCCTTATCGGTTCCACATAAACAATGAATCTCGGCAATGTCTAAGCCGCGATGTGTTATATTATCTTGGTCTGGTATTTTACATTAATATTCTTACAATTTACGTAATCCAGTCAAATTATTATTACACATATTTTGAGTTGATACTTTGTATCCCGATACCTATACCTACTATTTGGTGTCACGGTAAACACTTCCGCTTTTCTATGTTTTCTGTGTGTATGTACACGAATGCATAGAATGAGCAGAAATCTAGATCCTGGATGGCTTTATGGATCTAGGGTGCCATGAAACATTGCTATTAAAGTAATATAAATAGTTAAATACGGTATAAGAGGGCAAGCGTACTGTTGGCTAGAAAGCTATCTCAATGGACAGCGACAATGTGTAGAAGTTACAAAAATAGTCAAAAACCTTAACAAAACGTATAATTCGCCGTTCATCATTAACACATGCGGCGTGCCATTGGGTAGTATACTAGGGCCGTATTTGTTTTTACTTTACATCACCGATTTACCTGGCACCACACAAAATGATACTATACTATTTGCAGAGGACACAACCATAGTAATTAAAGAAAATACAGATGGTTCTCTAAGAAATATTATTACATGTACATTAACAAATGTAACAAATTGGTTAGAAAAGAATAATCTCAAAGTTAACTTAACCAAAACACAACTGGTTTAATTTCAAACTTATAATAGCAAATCAATTAGATTATCTGCCGATTGTAATGGCGTAAGTACAACTTAATGAAACGGAAAGTACAGTTTTTCTAGGAATTAAGAATGATAAGTTTTGTAATTGGAAAGCCCATATTAATACCCTTTGTAATAAGCTACATCTATTTAATTATATTTTGTACCGTCTGCGAGCAACCGTCTCTGAGGCGGCAGCAACGGCAGCCTATAACGGTTATGTATCGTCGCAAATCTGTTACGGAATAATAATATGGGGCAACTCATCAGATGCTGATAAGGTTTTCTTAGCCCAAAGAAAGTGTTTAAGATCTTTGTGTGGAGCATATTACCTAGATAGTTGCAAGCCATTATTTAAAAAAGTGTACTACCCTTGCCATCCTTATATGTATTTGTTATGTTATTCGTAAAACATAATATAGAATTGTTTAAAATGAAAGAAAGGGAAAAACGATATAAACACGATCTAAATACCGACACATCAGACATTAACACTATTTCAAAAAAATTGTAACTCTATGGCCATCAAATTATATTATAATTATTCTTCCTGTACATATGAGAGTTCTTAAAGGAAATAAAATCAGTAGAAAACTCTTGTTCATTGTTAGATTTTGTATATAATTAGATATTGTTATTATAATTTTAGTATTATAAATTTACGAAAACGGGGCTTAATCGTGTATAAACTTTAAAAACAAACCTCCGACGTTTCAAGGGCGACATTGCCCCCGTGGTCCCGGAGAAAGACTGTAATTTTAGTAGTATTTCCGTGAATATATACCTACTTAAAAAAGTTATACCCAGAGTATCTCGAGATGCGATATTGTAATGTAATAAAATAAATTATAGATGTTTAATTACTCATTTACTGTCGGTAAATTTTCAAATTAATTGAAACACATTACAGAAGCGTCTTGTAAATGTCGTTGTCACACACGATACCGGTTTTCTGCTCTGTTTGGAACATGCAATTAGGCCACGTGTAATTAAGACACGACTCGTGTACACGGAGCCACGTGTCAGCGTGTACTCTTGTAATCGGGAGCCCTAATCTCAAACTCGTACGATTATACAAATTTTGCTCATTACTACGATAATACGAGATACGAAAAAATAATATAATAATAAGTGTCCAATATCAAAGTATGTCATAATCATTTGGAGCACCGCTTGCTGCACTTGCTTACAATTAACTCAAATACATACTTTTGTTTTGCCAATGGTAGCAAATAGCGGTCTCAAGTGAAAACACGTCAGACGTCAGCGTGCGTAGCCAAGATGCCAATCGCTCACGCTTAATAATGTATCGTAGCTACCTCTCTCTATCTCTCTTTCTTATTAGCGTGACAATGACAGTTGCATTTCATTAGCGAGTGAGCGTGAGCGGTTGGCATCTTGGCTACGCACCTAGGTAAGAAAAGAAACTAATTGCCGGCAAAATCGTATTAAGATTGGTAATAAACAAGACTTTTATTGTCGCATTATCACTCTTGACGCATATGTGAGAAATTAAGGAAAGATAAAAACTATTCACCGTTTTATAGTGTAAACATTTTAAAATCACGATTTCCACTTGAAACTTATCTGCTATGAATAGCATTGTAGTGTCTTTTGTTAAACCCAATCTCTAATTACCTGCAGAAAATGAAATGCAGTAATACAAAAACCTGTAATATAAAATACAAATTTATTGTCTTAAGAATAAGGGTCAAATTGGAATAGGACGCATTTCACATAAAACCTTTTAGAAATGAAATATGATCTGACCACCTGGGGCCAATTGTATAATTTATTTTGTAACTTATAATATTAGCGGAACTCTCTTTCTAATAAAAGGGATTGAAAAGAGACTTCCGCTAATATTACGAGTACAAGCTACAACTGATTATGCAATAGGCCTCCGGTAGCGTGTTTTGCAAGTCTTAGTTAGAGGGTGGTATTTATTATATTATTTTTGCTCTAGTTGAGTAGTGTATGAACTAAGCAGGGATTAAAAATTCAAGAATCCAAATGCATTAAAAATCCAAAAAGTAGGCCAGTTGTCGATTGTAAGAAATATCGGGAATAGAATACAGTGTAGCTAACGTTGCCGGTACTTGGTAGCGACTGAAGCTTGCACAATATCCTCAAATCGATAAGAAATCTGTCCCCACTTTTTTTAATATCTACCTACGTAAGTTGCAAAATTTAACACAATAATCAAATCAAATTTTTAATTATGAAAAATAAACAGACACCTTGTTGACCGCGCCTCGGTTCTTAATTTCAAAAGGTTATACGTTGAGTGCATGCTATGACAATTTGAACTTTATTGCCAAAGGAATACAGTTGTTATTAATAAAATATCTCTTGTTCTTTATGGTACTATTTCGTGCAGGTAATTAGCTGTTGGTTTTACAAAGGATAACAATGTCGAGATTTTAAAAAGCTTTAACTTTACCGACAGCCGTCACAAGATGTACTCACAAAATAGCACTATTTGCTGAAGTTTATCGCTTCGTAATCTGAGACTAATAGTTATGTTTTGTTTTTAAATAATATCAGAATAATTGCGCTAAGTTACCCATGTATGATGATTATTTACGACTCTACCTATATTTGACTGATTAACTACAAGAAACATAAATAGACTTGAGCATAGTAGAAACAAACGCTCACGCCGCTTTCATTTCTTTGTATGATAATAAAAATGTTAGGCTAGCCTAAATATAGTAAGGAAATAAAGAAACGATGCCACACTAAGAGCAAAACAAACCTGGTTCCACAGCGAGCGACAACGTCCTAACTCCTAGCCATGGTCATTCAATATTAAGTCTAATTCCTGGGCGTATAAAGATTACTTTCGTTTGAACTGTTCAAAACAGAATAAAACACTAACAGAATTCATTGCTGTTAGTTACTGGTTAGAGGTTAATTGGGGTTAACTGGACCGATAAGGTTTCCGAATGATTAAGGTTTCCGTATCATGAGTTAACCGAATTGGAGGTGTTTTGAAAACAACCTTTAAAATAACCTTATGAAAAACCCGGGTTATGGTAACCGGTTCCGGTCCCTGCTGACGACAGTACCTCGGTAAAAATATTTGATGATTTGTGGGCGGAAAAAATATCGTTACTCCGTATCCGCATAAATATCGGATCGAGGCGCTTATACCAACGACATTGAATTTCATAGACTCACCATGACCGCTTAAAATGTGTCCGGAACAAATCGTGCTTAAATTTGTTCTAAGCACAATTGAGCTATCAGTAGCGCGTCAACCGTCCTGCCGTCAACATGCCGAAGTGCTCCGTTAAAAAGTGCAAAAATAACACATTAAATACGCTTAAAAAGGATGGCATATCGTATTTCAAATAAGTAATATCTTACAGTTTAATAATGCATTAGGTTTTTAGTCAAAATTGCTTTGTAACTTACTAAAATCTTTTTTTTTCTAACATAAGTAAAATAAATTTCTTGATTTGGTCTTACGCAGTTGGCCCTTTCCCTCACGCTACGCGCTACGCGAGACGGACAGCGACAAAAGATGTAAAAGGCAGAACATAGTTGAAATTTAATGAATAGAGTCGCCGGTTTATTAATTTTTTAAACAACATTATATTATTAGAGGCGTTTAGATTTTAATAATGTCAGACTAATTACTAAATACACCGATTGCGACAGTTAAATTATCCAAGTTTATAGATAAAAACAAACAACCTGGCAATAGCTATCGTTAGTATCGTTACATCCTTATTATAAATAATAAAAAAGATTTTTATTTGCAGTTCCTCTTAACCATCCCTGATCTTTATCATTAGGTCCACTCCACCAAAATGATGGTTTACGTAAGAAAATGCCCAAGTTACTTATAGAAATTGTCAAAACAAAACACATGTTCCGTTAAAATTTGACGAGTTCCTTAATTCCCCTTTAAAAGGCGATTTTCGGGATAAAAACTATCCTATATCCTTTCTCAGGTGTCAAACTATCTCCATATCATTTCAGCAAAATCAGTCCAGCGGTATTAACGCGAAGAGGTAACAGAGAGTTACTTTTGCATTTATAATATTAGTATGGATATGGATGATTTTTATGACATAACAGAATTTAATAATGAGGAATCTTAATTTTGACAAAGCAAATTTTAGGTATAAGTATTTGACATGAAAAAATGTTCATTTTAATTTTAATTTTATTTTATTTTATTAATAAACAATTGTATTGTATTTTATTGATTAATTTAAATGAAATTTGGAATTTTTATAAATTGTACCAATATGTTAATTATTTTTGAAAATTGTTAATTAATCTTATTTTATTTTCTTTTGACGTGTATTGTATGGGTGCATTTACGAAATAAATGAATATGAATATGATATGGAACTATGGATAGTCACCTAGTAAGTACCTACTCGCCAAGACAATCAAACAAGCCTAAACTCGATAGGGTTTAGGTTTTTATTACATATTTCTTGGCCATCTTCAAGCTCCATCAGCAGATCAGCTTCATATCATAATGAATATTATGATATTGTATTCTGACGTGATATACCTACATTTGCATATAAAATTTCAGCTCAGCTATTAAAGGTATTTGCTTCTAAATGGAGTTGCAATAGCCAAGTTGTCTGGGTTATTCCACCCGAACAAACATATATACATGCATGCATAGTGCATTCATATATACCTACATGAACACTCACACACATACATAGTTACATACCTAGCTACATGCACACTTACATACAAACATGCACAAATACATATATACATACATACATACATATAAACATACATACATACAAACAAACATACAGACAAACAAACATACAGACAAACATACTACATGGTTACATAATTTATTTGTAAGATAAATAAAAGTTTGTAAAAAAAAATTATTCACGACTCCACGGTGTCTCTGTGCCGATGCGAAAAACTTTACTATGATTCTTGCAGTACAAACCGAATTGAACGTTATAGTGATTCGTATACGGTGCGGAACGTAACAAAGAATCGACGGGTAATAAATTTTTTACGACTTGCGCGATGTTCGAATTTCGTAACATCATAACCGCCAATTGCACGCATTTGAAATAAAACATTAAGCTCGACGATTTAAAGTTGTTATTTAAGAAACAAGAAGTAGGCTTGACTATGTGTTCAAGTTTTAACTTTTCAACTAGACGCACACATTCGTAACGTAGCCGTTGGACACTTTTACGGGTAGAATTTGTACGTCGTGCTGTTTCTATCTAATCCTAATTCTATGGCTTATACACATATGATTACTTATAAAAATCAAAATTATGTGATCACTCTCATCGGCAGAAATATCTATCCACTGCAAAAGCAAAAATATCGGATGACTGATGGATCGCCTATATATATCTGACAAGATATTCAAAGCTGTGAAATCAATCAGCAAGAACAAACTATATCTGTATGGCATTTAGATGGCCGTAAATTGTAGGAAGCAATTTGACAATTCACGAAAAGAGTGCAGACTTGTCATTTACTTGTCATTGCATATGTGTGTCTCACATTTTCCCATTTGCAATTTTAAATAGTAACATTAAAATTCAGGCATCAGAAGACTTTTCCTATGAGATCTGAGTAGTGAAGTTATAGTGATCAACCTCCTTTTTCCAAAGCATTAAAAAGAAAAATATAATAGTTATATAAGTCAACATTTAAACATTTATCATATGTCACTTTTCAGAAAATCGCACTCAGGCCATAACTCAATCACAATAGTACTTTATGCAACAGTGATATAATAAGGGCTCTTAAAACTTGAGGGTCGCCGTTATAAAACGAGACGAAGTCGAGTTTTGTAATAATAGACCGGAGAGTTTTAAGAACTAATTATGAACAGTTCCAGTCCTGGTGAAGGTCGCAGGAGTCCGCTGGATGCGGGTGGCGCAGGACCGGTCATTGTGGAAATCTTTGGGGGAGGCCTATGTCCAGCAGTGGACGTCTTTCGGCTGAAATGATGATGATGATGATGAACAGTTGCATACGCTAGTTTTTCTACGACTGCTAAAATAGCGAAAAAAGCTAAATCTAGAAAGGTGGAAGAATGTGGAAGATGTCGTATAAAAAAAAACAACAGTGCTCATATATTGTATGAAAATCCATAGGAGCAGTGTTCTTATGGAATACCATAGACAACGTTATAATGTATACTTTTTTAGTATCGCTGTCAGTCTAATTGAGAGATAGAAGTGGAGTATTTTTTTTTTTTTGCATCAAGCAGGGATTGTAAATAATATTTAATATAAGTATTATAATGACTTATAATCGAACGCCATTGTCATGGCGACATTTCAACTGGACGACGACACAAACACAGAATCGTGTCAATGCTCGACTAGTAAATTACTACGATTTGACTGCTTGGACGAATTGCATCAAAATAGATCAGAAAAACTTTTGACAACCTACGGAATCGGAGAAATAACAAACATATAGATTTATTTTTGACACTTCCTTTATTTAGTAAGGAAGTGAAGGAAGGGTGTATGACTTTGATGTTCTGAGTGTTGACGGAGAGCTTGGTTGGACACGCACGCCTGGTCTACTACCAAGAAAGTCGAACAAATAAAAAAATGTAGTTATCTCCCTTTCTATCGCACTTATACTTATACCTATTCGAACGAAAGAGATGCAGATAGAAAATCAAATTTCCGATGTTTGCGGTAGCCTCTCACATCTCTCAGAGCAACTTTATTATTGTTATATTTCAGCAATTTTAAACGTCGATTTGATGACAGAATAAAACGTGAGACAGACATATGCAATGACAAGTCTGCACTCTTTTCGTGAATTGTCAAAACACTACATACAATTTACGGCTTTATGCCAGCCAGATATGGTTTTCTTTTGCAGATTCATAAAATATTTTTAACTATCGTGTCAGATATATAGGCTACCCATCAGTCAGCCGATGTTTTTGCTTTTACAGGGGATAGATATTTCTGCCGATGAGAGTGATCACATCATCAATTTATTTTTTATAAATAATCACATATTTATAAGCGCCTTGATCCGATATTTTTGCGGATACGGAGTAACGATGTTTTTGCCGGCCACAAAGCATCACATATTTTTTACGAGGTAGTGTCGTCAGATACTTATGCGCCCAATAGAGCGTCAGATATTTTTGCACGGCTGTTTACCGTCATATCTTTATGCTGGTGACTGTACACTGTAGGTACAAGAGTGCAGTAAGACTGTACAAAAAACAAACAGACACAGAGGACCTGGACTGGTACCTATCAACATGTAAGCAAATTATGCATTTAAAACAATATTGACGAAATCAATGGCTACGGGCAGTCAACGACTAAAAGACCGTTAATCGTTGTTTTCCATCAGTGCACTTATAGTCAGACAGTATAGATGATGACGATGATGACCTGTAGGAATTAGTATGGTATAAAAAGTGACAAATGAAATATAATTGAAATACATACGATTTGGTGCCATAATGGTTGAGCAAGGAAGCTTCAAAGGCCGCCGTTTTTTTCTTACAGCACCAGACCAACGGTGGTTCTTATATTCCGTTTTATTAGTTCTTCCCATTGTCAAATTAATTTGTTCCACTGGACGACTGATGATATAGTGCAGGAAGGTAGCGGAGTGTGAAATGCCTGCGAGTACTATAGTTCCACTTGAAAGAAATCGTCAAAGAACAAATAAGCAGGGGTTAGCAAGGTTGCCATTTTATCGCTTATCACGCTATGCGTCACTTTCGCACATACATACTTGTTAGAACGTGACAGCAACGTCGGTAAATGATAAAAACCCGACCATCATAGACTAGCAGGAAAATATAAGATATTGACAGCTGTCATGACATTATTACTTACCCGAAAGTCATCATAACTGTTTCCAGCCAGTAAAAACCACAGCACAAATACAAAATAATTCACTTGATGCAACGACCTCCTCTCAGAAAATGTATACACGAAACGGGCGGTAGTTAAAAGTTAGCACAGAGAAAAATGCACTCAGCACCTACCCTACCCATAGGTACTCGCGGGGTTGACTATGTCAACAAATGAAAATGCTTTTATTATAATATTATGTAGGTTATGTTATTAATTAGTGGCTCAGCGGTAAGACCGTGTGACTTTCAATCTAATGGCCGTTCAAACACTGGCTTGTACCAATGAGTTGTTTTGAACTTATGTACGAAATACCATTTGATATTTAGCACTCGCATGTCTTATTGTTGTGAAATTGGACAACTTAATCCCTAGAAAAGCCTAGTTTACCCTCTGGGTTGGAAGGCCAGATGGCAGTTGCCAAAGCGGACCCCAGGCTTCCTGAGCCGTGGTATAATATTATTAATAATTATGAGCTAAGTATTGATGAGTACCTGACAAACTTATTCATTATTAGCTACTTTTGAAATTAGTCTGATGATTAGTTTTGAAACCGATCACAACACAAAATAAATATTCCCAGCCGCTACGTTGAAAACGACAACTATAATTATATTATATAGCCTGATCTCTGGTGACGTGAAGTTGCGTGCGAATCTGCGGATACATTTTTACCGGAGCCCATAAGTCATTTTACTATATTTTTATATACTTAGGTATGATAGAATATGATTGACAGTTGCATATCTTGCGTAGTACATTACTTACAAGCTCATTCTAAGATTGTACTGTCCACCTGTGGACGAAATTTGGTACTACTCAGTCCGGTGACCTGTGTTACAGGTGGTTGCAGTGACATCTTTGATAGTTATGATTAAACTCAAAACCAGTGGCTGTCAGTTGGGCCGCCATATTAGTTTACACGGACAGTATAAGGATTACTCACACAAACAAGCGCTGAAGCGAAATTTTAGTACTTTTTATATCGGATTATTTTACGTTATTGTTAGTTTTCTAGTATTTTTTATTCTATTTGCGCAAATTGGAGGACTCGCACAACCTAAATATCACGGTTTAAAGTCCGGTGCATCGATACAATACGAGAAAACCTGCAACGAAAGTTGTATGAAACTTGCACGGGGAGATCCACCTTAAATTGAAAGTATCTTTCAATTTTTGTATTAAAATATGTAAAAATGTTTTTGTAACTATGAAAACTCATGGCAAAAAGTTGACTTGAATCAGCCAAATTTATATACCGGGCTCTTAAAAAATATACATTATAACTTTTTTATATGGTATTCCATAAGAACACTGCTCATATGGATTTAAGAGTTATGAGCTTATTAAGGTGAAATAACCAGTGCCTCGTCACTAAAATTGACCACAAAACCACATTTGACCTTCAGCCAATATTATCCAGCACCGTCGAACGCTTGAATGAACCACGTGCGCGTGCGCCGTTACTATCGTTAGCAATCCTTTGTTTATTTCCGTCACAGACTACTGTTCTTACCACTGGTTTAAATATACTATAGTATACTATACTCGCTAGCATCTGCGTCAACTTATTGTCAGAATACACGGTGCCCGTGAGCATTGCGAGAGATTTTAACAGCGTATTCCTGAGACTAAAACAAACAAAATAAAGTCGGTTTACTGCGGATAGTTGAACGTGACAATGTCATAAGAAAATACTGACTGAAATTAAACGAGTCATGTTTTTTCGTGCGTGCAGCCGGCTCCATCGAATTATAAGACGTTGTCATGTCAAAAATTCATATTAAGTGCATTGGATTAGAACTAGTTTCTGAGATAATTGCAATTTTTATTTAAACACAATTTTACTGCCACTCGGTAAATAACGCGTTTTGGAATGTGATAATGCTACTATGTGGTCTAGTCTGGACATGATTTTTGACAGACTTCAAAGTGACACTGTGATGTCTTTCTTTGCAAAACTCGGCTCTGCCAAAAAAAACATTTTTTTTTGTATTTTAAGTGGGCCTTTTCTAAATGAAATTTACTTACCACATGTATCAAAGCATATTAAAAAAAAGTTTTTTGTTTCTTTTAGCCTCAGGAATACGCTGTTAAAATCTCTCACAATGCTCACGGGCACCGTGTATATTGCTCGTACTTATACAGGTTGTAAAAAACGTTCCGAACTGTACTTCAACAGCTGATATGCCATTTTTGTCTCGGCATGCTCGTTTAGTTCGGCGCCGGCGCTTGTCTCGCGAATGGTCATGATCTGTCATTTGTTTTATTATAGGTGACTAATAGACTCGTATTATTGTACATGGCGAGCCCTGAGTATAGCTGTTGTAACAATGTTTTATAGGCCACGTTAAAATTATTGTTGTTTTTTATAATACCGTCAATATTGTTAGTTTGCTATTCCGCCAAACGTGCTAGTCAATTAGTGGCAACCCGTTATACCTACCTGCTTGCGTATTTTTCGCAAGCAATTAATTTACCTACCCTGCCGCAAAACTACTAAAATAACTACCACCGCAATACAAATTCGACACGCGCTTCGCCTCTCTACGAGGCATCCTCGGGAGATGTCGGTCTGGCGACCGGCAAGTGAATCCCACAGTTAGTGTTTCACTTTTCGGACGCTAAACCGACAATATCTTCTGCATTTCCTGAGGATGAGGATGAGGATGAATTATTATGTAATACCATAAAGTAACGCCTGATTCAATAAATTGCATGATTTTTATAAGCCTTAGCTGACAATCCAACGTTACCACTTTAAGACCACAAAACTGTTTCCACAGAGAATTAGTTAGTAATAAAAATTAAACATTGAATTAAACTATTTTTTTTACTCTTGGTCCATGGGGTCCCAGCGCACGCAAATTTTTCGTAGAAATCGCGAAACGTCTGGTTGATGTTACTGGTGACCGAAGAGCTGGTGGCTTCCTCGCACAACGTATCAGCATTGCGATACAACGAGGAAATGCCGCCAGCATCCTAGGTACAATGCCTCAAGGACCTACTTTAGATTTAAGGTAGGTAGAGGTAGGTAGTTACGAGTAGGTAATTTACACTTACTGTATATATTTCGAGAATAAATGATTTATATTTTTTTTTTTTACCGTAACATAATTTTCTGCCCGAACCGCCCAAAGGGCAATGAAGAGGGCTATGTTAGGAATCTCTCTGCGAGATCGTATCAAAATTGAGACCATCCACAGCAGAACCAAAGTGACTGATATAGCTCTCCGAATCGCTAAATTTAAGTGGCAGTGGGCGGGGCACATTGCACGTAGAACCGATGGCCGCTGGGCGGAAAGGTTCTCGAGTGGCGACCGCGTACTGGAAAACGCAGCGTGGGTAGGCCCACCACAAGGTGGACTGATGACCTGGTGAAGGTCGCAGGAGTCCGCTGGATCCGGGTGGCGCAGGACCGGTCATAGTGGACATCTTTGGGGGAGGCCTATGTCCAGCAGCGGACATCTTTCGGCTGAAATGATGATGATGATGATGATACTTTGATGATACTGTAACTCTATTTTAAAATTAAACTATAGTGACGTTATTTTTGCCGTTGACTGTAGGACAAAACATGATATTGCACCATTGATTAAGAAGCTGAAATCTAAATCGGCACCGCCGACTGATATGCTGCCGCTCCACGTTATCGAGTATTATCGAGTCGGATGACGGAAGCATCGATTGTTACAATAATCGTGGGAGCGTCTGACGACTCGATTCCGGAAATGTCATGTTAACATCATTGGAGATTTTAGATACTGGGGTTTTATAAGTAATCGAAAATGTTGTAGGTGAATTATTAATGCCAGGTTTGCTTAAGAACTTTACATTGAAGTTTTAGAACGCTTGTTTCTTGTTTATGTTTTAGGATCAGTTATACAGTGTGTAAGTCTAATACGGGCGATAAATTTAACCAAACATAGAATTCATTAGTGTTATCAATAATTAATACATATTTTTAATTATGACCCCATAATTATTTTCCTAATAAAATTTTAGCAGCAATGTACTATAAAATTAGACGCTGACAGTTGTCAACGAATGTTTAACGCACTGTGTTTGCATTACATTGCAATTCCATTTTAAAGTTACCTAATTACATTTCTTATGTCCTATACTAACCACCGTTAAGAGGTTCGCCCGTATTCGATTTAAACACTGTATAAAGTAGTGTTGTAGTATAATAATTACTAGGTGCATAACATATAACTACCTACTTTAAGATTGCATGAAAGCGATCTCGCCAACAACCTGGTTTCTCAGTTTGGCGGGTTATAAAACCAATCAATGTAATGTACACCTTATGACCAAAAAGTTTCTCTCTTAGTGCCGCTATTTTTTTTAATTCCGTAAGTAATTTACAAGTCCATGACATTGAAACATTGAACAGTTTAAATCCAGTAGTATCTGGTGAATGGCAGACTATCAAGTTTCAATGATCACGCTATTTTATATATTAAGAAAATGGTTCTTAGACAAACTAGGTATACTCTGGATCTCTTTGATCGAATGCATCACAAACGCGTAATTATGTCGTTAAAAATAATAATCAACATCGGATGATTAACTTATTGCTTACCGGAAGCAAATCTAAAATAATGCGAATTTGGAATTTTTATTGGAAATAGGCTAGACGACAAAAAAATCTATTAAGTCCGTCTGTTAGATTATTAAAAAATATACGACTCGTATTTTTTCTTTTATTCGTCAAATGAAAAATGACGGAAATACAGAGCTTTAAAGTTTCGCGTGACGTCACAGCTAGGTACAATTCTTACCTACGAGTGACGTCTCCAGCCCCCACCACGGAACTTTGACGCTCTTCATATTCGTCAATTTTAGTTATCTTGAAAAAGGAAAAAATACGTGTCTAATCATTTTGGATAATCTTTCTGACGGACTAATTAGAATAATAGTTTTTCAACCTAGTCGTCCCTATTCTAGTGTCCAGGAGTCGAACCAATTTGCAATAAAACTAATTAATTTTACCAGGTATAGTCTTACAAGCCAGCGAGCGCAGTAACAGTAGGATAGAGAGCATCATGCCGTCTTTTTCTTACGCTAGTATTACCACCCCGAAAAAAGCGATATAGTTTTTCTGTCCTACTGTTATACTAACACTGTTGGACAATAACGCTGATACCTAATGTGACACGCGATCCATACATAATTAACTACAAGATAAGTATTTTATTGTTTAAAATGATTCATACATTATGATATGATGCAACAAGAAAAATCTACTCCGTATTTCTATCTATATATCTAATCAGCCACAGATGTGCAAATTGTCGAAACTTTCCAAAATGCTTAAGATCTGTGGCTGATCAGTAGCCAGAGACGTCCACAGTTGAACCGCCCCCTATAGCTCTTCACAAACTACGATCCTGCGCAGACCGCATCCATCTACCCTGCTACCCTGACAAGGTCATCCGTCCATCTAGTTGGGGGGCGTCCCACGCTGCGCTTTCCCACACGTAGTCGCCACTCTAGGACTGGGGTTACCCTCATCTGGCAGAATATATATTGGCAGAAATACACTTCGCATAACACGCATCGCAGCAAAACTTTTAGCAGAAAATACTATAATTGCCATAATAGTTATTTGGCATAATATTAATTTGGCAGAATGCAGAAAGTGGGTTAGGTTAGGGATTTCTGCCAAAAAAATTGGGCAAAAAATTTATTCTGCTAATCAATAGTATACGAAAAGGAGGGTGATTCTGCCAAACGTTACCTCTGCCATAAATTCTACAAGACAATAGTGAACCCTTTACAGTCCCAGGAGCCCTTCGTTCTCCGGACCTCAATATTTATTTCTTGTTTTTCAGGAACACATCAGATTCAAATGGGGTGTCGGTCGAATGATAGCAGAATGCGCAGCGGCGGGGCGCGCGCCGCTGGTGCTGCCAGTGTGGCACGAAGGCATGGACAGCGTGCTGCCCAACACGGAGCCCTACCGGCTGCGGGCCGGGAACAAGGTGTGGCTCTCCGTCGGCCAGCCTGTGCCGCTGGCCGGTCTACTAGCTAGGTAAGGCTACCGTATTCTCGCTCACCAGGCACCACTTATTATTTGTATGTCTTTCCTATCACAGAACAATACTGTTCCGGACCTTTCGGAGGCGTACGCGGAGCCGAAGCCAACACGCTTTCGACAATTTATTGAAATGTAAGGGGTACACAGCGGATGTTGCACCTGCCCGTGTCATGGGACGCAGAGGCAGCACCCGCCAGGGTGTATTATTATTTGATAAGCAGGCAGACAGTTGTGACAACTGACATTGACTGTAGCCAGTAATCATTGACACTCATTGAGGCAGATTGGCTTATGCGTGGGTTTTGTGCTGTAGGAAAGTCGACATCATATCCTCGGCGCCGCCTATTCAAAAAAGTAATACAGTGCCATCGTGTAACGTTATACGTACATATTTCCTATAAATAAACCTTAAATCTATCTAATTACTACATTAAAAATAACAATATCAACTATAAATAATAATAAACACTAAAAGTTACAATAATATTGTCCTAAATCTAAGCATATAGGATTATAAAACATAAACACGCTGACTAGTTCGAATATATCGCGCGCAATAATAACATTCACTCGTCCGTAGGTTGTTATCTGGTGCATTCGCGAGTACATGAACGAATGCATGACCGTATGCGCTGTGTCATTGCGCGCGGCCGCTCGCTCGTTCATTGAGCCATTGAAGTTGAGTGAAACGCACGTCGCTTTTAATATCGATCTCTGCTACGGATCTATAACATTATTCGTAATCGAATTTTAGCTTCGTCCCTACGTGTTCCTCAACCTATTTCTATTACTGTGGTGTTTAAATATGCTTATTAGTGTACCCCGAATCGGGGTCCAAGGTTCAGAGTGACCAACTTTGCACTTTCCTGCTTGCCGCCTGCCTGCGCTTCGCTTCTGGCCATTTTAAGACTCAGCGCCGCGCAGTAACCGAGCAGCGCTGAACTCAGCGCCTATGAGAAACGCCGCGCTTGTGAACTCGGCATCTTCAGGGGAGTACTTCGGCTACTCAGGAATAGCGGAATCCGATCATCCACGTATTTAGCTCGTACCCACGTATATACCTAACTTACCAACTGAGCTGGGGTAAGAATAAATATCTGACCGTTTTTCTGCCTCTTCATTTTATTACCTACCTATACTTAGTGGGATATAATAGGAGGGCAGAACGCTCAAGACGGGACACTGGCGCCCTTTCACGTGGTTTAATACGTATCGGATTCTGTTTTTTTCTTTGTAGCTAGTAGTTAGTGTATGTTTGTGGTATATTTTGTAAAACGTTTTTTTTTTTTCTTTCTTTTTGCTTTCTGTTTTCTTTTCTTTTTGGGTTTTTTTTAGCTACTGAGGTGTACGAAGTTCTAATTTCTGTTACTTATAGAATTTTTGGACATTTTTTTTTGTGTGAAAATCCAAATGTATTGTTAGTTATATAACGTACTTAATTGCGTATTTCCGAAGTTGAATAAATATACATTATTTTTTTAACATATTTTTGTTGGCACTTGAGCTAGTACACATTAGTAGCAATTTTTTATTTGCTTCTAACAATTTATTTTTATTTTTACTAATTTCAATCAATCAATAAAAAAACCAAACGTTCACCTTCTTCATTCTAAATTGTAACAGAGCGGAGAACGGTAGTTGATTTTCAATTATTTGTAGTGCTTTTGCCTAGTACCACTTACCCGCAGTATATTTGGTTCATCATGCTTTCCGTGAAGTACTTGTCTCTTCAAAAGTCAGAGCTGGAGTATGAAGTGCGTATTAGAGGCGCCACTCCTGCGTCTTCTGTTGAGGACTTGCGCAAACAAATTGTAAAGCTCTCTAAAGACTTTCCTTCAGAGCACATTTTAGAGTCTCCGCTCGAACCTAGACAGGACCTTCAAGGCTGTTTGGAAGTTTTTACTAAAATTCAGGTAAATCTAGATGTAGCTGACCCTTCTTCAGCTGTTATAATGAGAACCCACAACATGCTGAACCATTTATATAACCGTATTGCGAGGATAACACGTAGCGATGACGTTAAAAAAGAGTACGATGACGTGGTTAAGGAATTTGACCTTCTTTTAAACAAGTTTAAGACCCTTCAGGCAAATAAACCTTTTGCGAGTACTTCAAGCACGGTTCCCGGTAGTTCCGGTGAATTAGGACCCGTGATACCCGAATTGCAGAACGTGATATCAGTGACGTGTGATCGAACCTCATCTGATCTGTCAAAATTAAAATTTAATGGCAAATCTTGCGTGCGCTCTTTTATTCAGCGTGTTGATGAGTTTATAAAAGCTCGTAATATTCCGGCGAGTAAGGTTCTAAATTACTCCACCGAAATTTTCCAGGAGGATGCCTTGCATTGGTATCGATCTGTAAAGGATAGGGTAGCTTCTTGGTCTGAACTAGCAGCCCTACTGAGAAAAGATTTTGACCACTGGGATTACGACTACAGGCTTGACGCAGAGATTCGTACTCGAACCCAAGGTGAACGAGAGAGCATCACCATTTATCTCTCTATTATGGATGGTATGTTCTCGCGTTTGTCCAATCCTCCTTCTGAGGCTGAGAAATTGAAAATACTACTTCACAATATAAGGCCCTGCTACGCAAGCACTCTGGCATCCGTGGCTTCTATTACAGATATTGAATCTTTGCGAACTTTGTGTCGTAACTATGAAAGTGTACAAGCTAGGCTTTCTCAATTTCAAGAACCACCTAAAGTCACGTCTTCTACAGTGGCACCTGAATTTGCTTACACTACAGATTCTAATAAAACCAACAATAAATACAACAATAATTTTAATAAACAGAACTATACAAACACAAACAGTTTTAATAAACAGAATTATACAAGCACAAATAACTTTAACAAACAAAACTTTACAGGCGCAAATAATTTTAATAAATCTTACAACTACAGACAACAAAACAATAATCAACAAAAAACCCAACAAAACAATTATATACACAGTGTTCAATCTAATAAGAACCAGCCATACTGCCCTAGGTGTCGTAATAATTCACATCATATTCGGCAGTGTCAAGCAAATCGTGACATATTTTGTTTTAAGTGTGGAGCGAAGGATGTGAAAACACCAGATTGTCAAGTATGTTCAAAAGGAAACAGTAGTAACACTAATTCAAAAAACTAGCTTCGCAGAGTTGTGGAAATTTTAATAGGGACGATTGGGAAACTTGGCTTAATTTTATCAAAATATTTTCCGCCTCTTACACCTCTAGAATTTCTTCAATTCTGCAGTCTAAACTTGATGATGACGATAGGCCTTATATAAATATAAAGATTAATGAAACAGATGCTTGCGCTTTGTTGGATTCTGGAGCTGCAGTGACACTATTGGGCAATAACTCCCATGAATATTTAACCGACTGCACCTTGCACCAAGATCCTAGCATCAATGGAATAATAGCAGCTGGTCGTCATCCTTTGAAATGTATAGGTTATATGAACCTACCTATTAAGTTTGAAGGGCAATACCACATAATTAGAGCTTATGTTGTCCCTGAAGTAGAAAACTCTATTTTGCTTGGCGTAAATTTTTGGCGTGCTTTTGGCATTTGCCCCAAATATGTTGGAAGTGTCACATTGTCCGACTGTTCTATATCGGAGATTAAAGTGAATTCCAAAGACATGTGCATTCACTCTTATGACAATCTGACGAATCCACAAAAGGATATAGCTGATACCGTGATTAAACAATTTAGGTCAATTTCAACTGAGGAAAAAGGCTTAGGTCGTACAAACGTGATCACGCATCGTATAGATACTGGAGACGCTTTACCTATTAGACAGCGATATTATAGAATGTCTCCGGAGAAGCAGCGTATCTTAACTGAGCAAATTGATGAAATGTTGGCTTTAGACGTTATCGAGTACTGCGAAAGCGCTTGGTCGTCTCCCGTTCTCATCGTCAATAAAAAAAATGGACAGCCTCGATTTTGCCTCGATAGTCGAAAGTTAAATGCGGTTACCAAGCGCGATGCGTATAATTTACCGTAGGTACGTTTCTGAAATATTGGATAGTCTCCGCGACGCTAAGTACCTGACGAGCATAGACTTATCTAAGGCTTTCTGGCAAATACCTATTGCGCCTGAAGATCGCGACAAGACGGCTTTCTATATCCCCGGTAGAGGCACGCTATGTTTTAAAACCACCGCGTTTGGCTTAACCAATGCCCCAGCGACGCAGCAACGTTTGGTAGATCTGTTATTCGGCGATATGGAATTTAAAACGTTTGCTTACCTTGACGACATTGTTATCGTCAGTTCATCATTTGAGGAGCACGTTTCCCGTCTGTTGCGCGTTTTGGACAAACTTAAACAAGCTAACCTCACTGTAAATTTTGAAAAGTGCAACTTCTTTAGGAGTAAGTTGAAGTATCTTGGTTACGTGGTCGATGCTCAAGGTTTACGCACCGACCCCGAAAAAGTTGAGGCTATAATTAAATTTCCTATTCCTAAAAATAGGAAGGAACTTAAACGTTTTCTTGGCACAGCCACGTGGTACCGTCGTTTCGTGCCCAATTTCAGTACAGTAGCTGGTCCTTTGAACAAGCTCACTTCGAACGGCAAAAAGTCACCCCCATTTGTATGGACACAGGAAGCTGATGCGGCTTTTAACACTTTAAAGGAATCCTTGGTTTCCGCACCAGTCCTGTCTTGTCCGGATTACTCTTTGCCTTTCGAGGTTCACTGTGACGCGAGCAATTATGGAGTCGGTGCCATGTTGACGCAGACCCTAAATGGTAAGGAACATCCTGTCGCTTATATGAGTCGAGCACTCTCCAATGCTGAGAAAAATTACAGCATCACTGAAAGAGAAGCTCTCAGCGTTTTGACAGCTTTAGAGCATTGGCGCTGTTATCTCGAAAATGGAAAGACCTTTACAGTGTACACTGACCATTCTGCGTTAAAATGGTTCTTGTCCCTTGACAATCCTACCGGGAGATTGGCTCGTTGGGGGGTACGGTTATCTTCGTTTGACTTCGAAATCAAGCACCGCCGAGGAGTCGATAATGTTATCCCTGACGCTCTTTCTCGCGCTGTCCCAGTTAATGCCATTTCGTTGTCCAATTCGATAACAAGTACAAACGACGAATGGTATAAAAAGATTTATAACGGCTGTCTTACTACTCCTAGTAATTTCCCTAATTTTATAATAAAAAATAATTCTTTGTATAGATTATGTAAAACAAAATTTGAACAACTTACTTCAGAATTTGAATGGAAGGAGGTAGTGCCTCGTGAGTTTCGTGATAAAATAATAGATCAAAATCATTCTGAGCCAACAGCTGGACATCTTGGTATTTTTAAAACCTATCGGCGCTTAGCATTAAACTACTTTTGGCCTGGCATGCACCAAGATGTCGTTAAGTTCGTAGGCTCTTGTTCTGTTTGTTTGTCATACAAATCGCAAAATCATACAACTCTAGGAGAAATGGGTCGTCCTAAACAGTGTTCACGCCCATACCAAACGATTTCTGTAGATTTTATTGGCCCGCTTCCCGTTACACGCAAACAAAATAGCTACATTCTTGTTATTACGTGCTGTTTTTCTAAGTATTGCGATATCTTTCCGTTACGTCGTGCGACTGCCGATGCGGTAGTTAGAATTTTAGAGGAGAACATATTCTTGGTACATGGTGTTCCCCAAACCATATTTCTAGATAACGGCAGCCAATTTACTAGCACGGCAACGAACTCTCTTTTCAAGCGTTATAGCGTTCCGAATGTGTTCTTCACACCTAGGTACACGCCACAAATTAACTTAGTGGAACGTTACAATAAAACAATAATCACCTGTTTGTCGACGTTTGTCCAAAACGACCACAGGACCTGGGACACTTTTATCCCTAAAATTAAGTTTGCCATAAACAACTCCGCTAATGAGGCTATTGGAGGTTATACGCCGTCTTTCCTAGTCTATGGTCGCGAACTTGTCTTATGTGGTTCGCACTATACTGATAACGATTTGGGTGACGAGTTATTATTCCTGCCACGCGATATTTATGTTGAAAATCGTGGTTGTCTGGCTTCATTGTTTAATGATGTGCAAGCTTCGTTGTGGCGGGCACATGTAAAAAACACTGCTCAGTATAATTTACGACGTAAGCCTGCAGATTTTAATGTTGGAGACGTAGTCTTAAAACGCACATATATTTTAAGCGATAAAGACAAGTACTTTAGCAAGAAATTGGCACCTAAATTTATAAAGTGCCGAGTGATTGAAAAGAAATCTCCACTTGTATATGTTTTAGAAGATATGAATGGCAAAAATTTAGGGGTCTGGCATATAAAAGATCTCAAGCTGGTCAGTAACCTTAGATAGATACGGCTAAACCCTATAATTAAGATCTTGTTCTTTGGCATAAGTCATTTGTGCAATATATAACAAATGCCTTTTTGTATGTACGGTCGCGTTGTCAACTTTTAAAGTTGCATTTGCTTCTATGTCTGAGATGAAGTATGAATGATATGTTTGAAAGATGATTGAATGGAAGAGAAATGCTAATGGCAATCCAATCGGGTTTTCTTTAAGAACAAAACCCTTTCGATGGAGCGGGGGGTATATGTAACGTTATACGTACATATTTCCTATAAATAAACCTTAAATCTATCTAATTACTACATTAAAAATAACAATATCAACTATAAATAATAATAAACACTAAAAGTTACAATAATATTGTCCTAAATCTAAGCATATAGGATTATAAAACATAAACACGCTGACTAGTTCGAATATATCGCGCGCAGTAATAACATTCACTCGTCCGTAGGTTGTTATCTGGTGCATTCGCGAGTACATGAACGAATGCATGACCGTATGCGCTGTGTCATTGCGCGCGGCCGCTCGCTCGTTCATTGAGCCATTGAAGTTGAGTGAAACGCACGTCGCTTTTAATATCGATCTCTGCTACGGATCTATAACATTATTCGTAATCGAATTTTAGCTTCGTCCCTACGTGTTCCTCAACCTATTTCTATTACTGTGGTGTTTAAATATGCTTATTAGTGTACCCCGAATCGGGGTCCAAGGTTCAGAGTGACCAACTTTGCACTTTCCTGCTTGCCGCCTGCCTGCGCTTCGCTTCTGGCCATTTTAAGACTCAGCGCCGCGCAGTAACCGAGCAGCGCTGAACTCAGCGCCTATGAGAAACGCCGCGCTTGTGAACTCGGCATCTTCAGGGGAGTACTTCGGCTACTCAGGAATAGCGGAATCCGATCATCCACGTATTTAGCTCGTACCCACGTATATACCTAACTTACCAACTGAGCTGGGGTAAGAATAAATATCTGACCGTTTTTCTGCCTCTTCATTTTATTACCTACCTATACTTAGTGGGATATAATAGGAGGGCAGAACGCTCAAGACGGGACAATCGTCAAACACCAAATAAACAAACTCATACTTGATATGAAGTCAAATCGTGGCGTGTGTGAAATTTATTGACTTTATATCAAGTCAATGGCGATGAAAAGTGTATGCAGCAAAAGCATTTCTACTATTCTGAGGACGCGTATTCCTCCAATGATTAAATCATTAATATTTTACATACATCTTCAACTGGTGTTTGTGGACTGACCAACCCCGATGTTTTCAGGTTAAAAGAATCAAACGCAAGTGAGGAAGAGACGCGGCGAGCGATCACGGAGCGCGTGCAGAACGAGCTGTTGCGGTTGCGGATGAAAACGCACGAAGCGCTTAAACGAGCGCTCGGCGCCGCACCTGCCTTACTGGCTGGCAGGTAAATTACAACCATGTATTTAATAAATGCGTATTTATTGTCTCTATCACTCACTGTGATAATGAAGTTCGTCAAAGAAGAAAGAAAAAGTGTTGGTCCTAGAACGGTCCCTTGCGGCACACCCCACCGATAGTCGGAAGCTGCTCATCAGTTATATCATCTTGCAGGTAAACGGTATGTGTCCTTCAACAGAGTGACTACTACATAACTGTAGTGGAGATCTGATGACAAAATACTCTTTTTGGTTTAGAAAAGATAGAATTAACACAGTCAAATGCCTTTGGAAAACCATCAAGCTTTATGAATCAAGGTTCAAGATCTTACCTAAAGTGATACCAAGTTAAAATACATCGATTTTGATTTTTAGAGTCTACGCATGTGTTAGTTTAAACGTCAAACTTTGAAATGATAACTTTTTCACAGTCGGTGCTATCAAAATCGATGCAAAATTAGCTTCGTCGAATTCTACCATCAACCTGATTACTAACGTCAAACAGCCATATTTCGGACCTCAATATTACTTCTACAAGCAGCACCCTTAGAGTGTAATATTCTTAGTATCATATTAATGTTATATTCTGGTCCACAGGACTGACATCCTGACCCATCCAACAGACACGCACGGCGATGGGGAGTTACACAGAGAGCACAAATACACCAACGGGAAAGAGAAGGAAAAAGAGAAAGAGAAGGACATCTAGTTTACCATAAGTGTATCCGTGTATTTGGATTCTGTGGCGACCGAGTCCCGGGAGTAAAGGACCATTTACATGTTAGTTGCTGGTATTTGGGTTTTGCCTCTCGCTCGCACCAGTTAAATGGTTCGGTGCGAGACAGAGGCAAAATGCAAACCGATGTGTGAGCATGAGATCATAATACGAGAATTTGCAATCATATACACTGCAGGCTTGATGTCGCACCTGAAAGGGCGATAGTTGTCTCGCTTGCGGTGTTAAACCAAAGATTTATTGATTTAAAAATGTATAGTCTTAGAAAAGTCTGTCTTGAATTTGACATTGGCTACGCGCTACATTATACACGGTGCCCGTGAGCATTGCGAGAGATTTTAACAGCGTATTCCTGAAGCTAAAAAAAACAAAAAATGTCATATGAAGTGCATTGGATTAGGGCTAGTTTCTGAGATAATAGCAATTTTTATTTAAACATAATTTTACCTCCACTCGGTAAATAACGTGTTTTTGAATGTGATAATGCTACTATGTGGTCTAGTCTAGAAATGATTTTAGACAGACTTCAAAGTGACACTGTAATGTCTTTGCAAACTCGGCTCTACCAAAAAAACATTTTTTATTTTTTATTTTAAGTGGGCCATTTCATAATGAAATTTACTAACCATGTATCAAAGCATATAAAAAAAGGAAAAAAATGTTTTTTTTTTGTTTAGCTATTATAATTTTTAAATAAAAATAAGGAAATGGTGCCCTATTTCTGAAAATGCCCAACACGCCAATAGCTTGGCGATTGCCGTGTATGTTATATGAAATACGATTATCGTACGAAAAACATCATGTGAATGGTCTTTTATAACGAAAAGAAATCTCGATGGACTCGATAATGCCTGTGGAAGGGACGTTTGTCGCTCGATATGAAGTCGTAGGAGTAAGCGTAAATATGGCTGGTCGAATTATGCGGCTGGTACTTTAATAATTTTAATAAGATAAACAATGGTAATAGGCTAGACGACAAAACAATCTAATTAGTCCGTCTGTTAGATTATTAAAAAATATACGATACGTATTTTTTCTTTTGCTCGTCAAATGGAAAATGACGGAAATAGAGGGCTTTAAAGTTTCGCGTGACGTCACAGCTAGGTACAATTACCTACAGGTGACGTCACCAGCCCCCACCACGGAACTTTGACGCTCTTCATATTCGTCAATTTTAGTTATCTTGAAAAAGGAAAAAATACGTGTCTGATCATTTTGGATAATCTTTCTGACGGACTAATTAGAATAATAGTTTTTCAACCTAGTCGTCATCCCTATTGAGGGTTAATTTCAACCACGACATATTTAACTGGAAAATTCTACTGTTTAAGTATCTGACCTTCCGAAATGTCGTTCTGACAGTGATTCTTGTGAAGACCGCGACAAACGTTCATAACAGCGCGATGTCTTCGATACCGAAACGGACTTTGACAGTATAATATCTGTATTTGACGATACGTTAACGGAGGTTGAAGTAATTTTAAGGCAGTAAACAGACTGGTGGCTAGGAATACTTAAAGAAGCGAATCGAATGCGAAGGACAACCGTCGCAAGCGCGCTCCTGAATAAGGATCACGAATCGACCCGAAACATGTTAAAGCTTGTGAAAATGTTATGTAAGCTATTTCCGACTTAATAGACGTAAGTAATATACTGGCAACATCCAGGGTTAGCCGCTAACCCAGAGATAAGCAAATTCCACACAAAAAAACGCTTAATTCTGAGTTATGTGGCTAACCGGGTAGTGCAAGTGGGCCTTAGTAATAACACGCCTCAAATCGGGGGCATAATTCTTTTTTATTACTGTTAATCGAATACATGACATTAAGACTTCTACAGCCCCTCAGTTACCTAGTCGTTTATATTCAGTAATATACTGTCAAGGTCCTCTAAAGAATTTTCTAAAATAATCAGAAATAAAATAGTAATGTATAACCATATCAATTTTGTACTGGCATCGCGCACTAAGTAAATTTTGTACGAAACTTTACATTGTTACATATAACTAGTATGTGGTCTGTAATGATATGTATATGTTTTGATTAATAAGTCTGTGAAATAAAAAAAAAACTTAAAAAAAACTAGGTGGGCAAAGTTGAAATATTTTACGAGATCTCTGGTTCTATGGCAAATTTTAAAGGTTGCCAATGCCTTAACTATTCGTGTTTGTCATCACCGTATACATATTATTAAACGACCGTGCGACCGGACGCGATGCAATAGTAGACCTTATGTTAAGTATTATTAGGTAGGAAATCGCACGGCACGGGCCGTGCGAAGGCGTCGGCGTTGACTTTACCTCGTCCTACAGTCAGCAGCTGTCAAGGACAAAATATAAGTGTGGGCAAACCCATATTGCTGTCATGTTGCTATATTTTGCCCGAGTTTAAAGTCTGGCTTTATTATTATTTTTTATATGAAGAAATATTAACCAAAAGTACAACCAAAAGTGGGTCATTTTAGGCAATGGTGCCGCACAACACTTAAGCTGCTGACTGTACACACATTATAGCACTGCGAATCCTCTTCAAGGCTGTTGTGTTAAATTACATTTTATACTTTTTATGCTTATGCGTGAGATTATATATAGATATCTTGCGCCATTGAATCGTGTAACTTTGCCTCACTAACATAATCTAGTAAACTGGGGTATAACATGTAATTTAATTAATTAAATAATGAAGCAATACATGAAGTACAATCGTCAAAATTATCAAGTTAGAATCAACTAATTTTTAAGTGATTTTTTGATAGTTTTTTTCTCGTACAACGCAAATGCGTGATGCGTGTGCGATGCGTGCTTCCGTGTGAGCAATATGCATAATTTTAGAATATTTATACATATAAGTACGACGCAGTAACAGCTGATAAGATGAGCTGTGTCTTACATATTACTTATTGTATAACCTGATGGCCCTGCTGCCATATTTTTTGAGTAAACTTGTGGGCAAAGTCACAGGTTCAACGGCTCAGCGCCGGCGCCGGTGTGGTGTACGTGACGTGTGTCGTGCTGTGTCGTGATTGGTGTCTCTTATCCGTGTGAATCGTTCGTTTTGTAGCCGTTCGGCTGCCGTTCTCAGGGCTCGAAATCATCAGATAATTATCGAATAATCCTCGGGTTGCTATCAGCGGTATGCGCAATACTTAACATATATTTGTGCTTATTTTTAGTAAAAGGTATCAGTTTGTCGATAAGGTTCATTTCTAAATGAATCTTTACGGCATTAGCGCCTTATCGGCAACCGACTACGTTATATCTTTTACTAAAACAACATATTTCGATTTAAACTATTACGATAAGTATCACGAGAGTTATCATTGATAATTGTCCTTTCGAACTCTGGCCGTTCTCTAGTCTAGATCACAACGAAGTTACTGATTACTGCAATACATCCCGTTTGGTATTTTGTATTTAAATACTAATATATTCGGTTTCAATGGAAGTGGGCAAAGCTGTAATTCAATAAATTTAATGAACTATTTCGCTATGGAACTCGTTTATATTATTGAATCAATAAGAAGAACTCTTGTGGCTATGTGCCAAATAATAATTATTTTTTGCGTTTTTTTGGTTTTTGGTCTCTTCTATCGATTACAGTGTATCATACAAAACATCAACAGGGTCACTATTGGAGTCTATAAAGAATACTTACTCTTCGTTTCTGGATGTCTTTGCCGCAACCGTGAAGTTAGAGTATTACGGCGGCCCATTTAAAGCGTAACATATTTTATAAAACGTTTTTAAACTATTTTCTACAAAAGTTTACCCACGTAGTGTACGTACTACACTTACCGTGTGCTGTTACGGCGAAAATGTTGAAGATCGCTTCGTCACATTAAAAAAACACTATGGCAAATATTATCGATATTTCGATAATTGTCAGTAAACGCAAATCGCCCCGAGTTTGGCGTCATTGTTGTTAAAAATAAAATGTTATTAAAATTCTACATGTCTCTTACCAATTTAAAGACGATTTTTACGACGATCGAAAAAAGTCTTTGTAATCATTTTATGAGCTTTATTCAACGTTTTCGCGAGTCGACTGTACAATCGGCCGCCATATTGAATGTCTGCACCAAAGACCTTTTATAGCCAATTATATCGAACCGTTTTAAAAAATGTATTCTATGACTTTTTGAAATTATTAAAAAATCATGTACATAACGATTGATTGTTTGAATCTTATTTAAATTTTAGACGTAGGGCTTGGCAGTTAAACAGTGGTAATATTTGAGCATTCACCATGTGAAATTCATACTGAAGCCTGTTAAGAAACTCAGTTAACTCGCGAGGCACACAAAATTCACCTACCACTATTTAAGCATTTCGATGTCTCGCGACAGATATATGGCGAGTGATTCTACGCTGAAAATATGCCTATGTGCTTGAATATACTGAAGCTCAAATATGAATACCTTTTTGGAATTCCTGCGGGAAAGGAAGGCTAAGTCCCTATGTATTAGTACTAATTTAAGCTTCTATGTTTTAATAAAGCTATTGGTTGTTGTTGTATTTTAAGTACATATTATGTTAGGTTAGTTTGCCATGGCGCGGCAAGGCCAATTTAAAGCTACATTGTACTGGCAATATTGATACACCTACTTTGGATGGACTTTGCAATGCATGGCTAATTTTGTTATTTTATGTTGTATTTATAATATGTAACAGCTAAAGAACCTAAATGAACTCGTTTGAATTTTTTCCTGACTGTATCATTAATGACGTCGGTCGGTAATGTATTTTATACCACAAATATAAAAGCAAATTCTCACTTCAGTTGGATAAATTCACTTTCAATTTTATTCTTTACGAGTTTTGATGACGTGGGCAAAGTTATCATATGTTAAAATTGACAATGTTGCCAGAATAAAATAGTATATTAAAAACTGCCGCGCCGCGCTTCCTATGCAAACCAGTCTTCCGACCGCCGGCTAACCGGCCGCACAATTTTAGATTATGTTAAGTGTAAGTGGTAGGCTGTCAGATTACGCCCGTAGGTACTGGAAAAAGCAGATGTGTTAATATAAAGAGTCTATAGTTTTTCCACAACCTTTTTTCATTTGGGCATAGTCAAAGAGAATTCTGACACTGGGGTCCAACTCAAACGCATGGAAAATGGATATACTTACTTATTTTTATTTTACCGTCAAAACTGCTTTGCCACACTATAAAATTAAAGTTACAATTTGATTAAGATGTTTATAAAATTAAAAAAATTGTTATGTTCTTATTGCGACTGTAAGTAAATAGTTATCACCCATAATTGTTCAGTGGGCAAAGTTACAGTGGGTAAAGTTGACGGACGTTATTTTTACTGTCAGAATTCTCTTATCAAGCTATAAAAAATCTTTTGGTGGATTTTAAACCTTACACGATGTTATATTATGCACTATTTTAATTAAAATACACCTATAAATAGCTTTCTTTAAATACACCTATAAATAGCTTCGTTTAAATACCTAATAAAAATGGATTTTTGTTAATGTCACATCTGCTTTTTCCGATATACGCTACTATGCCCGATATGTTGCGAATTGTGTACTTGTGTAAGTAAATCATAAGTTAGCAAGCTGTGGCTGAATTGAGAAATCAGTGCCAATGGGGTAAAAACTACTAATAATACAGAGAGCGCCAACGGATTTTGATACGGCTTTGATTTAGGATTTCGGTGATTCAAAAGTAAGGTTTATATGTATAATAATAACCCGTGCGAAGCCGGGCGGGTCGCTAGTTGCATATAAATAAACGTGACAGCTTATTTTACAGGTAAAATCTATCTAAAGAGTTTTAAATAAATCTCAATCTCAACTTTCATTAGCCAGATTCTAGGACCTCGTGCGGATATTTTGTGTTGGTTTTGAATCAAATGCTCAGTGAGATTACCTAACGGGTAAGCAGCGGGCCCATAGCAAACATCGAAAATTCGTTATATATACAGGGTGGAAAGGCACGACGATCCTTTCCGCAAAAGGGATTGTTTAGTTTTAGTACTGTATTTCCTCTAAAGAAACTAGGCTCATATTCGTAAGCGTTTTTAAGTAATAGGCAGTTAACTTTAAATGCAAAATACTGCAAGTGACAACCCTCATTAGGTTCAGTAACATTTAACAATAATACAAGGGTCAGTGACATTTACCAAAACAACATTTCTACCCATAATATTTCATAGTAAATATTTTTTCTGCTCTCCGGCCGGCAAACGCCACTACGCAAAACTAAATTGCCGCCGGCCGGTTCCGTCGAGCAGAAAAATAATATACAAACCTCGGCCGGTAAATGGGAAAGCCTCGGATAGCATGTTAGTCCAAGTCCAAGTACATGCCATCCGAGCCATTTCCCACTTTAACGGCCTAGGTATGTAATCTACTATTGTAAACATAAAGTGTCATATTACACTTACATGTAGGTAGATAGTACGTAGTAATAGCAGGGTTGTCACTAAGAAGAACATTAATTAATTTTAATATTTTTACCGATTGTTCGTAACAAAAATCTAGACATTACGAATCGATTCTCCATCACTTAAACTAACTCCCCTTTGCGAGAAGGATCGTTGTGTCTTTCCAGCCTGTATAAGTATCTCTCTATCGCTCTTGCTTATTCGAGAGATAGAGACAAATAGACAAACGAAAGTCCCAAAATCGTTCACGAGAAATAGGTGCTGTGTTTAGAAGTTTTTAAACCCATTGGCACTGCCGTGGCGCTGGCGTCGTTATTCAATACGCTTCTAACTCGTTGTGTATTTTATTTCGAAAATAAACTTGATGGACTGGTTTTTGTGTTTTTTTTTTCTTTTGAAACAGGTAGGGAGTTAAGTCTTCGATCAGTGTGTGTTGCCAGTGATGACATACGGTACTGAAACGTGGTCGCTTACAATGGGCCTCATAAGAAGGCTCAAAGTCACCCAAAGGGCGATGGAGAGAGCTATGCTAGGAGTCTCTCTGCGAGATCGTATCAGAAATGAGACCATCCGCAGCAGAACCAAAGTAACCGATATAGCTCTCCGAATCGCTAAACTTAAGTGGCAGTGGGCGGGGCACATTGCACGTAGAACCGATGGCCGTTGGGGCGGAAAGGTTCTCGAGTGGCGACCGCGTACCGGAAGGCGCAGCGTGGGTAGGCCCCCCGCAAGGTGGACTGATGACCTGGTGAAGGTCGCAGGAGTCCGCTGGATGCGGGTGGCGCAGGACCGGTCATTGTGGAAATCTTTGGGGGAGGCCTATGTCCAGCAGTGGACGTCTTTCGGCTGAAATGACGATGATGATGATGATGAGGGAGTTTATAAAGGAATAATTCTAGATAGGACTTGGAACTGGTACTTTTTATATACCCCGTAATTGCCAAATTCTTAACTATTTGAAGCTCTTTACGTAGCACTGGATATTATTACTATTCGTATTATTAGAAATCCCATGAAAAATAAAAAAATAAACAAAGTACCGTTCTTTTAAGACAATGAGCTGTTAATTCAGTTTTTTTTAGCGAGCGATAATTAGCAATAGCTTTTCGGTGAAGTAAAAGATCAGGACACCGGACTAATCCCAATAAGTCCTAGTTTACCCTCCGGGTTGGAATGACAGATGGCAGTCGCTTTCGTAAAACTAGCGCCTACATCAAATCTTGGGATTAGTTGCCAAAGCGGACCCCAGGCTCCCTGAGTCGTGACATAAGACAGGAAAACGCTTTAGAAAATATCGGTGATACTCTTAAATATGGATTATTTTCGATCTCAAGTTCAATGATTTCGATACTGAATGTCGAAAATCCAGTGCCGGCTTAGTAAAAATACACCTTATTTTTTCCTCTTGGTACTCCAAATCAGGGAAACATTAAAACACCACATCAGAGTCAAAATGTATTTAAAAAGCAACATGGTTGCGAATTATACAGTGGTTTTACAAATAAACATTAATCAGTCATGTTATGCAAAATAAATGCAGTCAGAAAACAACAGTAGTTAGAAAATTATGAAGAAAAAGGATCTAGAAATTGAACTAAATGGCAGTATAATATTGTCTTCTGTTACCGCGATTCTTCTTCATTGAAATTAAACACTTAAGAACGGATTAATCGCTTTTCTAAGTCATCTTAACCCTGCAAAAACGAGTGCTGTAAACGGCTCGAAACGTAAGGTAATGTTAATAAACGCGATTAATCCGTTCCAGTGTTTAATTTGAATGGCAGGTAATACAAAATAAAAGGGTCAAAACAAAAAACCTACCTTACCTTTTATATTGGACGGTGGCCCTCAAAAGAGTTGTGTAAGTATGTAACTAACAAAATAATAGACAAGTCACTTTTTAAAATACAACTCCCGTGAAACTACACATATTAAAGTATATTTTTTCATCACACTTGCTCGTAAATTGTGATATTATATGCAAGCATACTTAGACTTAATGAGCTGTATTAAGCCCATGGCCTCAATGGATTTTCATACATTTTACCGCCCGCCCGGAGCTTCCGGAGGACCTGCCAGCGGTGTACTGTGGACTGCGCTACTACACTACCACTTATAATTATTGTTTATTTATCTCCTCGCAAATGTGATGAAAAACATTGTATGTATCACGGGCGGTACAAGAATTACGAACTAGTGCTAAAATTAAGTTCAATTCACACTCGTTCAGAATATCATGTTTACCGCCCTTAATACACAATTACTATTTTATTACAAGACATTAACGTTAATCGAATTCACTGATAATTTCCATACAAATATTATATACTGGCTGCATTATCTATCACTGGCATAATTCAGGTGTAGTTTACTTATATATTATTAATAAGTATATTTTATTAAAATAATTTCTCTTTAAGCTGACTCGCGCTTGGCTGTTATTAATACTCAAGATTTATTTATTGTTAAACTTTTTTTTTTATTTGAATGCTTTTGCTAATCTTTCTATAAGGCCAACGTGGCTAATTCCGTCATAGGGATTATTCCGTCTACACTTTCTATGTCTAAGAATCACCTTTTGACACATGTCAACGGCCATAGAACGTAAACGCGCATGGTCCGTTAAAGTTATAATTAAAATCCTGTAATAATATTAGGTTTTAAATTCAAATATTTGACTTATCTTAAACTTAACTTGATTCATGTTACATTTATATAAATATTTTACGTTGATAATTTACCACCCTAATGAACTCAGGATAGCCTGATGTTTATCGACTGTTGTATATTCAACGCAAGCAAGCATTAGACGGAATAGTCCCTATGACGGAATTAGCCACATCGACTTTACGACACTTCAAAAAAAGAAGGTACAACTCTTTTGAGATTCGTTACATTTGTAATGTGGAAAAATACACTCTATTACGTAAAAACCTTGGGTTCAATATAAAAATATCTATAAAATTTAAGATTTCAATCATTGGCATCACAGAACTTTTTTGACATGTTACACTATTAAAAAAACTTGTACCTTAAGTCCAGTTGGTAGTGATCCTGCCTACGAAGCAGGAGGTCCCGTGTTCGAATCCCGGTCAGGGCATTTATTTGTGTGTTTATCACGTATATTTTGTTCCTGAGTTACGGATGTTTTCTTTATAAGTATTTAAGTACTTGCATGTATATATTTATTATATACTATAATCTTTGTCTGGTACAGTACAAGCCTTATTGAGCTTACTGTGCGACTAGGTCGATTTGTGTAAGATTGTCCAATAATATTACTTTATTGAATTTTAAGCCCATCCTGTTTCAGACAGATTTATAGATACTATGCTTAATATGACCAATTTATTTCATTAGTACTTTTTGGTCGAGGAGAATTCTTTCTAGAAAAATTAAATTTTGATAGTAGATAAGTGTCACAAAAATAAAATAGAGGCTCTTAAGAACAATATTGTCCAGTCAACATCCGTTAATTTTAAGGAGAGACCGCACTATTCACAGTACAGTGCCGTTATTTAGATTTCGCACCGTTACTGTATTTTTAGGGTTCCGTACCTCAAAAGGATTTTTCCTTTTGAGGTACGGAACTCATATAAGATCACTTTGTTGTCCGTCCGTCCGTCTGTCTGACCATTTATCTCGGAAACGCGTAGAGGTAGCAAGTTTAAATTAATACCATATGCACAAGTTGCGGTACCTTGAAGCTCTGAAAAAAGCAAACCTCTACGTCAACGCAATCAAAAGATGTTTCTTGCCGGTAATAATATTCTCAAGCTGTGAACTCGGGTCGGGTTAGAACCGGTAGTAGCTTTTTTGACGTTCATACTGCAATGAGCGTATATCGAAAAATAAATCTATTTATCATTTATCAAGGCGAAAGCGTCTCGAAAACGATATTCTCGCGGAATGCACCAGCACAGACTATTGGCGTTATTCATAAACGCACTTCAACAACAGTTTAGCTAAATAATTGTTTGTCCTTATCTGTCACTTTGACAATGCGTTTGTCAGAATGGGAGAAAACATAATTTAACTAAAGCTTCTGTTAACTTTTTGATGAATAAGGCGGTATGTGTGTTAAGTAAACGTCCTAATTTCATAGAAGTGTGACGTTTAAAATATTCAGTTCATTTGATTCGAAGAGATAACGCGTTGATTCTTTAGGCTGACAGTGTCGCCATATTTAACGTTGATACGTGAATGGGAGCTACCGTATTGTCGCTCACCAGGCGGCGCCACTCATGCGTGGGTCCTGTGTCAGTATGAGAGAATTGTCAAAGTGACGTTTTAAATGTTCCCGCAGGACCCAAGTTTCACTAGCGCCCCTAGCGGAAAATCGACTCGCGGTAGTCCTCATTACGAATTTTGATGCCACCCCACCCCATATTGCACAGTGAAATAACACTTGATATAATAAAAAACAATTTACAGCATTCTACATTACGAGCGAGATGTGGCAAATTCCGTCAAATTCCACTTTTAGACCGACATTTTTGGTAACGCCAGCGACGTGAAAAATGTCTCTTGAGTTACCAAGAAATCACGTTTCCTACTATATAATATTTGTCTAAATTTTCCTATATAATATTTGTCTAAACTGACACACTGATAAAATAAATATATTATTAGTAAATGGAATTTTCGATAAGTTTCAAAGTAAGTGTCGGTGTGAAAGTTGATACGTTGAGTTGTTGAGTTGGTTATATTAGCAAAGTTGATGAATAGCCAGAATAGCCTACTGCTTATTGACTGAGTCGACAGTCGTACTGTGCGTATATTCAACGTAAACATTAGACGGAATAGTCCCTATGACGGAATTGTCAACATTTAATTTTTTTACTGGTTATTTTTTATGCAGTCAAGTAGCCACTGAAAATCTGTTTTTTTTTTAATATATTTCTTAGTAAATTTTACTATACAATCTGTAATGCTGTCCTGTAGAAATGACGACTAATTTAATAATTAAAAATACAGTTGGGTTTAGATTTTTAGTGGCTATTTGACCGCCAGATCAGTGAAAAAAATGAAATGTCAATTATATTCTGACAAGCCAACTATCGCAGTAGAAGGACAAAAAAAAACTATATCCATCCCTTTTTTCGGGGTGGTAATACTAGCGTAAGAAAAAGACAGCATGATGCTCTCTAACCTACTGTTACTGCGTTCGATTGCTTATCAGACTATAGCCACATTGACCTTACATAATTCATATTTTATTGTGTATGGGGATTTAAAAAACTTAAGCAAAAATACCATGTCATATTAAAATTCATATAGCGGGTTACTCACGTCAATAAAGTCGAAAATAGCTCGACATGTTTCGGAACAGTCTGTGTCCCTTATTCATGAGTCATGCGTCTAGCCGCGGCGGCTGCTCTACGCACACTGCGAGCCCCAGCGCGGTCTGATCTCGACTCCGACCCGAGTTTGCGAAACATGTCGAGCTATTTTCGACTTTATTGACGTGAGTAACCCGCTATAAGAATTTTAATATGTCTGATACTCACGGGAGTTTTCTAATACCATGTCACTCAGTTTTCTTCTTTCTTTTATTTTTTGTAACTTTAAATTCCCATACGGAAATGTTTAGGAAAATACATTTTAGCAATTAGAGTATGTTCTGTCTGTATGTATTGTAATAAAATCTACGAGTCTTCTCTAAAATGCAAAGTGACCCTTATTGTCAGTGAACATGTTTTGTTCATAATATGATTCTCAATCATCCTCATCGGCCAAATGCAACGCCAGTACCGACGCGGCCCCGAATGGCGATCTATAAGTGACGCCCACCGAGGTGAAGAGCTGAGTGGGCGGGGCTACGTTGGCCAATAGGAGCCTCGGGGCCGGGGCAGAGAGAGAGGGCGGGAGGAGTGCGACAAGGACGGCGCGCGCGGAGAGCAGCACGGAGTCCCAGAGGCCGGAGTGGTCGCCGCCTGGCTCCAGGATCACCAGGGCGCCGCGGGACGTCGTGGCCCATTCAAGGACAAGAGGAGTACTGAAATAACAAACAAGTTACCTATTAATATTATAATAATAGATTACGTACCGAGGCCTGTAAAGTAAGAAATGTCTCAGATCTCGTGTAATTGTCGGCCGAAGCGAAGCTGAGGTCGACAAACATGTGATCTGAGGCTTTCTTTATTTACTGGCCAAGGTCAGTACACTATTTTTCTGCTCGACGCAGTCGGCAAGCAGCGCATTTGTTTAGCGTAGCGGCCTGCAAATGGCTACTTGCCGGCCGGAAGGCAGAAATAGTAGATTACATACCAAGGCCGTTTTAGTCTCGGCTTCGCCTCGGCCGACAATTACATGGGATCCGAGGCTTTCCCATCTAACGGCCGAGGTTTGTATACTATTTTTCTGCCCGACGGAGCCGGCAGGCGGCAATTTAGTTTTGCGTAAACTGGCGCTTACCGGCCGGAGGACTGAAATAGTACATTACTGCAGAGGCCGTGAAGTAAGGGATTGCAGGACGAGTTTGTGGTAAACGAGGCCGAATTAAACAAGTCCTGCAATCTCCTTTCCGGCCGAGGCTTCTATAGTGCTTTTCTCAAACATTGTGAGGAAATATTAAAATTAAAATAACTACTAGGTAAATCGTTAATAAGGAAAAAATAGTTTAATTTGCCACCTTTTTTATTTTTTAAAGATGCCATTTGAATGAACTAACTATTCAAGCACCATGTTTAACCGCACATATACATACATAGAACCATAGAATTTGTTTTTTTTTTAATGTCGCAAGTATCTAGTGGTCGTTGGCTGTATGTAATTTTTCCTTTGTCAGTTTAGTGTTAGTACGCAAATTTAAATAGTAAGAGCAGCGGACAATCATGTTTCGTTCATACTTACGCCATACATTACTTCACGGCCTCCGGCCAAGAAGTAAATGTGGGGAGCCATAAACAAGAAACTTCATGTCTTCATTTCGTGAAAATGATGCAAACATTTCCGATCATGTTTGAGAAAACCATATATCGGTAATTTTTTGATAAACTAAAGAGTGAGGTTCTTATTTTACAGTTTTATTTAGCTTCTTCATTTCTCTAGTCTTTTAGATTTAGAATCATCTTTGACTTCTCCCTAACGTTTTACCGGCTTATATTATACCACGTCTCATGAAGCCTGGGGTCCGCTTTGACAACTAATCCCATGATTTGGCGTAGGCGCTAGTTTTACGATAGCGACTGCCATCTGACCTTCCAAGAGGGACTCCACGGAGGGAAAACTAGGCCTTATTGGGATAAGTCTGGTATCCTCAAGATGTTATCCTTCGCCGAAAAGCGATCGGTAAATATCAAATGATATTTCGTACATAAGTTCCGAAAAGCTCATTGGTACGAGGCAGGATTTGAACCCGAGACCTTCGGATTGAAAGTGTCATGCCGGTCACCAATGCTCCTAATTAGAATTATCTTTGACATCTGAGATTTCTCTGCATTACTACTACTAATAAAGTGCCACCATCGCCAAGCAATAAATAAGCATAGATAAACTCATTCTTGATATGCAGTCATAGCGTATGACACAAAATATACTGACTTGATATCAAGTCAATGGCACCGAAAAGGTTAAGACATTGTAGTTATTTTAATGAGTTAGTAGACCTCGCGAGATTTTACTGGTATTGGCGAAAAAGGTCTTAAGCGCCTTTAGAGTGTACGGCGCTTAGGACTTTTGTTAAAATTCCCGCCATTTTGAAAATTTACAAAAACTGAATCGATAAAAAAAGTTTATTTAATTAACAAATTGAGAAGAATTGCAGGATAGAGAGCATCATACTGTCTTTTTCTTACGCTAGTATTACCACCCTGAAAAAAGGGATGGATATAGTTTTTTTGTCCTACTGTTACTGCGCTCGCTCGCTTGTCAGACTATACCTACCTTCGGTGATCCACTGTAGTCTATGGGTCGTGTAGCGCTGGTAGGTAGAGGTCCTCCGCGGGGCGGACCTCTGTGGGCTCCACGAGTCACCAATATTGTCGATAAATAGTATTTACCAAGTACACTGACATTACAGATTATACAGTATGTATCAGAACGAAAGGCAAAAAAGAAACCCGTTAATGTTTAGATCATAAATATAAGCATGGTATCTAATTCATCAAAAATACGACATTTTTACGTGAGGTATAAAAATATACATTTATTATTATTGTTTTGCACCACCCCTGTATTATTTGTTTACAATCTTACTTCTCTTAAATTACCAACTGACAGACAGGCGTCAAACCTTGTAGAAGTTTGGATTTTTACCTAGTTACAAATAAATAGTTAACAAAGCGCTTGCGCGTTGCCTATGACTACAGCCATTATTTAAATGATTACCTAGGTTACTTATAAACAGAACTCAAAGCGCATGTGCGTTGACATAGCAACGTCAATGTTGATAAGTTGCCCCTAGCTACATATCAACAGTACGCAATACGCATGCACTGTCAAAAATCAAAAACGTAAACAAACCCTATAGGATGTTACAAAAACCTTTAACCGACTGCAAAAAGAAGGTCCTAGAGTAATTCATTTAGTAATTTTATGCCATAAAACATGTATTTAGGCACGTGAAATGCACGTCATTACATTGCACTCGAGTTCCCCGTCAACCAGTTTTGAGGTTTGCTCTTCGTTGTCATACTGTAAACATATTCGTATCTTGGGTGTTCCGCTGTAATTTCCTGGTCATGCAGTGTCAGAAAGTCCCCCGCGGGCGCGGGGCTTCGTAGGCGTTAGTATTCGGCTTTCGCACACACGGTACAAAGATAACTCATAAGATACAAATACAAACAAAGTCTGAATACACGTTGTAGATTATATACAAACCTTGGGTGCTCCTCTCCAGTCTCCGGGTCGTGTAGTGCCAATAGTAGAAGGTCCACGGCGGGGCGGGGCTCCGTGGGCGTTAGCACGCGGCCCCCGCACAAGCGGTACGCGGATAGTGCGTGAGTTACAAGCGGACACGTATCTATGGAATGAAATAGACAACGTTATAATGTATACTTTTTTAATATCGCTGTCAGTCATCAAATTTACATAGAAGTGCATCTTCAGTAAATAGATGAATGAAAGTTTATTGTGTCGTCGCCATATGCATTCCAACGTTCCTCTACTGAATTATGTAGCATGGAGGCCGAAACGTAGTTAACAAGGAAAATAGTGTTGATGTGAATCAAAGGACCATGGGCAAATTGGACCCAAATCCAACAGAGCTGAGAGTTATCTCATTTAATAGGTATTTTTATTTACTTATTTTCTTTATATGGTTACCAAGTCGAATTCCATTGCAGAACTGAGATATTTAGACTTGTCAGTCAATAATTGTGTGGTGTTGCCCAACACAGGTATTTTTGCTTACCGGGTAGCACTATCCCCTAACTTGTAAACATTTGTATATTTACAAAGAAATAAATAATTTTAATTTAATTTTTAATTTAATAATTGATACATAAATGCACCCGAGTGGTATGCGTAACGCATTCCTCATAACAAAACAAAAGACTGTGTGGATCCGCCATCATCGCCGAGCGGTTGTGAATATTTTTACTTACATAGTACTCGCGTTTCAATACGAATATCTCAGATCTGCAATAGAATTCAACTTGTTGCCCATATAACGAAATGAATTTATTTATTTATTATGAAGCAGACAATAAGACCTGTTTAAAGACATAAGTCTCATTTCTGTTGGTGTTTGGGCCAGCCTCCATACAAATTTGCCCATGGTCCTTTTGAATCTTAACCTGCTGCTGTAGAGTAATTTTGTAGCTAAATTGAGTGTCAGCCCGCATGAGATACATTGTAATTATAGTGGTACGTAGATTGTCTTATTAAAATAAATTGATACAGCGCAGAACAAAAACGTCAAAAAATGTGGGTCAGAATGACTTTAGCGAACTTGCATTGATGATGATATAACACCATAAATGTTTCGTACGAAAAAGAGCTTACTGACGTAAGCATTAAGTGTCAAATTCCTACACAGAACTACGAACACTGTTAAAAGTAGGCTGTTGGCACTTACGGAACGTCTCGTTCCAAACATGAATATATGAAAAAGAGTCGCAATTGCTGCACTTTTATAGTGTATTTTTTTTCGGCCGATTGGGTGGGTGGGTGTATGGGTACGTACCGTCGAGCGGCACGACGTAGGTGTCGACGCCGTGCGAGCGCAGCAGGCGCGCCGCGGCCACGCCGGCGGCGGCAGCTGCGCCTGCGCCCGCGCACACGGCGGCGCAGGGCCGCTGGTGCGCGGGCGCAGTCTGCAAGTATATGTATGTACGTACCGTCGAGCGGCACGACGTAGGTGTCGACGCCGTGCGAGCGCAGCAGGCGCGCCGCGGCCACGCCGGCGGCGGCAGCTGCGCCTGCGCCCGCGCACACGGCGGCGCAGGGCCGCTGGTGCGCGTTGCGCGGGTCCAGTCTGCAAGTATATGTATGTACGTACCGTCGAGCGGCACGACGTAGGTGTCGACGCCGTGCGAGCGCAGCAGGCGCGCCGCGGCCACGCCGGCGGCGGCAGCTGCGCCTGCGCCCGCGCACACGGCGGCGCAGGGCCGCTGGTGCGCGGGTGCAGTCTGCAAGTATATGTATGTACGTACCGTCGAGCGGCACGACGTAGGTGTCGACGCCGTGCGAGCGCAGCAGGCGCGCCGCGGCCACGCCGGCGGCGGCAGCTGCGCCTGCGCCCGCGCACACGGCGGCGCAGGGCCGCTGGTGCGCGGGCGCAGTCTGCAAGTATATGTATGTACGTACCGTCGAGCGGCACGACGTAGGTGTCGACGCCGTGCGAGCGCAGCAGGCGCGCCGCGGCCACGCCGGCGGCGGCAGCTGCGCCTGCGCCCGCGCACACGGCGGCGCAGGGCCGCTGGTGCGCGGGTGCAGTCTGCAAGTATATGTATGTACGTACCGTCGAGCGGCACGACGTAGGTGTCGACGCCGTGCGAGCGCAGCAGGCGCGCCGCGGCCACGCCGGCGGCGGCAGCTGCGCCTGCGCCCGCGCACACGGCGGCGCAGGGCCGCTGGTGCGCGGGCGCAGTCTGCAAGTATATGTATGTACGTACCGTCGAGCGGCACGACGTAGGTGTCGACGCCGTGCGAGCGCAGCAGGCGCGCCGCGGCCACGCCGGCGGCGGCAGCTGCGCCTGCGCCCGCGCACACGGCGGCGCAGGGCCGCTGGTGCGCGGGTGCAGTCTGCAAGTATATGTATGTACGTACCGTCGAGCGGCACGACGTAGGTGTCGACGCCGTGCGAGCGCAGCAGGCGCGCCGCGGCCACGCCGGCGGCGGCAGCTGCGCCTGCGCCCGCGCACACGGCGGCGCAGGGCCGCTGGTGCGCGGGTGCAGTCTGCAAGTATATGTATGTACGTACCGTCGAGCGGCACGACGTAGGTGTCGACGCCGTGCGAGCGCAGCAGGCGCGCCGCGGCCACGCCGGCGGCGGCAGCTGCGCCTGCGCCCGCGCACACGGCGGCGCAGGGCCGCTGGTGCGCGGGTGCAGTCTGCAAGTATATGTATGTACGTACCGTCGAGCGGCACGACGTAGGTGTCGACGCCGTGCGAGCGCAGCAGGCGCGCCGCGGCCACGCCGGCGGCGGCAGCTGCGCCTGCGCCCGCGCACACGGCGGCGCAGGGCCGCTGGTGCGCGGGCGCAGTCTGCAAGTATATGTATGTACGTACCGTCGAGCGGCACGACGTAGGTGTCGACGCCGTGCGAGCGCAGCAGGCGCGCCGCGGCCACGCCGGCGGCGGCAGCTGCGCCTGCGCCCGCGCACACGGCGGCGCAGGGCCGCTGGTGCGCGGGTGCAGTCTGCAAGTATATGTATGTACGTACCGTCGAGCGGCACGACGTAGGTGTCGACGCCGTGCGAGCGCAGCAGGCGCGCCGCGGCCACGCCGGCGGCGGCAGCTGCGCCTGCGCCCGCGCACACGGCGGCGCAGGGCCGCTGGTGCGCGGGTGCAGTCTGCAAGTATATGTATGTACGTACCGTCGAGCGGCACGACGTAGGTGTCGACGCCGTGCGAGCGCAGCAGGCGCGCCGCGGCCACGCCGGCGGCGGCAGCTGCGCCTGCGCCCGCGCACACGGCGGCGCAGGCCGCTGGTGCGCGGGTGCAGTCTGCAAGTATATGTATGTACGTACCGTCGAGCGGCACGACGTAGGTGTCGACGCCGTGCGAGCGCAGCAGGCGCGCCGCGGCCACGCCGGCGGCGGCAGCTGCGCCTGCGCCCGCGCACACGGCGGCGCAGGGCCGCTGGTGCGCGGGCGCAGTCTGCAAGTATATGTATGTACGTACCGTCGAGCGGCACGACGTAGGTGTCGACGCCGTGCGAGCGCAGCAGGCGCGCCGCGGCCACGCCGGCGGCGGCAGCTGCGCCTGCGCCCGCGCACACGGCGGCGCAGGGCCGCTGGTGCGCGGGTGCAGTCTGCAAGTATATGTATGTACGTACCGTCGAGCGGCACGACGTAGGTGTCGACGCCGTGCGAGCGCAGCAGGCGCGCCGCGGCCACGCCGGCGGCGGCAGCTGCGCCTGCGCCCGCGCACACGGCGGCGCAGGCCGCTGGTGCGCGGGTGCAGTCTGCAAGTATATGTATGTACGTACCGTCGAGCGGCACGACGTAGGTGTCGACGCCGTGCGAGCGCAGCAGGCGCGCCGCGGCCACGCCGGCGGCGGCAGCTGCGCCTGCGCCCGCGCACACGGCGGCGCAGGGCCGCTGGTGCGCGGGCGCAGTCTGCAAGTATATGTATGTACGTACCGTCGAGCGGCACGACGTAGGTGTCGACGCCGTGCGAGCGCAGCAGGCGCGCCGCGGCCACGCCGGCGGCGGCAGCTGCGCCTGCGCCCGCGCACACGGCGGCGCAGGCCGCTGGTGCGCGGGTGCAGTCTGCAAGTATATGTATGTACGTACCGTCGAGCGGCACGACGTAGGTGTCGACGCCGTGCGAGCGCAGCAGGCGCGCCGCGGCCACGCCGGCGGCGGCAGCTGCGCCTGCGCCCGCGCACACGGCGGCGCAGGGCCGCTGGTGCGCGGGTGCAGTCTGCAAGTATATGTATGTACGTACCGTCGAGCGGCACGACGTAGGTGTCGACGCCGTGCGAGCGCAGCAGGCGCGCCGCGGCCACGCCGGCGGCGGCAGCTGCGCCTGCGCCCGCGCACACGGCGGCGCAGGCCGCTGGTGCGCGGGTGCAGTCTGCAAGTATATGTATGTACGTACCGTCGAGCGGCACGACGTAGGTGTCGACGCCGTGCGAGCGCAGCAGGCGCGCCGCGGCCACGCCGGCGGCGGCAGCTGCGCCTGCGCCCGCGCACACGGCGGCGCAGGGCCGCTGGTGCGCGGGCGCAGTCTGCAAGTATATGTATGTACGTACCGTCGAGCGGCACGACGTAGGTGTCGACGCCGTGCGAGCGCAGCAGGCGCGCCGCGGCCACGCCGGCGGCGGCAGCTGCGCCTGCGCCCGCGCACACGGCGGCGCAGGCCGCTGGTGCGCGGGTGCAGTCTGCAAGTATATGTATGTACGTACCGTCGAGCGGCACGACGTAGGTGTCGACGCCGTGCGAGCGCAGCAGGCGCGCCGCGGCCACGCCGGCGGCGGCAGCTGCGCCTGCGCCCGCGCACACGGCGGCGCAGGGCCGCTGGTGCGCGTTGCGCGGGTCCAGTCTGCAAGTATATGTATGTACGTACCGTCGAGCGGCACGACGTAGGTGTCGACGCCGTGCGAGCGCAGCAGGCGCGCCGCGGCCACGCCGGCGGCGGCAGCTGCGCCTGCGCCCGCGCACACGGCGGCGCAGGGCCGCTGGTGCGCGGGTGCAGTCTGCAAGTATATGTATGTACGTACCGTCGAGCGGCACGACGTAGGTGTCGACGCCGTGCGAGCGCAGCAGGCGCGCCGCGGCCACGCCGGCGGCGGCAGCTGCGCCTGCGCCCGCGCACACGGCGGCGCAGGGCCGCTGGTGCGCGGGCGCAGTCTGCAAGTATATGTATGTACGTACCGTCGAGCGGCACGACGTAGGTGTCGACGCCGTGCGAGCGCAGCAGGCGCGCCGCGGCCACGCCGGCGGCGGCAGCTGCGCCTGCGCCCGCGCACACGGCGGCGCAGGGCCGCTGGTGCGCGGGTGCAGTCTGCAAGTATATGTATGTACGTACCGTCGAGCGGCACGACGTAGGTGTCGACGCCGTGCGAGCGCAGCAGGCGCGCCGCGGCCACGCCGGCGGCGGCAGCTGCGCCTGCGCCCGCGCACACGGCGGCGCAGGGCCGCTGGTGCGCGGGCGCAGTCTGCAAGTATATGTATGTACGTACCGTCGAGCGGCACGACGTAGGTGTCGACGCCGTGCGAGCGCAGCAGGCGCGCCGCGGCCACGCCGGCGGCGGCAGCTGCGCCTGCGCCCGCGCACACGGCGGCGCAGGGCCGCTGGTGCGCGGGTGCAGTCTGCAAGTATATGTATGTACGTACCGTCGAGCGGCACGACGTAGGTGTCGACGCCGTGCGAGCGCAGCAGGCGCGCCGCGGCCACGCCGGCGGCGGCAGCTGCGCCTGCGCCCGCGCACACGGCGGCGCAGGGCCGCTGGTGCGCGGGTGCAGTCTGCAAGTATATGTATGTACGTACCGTCGAGCGGCACGACGTAGGTGTCGACGCCGTGCGAGCGCAGCAGGCGCGCCGCGGCCACGCCGGCGGCGGCAGCTGCGCCTGCGCCCGCGCACACGGCGGCGCAGGGCCGCTGGTGCGCGGGTGCAGTCTGCAAGTATATGTATGTACGTACCGTCGAGCGGCACGACGTAGGTGTCGACGCCGTGCGAGCGCAGCAGGCGCGCCGCGGCCACGCCGGCGGCGGCAGCTGCGCCTGCGCCCGCGCACACGGCGGCGCAGGGCCGCTGGTGCGCGGGCGCAGTCTGCAAGTATATGTATGTACGTACCGTCGAGCGGCACGACGTAGGTGTCGACGCCGTGCGAGCGCAGCAGGCGCGCCGCGGCCACGCCGGCGGCGGCAGCTGCGCCTGCGCCCGCGCACACGGCGGCGCAGGGCCGCTGGTGCGCGGGTGCAGTCTGCAAGTATATGTATGTACGTACCGTCGAGCGGCACGACGTAGGTGTCGACGCCGTGCGAGCGCAGCAGGCGCGCCGCGGCCACGCCGGCGGCGGCAGCTGCGCCTGCGCCCGCGCACACGGCGGCGCAGGGCCGCTGGTGCGCGGGTGCAGTCTGCAAGTATATGTATGTACGTACCGTCGAGCGGCACGACGTAGGTGTCGACGCCGTGCGAGCGCAGCAGGCGCGCCGCGGCCACGCCGGCGGCGGCAGCTGCGCCTGCGCCCGCGCACACGGCGGCGCAGGCCGCTGGTGCGCGGGTGCAGTCTGCAAGTATATGTATGTACGTACCGTCGAGCGGCACGACGTAGGTGTCGACGCCGTGCGAGCGCAGCAGGCGCGCCGCGGCCACGCCGGCGGCGGCAGCTGCGCCTGCGCCCGCGCACACGGCGGCGCAGGGCCGCTGGTGCGCGTTGCGCGGGTCCAGTCTGCAAGTTACCACACATTTTCACACCTCTCATTGGAAAACGAGCGTTATTTCCTACTAGGAGCAATAGATGTTAATTTAACCAAGAGACGAACGTATTTTGGTACATTTCACATTTCAGTGTGTTTCACCTAAGTTAAACACTACTTTTCATATCAACACGAATTTTCTTTCTTCATATAAGGCGAGTGGTATTGCTACACCGATTTTATATGAGGCACATTAATGTCACAATACATATAGAAGTGTCTTACCTTCGCGTCCCACCAACTAGCTTCAACGCGACATCAGCGGTCGCCCTCGCGAATAAGGCCCTCGCGGCGTGCTGCGTCTCATCGTCGGTCCTCTTCAGGGCCGCCCACAGGCGTCCCCGTAACGCCGCGGACACGCTGGGCAGCCGGGCGCCGGCGTCGGTGACGTAGTCGCGGGCGCCCTGCAGCGCGGGCGGGACGGCAACAGGCGCCGTGTCGGGCGCTGTGGCTCGTAGAACGTTCTGGTCGTGTCGTAGCTTCCCCCCGCCGCGCGTCGCTGCCAGCTCGTCACGCGCGGCGGCTACACGGACTACGTCTGGACGCATTTGTTGCCAGAGCGCCTGCGAACAACATCACAATGTATTTGTCGATATCAATCAATGAAAGGCCTTTAAGTCTATTAACGGCCTCCTAGCCTAGTTGGTAGTGACCCTGCCTACGAAGCAGGAGGTCCCGGGTTCGAATCCTGGTCAGGGCATTTATTTGTGTGTTTATCACGAATATTTGTTCCTGAGTTATGGATATTTTCTATGTATTTAAGTATTTATATGTATCTGTCTATTATATATATCGTCGCCTAGTACCCACAACACAAGCCTTATTGAGCTTACCGTGGGACTAGGTCGATTTGTGTAAGATTGTCCCATAATATTTATTTATTTATTATTTATTACGGACTATGAAAACAGTGTTTAGGTAAAGAGACAATTAACTTAAGATAGTATAGCTAAGTATCCTAGTCACTGCAGTTAAGAAAGAATAATCAAACAACAACAGCACTTTAGTTAATTAATTTAATTAAACGTTAATTTCTTTTAGTCTAGTATGAAATAATAGCTTAACATTCACTGAAACCATAAGGTTAATTCTATTCACAACTCATGAATCAGCATATATGTATGTTTAATTTTATAAACCTACAACAAAATTCTAGAAGCAATCCAAAAGAGTTCTGATAATAACAACAACATAAACTAGAAATACAAAACCGCGCCATAATAAATTGAAAACTTTAATTTCTACAAATTTTGTTAGCTTCGTTCCGGCACTTTGTCACCGCCCGCCATACGCGTCTTTAGCATCAAACCTGACGCACATATAAAACAAGGGAGCCAAACACTTGATCATGTAAACAAGTCTCGCCTGAGGCATTACGGCTGAACATGCATTTGACCCAAACGCAAATATACGACATAATTTATTTGAGCGACTCATTTAGAGTTCTTATTTTATACTACAACGGTGACAAGCATACGCCCCGCCTGATGGTAAGTGGTCACCGTAGCCTATGGACGCCAGGGGTGTTAGATGCGCGTTGCCAAACCTTTAAAAAAAAAGGAGGATTCGCTGTTGACAGCTGAAGGGGCAAGCTTTGCTCCGTGGGTCCCCCAGCTGTCAACACAGTGAATCCTCTTGGAGCTCTGGCGACCTTACTCACCAACAGAAACAACACTGAGTAGGGTTATTAAGCTGCGGTTTTCTGTAAAGTGGAGGTACTTCCCCAGATTAGATGGGCTCTGCTCCAGATTTAAGCAAGACGACATTTGTGCTGTGCCCTACCACACTAAACGATATGCATCCGCTGTGCCTATACCTCTCTTTTATCTCTCTCTTTGTGTTCTTGTGGTAATCAATAATCAGGGACCCCAAAGGCTTACAATTCTGTGTGAACCTGTCTAGTTTGTTAAATAAGAATTTACAGCTGTAAAAAATTGATTACCTCTTTATCAAATAACGCCAAGTTCCCCTCGAAATCAAAGTCATTGTCGACAGCCTCCAGAGCAGCAGAACCGAAGCACGCTTCATTCCGACGCCGCGCCTTGTCACCGCCTGCCGTCCGCGTCTTCGGGGTCGAACCGGATGCACCAAAGCTACCTGCATAAAAGGATTATGTTGTACCGTTGTTTGGAAGAGATCACTCTTCAGCAATAATACTACCTGTTGTTACCTCTTACTGTTCTGTGTTGTTCTTTTCTCTTGCAACTGTATTTTCCTTATCTGAGGTGTGCAATAAAAATTTAGTTTCTTTTCTTGCATGAATCCTAGATAATTCCCATGAGACATTAAAATACTTAAATAATAAACGACCCAGCTTAATCTCAAGCTATTTTAGACTTTATTGAAGGGAATAAATCCTATTCATCATTTCAAACAGACTCCACTGCTGTATGGAAGTCTTCTCAACAAACTTCTACATTATCCAAAGAGAAGCAACCTACATTTAGCAAAGTTCTGCAACCCTAAACAAGTAGTCTATCCACCATATAGGTTGCCATCCTACGCAGTGCTTGCTATGTGGTCTCCAATTTTAACTATAAAACTCTCGTGAGACTTGAACATATTAAATAATATTTAAAACCGCCAGCCAGCTGCAAGTACCAGAGCAGATAGGGCATTAGCCCGCAGTGTACGACTTGCCTCTGTCGCGGGTGGTCGCTCCTGATGACGTTCTTCGTAAAGAACGAAACATGTCGAGCGAAAATCGACTAAATTACGTGAGTGACCCGTTTTAAATATTATTTAATATGTGGTCTCCACTTGAGATTTTTTCTGTCTCAATGGTCATCACTCATCAAGTTGTGTCACAGCTTAAGAAGTAATGATCAATTACCCCAATTGTTTGTATTCTGTGGTGTGACCATAACTGGGCACCATTAATCAAATAACTTCATTAATTGCTAATCTGTTACAAAAAAGTTAACTTTGTTAATTGTTAAAGTGGTACTTTTCGGAAGATTCAACGGAAGTTAACTGCATATAGACAAAAAAAAAGGTATGTACCTAGTACTTCTATTTTCAAATTCAAATATCCTTTATTCACTGACTGAAGTGACTGAAAGTTATATAATACTAATTTTGTGATGTAAAAAAAAACAAATTTTTTTTAGATATTAGTCAGGTTGTCGGGTGTCTCCGACAAAGGCTCCTCCAGCATTTTCCATTCATCTCTGTTACAAGCTGTTCTAATCCACATCTTTGGAAATTCATCGTCCCATCTCATTTAGTACTTCTATACTTCTCATAAACTTGTCCAGTTGTCACTCTAAGCGCTGGCAGCGCTAAGTAAGGAAACAATCAAATGAATTATATTATTTTTATTATTTATTTTTGGTAAAAATTTCAGAACTGCCAATGATTAACGGACTTGGGAAAATTTAATAAGTTAATGATTCCGTTAACATATTCTAAAGTTAACTTAATCGTTAATCCATTAATGAAGTGGTTAATGCCCAATTATGGGTGGGACCATTTTGTGGTAGTTTTGTGATCTATTTGTCTTTTTGTTTTGTGTCAGTAACACTAACACACTACAATTTTTAATTTATTATTCTATATTGAAGGTAAGTGCTTACCCGTCTGAGTATTATTCCTGTTTGACCTCGTCTGGATATCAATAGGCTTGCTCCTCGCAGGTTTTCCCTTGTTAGTTGTCTGCACTGGGGGTGGGGGTGCCGGTGCGGGCGCCTGTTCTTGCAGACTCTCTCCAACTGTTGCCCGTGGCACTCTCTTCTTGCCTACCACTGGGACTGTACTGTGGGCTGTGCCACCTGCTATCTTGCCCGAGATAATCTCTAGGGATTTGATGTCTGAAGCCCTATAAAATTGGTATTTCATTATAATCTAAGAAGCTCATTGAAACTTTTTCGTTTTTTTAGTAACTTATGGCTATGTACAGTTGACAAAAATAATAAGAATTAAGGATACAATAATACATTAGTTTTCATATACTGTGTCAAATGTAAGCTCAAATTAAGCATGACACTATGTTGTGCACTGTAATCTGTGGGCTTTAAATAAAATACCATGATAAGACTTTATCCCTACTTTATATGTCTTGCTGGAGCATATCAGCTAATTATCAACTAAGTCCAAGTTAAGTAACAGAACTGATGAAATATTTAATGTGATTATCTTTGTATTTGACCTCTAAAACGAGCTCTCGACTTTAAAGCAGGATCAGTAGTAAAATAACCATGGAATGGAATCATTAACCTACTTAGAAATCTAACCTACCAAGTTTGAGGATGTTTGAGTATATTGAGGGACTTACTTAAGCGTAACTTGAGCTTTGGGATAAGGAAATCCGTTGCGAAACGGTTTAGTCAGAGTGATGGACGCGCCGTCTGCCGCAAGGATCGTGCCCTGATAGCAGCCCAGCGGGGATCCGCAGCGCACAGACACGCTGAATCCTTCCCACTGCGCCATGCTCTGGACAATTCTTTACTCCACAAAAGACAAGATTATAACACAAGCCGCTAATTATAAACAATATTTTGGATCACAGCGTGAAACAATAAATGACACACATCGCATAACGATGCGCAGTGTAGGCAACTTTCATTTCATTCATGACAATGACATGACAGTGCGTGTCTGCGTGAGTCAAGGGTCGTTATTAATTGGTGAGTTATTACCAACTCTGATCAAGTACAATGATGAAATGTATCGATTATCAATTATTTGCTGATTAAAATAAAACAGCGTTAGTACAAATACAATATATACTTTTTTAAGTATAGTTCACTTTTAAATAGAAATAAAAGTGCACCACATTTTTGATTTTTATTTTAGTTGTATTAGTCGCACGTTTTGGAACAGCCCTGTAATATTTTTAAGCAGCTGTTTTCGCCGTTTTATTAGGTAGCTGAAACGGTTTTGAATTATGCAAGTATTGACAGCTGTCACGAACGTTCCTTCATTTTTTTTTCCATCCGCCGCCGTCTGAGTCTGACCGTTTGACACCGTACCGTTTCAGTCTGTGGTTGCTGTGCAAACCAATCGGAACGGGTTTCGTGATGTTCCGATGTTTTGTTTTTTATGCGGCAAATTATAATGTGAGGAAAATCTCTGTTAAATGCTATTATAACTGAACCGGCCGCTTTAAGTTAATTGAAACTCATTCGCTAGACGTTTGAAGACTACGTGCGCTGCAATAGAGTTAAGGTAATAATGTAATAACGATTTTAAGTGTGTCTAGTTAGATCTAATAAGAATTAACACAACGGCATGTATAGCTCAGAAATAATTATAGTTTATCATTGACACTACTTCTATAGTCATACACATGCATTACTTGCCATTATTTGTTTACTTGTTCCCTAGGTTAGGTATCGCAAAAATACCTTTTTATTATATTCAGTATGAATTCACGCTCAACAACTATTCGTAGGGAAAAATAAGTACTCCAAGTAACAGCATTTTCCATTCATGAAAACCTACATTCATCAAAAAATAAGGTACAATAATAATAATAATACAAGAGGTAGGTAGTTACGAGTAGGTAATTTACACTTACTGTATATATTTCGAGAATAAATGATTAAAAAAAATCAAAAAATAATATATTATACATGACTTATTTATATTTTTGCTTAGCATGCATTTATGTTCCGGCAATCCCTAATGCAAATAAGTGTACCTACTGACATTGAACAAGAACTAATTTTAATAATTCTTCTGTGCCATGCTTATCACCTTTACACCTAGCCAAAACAAGTTTTTATCAAATGTATTTATTTTTGACATGCAATGTGTTATTACCTAGTCCATGTATTTAGTAATTGTGTAGCTATTTATGGAGTTAGCCCCTTAGTTAAAGTTATTCTGTACAACCTACCTGTTTGTGTCTATCATCTTGGTGATACCATAACATTCTACAGGCTGACTTCAAAATGGTAATACAAAATCAATGTTTTACACACATTTCCCCTAAACTAAGCCTCTCAATTAAGTATCATGCTTTCAAAATAATCTTAAGAATATTTTTTGTAATTTTTAATTTATCCCATTTTGTTTGACTTAACATGGTTAACCTACCATAATAATTAACAAAGAAGTTTAAAAAATCACTTTCCTCTTTGGTTGTCAATCACCTACCATGGTATTTATGAAGAAAACGTGTTTTGATTAGTAATTGACACTTGTCAAAGAAAATAAGATTGATTTACGGTAATATTTTGATTTCACTATTAAATGAAATGCCTCGACCTTATCCTTATACTAATATTCAAAAGATGGATATGCTTGATTTTTATTTAACATCGCGAAGTAAGTACTGTGCGAGCTCAGGTATTATTTAACGAACGTTACCCTGATTGTCCAACACCTACACGTGTGTTAATAAACATACCATCCAGAATTTACGAGACTATGGTCAGTTTGCAGTTCCGGTGCATGCTCAAGCTCGAGGCCGACGATCGCGGTATTCACAAGCTTTTCGGAGACGAGTGCTCGAGTATTTTAACCACAACCCAGAGGCTAGCACAAGGGACGCTGCTGCGAAATTCGGCACGAGCCAATTGTTTATTTGGCGGCTAATGAAAGCTGAAGCAAAACATCCGTTTAAATTTCAAAGGGTTCAGGATATCGTATTAGCAGATTACCCTAGAAGAGTTATTTTAGGTCGTTGGCTGCAGCAAAACTTACACTTAAATATCTTATGGACCGACGAGGCAACTTTTACAAGAGTCCGCATGTTTAACGTCCACAATGAACACTGGTGGGCTGATCGTGATGCAAATCCTCATGTAACTCACCGAGACTCTTACCAGACTCGTTTCTCTGTAAACGTTTGGGCAGGCATTCTGAACAATTGTGTAATTGGCCCATTTATTAACGGGAACTTAAATGGACCGAAATATGAAGATTTCCTGAGAAACGTGTTACCGATTTTGCTACAAGAGGTGCCGGAGCGAAATTTGGATAATCTTTATTTTCAGCAAGAAAGTGCGAAATTGTTTGGACAGATGACATGAGGTGTCCCTGAGAGATGGATTGGACGCAATGGTCCAGTCGCATGGCCGCCTCGACAGTCCCGATCTGACGCCACTCGACTTCTTTTTGTGGGGCGAAATCAAAAGGAGAGTGTACACACGGGAATCTAATACCGTCCATGAACTTCGCCAAAAGATAATTCAGGCGTTTGATTCAGTAAAAACCAATGAATTTATTCTAGGCAGACTCAAGATCAACCATAGACGGCGGGCGGACTTATGTGTCCGGGAAGGCGGTGGTCATTTTGAACACATCTTAAATTACGTTTAGGAAAAGTAGGTTCACACTTATCTACTTAAACGTAGACATTTTAAGCTTGTAATTTACGGTAGTTTAGGTAAATTAATAAATGATTTTATTTAAACTAGCTCCGTTTATTATTTTCACAAATTTATCAGGGTACTTAAAACTAAACAACAAACAAGTTAATATTGTCTTCTGTTACCGCGATAGTTATTCATGGAAATTCATCGCGTTTATTAACACCATGATCCTACGTTTCGAGCCCTTTACAGCACTCGTTTTCGCAGGCTTAAGATGATGACTGAGCCCTTAACCCTGTGAAAACGAGTGCTGTAAAGGGCTCGAAACGTAGGATCATGGTGTTAATAAACGCGATTAATCCGTTCTAAAGTGTTTAATTTCAATGAACAAACAAGTTAGTTATACGAGTGTCGCTCATAGTGATATCGATAATAACTTGCTTTGATGATAACATCGAGTGACAGGTATGACAGTTAGGTATTGAATGTAGTGTAACAACACTTCGGAACTTTAAATATGTGTTTTGTTAGAAAATTTGCGATAATTAAATACAGCTAATTTTAACGACGGGGTGCATGTATTATATAGTTTGGCATTAACTGAGCCACAACCAAGTGTTTTGTATTACCATTTTGAAGTCACCCTGTATTGTTATATTATTATTATTTAAGCTTCATTTGTTACAACAGTTAGGGTATTATTGTTATTATTGTTTTTTTTTACTTGTTTTGGCGCTGACTGCAGATCCCATCTGCCGGGTGAAAGCCTCCTCACTCCACTCATCCCTGTCTTGTGGCCCTAGCACAAGAGTGTCGCGACAGTATCTCGCGGTCGAGAAAGACAACTGTCACTTTCTAACTGTTCGGATTAGACAGTGACAGTTGTCTTTCTCGACCGCGAGATACTGTCGCGTGTCGCGACAGTATCTTCTGCTAGGGCCATTGGGCTTTTTGGAGCCAGTCTTCCTTAACTAACAATTCCCTAACATTCTATTGTTGCCAAAGATAAATATATTAAAGTTTTGCTAAACTGGATAACAGGAAAGTGGTGAAACTTTACTTGAAAGATTTTATTAAGGACCTAAACACTGAGATAGTGGAAAATAAAGACCACGTAAATATTATTTTTCGGATTGCTGGCTATTCTTGTTGATAGCAGTGCATTCTACAGCGGGGCTAAGATGCCAAGCTGATATCTTGATAATTGCTGGATAAGACAGAAGTTTGTCAGCACATTCTTTCAATTTCTGATAATTTTAAACAGTTCTGTCAAATCCGTAGTTTATCAACTTATAGCATTAAATATCTTATGACATTCGTGGATCTTAGGCCCGCAGGATATATTTCAGGGAGTGTGTCATCGGACAACATGACTAATCACCCAGCTCCGTTCCTCCATTGTTGAGCTAGGTGCAGACTATCATTCCATCCTTACGTTGTGGCCCAGCTGCTGATTCAAACTAAAGGCTTTGCCTTTAGCTTTGTTATGTAAACAGCTAAGGATCAGAATAGAACCTTCTTCCATCTAATATATTACCAGATCTTTTTAAATTACGAGTGAATAGACATCTTTTAGGCAAGCTTGCTTCGTCCTAGACTACATCGCCACTTACCATCAAGTGAGATTGTAGTCAAACATTTTACTCAATAACAAAAAGTAGCAGTGTAAGTAAAATTCAATATATAATTTAAACTTTCGTGAGTCATACTGACATTAAAATTGCAACTGTTAACACTCGCGTATTTTAATCACAATCTTTGGTAGTATAACTCAATGATCACAATAGGCGTGACACGTTTCGTCTGCCTCGGGCAGACATTGTCACCACCACCACCACTCTGTCTGTCCGACGATGTCTGCCCGATGCAGACGTAACATTTCACGCCTATTGTGATAAAAATACGTGAGTGTTAACCGTTGCAATTTTAAAATTCAATGTATTATTTTTTTCATAATTCTGTCACAGAACAGCACACCTACCACGAACATCGAATATTGGCATTGACGGGAAAACCTCTTTGTCACTCCAATATGCAAGTGTGACTGAGACGGAGGTACAAATCCGCAATCGTTCGATTTTCGTGGTATAGGCCCAGTATTGCATATATTTACTTTATTTATTAGAAGGTTCTGAAGAGTGGTCTGGGGTATGCTTCTTGTACTAGCCTTGCCTTGCAGTTTTAATTATTGGCAAATATTTGGTGAGTGGAACATGCAGACAGACATTATGCATATTTTCGCAGCTGTTTCAATATTGCAAAAATTTGTGTTGTTAATGATAATGTTGCCTAGCAGATGTCCGATTTTATTCTCCATAACCCAGTAGGTATTTAGTCCACCACTCTCACCTAATAGTCCAGTGTATTTAAGATTCCATTAAATCTCAATAGTCAATAGTCTAAGATACACCCTCGCGGTTGCTGCTTCTGCGTGCGTCCCATGACTCGGGCAGGTGCAACATCCGCCCGTTGTGGGAAAGAAATGCTGCCTTGAGTGTTTAGGTACGATTACGAATGGGGCTTACCGTATTATCGCTCACCAGGCGGCGCCTTGCTTGCCATGCATGGGTCAAAGTGTCAAAGTGACGTTTGAAAGTTTCCCGCCAAACCCACGGTCCACTAGCGCTGTAGCGCTACTAGCGGCGAATTCACTCGCGGTAATCCCCATTGAAAGTGGCCATTATTGTTCCCATATTTATTTGGGGTCGGCCCACCTTACACCATTGCGCCACTTAATGCGATCGCTTGTCCTTTGTTGTTTTATCATGGTATTTTGGAGATTGACAGGTTGGCTATATATGTTTTTTACGGCCGGTTGCCACCTGGGCTAGTACCACGAAAATCGAACGATTGCGGATTTGTATCTCCATCTCTGTCACACTTGCTTATTAGAGTGACAAAGAGGTTTTTCCGTCAATGCCGGTTTTCGATGTTCGTGGTAGGCATGCTGACGCCAAGACTGATCTTCTTGCAAGACCATAACGCCGCCGTTGGCTATTTTAAGCTCATCCGCCGCCGCATTTCTGCACACTCCAGACTAGTGCACAGCACCCAGTAAGGCTTCCCCGAGAAATTTATAGGGTATTATTATTTTATTTTATTCACGAGGTGTAAATAATTAGGAATGCCAGTGGGAATCGAGTTCTATGGATGTTCACTGTTAGGAAACCTGACCCAAATCAGGAGCCCTAAAGGTTGATCTGCAGGTTACTGTGTGGCAGAATGCCAACAGGCTACACAGTCTTCTCCCAGTCTTGTGCGTCATCCAGTCATAGCATACGAAAAAATTGGCAACACCCATTAACCATTATTCTGTTTGTAGTCTCATGTTTTAGGCCCCATTTCCTCTCTGATGAGATTTGCCTAAAATACCTCTGGGTAGGTACACACGCGTTCAGAATTGCATGGGCAGTTTATGAATGAATTCATTCATAAGTTGCCCATGCAATTCTGAACGCTATAGTACCTACATCTTTTCAAATCTCAAAGAGTGTCGCAATGCGAAAAACACAAGCTCGTGAAAATACAAAAAAAAAGATAGGTGTACAAAACCTTGAATATTCCCGTTTAAAAAAAAATTAATAGTGATTTTTTCCTTAACTTAAGTAACACTACTACTAGTAGAAAATAGTATTTATTACTAATACAAGTGCAACAAGTAGAGAATTCGCAATGAGTACCGATAAATGAAAACACGACACGAGTTGCGAATAACCTATTCGCACATGTACCTACCTATACATCACGTTGTACTTAACTATCCAATTTACGTTATCGCTGCGCGACCATTTCAGTTAGATGAAGTAAAAATAAAATACACAGTCAACATAGAGTCGATTCAGCTGCAGCTTTATCATAAGACTGCTGCGAGAGTATCTTGCGATCAAGAAAAGCATCTGTCATTTTCTAACTGTTTGGATTTAGGCAATGACAGATGACTTTCTCGACCACGAGTACTGCCACTAACTCTTGCCCTAGGCGACAAGACGACATGAAAATAGAATACTCAGTCAGCAGAGTCAATGAGAATTACCGCGAGTCGATTTTCCGCTAGGGGCGCTAGTGGAACGTGGGTTCCCGACATTTCAAACGTCATTTTGAATTGTCTCAGGACACACGCAAGAGTGGCGCCGGCTCTCGGGTATATTATTACAAAACTTGACTGCGTCTCTTTTCAACCGACTTCAATATTTCTAAAGGAGGAGGTTCTCAATTCGTCTGAATTTTTTTTATTTTTTTTTTTAATGTATGTTACCTCAGAACTCCGTCATTACTGAACCGATTGAAAAAATTTTTTTGTTTTCTGAAAGTAGATGGTTCCAGATTGGTCCCATTTTTTTCAAAATCGATTTCTGATGATGGGATCCATGAGGAACTGAGGGAACTCCTCAAATTTGAAAGGCACATGCATGCTGATTTGGGTGATTTCTTAAGAAACTCGATCATTTCTTTACGAAAATAATTAATTTGGTGGAGTGGATCTGATAATGGAGACCAGGGATGGCAAAGTGGAACTGCTTGGTAATTCCCAGGACTATCATCCGATTAAAAAAAAATTGTTTTGGCTGAAAATAGATGGTTCCAGGTTTGTCCCGTTTTTTTCAAAATCAATTTCTGATGATGGGATCCATGAGGAACTGAGGGAACTCCTCAAATTTGAAAGGCACATGCATGATGATTTGGGTAGTTTCTTAAGACACTCGAGCATTTCTTTACGAACATCATCAATTTGGTGGAGTGGACCTGATGATGAAGACCAGGGCTGACAAAGTGGAACTGCTTGGTAATTTCCAGCTCTATCATCCGATTTGAGACATTCATCTTTTCTTTGTAAAGAAATACCTTCAAGATAGTCCTATTTGATTATAGTTCTATTTTGATGATGGAATTCATGAGGGATTGAGAGAACTCCTCAAATTTTAACGGCACATGCATTCTGATTTAAGGGTTTCCTTAAGTAACTAAAACATTGTTTTGGGGGAGCCAACATTTTGATGAAGTGGACCTGATGATGAAGACCAGGGATGGCAAAGTGGAACTGGTCGATAAACCTAGCTCTACTTATTATCCTAGTTGTGTCATTCATCTTTTTGATTTGATTTCTATTCTGATGATGGAGTTCTTGAAGAATTCAGAGAACTCCTCAAATTTGAACGGCACGTTGATTGTGATTAGAGGGTGTTCATAATTAGCTAAGGCATTTTCTTACTGTGGCCATCATTTTGCTGGAGTGGACATGATGTTGATAATCAGGGATGGCATATTGAAACTGCTCGATAATTTACAGTCTGTCATCCAATTTAACACATTGTTATTTTGTTTGTTTTATTATACAAGGGAGTTCCGTTTGATTATACTTCACATGTAATGATGGAAGCTCTGGGACATTAAGAAAGTTCCTCAATTTTCAATCGTACACGTGCGGTGTATTGGATATTTGTGAAGTAAACTGGCTAATTCAAACAAATTCAAAATTTCACTTTTACCGGGAACCAAATGAAGTCGGTTTTTTTTTCTTAAAAATTATTGTAACGACGACTCTCAACTTTTAAGAACCATTATTATATCACTGTTGCATAAACTACTATTATTGCAAATACTGGCATAAGATAGTATAGAGTGTGACCCCTAACTTTGCACTGGTTTCGCACACTTTGCAGTTACATTGTATCAGAATAGGCTAGACGACTAAAAAAAGCTATTTAGTCCGTCTTTTACATTATTAAAAAATATTTTACACGTATTTTTTCTTTTGTTCGTCAAATCAAAAATGACGAAAATACACCGCGTACAATTCTTACCTATAGTAGTGCTTCACAAGCCCCCACCCCGGAACTTTGATGCTTTATAGCTTCGTCAATTTTAGTTAAACTTAAAAAGGAAAAAATACGTCTAACATTTTAGATAATCTAACTGACGGACTAATTAGAATGAAAGTTTTTCGACCTAGTCGTCATCCCATACTTACTTTATATGAACTTCGCAGGAAGACTTAGCGCGGTCCGCAACTATAGTCATACGTTACGTTAATTTCATTCACGGCTGTTTCGGTGGATCGATCTTTAGGTGGGGCACGGTACACTGCGGGTATTCCCTGTGGAAACAAACTCCTGCTAGATATGGACCTTATGTAAATGGCTATAGGAACTACCATCCGTAATTATTCGGCTCAAAAGCACGTACTTTATTTTCCTAAAAAAAACAGGATTTTGTTTGAACTTACCTACATATAACCATATTGCGTGAAGCGATTAGGTAGGTACGAAGTAGGATAGCTCCTATGCTTCCAACAAATATTGATTTTGGTCGCAATTTCGAAATTGGTCCCATTGGTCGTCGCCTAGTACCCACATCACAAGCCTTATTGAGCTTACCGTGGGACTAGGTCGATTTGTGTAAGAGTGTCCCCCAATATTTATATTTATAGTAAACGCTGGTCTGTAGGTAGGTTATCTTATTCTTGCTAGCGTTTTTTTCCGGCTTGTGACACGGCTAAGGCAGCCTGGGGTCCGCTTTGGCAACTAATTCCAAGATTTAGCGTAGGCGATAGGTTTACAAAAGCGTCTAGCAGCTGACATTCCAAACCAGAGGGTAAACTACGCCTTATTTGAATTAGTCCAGGTTGCTCACGACGTTTTCCTTCACCGAAAAGTGATTGGTAAATATCAAATGCTATTCCGTACCTACGTAAGTTCCAAAAAACTCATTAGTACAGTCACCATCAGATATATAGGAGCGTCCGAGGCGTTCAAAATATCTGAACAAGAACTCTAACGCTTTGACAATAGAGGCGTGTTCAGATATTTGTGAACACCTCGGACGCTCCGATATATCTGATGGCGACTGTACGAACCGGCAGGATTTGAACCCGCGACCTTCGGATTGAAAGCCGTACGCTTACCGCTGGGCCACCAACGCTCTGTAGGTAGCTAAAATCCACGTAATCAATCACCTCGCACAATATGGCTAAGGGCACAACAAATCACTACACTCAAACACTCTTTTACTTATATCAATGGTTAAAACTGGTCTCCCGCGATACAGGCCTTGCCTAGTGCGGGGACCCCTGCAACTTCTGTACACTCACTGCTATGCATAGCCCTCGGCTAAATTAATTATTGTACCTAAGTTGATAATGCAATAAAGTTCTTTATGTTATGTTATAATAAAAACATTATGTTATGTTATAATAAAACATAGTATCTTCTTTTTCAACCTCATTTCACCCACTGTTGGGTATAGGTCTCCTCATAAGTACGCCATCTTTGTCTATCCTGGGGCTTTTTGCATCCAGTTCTTTCCAACCACTTTGGCTATGTCATCGGCCCATCTCGCGAACTGCCCTCCAGGATTCCGACATAGTATAAAACAAAGTCGCTTCCCGCTGTCTGTGTGTATGTATGGTTAAATCTTTAAAACTACTCAACGGATTTTGATGCGGATTTTTAATAGAGGGATTCAAGAGGAAGGTTTATATGTATAATAATAATAACCCGTGTGAAGCGGGGGCGGGTCGCAAGTAGCATATAAGATCTCTGAATTGCACTATCTTTTATCTCATCTTAACATCATGTGATGTGACTTAACCCCTGGCAAATATCGACACGAACTGTAGGTATATGCTTCCCATTTTTTGGATAATTATAATTGGTATCTATCAGGTGAATCATGACCAATATTGCGATGAATGATTTCAATGTCATTTACTGTTTTGTAAACATGTTCAAAGTTCAAATTCAAGTTCAAAAATCCATAAGACAGGTAGTAACATCCTTAACAAAAACATGAAGAAAAAAAACAGACGATCACAATAAATAAATATAAAAGTAATAAACAAGTGACCTAATAAAACCCGTTCTGCGCCATGCCTTGTCCAAAAAGTCATTACGCTCGCCCCGTTTTCACGGTATACAGCGATGGAGACCTGTTGGACAAGCGAAGACTCAGAAATAATGTTATTAATCTAACGGCTAGGAGCCCAGTTGTTAGTGACCCTGCCTATGAAGCAGGGGGTCCGGGGTTCGAATCTTGGTCAGGGCATTTATTTGTGTGTTTATCACGAATATTTGTTCCTAAGTTATGGATGTTTAGGTTATCTATTATGTATATCGTCGTCTAGTACTCACAACACAAGCCTATTGAGCTTACCGTGGGATAAAGTCTATTTTTGTAAGATTGTCCCAGAATATTTATTTATATCCTTAACAGATGGAGGTAAAGGAGAACATCCTCATCCGCGAGCCTCTATCGCTGCGTTGGCTCGTACTGGGCGTCCTCAGCTGCGTCCTAGCCGCGCTGGCGCTGCTGGCCGCGGGCGACCTGCTCCCGGAGCCACTCACGCGCTCCGCGGAACCGACGAGGTTCATCGCTGAGAACGCGCACAGGCATCTTGTTAATCTCACTTCTATTGGTCCTAGGGTGAGTAACATTAGATGTTAAAGAACACTAGACAGCTATCGCTGGCTTGTACTGGGCGTCTTCAGCTGCGTCCTAGCGGCGCTGGTGGTCCTAGGGTAAGATTTTGCTGCAGATGGTATGAATTAATACTAGGCAATCCAACGGTTAACTGTTTATGTATGGAAAAACCTCGGCTTCGGTAAAAACCGAGTATTTGCCATAAAAAATAGCTGATTACATTCCTTGATGAAAACAGAGAACGTCCCAGTGTTTTGTTACTTGGAATTTTCAGACGCCAGACACGATGCGAAAAGGTGTCATAATGACTTATTTTCCGGGTGCTAAATGTATAAACTGTTTGACAAAATGGGCCTATCTAAATCATAGTATAAGTGGAGATTTTTTTCCTACACAAGACTCTCGCAACGAAAACACTCGCTCATCGCATTTTATCGATATTCGCATAGTGATCGCACTTGACTATTTCAGCGATCCTCCGGCCTCCTCGTCTAGTCGGTTGTAACCCTGCCTCCGAAGCTGGAGGTCGTTTCGAATCCTGGTCAGAGCATTTTGTGTTTATCACGAATATTTGTTCCTGAGTTATGGATGTTTTCTATGAATTTAAGTATATGTATCGTCGTCTAGTACCCACAACACAAGCCCTTGAGCGTACCCTGGGACTACGTCGACTTGCGTATTTAGGCTAGATGTGGGTAAGGTTGTTTAATTTGTGCGTATGCGCAGGTATCCGGCAGCTATGAGAACGAAGTGCTAGCAGTGGGGTTGCTAGTTGGGACGCTGCGTGAGATCGCAGCCGGGGCCTCCCTCCACCATATCCTCGAGATAGATGTCCACACAGCTAGCGGCGCATTCCCGCTGTCTTTCCTCGACGGTTAGTAAACATGGTAATCATATTTAAAACGGGTCACTTTCGTAATTTAATCGTATATAATAAACATTTAACGGCCTCTTAGCCTAGTTGGTAGTGACCCTGCCTACGAAGCAGGAGGTCCCGGGTTCGAATCCTGGTCAGGGCATTTATTTGTGTGTTTATCATTTTTCTTTGTTCCTTTTGTTCCTGAGTTATGGATGTTTTCTATGTATTTAAGTATTTATATGTATATGTCTATTATATATATCGTCGTCTAATACCCACAGCACAAGCCTTATTGAGCTTACCATGGGACTAGGTCGATTTGTGCAACATTGTCCCACAAATATTTATTTATTTATTTATAAACATGTCGAGTGAAAATCGGCTAAATTACGTGGGTGACCCGTCTTCAATATTATTTAATATGTTCGAGTCTCACAAGAGTTTTATAGTTAAAACATGGTAATCAACAAGGTGGCTCGGGTAGACGCAGAGCAAAAAAAGATGGCGGGCGACCTAGATGTTTTTTGAGCGATTGGTGGGGACATGCACTTAACGAGTGACGGAAGAGAGGGGCTTTTGCCCATCAGCACTGGGGCACAGTAATCAACAGTCACAAGTTAAACTACGGTCCCACGTTGGGCGCCAATTTAACGTGCCCTTGGTGGTGCTGATAATTAAAAGTAACGTTAATTTGAAAATTATTGCCCGGCAACGAAACAAGGCCACGTAATGTCATGTGTCATATTCAATTTTTTATATACCCACATATCATTACCCCTTTATAATGCGGCTTTATAATGGTGAAAATTTGCACAGAAACACTCCCATAATAATAAACTTTTGTGCCACAACAAATTTTTTATCTGTGTAAATGTTATTACAGCTAAGTTTCGAACATCTCTGACGAACAAGGAAATTTGATTTGACCTCTATTCTAACATCAGTCGAGATGACGTTTAGTTTGAAACGAAGTGTCAATCACAATCAATGTCTAACGCAAGTCGCACGTTATTTGATATCGAACGATATGAAAATTGAGGCCAACTCTAGTTTGTCTCTGAATTTTTAAAATATAAATGTCACAAATATTATGTTACAAAAGTTTGCATTCATAAAAGTCGTAATGGCGGTCGAAATACATATATGCGGTTTGAACGTATCATGTCATCACGCTCATGATATGTGTGTATATAAAGCAGTGTATGTATGTAATTGTAAATAATTAGGCGTTAAAACACTCAAGTTTTAATGCCTTTCATTATATATAATCACATAAACTACTATTATTACACTAGCGCCCAATGTCCTACTTTTGATGCTATAAGTCTTGTTCACCTTTTAAAACTAAACTAGCTTTGTATTAGAGCAGGTTTTAGTTAAGCGATTCCATATAATGATTGTTGTACAGGTATGAACAATGTGTACCGGGACGTGCAAAGCGTGGTGGCGCGGCTGTCGGCGCGCGGGGGCCGGCCGCCGCCCGCGAGCCGCCGGACCGCGCTGCTCATCAACTGTCACTTCGACACCGTGCCTGACAGCCCGGGTGAGTGTGCAAGTAGTAACTTGGACAGGAGTTGGCTCCGGGTTCAAAGCGTGGTGGCGCGGCTGTCGGCGCGCGGGGGCCGGCCGCCGCCCGCGAGCCGCCGGACCGCGCTGCTCATCAACTGTCACTTCGACACCGTGCCTGACAGCCCGGGTGAGTGTGCAAGTAGTAACTTGGACAGGAGTTGGCTCCGGGTTCAAAGCGTGGTGGCGCGGCTGTCGGCGCGCGGGGGCCGGCCGCCGCCCGCGAGCCGCCGGACCGCGCTGCTCATCAACTGTCACTTCGACACCGTGCCTGACAGCCCGGGTGAGTGTGCAAGTAGTAACTTGGACAGGAGTTGGCTCCGGGTTCAAAGCGTGGTGGCGCGGCTGTCGGCGCGCGGGGGCCGGCCGCCGCCCGCGAGCCGCCGGACCGCGCTGCTCATCAACTGTCACTTCGACACCGTGCCTGACAGCCCGGGTGAGTGTGCAAGTAGTAACTTGGACAGGAGTTGGCTCCGGGTTCAAAGCGTGGTGGCGCGGCTGTCGGCGCGCGGGGGCCGGCCGCCGCCCGCGAGCCGCCGGACCGCGCTGCTCATCAACTGTCACTTCGACACCGTGCCTGACAGCCCGGGTGAGTGTGCAAGTAGTAACTTGGACAGGAGTTGGCTCCGGGTTCAAAGCGTGGTGGCGCGGCTGTCGGCGCGCGGGGGCCGGCCGCCGCCCGCGAGCCGCCGGACCGCGCTGCTCATCAACTGTCACTTCGACACCGTGCCTGACAGCCCGGGTGAGTGTGCAAGTAGTAACTTGGACAGGAGTTGGCTCCGGGTTCAAAGCGTGGTGGCGCGGCTGTCGGCGTGCGGGGGCCGGCCGCCGCCCGCGAGCCGCCGGACCGCGCTGCTCATCAACTGTCACTTCGACACCGTGCCTGACAGCCCGGGTGAGTGTGCAAGTAGTAACTTGGACAGGAGTTGGCTCCGGGTTCAAAGCGTGGTGGCGCGGCTGTCGGCGCGCGGGGGCCGGCCGCCGCCCGCGAGCCGCCGGACCGCGCTGCTCATCAACTGTCACTTCGACACCGTGCCTGACAGCCCGGGTGAGTGTGCAAGTAGTAACTTGGACAGGAGTTGGCTCCGGGTTCAAAGCGTGGTGGCGCGGCTGTCGGCGTGCGGGGGCCGGCCGCCGCCCGCGAGCCGCCGGACCGCGCTGCTCATCAACTGTCACTTCGACACCGTGCCTGACAGCCCGGGTGAGTGTGCAAGTAGTAACTTGGACAGGAGTTGGCTCCGGGTTCAAAGCGTGGTAGCGCGGCTGACAGCCCTAGTGAATGTTACTACGATACAATGTGGTTGGCCGGCGGCGCACTATTTTGTGCCTTTAACTTTTTTTATGCCACGATGTTGGCAAACAGGGATACGACCCGCCTGATGGAAAGCGGTCACCGTAGCCTATGAACATGCGCGTTGCTGACCCATTAGAATCTTGTACGCTCCTTTTTTGACAACCCCATATAGTAATATTTCGGTAAAACCTCGGCAGGGAGCTCGTTCTATAGCCGGAGCGTCTGCGGGAGGAAATTCCTCTGAAACCGCACAGTGCGCGACCATTTTGGTTGCAAGGTGTGTGGATGAGCGCCCTGTCGATGGCGAGCGGTGCGATGGTGAAAAGTGGACGTTGGCATCTGTCAAACAATTCTTCAGAACACAACCCATTGTATAGGCGATAGAACAAACATAAGGAGGCAAAGTCTCTCTTTAGACTTCTCTTCCTAACTTAAATTAATATCCTACATATTTCCACCAAGAACCAAAAATCATGATTCAGTTCCTAGGGAAGAATGATGAGCTTTTTTTGGCTCAATCGTAAGGAACATATTCACAAACGCGTTATCAGAAAGCATTTAAAAATGTAGGTAAACTGTATTTGATATTTTGGAAAATGGCTGTGCCCTTGAGGATATGCCGCGCCGCAATCTATAGACGACCGATAAAAATCGTATCGTGTCTGAAGGCGGATTCAAATCGTGACAAAACGCAATAAAGAAGCTCTCGCATCAGCCCAAGACCTTGTCATCAGACTTGGCCTTTTGTCCTATCATATTACATATTATATTATAATAGGCTAGACGACTAAAAAAATCTATTTAGGCCGTCTGTTGCATTATTAAAAAATATTGTACACGTATTTTTTCTTTAGTTCGTCAAATCAAAAATGACGAAAATACAGTGCGTTCAAGTTTCGCGTAACGTCACTATTAGGGACAATTCTTATCTAGTAGTGACGTCACCAGCCCCCACTACAAATACATATACAAATACATAAATACATTTAAAAAATCCATGACTCAAGAACAAGCATCTGTGTTCATCACACAAATAAATGCCCTTACCGGGATTCGAACCCAGGACCATCGGCTTAGCATGCATTTTGTCACTAACGACTTAACTTCTAACTTAATAGAATCAATGAATAGCTGATAACATCATCAATATCATCATGAATATTTTCATTATTTAATACCAAAATTGACGTTGGGAGAGTCGGCTATATCGTATATCGTACCATTCGTACCGCCAGTTCAATCGTAGTAGGTACCACATTTAGATATCCTACTTAACAACCTATTTTACTTGCTTATATGCGTTTATGTTATCACTAGACCCCGTTATCTTGCCGCACTGACATTGCTTTTCAGTAGAGGGTGACTGTTTTTTATCGACTATTTATATACTTATCACGTCTATAAAGTCGATAATAACTCGACACGTTTCGGAACGGTCCGCGTCCCATAATCATGAGTGAGAAGCGCTTGCGGCGATTGCTCTGCGCACAGCTATTTTCGACTTTATAGACGTGAGTAACCCGATATAAGTATATTACTATGTCTGATACTCACGGGAGTTTTCTATTTAAAATATTCCATTTCAATTGAAATGATCTTTCAATTTTCGGATTCAAATATGTAAAAATGTTTTTGTAACTTTGAAAACTCGGCTGCAAAGTTCAGCTGAATCGGTTAAATTTATAAACCGAGCTCGTAAGCAATCAGTGGAGTGACTGATGTGAATCCCATGAGAATTGTGCCGGTTGATACAGCTGCCGTTTACCAGCGCTATTGATTCGTCTTGTAGTATATCCCTAATTAACACTTTAACAGTAACTTCGCGTTACTGTCTGCAACATACATGTGACGCACGTAAGTGAATAAAATAGCATGTAAGCAATAATGTACTATAAATAACGTATGTTTAGTTTTACTTGTGCTCTCTCTTGTATTGAGTATCGACAATACAACATATCATCCATAATGACCAGTTTTACTTAACCTCCACTCGACCCTCCAACTTCATCATATCTCATGGCGACCCTTACCAGTAGAACCAAGGAGACGGATATCACCACGGAAGACAGAAAAATAATTCAAGACTGAAGATTCAAGATTACCTTAATGAAGATCGGCGCTGAAGACTCAAAATTACCCTTATGAAGAACCACACTGAAGATCCAACATTACTGTTATGACGATTGGCATTGAAGAAACCATATTTAAGAAGGAAGAACACGACCGATGTTGAAAACCGCGTCAAATAAGGAAAAGAAGAAACACAATATGTCCTACATATAATACTACGAAGAAGAAGAGCGTTGTCCAGGGTTATCCCGGCCCATCAGCAAGAGGTGTCCAGGGTTATCCCGGCCCATGTTCGAGGGAGTCCAGGGTTATCCCGGCCCGCATTGCATCGTCATCGGGAACAGCGACAGCGAGTGCCACATGGAGGTTGCCGGCCGCGTCACGCGACATCCGCCCGCCGCGCGCGCCGACCAGAATGCAGCGTCGACATGACCTACTTACCGCGGTACAATGCCTGCTATTAATGTAAGTTAATTATAATTATATTATTATGTTTGCTGTTTTGTCATGTAATTAGGGATCCTTAGATATTTTAATTAGCCTTTTTCTGTTGAATTTTATAGTAAATTATGTTAGATGAATTAGAGTCCTTACGCGACCAATTAATTAAATTAAAAGAGGATATCGTAAAATTAGGCCCTGAGAGGCGACAGAAGGAAATCGGGAAAAATAAATTACAAGTGTCGAATGATTTATATAACCGCGCTGCGGATATTGTGTCTCTGTTTAGGGAACAGCACGCAAATTTTAAGCCGTCGGATATACAAGCAGCTAACGAATTGATAGAAGAAATAGTTAAGGTTTACCGTAGGATTAAAGAATTATTATTTCACTTTGACACGGAAACGCAAACAGAGGAAAAAATGGCTAAACCTAGTTTTGATGTTAAAACGGCCATCGCCTTATTACCCGTCATGACAGGACAAGAGGATACAACTAAACAATTAATTGATGGTATTCTCATGTACAGTACGATTATTAACACTGAAAGTCAACGGACTTTAATAGAATTTGTTTTAAAAACAAGACTTTCATCTAGCGCTAAGCTCAGGTTAAAGACGGCGTACGATAGCGTAGAATCTCTCGTTTCGGATATGCGTACGTTTTTACTACCTAAAAAATCGTCCGAATCGATTCAGGCTCAGCTGTACAGAGCTAGACAAGGTAGGAGAACGATAGAAGCTTTCGGAGCTGAAATTGAGGATCTCTTTGTCAATTTAACTATTTCTCAGGCCGACGGTAACGACAGTAGGTACGAAGTACTGCGTCCACTGAATGAAAGGTCAGCTATTAAGCGGTTTGCAGATGGCCTTTCAGACCAAAAATTGAGTACTATAATATCGTCTAGGCAATTTACATCCTTGCCCGAAGCTATTAGGACAGCCATTGATGAGTATAGCTCATCACCACGGGACGATCAGATCCTACATTACGGACGGGGACGTTCTCGTAATAATTATCATAATAACGGGAACCGAAATAATTACTCTAATCGTTACGATAGGGGTAAAAGTTTTACAGATAAAAATACATTCAGAACAAGGTATTATTCTAATAATAACCACAATGCAAGGATTTCGCAACACTTCCCGACAAATAGAGCTATCGCGACCACAGCATTTTGCTGACCGCGCATCCAGCGTTCGCCGACCTGTGCACGCGACTCGCGACACGCGTTTAAATGCACGTGCACATCATATTACACAGTTAGGAAATAACAACAATTCTAATAGGCAGTTTTTTCGTGACTAACATGAATAATGCTATTTTTAGTTATAATAAGAATAATTATAGTACGGTAACTTGTAGTGTAGGTAATGGACATAAATTAAAACTTTTAGCCGACAGTGGCGCAGGACTTTGTGCTATTAAGTATGAATATTTACAAGATAAACCCGAACTTATTTCACAAATACAAGGATATACAATTACTATCACAGGAGTTTGTGGAGATTTAGTCTCAGAAGGATACATTTTATTGGATTTAAACTTTGATGATTTTATTTGCAAAGGAAAGTTTCATGTTTTTAAGAATATGCAATGCATAGCCGAAGCTATTTTAGGTGAAAAATTTTTCTTACGTTACAATGCAGACATAAGTTATAAACATAATGCATTATTTTTAGAGGACAAAGGTCAAACTGTCTCAATACCTATGAACGTGTATTCTAAGTGTAGTTTTATTCAAAACATACCACCGCGCTGCGAAGTTATAACTCACATCGCGTCACAGCTCACCGATGATTGCGTAGTACTATCGGAAGAAATGCAAGAAGGCGTTTTTGTAGCAGGTGTCATTTCAAGACCGGAGAAAGGTAAAATACCAGTACGAATATTAAATACGACAGATAAGCCAGTTAGGTTAGATGTATCAAGTTTGGAAGTAAACAGATTATGTAATTTTGATATTTGCCATTTTGACTCAAGGAAAATTAGTGTTGACAGAGTAAAAACATTGTTAGATCTTTTAAATTTGGACAATTATTTAAATAAAGAGGAACAGTTAAGCATAGAACAAATATGCGCAAAATACGCGGATGTTTTTCATCTGCCCGGCGACAAGCTAACTACAACTAACTTACTACAGCACAAAATTAATTTAAAAGAAAATTCAAGCCCGGTATACGTAAAGCCCTACAGGATACCACATGCCTTATGTAATGAACTTCAAACTCAGATTCAAAATATACTCGATAACGATATAATAGAGGAGACCACTTCTGAGTGGTCCAGCCCTGTTTTGCTAGTTCCCAAAAAATGTGATAAGTTAGGAGAAAAGAAGTGGAGATTAGTTGTCGATTATAGACAGCTTAACAATAGGATACAGGATGATAAGTTCCCATTACCCAATATAACGGAAATATTAGATTCCCTTGCAGGTAGTATATATTTTTCAAAACTTGATCTTTCTCAAGGTTATTACCAACTAGCTTTAGACAAAGAATCCAGGAAGTATACCGCGTTTACCACCGATAAGATGTATCAAATGAAGCGATGTCCCATGGGACTCCGAACAAGCCCCAGTGTTTTTTCTAGACTTATGACTATAGCTATGTCCGGATTAAATTACAAACAATGTTTCATATATTTAGACGATTGTATTGTAATAGGAAACTCTATGACTTCACACAACCATAACCTTATTCGAGTGTTAGAGCGATTGAGAAGTACAAATCTTAAGTTAAATCCTTTAAAGTGTGAATTTTTGAGAAAAGAAATAATGTACTTAGGTCATAAAATTACTTCAAATGGAGTGGAACCCGATCCAGCAAAAGTAGAAGCATTAAATAAATATCCACGACCAACGAATACAGATGAGGTCAAAAGGTTCGTGGCATTTGCCAATTATTACAGACGGTTTATTAAAAATTTTGCGAATATCGCTTATCCATTAATCGCCAATCAACTTTCTAAGAAAAATGCAGTTTTCAACTGGACCCCAGAGTGTGAAACAGCCTTTGAAAAATTGAAAAAGATACTTACAGGTCCACAAGTCCTAGATTACCCTGATTTTTCTGAAAATAATGTATTTACCTTACATACAGATGCTTCAAAGATAGGCTTAGGAGCAGTTTTGTCTAATTCCAATGGCAAAGTAGTCGCGTATGCGAGTCGAAACCTTAAGCCAGCCGAAACGCGATATCCAATTATAGATTTGGAATTGCTAGCTATAGTCTTTGCAACAAGACATTTTAGACCATATCTCTATGGGAAAAAGTTCAAAATTGTCACAGACCATAAACCTTTAATTTATCTTTTTGGAATGACTGATCCTTCGAGTAGATTAACCAAATTTAGGTTATATTTAGAGGAATTTAATTTTGACATTGAATACATTCCGGGACGAAACAATGCAGCTGCAGACGCATTGAGTCGTTTACCGATGAATAGTGATGATTTAAAAAATATTAGGTCAAACGTTGTATCAGTCATAACGAGAGCTCAATCACGGAAGTTACGCGCGCAACAACAACAACAACAAACTTGTGATCAAGGTAGCTTAGTGACAGATGATCCCGCACACGATAGGCTTGATCAACCTAGAGTGGTGGAAATCATCAAAGCACCAAAAAATTATATTGAATTAGTACTAAACTCTAACTATAAGACATGTCGAAATGGAATAATGAGTAATAATGGAAATTTTTGGTACGTACCAAGCAAATCGTGCATGTATCTAACATCCCGATCGTTATCTACCGTAGGCGTGTTAGCGAGGGAATTAGAACAATTTTGCAAGGAGCAAAACATAAGCGAAGTTATAATTATAAAGAATAATCGAAATGCACAAAAAGTAAATGAATTTTTAGCTAGCTATAAATGTAATATTCCTAGGATCCTAGTAACAAGAGGTATTACAAAAGTATACGATAAAGACGAAATAAGAGTTATTTTAAATGATTTCCATCTATTACCCACCAGTGGCCACGCGGGGGTTAATAGAATGCTTAATAATATAAAACAATACTACTTCTGGCCAAGAATGAGCCACGATGTATACGAATACGTTAAAAAATGTGCACATTGTCAATACAACAAGCACACTAATAAATACATAAAGGAACCAATGGTGATCACTACGACACCAAGCTCATCTTTCGAAAGAGTTTCTTTAGATATACTTGGACCTTTAGAAATAGATAATTACAACTATAAGTACGTATTAACAATTCAGTGTGAACTAACTAAGTTCGTGGAAGCATACCCCTTAGAAAGAAAAGACACTGAATCTGTAAGTAAAGCATTTGTAAATAATTTCGTTTTAAGATATGGCATTCCAAGCGACATTATAACGGATCAAGGTACCGAATTTATGTCTAGTGTATTTAGCGATATTTGTAAATTATTAGGTATTAATAAGCTACACTCGACTGCTTATCACCACGAAACCATAGGAGCGCTTGAAAACACGCACAAAAACCTAGGTGCATATCTTAGGATTCAATGTGGTAACAACCGTACCGATTGGAGCAGTTGGTTAAGTTTTTGGTGTTTCTCGTATAACACCACCGTGCATACCGAGACACAATATACGCCATTCGAATTAGTTTTCGGCAAACACTGTCGTTTGCCCAATAATTTAATTTCTTCTGTCGATCCTCTCTATAATTATGATAGTTACCCTAAGGAATTTAAGTATAGATTACAAAGAGCTCAATCAGAAGCTAGAAATAATTTAATGTGTAGTAAATTTAGTAGAAAATTAATGTATGATAAGAAAATGAATTCTGTTCAATATAAACCAGGAGACTTAGTACTTTTAAAAAATCAAGTAGGCAATAAATTAGATTCTATTTATAATGGACCTTATGAGGTTATAGAAGATATGTCACCTAATGTTAAGATATTAAAAAATGATCAGATATATATAACTCATAAAAATAACACTAAGTTGTATTCGAAATAAAAATAAGTTAATTTTGTGTTTAAAATAAATAAGTAAAAAAAAATGTAAATTCAAATACGTATGTCACATTTTTTTTTCTTCCTTTGTGGGGGTGAAGAGTAACTTTACGGGGAGATGTAGTATATCCCTAATTAACACTTTAACAGTAACTTCGCGTTACTGTCTGCAACATACATGTGACGCACGTAAGTGAATAAAATAGCATGTAAGCAATAATGTACTATAAATAACGTATGTTTAGTTTTACTTGTGCTCTCTCTTGTATTGAGTATCGACAATACAAGATATCATCCATAATGACCAGTTTTACTTAACCTCCACTCGACCCTCCAACTTCATCATATCTCAGTCTCTTTACCTGTCCGTTCTTGTAATTCTCGTATCTTTCTTCGCGCTGGCAAAGTTTTTTTTTACTTAATGAAGAAAAGGAAATGTTGCTAGAGCGTTGGTGGCCCAGCACGTGAGACTTTCAATCCGAAGGTCTCGGGTTCAAATCCTGCCGGCCTGTACAGTCAACAACACAGCTGTGAATACAGCCAAAGTGCCAAAAATATGTATACACGACCTTAATTCTCTGGCAATAAAGTTCTGTATATTTTTGACACTGGCTGTATTCACAGCTGTGTTGTTGACTGTACCAATGTGTTTTTCGGAACTTATGTACGAAATATCATTTGATATTTACCGATCGCTTTTCGGTTAAGGAAAATATCGCCAGGAAACCGGACCTATCCCAAGTTAACCCTCTGGGTTAGAAGGTCAGATGGCAGTCGCTTTCGTTAAACTAGAGAAATGTTTGGGCATAAATAACGGTCACTTAAAAGCCCGGTATATAAATTCGTCCGATTCAGCTCAACTTTTTGCCATGAGTTTTCATAGTTACAAAATAGTATTTTATACAATCGTGATAAAATGAAGAGTTGCTGAGTGGCCTAAGTAAGGTACGAGATTGAAAAACTTAATTATATTACGATTGTATACAATACTTTTTCTACGAGTCATCATCATCATCATCTATGGAGGAACAATTTCATCATGCAATTTCATTGACACAAAAAGATGGGCGGCAGGCCGGCGCGGTAGGCGCGGGCGTGGGGCGCGCGGTCGGCAAAGTCCCAGGCGGCATCGCAAATAACTATAGAATTTGTATGAAGTTCTATTATAGTTGCCTACAGCGTATCGAAATGCGATATTATAGTTGAGTTGGACTGTCTAATATCGAAAAGTATGAGCTTATAGTTTTGTCTATGTACTCGTAATTGGCAGATTAAAGTCGGCGAGTAGAAAAACATTTTTACATGTTTTTATACAAAAAATAAGAGATAATTTCAATTTGAATGGAATAAATGACAAAATTTACCATGATTGTTGTCAGTTTTTGAAATATCTACCATTTTCTAACAGCTGTTTTACCATTTTCTGATGAGCGAGCTCCAAACATCTATCTAGGTTTCGACCTTATTGCTATTGTATCATTATAAAACATTTTTTTTCTTGTTCAGTATATAGTTTTCTACGGAATAAATGAAACACTTTTAAACATTTTCACACAAAATTATTGAGTTTTTTTTTGGTGTTTTTTTGTCACGTTTTCTGGCTAAACAGTAACTTTTTTTACATAGATGAATATGCAGTTATATAAGCTCCCTTAAAAAAAAAAAGCAGTGGCATAAGCCGGCAAAAACGCTAGGAAGAAGGAAAAATCATCAAAACGGTGTCGAAACGTCGGTATATTAAGGTAAATTAACTACATTCGCGATAGACCCGTTATATGTTCATAATAAATACCTACATACGTTACACAAGATCCATAACCCTGTAACAAAATATTGACGAAAAATATTGTCAAGATTCGAATCCCGGATCTCTAGCTTCGTAAACACTATCGACTAGACTTTTAAAATAAATGTTTGAATAAGACTCAATACAAATTCTATTCAGAATCATGCCAAAAGTCGACTAAATTACGTTAAATAGAATCCCACGATCGATTTTAGCACTAGTTTCCGCACCATTCAATTCGCTAATTAGAACCTTGAATTGTGCGATAACAACCTCCACTGTTTCATGATTTCATCAAACTGTACACATTACTGTAAGGACAGAATAAATAATCTCTGTACATGCTCATCTATAGCACTTACTGACAAAATTAAAAAAATTTAGTATTGTAAGAAACTAAACTAAAACATATTAAAACAGAAATTTAAATCTAGAAGTAAGACTAAACTAAAAACTAAAACAAATCATAAATTGAAAGAGATGTCATATACTACAGAAAAAGTGACCAAGGCCCCCGGTGAGCAGGGCTGGGATATTTATAATTTATATACAGGGTGACTTCAAAATGGTAATACAAAACACTTGGTTGTGGCTCAGTTAATGCCAAACTATATAATACATGCACCCCGTCGTTAAAATTAGCTGTATTTAATTATCGCAAATTTTCTAACAAAACACATATTTAAAGTTCCGAAGTGTTGTTACACTACATTCAATACCTAACTGTCATACCTGTCACTCGATGTTATCATCAAAGCAAGTTATTATCGATATCACTATGAGCGACACTCGTATAACTAACTTGTTTGTTCATTGAAATTAAACACTTTAGAACGGATTAATCGCGTTTATTAACACCATGATCCTACGTTTCGAGCCCTTTACAGCACTCGTTTTCACAGGGTTAAGGGCTCAGTCATCATCTTAAGCCTGCGAAAACGAGTGCTGTAAAGGGCTCGAAACGTAGGATCATGGTGTTAATAAACGCGATTAATTTCCATGAATAACTATCGCGGTAACAGAAGACAATATTAACTTGTTTGTTGTTTAGTTTTAAGTACCCTGATAAATTTGTGAAAATAATAAACGGAGCTAGTTTAAATAAAATCATTTATTAATTTACCTAAACTACCGTAAATTACAAGCTTAAAATGTCTACGTTTAAGTAGATAAGTGTGAAACTACTTTTCCTAAACGTAATTTAAGATGTGTTCAAAATGACCACCGCCTTCCCGGACACATAAGTCCGCCCGCCGTCTATGGTTGATCTTGAGTCTGCCTAGAATAAATTCATTGGTTTTTACTGAATCAAACGCCCGAATTATCTTTTGGCGAAGTTCATGGACGGTATTAGATTCCCGTGTGTACACTCTCCTTTTGATTTCGCCCCACAAAAAGAAGTCGAGTGGCGTCAGATCGGGACTGTCGAGGCGGCCATGCGACTGGACCATTGCGTCCAATCCATCTCTCAGGGAATTGTCTGTCCAAACAATTTCGCACACTTAGAGCAAAATGTGCTGATGCACCATCTTGCTGAAAATAAAGATTATCCAAATTTCGCTCCGGCACCTCTTGTAGCAAAATCGGTAACACGTTTCTCAGGAAATCTTCATATTTCGGTCCATTTAAGTTCCCGTTAATAAAATATGGGCCAATTACACAATTGTTCAGAATGCCTGCCCAAACGTTTACAGAGAAACGAGTCTGGTAAGAGTCTCGGCGAGTTACATGAGGATTTGGATCACGATCAGCCCACCAGTGTTCATTGTGGACGTTAAACATGCGGACTCTTGTAAAAGTTGCCTCGTCGGTCCATAAGATATTTAAGTGTAAGTTTTGCTGCAGCCAACGACCAAAAATAACTCTTCTAGGGTAATCTGCTAATACGATATCCTGAACCCTTTGAAATTTAAACGGATGTTTTGCTTCAGCTTTCATGAGCCGCCAAATAAACAATTGGCTCGTGCCGAATTTCGCAGCAGCGTCCCTTGTGCTAGCCTCTGGGTTGTGGTTAAAATACTCGAGCACTCGTCTCCGAAAAGCTTGTGAATACCGCGATCGTCGGCTTCGAGCTTGAGCATGCACCGGAACTGCAAACTGACAATAGTCTCGTAAATTCTGGATGGTATGTTTATTAACACACGTGTAGGTGTTGGACAATCAGGGTAACGTTCGTTAAATAATACCTGAGCTCGCACAGTACTTACTTCGCGATGTTAAATAAAAATCAAGCATATCCATCTTTTGAATGTTAGTATAAGGATAAGGTCGAGGCATTTCATTTAATAGTGAAATCAAAATATTACCGTAAATCAATCTTATTTTCTTTGACAAGTGTCAATTACTAATCAAAACACGTTTTCTTCATAAATACCATGGTAGGTGATTGACAACCAAAGAGGAAAGTGATTTTTTAAACTTCTTTGTTAATTATTATGGTAGGTTAACCATGTTAAGTCAAACAAAATGGGATAGATTAAAAATTACAAAAAATATTCTTAAGATTATTTTGAAAGCATGATACTTAATTGAGAGGCTTAGTTTAGGGGAAATGTGTGTAAAACATTGATTTTGTATTACCATTTTGAAGTCACCCTGTATAGTAGTCAAGTAGTGTGACTACTAAAAAAAAAACATTAAAACATTAATCAAAACATTTATTACACTTAATAAATGATTTGATTCGTGCTTTAAAATTGTATAAAATACATCTAAAACAGGCCCCTGCGGCATGGTACCGAGGACACTGGCAACATTTCCTCGCTGGATTGCTCAGGAAGCTGCCAGCTCTTGGGTCTCCTGTGGCGCCTCTAAGTCGCTTCAATAGGTCTTAGAAGAGACTCAGAGCGCTAGCGCCCCACGGACCAAAGGTCTCGACGCCGAAAGGAACAAAATTATATTCGGCGCAGAGACCACTGTACTTTCCCACCTTTGCTTTCTCCGCCGCCTCTGCCGCTGCCGCTGCCGCTGCCCTCGCAGAGGTTCGGTGGAGATGAGACGGGGCTAGTGTGTCTACACAGGTTGCATCCGACACCAGCACCGTCCCAAACTCCACGGAACCAGAGACATACCATCCGGCCTCTTGCCGTCAGTTCTGCATATGCCGGTCGGCTCTAATTAGGGTTGCCAACCGTAGTGCATAAATTTGCGGTATATTCGGGATCAACATGCGGGATTCGGCTGTAAAATGCGGGATGGCTCCTCCGGCCTAAATATGTAAGGTGTATCGACTGTCAACGTATAGAAAGGCATACAAAAAATTACCTAGTTAACTTTCTTAGCATTTATTGCATATAGCATCACGGTAAATCCAAAATCGCACGCGCTCTGTGTCACGTTCATAAAATGTTCATTATGTGCTTAATATCCTGTCTAGCCTGAAAACGGGACAATCGGCGTCCCGCGCGGCCCCTTTGCGGGACGCGTCGTCAAGACCCCAGAAACGGGACGTCCCGCGTATAGCGGGACGGTTGGCAACCCTAGCTCTAATAGAGCCGGCACACCAATCGACGCAAGAGACCGGCGGATTATGTCATTTAGGGACAAACTTAAGTATTTGGGAGTCCATAATTGATGAAACGCTCTCTTTTAAAAATCACATTGAGGTTTTGTGCAATAGAGTTAGAAAGCTAATATTTATCTTCTAATATTTAACTTCGTTCAATCGGTGACGCAAATCTAGTAAAGCAAGTATATTTTGCACTCTGTCAATCAATACTAACATACTGCGTTTCTTCCTAGGGTGGCCTATCTAAAACCATATTACTTGACCTAGAAAGAACCCAGAGAGCGATGCTAAAGATAGCTAGCTACTTTTCGGTAATTTATATATCCTACTGGACTTCTTTACAAATCATGTGAGTTACTAACAGTTCGTCAACTATTTATATTAAGCGTAACATTCAAGTAGCAAGCCGGACTCCAGTTCAATACTAAAAATACTAATAAAAAGCGCAAAGATATACGGAGAATTCGCTTTCTCTCAGTCATCATCCCCGAGGTCTTGAATTTTCCACTTTTCCTTTGTTTCTGAGATATTTAACCATCCACAAGAAACATAAGTAACATAACTCAACATTTCCCTACAGTAAAGTGTATGTTACGTTACGCATGCCTTAAATGGCAATACCGGTTACAACGACCCGAAGTAAATAACCTGTATTAACACTTCTTAAAATCAAAAAGGCGTACGTGCAAATAATCTCCTACAATTATATGCACTTTTGGTTTTGGAGACGCGGTGCGAGAAAAAAAGGCGATTAACATAACGTGTGGCAGTTAAAGTTTCTGTACTTCTTTTTAAAGGATACATGAGAAGCGATTCTGGACAAAAGATATAGGTCTCGCCATTAAGAGAGGTTGCAACCAGAGAACGAATATGACAAGAATGCTTGTCATATTAGTTCTGTGAAACTTTCAAATATAATCAGAACAAAAAAAATACAAACTAGGTTATTGAAGTAAGTCAATAAGAAAACTAAAAATACTTTTAAGGGCAATTACGACAAACTGTACATGTTGAATTTAAACACTTCAGAACTGATTAATCGCGTTTATTAACACCATGACCCTACGTATTAATCCGTTCTATATAAAATTCTAAGTACTTGAATAAAGTATAAAAAATTGGTTTACGTAATAAATAAATATCCAGGAAAAATAAACTCTCATACTAACTCCGTGTAAACTAGTGACCCAATCTGTCGATACATGTGGCTCACATCAATTTTTTTACTTCTTGGTGTAGTTGCAACATAAAGTTTGTACGGAACCCTCGGTGCGCGAGTCCGAACGGCATATAAAAATTTACCTAGTACTCGTAAATTTGAGGACTGTTTGGGGGATTATTGCTCAAAGAGGTAGATACTTGAGGCTTTCTCATAAACACTACACTAGACCCTACTCATAGTGTTGTGTTTCTGTTGGTGAGTAAGGTCGCCAGAGCTCTACGAGGATTCGCTGTGTTGACAGCTGGGGACCCACGGAGCCAAGCCCAAGGGCTTTGCTCCGTGGGTCCCAAGCCTGTCAACCAAGCCAACGGGCCAAGGCCCGTTTAGCTGTCAACGCAGCGAATCCTCCTTTTTTTAAGGGTCTGCAACGCGCGTGTAACACCCCTGGTGTTGCAGGCGTCCATAGGCTACGGTGACCGCTTACCATCAGGCGGGCCGTATGCTTGTTTGTCACCGTCGTAGTATAAAAAAAAAATAAAAAAATATAACCCTAATCTGTTTCAAGAGCTTATTACCTATATGTTTTACTTTTTTAACCGCAGGAGCCAGCGATGATGGCGCAGGCTGTGCCGTGGGACTGGAGACGTTGCGGGCGCTGGCCGCCGCTCCCGCTCCACATCCTCACGACGTACTGCTTCTGCTGAACGGTGCTGAAGAGAATATCATGCAGGTAACACTAGCAATTGATTGCTTTGTTTCAGTACACATCATAACTTACAGCTAATCGCCAAAGCGTTACAAATGTTAAGTTACAAAACACATAAAATTACAAACGATACATTAGGTATCGCAGTTTACAGAATCGGTATATCGGTATACAGAATCGCAGGGGGTGTCACTCCGTGTTTAAGTTTGTCACAAAATTTTCCGCCTACAGGTGGCTTTAACTGTCAGGTTTCGTGCAACGCGCATTACCTCACGGGTGCGTTCAGATATATTTATATTTCAAACTGTTTGCAGGCATCCCACGCGTTCATCAGCACCCACAAGTGGGCACCGTCTGTCCGCGCGTTCATCAACTTGGAGGCTTGCGGCGCCGGCGGGCGGGAGGTGCTGTTCCAGGCTGGACCCCACGACCCCTGGATCATGGAGGTAACCAGGAGAATATCACAGTTGACCCGATTGAAACTAATAAATACGTTTTATTATTAAGGATGACGAGGCCTAAAGCGGATGACATCATTGATTTGTGTGAGACGAAGCCTGTTGCGGATTTGCATTTGTGGCCACCTGACGAACGTTGTAGATGTTAACACATGACTTCTTTTATTTTTGTATTGCTAATTTGTTTTAATTTTATTTTTAGGCTTATTATTGTAATTGTTACCAACTTTGTGTGATTTAATAAATATTAATATTATAAAGACGTGACATATTAATATACTTATATCGAATTGCTCACGTCAACGAAGATGGCTCGATATGTTTCAGAACAACCCGTGTCCCATAACCCATTCAACGCCGAAGACGCGAATTCGCGTGCCATATATGTGTAATCGTAATACCGAGGACGCGATTTCGCGTCCTCGAGATATTTGTTGTCTTTTTGATAGAAAACACTGAACTTAAAAGCTGATACCAAAATGTTATTTTATTTATGAAAGATAATATACTGTTGCTGCATTTTCATATAATATTATACTTATGCTGCATTTTCGTAATTCTTATCTCGGATGCCGACGACGCCAATTCGCGTCCTTTAAATGTTAACGTAATGCCACGGACGTGAACTCGCGTCCTTGAAATGTTAACGTAATGCCGCGGACGCGAATTCGTGTCGTCGTGTGCAAGGTAGCGGCACTGCGTGATGATTAAAAATATGAAGCGTCGGCAATGAATGGATTTTGGCAACGACGTGTAGGCCAGATACTACCGTCTCCTTCACTCCTATTGTCAACTGCACACGACACTTACGTCACAGTCTATTATTATTATTATTGTTGTTTTGGGCTAGTGAAGATGCCGCATCGACCAGTTGTGATCTATTGTGGCAGCCCTTTATAATTCATTACTGATTCCCGTTGAGTCCAGAAAGTTCCAAATTCTTTGGGCTGTAATGTTGTGTATCTCACAGGGTTGCAGTTCGTGCCTACCGAGGTGGATACTTCTTTTGTGCATTAGTGGTCCGCAGGAGCAGAGGATGTGCATTGCAGTTTCCTCTGTTTCCTGGCAGAACCTGCATGCTGCGTCTTGTTTCTTACCCATTAGAAACATGTGCTTGTTCAACTTGCAGTGCCCAGTCAGAATTCTGACCACCGCACAGGCTTTGTACCTCTTGAGCCCTAAGAGCTCTTTAGTGTTTTTGTTGTTGAACCCTAATATTAGAGCTTTCGAGTGTGTGTTTCCTTTTACGGATTTCCACTCTGCGATTGCCCTCATCTTTTCAAGATTGTTTAGCAGAGAGTATGCCTCTCGTTTTGTAACTCCGCAAAACGGTTCCGGGCCAACGAGGGGCGTGTCCGCGCCCTTTCTGGCAAGTTCGTCCGCTGCTTCGTTTCCAGCAATGTTGGAGTGTCCTGGTACCCATCTAAGTGTAACTTTGTTGGTGTTAGCCAGGGCGTTTAGATTATTTTTGCAGTTCTGGACTAGTCTAGAGTTAACCTCTAGGGACTCTAGTGCTAGCAGGGCAGCTTGACTGTCCGAGTTAATGTAGATGTGTTGGTTTCTTAGGTTTCTGTCCAGATTGATTTCCGCGCATATGTTAATGGCAAGGACTTCTGCCTGGAAGATTGAGGCCAGTTTGCCCATGCTGACGCTGGCTCTGTGCTTAGGCCTCTCACCATAGATACCACATCCTACTTTTCCAACTGTCTTGGAACCATCCGTGTACCAAATGTGGCTTCCCTTTTCGACAAACATTTGGTCGTTGGCCCATTTGTGTCTTTGGGGTATATCCACATTGTACAGTCTGGTAAACTGACATTCCGTATGCATGTCATCTGAAGGCATGCTGAGGGTTTTGTTCTCGAAAACCCAAGCCCTGAGTTTGGTTAGCGCTTGGGAGCGCCATTTGGGCTTGTTTAGCGTGCTTATTCTGTAGATACACTGCTTGGCCTCCTTTTGCACTTGCAGGTGGAGTGGTGTGATGTTGAGCAGTGCGTCTAGGGCTGCCCCAGGTGTTGAGGAAAAGGCCCCTGTTGCTGTCAAGCAAGCCGTGCGTTGCAGGCTGTTCAGGGTATTTATAGTTGTCTTTTGGTTGGCTTTACTACACCAGACTGCGGAGGCGTAAGTAATAATGGGCCGCACTACTGCTGTGTAAAGCCACATAGCAATATTGGGTCTTAATCCCCACCTTGCTCCTGCCATTCGACAACATGACCATAAGGCCATTTTAGCTTTTTGTGTGATGTTTTTTAAGTGAGGATTCCATGTAAGCTTTTGGTCAAAAATGACCCCTAGATACTTGACCTCACTCGAAAGTGTTATTTCATGTCCATTAAGTTGTAGTTTTCCGAGTTTTTCCAGATTTCTCTTCTTTGTGAACGGCACTACAACCGTTTTGCTCGGATTTATAGACAAGTCATTTTCTTTACACCATTTAAGTATGGTGTTAAGAGCTCCTTGCATCAAGTTTGAGATTGTATGGAGGCAGGGTCCTTTGATTATAACTACAAGGTCATCGGCATAACCCTGCGTATCATAATCTTTGTCCCACATGATTGCAAGTAGTTTATCCACTGCAAGTGTCCATAGTAGTGGGGATAGGACGCCTCCTTGTGGACAACCTTTCGTGGTGTAAAATTCGTGCTCTGTTGCATTGAGGGTTAGAGTAGCCACTCTGTTAGAGAGCATGCTCTGGACCCATCTGGTGGTGGTTTCATCAACACCCTTTGATTTCATTCCATTAAGGATTGTTTCTGTGGGTGTGTTATCGAAAGCACCTTCGACATCAAGGAAAGCACATAGAGCGGTCTGCTTATCCTCTAGGGTTTTTTGCACCTTGTCGACCAGGTCAAGTAGGGCAGTTTCTGTAGATTTCCCCTTTTGGTAAGCATGTTGATTTTGGCTTAGTGGTCTTGCCACCAAGTAGTGCGCTCTGATGTGCTGATCAATGATTCTTTCCATTGTTTTTAGAAGGAAAGAGGTTAGACTTATTGGTCTGAAGGATTTAGGCTGCGAGTAGTCCTTTTTTCCTGCCTTTGGTATGAAGCGTACCTTGACCCGAGTCCATTTTTCTGGTATATTACCTAGTGCAAAGCTCGCTCGAAATATTCTTACCAGGTGCGGGAGTAGGAGGTCCTGACCTTGCTGTAGGAGAGCAGGAAACACTCCATCTTCTCCGGCCGATTTAAAGGGTTTGAACTTACTCAAGGCCCATTTAATTTTGTTTGGTCTAAAGATGTTAGTTGCCAAATTCCAGTCGATGTTGTGTGCCCTGTGGGTTTGATTATTCCTTTGGGCGCACATTAGTTTATTACTGGTGGTGTACGAACCTGGGAAGTGGGTCACCCTAAGTAGGTCTAGGGTTTCCGCTTCTGTGTTAGTAAAAGTGCCATCTGGTCTCTTGAGGAGACCGAGGTAGTTGGTTGGTGTCTTAGAGAGTATTTTGTGAATTCTCGCCCCTTTGTGTGTGTGGGCGATTTCGTCACAGAATCTTCTCCAAGACCGCCTCTTGGCTTTCCTGATCTGCTTATTATATTCAGTCAGAGCTCTACCGTACCGTTCCCACTCATTCGGCGTGGTAGAGTGATTGAATATGCGGCGTGTGGTTTTGCGGAGTTTTTCCAGCTTTTTGTTCCACCACGTCGTCGTGTTAGTAAGCTTAGTTACCTTCAACGGGCAGCTTTGTTTATAGGCATTGACCATGCCTTCTGAGATAAGGTCGACTGCCAGGTTGAGAGAGTCTGGTGTTTTTACCTGTTTATGTATTACCTTTAGACGGGTTTCTAGGTCAGTCCTGTAGGCTTCCCATGACGTGTCTTTTGGATTTCTCCGCGTGGCTATGTCCCTAACTAGAGAGTTTTCAACACCAAATATTATATGCCTGTGGTCCGACATTGAATTTTCGCAACTGACATGCCAGTTAGAGAGGCATTTGGCTACCTTTTCAGTTGCGAATGTTATATCAAGCACTTCTTGTCTCGCCCTAGTTACGAAGGTCGGCGTATTGCCCCTATTTAACAGTTGCAGACAATTAGTAAAGATAAAATCAGAGAGTAACTCACCTCTTTTGTTAATTCCAGTGCTCCCCCAAATGGTGTGGTGGGCATTGGCGTCGCAGCCCACGATGAGTTCTGCCTTTTGTGCTTGAGCGTACTCTACAACCTTAGACAGTTCTTCTGTGGGATCTTGTTTATCTCCAGGCAAATAGGCGGAGCAAATCAGTACCTTCCGTGCTCCACTACCCTTGAGATCGACATAGGCAGCTACAGTGTCATCGCTGCTGATTTCTGTAACAGGTAAGAAGTTAATACGTCTGTTAAACACGATGCAGGCTCTTGGTTTAGAACCTTTTTCATGTATTAGTACCTTTCCTGCCCTGTTAAGACCGGCTACCATGGAGTTGCTGTTTATCCATGGTTCTTGTATGAGGGCGATGTCCAGGCTGTTTTCGCCAAAAAGTTTTTCCACGACCGCAGTGGCCGCGATGGCGTGGTGGAGGTTGGCCTGTAGGAACGTCGCCCCCTTGGTGATTTTTTGTTTGCTTTTACTGGCCGCGCCGTTGGGCATCACCTTGCCCTTGCTGGCGGCCTCTGGACCCCCTACCCCTGAGGCGGTGTTTGCCCCTGTGGTCTCCCCTGCTGGAGAGAAACCGCTGCTGCCCTGAGGAAAGTCCGGACGGTCCAGGTTTGGGATTCGGGGAGGACGGCACAGCTCGTTTTGGGCCCGGAGGCCCCTTTCGGGCTGGCGTTTGGGACTGGGTGGTGGTTGGGGCAGAGGATGTTGGTTGCGGTGGAGGGATTTGGGGTGCAGCTGTTCCAGACTCTTGGGTTTTTGGGTGACCCTTTAGCCGGAACAGGACTTCGCGGAACCCGAGGTTCACCTTGAGTCCCATTTTCTTCAGGTTCTCCACAGATGCGTCGTCTAGGGATAGGGTCACTAGTACCCCACCTTTCTCGACCTTTGTGTGGAGAACCTTCCAGAACTCTGTGTGAAGCCCCTGGTTCTGCGCGTAAACCAGCGATAGTGACTGCTGCACCATGGAGTCATCTATCTCTGGGATGAACACCATCCCTATATTTGGCTTGGGAAGCTCATTTTCCGGTATAACCGCGAGTTTGGCTTCCGGCCAAGGCTTTAGGGTTGGTGTTACCGCTTCAAGCCAGGCTTTAGAGCGTTGGTCGCTGCAGGTGATCAGCAGCCAGCCTGGCTTGAAGGAGTAGCCCTTGAATTTCGGTCCCTCGTCCATCCTCATTGTCGCGATCTTCTGCAGGATGTTTTTGCAGAGGGACTCCAGCTGAGCTACTGACATCGGGCTGGAGTTCCTGATCCCGACACGAGTCTGGGCGAGAACCGAGCTGTAGGGCTGTGTAGGTTGGGGTTGAGCCGGGGGAGTCTCACTCACCCTTGGGTTTTTGGGTGTGTTACCCTTTGGTGATACCTCTTCCGAGCGGGGCCGTTTTGTCGGCTTTTGCTCGGGTTTGGATTGCGAGGCCCCGAACTTGTACCCCATCTTTTTGAGCTCTGCAAAGCTCTTAGTGGCTAGTTGCAGCGCCTCTTCAGGTGCCACTCCCTGTCCTTTAAGAGCTTTGTAGCGCCCCCTTACAGACCCCGCCAATTTCTTGGCGGGCATCCGAGTGTTAGGTTGGGAAACCTCCGTTTGACTGGTTGGGCGGCTAGCGCACCTTTCGGCCGGGTCGGAGTTCTCCACAACCTCCATGTCTTGCTCTGATGTGTGGGCAGAATTATCCGCACCTTCCATCAAGGGCATTAGTTCCTGGTAAAGGTCATCCAGGGTACCTTCTGTTTTTTTTAAATTAACTTCCATGTAAGTCCCACGAGAAGCTAGGGAAAAAGTGGTCCATTCCGGCGGAGCCCCGCTTGCCGGAATAAGGCAAAATACACCCTCGAGGTTGCCCGGTATCGAGGGGTTATCGCTAGCGACTGAGCACCCCCTCAGCCACGCATCTCTCGGCACGATAGACCTTAGATTGGGGATTTTTTAGGAGGTTGTCTCCTCCATATACAGGGTGGAAAGACACGACGATCCTTCTCGCAAAGGGGGGTTAGTTTAAGTGAAGGAGAATCGATTAGTAATGTTTATATTTTTGTTACGAACAATCAGTAAAAATATTAAAATTAATTAATGTTCTTCTTAGTGACAACCCTGCTATTACTATGTACGTACTATACCTACATGTAACTGTAATGTGACACTTTATGTTTACAAAAATTTGCTCGACATACCGCAGCACTCGCTCTTCAAACCTTGGTGCAATGTGAACTACACCTCCTCCCCGTTGGTCGTTTTGGCCCGTTTGTGGTACTATGGGCTGATTATTTGCCACGCGATCAAAGGCCCGTAAAATTGACATACGGCTAGTTGGGTGTGGTGGAGGATATCTTTGTCGATAGCGTCGTAACGTCTCGGCGGCATTATAATTACACTCCCCGTATAACATAAGCAAATTTAGGTAATCGCGGGCTCCCAAGGGCATTTTGAAAATAGGTTTTATCACGTAATTTGCAATTTATTTGCGTCACTGTTTTATCACGGGTAAGACTGAGTAAAAATTAATATTTTTCCCAAACAAAATAATACAATTGTGCAAACTACCCACTTACAAAAATCTAACTTAACCATAGAGAAATTGAGACTAAGGGCAGTTACAATAAATAGGTTCATAAAGCCCATAATACACCGCCAGAAGAGCATACTAGGCGGGGTGCGTGGAAGCTAGAAAATGCTGTTGGTTAACCGATTTGTATGGAAATAAATGCAAAAGTAACATGTTTATTTGAATTATAAAAATAAAGGCTTCAGAAGATATTATTTTCAATTCTACGATTCTGCATGTATAACTGCCCTTAGTCTTAATTTATCTATGGTTAGTTAGATTATTGTAAGTGGGTAGTTCACACAATTGTAATATTGACTGGGAAATATTATGGGGTAGAAATGTTGTTTTGGTAAATGTCACTGACCTTTGTGTTATTGTTAAATGTTATTGAACCTAATGAGGGTTGTCACTTGCAGTATTTTGCATCAAAAGTTAACTGCCTATAACTTAAAAACGCTTACGAATATGAGCCTAGTTTCTTTAGAGGAAATACAGTACTAAATCTAAACAATCCCCCTTTTGCGGAAAGGATCGTCGAGCCGTTCCACCCGGTATACATATATAGAATAAGGATAAATAAACTATACTTAGATATAGAATAATCTTAACCTAAAGATATGGGAGAAGGCACTGATGCCAGGACTCGCACCCGGGATCCAGGATGTGCTAGGTTTAAACCTGACATCCCGGCTCCCGGTCACGATTCCACACTCCTGCCCTCTGCCATATCCGCCCTCATACTTAGCTGCTGGTGGTCCGGGGTAAGGTGGTAAGTAGTGCGACGCCCATATGGCCACCAGCATTTCCGGGGAGTGCGACCCACCCAGTAGAACAGTCGGGGTGGGTTCGACCCAAGTCCGCGGCGGCAGACTAGGGCCGACGGGGACGCGTATGATGGACTTGAGGTTCGGCCCGGTAGTTCAACGTCGCATACCTGAACGTAGCCGTCCCTCCTACCCCCGTCACAGTCTAAGGCATCGTACACACTGAGCACCCGCTTAGCACCCTAAACCGTTTTCCAACAAAACACAAGTATATTAATATGTCTAATAGGCCTGACGACTAGGTTGAAAAACTATCATTATAATTAGTCCGTCAGTTAGATTATCGAAAATGATAAGACACGTATTTTGTCCTTTTTCATTTTAACTAAAATTGACGAAGATAAAGAGCATCAAAGTTCCGGGGTGGGGGCTGGTGACGTCACTACTAGGTAAGAATTGTACTTAATAGTGACGTTACGCGAAACTTGAACGCAGTGTATTTTCGTCATTTTTGATTTGACGAAGAAAAAAAATACGTGTACAATATTTTTTTATAATGTGAAAGACGGACTAAATAGTTTATTTTACCGTCTAGCCTATACTCACGGGAGTTTCATCAAACGTCACCTAATGCCTGTTTACAGGTGTACGCGTCGTCAGTGCCGCACCCGTTCGCGTCGTCTCTTGCTCAGGAGATTTTCGAGAGCGGCCTCATACCGGCGGACACGGATTTCAGGGTGTTCCGGGACTTTGGCAACCTCTCCGGTAAGCTCACGTACAGGGCCCGTCATTTTCATTTCGATAGGATGTTTTAACAGATAAAGTCTATCAACGCCCGATTCTAAAGTCGAACGTAACAGTTTTGACACTATTCAATAACAGCATTATTCTTTCAAACGTAAAATCTAAAACATGATGAAGCAAGCTTCATCATGTTTTAGCAGATACCTGCCTCCTGGCTGCTACCAAATTTCAGGACCATTTTCGAGAATTTGAGCCCTATATAGTGTTCGGCGTTCAGGGGTTATAATGATAACACAAGAGTCGAGTGAATACTGAATACTCAATATATTGGTAGAAAGCGCTTGTCTTATATACTAAAGTTTTAACAAGCTTAATCGAGTGGAAGTTATGGCAATGGTCATAAAACCATTGTATAGTAAATTACAATAAGTCAAGGTTTATGGCATCGTTAACTTAATGTTCTGTAAAGTAGTAAAATACATATATGGGAGATCAGCTGCATCAAGTATCAGCTGATCAGCTGTGTATGAACTGTGACCACACTACAGCTTTCCCGTTTTTTTTTGAGACAAAAAATATACATTTATTATTATTTTTTGGCTTAAGTGAACTTATATCTATGGTATACATATTTGTTCTTAAAATTCTATTTGGAATATAATAAAAATCTTAATGCTATCTGGATATACAATTCGCTTACATTCTAACATTACATGTCCCTTATATGGTTATGAAATTCATTGTTGCATTAACATCTGTTTACTTTTATTGAAACTGTTAATATGATATTTGTTTGTTTGTTTTATTTGATTATGTGCGACGTTTTGCACCTCTCGTTTACTCAGTTTAATATAGTGGTATAATTTAATCTTATTCATTTTATTTGGATACGATCCTTTTTACTAACTTGCTATGCACAAGTAGTAGCTACATATATTCTTTTCTTGGGTAAACATTTACTATTGGCATTTATACTCATAGAGTTATCATATACTCAATGTTTATACTATTAACACAGGCAGTTCATTTAACACTTCCATGTGTCCAAGGGTCGTCACGGTTGGTTCTCGACCGAACCATGATCCGATTTCCAAGGATTCTCATGCCTGCTTTGTGTCCTGATATACCCTGGCTACACCGTATCGCTCAAGGCCGCCTCTCGGGCCACCGAAGATGCGATAGGCATATTTTTTAACAATCACATTATTTCTGTATATTTCCCCATCATTACCGAAATTCATTCAAAATTCAATCAAATATTTCATCATACCATGAAATCTTTAACATATAAGAATTTCAACAAGTCTTAGGTGATCAAGCTAATCGTTCTTTGAAAAACGTATCTGTTTCAGTTTCGCCATTTTTCATTTAAATACCACTCGCAAACCAATGTATCTAAATTATTATTTTATCTTAACACCATTTCTAAACAACAACAAACTTCAATTCCAAACTACATAATTATTACAAAACTACTAACGATAAAATTAAATGTTAAACAAACCTGCATATCCCTATGCCAACACAATAAATTCGTCTTTACTTTTACATATTGTCACGATCTTTACTTTCTATTTATTCGTTAAATTTTCACTTCCATGTATAAAATTTTCAAATCCGGTACATTAACACACAAAAAGAAACAAAAACCATATCAAATTCTAACTATAAAAATCCTAACTTTTATTAAATAAACTAATAAAACAATAAATCTAGCATATGGTTTAAAATCGGAACTAATCTTAGCTAACTGTTATATCCCAAATTGTATTAAAACTATTCTAAATGTTACCTGATGTTCTCTAAACTTAATTGCATTATAATAAATTTTAAATCATGTGAGTCAGTGTACATAGGCTACGAAATTTGAGATTAAATGACAGACGTCGCATGCCAATCCTTATATGGAGAGTATGCGGCGCTGCCACCGCGACGATGCGTCTTATTTGTAAATTGTAATATCCAATCATGTTATATACCTACGTTTGAACTAATTAAAATTTTAAAATAACATTATCTGAAAGGATTTATGTGTTAAAAAAAAATGCTAAAATTACAAGACATAAACAATTTCGTAACTTTTGAATATTGGTCATAATATTCTTACGGTACGGAAATATTACATAGCTTACACTAATTGAAATTGGTTTAACACAGTTATGCTTAAATTGTACCTCTTAACATCGTATGGTCGTTGTTGGACACTGGGGGTGGTAGTAGCGACGGCACTGGTGCTGGTGACGCGCTGCAGGTGCTGGGTAGTGGCGGTGGGGCTGAGGCTCTTCCTAGACGCTCTGCTCTGCCTTGTTGGTATTGCGCATTATCGTGGCTACTGCTTCTTGACGTGGCGTGCTTCTTTCTTGACGTTGGTGCACTGGCTTCCCATTTGACGGGTTTGCGTTCGCTGGTGCAGCGGAGCTGGCTGGCTGGCTGGCTGGCTGGCTGGCTGGGCGGCTGGCTAGCTGGCTGGCTAGCTGGCTGGCTGGCTGGGCGGCGTCTATACTAGGGCTGCCTCGAGCAGCCCGCCTGTCACGGTCGCCATATAGTGTTCGGCGTTCAGGGGTTATAATGATAACACAAGAGTCGAGTGAATACTGAATACTCAATATATTGGTAGAAAGCGCTTGTCTTATATACTAAAGTTTTAACAAGCTTAATCGAGTGGAAGTTATGGCAATGGTCATAAAACCATTGTATAGTAAATTACAATAAGTCAAGGTTTATGGCATCGTTAACTTAATGTTCTGTAAAGTAGTAAAATACATATATGGGAGATCAGCTGCATCAAGTATCAGCTGATCAGCTGTGTATGAACTGTGACCACACTACACCTATAGTTTTATTGTATTCACATTCATAATCGCCTTAATCATAATGAATTATTTCAATTTGATTCATGCTTTTAATAATTCTTAATGAATATTTGATAATAAAGTATTTTTCAGTCCTCCGACCAGTAAGCGCCACTTTACGCAAAACTAAATTGCCGCCTGCCGGCTCCGTCGGACAGAAAAATAGTATACAAACCTCGGCCGTTAAATGGGAAAGCCTCGGATCACATGTTAGTCAATTACATGAGATCCGAGACGTCTCCCACTTAAACGGCCTTGGTATGTAATCTACTATTGTAGTTAGCTGTACAGTTCGACATGCTAATGTATCGTATTGGTGTGGTCACATGGCAGGCGTGGACCTGGCGTGGAGCGCGAACGGCTACGTGTACCACACGCGGCTGGACACGGCCGAGCGCGCGCCGCCCGCCACGCTGCAGCGCACCGGGGACAACGTGCTGGCGCTCGCCAAGGGTACGTGTACATCACAGGCGTGGAGACGAACGGCTACGTGTACCACACGCGGCTGGACACGGCCGAGCGCGCGCCGCCCGCCACGCTGCAGCGCACCGGGGACAACGTGCTGGCGCTCGCCAAGGGTACGTGTACATCACAGGCGTGGAGACGAACGGCTACGTGTACCACACGCGGCTGGACACGGCCGAGCGCGCGCCGCCCGCCACGCTGCAGCGCACCGGGGACAACGTGCTGGCGCTCGCCAAGGGTACGTGTACATCACAGGCGTGGAGACGAACGGCTACGTGTACCACACGCGGCTGGACACGGCCGAGCGCGCGCCGCCCGCCACGCTGCAGCGCACCGGGGACAACGTGCTGGCGCTCGCCAAGGGTACGTGTACATCACAGGCGTGGAGACGAACGGCTACGTGTACCACACGCGGCTGGACACGGCCGAGCGCGCGCCGCCCGCCACGCTGCAGCGCACCGGGGACAACGTGCTGGCGCTCGCCAAGGGTACGTGTACATCACAGGCGTGGAGACGAACGGCTACGTGTACCACACGCGGCTGGACACGGCCGAGCGCGCGCCGCCCGCCACGCTGCAGCGCACCGGGGACAACGTGCTGGCGCTCGCCAAGGGTACGTGTACATCACAGGCGTGGAGACGAACGGCTACGTGTACCACACGCGGCTGGACACGGCCGAGCGCGCGCCGCCCGCCACGCTGCAGCGCACCGGGGACAACGTGCTGGCGCTCGCCAAGGGTACGTGTACATCACAGGCGTGGAGACGAACGGCTACGTGTACCACACGCGGCTGGACACGGCCGAGCGCGCGCCGCCCGCCACGCTGCAGCGCACCGGGGACAACGTGCTGGCGCTCGCCAAGGGTACGTGTACATCACAGGCGTGGAGACGAACGGCTACGTGTACCACACGCGGCTGGACACGGCCGAGCGCGCGCCGCCCGCCACGCTGCAGCGCACCGGGGACAACGTGCTGGCGCTCGCCAAGGGTACGTGTACATCACAGGCGTGGAGACGAACGGCTACGTGTACCACACGCGGCTGGACACGGCCGAGCGCGCGCCGCCCGCCACGCTGCAGCGCACCGGGGACAACGTGCTGGCGCTCGCCAAGGGTACGTGTACATCACAGGCGTGGAGACGAACGGCTACGTGTACCACACGCGGCTGGACACGGCCGAGCGCGCGCCGCCCGCCACGCTGCAGCGCACCGGGGACAACGTGCTGGCGCTCGCCAAGGGTACGTGTACATCACAGGCGTGGAGACGAACGGCTACGTGTACCACACGCGGCTGGACACGGCCGAGCGCGCGCCGCCCGCCACGCTGCAGCGCACCGGGGACAACGTGCTGGCGCTCGCCAAGGGTACGTGTACATCACAGGCGTGGAGACGAACGGCTACGTGTACCACACGCGGCTGGACACGGCCGAGCGCGCGCCACCCGCCACGCTGCAGCGCACCGGGGACAACGTGCTGGCGCTCGCCAAGGGTACGTGTACATCACAGGCGTGGAGACGAACGGCTACGTGTACCACACGCGGCTGGACACGGCCGAGCGCGCGCCGCCCGCCACGCTGCAGCGCACCGGGGACAACGTGCTGGCGCTCGCCAAGGGTACGTGTACATCACAGGCGTGGAGACGAACGGCTACGTGTACCACACGCGGCTGGACACGGTCGAGCGCGCGCCGCCCGCCACGCTGCAGCGCACCGGGGACAACGTGCTGGCGCTCGCCAAGGGTACGTGTACATCACAGGCGTGGAGACGAACGGCTACGTGTACCACACGCGGCTGGACACGGCCGAGCGCGCGCCGCCCGCCACGCTGCAGCGCACCGGGGACAACGTGCTGGCGCTCGCCAAGGGTACGTGTACATCACAGGCGTGGAGACGAACGGCTACGTGTACCACACGCGGCTGGACACGGTCGAGCGCGCGCCGCCCGCCACGCTGCAGCGCACCGGGGACAACGTGCTGGCGCTCGCCAAGGGTACGTGTACATCACAGGCGTGGAGACGAACGGCTACGTGTACCACACGCGGCTGGACACGGCCGAGCGCGCGCCGCCCGCCACGCTGCAGCGCACCGGGGACAACGTGCTGGCGCTCGCCAAGGGTACGTGTACATCACAGGCGTGGAGACGAACGGCTACGTGTACCACACGCGGCTGGACACGGCCGAGCGCGCGCCGCCCGCCACGCTGCAGCGCACCGGGGACAACGTGCTGGCGCTCGCCAAGGGTACGTGTACATCACAGGCGTGGAGACGAACGGCTACGTGTACCACACGCGGCTGGACACGGCCGAGCGCGCGCCGCCCGCCACGCTGCAGCGCACCGGGGACAACGTGCTGGCGCTCGCCAAGGGTACGTGTACATCACAGGCGTGGAGACGAACGGCTACGTGTACCACACGCGGCTGGACACGGCCGAGCGCGCGCCGCCCGCCACGCTGCAGCGCACCGGGGACAACGTGCTGGCGCTCGCCAAGGGTACGTGTACATCACAGGCGTGGAGACGAACGGCTACGTGTACCACACGCGGCTGGACACGGCCGAGCGCGCGCCGCCCGCCACGCTGCAGCGCACCGGGGACAACGTGCTGGCGCTCGCCAAGGGTACGTGTACATCACAGGCGTGGAGACGAACGGCTACGTGTACCACACGCGGCTGGACACGGCCGAGCGCGCGCCGCCCGCCACGCTGCAGCGCACCGGGGACAACGTGCTGGCGCTCGCCAAGGGTACGTGTACATCACAGGCGTGGAGACGAACGGCTACGTGTACCACACGCGGCTGGACACGGTCGAGCGCGCGCCGCCCGCCACGCTGCAGCGCACCGGGGACAACGTGCTGGCGCTCGCCAAGGGTACGTGTACATCACAGGCGTGGAGACGAACGGCTACGTGTACCACACGCGGCTGGACACGGCCGAGCGCGCGCCGCCCGCCACGCTGCAGCGCACCGGGGACAACGTGCTGGCGCTCGCCAAGGGTACGTGTACATCACAGGCGTGGAGACGAACGGCTACGTGTACCACACGCGGCTGGACACGGCCGAGCGCGCGCCGCCCGCCACGCTGCAGCGCACCGGGGACAACGTGCTGGCGCTCGCCAAGGGTACGTGTACATCACAGGCGTGGAGACGAACGGCTACGTGTACCACACGCGGCTGGACACCATTTTGAGAATCGTACTAAACGACATATACGTCGCTACAAGCGGTTGGTTGTTTTATGCGGAGTCGTACTCAGATTGTACTGTAACTGGCTACCATATTTAATGTGATTATGAGTCGCGTGATAAAATAGTAGATTCTAAATCAGAACATAAAGTAACCTTTTTTAAATGAGGCAATTTATTATCCATGTAGTAGTCGAGTATGTCTGAGGTATACACTCGGCTTTTCACTTCGATGGTAAGGAAAATATTAGGTTTTATTTCACTATAAATCGTTTGTAACATCCATGCTCTTGCGCTTGGGGTCTCCCCGCCGCGAGCCGCGGCGAGCGCGCTCCACCTGCGATGTTACTTTATGCCCTAGTGCATGAAAAGCGATTTTGTGTCGCCTAGTTACGACTTAAAGGCGAACTTTTTGAGCAAGGGAAGTGAACAATGAATTGTGATGTTCCAGGGCTAGTACAAAGCTCGCGGCTCTCCCGCGTGGTGGAGCGCTCGGCCGGGCAGCCCGTGTTCTTCGACGCGCTGGGCGTCGGCCTCGTGCTGCTGCGCGCGCGCAGCGCCGCCGCCGCGGCTGGGGCAGCACTGGCCGCCGCAGTGCTGAGGGTGCACCTGCACGCTAGCGCGGCCAAGGACCAGCGTAAGTCATCGACATTAGGCTAGATGACGAAAAAAAACTAATTGAATTGAGATCTTTATTTCAGATTAATATCCATATTTTGTTAGTAATTAGTCCGTCTGTTAGATTATTAAAAAATATTCGACACGTATTTTTTCTTTTGTTCGTCAAATGAAAAACGACGGAAATACAGCGCTTTAAAGTTTCGCGTGACGTCACAATCGAGTACGATTCTTACTCACAAGTGACGTCACCAGCCCCCACCACGAAACTTTGACGCTCTTCATATTCGTCAATTTTAGTTATCTTGAAAAAGGAAAAAATACGTATTAATATACTTAGACCGGGTTACTCACGTCTATAAAGTCGAAGATAGCTCGACATGTTTCGGGACGGTCCGCGCCCCATACCGCCTATACCGGTGCCGCATGCGCCTGCGCCGACCGCGCCCCCCGCGCCGGTCTGCCGGCGTGCTCAGCGGGCTGTCGCGCGCAGTGTGCGCAGAGCAATCGCGGCAAGCGCGCGCTCACTCATGATTATGGGGCGCGGACCGTCCCGAAACATGTCGAGCTATCTTCGACTTTATAGACGTGAGTAACCCGGTCTAAGTATATTAATATGTCTAATACTCACGGGAGTTTTCTATTGAAAAAATACGTGTTTTATAATTTTTGATACTCTTTCTGACGGAGTAATTAGAATGATAGTTTTTCAACTTAGTCATCATCCCTGGAGGAAGACGACCACTGTTGGACAAAAGGATCATGGGCGACTCGCCCGTGTAGTAGAACGCAAAACCAGCCAGTGTCGACGCGTTCGGCATTAAATAAATAATAAATAAATAAATATTACAGGACATTCTTACACAAATTGACTAAGTCCCGCAGTAAGCTCAATAAGGCTTGTGTTACGGGGACTCAGGCAACGATATATATAATATACAAATACATAAATACATAGGAAACATCCATGACTCAGGAACAAATATCTGTGTTCATCACACAAATAAAATATAAACGGCATTGGGCTGGTGCTACGTGGTGCGTAGCTGCGTGGCTGTAACAGCGGTAGCCAATACAGTACCACAGCGCAAACGATGTATTCTATACAGTGGGTTAACTCCGCCGATTTCTGGGTCATCGATGGGGGGCGCGCGGGGAAGGAGGCGGGGAGGAGACGCCGCCGAATTTTCATACAAATTCGGCGGTCTATTTTAAGGGGTGTAAAATGGAAATTGGTTTGCCAATCAGACTGTAATATCTTTGCATAGTTTTTGACAACCCTGAGCCTCACAACCACAGAGCCGAGCCGCTGGCCGTGTATGAAATTACCTCACTGTGGTTTTAATATATTGAATTTCTACCTTTTTAGGGTTCCGTAGCCAAAATGGCAGTGAGTATATAGCATATGGTAATAATATTACAGCTAGAGGTGTGTTTTGTGTGCCGCTACTTAGTTTTGCCTATAAATTGCGTAAAAAATATATGTTTAGGGAAGGCGTCCCATACACGTCTAAATTAATAAAGAAAAAAATGTATTCTACTCTACTTGTGACACATCATCGGATCGGCCTTTAGAAATATCTTAAAAATCTCTTAAACAAAAATTTTAACAATCGAATATTTATTATTTCCCTCTAACTTTTGAACGAAAAGTCCAAAAATGTAAAAAAAAGATAGAATATAAAACGAACATATCACGAAAATTATTTTGAACAAATTTGGCCAAGCCGTTTTTGAGTTCTTGCCAAAAAAAAACTGTTTATTACAAAAGGACTTAAACGCCTTGATATTTTGAAGGCATTTACACCTTTTTATTGCACAATAGGTATTAGGTATTAGGTACTTAATCTTAATGTATGTATAATTACCGAATATTTTTTATTTAAATAACTATTTTTCAATTTGTATATAAAACTGTTGTGATATTGATTTTTGGATTATTTGACATGTTTTTTTTTTTTTTTAGTTAATTAGCTTATTAGGTTATAGAAATGTATATTAATATATTGTTTAATGCTTAGTTTTAAATTTAATGATATAGTTCATACACAATCATGTATTGTTCTGAATAAATCAATCAATCAATCAATCAATCAATTCAACTATGCGTGGTCCGACACGCACTTGGCCGGTTTTTTTTCTATTTTATAAAATTAATTTAATACCTTTTGTCGCCAGTGTACATCTCCCGGGGTTCATGGTGGCGGCTAGTCGGCAGCATGCTGTGGCGCGGAATCCTCGGCGCGCTAGTGGGTGTCGGGTGGGCGGCTGCGTCCGGTGCCGTGCTGCACCTGCTCTCCGCCATGTCCTTCTACAGCTCGCCTTGGCTGCTGGCACCATTGTACGCGTTGCCTGGTAAGTTATAACAAAAAGTTTTTTTATAAACAAGTAATTTTTTTTCTTACTACAATCATGAGCTCTTTCGATCCGGCTAGGAGAATAAAAGAGAGAGATTTAAAAATTAGAGTGGAAACTTTCATTGATTTTTTCAAAAAGAATCTGAAAAGAATGAGATCGACGCTTTGTGGGACTAGTTCGATTTGTGTAAGATTGTCCTACAATATTTTTTAATTTCTATTGCTCGAAAAGTTCGACTTTAAAGTCGCTTAAATCTCGATTTTATGCTCTAGAGCATAAAGTAGCGAGGGGCGGATGAAAATTACCGCATGGCAAATATAGATGTTTAATTTTCAACGATTTAAAGTGAAATAAAACCTAATATTTTCCTCACAATCGAAGTGAAAAACAGAGTATATATCTAGGGCATAAATACCCATTTTATCCTTGAATACTATATTGGTCCCCGTTGCAGCAAGCAATAAATAGCCTCGGCTAAGATGGGTAATTTTATTTTATATTTTATTTATTAGGCACATTAGACAGATAACATTGGTAAGTTTCAATAACAATGTTGTCCAAAATAAATATGCACAACAAGAATAATGGTTGACAATGCGCAAAAAACTATTATAAAAGCATAACAATCTAAAATCACCAACAAAAAATAATAACTATTATTAAACACCAAAATTTTAAAATGAAGCAGTTAAATTGCGTGGTTAATAAACTTATAGCAATTTTAAATTTACAACAATTGCGTAGGTGGATAAAAAAAAACATGTGATGGTTAAGAATTACGACAACCTATCATTTTATGCCCTTGTCATACAATCTACTATTTTAATTTTCTACCCAGCACTTCTATATGTCAATTAGATGACTGACAGCGATATTAAAAAAGTATACATTATAACGTTGTCTTGTCTATGGTATTTCATAAGAACACATCTCCTATGGATTTTCATACAATATATGAGCACTGTTGGTTTTTTTTATAGTGGGCACAATATCTTCACTATTCTGCCATGTTTGTAGATGTTACTTTTTACGCTATTTTAGCTGTCATAGAAAAACTAGTGTAGGCAACAGCTCATAATTGGTTCTTAAAATTTGAGGGTCGCCGTTACAAAACGAGACGAAGTCGAGTATTATATCACTGTTGCATAAACTATTATAGCGGTGGCTGTGAGCTGGCTGGCGTGCCTACACCTGACGAAGGGCGTGGGGCCGGCGCTGCGCGGCTGGCCGCGCTGCCGGCTGGCCGGGGACGCGCTCTGCCTGTTCTGGGCCGCGTTACTACTCCTGTGCACTATGCGGGCATTACGTTCAGGGTTCGTATTAAAACAAAAAAATATAGAGCGAGCGCGAATCGCGAGAGTAACATTTACGTTTTACAATTGAAGGGGTGTTTACAAAAACAACATAACTAACATTTTTTTCGGATTTGTGTTTTTGGTGTCATCTTGTTCAAGTCCAAAAGATTTACGAACGGTGAAAAAATGGTAGTCCAAAAACTATTATGTTTGTCAAAATATGCAATTAAAATATCCTCCATACTACTATGTACTTAAAATTTTACATTAAAAACATTGAATTAAGAGCAACAGTAAAATAAATGATATATTTACTTAAATTTAGAGAAACGTAGTGGATTATATAAGAGCATTTAATATAAAAAAAATACTTTAGGAAAAATAAAATATTTTAGGAAAAATAGTTACTCAACTTTGCACAAAAACAACGTAACTAACCTAAATTTTACAAAAACTGCATAAGCGACAAGGTATATTTATCTTTTACGCAAAATAGAAAGTCTCAAAACAAATAAATAGATATTTCTAACTTTGTGACCATACTCGTATCTACAACCTTCCTGAAAATCAAGCTTCAATCGTTATTATTCAAAGAGAAAATTAGTTTTATCGCTCTCCTGTAAAATTATACTCAGTGTAGTTATGTTGTTTTTGTAAAAATCCCGTCAATGGTAAAGCATGAATTAAATCATTTATTAAACATTATAAATGCTTTGATTCATGTTTTTAAGTAGTCACACTACTATATAATTATAAATTGAAAGGGATTTCATATACTACAGAAAAAGTGACCAAGGTCCCCGGTGAGCAGGGCTGGTATCGAACCAGCGACCTCCTGCTTTCGCGGCAGACGCCCTGACAACTAGGCTACCCGATCACGGCAACCACAGTCCGAAATTTCCTAGGTGTATGCAATCGTTTCTTATTTTTTTAAACGCTTAAGGTGCGTTCACGCCTTCTTACAGCTTAGACTTCCGTCTAGTGCTTACTACTTTACTTTTTCTGTAGTATATGACATCTCTTTAAATTTATAATTTACCTTTTAATTTAGTCAACTTGGCAAAAGGCAAAATATTCAGGTTATTAATGTGCTACTTAAACATTGTTGTGTCTTACTTGACATGTGCCTCCAAGCTCGTTCCACATTGTTTGATTTGATTCGTGCTTTAAAATTGTACAGTGTGGTGGCGCCAATCTCGCTTCTAGTTAAAAAAATAATCGATTCGGATCTATATTGGAATCCCTTAAGTTTTTTATCCTAATATTGTCTTCTGTTACCGCGATTGTTATTCATTAAAATTAAACACTTTAGAACGGATTTTTTTTATCCTAGTTTTACATTCTCTAATATTTTTTGACATAATGATAATTTGTCCTAACCTCATATGTCCTTATCGTATATCTGTGTGAAAGCCAATGTTTTTCAGGTTCATCCCAGCCCTTTGGACAGTGGGCCTGTCGTTGGCTGGTCTGGCCGGGCGGCTGCTGCGCCTGCGCGGCGCGGCGGCGCTGCTGTGCGACAGTGCTGGCGCGGCGCTGCCGGCGCTGCAGACGGGCTACGTGGCGCTGGACGCCGTCGCCATGTTCGTGCCCATCATGGGCCGCTCCGGGCCCGTGCCGCACGACGTCAGTACAGTACCGACTCCATGTCTTTACAATAGTCTTTTGTTAATCTCTGTGCCACCTAATAAAATTTTTCATTTGATCTGTACTCCACTACCCAAAGGTTGTCTGGAAGAGATCGCTCTTTAGCGATAAGACCGCCTGTTGTTACCCCTTACTGTTCTGTATTATTATTTTCTCTTGTAACTGTATTTCATCTGTGTGAGGTTTTCAATAAAGAGTATTGTATTGTATTGTATTGTAATACAATAGGCTAGATGACAAAAAAAACTAATAAGTCCGTCTGTTAGATTATTAAAAAATATTCAACACGTATTTTTTCTTTTGTTCGTCAAATGAAAAACGACGGAAATACAGCGCTTTAAAGCGCGTGACGTCACAATCGAGTACGATTCTTACTCACAGGTGACGTCACCAGCCCCCACCACGGAACTTTGACGCTCTTCATATTCATAAATTTTAGTTATATTGAAAAAGGAAAAAATACGTGTCTAATAATTTTTGATCATCTTTCTGACGGACTAATTAGAATAATAGTTTTTCAACCTAGTCATCATCCCTATTAGGACTACCGCGAGTGAATTCACCGCTAGGGGCGCTATGAAAAGAGGTTATAATCGGGTAGCCCAATGGTTAGGGCGTCTGCCGCGAAAGCAGGAGGTCGCTGGTTCGATCCCAGCCCTGCTCACCGGGGGCCTTGGTCACTTTTTTCTGTAGTATATGACATCTCTTTCAATTTATAGGTTGTATTTTCAGTACATTTCTCATTGGGTATAAATTTAAGTCGTGCTTATTTCGACAATTATGCACTTTTATAAGAATTATTACATAGAAATATATTATATACTATAAAAAAATATTTTAACTATAAAATAAGCTATAAATTGAAAGCGTAAAATAACACGGCCATAAATCATTAATATATAATATAATTTAAGTCGTCCTTATTTCGAAAAATATGCACTTTTAGAGGAATTATTACATATAAATATATTTAATACTATTAAAAAAAATATTTTGGCTATAAAATAAGCTTTAAATTGAAAGTGTAAAATAACACGGCCATAAATCATCGTAAATTTAGAGGTTAGTAGGAGTAGAAAAATATTATTGTTATCAAACTAGAAACTAATAAAAAGTAGCTAATAAACAATACAAATACCAAAAGAAAACAGTCAGAAATTTCTAATATAGAAATATGTACAAACTTTAATTTTTTCGTTAGCATCCGTCATATCCGTATTCTATACCGCTAGGCGCTAGGATTCGAACCCGGGACCTCCAGCTTCGTAGGCAGGGCCTAACTAGGCTAGGGAATCCACAATAAATAAATAATAACATTTTACTAATAAATTTATCATACGAAAATCGCAGTAGGTACTTAATGGAATACAAAAGTGTGTTATGTACAATATTTCGTCACGCGCTTTGGTCTCGCAGATAGTGATGGGCGTAATATCTGCTTCGCTGGCGCTCGCTGCCGGCTCCTGGCTGCTGCCCATTGCTGCCGTGGCGTGCAAGCCTCGGCGACTGGCTGCGGGACTGTTGCTGCTCCAAGCAGTCGCTATAGCTGCCGTGTTGTTGACGCCGTTGGGTAACCCATACAGGTGTGTATTGTGCAGAAATGTAATAGGTAACAGTTAATTACTTTAGGTTGCGAGGCTATTTCGGACGGTCGGAGTTCACGCCACGCGTGTTAGATGGCATAAATATATTGCTTATTCTCGATAAATTTCAAAATTTAAGGACTAAAATTATGTAACCAGCGAACGGGAACCCAACGCAACTGTCATTGTCGCACTACGAGTAATAAGGTAGAGTGATAGAGAAAGATAACTATGATACGCTTCGTAGCGTGAGCGATTCGCATCTTGGCTATACACGCAGGTTACATACAGAGTTTTTGGATGCTCCGTGGTTTAAATATGAATTTATAGTAATTTTTTTTACTTAGCTCGTTTTTTTACAAAGGCATTGTATTAATACAATAAGTTAACGAGTTTTGTTAAAAAAAATGAGTATACTAAGTACGGGTGTAGTGCAAATGAGTTAATGACTTTCCGTCGTTTTTTTTCGGAAACACTTGTTTTTGTCATGCTACTTCAATCTATCTCGGTACTTTTCATACGGGACACTGGCTGAAATATGACACATTCGGGCGTAGGAAAATAATTATGCAATACATTTGTAACATTATTGATTGCAGTGCGACACGGCCCCAGCGGTTGATGATATTCCACACGCGGCGTACTGATCACGTGACCGGGTCGCAAGAGAATATCTTCTGGATGCCGGATATGGATTCCAACTCACCTCATTCTTTGGACCCGTATGGTACGTATTATATTTTTTAGCTTTGTATAGTATATTTTCTAAACTAAGCTCGTTTACTTACACAGGTATTGTATTAATACAATAGTATTATCAATTTTTGTTGTCGTAAGTTGAACCTGCTATATGCAAGCAACATACTTGTAACCTTTTGTAAGTCCTAGTTGGCGCTAACGAAAACAAAAGTAGATAATACTATTGTATTAATACAATGCCTTTGTATGTAAACGAGCTCAGTTAAAAAATAGGCTATTGATGGACCTTTACGGTTTATCGCTTGACAATGGAATAGCACAGCGTAAGGATGTATTCTATACAGTGGGTTAACTCCGCCGATTTCTGGGTCATCGATGAGGCGGGGAGGAGACGCCGCCGAATTTCTATGAAAAATTCGGCGGTCTATTATAAGGGGTGTAAAATGGAAATTAGTTTGCCAATCAGACTGTAATATCTTGCGCATAGTTTTTGACAACCCTGAGCCTCAGCACGACCATCGAGTCGAGCCGCTGGCCGTGTATGAAGTTACCTCACTGTATGGAATACATCCCTACGCTGTGGCAATTGTATGAAACAAAGTCTCGGAATTTTCCGATAGTCGGAGACTAGCTCTCTTGCATATATATTGCTCTATTGCTTATATTCGCTATGAAATTATGTATGAAATGTATAGAGCCACGAAACCCTAGTTCATATCTATAGTTCATAGTTCAGTCATACTATAAGTGTTAATTCATCCAGGCGCCTAGCAGCTGTTTAGCTGGGGGGCGGGCTCTTAGATTGCGTAAGCGCGCGCGAGCTACTTACGCCACCGCTCGCAGTCAGAGCTGTCTAACTCTGAGCGACAACATTACTTGCCCGAAGGCGACTGCGATGCAATCGAAAATGCCACGCCTATTGTGCTATTTTCAGTACCCACATTCCGGTCAGCCGTCCCCACAAGCTCGTGGGAATGTGACAAATGGGTGTACTGCGGCGCGCCGTACTACCTGCCGGCGCGCGCCTTCATCCCGCGCGGACACGCCGCGCCCGCGCCCGCGCCGCCCGCCACCAGGCTGGACGCGCACTTGAAGTTGGAGAACAATGTGTTGCATATGAACTTGACCGGACCTTCGCATGTCGTGAGTACATAATTATTTAGCAGGGCCCGGAATTTTCGTGTTCTCTTCCTATGACTTTTCAAAAACGGCACGCAAAATTCCGGACCCTCTCACTTAGATCGTATGACAAGGGCATAAAGTAACCCTTTGAGTCGAGGTTGTTTATTGGTCCGAGTATATAGTAGTCGAGGATAAAATGGGTATTTTTTCCTGATACATACACTCTGCTTTCCACTTCGATTGTGAGGAAAATTACGATACATTTTACTTAAAACTTAGGTAAATCGAGTAATTAATCGTAGAATTAAGCATAAAATAGACTTAACTATAAAACTTGTAAGATGGTTTCTGTTTGTTTGTTTGTCCGTCTTCCACGGCAAAATGGAGCGCTGAATTGACGTAACTATTTAATTGGAGATAGTTGAAGGGATTGAGAGTGACATAGGCCAGTTTTTGTCTTTTTCTAACGCAGCTAAAACGCGGGCAAAAGCTAGTATTAAATAATATTTAAAACTGGTCAGTCACGTAATTTAATCGATATAAAATAAAGTTACTCCTAACCTGTGTTATGGTGGCAGGTGGTGATAATATCCCCCGTAGAGGGGGTGTTCGTGTCCCGCTACACGGCCAGCGGCGCGGGGGCGGGGGAGCCGCACCCCGCGGAGCCGTGGGGGGGGAGGGAGACGTACTTCCTCGCGCTGCACGATGCGCGCGCGCCGGCGCTGTGGCAGCTCAGCTTCCACTTGCAGGTACTACAGATCTGTGGCCAGTTGGTATCCTCCGTAGGTCCACTTCCACAACACTTCTGATGGCTAAACCGGAAAAAAAAATTATCTACGTAAAAATACGTGAGATTTTAACAGTTTTTTCTGCCGTCCGGCTGGCAAGCTGGCAATTGCAGGCCGCTACGCTAAACAAATTCGCCGCTTGCCGACTGCGTCCAGCAGAAAAATAGTGTACATACAGACCTTGGCCGTTAAATTAGAAAGCCTCAGATCACATGTTTGTCGACCTCAGCTTTGCTTCGGCCGACAATTACACGAGATCTGAGACACATCTTACTTTACAGGCCTCGGTACGTAATCTACTATTATTTTATTTTAACGCCAGTAATATTCACGAAAGTTTAAATTGTAATTATCTTTCTGTCATAAAAATATACTTCTCCCGTCGTAAGTTAGTCCTGTGTCAATATGAGAGAATTGTCAAACTGACGTTTGAAAAGTTCCCGCAGGACCCACGTTCCACTAGCGCCCCTAGCGGAAAATCGACTCGCGTATTCGAGATTCGTAATCGCGTATCCTCATTCGTTCGTGCCAGCTCTCGTGAATTAGAAGACAATCTAGGAAAACAAGCACATATTTGATTTAAAAGGGCATTTATTTGTGTGATGAACACAGATACTTGTTCCTGAGTCATGGATGTTTTCTATGTATTTGTATATTATATATCTCGTTGTCTGAGTACCCGTAACACAAGCCTTCTTGAGCTCACTACGGGACTTAGTCAATATGTGTAAGAATGTCCTATAATATTTATTTATTATTATTTATTTCAGTTAGAAGAAGGCGCTTCGCCCCCCAAAGACGCATGGGCAGACATATCAGTGGCCGGCCACAGCCAGTCCGGGCCGGACAAAGAAGCGCCGGCGCTGGCAGCGCTGCTGGCGTCCCTGCCGCCGCACGTCAAGCCGGCCTCCACGGGCTGGGGAGTCGACTTACATCTCTACAGGGTGTAGTTACGTCATGTGGATATGGACAGACATTTTACTTTTTCCAAATTAAGTACCACCTTGGAAAGGTGTTGCGAAAAAACGATTCAGTTAATACTTAAGAAAACATCAAAATTGTCAAAAGAAAATTGAGGACTTCCCTTGATTTCTTATGGGTTATATCAGATCAGCACCAAATTGATATGGGACCAACTTGAAAGTAACTCCTTTTGAACAAAACTAACTCTTAACTGCCTAAAAAAAACATGAATTAGGTGTTGTCAACCCCTTAAACAAAATATTTGACTTCTCGCGTGGGTACAGTCAAGTGCAAAAATATGGTTCGACATAATAGTCTCATAAATATGGTACTACGCTCTTATTACACCGGTATAAGGTGCTATGGGACATATTTTTGAGTAAGATGATTTTTACACTTGACACTTGACTGTACATAGGTATTTGGTCGATGTGCCTCGTCCGCTTTAAAATGTGTATGAGTTATATGCGAGTCCGTGAAAACCCACACAAGGGGGCGCCAGTATTGGCACACGGCGAGCTTTTGGCACGGGCTGTTTAATTGCACCTTTAGGTACAGAACAGAGTATTTGTTTATAGTGAGTTACATGGTGTAAAGTGGCAGGCCATAGAAAGATGACTAACTAATAGTAGATTGTATGACAAGGGCATAAACTAACCCATTTTAGCCGAGGCTATTTATATAATATAGTAGTCGAGGATAAAATGGGTATTAATGCCCGAGATATACACTCTGTTTTCACTTCGATTGGGAGGAAAATATTAGCTTTTATTTCATTGTAAATCGATGAAAATTAAACATCCATCTTTCCTATGCTTAGGCGCGCTTGTTCTCCGCCTGCGATGTTACTACGATGTTCTAGAGCATAAAAAGCGATTTTACGTCGCCTAGACTTAAAGACGAACTTTTCGAGTAAGGAAAGTGAAATAGTTATTTATTATACAAGGGGGCAAAGTTGTTGTTTAACTCTCGGGCTTATATTGAGACCCGAGCAAGCGAATGATTCCAAAATTGAGCCACGAGCGTAGCGAGTGGTTCAGTAACTGGAATCTTGAGCTTTACGAGGGTCTCAAGGCACGAGAGTTGAACAAACTTTGCCGCCGAGTGTAATACAACATTTTTCCCCTCACTATCGCGAGGAAAATAAAGACTACATACGATTACAAATCTTATCCACATACAAGTTATTTTGAAAAGATCATTCAAAATTATATTTCATAATGTGTCATAGAGTACGCTCCTGGTACTTTGATATCGCCAACAGCTTACCAAGTGCGCGATAAGACTTGACCAATTTAATGTGTGACCTCCGATTGCGCAAATTTACTTTGGGCGTATAGGACTCACTTATACTGGACGGTGGTGAGTGATAGGAATTAGATTACTTTGCCCCACATGTGAATAAAATGCGTTTTTCCACGCTCGTTTTAAAGGACAAAACAGCGCTTTCCGAGCTAGTGAAGGGAAAAATCTATTAATAGGACTGAAGCATTTTCTTACACTTGGGTCAACGCACAAAAAGATGTTTCATGACATAATGTACGTCTGCCTGGTGGACTTTTCTATTGGCTACAGGAAATATTGGCTTTTTAATAGCTTTTATTTAACTTGCAACGTATGTGTGTTTGTTTGGGTCAAATCTTGCAAGCGAAATTTGACTAACTTCCCGTTATTTGAATAAGCTGAAACTTCACACGCTTATGTAGGTTGGATGACAATACAATGTTTCAGTACCAAAGTACAGTCCGCGATAAAAGCTTGTATCATAGATTCCATTTTTGACTTAAGTTATTCTTTCCTGTGGTCCAGTCAATAGATAACAGCTTGTGGACATGTAGTAATATTTTTTATAAAGAGAGTACCAGCCCTTTAATGTAGTGTGCATTCAATAAGAAACGCAATTGTTATAACCCCTGAAAGACTCGGAACGTTTAGTGTTTGACCCACTTTCTACATACTGTTATGTAATTATGAGTTTTAGACGGATGTCACACCGTTGCATATCCGGTTGCGACGCTGTGCCTTATAGGACTGTGACCAAACCATTTTGATGTTAATTGATCTAAAGATAAACGGTAGTAGGGTTAAATTGCAACGGTTAACACTCACGTATTTTTATCACAATATCAAATATTATTTATTTATTTATATAAATACGTGGGTGTTAACCGTTACAATTTAATGTCAGTATGACTGACGAAATTTTAAATTATATGGTAGTAGGGTTTTTTACTGAAAATATATAAGTTTCATTAGTAATTATCAAGGAGCGGAATTCTTCATAGCAAAAATCAATCTTTCAGAGGGATTGACCTAACTGTTTTATCGACTTATCGATGTTACGGAATAATATCGCATTAGGTATCCATAATCAACTTAAAAGATTATCCTGTAACATTTGACCTCATTGATGAGCAACTTGCATCTCCATATTAAAGTAAATCATGTCAGCGTCACATATGTCATTTATGTCACTTGAGTTTTCATGAATGATTTCCGTGCCACGTTACTAAAATGGTTAATCCTAAAGGAAAAACAATAAAAAAATGGATACAGAAAGATTCTTCTCTTAGTTTCAAAGAAGATTCTTCCACAATTATATTGCTCTAAATGTGACGTTCATTTACATCAGTTAAAGAAACATTGTGTTGGAAGTCACTTAGTGAGTAAAACTCATTCGTCACAATGCTCAAAAAGTACGAGTTCAGACACATTCTATATAGATTTAATCATATTTTTAGTTTCGTGCAATATTCAATGGAAAAAAAAACAAGTATTAGATTTCGACCCTGTTATTTTGAATGAAGATTAGTTACCTACTCTTAGCAATATTCGTTTTCAATTTTTCATGATAAGTTTCCTATAGAAAATTTAAAATAGAAGTATTTTCTGTTTTATTCTTTACTATTATACTAAAATACAGTGGCGGTCAGCTAATTAGGGACACCGTTAATTTGTTTGTATGTATATCCAAAAGCCTGATTTCATTACTTTAAGTTTGTTTCGTTAAGCGACAAATATTTATCGATAAGTCGATAAAACAGTTAGGTCAATCCCTCTGACAGATTGATTTTTGCTATGAAGAATTCCGCTCCTTGGAATTATTTTCGTTATATTTATTGTTTAATTTTGTGTACTTATTTATTTTTAATTTTATATTTGCCTCACTGCCATAAAATAATTAAAAATTGCTGTTGGGCTGATATTGTGCACGGCCCATTTTACAAAGCTATTAGTGACACTATAGGTGAAAAAAGGACTTTAACCCGAACTTGACCAATAGCGAAGGGGGATTTGCCCAGTGTTGCCAGTTTGAACTTGTAAAAAAGGCCCCTTCAGCAGCTGCGGGAATGGGTATTAAAATTCCCTTTTTTTCTACTCCCGTACTTCAATCTGTCAATTAAATGACTACATTATTTAGTACATTACGATAATAGTAAATTTCTAGTGCCCTTAAAGACATAAGCACTGTGATAGGCAGAGGCTACGCTGTAGAGCATCAATACTGAGGATTGACGATCCATAATCGAATGTGTAGCTCAGCCCACTAGGCGTCAGTTGCACCATCCAGGGTTACAACACTTACAACTATCCCGGAGTTGAGCGTTTTTTAGTATGGAGTTTGACAGCTAGAGTCAGTCTATGGTAAGGTTCCTACATTTTGATAGCACACACTGTGAAATTGTTAAGTAAACGTCATAATTTCATACAAGTTTCATTTGCTGAGAAAAGTTAGCGTGGTTTGACTCATACTCCGGTTTAGGCTCAATCGATATGGATAGTTAATCCTCGGAATTTCAGATGGACTGTGCAGAATTTGCCATGGATAATAAATATCAATAATTTCACTCAGCCTGTAACTAACATTTATGTATGTATTTTATAGTCGCCATCAGATACATCGGAGATAACATCTGAACACGCCTTTATTGTCAAAGCGTTACAGTGCATTTTCAGATATTTGCGAGCACGGCAGTTCTGATATATCTGATTGCGATAGAAGAAAACTAAACTAATTATTGAAATGTTCAAAAGTTCTTAACTGACTTTCAGAAGCCCTTTGCCGATTCAATAAGGATTAAAAACGGTCAGTTCGGTTAATCGAATATTTCTTGTCACTAGTTGCTAGTTAGTCTCCTGGGTCACTTTTAATGAAGGTTTTATGGCGTCCAAATTCCCTTTCCATGATGGGCCATTTACTTAGCATGTCAGTGAAACATACTGTAACGTTTCTTCTAACAAACTGTGCTGCTTTGTCCCCTGGCTAATGGGATAGTATAACAAGAAATCGTTGATTCACCCAGTTAACAGTGTCTGCGATGATAACATAAAATATCTACTTGACGCAAGTTGTTGATTTTTTATTGTTCGCTTCTATGAGGAAGAATATAATAATAGCATAATAGTATGTTACATGACCAGATTTGTAGGTATATCCCTTGGGCTTGTAGACTAAGAAATGGATATATAATAAAATGTTATATGTCCGAAGGTTGTGGTTGACTACATACCTACGAAGTAAAAATTTATAACATAAAACCTACGTTTTCTCTTATTTTATAGTCCACTGACTAACTACACTCCACTGATCTAAGTACACTTACTTAGATAATTTTATGCGCTAATATTGAGCTAAGTTTAATATCAGCTGCTTTCTATTTAATTTTATTATTTAGATGCGCGCCAAATAAGATGACATTTGTCTGTTGTTGTGTGTCTTTCCAGATAGATAAGGGAACTAACCCGACTCAATATTATATGTAACATCCTCAATTTGTATAATATCAACGGGCCTATCATAAAACACCACGTCCTCAGCTTGTTCCGTAGCTTTTTTTGCGATAAGATAATATTTACTATGGCAACACTTGCCTAAAAAGCTTCAATGACAGTTCAGATTTGACACTTCTCTTCTGTCAGTCGGGCAATTACCACTGTGCTTTGTGTTGATTCTACTGACTTTATCGTGTAAATAAATCTACTAAAATGATTGTTAGAATATCCTCTCTGTTTCTAATAGTATTACTATCATCTACTAACTGTGACAAAGACGTTGAAGTCCGTTCGGAAGAAGATATCGGCGTTAAATACGCGAATCGATGTGAAGTGTGCAAGATTTTAACCACCGAACTGCAAGCCCGACTTGAAGAGACCGGCAAAATTCACGATGTCATCGAAATAGGATACTCCCTAGACGACGTTCAACCGAAAAAGAGGACCAAATATGAGAAATCCGAGTTACGATTGATTGAGTCTCTCGAAGGAGTTTGTGACAGGATTTTAGAGTACAACATGCATAAAGAACGAGATGACAGCACGAGATTCGCTAAAGGTATGAGCCAGACGTTCAAAACTCTTCATGGATTAGTCGATAAAGGTGTCAAAGTAGATCTTGGTATACCACTTGAGTTATGGGACAAGCCGTCAGCGGAAATCACCCACATGAAGACCCAGTGTGAGAGCCTGTTGGAAGAAAACGAAAGTGTGGTTGAGGACTGGTACTGGAACCATCAAGGCAGTGTGGATTTAATGAACTATTTCTGTACTAAAAATGCTCTGCGAGGAACTGATGATTCATGCCTGTATGAGAAGGTGACTGATAAAAAAGCGAAAGGAGACAAATCTGAACTTTAATCATAATTTATTTTATTAAAATGAACAAATAAATGATGTTTTGTAATAATAAATGTGATATAATTTGATTTGAGTGTTTAATTTTAACAAATCTACAGTAGCAGCATGTAAAAAATATTCATATGGAAAATATTACATGAGGCGTAGTATTGGTACTCAACTAAATAAAAATTATGCAAGCCATTGAATTCAGTTTCTATAGGCCCTCTACCTCTACATATCTGTATGTATATGTTCATGATGAATGAACTCAAGTGGTCAATACCCTTCAGCTTCCTATGTATAGTGTCTGTCTGTAGGTATATCATATTTGATATTTAGCAAGGCAAATACACAATTATGTAGCTCTAATGCTCACCAAGTCTGCTACATTTTACGAATTGGTATGAAACCATGGTAACAGATAAATATGAGCGGATATAGGATATTGCAATGATTTATAAAGTTAGGTATGTATGTAATGAGTATAATAGATAATTTTTTCCTTGGGTTTGCAAGATAATAATGTTTGTTTTGTTATTGACCTTTAGTGATCTTTAAATAATTTAATTGAGATAAAAAAAATGAGTAGTCATAAGTAATAAGTATTTTAATAGATTTTTTCCATTCCTTGTCCTAAATGTTAAGGAATTATTCCCGCCTTTGCCCATCCCTATCGTGGGTTGGAGAATAATAGGAATGCACCAACATAAAAATGTCCTTACATTAAATTCCTTAAAATGATGTATTGACCAAATTGTATGTAATGAATGACTCCTTAAAATGTATTTGTGTAATTTAGAAACTATCACATTCAGCTACTTAATCATACAAATTATAGTGGCTTGATTTATACATTTAAAATATTATAGTATTTATAGTATAACTCTGTAAAAAAAGTGAGGTAGTGGAAAAGTTATGCGAAAACTTTCCAACTCACATGAATTTTTTATTCTAATTAATACCATATAATGGGAAGTAAAAGAAATTCATTGAAATGGCAGATTACATTGGGTTCGAACATTTTCGCTTAACTATGTCTACTTCTATACAACCACACTAGATACTCTAGATAGATACCTTGGATAAATGTAATCAATTCAATTGTTGGTGCTGTTTGTGTTTGCTTAAGATCATAACAATAAATTGAAGTGTATAGGATGTAATTTCAATATTTTATAAATTTAAATGTTCTATGTTTGCAGTAGGCTTTAGATGCCAGTAGATAGCAGGACTTCACAACAGACGAATAGGCTTATAGATTTACTGAGTGATACCCTCAACTCAACTCAACATTAGTTTGCCAAATCACTGCCTGGCTTGCTCGCCCTTTAAAACACGGTTAGGTAATAAAACTAATAAGTAGATATAAGTAACTTGGTTGTAACTACCTGTAGGAATATCAAAAAGTTTTCACAATAGGTACCCATCCGAAAATAATAGAGTAGGTAGTAGCGGTTCTGTTGGAAGGCATCAAAATGATATACATATTAACAGCGAGGGTGTACCTACCTTACATCCCGAAAGAAGTAGAATTCTGAGCGTCATGAACACCGCCGATTGCGTTGTGGACGTTATGGTTGATGCAACTGACCTATTAGATTAGACCCTTAGTTCAACCAAATAGATGAACATAAAATAGAATAGATGAATAGTTCAGGATGTGGACATACCTTTTCTTTCTTTTGTTGTATTAAATGTAGGTAAATAATTTTATTTTAAAGCGTTTGCTGAATGAAATAAGTTCTTAGAATGTTATTTGTTGTGTTCTGTTGAAAAGAAAAGACTTTTTTGTACTTGTAACTAGCACCATCAATGAGATTGGTCCATTGATTTATTGTATATTAATGTTATTGAATAAACTTCAATATTAAGATAACGTTGTTTTCTTATCTGTTTATAGTTTATCTAAATTTTTGTGGTAAAACAACTGAACTCACCAATACGTTTTAGTCCAAACCTGAAGAAATAACTTATATCACTCAATAGAAATGGAAATACACGCTAATCATTATATTATAATAATATTATATGAGGATAGGATATTTTTTTTTTTTTTTGTGGCTTTTATTAATTAGCCAGTGTCATGTCGATTTTCTCTTATAAAATAAAAAATGATACGGGAACGCGATAGTTGCTACTCCATTATAGATATTCCTGAAAATCAAAGGTTAAAAAACAACAAGACGATACACAACTACTAGGTTAGTACACACACATAAACATTTAATACAAACCAGAAAGAATAGTAAGTAAGTAAGTATTTACATACATTATAATTATAGCTTTATTTTATTAATGTAACAAAAAGTACCCAGAGCCATCAGGACATCCTTACTCTGGGTATTTTTTTTTATTTGGATCAACTGCGAAATCTGTGTTGGAAATGGAATTTTGAGCGATATGAGATCAGCGTAGAAATCATCATGATTATATAAGGGACACGCAAAGAAAATATGATTTAGATCTCCTTCGTCCAAACCACATTCACACAATGAGGAGTCTCGGATATGAATCTTTTTTAAGTGAGTGGGGGTACAGCAGTGACCCAGCCGCATTCTTATAATTAATGAGCAAAACTGCTTTTCGAGAAATATTTTTGAAAACCAAGGTTTCTTTGACACCGTAGGTTGTACCAGAAAATAGGATTTGACTTTATTACGATTTGACGCAGTCCAGGTTGCCGCCCAAGTTTGGGTAAACAGCCTGGTTGCCAGAGGAATAAGATCATGGCAGTAATTTCTGAAAGGGACTCTGTCACCACAGACCACTGCCTCCTTGGCAACTCGGTCGGCCCGCTCATTTCCCGCGACCCCTGAGTGTCCGGGGACCCAGACCAGCGCAACCTCAAATCCCCTCTCCTTGCAAATTAAAAGATTCTCCTTGATTTGGTATATAATTGGATTGTGAAATCTCACCGAAAACGGGTTGGAGAGTAACGCTTGTAAGCAACTCCGAGAATCCGAAAAAATTATAGTTTTCCTTAGTTTAAATAGCAGAATGAACTTCACACTTTCTAACACTCCTATACATTCGCCAGTAAAAACAGACGTTTCTGGAGGGCATTTAATTTTTTGGACTATATCGTACTGGGAGTGGTAAATACCCACTCCCACACATCCAGAGGGGGACAGCTTCGACGCGTCACAATATATTGTATTCCAGTCGTGCCATTCACGGGTAAGGATTTGAAGAAGATAATCGTCTGCATGCGGATCACCGTGACAAATATCGAAATTGAGAATAACCCGAGGTTGATGCATGATAGTCTGATAACTAAATTCAAAAAGTGGCAAACGGTGGGAGTGAAAAACTGGGTCTTTTATGGATTGGTATTTTAGGAAGCTGTTTACTAGACAGAGTTGTTTATTGTTGTTACTTGTTGACTTAAGGTCGTATAAACGGTGGATAATGGGATGATATGAAAACTGAAGTGAACGAAAAACGTAACTGTCTGATAAAAATTGGCGCCGCAAACTAAGGGGAGCTTCAGCGCATTCTACCTGCATAGCTTTTATAGGGCTAGATCTCATAGCGCCCAGGATAATTCTCAGAGCCCTTGACTGAATTTTATCTAGTTGGGTCAAACCATGTCTATTTCCTGGGACCAATAAGTAAGTGCCGTAGTCTAGAACGCTACGCACTGTGGCATTATAAATTAACCTAAGAGATGTAGGGTGAGCTCCCCACCATACTCCTGAAAGACATCTAAGTGTGTTGAGCCCCCGCTCGCACTTTTTAACCAGATATTCGTGTTGGATGTAGTGAATGTCTACCCTTTACATAGTTATTGCTGCAGGCAACACTCGCCTCTATGATTCTCATGTGATCTATGTCCGTTTCCTTTCCTTCTTTGCTCTCCGGTCATGGCTCCGCAACCATGCCTGTTATTAATATATTCTACATATAATTATTAATAATGTAGTCAAGTAGCATCTATTCTATTTTATAAAGCTCATGACATAGTGAAACCGTTGTTAATTATTGATGTAATTAAAACGCGTATTCATGATAGTATCAGTTTTTATTTTCACGACTGCCAATCTACACGTGCCCCTCTTTCGTGGTGTTCCAACGCGAAGCCCTGCGCCTCACCTCCGTTCTGCACAACAGTTTATGGGACCAGAAGAGAATACCTGCGAAGATCGTCACGAAGAAAGAAGAAAAACCATAGAAAGGTACGTCGTGAAATTTTGAGGTTAGAATCGTGTATCTCCCTCGTGCACATTCTACACGCTGAAACTCATATCAATATCATCACTATGTCGGGGCACAATGATAATAACGGCCACATGCCGATTGAAAAATTAGAAGGGCTACATAACTATACTACATGGAAATTTGGCATGAAAATGCTATTGACGCTGGATGGTCTATGGCCATGTGTTGAAGGAACCGATAATAATGCGGATGCTGCCCGCGATAACCGCGCGTTTGCTAAAATATGTCTTTCAATAAAACCTACGCTTTATCAGTACGTCAGAGATGCCACATCATCAAAGGACGCATGGAAGAAGCTGGAAGATGCCTTCGAATCAAAGGGTTTATATAGGAAGGTACTTTTATTGAGACAACTACATAAAATAGAATATAGTCAATATGGGAACATGTCAGAATACATAGAAGCTGTGACAAGGCTTGTTCAGCAACTAGCTGACATTGGAAAGAAAATAGATGATGACGAAGTTGCTGAAATCCTGTTGAGTGGTTTGTCGCAAGAGCATGATAACTTAGTATCAGGTCTTGAAACTGCCTGTCTTACTAGCAAGTTAACGGTGGAGCTCGTCCGTGCCCGTTTGCTGCAGGAAGAACACCGGAAGAATGGCAGTTATGGCAGTGATCAAGAAGGAGTGAAGGCCTACTTCGGCAACCACAAGAAGAAGATGTCACCTATGTTCTGTCAATATTGCAAACGAAGTGGACACACAGCGAAGCGGTGCTTCAAGCGCAAAAAGGAGCAGAAGAATAATCAAGACAGCCACACTATGCTTGCTTCAGCCTTGGTGTGCAGCGGCAGCAGCAGCCTTGAGTTTGTGGTTGACTCGGGCGCATCTCAACACATGATTGCTAATAGGGATTTACTTAAGGAACCCAAAGGTAAACATTCTGTAATATTTGTTGCGAATGGTAGTAAATTACATAGTAATTGTACTGGTAGGGTCCCGTTGTCCTCTAATATTAGCTTAAAAAGTGTTCTTTACGTGCCTGACCTGTCCAGCAACCTTTTGTCTGTGAGTCAAATCACTGACAAGGGTTATACTGTCATGTTTGATAGGGATCATTGTAAAGTCTTTGATAAGATTGATGTCACTGGCAATCAAGTATTTCTTGCTCATAAGGAAAATGGTCTGTATAAATATAAGGCTCAAGCGCGACACATCCTTGAGGAGGAGCGTTCTGATCTCTTGCGAACTAGGCAAGAGACAGTCAATGCCCACACTGTTTCGGCGGTTCCAATGGATCTTATGCACAGGCGTCTTGGACATTTATCTGAATCAGGTATGAGAATTTTAGGTGATGGGAAAAATTGCATGAACTTATTTTTTCAGAAAGAAGACACCATCAATGGTAGATGTGTTCCGTGCTTGACTGGCAAGATGGTTAAGGCGCCATTTCCATCTGTCAGCACGAAACGCACTACACAACCTCTGGAACTCATTCATTCAGATGTCGCTGGCCCAATTCAAGTCGAAACTTGGGGTGGAGCTCGCTACCTTTTGACCTTCACAGACGACCATACCCGGAAGACATGGGGTTACCTTATGAAGCATAAATCAGAGGTGAGTTCACACTTTATTAGTTTTAAAACTATGGTTGAAAAACAATCTGATTTGTCAATCAAAATCTTGCGCAGTGACAATGGCCTTGAGTTTACAAATAATAAACTTGCCACTTATCTTAAAGAGCATGGTATCGTACACCAAACCTCTGTCCCTTATAACCAAGCCCAGAACGGGATCTCGGAAAGGACTTTCTATACGATTTTCAATAAAACTAGAGCAATGCTGCAGGAATCCGGCCTTTGCAATCGCTTCTGGGGAGAGGCTGTTATGACAGCCATTTATCTTAAAAATAGAAATCCTACCAGAGCGCTGTCAGGTGGAATTCCCGAGAGCTTGTGGACTGGATCTCCTTTAGATCTCAGCCACTTACGTGTCTTCGGGTGTACTGCTTATGCACATGTTCCTAGTCAAAAGCGTCAGAAACTTGATGCAAGAGCTAAAGCTCACATTTTCGTTGGTTATGGTGAAACTTTCAAAGGATACCGTTTAATTGATCCCTCTAATCCTTATAAAGTTGTGCAGTCTAGAACTGTGACTTTTATTGAGGATGATTTTATAGCAAAACGCGACAGTAGCATTAAAAATATTTGCGGAGCTGACTTTTATAAGTACAAAATAGACAAAGATCATTTTAATAATATTCAATTGCCAAATTGCAATGCAATGAATAATTTTAATGATGTCTCGAATGTTTCAAACAATGAAGTCATTCAAACTAAAGAAATAGATAAATCAGCTGAGTGCTCATCCACCTCTAATCAAATTTCAGATGCAGAGTCACCGACGCCTCCGGCGTGGTCGCCGCTGTCTGAACACTACTGCACAGGCGATGAAGGTGCAAGTGACGAAGGTGATGAAGTAGGTGCTCCGAAGGGCGCCATGTCTTCTCTGCCTGAGTCAACACTTGATAGTTGTGATGAAGGTGATGAAGTAGGTACTCTAAGGGGTGCTATGTCTTCTCTGCCGGAGTCTGCACCAAATGAGCCGACGTTGCCGGCTGTTTCCGACACGTCTCGTTCACTTCCCGTGCGTAGAACAAGAGGTAATGTGCCTGAACGTTTCAAAGACTATGATTTATCTATGATAGCGGAAGGTTATTCGCCAGATGAGCCTGCTACTTACCTAGAAGCCATGCAATCGTCTGAAAAAGAAGAATGGCAACAGGCCATGCAAAGTGAGTATGACTCCTTAATTAAAAATAAAGTTTGGACCTTGGTGGACAGGCCAGCAGACGAAAACATCGTAAAATGCAAATGGGTCTACAAGAAAAAGCTTGACACTTCAGGTAAGCCTTCAAAATATAAAGCTAGGTTGGTTGCCCGTGGCTTCAGTCAAGTTGAGGGAATTGACTACACGGACACTTTTGCACCTGTAGTGAGGCATAGCACGTTAAGAATATTATTTTCTATTGCTACAGAATTAGAACTAGATATAGACCATATAGATGTAACTACTGCATTTTTAAATGGCGAACTCAATGAGATTTTATATATGGATCAACCTCCTGGTTTTAAAATTGGGAATAAAGTCTGTTTGCTTAAGAAAAGCTTATACGGCCTTAAGCAAGCAAGCCGCATGTGGAATGAGAAAATACATGATTTCTTAGCACAAAACAATTTTGTTCAGAGCAAGTGTGAGCCATGTATTTATACTAGAAAAACAAAGACTGAATATATTATTATTGCCTTATATGTGGATGATTTTTATATTTTTCATAATAATTGTATAAATAATGTTTTGAAACTTTTACAAAATAATTTTGAAATCAGACACTTGGGCAAATTAAGTAATTGTTTAGGTATGAATGTTTATAGAGAGAAAGGCATCACAATTTTAGATCAATCTGAGTACATAAAGCGTTTACTAGTCAAATATAATATGTCAGATTGTAAATTTGTCTCTACACCTCTACCAGTTAATTGTAAATTACAGAAATCTAATAAGAAATGTTTAGATGATGAAGTCTATCAGTACAGACAGCTGTTAGGCAGCCTTATGTATTTATCAGTCTGTACTAGACCAGACATATCCTTTGCATGTAGTCAACTAAGTATGTATAACACATGTTTTGATGAGGATCATTGGCGCATAGCAAAGCGTGTGCTACGTTATTTAGCAGGTACTGTAAATTATGGCCTTTGTTTTACAAAGAGCAATACCTTTAACCTTACTGCATACGCTGACGCTGATTGGGCTAATGATTTATCAGACCGCAAGTCCTATACTGGCTTTGTCATTAAATTAGGTTCTAGTGTAATAAACTGGGAGTCCAGGAAACAACGTTGTACTTCACTTTCTAGTTGTGAATCAGAATACGTAGCTCTTGGAGATTGTTGTAAGGACATCTGCTTTGTTCGAAATTTCTTATCGGAAATTTTCGACAAAACTTTTAATGTTGTTATTTATAATGATAGCCAAAGTGCTCAGAAACTACTTCTAGTCAAAGAGCACTCCCATAAGCGCACTAAGCATATAGACCTAAGGTATCATTTCATTAAGGATTTAATCCAAAAAGGACACATTAATGTAAAGTACTTGCAGACTGACAATATGGTAGCAGATGTTTTAACTAAACCTTTATGTGCTGAAAAACATTTAAAATTTATGCAAGGATTAAATGTTAAACAATTGGAATTTAAATAACTCAGATTGTAATTAAGTTTTATTTTTATTTATTGTGATATAATGTTTCTTTCTGTGATAAATTTAGTACATCAATGATTGCTGCATTTATTATGTAATTATACTTACTGTTTGAATTTAAGCTTGCAGCATGTTTTTAAATATAAGTTTATGTACTAATATGTAGAGCCATACCTAAATAGAGTCTCTTATCCTATGCAAAGTGTAAGGAGGAGTGTTGGATGTAGTGAATGTCTACCCTTTACATAGTTATTGCTGCAGGCAACACTCGCCTCTATGATTCTCATGTGATCTATGTCCGTTTCCTTTCCTTCTTTGCTCTCCGGTCATGGCTCCGCAACCATGCCTGTTATTAATATATTCTACATATAATTATTAATAATGTAGTCAAGTAGCATCTATTCTATTTTATAAAGCTCATGACATAGTGAAACCGTTGTTAATTATTGATGTAATTAAAACGCGTATTCATGATAGTATCAGTTTTTATTTTCACGACTGCCAATCTACACGTGCCCCTCTTTCGTGGTGTTCCAACGCGAAGCCCTGCGCCTCACCTCCGTTCTGCACAACAATTCGAAATGAAGTAAGCCATTTAGTTTAGTGTCTAAAATAATACCTAAGAATTTATATGAAGAGCGAACAGGAATTCTAGCATTCTTGATCGATAAATTGATATTCGGTACAAACAGCTTACGAGTGAAGACCACGGAACAACTTTTCGACGCAGACAAGGACAAACCATTAATAGCCAGCCAGTTGCTTAGAGATTGAAGGGAACTATTGACTGATGCACAAGCAGAATTTATATCGCTATCGGAGGAGTATACTAACAAATCATCCGCATATTGTAGCACTTGGCACCCAGTAACAGACTCATCTAAATCATGCGTGTATAAATTATAAAGAAGAGGGCTCAAGACCGAACCCTGGGGCAGTCCACGCCAGACCAGTCGAGAGGGATTAATAAGGGGGTCTTTACCACGAAATGAGACCTGTCTTTCGGAAAGGAGATTGCCCACAAGGCATGCCAGCCTCCGCGGTATTCTCAGCTTATGGAGTTTTTCCCTGAGAATAGGGAGCTGGACATTATCATAGGCCGCCTCAACATCCAGGAAAACAGCAACCACATAAGCTCGTTTTGAAAAAGCGAGTCGTATGTCTGACGTGAAGATGGCTAGACTATCCATAGTACTTTTCCCCTTTGAACCCGTATTGCGAATTTCCCAATAAGTTCTGGTTTTCGATGTACCATTCTAACCGATTTTTTATTAGATGCTCTAGGATTTTTGTCAAGACCGATGATAAAGCTATAGGGCGGTATGATTGCGGGTCATTTGGGTCCTTCCCAGGTTTCAGAATAGGGATAATCAATTGGGATTTCCAAGAAGAGGGCGGGTGGCCGGAAAGTAATATACAATTAATTAAATGAAGAAAATATTCTAAAAATCTTTCACCAGCCCTAGCTATAAAGGAATATGGTATTCCGTCATGTCCTGGAGCGGAGTCTTTAACCGCTCCAAGAACATTTCTGAGCTCCAAAGCCGTAAACAACTGATCGAGGGGGTCATCAGAGTGGTTATTCAACAGCCCAATGGGAGAATCAAGGACCCCTGGCACATACGGAGGTGCAATTCTATCTAAGAAAGAGTCAGCCCACTGTGGAGAGTTAGGGTAAGTGCAACAATTAGGGTTAAATGATCTCCTAAACTTCCGTATATTGTTCCAAACTATTACGTCTGGGGAAGAGGGACTTAATGAGGCACAAAACGATTTCCAACCCTCAGCCTTCTTATGTTTAAGTAAAGATCTAGTCTCAGCCATAGATTTACTCAAAATCTCAAAATTCTCTCTGGACATATTCAACGAATATGACTTTTCGGCCAGCTTTCTAATTTTGATAGCTCTAGTACATTCGCCGTCCCACCAGGGTGGAGAAGCCAACTTACCCACGGCTGTATTTTTAAGAGGAAAAATCTTATCAGCAGACGAATTTATAGCCAGGATTAAAGCATGGGAACATATGTCTATAGACTCTAAAGTAATGGGAGGTAGGTGTTTAACTTCATAATCCAGGATTTTTTTATACGTATCCCAATCTGCCCCATTGATATTGTATTTTAATAAGGGCCTACTTTCAGTTGGCCTTACTCTAGTAGATAGGAGGGGGATACTTAATATAATAGGAAAATGGTCGCTTCCGTATGTACTATCCAATACTGCCCAGGTTAATCGAGTTGCAAGAACTGGAGAGCAGAGCGACAAATCAACTGCACTAGAAACTTGGTTAGGAAGAGAGCGTAGGGTGGGAGCTCCCGAGTTTAGTAAGCATAGGTTGCATTTATCTAAAATATCTGCCAAAAATTGTTCACCTAGAGTGTCGTCGTTCTTATCACACCCCCATAAGACATGGTGAACGTTAAAATCTCCAAGAATAATAATAGGCTCAGGGAGGGATTCTATTAGTTTTCTGAGTAAGTTTAAAATGATTGAGGAAGGCTTAGGTATATACAAAGATAAAAAGGTTATACCTTCCACACGTGCACAGGTTGCGTGAAAATTAGGACTGTTATTCGGTAAAGGTATAGGCAAAAAGGAGATGTGGTCTCTAATGAACAGGGCACACCCAGCACGTCCATCTGCCCTACAGTCCATTAGAGAGCAATAGGAGGGGATTTTAAAATGAGAGTCATCCTTTAACCATATCTCTGATATGGCAAGGATAACAGGATTGTGTTTATTGATAAGAAAAAGTAGTTCTTGTTTTTTATTAGATATACTGCGGCAATTCCATTGTAGAACTACTTGGTCCATTATGTGAGGAAATTAAAGAGGAAATAAAGGGTGCCACGTGGGATAGCATTGAGGGGTTGGCCAAAGGGCTGGAAGGAGAAATTAACTTTACAAAAGATGAAAACAAATAGATTAAATCCTTTACTAAAGTACTTTCCTGAGATGCATGTTGGTCAGGGTAGACGGGCCTAGACTCAACTACCGGGTCTCTAACTAGAGCCTCATGGGCTCGCCTATCATAGCCTTTACTTAACTGGGGAGGAGAGCGAGGTTCGCGAAAAATTGTTTTTTTATAGGACTGTATTTGTGGGTGTCGGGGAGGAGGCGCTGCTACATTAGCATATGATTTTTGTCTAACTTTGGCGTGAAGATTTGAAGCCTCAATGTATGATATATTTTCGTCAGCCATAGTCTTTTTTATATGTGTCTGCCTTATGTATTCAGGACAGGACTTACTATTTGCCCAGTGTCCTGTGCCCAACCCTTGGGGGCAATTACAGCAATAAGCTTGTGATTCACTATCAGCGCTGCATGTATCTCCCGAATGTGCCTCGCCACATCGATAGCAACGGGGGAGTGATCTGCATTTTTCTTTAGTGTGGCCGTAACGACAGCATTTAAAACATTGGATGGTAGGATACTGGTACTGCTCGACCACCAAGGAGTTCAGACATAGGTATATCCTCTTCGGCAAAAGTTGACCATCGAAAGTTATAATTACTGTTTCCGACGGCAGCCAACTATAAGTTCCATCTGGTTTGGATTTTTTGAAATTTAACCGTCTTATTTTTATAGGGACGGAGCCTCCCGAACCAACTGGAACCTGAATGTTTTCAAGGATTTCTTCAGGCGTCCAATCAGCTGGGACACCTCGTACCAATCCCATACGCGTAACATTGAAAGTCGGAACGAACGCCTTATATTTGTTTTGTATCAGTGTAGGGGATTCCAGGAATAAATTTGCACTTTCTGCAGAGTGAAAACTAAGCGATGCTCGGTTCCGACCAATCTTCTTTATAGATCCCTCAATGATATTTGGGAATTCCCGTTTCCTGTTTATTAGAAAACGACCGAGGGCAACTGGGTGTAAGGTGGTGCCAGAGTCCGGGGCAGATTCTATTTTTTGAATGTGTACAACGAAAGGGCCTTGATCATTATCCGTGTATTTCTCGCGACCTACCGGTGTGAAAGGAGAGCTGGGTGACTGTGTCACGGTAGTCGGTATATTATTTTGCGAGTCCACTAGGTGTGCAGGTGGTGAATCTGGAGGAGGTTGTGCCATCGATGGCTGCCCTGGGGGGATTTGGGTATCCATATTTTCTTGGGACTGATTTTTAGACAAATCAAAATCAATATCAGAGTTATTAGAGCTATTACCAAATGAACTGGTAGGTCTGGGAGACCTTGAGCGGCATCGTTTGGCATCAACCTGTTTTTTGCTGGATTCTAACTTGTCGCGATTATCTTCTAACTCCCTACGTTTGTCTTTGTTGAGCAATTTTGCTCGTTTACTTTTCCGCCCCATAACGGACGTGAAACTTCCAGTCTGTGCTTGTGACCTCTCAAAATCCTCGTGTTGAGCTAAACTAAACTGGTACAGACTGGAAATATCATCGCCGCCATCATCCAAACCAGCATCCTCATTCATGAGGATGCTGATTTGGGTAACATTAAACTACCCACTTATCCCTAAAGTAACTACACTACTTCTATACACAAACACAAAAACACTTACCACCACTCCTTAAAACATAGAATGGAATAGCAACTATAATTAACACAATTAACTATTAATCCTCATAAATATTTCGATTTCTCCAAGAAAAAAAATTAAATATTTTTCACGACAACCGTCCGCTATCGACACTCTACCGCCAATCGATAGGATATTTAATTTCGTTTGCAAATTTTACCGCTTTTTTCTTCTAACCATAGACAAGAAAAAAAAAAAAACTACATTTTGGATGGGATAATTTGAGCCTTACTTTTAATCTCCGTTCTGAGCAAACAGCTGTCTCTCCATAATCTGTACAATCTGTGGCACGACCTCGTTTCCGGCTTTTGACATTTGTCGAATCGAAGTTGACTGAAAATCTTTATTGATTGCCCTGAAAAGTAATTTATGATACTAAACGAGCTGAATTCGCGCGCGAGTTTAGTGATGTTCGATTAGCGTTAAGTGTAACGCCCGAAGCGGTGTGTGGGACGGCGTAGGGAGCGGTGTAGCGCCGCGGGTGTAGTAGGGATGTGCCAGTGACCCCTCGGGGCTTCGGGGGCAGGCTGTCGGGGATGGCGGCGGACACGGGTGGCGCGGCGCCGCAGGCGGGCGCGGGTGCGGGAGGCGCCAGCCCCGAGGAGACGCTGGAGTCGCTGCTGCGAGAGGCAGAGGCCCTCAAGCAAAAGTTGGAGGAGGAAAGGCAGAAGCTCAACGATGTTACGCGTGAGTACCTCTTTAAGCCTTTATGATGAGGTAATAGACCTGAATGTTTAGCTTACCTCGACAGTAGTATGGTGCTACACACACACCGTTTTCATACATTTCATGAAAAAATATAAATAGGTACTATGACAGTGGACTCAGATTTTGAGATAGAATTTTATGGTACCGGTTGAATACTCATAACAAGTGATGTTATTATCTTAATAAAATTTCTAAGGGATCCCTAATGTATATATTATTTGTTACTTTGAGTTTTGTCTATCAGTTTATAAGCAGGTTTCCTAAATAATGTTTATTTCCTTTAAAAAGGAAAATGTAAAGCAAAAACTTTTTTAGGGTTCCGTAGCTCAAAAGGAAAAAACGGAACCCTTATAGGATTACTTTGTTGTCCATCCGTCTGTCTGTCAAGACCCTTGGTCTCAGGAACACATAGAGGTAGCAATTTATAATTAATACCATACGAGTTTGCGGGCCTCTGAAGGTGTGAAAAAACCAAACCTCTATGTCAACGCAAACAAAAGATACGACCGGGATCAAAATATATAGGGTACTTCCCGTTGATCTACAAACACGAAAGAGGAGAAAATCCGAAAACCGTATAATTACCGCACACTGAGAGTTCTGAGCCACCAGTATTTTAAAGTACCTAAAGTCATAAATAGCATCCTTTGTGCGGAACCCTTCGGTGGGCGATTCTGACTCATACTTGGCCAGTTTTTATATTACAAATGATAAATGATGTTGTGAGTGGTTACCATTTACCACCACATAATGGCCATCAGCCACATCACTAAATACTATGATAACCTCCCACTGTACAGAAGCCAATTAATTTTTAAAAACAAAACCTCTTCAGAAACTATGAATCCAGGGTTTGGAAATAAAATGGTTGCGAGCTAGCTTGTTTCAAATTTAATAAATGTATGCTGTGAAAAGATAAAAGATCTAAAAATATTTTCATTACATTTTAATTTATTTATTTTAATTTATCAGTAATGCTCACCAAAAAAGCTAAATCCTTAATCTGCCTTGCTAAAAAGCCTTTGGAACACTAACACCTGAACTTATGCTTAAGATATATAAGATGTATATTAGACCCATTTTACAATATGCTTTTCAAGCCTGGACTCCATATTTTGCCAAAGATGTTGAGATGCTTCTGACACAACAAAAAAAAAATTGTATTAAGAAAGACTGAGAGTGTAGAGACCTGATTGAAACATACAAAATTCTGACGGGACACTATGAAATAGATCGGTTTCAAGACATTTTCAAGCATTAACACCTGTCTGCGAGGCCACCAATGCAAACTATCAACTGACCTCTCTAAAAACGACCCTCGGAAACAATTTCTCAGCAACAGTGTGGTCAAAATATGGAACAAATTACCAGAAGACGTAGTCTCAGCACTCAATGTCAATCAGTTTAAGGACAGACTAGACAAACACCTGATCATAGTAAAGAATGCTTGTTAAGTGAAGACTAATTGGATACAGGCAACTATCAGTTGTTTCAACTGCCTGCCTGATAAATAATAATAGCCAATGTTTTGCATTTATCACTGTATTTCATCACACTGTGGTTATAATCTATGTAAATCCGTTACTGTAAATATGATTTGAGAAAGTGCACTACTTACAGGAAACATTTTTGTGTTTTAGTCATTTTTGTTGTCGCATAATCACTATTATGCTCTGAATCTTCATCTAATCCTCCTACTCCTTAGTGGGTCACTGTTGGCAGAGTGGTCTGGCGACTGTGGATAATGATGCCTTTGCAATGTGCCTCCACATATTACAGTTTTCAGTATTAAGGGAATATTGGACTATGGTGCTTTTTCACAGCTTTGATCAAGTCTGCATCTAATATTTCTATCATTTTCAGTTGCAAGTGTGGCGGAGCGCCTTGAAACCATCAACTTCCCGAACCTGAAGCCGCGGCGGGTGCTTAAAGGCCACCAGGCCAAGGTGCTCTGCTCCGACTGGTCGCAGGACAAACGGCACATTGTCTCCTCCTCACAGGTAACAGGATTCAGTCTTTGTGCCATCTTTTGTTTTTTTATTGTTTCTAAATATTATGTGACCAACGGCCCGAAACTTAGGGAAATGTGGTGAATATAATCATGGTATTAGAAGACAGAAGACGTGATTTTGTTGATTCCCACACGAAACTGTCGCTCGTCAAAATTGCCCTGCAAAGTAGCTCTGTGTGTAATGACTCGGGCAATATTGCAGGTAAAATAAGACTAAATATGGCATTTGGGCGGCATTTTATAAATGCACATTATACAAAGTAAAATGAGCAATAATAAAAAGTTTAATTTCCCTAGGACTCGATAGATACTTATTTCGAGTGCCAAGATATAGTTATAATTGTTATAAACAAAGCTTCAAAGAAGTACACATTTTAGCTCCACAATATCCTATTTTTCGTGCAGTACAAGGCAAGACGCTTTGCGCGGCAATGTCCTTTCGAGGCCATTCATTCTATGTAGTACTGTACTGTCTATTGGTTTAGTTTAGCATTCAGTTTATAGTACTAAGTTTGTGACCAACACTAATGCATGAACAACATTGTTATAGGATGGCAAGGTGATAATATGGGACGCGTTCTCCGCCACAAAAGAGCTGGCCCTCGCCATGCCGAGCACGTGGGTCATGGCCTGCGCATACGCACCTTCCGGCAATATGGTGGCTGCTGGGTAAGCTCTCATGTTCATTATAAGATTTGATCAACTATTTCTTGTCCCTAGTTACCGTGGTTTCCTGGGTTACTTTTACAATCAAGGTTTTATGGCATTAAAATTCACAAAACGTGTTTTTTTTGGTAGTTTATTTTGGTGGAGGTGCTGCAACGACTTTAATAAATTGCTTCAAAAGCAATAAAAAGGACGGCTAGTTCACACAAAAAAAAAACAACGCGAAATGAATCTACGCTGTATGTAGTCATGAGATACTAAAGAAAAAGCCAACGCCATGGGAGGCCAAGCCGAGGATGAAGAAAAAAATGGTTAATAGAAATGTTGCTTAACATCGTCCGGCTGGTCCACTTTGTAAGCGTCTGTCTATTTAGCAAACTGAGTCATACGTAATTAGCGAAAAAGCGTTGTATGGTGGCCGTACGTAATGTGTACGCTCATCGTAGCTTAGCCACGAAAGGTTTAAGGGCAATGGGAAACCTAAATGATCCAAAATGTCCATAAATATGGACTATGGAGCAATGGATTAATATACCAATAACGATGTCTAAAACGAAAGGCGAAGAGGTTTTCTTTTTAAGAACGTTGATGTAAAAGTCTGGTTTCATTCTGAAAATTTGAATTATAAGGCAATGGCTACTTTCTTACGTAAACATGCCTGATACAATAAAACATGATTAATTGTCTTATTTCGGTGTATCCGCAGCCGCCTATCAGGACAGTAGTAATAATGAACACATCTTGTTCCCAGCGGCCTCGACAACAAAGTGACAGTGTTTCCCCTCGGCGAGGAGACCAAGGAAGAGGGCGCCACTCGCAAACGCACCGTGGCCACGCATACCTCTTACGTGTCGTCCGTGTTGTTCCCGCGGACGGACAGGCAGCTGCTGACTGGGTCGGGGGACGGCTCCGCCGCGTTGTGGGACGTCGAGAGTGGACAGCTGTTGCAGACTTTTCAGGTAAATAACTAAATAGTCCTTAAGGACTCCAAAGAGACATTCTTCCTGGTTCACGATTACAAAAAGTATTAAAACTAAATTGACTTGTTAAAACCACACACAAAGCAGTACAAAAATGTGGGCCAGAATGACATTACCGAACAATATACATTGATGGCGCTACAAACGATAAATGTTTTGTGCGAAAAAGAGCTAAGTGTCGTAAGCATTAAGTGTCAAATTCGTACACAGAACTACCAACACTGTTTAAACTTTATAGGCCGTTGGCATATAACGAAACGTCCCGTACTGGTAGTTGCGGTACTTTTGTGGCGTCATTTGCTGATTGGATATCCAGTTCTTTTAATCTTATCTATCTAAAAGTGCATCGGCCAATTATAAATGAATTTATTAATAAATTTTCCATGCACTTCTGAACGCCGCCGTATATGAGTTTGGGAACGCTTCCTTAAATTATGCTCTAAAAATACAATATTTATGGACTCGAACTCAAGGAGGTCGAACTAAGGGATTTCTAGAAGGAAGGAAGAAAGTCGCCGGGACAATAACCTGCAGCTCCAGCAACGAGGAAATGGGGTGAAGGAGCGCACTACGTCTTTGACAGCCCGCTCGATTCTAGCTGAGCGTCCCTCCATAACATAAAATCAACTCCGCAATCACCCAATCACTAAGAGTTATTATAGATTACTAAGTGAGTTTTCCTTCATCTTACTTGGCCTTAATCAATGTATTAAAGTCGAATGTCCCCCCCAGGGCCACGCGGCCGACGTGCTAGCGCTGGACCTGGCGCCGTCGGACACGGGGGACACGTTCGCGTCGGGCGGCGCCGACCGCGCCGTGCTGGTGTGGGACATGCGCTCCGGCGCCGCCGTGCAGGCCTTCGACACGCACCGCTCCGACGTCACCAGCGTGCGCTTCCATCCCGGCGGAGACGCGCTGGCCACGGGTATGTTGTCAGCCAGCGGCCAACATGTGGTGTTGCATCCTGGCTCCCTGCTCCCTGCTCCATGTGGGACATGCGCTCCGGCGCCGCCGTGCAGGCCTTCGACACGCACCGCTCCGACGTCACCAGCGTGCGCTTCCATCCCGGCGGAGACGCGCTGGCCACGGGTATGTTGTCAGCCAGCGGCCAACATGTGGTGTTGCATCCTGGCTCCCTGCTCCCTGCTCCATGTGGGACATGCGCTCCGGCGCCGCCGTGCAGGCCTTCGACACGCACCGCTCCGACGTCACCAGCGTGCGCTTCCATCCCGGCGGAGACGCGCTGGCCACGGGTATGTTGTCAGCCAGCGGCCAACATGTGGTGTTGCATCCTGGCTCCCTGCTCCCTGCTCCATGTGGGACATGCGCTCCGGCGCCGCCGTGCAGGCCTTCGACACGCACCGCTCCGACGTCACCAGCGTGCGCTTCCATCCCGGCGGAGACGCGCTGGCCACGGGTATGTTGTCAGCCAGCGGCCAACATGTGGTGTTGCATCCTGGCTCCCTGCTCCCTGCTCCATGTGGGACATGCGCTCCGGCGCCGCCGTGCAGGCCTTCGACACGCACCGCTCCGACGTCACCAGCGTGCGCTTCCATCCCGGCGGAGACGCGCTGGCCACGGGTATGTTGTCAGCCAGCGGCCAACATGTGGTGTTGCATCCTGGCTCCCTGCTCCCTGCTCCATGTGGGACATGCGCTCCGGCGCCGCCGTGCAGGCCTTCGACACGCACCGCTCCGACGTCACCAGCGTGCGCTTCCATCCCGGCGGAGACGCGCTGGCCACGGGTATGTTGTCAGCCAGCGGCCAACATGTGGTGTTGCATCCTGGCTCCCTGCTCCCTGCTCCATGTGGGACATGCGCTCCGGCGCCGCCGTGCAGGCCTTCGACACGCACCGCTCCGACGTCACCAGCGTGCGCTTCCATCCCGGCGGAGACGCGCTGGCCACGGGTATGTTGTCAGCCAGCGGCCAACATGTGGTGTTGCATCCTGGCTCCCTGCTCCCTGCTCCATGTGGGACATGCGCTCCGGCGCCGCCGTGCAGGCCTTCGACACGCACCGCTCCGACGTCACCAGCGTGCGCTTCCATCCCGGCGGAGACGCGCTGGCCACGGGTATGTTGTCAGCCAGCGGCCAACATGTGGTGTTGCATCCTGGCTCCCTGCTCCCTGCTCCATGTGGGACATGCGCTCCGGCGCCGCCGTGCAGGCCTTCGACACGCACCGCTCCGACGTCACCAGCGTGCGCTTCCATCCCGGCGGAGACGCGCTGGCCACGGGTATGTTGTCAGCCAGCGGCCAACATGTGGTGTTGCATCCTGGCTCCCTGCTCCCTGCTCCATGTGGGACATGCGCTCCGGCGCCGCCGTGCAGGCCTTCGACACGCACCGCTCCGACGTCACCAGCGTGCGCTTCCATCCCGGCGGAGACGCGCTGGCCACGGGTATGTTGTCAGCCAGCGGCCAACATGTGGTGTTGCATCCTGGCTCCCTGCTCCCTGCTCCATGTGGGACATGCGCTCCGGCGCCGCCGTGCAGGCCTTCGACACGCACCGCTCCGACGTCACCAGCGTGCGCTTCCATCCCGGCGGAGACGCGCTGGCCACGGGTATGTTGTCAGCCAGCGGCCAACATGTGGTGTTGCATCCTGGCTCCCTGCTCCCTGCTCCATGTGGGACATGCGCTCCGGCGCCGCCGTGCAGGCCTTCGACACGCACCGCTCCGACGTCACCAGCGTGCGCTTCCATCCCGGCGGAGACGCGCTGGCCACGGGTATGTTGTCAGCCAGCGGCCAACATGTGGTGTTGCATCCTGGCTCCCTGCTCCCTGCTCCATGTGGGACATGCGCTCCGGCGCCGCCGTGCAGGCCTTCGACACGCACCGCTCCGACGTCACCAGCGTGCGCTTCCATCCCGGCGGAGACGCGCTGGCCACGGGTATGTTGTCAGCCAGCGGCCAACATGTGGTGTTGCATCCTGGCTCCCTGCTCCCTGCTCCATGTGGGACATGCGCTCCGGCGCCGCCGTGCAGGCCTTCGACACGCACCGCTCCGACGTCACCAGCGTGCGCTTCCATCCCGGCGGAGACGCGCTGGCCACGGGTATGTTGTCAGCCAGCGGCCAACATGTGGTGTTGCATCCTGGCTCCCTGCTCCCTGCTCCATGTGGGACATGCGCTCCGGCGCCGCCGTGCAGGCCTTCGACACGCACCGCTCCGACGTCACCAGCGTGCGCTTCCATCCCGGCGGAGACGCGCTGGCCACGGGTATGTTGTCAGCCAGCGGCCAACATGTGGTGTTGCATCCTGGCTCCCTGCTCCCTGCTCCATGTGGGACATGCGCTCCGGCGCCGCCGTGCAGGCCTTCGACACGCACCGCTCCGACGTCACCAGCGTGCGCTTCCATCCCGGCGGAGACGCGCTGGCCACGGGTATGTTGTCAGCCAGCGGCCAACATGTGGTGTTGCATCCTGGCTCCCTGCTCCCTGCTCCATGTGGGACATGCGCTCCGGCGCCGCCGTGCAGGCCTTCGACACGCACCGCTCCGACGTCACCAGCGTGCGCTTCCATCCCGGCGGAGACGCGCTGGCCACGGGTATGTTGTCAGCCAGCGGCCAACATGTGGTGTTGCATCCTGGCTCCCTGCTCCCTGCTCCATGGGCACGTGGTGTATCTGTTTATGTTAAAACAACGTTTGTGCATTTTTTTTATCGATAACCTTGTGTCGGGATGTAGCTACTGCAATTTGCGTGCATGCAATTTTTCATACTGAATAATAAAACAGACTGTGTTTCGTACAACCTAGGCACACTTAGAATTTTGTAGGATGCCATTTGGACTAAAAACGCACCATTCCATACAAAGAAAACCCTTAACTCCAGGATATCTGGCTAACCCCGGCTCTTATTTAATTGACCGAGTGAGCGAAGCATCTCCGTTTCAGCTTCAGCTTGGGCAAAAATGCTTTTGTGCGTCTGTCTATTTGTGAGAACAAGGTCGCATTTGTCAACCAATTCTTGTGAAATTTTGAAAACAAGTTCATTTAAAAAAATTGTCGGTTCAGGTTTTTGGAAACGGCGGGAATAGGTACAAAGGTTGTTAGCGCCATAGACCCAAAGGCAATTAGGACCTTTATGGCAATACGACTGCCATCTCGCGGGGTCTACAGCTCACAGTGCCACTAATATTTCTATTTTACAAGTGTTGTGGAGTATACTATGGCCTGTGAGACTATGTAGATTTTTCTATGTAGTCTTATTTTGTTTGACCTTTTCAGGGTCGGACGACGCGGCCTGCCGGCTCTTCGACCTGCGCGCCGACCGCGAAGTGGCGCGCTACGCGAAGGACTCCATCATCTTCGGCGTCAACAGCGTGGACTGGTCGCTGTCCGGCCGGCTGCTGTTCGCCGGGTACAGCGACTACACGGCCAGCGCCTGGGACGCGCTGCGCGCGCAGCGGGTGTGCGTGCTGTGCGGGCACGAGCACCGCGTGTCGCGCGTGCAGCTGGCCCCGGACGGCGCGGCTCTGGCTACGGCGTCGTGGGACGCCACGCTGCGGGTGAGTTACACAACAGCGTGGACTGGTCGCTGTCCGGCCGGCTGCTGTTCGCCGGGTACAGCGACTACACGGCCAGCGCCTGGGACGCGCTGCGCGCGCAGCGGGTGTGCGTGCTGTGCGGGCACGAGCACCGCGTGTCGCGCGTGCAGCTGGCCCCGGACGGCGCGGCTCTGGCTACGGCGTCGTGGGACGCCACGCTGCGGGTGAGTTACACAACAGCGTGGACTGGTCGCTGTCCGGCCGGCTGCTGTTCGCCGGGTACAGCGACTACACGGCCAGCGCCTGGGACGCGCTGCGCGCGCAGCGGGTGTGCGTGCTGTGCGGGCACGAGCACCGCGTGTCGCGCGTGCAGCTGGCCCCGGACGGCGCGGCTCTGGCTACGGCGTCGTGGGACGCCACGCTGCGGGTGAGTTACACAACAGCGTGGACTGGTCGCTGTCCGGCCGGCTGCTGTTCGCCGGGTACAGCGACTACACGGCCAGCGCCTGGGACGCGCTGCGCGCGCAGCGGGTGTGCGTGCTGTGCGGGCACGAGCACCGCGTGTCGCGCGTGCAGCTGGCCCCGGACGGCGCGGCTCTGGCTACGGCGTCGTGGGACGCCACGCTGCGGGTGAGTTACACAACAGCGTGGACTGGTCGCTGTCCGGCCGGCTGCTGTTCGCCGGGTACAGCGACTACACGGCCAGCGCCTGGGACGCGCTGCGCGCGCAGCGGGTGTGCGTGCTGTGCGGGCACGAGCACCGCGTGTCGCGCGTGCAGCTGGCCCCGGACGGCGCGGCTCTGGCTACGGCGTCGTGGGACGCCACGCTGAGGGTGAGTTACACAACTACATCTGGACCCAGGATATTGTTGGATGTTGTATTGTGTGCGTTTTTATTTTTTGTTGTAGAAAAGTGAAATTTTTTAATTGTTTTCTATTCAGAATCGCGAGCTCTTTCAATCCTAATTGGGGAAAAAAAATGTGCTAAGATTTATTTTCCATTTCGCCACCATGATTTCATAGATTTAGTATGGCGGTAGCGCAATGGAAAGTTTGAAAAATGTATGGAAATTTTAGGACACTTTTTTTCTCCTTCTAGGATTGAAAGAGCTGTAGAATAGAAATAAAAATTTCCAATTTAGTAAAAAAATATTTTTCTACAACAAAAAATAAAAAACTATTCACATGAACATTACAGAAATTACACAACAAAACACACTGTTTAAGTAGGTAGGTACATAAATGCCATATGAAACCCTGATGGGTGCAGCAATAAAGGAAGAATACTACCGGCCGATCCGAGCCTAATCTTATATTTATACAGTCACATCACATCTATAAATATCTATACACTTTGGAACTTATTACAGGCGAAGAAGGGTCAAAATTGAATACAAATGCATATATATTTATTAAGTGGTGTGGCAAGTACCGGAATTTTCGGTATTTTTGGGATTTTTTACTATAAATGTCAGTTCTGTGACGCTGACGGTGATTTAGACATGCTTTACTGTAGCGACTAAAGCGCTTGAGACGCTCTGGCCTTGCGAGTTTGTGTGCTGTGCGGGCACAGTGTCGTGTAGGGTCAATCCATGGCAAGAGTAACGTGAGTCACCGTTTTCGTGCATGTTCCCTTTATTCATGATGCAAATTCAAGTGATAATCTCTAAATAAGTGTTACTTTCCCTAGATATATATTGAATCACACATTTCCATCTGTAATTCAAATAAACACGCAATGAAGTCGTGACTCGTGTTACTGTTACGTGGATTGACCCTGTACAGTTGGCCCCGGATGGCGCAGCGAGGACTGCGCACAGCTTGTGTAGAGAACAGTGTAAGTTTAATAAAACCCGTGAAAAAATTTTTTAGCTAATATGTATGTATGTAAAATGTTCGTACCTCCCTACAGCCTCTATCGCTTGATTGATTTCAACGTGTGAGGTGTATTTAAAATTCTCAGGCGTGAGATCTTGGAGCCATAAACCGCAATCGTGTTTTTTAATAATATTATTTTAATATTGTCTTCTGTTTCCACAATTGTTGTTCATTGAAATTAAACACTTCATTGAAAAATAATTAAAAATCGTAAAAATTTTAAATTATATAATGTATTGGATTGTTATCTAAATTATTCTCGTTTTGTTCCAGATCTGGGCGTAAGCGGCGTTGTTTCTCTTTCCGGTCTTGATATTTATTCCAATACGTAGCTAGAGTAAGCGGTCCCGGCCGTGTTGTGCAATGTAACATAATTACGTATGAGCCGGTCGGTTGGTGCCCATATTATAAACTATAAGCAATAAAGCAAAATGTTGACACCATCTGGCCCCTATTCTAAAACGATGACAATTGACAGCACCATTGTTACTGGTATTGCAGGCGTTTATGGGTTACGGGTGACGCTTACTATTGTGCGGGCTGTATTCTTGTTTGCCAGCAACATGTCGCATGGGCCTGTAATTTTCATGCCGATAACAATTTCAACGGTGACCGCTTACCATCAGGCGGGCCGTATGCTTGTTTGTCACCGTCGTAGTATAAAAAAAAAAAAAAAAACACAAACGACGTCAAACTTCTTACATAATTACATAAAGCGGGCTACACACATGTGTTTTTTACCGCCAGATTCTTCACTTGAATGTAATATGGACACTCACCGACCACCGACCCTATCGATTGTAATTTCCTTTGTGAATAGAGGCGTGTTCTCGTCATGTGCAGTCGGCGGCAGATAATCCTACACTGACGAAGTGGTCAGAAATATCTACACAGGCTCATTGTTTAATGACGAAGGAAAAATGGGCACTTTGGAAAAAAAATCCATAGACTGTGACCCGTTTTATTGACTTTGAGTATGGCAGTGTGTTTGTGGGTATATTTGTTGCTGACTGTACGAGGGTATACTGTCCGTGAAAAATCTGAATATGCATAGTTATGGGACAGATTAGGAAAAATGGACTAAGTGCAAAATGTATAATGCCGTATAAGCAAAACGATCTAAAATCTATAAAGACTACAAGCAAAACCATCAAAATAATACGTACTCTCCAATAGTTGATGTCGGTTACATGACAAAAAAAATACATTGCGTATTAGTAAATTTTTCATTGCATTTATTTCATTTTTTCCCATTTTGCTTATTGTAAACATTGCTATGCGTCTTTGACGATAATTGATAAATCTGCAGTGTTTTCAACCTATAGTCGCCGGTGCATACTATAGATCTAATACCGACTCACGGAAGAAAAATGCCAATATACCTATTTGTGGCAAATTTTCGTTATTATTTCAATGATTGTAATGAAAAAAAAACCTGTAGAGTAATAGAATAAAGGGTACCCTAGACGAGACATCCGCTGAGCGATCTGAGATACGGATAACGCCGTATCGTATGTATGTCTGTATATTAGCAATATTAGTTAGAACAGTAATCCGCGCGACTTAAGACTGGACATGTGTTTAGGGTCAGCATCGGATTTTCACAAGCAGAATTAACAAGAAGTGGATGAGTTAGTGACGTGATAATACAATAAAAAGTATGGATTGCGAAATTACCTTTGATGATAGTTGTTTTACAATTTTTGTGGTGAAATGACAGTATTCTGAGTATTCAATACTTATAGTCATTATCTATTAGTCTATTAGTCATTCATTATATCAGGTATTTTGTATTATATCTTTTGGTATTTGTGCTTGGAAATTTTACTTGATAAATATCAGTAACTTTAGGCAGACGATGATAAACTAACAGTTATAGGGCATAATGTTTTGCCCTCATTTTTTCACGGAAATTCCCGAACGTGTCATGCTATTTCAGTCTGTGTTAGTACTAAAAGTACCGAGGTCGATTGAGATAGCATGACAAATACGAGCTTTTCCGAAGAAATACGAGTGCGACCACGCTTAGTTTGCATTGATTTGCCACACTTGGCAGTGATATTGTTCGAAAACACCATAATTCACGAAAACTTGGCAAAAACATCTGGGCTTAGCTCAAAGTGTGTTGTGTACCCGAATTGCTTATTCGCCAATATTGCTTATTGGAACTCCGATGCTAGCCCGTGTAAAACCAAAGAGCGTTGATGATGCCAAAGGGATCCGTGTGTTGGTTGTAATTTAAGGACGTCCCTTTCCGGCCAGTTGGTTCCGTTCGGCACTTTGCCGTTGTCGTGCGGCGCCATCTTTAGAATGAGCAATTGTCTATTGTTTTCATAAATGGCGCTGGCATAGGTTTCCTCTGATAGTCTCAGTGGGAGTTTAGAGGACCATGCCATAGTTTCTATAAAAAGAAACCAAGAATTTCGCACTGTAGAAAAAAACTTCCGATTTTGACCCCATTATTGAAGTTATCATGACTATATGGCAAATACCGATACTGTTATGAAGATTTTGTCAAACTTCTGTTGGCAAAAAAAATGGCGGGCCAAATTATAGACTGGGCAGCTAATCAACGCAGTAAAATTATCGAAACAGAAAGTGGAACACTCATAATCAGTAATTAAAGCAGCAATGAGTATCTAAACTTCTTGATTTCAAGAGGTATATATATGCGTTGTCAAATGTACACTTTTTAAATTTCCCGCCTTTTTCTGTTTAAATTAAATTTGTTTTGTTTTTATTCGGGGTGCTTATGCTTATTCAGCTCCCACCTAAAGATGGCGCCTTCGGGTTATCGGCTCACCATAGACGTCATTCGTTATTTGTAACAATTGTAACTGTTGAGAATGAGTTGTAGTATCTAATCTGAGAGATTTAAATGTAAATATATTATAGTTAGTTATACCTTGTTGAATGAGCGGCGCCGGGCGTGTATTATACTTTAGTAATAACCATAGACAAAATAAGTCTTGATGTCTTAGCTGCAATAAATTATATTCTAACTTTTTATGTAAGCATGTAGCCAGTGATGTAAGCTCCGGTGTCAGCTTATCAGGTGAACCGTGATTTTTTGCCGCCTTTGTCGTATTTTTTTTAAATCTGCTGGCGCCGCTGTCTGGGTAGTGGTCCGCCGGCTTTGGCCGGCCTCTGTGTTATAGTTGCAGCCTCATGTGTCATCATAACAATCTAATAAACAAACTTACATGTTTACAAGCTTTTTATTTCACTTTCTAAATACCTGGGGTTACATTGATCAATTTTAAAGTTTTTCTCTATTTTCTACAATGAGGCATTAAAACACATTGGGATTTTGTATTTATCTAGCGTAAAATAAGGAACTCTATTTAAAATCGCTGTCAATAGAACTTACAAACGATGTAAACAAAAGGTATCACATGTTTTGTCACTGTTTCTCCTTAATATTTTCACACTCAAATTCAAATTCAAATTCAAATCATTTATTTCGGACTTTCAGTCCATAGAGTTAGAATATACAAACTTATCGCTATTGTTAATAATACCTACGTTAAATCAAATTAAATCCAATTTAATTTAATTTAATTTTAATCAAATTCAATCAAATAATCTAAATTATAAATTAAAATCAAAGTAAATTAAAGGCGCCTGGGCACCGCCAGTACAGGTGCATGCAGCTAAACATATCGCTGCAGCAGCGGCGAGTCCCAGCGGTGGGCTAACGTGCGCAGGATGCTATTCGAGCTGCCAAGACTACGACTGAGGAGAGACGCAGGCCGTTTAATACTGCCTCATCAAACACCACTGAAGAAGTTCACTACTGATATGGTCGTATTATTGTAACATACAAAACGTAAGATAAATCTTGGAAACGTAAGATAAATTTCATTAAGGGCTAGATTTTTATTTTGTTTTCGTTTTTTTTCGCGTCAGATTTGTATGAAATTTGGTAGGTATGAAGAGTTCCTTATTCTCTTCAAGATAAACCCAATTTCCCAGTATGTCCCACAATGTTTAGTACAACATTTTTGTCGCACATTGGGATTTCGTATCTATCTAGCGTAGAATAATGAACTCTACCTACCCACCAAATTAAAAAAAAACGACAAACAAAAATATGCCCTAAAAACATAAAAGTTAAATTATTATCAAATGGCGGTTTGTTTACATTATTAGGGAGTTGGCCTGACGGCGATTTTACCCACCAAATACCTGTTACAGAACAAAATAAAAATCCAGTACGATGCCATTCTATTACACATAATACTGCCTCCTTGTATTAAAAAAATGCATAATACAAGAAGATGGCATCGTACTATTTCCCCTATAGAGATCAGAAGTATATGCAGAAAAATCATTGTATGGACTGAAAAGTCTGTTACTATGTAACTGAATAGCCCTGTGGAATAGCCATACATTCCCGCCGCAAAAATCGACAGAATATTCTCATATAAGAAATATCAGTGAAGCTGTTATAATTATAGGTACTTCACGTAAAACTTGGCTGGAAGAAGGCGTTGTCCTATAATCTGACAATCCAAAGGTGCAGTAGATTTTTCTTTAAATTTATATGCCTTCATATTTTTTTTCATACCAAAAAATCCCACACATAATTAAAAAAAAATCTACTGCGAGCTTGGCTTGCTTAAAATATGAGACACGAAAACCAGTTTTATTTAGTTAGGGCATCCCTAATCATAGACAAATTCGGTTGGCACCCCTGTATAAATGTCACATCCTTAGTGACATTGACAATGACTGACACATGACAGTTCGCTCGCAGCCAACTTCACGCTGCGCGCCATCTTGTACCATTGTTCGTCTGTCACCCGAGCTCGTTACTAGTGATCCACTTCTGCCCTGCCCCCAGTATAGTAGTATACCATCGATTGACCGCGATACATCCGCGAGGTCGTCTAAGTTCCCTACAGGACATAGAGACGGCTCCACCATGCGCCCCGCGCTCGCCTGCCTGCCTTTGGCCGTGCTATTTATAGCTAATGCAGCCCTCACAGAAGCACAAAGTAAGTGAACTAGCGAATATTTCATATAATTAGTTTTATTTATATCATTGATTGGCCTCGGGTATTCGTGTCGTGGGCCGAGCTGCGCTCAGTCAGACGTTTTCAGGAGTAAATTAACGGGAATAGATAGTTTTTGTGCTGTTATCTTAGTACTACGATGTTCGGCCTCCATTGAGTTTTAGTTACTAGGTCGTTGTCGCCCTCAGCCTAGGGATGATGTCACTTGCTTCCTTTATGTTAATTGTAAATGAACTTTATGGTTCATTCTGCATTCATAAATTTATTTTTTATTACTTCATAGACAATTGTTTATTTTATTTGAATCCAATAAGAGGTTTTTTATTTGTCTCATGCAAGTCAGGGTAGCACACTATAGTAAACAGATCTGAAAGAGATATAAGTAGCTTTGTCTCATTCATAGCACCTTGTTAGTTCCCCAGACGATTAGGAACTTTATGATTGTGTTTTCTTAGTAAATAACTAAATGCTTTAATAACACTAAGTTGCTTGTTAGTTCTGTGATAATGAATGAATTTCCCAAAGATAACAATGTCCTATGAGTTAATACTTAATTATATTTGTGTCTCTAAGGTGATATTAGTTAACGCATTCAGTGACAGTACGTCGACAGGCAAGGTAGATGTAGGCTTAACGATCCCTAACTAAACCACTTTCAGCAAACGTGTTAATGATAATATGAACTGCTTAACTATGTTTCCAATTTACCCATTCTTTTTAATTTTTTCCATCATACATACAGTATTTCCTATGACATAAACAGGTCACCAATTCCCATGTAAGTTCTACTACTTTACGGATCCATCTTGGTTTTTTTTTTTTTTTTTTTTTTTTTAATACTACGACGGTGACAAACAAGCATACGGCCCGCCTGATGGTAAGCGGTCACCGTAGCCTATGGACGCCTGCAACTCCAGGGGAGTTACACGCGCGTTGGTTAAGTCAGTACAAGGAAACTGCGGAGAAGGAAGTTAGTTCGCAATAATCTTGTCCTCCAAATATAGAGTAGGAATTATCAGTGATATGTCACTGTACACAATTTTTATCATACTTAAAATCTTAATAGATAACATGATAGACATTTAGGTTACATATGTCAGTAGTACATGCATACAGTCAGCTTCAAAAATATCTATACAACTTATAATAATATAAAAGTATGAACATTAATCATTTAGTGGTAAATGTAGTTTAACTAATTATCAAAGTAAATATATAACTAGGGGCTCTGTGAGCTGTGGACCTCGCGATATGGTTCTGATATTGGTATAAAGGTCCTAAGAGTCTCTGGTGTCTATGGCGCTTAGGACCTTTGTACCAAATCCCGCTATTTGGTTTTTTTTTAAACTGAATATACAAACAAAAGAAAAACGAACTTCCTTACAAAATTTCACAAGAATTGTTGATAAATGCAACCTGTGGAGGAGAACAAATGGGCAGACACACAAAAGCATTTTTGGCCAAGCTGACATAGAGATACTTCACTTGCTCGGGCAAAAAATGTAGTTAGAATTATTATGAGACTGTTTACATTGAACAAAATAATCTCATTCCTTATCTTTCAATATAAGGAGGACAATAACTGAATAACAACAATCATTTTGCAATGTTGGCAGTATATTGCTAAGGACTGAGTAAACATTTAAGACTGGCTTATATATTATATTCACAATACCAACAAATATATTGGAGCTGACAAAGTGCTGAAAAACATCTGAAGAGAAAGATTCTCTTGTCAGTATTCTTTTAATTTAATTTTTTTGTTTACCAACAATTGTTGTACCTATACAATAAATGCATAAATTCTCATTAAAAGACTGTAGAGTGAGTGAGATATTTTTGAAGTATCTATCCACAGCAATATCTGTTGTTAATTGTTCCTCTTGATTTGATTTGAGATGTTTTTTTTAAATAGAATCATTAGTTGGTAAATCACACATTGTAAATTCTTGAGACAATAGCTTGATTAACACTATGTACTCAAAATTGTATATTAATAACACAATTTTTTTTATATTAGCTTGATACTGACTCGTGCACTACGCAATAACGAATTATACAACTCTTAAGGACATTTTAGAGCACAAGAAAATTGGCAAATTCCTTGATAATTCTTGAATAAAACCTTACATAAAAGTTTAATACAATACAAACATACATGGAAGAAACAAGCAAACTTATTTTTGCGTTTTCTAAAACTCATGTAGATGTAGATGTAGTGTAGGGACGCCCGGCCGGACACAGGCGGGCTGTCGAGCACTTTTCGCATTCATTCAGCCCAGTTCCCTGAAGTTTGAGCTGCAGTTTACTGACCCGGCTGCCTTCCCATCCTCCATTCTTCCTCGAATCTTCCAGTCTTCATGCAGAACAGAAGGACATCATTTAATTCGAATTTCTTTAGTTCGGTTTCCTCCAGTGTGTCTTTCCCAAATACTTTATATCATGCTGCTGCATACATAGTACACTCTACTATTCTAAAACTCATAAAGAAGGTGGATTTATTGAATTAGTACTCGTACATGTTGATACAATATAATAGAGAGTAGAGTCTCCCATAGAGACATCATAGTATGGTTTAGGTAGAACTTAAACACTTTAGAACGGATTAATCGCGTTTATTAACACCATGATCCTACGTTTCGAGCCCTTTACAGCACTCGTTTTCACAGGGTTAAGATGATTCTAAAGTGTTTAATTTCAATGAATAATAATCGCGGTAACAGAAGACAATATTATGGTTTAGGTAGACTTTAAAAAGCGGACTTGACTAGGAAAGTAGCTAATTGATAAACATTTGCGCGCGCATCCGTCGCGTTGTATGATAGAGACGGAGCCACAAGCGGAGGTCGTGGTGGTTGTCCAAGAAGGAGCTCCTCTGGAGCTGGCCTGCGCACTCCGGGTTGAACAGCGGGCTGAGTGGCGGCGGGAGGGGAGCACCAAGTTGCCGGACGAACTGAAGGTTGCCGGCGAGAGCACCGGGGCTGGTGGTCTGACGGCGAGGCTCCGGGCCCAGGCGGCGCGCCCGGGGCTCGCTGGGGTCTACTCCTGCTCCCGGGGCCCGCAGGCCCAGCGCCTGCGCGTCGTCGTTGAGCCCCGCGCCGCGCCCGCCACGCTAACCGCCGGTACAGCATGGGGCTTCGCTTCGCTCGGTAGATTTTTACAGCACCTTTTATATTTCGTCGAGAGTATTACTAGAGTAACTAGCTGCTTACCGCTAGCTAAAATTCACTAATGTATTCAATGACGTTTTTCATTTCTATGTTCTTTATAAGGGCATGTTTTTTGATTACGCTTTATAAATTCGTGTAATTTTTACTCTCGATAGTAGTGATATTGTCTTTTAGTTAAAATTGTTTTATACATATAGAAATGTTATATTTTCTATTTTATGATTTGGATATGGATGTTACAATATATTATTTATGTAGTTTTTTAACGGTTTGCGATAAAATACGTGATTTCTATTAGTATACCAAACAAGGTTTACGGAAGATTTATTTGTTGTATCCATCATTACATTTATGTCAGAATTTTTCGACGCAAAAGGTCTTCCCAATTAACAATAAAACAACATAAATTCCAGTTTAATTTTCCTAGTTTTTCCACTAAACCAATTACATTTTTAATCCGAACGCTCTAACCTTGGTATCGCCTTTTAGTTAAACGACAATTACTGTCAAGATTCTTTCATCAATGATGATTATAATGAAATAACTTTCCGTGCTACTCTGAGAAGTCTCAAGGGTAATTAATATTGAATACTTAAATGCGCTTCGGAATTGTTAGGATTTTTTCGCAATTGATTGAAATGCTTTGAGCAACACAGGTTTCCAGCACGTTGAGAAGGGGACGTCTTACCGTACGAATGATTCGGACTCTTTTGCGCGGGGGGAACGTGCACAGTTGCACACAGACGCACTTCTCACACATTACATACAAAAGCCATCTTTAATGACGACACTAACACATAGATAATGATACAACTACATAAACAAATCCTGCACACTTCGATCTATTCTTGTGTACGGACTAGTCATAAGTATGCAATGACACAAATACAGAACAAAATCGTGAAAAATGGGGGTCAGAATGACATTAGCGAACTTGCATTGATGATGATACAAAACCGTAAATGTTTCGTAGGAAAAAGTGCTTACTGACGTAAGCATTAAGTGTCAAATTCATACACAGAACTACGAACACTGTTAAATTTTGGACCGATTGGGTAACCAGTTCTTTTATCCTATCTATGTATGTATGACATAACACGGAGTGCGGAGCGGAGCGGCATACGCAAGTGCGTATGCCGCTTTGGGCTTGTATTTCGGCGGAGGGGTAACGGTACGTTGCGGACTACCTGTGTTGCTTAAATTATGAATGAGTTGGGTATTTAGATTGTAGTAGGTATGTATTTATTAGGTAGCTAGCGCTCAGTAGTGATCTACCGTAGTAAAGTTGTATTAAGGAAAACTGACTTGACTTTCGTAAAGTGGTGTGCAAATTATAGGCACAAGGTTCAGAGGGCTTACCGCGTAGTTGGGTCTCTCTGTCGCACTTTTGTTTTCGTACGCAAGCGCAGTAGAGACAAAATCTTGTTCGTGGGTCGCGGTAGGTCCTCAGAGACTGCTTGAACTCGCTTGTGAATCTCGTGGCATTGTCGAGGGTCATGATCCGGATTTGTGTCTGCGTCTAAACTCCGTTTACTCATACTAAATGTATGAAAAGTTTGACGGAGTTGAAGCCGACCGCAGTCATACATTTTGAGAATGACCCTCGACTGAGCTACTATTACTAGAACTGAAAGAGACGGCTATTCCAGTCGTTATAAAATTACCCTGTTTCGCGCCTCAACCAACGAGACAACGAAATTTCCATGGGTTGTAGTCTCCTCTGCTAAAATCAAATTAATCTATCAAACACAGAAATTTTAAGAACATCACATGCGAGTTCTCGTACCGTTTACGAACCTTTTAGTTAAAAGTAAAGAACTGAAATTCTTTGTTTTTTGTGTATTGTCAACGTAGAATTTTGAATGCTCTTTCTTTTTTTTGTCTATACATATATGTACCGTCTTATTATAAGGTCAAGTAGACAAAACAGTGTTTCTGCTCTATCGAATGTCTACTGTCTAACCTCGTATTCAAATACCTACAATAATATACGTTCGGACAATCAAGTGGGTATGTCCGCCGGGCATCCACCGGACAAATCTTCCATACGTAGGTATATGGCCGACTGATAACTAGCCTGTCATACGCTCTTGCATTATTGGATTATTGGACAGTTCTACAGATGCTTTGTAACTTTTGACCCACTATTACTTTTGTACCCGCTCTCCCCTACAATAGCACAGATTATATTATTATAACAGTGCTAAGTTAGGAACAGATATTTATTTCTTATAGAAAAAGTAAATACAAACTGTTTTGAGGAATATGCAAAAACAATAGGCGCTCGGCCCCTCTCACTCCCGCACAACGCTAGTGTGGCCAACGATTAGAAATATTATATAATACTGGCGGCGGCGCGCACCGGTGGGCGCGAAAGTCTTACCTTCGTTATTCACCACATTGACCTTCATGAAATGGACTCTAGTTCGAATTTGATGTAGGTAGGTAATTCAATACTGACGAAAGTAATGTGGCCAACTAGCGAGACGTCAAATCATACGTATGCAATTTAGAGCTCTGTTCCCTTGAAATAAGCTGTAAAATAATCCTATCAGGTTCAGTCACTTTCTTGTTCATTACAGTGTGTAAGGTTTCCGACCTGGATAATATTTCATTCGAAACTTCTAAAATTACTAATTTACTGTTGAAAGGCGAACTTGTCTGTTACTTATTTATGTCTACTTAAATATAAATATGACGTTTTCAGGTTAAAGGTTATTTTACTTTAAACCCGATAAGTCGAGATCATTTTTCATTGAAATAACAACGTTACGTAAATTGCACATAGTTCGAATTTCGAAAATCGGTTTGCTTTGCTCGACTTATCGGATTTGACCGCTTACCCCTAGATATACGCTCGGTTCGGGCATATCCCGCCGATCAATGTATGGGAAATAGGGATGACGACTAGGTTGAAAAACGATTATTCTAATTAGTCCGTCAGAAAGATTATCCAAAATTATTAGACACGTATTTTTTCCTTTTTGAAGATAACTAAAATTGACGAATATGAAGAGCGTCAAAGTTCCGTGGTGGGGGCTGGTGACGTCACCTGTAGGTAATTGTACCTAGCTGTGACGTCACGCGAAACTTTAAAGCCCTGTATTTCCGTCATTTTTCATTTGACGAGCAAAAGATAAAATACGTATCGTATATTTTTTAATAATCTAACAGACGGACTAATTAGTATTTTTTGTTTTTCGTCTAGCTTTATAGTCTGGCGGGTGCCCGGCTGCCCGGCGGCTATATACACACTATATTAAGTGTGTATATGTCTATGTGTGTATGTCCGGATCGCCCGAACGTACATGACCGGCAGATAAGTAACAACTGAACGCGGTAAATGTACCGCGTTCAGTTGTTACTTATCTGCCGGTCTGGAATTGTCACAAATGTAGAACTACAATTTCTTCAAACTAATTTTCTATAGCACATTTTCTGTCTCGCTCCTCTTTTGATGTGTATGATATGAAATTACATATTCATTTAGATTTACGTATGAACGGCGTTTGTAGTAGTGCTAATTAAGAAGCACAATTGATAATTTCCTGGCTATATTTACGGTAATTTTAAGTTTTATAACACGTAAACGATGTTTTAAAAAGTAATGTATGATGGAGTAGGTAACTGAGCGAGGTATATTCGAAATATTTTTAATATTTACTATTTATTTATTTCACTGCCATTGTAAATATTAAACACAAGGAAATAATGACATTTCCCTACAATTAAGTAAAATAAAAACCAAGTTATTGTCCTCGGTGCTAATACAAAAAAAGCGTTTTTGCTTAGCACGTCAGCCTTATGTATTTTTTTCTTACACTTTCTCAAAACCATGTGGTATGCACATTTCCTTATTTTCTTTGTACTTATGAAAGTTAAATAATGACACCATAAGGGTGAGAAGAGAAGATATCCCAAATTCTTAAAACGCTAAGACAGCGATTTGTGTCCGATAATATTTCATGACTTGGCCAACATTGTCAGTATATTTTGTGTGCGATAATATTTCGTGACTTGGCCAACATTGGCAGTATATTTTGTGTCCGATAATATTTCGTGACTTGGTCAACATTGGCAGTATATTTTGTGTCCGATAATATTTCGTGACTTGGCCAACATTGGCAGTATATTTTGTGTCCGATAATATTTCATGGCTTGGCCAACATTGGCAGTATATTTTGTGTCCGATAAGTATAGTCTTAGTAGTATAGTCTTAAATGTCGTTGCAGCTACTGATGTCCCGACGACCGTGGCTGTAGCTTCCGACCCGTTGCCGATCATGGACCTCGGCAAAGTGGAGTTGGCCCCAGCCCAGGAGGGCCAGGCGGCGCCCGGGGCGCTCCAGTACTACGACGTGGGGCGTAACACATCCATGACCTGCTCGATTCCTAACTCTGGAACTCAGCCTTACGTCTGGTAAGTCCAATGACTAAGATTTAATAATATTATATAGTTTAAGAAGCTTGTGCCGGCCAGGTGCGAGTCGGGCTCGCCCACTGAGGGTTCCACACAATGGATGTTGAATTTACGACCTCATGAAACTCAGTGTGCGGCAATTATTCGGATTTTCTTACTTGCGAGCGAGAGGCAAAACGCAAACACCCGATGTGTGGTGTAGGCTATTCGTATGAACGTCTTAATGGTTTTCGATCTGAAGTGAACTAAAGACCGCGGACCGATTTAGCTTTTTGGCGATGAATTAGTTCCTTTCGGTCCGTGATGGGATTTCAATCCTTTTAGTTCTTAGTTCCTGACCGACACAAGCCTATCAGACAGACAGACGGACAGACAGACAGACGGACGGGCAACAAAGTGATTCTATAATAATAATATATATAATAATCCTATAAAAATACGGGTACCATTAATTAATACATTATTTCAAGCCACATAATACAAATGAGCATGTCAATGAGGATTACCGCGAGTCGATGTTCCGCTAGGGGCGCTAGTGGAACGTGGGTCCTGCGGGAACATTTCAAACGTCACTTTGACAATTCTCTCATATTGACAGTTTGACACAGGACCCACGCATGAGTGGCGCCGCCTGGTGAGCGACAATACAATACGGTAGCTCCCATTATGGACATTTGCGTGAATGTTCTTAATTGCAAATTAGAACCTGTAGTCGGACCATGCCAAGTCTTCCAAGCCAAGTTTTACGTGATGTATTGTATTTTCATACTATGTCACTGCTAAGTGCGCCAAATATGGGCAAAGTTAGCGTGGTCGTACTCTATATCAGTTACTATTATGAACTATCTACTTTATCTAGTAGCGGCGCGCAATATAGTCTACTTTTTCAAGATATATTAGGGAAAAGTGCTAATTTCTATTCCACTAGACAACCCGGCAGGAATCGAGTTCTATAGAAGCGCCGCCATTGTTATCCACTGGAACTTGTCATTGGACACTAATGAAAGTGTACAATAAAACGTTTGATGACTTGTCTTTGATTGGCGCTCCATTAACACTAATTCAAGGTTGATGACCCCTGATTTTTAATCAGAATGTTTTTTTAATGATTCCATATCAAGCTTATGGAATTATATGCGCGTAGTCGTATCGATCATCTTGTCTTGGGTCGGTACTGTCGGTACCGCGCCCGCCGCCTGTATTATGTAACATTCTTGATTGTGGGAAACGCTAGCGTTGGAGGGGGGCAATTTTTTTGCGTGGTGTTGTGAAAATTCGCCCGGGTGACAGGCGTTGATAGCTCAATTGGCAGAGCAACCTGACCGGTGACCAGAGAGGTTGCCTTTGCCTAAATTCAAACTTGAGAAATAAATATGGGAATTATTTGGATTCGCTAATGTACAGTTGGAAGAAAACATTTTGGAGAGTGAAATTCGGTTAAAAAATGTTTGGCGAAAAGGCAGGATCCCAATAGATAGATTAGCGTAAGCTAAACACCCGAGTTCGATCCTCGGATTGGCCTTCGTCGGTGTTGGTCTTTTTCTTTAGTATATGACACCTATTTTCAATTTATAACATAGATACATATACATAGAAATAGAAAACATCTATAACTCACGAACAAATATTCTTGATAAACACACAAATAGATGCCCTGACCAGCATTCGAACCCTGCTTCGTAGGCAGGGTCACCACCGCCTAGGCAAGGAGGCCGTTTATAATATGTATGTAAAAATATTCGCATAAAAGCAAAAATATCTCTATAGGCTTATATGATACTTACGTGACAACAGTAATATAAAACGACCTAATAAACGAACACTGCATTGCTATCATATCTACATATAGAATCTTATTTAATTACAGATAGTATATGATAACACTATCTCTAAATCCATCTGTAGGAATGACGCGTTTGCGCGTTCGGCCATCAGATATATCGGGGCGGCACGGGTGCTCCTAAACATGTAAACACGACTCTATTGTCAAGGCGATAGTGCTTGTTTATTTATTTTTAAATAGCTTGGGCAGTCGGGTATATATGTTGATTGTTAAAATTTAACTGCCGTATTTAATGCGAGCATTTGACGTAGGTATATTTATCGCTGTTAAGATATATTATGCTGTTTGAAACTCTTGATTTCGTCGAATGTATTTATGTTTTTTACGTTCGTCTGAGTTTATTTATGATTCTGTAGGTATTAGTAGTCTATGTGCCTGTATAGTGAAAGGCAACACGACACAAGAGTATCATCATCATCATCATCATTTCAGCCGAAAGACGTCCACTGCTGGACTGCGGCTGCGGCTGCTGGAGGCCTATGGGCCTCCCCCAAAGATTTTCACAATTTCCACACAAGAGTATGGGTTCATGTAATAGGCTAACGCCTAAGCCGAGCCGGGCCGAGTCTCATAATAAGAGAATCACTACGGTATCGGCCTATTCGGCCATATTTTTGCTATTCGGCCATGTTTTTGCTATTCGGCCATATTTTTGCTATTCGGCCATGTTTTTGCTATTCGGCCATGTTTTTGTTTTTCGGCCGAATACCGGATAATAGCGTAGTATCCGACCGGATACTGATTTAGCACGATATTTAATTTATTAATTAAGCTAGATAAAAACTATTAAACTACAAAGTAATCAATAGTATTCAAGGTCAAGGTCAGTTTAATGTTTTAAACACTCAGAAAGGATAAGTAAACAAGTTATTAAAAAAACTCAGAAACTAGAAACAAGTTGCAATTTAGGTCAGCCCATACAATGAGATGATAGTACGAAGACGCATCTATTGTATTGAACTTAATAACACATTTGAATGTATTTTGAGAAGCGGTGTGAAGTATGCGGTGAAATAGTAACGCATAAGGCAGGTGCAGGCCTAACTAAATAATATGTTATTATTATTAACAGTAACAGTACTGTATACTCTTGCTTCTCTAACAGGATGAAAAACAATGCCGACGTGTCGAAGGTGAAAGAGATGACGAACCGCTACAAGCTTGAGAACAACAACGCGAAGCTGGTGATCGCTCGCACCAGCGAAGACGACTACGGGAACTACTCGTGCAAGCTGGGCGAAGAGACCCTCTACTGGCAGCTCAACGCGCGCCTGTACACTAAGCTACCGAGCACCGACGCTAGTGTGGTAAAGACCAGATTTTTATTTTATTTTATTTATTTAAGTAGAACCAACAGCTATAAACTTAACATAGACACCAAAATATACACAGAAAGCCAATTACAGGATCTCACAGGTAACCACAAAATATTCAAAATTAAAACTAATGCTAACACAATCGCAGACACACAGACAAGAAAAAAAAAGAGTTATAGAAAGAGTGGACATAATAATAAAACAGGTTGGACCATTGGCGCCTGCATTTATTAGGCATACTAGACAGATAGATAACTTTCAGTACATATAATATATTATATTAACCCTTTGACCGCCGTTGTCACGTATACAAGACAACGATAGTACGATACACTAACGCCGTCGTCTTGTATACAAGACAAAGTTTCAACCGCTTACTAAAATAATAAAATTAAAAAAAAAAAATAATAATAATAGAATTTAAACATTATTTTGTACTCGTGTCAACTTGTTGACCCTTTGTTTTTTCATACATTTACTTTTTAAGCAGGTATATGAATCCATTGTTTCATAATAAAGGATTTAAAAAATATGCTTATAATTTCTACATTTTTCCGTGTCACTGTCGCCGTTGGCATGTATAAAAGACAGCTAGGGATGGGAAAGTTCAATTGATGTGCAAGTTTTTAAAATGAATATGTTTTCACGAATCTGGTTTTATTTAAGCGTTCAAACATTTAATTGCCAATTATTGTCATTGTTGGTAACTACTCGTAGTAAGTAGGTATATGTAGAAAAAAAAGGCATAATAATGGATAAAGTTTAGGCAGCTTCTTCAGTAAACTGTCCATTGCGGTTTATTTGCCGAATAAATTATTGACCGCAGTGACAGCGGAGGTCTACATTTTAACTCGATATATATATGTAAAGAAAAATATAATTTTCTTTGATTTAAATATTCCCGCGCCTCAAGTCATGTAACAGATCGCGGGATACACGGATTGTATAATCTATGGTCGATGCATAACCTATGGCGGATTATAACCTATAAGGACTGTCATGTCATGATTCATGAGAAAAACATGGAATAAAATAAGTTAAAGTTTAGAATAGAAAACTAATTGTGATTTGGGAATCGACATAGTAATTAATAACATTAAATGTCGTTTCTTTTCTTACAGGTAAAGTTTATTGCTATCATTGTTTTAATTACACTGTTTATTCCTGACAAACTTACCTGTAAATTTACAAAATAAATCTTTTCTTACAGAGAAACTCAGCTGTGTTTTGATTGACTGTGCCGTCCAAATCATTACAACAATAACTCATATCTTATAAAACGACATTTATTGTCAGAAAATGGAAAAGTTGAAATTTACGTTTCAAGTGAAATCAACAATAGACGGAAAGTCAAACTTTATTGCTATAACCTCAGTTGCCACGCAAGATGACAAAGTTTATCTTGTTCCGGAAGAATATCAAGCAGTACAGTTTCACAAACAAGTTCAAGCTACCAAGACTTTCACTACAGTAAGAAATACATTGAAAAAAAGACATCAAACCAGAAGTGTATGGATAAAGATGACAGAAGATCTATTGAAAACATACTGTGATGAAGATGACAACATGATTTTCCAGGATCAATTACTCGAGGAATCGACCCCGGAACAGTCCAGTATTGTCAATATAAAAAGTTTAGAAGATCCTTTAGTGAAAATTTTGGAAAAATTAATTGAAAGTCAACAAAAAAAAGAAAAACAAAGCGTTAAGAAGTTAGCCGACAGGTTTGTAATTGAAAAATTTGATGGAAGAACTGGAAGTGCATATAACTGGGTGGAAACATTTGAAAAAGAATGTGTGAGATTTGATATAGTAAAAGATGAAGAAAAAATTGAGATCTTCAGATTATTTCTTGATAAATCCTGTGCTGATTGGTACTCTTCCATGATGATGAAGCATAGTTTACAATCGGAGTGGTTGGAGTGGAAATCAGATTTTTTGCAAACCTATGCGAATAAAGGTTGGACTGCAAGCAAGTATGCTTTATATTTTAAGTATCAAGCAGGATCTTTGTTGGAATATGCTGTTAAGAAAGAAAAACTTCTACTAGAAGTAAGGAAAACGATAGATCAAGGGACTCTGGTTGATATCATTGCTGCCGGGTTACCGGATTTCATAACGGATAGAATCAACAAAGAAGAAATTCAACAAACAAAGGACTTATTTAATGAACTTGGCAAGTTAGAACATTTAGTTGCAAAAAAGAAATTTATAAAAAAGAAAGAAATGCAAGAAAATCATGCAATCAAGCCAATAAAAGAAAAATGTAGTATTTGTGAAAGTCTACAAAAAGGAGTGCGCTATCATTCAGAAGATTCCTGTTGGTTCAAAACAAAAATGAATAGTGGAAAAGAGAGAAATGGTAAGCAAATAAAGCACATTAATAATGCAGAATTGGAATGTGAACTGCAGGGTGAAGACCAAAAAAACTAATAGTGCCGCCATTAATTAAAGTAAAGTTAGTATTGAACAGAACTTTTGAAGTAGTCGGAATGTATGACTCGGGTTCCAATGTATCATTGATAAATTCAAACTTATTAAAAATAAAAAACAAAGAAGCTTGTAACTCAGGCAATACTAACCTAAAAACAATTAATGGCGTTAGAAAAGCAAATGGGATAGTAACACTGGATGTAAAAATTTTCGAAGTGGAAAAAAGAATGAATATCTTAGTTATGGATAGTGAAAATTTTGATCACGATTTTTTAATCGGATTGGATTGTATAAAAGAGTTTTACCTAAGACAGGACGAAAACTTAAAAGTCAGTCAAAAGGTTCCTTTACAAAGAAGTGAAGTAGTTTCTAAGGAAACAGTAAGTAGTTCGGGTATTGGTATTCCTAAGGAAATTATATCTGATAAATTTATGAACTTCAATGAGAACTTCAGTGAAGAAAAAATCGAAATTTGGATTAATCATCTGGACTATCAAAAACAGACAGTGATTGATGAATTAATATCGAAAAATAAATCCGTATTTGCAAAAGACAAATATGATATCGGAATGGTAAAGGATTATGAGGCACATATTGATCTGTCAATAGAAAAGTATTGCAGTAAGAGGCCATATCGTTGCACAATTGAAGACAAAAAGGAGATTGAAACCCAAATAGGAAAATTATTGGAAAAAAAAATAATAGAAGAATCATACAGTCCGTTTGCGGCTCCAGTTACATTAGCCTATAAGAGAGATGAAAATAAAAAGTCAAGACTGTGCATTGATTTCAGAGACCTTAACAAAATTGTTGTCCCTCAGTCACAACCATTCCCACTTATAGAGGACCTAATAGTAAAAACTAGAGATTGCAAGTTCTTTTCTACACTCGACTTGAACTCAGCTTTTTGGTCAATACCTCTGCGTGTTACAGACAGGTACAAGACAGCTTTTGTCACACAAGAGGGTCATTTCCAGTGGACTTGCTTACCGTTCGGGCTCAAGACTTCACCAGCTATATTTCAACGAATAATGTGTAATATAATACGAAAACACAAACTTGGAGATTTCACAGTGTGTTACATCGATGACATATTATTATTTTCAAAATCATTCACTGATCATGTCAGACATCTGGAACAGCTATTTCAAGCAATTAAAAGCGAAGGCTTAAGACTCAAATTTTCCAAATGTATGTTTGCAGCCGACTCAGTTAAGTACTTGGGACATATGATACAGAATAATTCGGTAAGACCCCTGAAGGACAACTTAATATCAATAAGAAACTTTCCTACTCCACAGACAAGGAAAAATGTGAGACAGTTTTTGGGAAAAATAAATTTTTACCATAAGTATGTACCGAAAATAGCAATAAAATTGGAACCATTACATAACCTTTTGAGAAAAGGACAAACTTTTAACTGGACCGAGGCTTGCCAAGAATCATTTGATGAAATGAAACAAATATTATGTTCTCATCCAATACTGACAATTTTTGATCCGAAGTTGCCTATCCACATATACACAGATGCCAGTATCCTAGGAGTAGGAGCAGTCCTAAAACAACCACAAACCAGTGGCGGTGAAGAAAAACCAGTCGCATACTTCTCAAAAAAATTGAATGAAGTTCAGAAAAGAAAGAAGGCCATATACCTAGAATGTCTAGCAATTAAAGAATGTGTGAAGTATTGGCAACATCTGCTGATAGGTAGGAAATTTACGGTCTTTTCAGATCACAAGCCTTTGGAGAATATGAATATTAAGTCAAGAACGGATGAGGAACTAGGCGATCTAACATACTACCTATCTCAGTATGATTTCCAAGTCAAATATTCACCAGGAAAATACAACATTGAAGCCGATTGCTTAAGCAGGAACCCAGTCCTAGAAGCAAATGAAAACTTGGATGAACAACTAAAAGTAGTAAATATGATAACGGTACAAGATATCTTAAAGGACCAAGATAAAAATGAAAATATTCAGAACAAAAAATATAAATTAATAACAAAAAACAATGTTTATTACAAAAAAGTTAAAGAAAAAGAAAAAATAATTTTATCAGAGCAATTCAGTATACAATTCATAAAAAAAGTACATGTAGATCTGGGTCACATAGGTATTAATCAAATGCATAGAATGATTAGCTCATGGTACACAGCAGAAAACATGACAAAAAATATTAAGAGAATCTGTGAAAACTGTATAGTATGTATGAAAAACAAATCAAGAGGACAACACAAATATGGATTGATGTCTCATTTGGGTCCTGCCACTAAACCTTTCGAGATCTGTTCTATAGATACGATTGGAGGATTTGGGGGATCAAGGTCAACAAAGAAGTATTTGCACCTGTTATCTGATCATTTCACAAGGTACGCCTACATTTTGACCTCAAGTACACAAAACGCCAATGACTTCATTAAACTAGTGAGAAGCTGTGCAGAAGCTAATGGCATAGGCATGATCCTATCAGACCAATACCCTGGCATAAACTCCAGAGACTTCAAGAATTTTTTGGATGAAAATAATATTCCTATAATATTTACCGCTGTGGACTCGGCTTTTTCTAATGGATTAAATGAACGAATTAATCAGACGCTAGTCAACAAAATAAGATGCAAGATAAACGAAAGTGACGTTAAAATAGCGTGGACCACCATTGCACACGATTGTGTAAAAAACTATAACGAAACTGAGCACACTGTCACTGGATATGCTCCAAAGTATCTTCTAAATGGCACCGATGTTACAATTTTGCCAAATGAGCTGAAACTTCAGAAGACTGAGCGTGATTTGATCCAAGACAGAAAAAAAGCTTTAGAGAATACATTAAGATCACATAATTACAACAAGATGGTTTACGATAAGAAACGAAGCCATATTGACTACGAAGTGGGTGATATAGTTTTTGTGGAAAATGGGAACAAATTGAATAGGAAAAAGCTTGACGAATTGAGAATCGGGCCCTATAGAATCATAGAAAAAATATCAAGCTCGATTTACAAGATAAATACCAACCATAGAAAATCAGAGTCAAACTTCTTCCACATTTCAAAACTGACTCCAGCCCCTGCGAGTGAGTGGTCGTCGTTATGCCTTCTGTGGGAGGGGGAGATGTAAAGAAAAATATAATTTTCTTTGATTTAAATATTCCCGCGCCTCAAGTCATGTAACAGATCGCGGGATACACGGATTGTATAATCTATGGTCGATGCATAACCTATGGCGGATTATAACCTATAAGGACTGTCATGTCATGATTCATGAGAAAAACATGGAATAAAATAAGTTAAAGTTTAGAATAGAAAACTAATTGTGATTTGGGAATCGACATAGTAATTAATAACATTAAATGTCGTTTCTTTTCTTACAGGTAAAGTTTATTGCTATCATTGTTTTAATTACACTGTTTATTCCTGACAAACTTACCTGTAAATTTACAAAATAAATCTTTTCTTACAGAGAAACTCAGCTGTGTTTTGATTGACTGTGCCGTCCAAATCATTACAACAATAACTCATATCTTATATATATATAACCGATATATACAGTATGTATCACAACGAAGAGCAAACCTTAAAACTGGTTGACGGGGAACTCGAGTACAATGTAATGACGTGCATTTCACGTGCCTAAATACATGTTTTATGGCATAAAATTACTAAATGAATTACTCGAAGACCATATTTTTGCAGTCGGTTAATGGTTTTTGTAACATCCTATAGGGTTTGTTTACGTTTTTGATTTTTGACAGTGCATGCGTATTGCGTACTGTTGATATGTAGCTAGGGGCAACTAATTAACATTAACGTTGTTATGTCAATACACATGTGCTTTGAGTTCCGTTTATAAGTAACCTAGGTAATTATTTTAATAATGGCTGTAGTCATAGGCAACGCGCAAGCGCTTTGTTAACTATTTGTTTGTAACTAGGTAAAAATCCAAACTTCAACAAGGTTTGACGCCTGTCTGTCAGTTGGTAATTTAAGAAATGTCATTTATAAGATTGTAAACAAATAATACAGGGGAGGTGCAACACAATAATAATAAATGTATATTTTTATACCTCCCGTAAAACCTGTCGTATTTTTGATGAATTAGGTAAGTACCATGCTCATATTTATGATCTAAACATTAACGGGTTTCTTGTTTTGCCTTTCATTCTGATACATACTGTATATATATATATATTATTAAATCCACCTGTTAGTTTTCTCCGAAAACCCTCCGGTAAGTATGTAAATTTATCGAGACACGATGCGCGTCCCTAATCTTATGGTTTATAAAGTTTACGTACCGACAAGCGCTTATGCCGTTGACTCAGACGCTATTATTACTTAACTCGCGCGTAAACAGTATTTGTCAGTCGGAACTAAAGACGAGCCCTGCGCGCCGTTGACATGTATAGTATGTGTGTATTTTACATAATTTTATATCTTAGCAAATTTATCATTTTAAAATTTACATTGACATTGTACTATTATATAAATTTAATGTTTAGGTGTTTAATGTTCTCATCCGGTCAGGTCTATCTGGGGTGCTTGTTATTAAATAGCTGTTTGTCATGTACATACCTACTGTGTAAGTTAATAACAATAGTTTTGTAAGTTATAATATTTTAAGCTAAGGAATACTAATAATTTTATGGGCTTTGCCTGAAATAAATTTTTCATTCATTCATTCATAGTAGACTACTCGTACAGACTAGTGCGGTGATATTACTTCATGATTCGATAATGTTTAGTTGTTGTTTTTCATGATAAAGTCCTTTATTTTCAACATTTTCTTGTATAGTAAATCTGTTTAGTTTAGAAATTTTGAGAGAAATCTAAGTTTGGAAATAAAAAAAGGCAAATTGAGAAGAATTCCACCTTTAATTATGAATATCGATATCACTATTTGCAATCCCTAAACTTTTTATTAGTTGTTTACTTAAAATTTGCTCTGGCGTGTGAGTGAGCGTCTTGGCGAACAGGGTCCGGCGGCCAAAAGGTTAATAAAGTGGTAAGTTTTATACAAAAATGTTGTCCAAAATAAGTATGCACGGCAAGAATAATTATTGACAATGCACGCAAAACTATCCTAAAACTATAATAAAGCCATTACAAACTAAAATTACTAATAAAGAATAACTATTACTAAAAACATCAAATTTTAAAAAACCAAGCTGTTAAACATGTGGTGAATAAACATAATGCATTTTTAAATTTAGATATGTAGGTAACTAAATTATGTGTGATGGTCAAGAACTTCAACCACCTGCCTCCTGAATACCGCAGTCCGTGAGTCAAAAATATCAATTTGTCTATTTCTAGATACCAGGTCATTGTACTGACGGCACATTCTGACTATTGGATTGTAGAAATAAGTATTGTTCCACCCACCAAATTTCATACAAATCTGACGCGAAAAAAAACGTCAACAAAATAAAAATATGCCCTAAAATTTAAAAAATATTCTTCATGTGTGTTGTATGTGCCGCACATCAATAGGCACTCCATTCGAAACTGAAATATGCAAAATGTGCTTCCGGTTGTCAAAATTAATTTTATGTTAAACTAATATTTAGTTTTTATTCGTATTACTAAATAATTCATTAAAATTGTAATCTTGCTATTTATTTATCTCACACCTGCATACTTATTTTCATTGCAGGTGGAAGGCCAGAAACTGAAGCTGACCTGCAAGATGATCGGCAAGCCGACGGTGCCTGTCAAGTGGTACTACAACGTGGAGCACACCTCGTACGATGAAGACGTTGTCAAAGCCATTCAGTTGGGAGTTCAGGTGTGTAATATCTCCCAGCATTTAAAAAAAGCATTTTTTTTAAAAGCAGAACAAAAACGCCAAATAATGTGGGTCATAATGACATTAGCGAACATATATAACATAAAATGATACAAACGATAAATGTTTCGTACGAAAAAGAGCTTAGTGACGTAGCATTAAGTATCAAATTCATAAATACAGAACGGCCGTGTATGAAGTTACCTCACTGTATGTAGGGCTGCCATTTCGTACATTGCCGAAACCGGACAAAAAGTTAAAAAACCCGGACGTTTCATTAAAATCGCTGTCTCTCCCTGGACATTAAAAAAATAATTTTTAATTTAAATATTAAGCTTTTGTTAGGGATTGACCTGAACCCAAAAATTTCCGGGTTTACCCCGGACATCCTGAATCCTGTGAACCCTGTGACTCTTCAATTTGTGCTTATAACGTTTACGTATATTTGATAATTTTAATTTTAATGCATTGCATATAACTAATGTTAATGCTGATGTAAATATAATATTGTTTTATATGTTATTAATATTAAGCTAGTATGTAAGCATTTTATTCAAATACAATACTGTATTGTTAATGAAATAAATAAATAATAATAATAGTTCTAAAAATCCGGGCCGGACGCTCCCCGGACGGGCTCCAAACTAGGAGAAATCCGGGGAAACCCGGACGGATGGCGGCCCTAACTGTATGAAATACATCCCTCCGCTGTGGTAAAGTCAACGGTCCTGTGTTTGTCCAGTTGACCGCCGGCGAGCGCATCACGCTCGAGGCGAGCGACGCCGGCGTGGAGGGCGGGCAGCTGGTGATCGAGAGCGCCGCGCGCGCCGACGCCGGCGCCTACGCCTGCGTGCCGGACTTCGAGGCCGGCGGCGTCGACGGCAGGCGCGCGCAGTCGCCGCACATACCCGCTGTCAGCGTGCTGCGCGTCAAGGTGCGTATTCTGTACACACACACACACACACACGAAACATCTAAAAAATCTGGCCTAAATCTGCTGGAAATATCACTGTTGCATAAAGTACTATTTTCTACTCCAGCACTTCTATCTGTCAATTAGATGACTAACAGCTATATTAAAAAAGTAAACATTATAACGTTGTCTATGGTATTCCATAAGAACACTGCTCCTATGGATTTTCATACAATATATGAGCACTGTTGTTGTTTTTATTTTAATTTCTATAGTGGGCACAACATCTTCCCTATTCTGCCACGTTTCTACTTTCTAGATTTTGATTTTTACGCTATTTTACCTGTCGTGGAAAAACTAGGGTATGCAACAGCTCATAATTGGTTCTTAAAACTCTCGGGTCTATTACTACAAAACACGGCTTTGCCAGTTTTAAGAACCCTTATTATAACACTGTTGCATAAACTACTATTAACAATGTAAATTAGTTCGTCTATTATAGTTCGTATATTATGTGATTGTATATAATGAAAGGCATCAAAACTCGAGGGTGGGTTTATGAAACGAGGCGTCAGCCGAGTTTCATAATAACATCACACGAGTGTTTTAATGCCTAATTATTTACAATTACATACACTGTTTTATATACACACCTATGATGCATTCAAAGCGCATATATATCGACCGCCATTGCGACTTTCAGGAATTAAAACTTTTCTGACATTCAAGTTTTGACATTTATATTTTTTGGTTGGCGCCAATTTTCATATCGTTCGATATCAAAATAACGTGCGACTTGCGTGCTTCATTGTATGCAATTGACAATTCGTTTCAAACTAAACGTCATATCGACTGATATTAGAATAGAGGTCAAATCAAATTTTCTTATGTCAGATGTGTTCGAAATTTGAACCAAAATAATATTATCGAAAACGATAATATAATTTAGCTATTATTACATTTTCACAGATAAGAAATTTGTTGTAACAAAAAAGTTTATTATTATGGGGGCCTTTATATGCGATTTTTGAACGCATTATTGAGGGCTAATGACATGTGGGTATATAAAAATTTTTTTGTCGTTTAGCCTATTCAAAATGGCGTCTGTTTTAACACTCTTAGGACATGTACGCCGCGCTGTGGCCGTTCCTGGGGATCTGCGCCGAGGTGCTGGTGCTGTGCGCCATCATCCTGGTGTACGAGAAGCGCCGCACCAAGCCGGAGCTCGACGACTCCGACACCGACAACCACGACCAGTGAGTGTCCCCAACTCTTTCTACAACACAAACACTATTTAAGGCCGTTCCTGGTCCCAGTGACCTTCGATATGTATCTCTCAGTTTTCGAGTATTATTTTTGGCATTAACCCCAAAGGCCTTAAGATAATTAGCTTATCATATTTCATTAAATATTAACTGTCTTCGAGACACGGCATCAAACTTTAGCAATTTTAGTTCAAAATAACAGTGTTTTTGTATATTACTTATGTATCAATTTAAATTTAAAATCTCCCTTAGGTTATATGAGACTTTAAATGGGAACAGTTATATGTAGATTTCACATATCTGACAGTATAAACTTTTTACGAAGATCTAAAAATGTGCTTTTTTAGACCATGTTTGAAAACATCATTAAAAATTAACTAGGTATACATTTTTTTTTAAATCCGGCTCTTGTAAGTTGATAAAAGATTGATGGACCGATGACAGACTATTATTGAATTGTACTTCTAGTATTCCTGGCGTAATATCGAGTCAAAACTCATAAAGAACCGTCAATTTCCGCGTGCAGCCCCTTAAAATGGGTGCCATCTATTAAGCATAATTTGTTTTGTCCGAAACGCATTGTCATAACAGCCTTGGCATAATCGATTTTCGCCGAATCTCGTAGCAGAAACATAATTTGGCATAATGTCGAAACAATGTGTCGAATGCTATTTTGCCCGAAAATATATTGGCATATTAAAAAGTGGGTTAGATTAGGTTCGGACTGTGTCCGAATATTCGGACAAAATAAATTCGGCCAAATCAAATTACGCTAAACTCGATTATGTCATAACAGTTTATGCGTAAAACCAATTATGACCATACTGGTTATTTCACATAGAATTATGCATACAAACAATATGCGACTACACGGGGAACCTTTTAAGATATTTCAACTTAAATTATGACCAAACTATAGGTAATTTTAAGTTTTAACGAAGTGTTATGTGACAAGCGAAAGTAACAAAGTACTACCACAAGTTCATAGCTATAGTGAACCATATATCTATTTTCCTCGCGATGTTTGTCAAATACTAATGAGTGTTATTTTTTCGCATTTCAGGAAGAAGTCGTAAGCGGCGCGGCCGGGAGTGTTGTTGTAGAGATACGAGATTTTTTTTATTTTCGCAATCTAACCAAAAGTTATTATTTAAATAGATTAATCAGTGCAAATACATGTTGACGAATAAGGCATCCATTTACGTCTGCCGAATTAAAAAATAAAGAAATTAAATACTATACTCTATTGTCTATGGAATGTACTGTGCTGGGATATTTTAGAATGGCACTCGATCGGATATTTTATTATATACGTTAGACTAATTTCAGTCTAAAAACTCGTGTAAATATCGTACAAAGCCTATATGATATTTTAATTACTTAATGTACTTAACAAGCTTGCGATCGGTGCGTAAAAATGCTAGGATAATAATTGAGCAGGATAGGCAAATTGTGGAATATTACAGGACAGTTAGATATCTGTGGAACATGATATGATAATCGTGGAACTCGATAAAAAAATATGGAACATTATAGAAAAATCTTGAAATTACCTACCCTTATGTGATGATGAACCTACCATAAATAATAAAAAGTTGTTCATAGACCAAGCAGACCATTCCATAGACTCGGTAGACGGAATAGACTAAGATAGACGCAGCAAACGTCGACATAAATATCTATACACTTTTGAACTTTATTACTAATATTTAAAGCTTGAAATTGTATGAATATGTAATTATTCGTAACGCAATCAACTATTTAAGTTTAAATGTAATTTACCTCAAAGACGAAAAATTTTCGAACAAAAATTCGTGACAAAAAATATTTTTGCGGCGTCTATTTTTTTCTGTGATATAAATAGAATAATGCACATTCTGTAAAATATTGTTCACTCGCGTTTTCCGTTGCGTTTATATTTAAATTATGCTTGAATTGTTGAATTAAGTGTAAAATACTAAATAAATACTAATGTACCGTGGGTAAGCTGAGTGATGTATGTTACCTGCCGCAAACAAATATTATTAGACCTTTAGATGAATACGATTAAATAAAAGATTATGTTACTTACGATTTTTGTTTTATTTCGTATCAATAGATCCATTTTTTATGTAAGAAAAATGGAAAAATTCCCCGCGGGATTCGAACCCACGGCCTTTCTGAACACCAGCCAGACCGCTCTGCCAATTGAGCTATCGACGCCCGATCGACCTCGGCGAATGTTTCCACTATTTCTTTTAATACAAATTTAATTTAATAAATCTAGTCTCTTACTACAATGTTAACATGAAAACAATACAAGGCATAGCCGTTATGACGTCATCGGTGACACTTGGTTGGAATAGGAAAGGAATATAATTGTGGTATGTGCGAATGACACAGCCTTGTTCCACCATGCTTGTTAACTTAGGAATCAGTTGATAGTTGACTTGGGAGGATTTGCTATTTTATTATACTAACTATATGCGTTTTGAAACGAATGGTTGGCAAGGTTTGAAAAGCAACCTTGGACCTAAATCTCCACATAATAGTACATTGTGATACACGTGTGCTATGATGGTCATTATACACGAGGAAGCCGATGTGTATAATGACCATGCACACACGTTTCATACGACATCTTTCAACACACTCGTAAGAAAAAAATCCAAATTTTATTCGAGGTTATTAACTTTTGTTAAAAACGTTAACTTAATTGTCAGAATCATATCATATCAGAATGCCTACATGCTAATTAGCATAATAATATGAGTTTGACTGACCTTTATTGACTACTTGAAGCTGCTTGTGATGCCTTTTTGACGTCGGTTGATGACAATACTTTACATTTTTAACTAATAAATCCACCTAAGCTAAGGCCCAAACTTCACAAATTAGTAGGGATATTTATCACTACTACAACTAGATTTTCATGATAGCACTTGCGTTTTGTGTTTTCAGAAAAGCCATATACACATATTGTTAAAGTTTTGCTTCTAATTCTTTTATAGTTGCATTTTATCATAATAATAAAGCGAGAAAACGGTTACAAATGTTTTACGTAAACAAGTTACCGCGGCGCGCCATTGCAGTGTACGTATTTTTTTCGAATCGCGTTGCGCGCGCAAATTTGAAGCAAAGGCCCGCCAAACAGCCAAAATAAAAAATGAAATTATTTATGTAATAAAAGGTGTATTATAGACACCTTTATTTTCTAGAAAGTATCTAGACCGCGCAATAATTCACGGTAGGTACGTTCTTGCTAACCGTGTAGATTTAAGGTAATCACGTGACTGCAGAAGATTACCTACCAAGGAAAAAACATTTTATTATAATTCTTTATTTGTGTTATTATAAGAATAAATTACACTACTGAGAATAAATTACACTATGCAGAGTAAAAACTTCCTGGTGCCCAAGGCACGTGGCTTCAAAGGTTTATTTCGGTTTTTTGTGTAGTCTCCTAAACTCGCGTCTTGCTTATACTTTAGTAGTAGTCTCCTCCCTCGGTCGTGGCACTGCCGGCGAGAGGACAGCCTTGATCAGGCCTGCGATAGGTTGCTCCACCGTCAGCCAGAGAACCGTCGCTCCGATGGTCGTCATGAAAGTTGTGCCGCCCAGTATCATCAGCTGTTACAGACAAGGTCTTAAGGCATATATAACAAAGGATAGAGGGAAGGGAATATAGGACCGTCTAGAATGCGATCTAGTTTCCGATTGACGATAATATATGTTTATTTCTTTTAACTAATTTCAAAAACCGGACAAGTGCGAGGCGGACTCGCCCACCGAGGGTTCCGCACAAAGGATGCTGCCTCCACCCTCTATTTACGACCTTAGGTACTTAAAAATACTGGTGACACGGAACTCTCAGTGTGCGGCAGTTTTCGGATATTTCCCTGTGCTTGTGTTACAAGATTTTGCTTTTTGCCAAATTTCGTGATTCTAGGTCAACGGGAAGTACAGTCAAGTGCAAAAATATGGTTCGACATAATCGACTCATAAATATGGTACTACGCTCTTATTACACCGGCATAAGGTTCTATGGGACATATTTTTGAGTAAGATGTGCACCACCATATTTTTACACTTGACTGTACCCTATACATTTTGATTCCTATTGCAAATGTATGGGAAATGCGGCAAAACGGCCGTATTGCGGTGCCGAGGTGCGGTTCTTTGCTACCGCATTGCTGTATATGTGGTATTCATTTCAACTTGCTACCTTTACGCGTTCCCGAGATAAAGGGTGTAGACAGACAAACGGACGGACGGACGGACAACAATGTGAACCTATAAGGGTTCCGTTTCCCTTTTGAGGTACGGAACTCGAAAAAGGAGTTCGTCCAGCGCAGTGTGCGTAGGCTAGACGCACGCAGGACTCATGACTAAGGGACAGAATGTTCCGGAACATGTTGATGTTGATGACTTTATTGACGTCAGTCCCCGATATAAGTATTTGAATAGTAAGTACCATGTAGTAGTCGGACATGTATGTGGGCAGCTTCTGGCTGCCGACTAACCCTCGCTGTACGAGCGTGTGCAGAAGGAACGCGCAGTACGACACGCGGGCCGTCCATGTGAAGCCGCGCCATTCTAGGATGCCGCGGAGAATACCTGGAAACAAGCCTTGAGTTGAAGAGCGTGGACGGTATGAATGGTATAAACGTCTTCCACCAATCCTTCGGACGATCTGTCAGTTTCTATAGCAAACGTCACGTGACATCGGCTCCGGGCTATCACGTGATCCTTTCTATGGAGACTGACAGATCATCCCGGATCGGGTCGGAATGGTGTGTCTTCCTTTAACCCCATAATATTGAATTGAATTGAGGGCTGGCGTGTCCACGACGGTGCCAGAGAAAGAAGTCGTGGCCTCTGTTCTGAGATAAATAAGAGTGTCTATTCCAAGAACTCGTGGCCTTGTGCTGAGATAAATATGACTGTATTTCCCATAGTGGACGCCATAGGACCCTGGCTGCTAATATATGACTCTATTCCCAGCGTAATCTGGACAAGGCCCATGTTAGGTTGTGGAGGGACGCTCGGCTGGAATCGAGAGGACTGTCAACGCTCATTCCATTTCCCCGTTACTGGAACTGCAGGTTATTCCAACGGCATTTCCCCACTAATTACTTCCAGTATCCCTGTTTTCTTACAGAACTGCGACACATACAGTCAACCAATTGGCCTATAGGACTATGTCATAGTGACGTTATAAATCAGATTGTAAGAAATCTCTTACTGTTTGTCATTTTGACATGGTTCTAAAGTGTCCTATGGTTCCAATTGGTTGATTTTACTGTACCTAAGTTCGACGTCCTTGAGCTCTTTCTCCTCCAGCGTATCCCAAACACATTATACCGCAGTCCCACATACATACTGCATTCAGCACATGCTCACTGGTTTCATCTCGCCGTGGATGGGAGGCCTCGTTGCTTATGCCCATCACCTTGACTGCCTGTTGAGGGTGTTCTGTCCCTTGTTGATTCCGGTTAACATTCTCAGGTTGGTTAACAAGGTACAGTCAACCAATTGGAACCCTAGGACACTCTAGAACCATGTCAAAATGACAAGCAGTAAGAAATTTCATGCAAACTGATATATAGCGTCACTATGGCATAGTCCTACAGTGGCCTAGGGTTCCAATTGGTCGAGTGTACATACCTTCAGCCTTGAATATGGATCCCATGATGAATATGAACGTAACCACTTGGAAGATTGGCTTGCGCAGCGTGGCGTACAGCACCCTCAATGCTGTGGAGGGCTCGTAGCCATCCGTGTAGAAGAAGGCGCCAGAGTATATGTTGAAGAAGCAGATTGGGACCGTCAGCCATACCACCCAGCGGTATTTCTGGAAAATGTTATTATGAACTTCTTTATAAAGGATTTTAAAAATTGGATGGGATGGAAAATGCAGAGAACAGCCTGTCCACAGGACTTAGGTATTAATTTTAAGTAGAAACGTCTGAGAACGATACCAATTTTCTCAGAAAGTAAGGAAAAGTGGAAATATTCAGGAACTATGGCGGGACTCGAACCCACGACTCTGAGATACCAGCTCATCGCTCTTCCAACTGAGCTACCGAGACCACACCCGTGGCCCCGAATTTCTCCACCGTATGCGCCTTAGGGGGGCGATTAGCAACATCTACCGCAAGAAAGTACTTCTTAATCGGCAAGCTTAAGTCAGCTTAGTACCTGGAATTGCTCAGTAACGGCCTTTTCGTTCTTGAACCAGTGGATGGCGAGCAGCCCGCAAGACATGCCCAGCACGTACGTGAACATGTTCGTGTGAGCCAGCACGTACATGATACGGAACGTGTCATACGTCTTGTAGAGGCTGCGGTACAATCTAAGAACAGATACATTATTAAGATTTAGAGATGTGTCATACGGCGCTCAGGCAACTGTGAAAGTTATATTCATATATCGTCGATCGTAGGTTAAATTAGGGTATCCTGTCCGTTAGGCCTAATTGAACCTACGTTCGACAATATATGGAAATTTGGTTTACCAAATGAAATAACTCGAGTAGCAGGTCTAGTGATCATCCAGAGGCCTTACCATGACGTCTTAACGCGATTCAGTTGACGACCTAAACTGAGTCGCTTCCGTACAACTGAGCCTAAACTGAATCGCGTTAAGACTTCATGCTAAGGCACCAGCTCTGAACTTGTAATGTCTGTTTTTTTGTAACCAAGCCGAAGTTTAGTTTGCTTTACTTTATTCATGTCATGACCTACTCAACCTCCAAAGCTCCAACCTCCAGCCAAAATGACAAGCAGTGAGATTTCTTTACAATCTGATTTATAGCGTCACTATGACATGGTCCTACAGTGGCCTGGGGTTTCAATCGGTTGACTACATAAAAGCTACTTACATATACATATTTGACCTAGCTGGTGGGGATCGAGTTTTTTAGATGCCACTGGCTTAAATGAAGATACTAGGCCTTATGATGAAAGTAGACCCTTTTCTTTACTATTTTAGAATGTTAATATAAAGTGCGACCAAACTACGCTAACTTGGCACTGACATCGTACGAAAATGGTATTTAAAACTTGGAAGGAAGACTTAGCGTGATCCAACTATAGAACATCAAAACAAACAACAAAGAAGGCTTCGTCCAACTTACTCAGGAGTCTGGTAAACCACGGCATCTAAGTTCTGGAAGTAGGTGTGTGCAGCAGGCATGATCAGCGAGGCTATACCCAGGGTGATCAGCACCGTGGCCTGGTAGCGTGGGCGACGGAACACCACACATACTAGCAGTCCTAGGGCGCAGAGTTGTGTGTCTGCTGCCAAGTACCTGCGGAAAGATTTTACTATAAAGCAGTTCTGTGGCAGGCCTCCGCCTCGTGTGACCACCAGATCCCACTGCTGGCCGTCAGCCAGGTGCCAGTTTGTATGCTAAATATGTCTATTAATACCTTACCAAGTCTGCGGTAAGCAATGCGAGTTGTCATAGATGTAGTTGTTGATGTAGAGCAGATGCGCCCACCAGTACTGGTGGCAGGCCTCTGACTCCTGTGTGACAACCAGGTCCCATTGCGGGCCGTCTGCCAGGTGCCGATTTATGGTCATGACCGTGAACAGCACTATCGCCATCACGGGGGTTAATCTGATGGAAAGAACATAAAAACGAATATATTAGGGCTTGTGCATAAATCATACGAGATCAAAAAGGGGGGAAGATTGTAAAAACACGAAAGTTCACGTCGGAGGTGTAATGAACTAAACCAAGCAAAAATATCTAGTCTTGTCGGTGAAACCTAAATTATAACTTCACACTTCAAATAGCGAGTCTATTTGACGAAATTTTGGTATGCGTGGCTCCTATACATAGATAGTAGTAGAAAATATAAGTTAAATAAGAGTCATTAATGCAATATAAATATTTCAAAATTAGGGTTAGTGAAAAAAATACACGTGAGATTATGATGACGTGATTTGTGCACGAGCCCTTATAAAGAAAAGAAAAAGCATAAAGAGAATAAGATCAGTAAGTATCGGTACTTCTCCTTCTGTTCCGTACCTCAAAAAGAAAAGGATAGGATCACTTTTTGTTTTCTCATTGCCGATGACAGCGACTACAATTTGTTGCTTAGGTATCTCCATAACACAGACATGCCAAGAAACTTATAAATTATAACTCTGATCGACTGTCTGACTTGCAATTCTAAAAATTTATCAATTTCATGAGTCCCATAAGTGGTAATTATAGCGCCCACCAAAACATAACACGATCCAAGACAGGTTAATAGTTCAAGCTTACAAAGTCTTGTTTCCTTACCTCAGCCAGCGCAATATCATAGCCCTAGGCCACTCCCAGATCGTGATCTTCGTCTTCTCCGCCAGCAGTTCCATGTTGAAGGCCAGTAAGAAGCCAGACATCACGAAGAATGTGTACGTCACCACGTCGCCGTTCACAAGCATGAGTTTGAAGTGATCTTCGTATGTCTGTGAAGAAATATGGGTAATATTGATAGGTAAACTCCGGGAGTTGAAATTTATTTTTTGAACCGTAAATCAAACTTAGTGGGTCGCTTGTTATCGTGGCCGATAAGGTCTTAATAACATAGATGCATGCACCATGTTTACTGCCTGTTGCCGATACGTTCTAAAATTATACAGGTGCAAGCATGGCACAAAGTACCATATGACACCTCCTGTCTATACAGATGGGTCACGAGCTGGTGGCTGACAACGTATCAGCATTGCGATACAACGAGGAAATGCCGCCAGCATCCTAGGTACAATGCTTCAAGGACCTATTTTAGATTTAAGGTAGGTAGAGGTAGGTAGTTAGGTAAGTTACACTTACTGTATATATTTCGAATATAAATGTTATATAGTGTTAAAAAAAACATGACTAGATAATCTTAACAGTCGTTTAAGGATGAATCACAATAGAACGGGCCGGGACGTGACGGGACGGGACGATCTGTCTGTTTCTATAGAAAGCGTCACGTGACCTCCGAGGGCTCCGAGCTATCACGTGATTCTTTCTATAGAAATTGACAGATCTTCCCGTCCCGCCCCGTCCCGTTCCGTGCTAGTGTGAGTCATCTTTAAGAAGGGTAAGCTCTATTTATTGAAAGAGACGTCATATACTACAGAAAAAGTGACCAAGGCCCCAAGCGCCCAGTGTTGGGATCGAACCAGCGACGTCCTGCTTTTTGCCGCGTTCTGTAGTATATGACATCTCTTTCAATTTATATATAGTAGTGTGAATCAAAACATTTATTATATTTAATAAATTATTTAATTCATGCTTTACAATTGGAAGGGTAAGCTCTCCTTAAAGAAACCGGACTAATCCCAATAACGTCTAGTTTCCCCTCTGGGTTGGAAGTTTGGAAGGTCTGAATGGCATTCACTTTCACAATAACTAACGCTTAGTCTTAATCTTGAGAGGGGCATCCCTCGCCCCTCTAGATCTCTGTAAAACCAAGGCGTGTGTTCTTACCTGTTCGAAGTAAATGGGGTTCTTCAAGAATGAGAAGGCCATGACTAGCGCAGTGTGGGTGGTGAACACGCCAAATATCGTCAGGGTTCTGTGAATACAAGTCGCTGATAAAATATAAATCTACAAAGTTTCAGCTTGACCCCGTTGAGAACGCAGAAACACTATGTGAGGTTTTTTTCTTTCTTAAAATTATTGATTTCTGACCTCATTAACTTATTTGGCGAAGTTTGAATCGGAGTTGTTCAGTATACAATTAAAACTTTGAGTCAACTGACATTAACTCTTCCTACTCCCACGTCAGTTGCAAAATGGAAACACTTCGTTCCGACGCCCCGTAATTCGCGGGCACTAATGTAGGGAGGGTTTGGGAAGGAAGGTACTTATTGGGGATCAAAGTACATGATAGCCCGGTATTTCGCGTGTGTGGGTAACCAAGGTTAAACCTCATGGAGGTGACAACATTACTCTGCCTGTCCGTCGATGACTGCCCAACGATGCAGTAGAAACATATCACTGATATCACGAATATCGTGATAAATACGAGTATACGTGCGTTTTGACTTTCTTCTTTTTCCTAGCTTTTTCTGGGCTTATGCCATGGCACAGGGAGCCTGGGGTCCACTTTAGTAACAAAAAAAATACGTGCGCTTTATCCATTTTTAGGCTTCCATACCTCTAAAGAACCCTTAACACATTGTTGTCCGTCCGTCTGTCTGTCAAGACCCTTTATGTCGATAACGCTTAAAGGTAGCAAGTTGAAATGAATACAGGTCTGCGGTCTCCTGAAGCTGTGAAAAAATCAAACCTCTACGTCAACGCATTCAAAAGATACGGCCCTTTATGTCGCATTTCCCATACATTTGCAATGTGAATTAAAATGTAGAGGGTACTCCCCGTTGATATAGAATTACGAAATTTGGCAAAAAGCAAGACCTTGTAGCACAAGTACAGGAGAAAATTCGGAAACCGCAAAATTGCCGCACTCCGAGAGTTTCGTGCCACCAGTAGTTTTAAGTACCTAAGTCATAAATGGGGGAGCATTCTTTGCGGAACCCTCGATGGGCGAGTCCGAGTCTCACTTGGCTGGTTTTTTAAATATTATTAACCTGTATACTTGAAGAACGCCTCGCTTGCTCTTGCAAATAACGCCGGATTGTTGTTTTTTATTTTTATTTATTTAGAACACAAGCAGTCATAAAAAACATACAGTGTTCCAGTAAATTTCAATTAATTTGGTGGGAAATTCCCATCTACCGAGATCCAAGTAAATAAGGACCACTGCTAAAGTTACCTTAGTCCATTGAATACCCGAAGCCTCCTCAGCCTGGGTTCAGGCCCATCGAACCCGGGAGCGGTCAGCTTGCGCCAGTTTCGTCGCAAGGAGAAAGCCAATAAGTACGGATTCCCTGGAAATATTCAGATCATTTAGCGTGAATCACAGCGCACGCAAGTTTTTTGTAGAAATCGCGAAACGTCTGGTTGATGTAACTGGTGACCTAAGAGCTGGTGGCTTCCTCGCACAACGTATCAGCATTGCGAAACTACGAGGAAATGCCGCCAGCATCCTAGATACAATGCCTCAAGGATCTATTTTAAATTTAAGGTAGGCAGAGGTAAATAGCTACTAATATAGCCCTAATAGGTAAGTTTTACTGTATATATTTTGAAAATAAATGATTTTTACAGACAGAGTCTAAGATAGAGCTCACCGGTTCAGTAATAATAATAACCTATTCACTGCAGAGAGCGGGGTCGTACTCATCAGGGACTACAGAAGGTAGCGCATTCCATTCCCTGGCAGTCCGCAGTAAAAATGACGATGCAAATCGTTTTGTGCGGACAAATGGAATGCTTATTACGAACGGGTGCATTTGCTCACCGCGCCTGAACATCCGATGATGGAAGGGAGAAGGTGGTCAGGCCATGCAGCTCTTCCGTGCACTCCCCAGAATGTTTCCGATAGAGCACCGATAGACACGTGACTCCGCGGTACTGCTTGTAATTTTGACATGACAGCGGGGACATAGCCGAAGAGCCTTAGAGCCCGGCGGAGTTACTGCTATTCTCAATATAATATAAGCTAACCTGGTGTGTCGCCTTGGATGAAGTCGTGCCAGGTTCCCAGCGTGTTGACTATCAGGACAGCCATGTACACGCCAGCCATGACGTAGTCTCCAACGGTAAAATGACGTTTTTCCCCGTGTTTCTTGCACGAGGATATTTTTGTAACTCTGCAAATATAATATATTTTAGGAGTTCGGTAGTAAAAATCATGTTGCTGAAAAGTTATGTGCAACACAAGACAAAGTCAATTTTAAACATTTATTTTCATAATATGTATAGTAAATGTAACTTACCTAGTTACCTACCTTAAATCTAAAATAGGGCCTTGAGGCATTGTACCTAGGATGCTCGCGGCATTTCCTCGTTGTGTCACAATGGTGATACGTTGTGCGAGGAAGCCACGAGCTCTTCGATCACCAATAACATCAACCAGCTGTTTCGCGATTTCTACGAAAAACTTGCGTGCGCTTGGCCCCATGGACCAAGCGTTTCGACCCCAAAGTTACATGATCCTCAAATCCTCATGACCCTCATTATGACGTTACCTGGAAGTCAAGTGGTGTGTTTGCCATATGGAAGCATTAACGCATTCCTCGAGCACCATATTCAGGTCCTCTGTGTTTCCCAAGTCTCTTCCTTGTGTGTAGCCCTTGCAAGTGTCTGTGACACACAGCGCTCTGTGTATTTGTGTGTGATTGTAGTGTTTCTTCGTACTTGCTGAGTATTCCTGTAAATATCTTTCATTTATATTCTTTTCTTAAAGCAGAAACGTCTGTGAACGATACCACAATACTTGGAGAAGAGAAGAAAAGAAGATAAAGGTGGAAATTCCTATTTTATTAAAACCTTAATTAACCTAAGGAGAGCGGTGTCTTCCAACAATTTCGCCTACTTGTATTTTGTTTTGTATTTTTTGTATTGTCTACATAAAAGGGTCTACTATTTTGTGGGAGGCCTCTGTCCAGCAGTGGACGTCTTTCGGCTGAAATGATGATGATGATGATGACCCTTATCCACATGAAAAGTTTATATTTATATTGAGCTGTAAGAGAAACATCATTACTACAAACCCAACAACTGTCAACCATTGCCCACAGGAGAGAAACCTTGCGTGCTCCGCCGATTTATAGTTTCCTTCCCGTGGACAATAATTAATAACTTGTGAGCATGTAGTAATGATTTGTATTATCAACAGGAAAGGAGTACTCTTTCATGCGGATGAAGGTTAAATAAGAAAATTAACCTAGATAGCCATTAACTTTTTGGTTGTCCACAGGAAAGACTTATTATTATTATTATTTTAAACTTTATTGCACGCAAAAAACATATACATAAGGCGGCCTCGCTTCGCTCAAATAGGACTCAAATTTAAACCACAGCGGTTAAAATCTTACACCATAGGTGAATTTAAAAAAATGCTTTAATTTTTTTTTCTCAAACATGCAATGAAATATTGATGTTATGTTCCTTATAATAGGCCGTGAAGTATGGCGTTTCAGGTGCGGCTAGGGCAAGAGATTCTTAATGGAATTTCATACAAATGTTAAAGGTCTAGGCCGGAAAAGTCCTCTTTTTTAATTTCCATTCCACATTTTGTGGCACAGGCATCATGACATTCTGCCAATACCGATGCGTATAAAAAATGTATATTCTATTAAAACTGAGTTAAAATATAGCTAAATATGAATACACACACGTTAGTTTTTGTCTTGTGTTTACTTATAATTTCTCTATAAATAAATCTTTGATTTTTTTCTTGTTTATTTCATTATTTTCATTGCATTTTTGAAAAAAGCACTATACAAGCTTCAGCGTGAATAAGGACTTGCAGGCCTCATTTTTCTATCCGGCCTGCAAGTCCTTACTTCCCGGCCTCAGTAGTAATGTACTATTTAATAGTCCACATTGGAGTGTTTGCAATTATTAATTTTGGCCGTTTTTGTAAGCGAAGGTGTAAATGAAACTAAAAGGATTTACTCAAACTCAATTCAATTACTTCAGTCATTATTGCTTCTGAACTCTCAATAAAAAGTAGAAGCAATCGCAAAAATCATATCTAATAAGATTAGATTTCTTAAAGCTAAAATTAAGCTTTCAATATGCCATTTAGATCATAAATAATGAACTTTATGATTTAACAAGCAAAACGAGACTTTAGGTCTATATTTTACGTTAACACAACGATACGCGGCATCTATCCTGCACCCAGCGCCATCTGTCGGGGGGTAGCGTAGATACTTCGTACTGAACTTTATTCCGAGGTTCAGTACGAAGTAAATGGAGGTGGCATTACGGATAAACAGTTTTACTTACAGGTGAAAATTAAGTAGTTCAGGGGGCTTCTTTTAATTCTAAATGCTTCTTTTACGACACGACAATGGCGTAAGACGGTATTTTTTATATTTTTAACCGCTAAATACGTCTTCTAGAAAATACGTTTGCGAGAAATTCTATGTAGCATATGCATTTTGTTGCTAATGCAGTGTAACGCGTGCCCTGTCCGGTCACGCGTCTATAATATTCTTCAAGGGGGCTAAGATGCCAAGCGGATAGCCTGATAAGACGACACGACAGTTTGTCGATCTGACATGTCAAATATCTTTACATTTGACAGCTGTCACCGTCGCGCTCTCCGTTGAACTTGTCGGTTTATCAACTTATAGCATTATGTAATGACATTCGTAGATAACCATCTTAGCCCTGCTGGTCTGTGTCGTTACCATGATTTTTACTTTATTGTTACTTTGTTGTTGTCAACTCACTGTCAGTCCATCTTGCTCGTACCTTTATGCTGGTGGAAGCGAGATGGGAAGACAGGTAAAGCAGACGCTGTGACAGTTATGTAAAACTCATTGACATTGAACTGAACTAGAAGGAATATTACTAAATAGTAACGTCCACACAAGTTGTTGTGTTGGTCTCGACAGACCTGCACAGTTGACACAGACTGACAGAAAAGCACTGTTTTTATTTTTTTAAAGATATATTTGGCGGCGTTGGTGACCCAGCGGTATGACGGGAGACTTATAATCCGAAGGTCTCGGGTTCAAATCCTGTCGACTCGTACCAATGAGTTTTTTTTTTTTTTTTTTTTATTAGGAAAGAAATAGTTTTAAATAGAAATAGTTTTTCGGAACTTATGTACGAAATATCATTTGATATTTACCAATCGCTTTTCGGTGAAAGAAAACATCGTGAGGAAACCGGACTAATCCCAATAAGGCCTAGTTTACCCTCTGGATTGGAAGGTTATTAGATAGCAGTAGCTTTCGTAAAACTAGCGCCTGCGTCAAATCTTGGGATTAGTTGCCAAAGCGGACCCCAGGCTCCCTGAGCCGTGGCATAATCCGTTAAAACGCTAGGAAGAAGAAGAAAATATATATTTAGTTATTTTTTTGCATAATATGTTTTCACAGCACTTACAGTCCGTGAAAGTTCGGATTTTAGAACGATATTTCGCAGTAACCGTCAAAGGTAGAGCAGGACGGCAGTATCACCCTCGCGTGTTTCCCCCAAAAAGTAGAAAAAATATGGTGGATGAGCCTTAAGTAAGTCATATCATAACTACAACAAAACCAATACAAATTTTAAAGTTAGAATCGGCTTCTTGACAGAGGTTGTAGCAATAAAGTTAATCTGGTTCACTTGCTGGTCTGTTTGACTTGTATCCAGGGTGCGTAGCCAAGATGCCAATCGCTCACTTAATAACGTATCGTTGCTACCTCTCTCCTACTCTTCCTTATTAGTGGGACAATGACAGTTGCGTTTCGTTAGCGACGGAGCGTGAGCGATTGGCATCTTGGCTACGCACCCTGGTCTGCGTCTAGGACGTACTAGACCTATGGGTGCCACCAGACAGCGACCATAGCCATCCATTTGGTCACTTACTCTTCTTAAGTCTACCTGACTTAGCCGTAAGGTCCTCATGAGGTCAGCATCCAGGGCTCAAATCTGCGTCTAGGATGCTTACAGACCTATGGGTGCCAGCAGACAGCGACCATAGCCATCCATTTGATCCAGGGCTCAAATCTGCGTCTAGGATGCTTACAGACCTATGGGTGCCACCAGACAGCGACCATAGCCATCCATTTGATCTAGTACCCCTGTTTAGTCTACTGACTTACCCGTAAAATCCTCATGAGGTCAGGATTGTCCCCAGGGTACAGATCTGCGTCCAGGACACAGTAGAGACCTTTGGGTGCCACCAGGCATCGGTCGTAGTCATCCATTATAAAAAGCTCTGGCATTTTGTAGTACTCTGTCACTGGAATTACATACACATTTATAAGATAAGCCCAAGATGTTAAATTTAATTTATACTAGCTTTTGCCCGCGGCTTCACTCGCGTTAGAAAGAGACAAAAAGTCTATGTCACTCTACATCCCTTCAACTATCTTCAATTAAAAAATCACGTCAATTCGTCGCTCCATTTTGCCGTGAAAGACGGACAAACAAACAGACTCACACACTTTCCCATTTGTAATATTAGTATGGATATGGCAGGTGACACACTGGATGCGATTCGCACCGAACGCCGGTGTGCAAGAGGGATAGCGCATAGCATACTACTATACTAGTGTTACTCACAAACCGGAGTGCGAATCCGCCTTAGCCAGCGTTTGAAGAAAAAAAAAAACGCCACATTGATCGAGGCCGAAAAAAGTTACATTTGAACGTTGACAGCAATGTTGTGTCTTATTGTCACACATCTCTACTCTATTAATAACCTAGGCCGTAGGCGTCATCACGATTTTTTTAAGGAAATTTACATTTCTCGTAATAATGTAGCAGACATACATATACAGTATTGTCATTACATGGCAAAGTTATTAGCCTTCGAATGTACCTAAAAGGTTTTTCGAAAGAAAGTTCGTTTCGTTGGTTGTGCATATTTTCCGAATTAGCATATTTGAGCAATTCTTGAAATACATCAGTTAATTTACTTTATATTTAAATCATATGTCTTATGAAATATGGTGTCATTGACTCTCATGGCTAATGCAAAAACCTAATATTAATTTATGAATGTGCGTAATAAATCACAAAAGCAGTTAAAATAACAATGCAAATATAAATTATTTAAATTATTTCTCGTTCTAGGTAAAATATTTAACCCAAAACCTCCCCTTTGGCCTTTGCAACAAAGTGATTAGGTATCATAAAATATTTAATTTGTAGGTAATTATAAAAATAAGTAAAATATGTGTATGTGTTGTTGTTTTTTACTTTTATAATTATTATATAAAATATCCTAACTTCAGAATGAAAAAAAAAAAATATAAATTACTATTAATTTCGTATACCTAAATCCAAAGTCCTGTAAAACCATTTTTTTAACTTTTTAGTTAAGTTTTTTGTCCCTCTGCTGTTTGAAGGCCTTTTTCGAAATCTAGGTTTATTGAAGCTACGAAGTAGTAACAAATTTTCGTAAGTATTTTCCGCTTTGTAGCGAAAACCGTTCGTTAGACAGAAAAAAATAGTCCAAGAAAACAATGCCCAGAAAATGATTCGTTTCTAGCCCTAGTGTTTTATTTTTCAAATACATTTTTCTTAAATATTGGTTACTGATTTCGAGAAGAAATCCGATCAAAATGGATGTATCATAAGGTTTCCATTCTGATAGTAAGTTCCTAAATCCATAAATAAACACGACTTCAAATCATATTTTCAAAGTTAAAGGTTCGTAAAGGCTTGCCTACTACAAGGTTATGTTTACAATACAATAACTCTTTATTGCACCTCAAAACAAAAATAACACGAACTGGTATAGATTACACATGAAAAAGAGGCAAACAACAGGCGGTCTTATCGCGAAAGAGCGATCTCATTCAGACAACCTTTGGGTAGAGGAGACACTACACTAAGAAAATATATGATATATTTAGTTATCATTTAAAAAATTTCTTTACTCATATGAAAGATGATGATTCGATATGAAAAGTGAAAGGCACATGTGTTGTAACTTGAGCAGTGTCTATGTTGTAACTTGAGCAGTGTTTATGTTGTAAGTTGAACAGTGTCTATGTTGTAACTTGAGCAGTTTCTACGTTGTAACTTGAGCAGTTTTTATGTTGTAACTTGAGCAGTTTCTGTTACAACTTGAGCCGTTCCTATGTTGTAAATTGAGCAGTTATTATGTTGTAACTTGAGCAGTTTCTATGTTACAACTTGAGCAGTTTCTATGTTGTCACTTGAGCAGTTTCTATGTTGTAACTTGAGCCGTTTCTATGTTGTAACTTGAGCAGTTTCTATGTTGTAACTTGAGCAGTTCCCCTTATGTGTTGTGCCTACCCAAAGCAGCAAAGAGTAAACATGAGTAAAAATTTGGTTTAAGATTAAACCACTCCGAATATTGATTTGGTCTAGCCAAATGGCAATTTAGGAGAATTTTAAATCAAAATTTAATAGTTGAAATATTGAGGCCGTGGTGGTCTAGCGCGCGCCGACTATCTATATAAAATATAGTCGGCGCGCCTAATAGTGTCCGTGTCCAATACAATAACTCCTTCAGGGGACTGCTGGGGCTGCCCTGGCGCTGCAGCGCGTCGGGTATGTTCGCCGACAACAGCACGGACGGCTTCACCGCCGTGCTGCGCAAGCGCGTGGCCCTGTGGGCGCGCGTGCAGGGCAGCCCGAACACTCTCCTGAAGGTGGTCGCCGATCGGACAGATAGTCCTTTGGTCACGCATTGGATGTCAATGCACGTGGGGCACAATAATCGGTTTATTATCTTAATGTAATAGTTTATTTTATTTTATTTGTTATTGTTTAGAATGTTTAGATATGTAGTTACTAACCTAGTTTCTTAAGGCAACATGTATGTATACTAACCAATTATGGATCATGTCCGAAATAAAAGTTTCAATTTCAATAGAAGCTTCTTCCTCAAATTTCGCAATTCAGCGAGGAAATACAGCCAACCTTTTGGGCACCCTGCCAAGCCTTGACAGCGATCTGGGCCAAATAGGTAATTTTATCTTTGATTTTAGTAGGCTTTATGTTTATTTTTCACACCAACGATTCATAAAAGCGTTTTTTCTGTTCAAGCTGGGAGGGATCAAAGTGGCACTTTTCTGTTCAAGCTAGGAGGGATCAAAGTGGCACTTTTCTGTTCAAGCTAGGAGGGATCAAAGTGGCACTTTTCTGTTCAAGGACTAAGTACACACGTTTTCGGGCATTAACGCTTGAATTACGCTCAGGATTCTATATTGTAGAATCCATCGCTTCATTTGGAATTCAATGTACGCCCTCGACGGAAATATATCATTTTGATCTCTTGTAACACAATCTCCTATTTATGTAATAGTATATTATATGCTTTCCGTTGTGTTAAGGAAGTATTTAATAGAATAAAAATATATATACTTACAATTCATCGAGTATATTACACCTGAAGTTTGATGAATCAGAAACATTAACATCAGTAACTTTTCCATTTTGACTTAATATTTAATTAAAATAAAATAAATATAAATAAGCCAAGCGACGTTGCGCCGGCGTGAGTCAACCACCAATAAACAAAATGAAATATTGCAGGGCTCCTAATAAATACAGAAATAACCTTAGTGTTACTCACCTTAATTTAGGGTTCCCTAAAAGTCTAGAAATATTTATTAACTGTGCGAAACTGATAAGATAAACTGATAGAGCAACAGTAATATAAATAGAGAGAAAAAGTTAGGTAAGCTATGAATTTTGTTTAAGGAAGACCCACACGAGAACGGGACGGGACGGGGCTCGACGGGACGATATCTCAATTTGTATAGGAAGAATCACGTGATAGCTCGGAGCCCTCGGATGTCACGTGACGCTTTCTATAGAAATTGGCAGATCGGCCCGACCCAGGCCCTCACACATCCCGGCCGGTTCTAAAGGGAGTTATCCTTCATTTGGGACATTGGTGATTGAAAATATGAAAACTTATGTTTAAGAGATGTGTATGGATACCTCTAGGATTATGCCTAATGTTACAAAAAAAAACACGTAATAATAATATCATTATAACTGCCTTTAAGTTAAAACTCAAGGAATACTATCTGTCTCTTCCTTAGCTTTTCTTCTTTGACACTGTCGTTTCTCTTCTTCACTCATCGTTATGTATATATATATTACGTATGTATGTTTACGTATGTATTTATTATGTATGTATGTATGTATGGTTTATCGTATTATTATTTTGGTATGTATATTTATTGTGTGTGTTGTTTGTGTACTTTTGTTAATCTCTGTGCCACCTACTACATATTTTCATTTGATCTGTACTCCACTACCCAAAGGTTGTCTGGAAGAGATCGCTCTTTAGCGATAAGACCGCCTGTTGTTACCCCTTACTGTTACTGTTCTGTATTATTATTTTCTCTTGTAACTGTATTTCATCTGTGTGAGGTGTGCAATAAAGAGTATTGTATTGTATTGTATTGTATCATTATAGATTTCAATTTTATTTTATCAATGACAATTGACAGTTGACATCTTTGCGTTTAGGTCACGGTTTCAATATTTGACAATAATTATTTTCTTATTAGTTCTGTGGTCAGACTATACCTACTCACGGGAATTTACTGTTTACAAGAAAGAAAGCTTTTTCATTTTCTTGCATATTATAGGGGTTAATTGGGAAAAATGGAAACAATTCCATACTGCACAATTCCAAACTCAATATTATATTGAGTTTTTCTGAAAAAACCTTTTGCGATATAATAGTATTTACTTTGTCATTAGTTAGGTATTCTTTGTATAATATAATATTTTTAGGAGTAATTAAAATAAAATACACGTACCTATTTCTATTTACAAGTAAATTACGTAGGTTTTTCCTATTAATATTAATTTGCTACTGACATGTTAATTTAACAGAATAAGATATTAATTTTAGGTATATAATATTCATGTTAGTTAATCATTTATAACACAATATTATGTTTCGGAGAATGTTTAATTCTATTCTTTCTATCGTCAGTGAAATTAAAAATTTGCAGACAGGGCATTTATTTGTGTGTTTATCACGAAATTTGTTCCTGAGTTTTGGATGTTTTCTATTTATTTAAGTACTTATATGTATCTATCTAATATATGGTCGTCTAGTACCCACAACACAAGCCTTATTTAGCTTACCGTGGGACTAGGTCGAATTGTGTAAGATTGTCCCATAATATTTATATATTTATTAGTTTCATACTATTCATAAAGGCCTAAGCAATGTTTACTATGCCCCCTGCTTACATAAGTGCATACTTGGCTGTGATATTTATCACTGGCAGGTAAGCACTTGATATATTATCACTTATCAGATATTAAATACATTATTCAGACGTAGGGGAAAAGGTGCATAATAAAATAGCTGTTTCCTAATTCATTGAATAATGGAAATAAACAACGCCTAATCAAAAACAGCCTATGATGGTGTTTTGTCAACAAGTTGTTATTTAACGAATATGTAATACATTTTGTATGTAGGATCAATTTAATGATGTGTAGGAGGGATAGAGTCGGTACCTGCCTCTTTATACAAGTTGTAACAAAATAACAGTGATCCGTTTAAGGGTGTAATTAGTATAAGAAGTAATAATTATGTTTATAAAAAACAAAAACAAATTTTGTCACGCAATTTTTTTTGTATGAAGTGTTGGCTCATTGGGATGACCTGCCCCATATTTTCATGTAGGATTTTTGACTACATTTTCTAATTAGACCACGATACTGATTTCGTACTCAAACGGATCACCAGCATTATTGTTTCACCTTGTATCGGGTAGCCCAGTGGTTAGGGCGTCTGCCCCGAAAGCAGGATGTCGCTGGTTCGATTCCAGCCCTGCTCACCGGGGGCCTTGGTCACTTTTTCTGTAGAATATGACATCTCTAAAAAAAAATAGACAAAAATAGATTGATTGACATGGAACATGCCTAAAAAAGATGATGACCAATACCCATTGAGCCGGAATAAGGAGACATAAATCAAAATTTTACCAAAAATTTAAAAAAATACCTACAAAAATGACGAAAGCAGAACGGGACGAGTTTAAGAACGTGACGAAAAACGAAGGAGACGACCTAAAACGATACCACATAATCAATTTCCAAAATACAAATCCTAGGACATTATGTCAACTTATGGACCACCAGGCACCAATCCGTCACTTTAACCCGTGTGGTCTTAAACTAACTCAAGGCCAAAATGGCATTTAACTCAATATACCTTCATTTAATTCTAGCATGAATGCACTTAGCAATTAGCACTATAATCCCATGTTAAAAATAATCCTCAAGGACAGTATTAATGACTGTTACTAACTGATAATGTTCCGTAATTAATTACGTAGATTTGTCAGTCTATCTCGTCGATAAACGATAAAAGAGACGGGAGTTTTGTTTTTTGCGTCGTGTGTGGTCATGCGCATGAGTTTAAACATGGTACACACGGTCCATTCTGTAATTATTTTAAGGGGTCTACTATCGCGCGAGAATTTTAAGACAATATTGATTGAGAGATGCTGCGATAGAGTGAGACATGGTAGTCGATATAAACTCATATAAAGATGCTAAATGTAAGTAGATATTTGGGGACATTTGGGCATCGAAGTGATTTAGAAAATACCCAAGTTGAATCGGATTATACCAGTTCCTCGTCGAATCTAGTAGTTAATAGTAAATATAAACAAGACACCAACTGGTCCAACTGTTTTGACGGTACTTTACTTTTTAGTAGTCATTGGTATAAGAAGAGAATTGTGTACCCATAGTACAAGTTTTACTTAGTTTGGGGTTAGGTCGACCAGTGTATGATCCACAAATAGAAATTTAATATACATGGAGATGTCATCATACTATTTACAAGAATATGCAGAAAAATCATATCATTGTATGGATTTACTAACCCTGTAGAGGAAATGTCAGACAACAATGTTAGTGAAGTGACACGGTGACAAGTAACGACAAATGATAACCTATCACTTTCTCTGGCAAAGTTAGCTACTAAAAGTTCCATAAGACCATCCTTTTACGACATCACATTGTCTTGTCTATCTAATATGTATACTCTGTCTATGTTTTCGAGTCTAGAAAGCCGAGAAAGCCTGTATGTCTGGGGAAAACGTGTACTAATATTGTAGGGATAATGTAATATCGCGGAGATGGTGTTAACACTGTCGATTATAGGTTTTATTCTGTTGTGGCTTATTTAGCTACGAATTGTACACGGTGTTGTTGGAGTATATGCTAAGTTTCCTAGATTGATAGCACAGAATGTGAAAGTGTTAAGTAAACGTCATAATTTCATCGAAGTTTGACGTTTAAAATAACACTTTGAAGTTTGACAGTTCATTTGCTGAGAAAAGATAAAGTGGTTTGACTCTAGTTTGAGCCCTGCGTACGGAGCAGGAGGTCTCGGGTTCGAATCCTGGTCAGGGCATTTATTTGTGGGTTTATTTCGAATATTTGTTTCCTGAGTTATGGATGTTAACGTATTTAAGTATTTATATGTATCTATCTATTATATAGTTATATCGTCGTCTAGTACCCACAACACAAGTCTTATTGAGATTACCGTGGGACTAGGGCGATTTGTGTAAGATTGTCCCAGAATATTTACTCGTATTTGTATCGTGTTTACATTGTTAGGAAGTTACATTGACGATTTTACGGTCGCAGTCTCCGTAAGTCTACATCGAAACCACATCGTCGTCGGAATCGTCGGATAGTGAAACATCGGCTTAACTGTTGGCGGTCGTGTTGGCCAACACCATAATTTACAGCCACAAAATGTGGGCCAGATAACACGGTTGACTTTCGGATCAGCTTTAATACAACCTTAAAGCTTAACCGCGGTTTAGTCTGATAACAGACGAACTTTCACAACCTCTTATCTCAAAAATTTGTGACTTTAGAATTTTTTGACTGTTTTTGTGGGCTTAGAGTTCAAATTTGAGAAAATTTAAAAAGTTATTAAGGTTTTTTCAAATGTTATGTTTTATTTTATAGGCTTTGCTTTGCAATGGATTAGCTAATCTGTTTCTGGTTTGGTCTGCTGAGTTGATATTTTTGGAATTTTAATAAAGTATTTTGTGATGTAATTTTAATTTACATAGCCGAGTTGTTGGACATATAGGGTGTTGTGAGAGGGTCACTTTGTTGTCCGTCCGTCCGTCTGTCTGACCCTTTATCTCGGGAACCCGTGGCTTGCTACGGGTTCCCGACCGGGGGGGGGGGTTACGGGTACCTTGGTAGCAAGTTGAAATTAATACCACATACACAAATCTGCGGTCCCTTGAAGGTGTAAAAAACCAAATCTCTACGTCAACACAACCAAAAGATACCGCCGTTTATGTCACATTTCCCATACATTTGCAATTGGAATCAAAATGTATAGGGTACTTCCCGTTGACTTAGAATCACGAAATTTTATAAAAAGCAACAGCTTGTAGTTCCGAAAACCGTATAATTGCCGCACACTGAGAGTTCCGTGCCTCCAGTATTTTTAAGTAGGTACCCAAGGTCAAACATGGGGCGCATCATTATTTTGTGCGGAACCCTCGGTGGGCGAGTCCAAGGGCAAGTCGCACTTGCCCGATATTATTTACAAATCTCATTTGAGTAATAAAACGGGGTTTCCCTTGTAGATTCGGTAGGATTCCAAGTATCAATAAACAGTTGATTAAAATTATCTAGACTTTCGTCGTAATTTCAGCTAAACCACTATTTAAGGCGTAAGTTCTCTTAAGTTTGTTTTGTATTTTAAATACTATAATCGACGACTTACTTTCATAAGATCGTAACAATAATAAATTAAGGCCCACTTGCACCACCCAGGCTTATCCGCGAACTTGGAGTTAAGCTGTCAAATTCCATACAAAAAACCGCTTAACTCCTGCTTATATCTGGCTAACCCCGGGTGGTGCTAGTTGCCCTAAGACGTAAATCTTTTGTGATTTTACACTTCTATTACTGACCACTCCTATGCTCGATGTCACCACAGATGATTTACCTGAATAACAGTTCATAAGACAAAAAACAAATGACGCTCGTACCCCCTCACTCCCGCACAACGCTAGGGTTCCCTGAGATTACAAATATTATATAATACTGGCGGCGGCGTGCACCGGCGGGCGCGGGATGTGTGAGCCAAAAGACAAAAGACGATCAATCGAGTTTACGCGTAGAGTGCCATAGGCCTGGGCCCTTACCATGACGTCTTAACGCGATTCAGTTTAGGTTCAGTTTAGTCTCAGTTGTATGGAAGCGACTCAGTTTAGGCTAAGTTGTATGGAAGCGACTCAGTTTAGGTTCAGTTTAGGCTCAAACTGAGAAGCGACTTAGTTTAGGTTCAGTTTAGGCTCAGTTGTATGGAACCGACTCAGTTTAGGCTCAAACTGAGAAGCGACTCAGTTTAGGCTCAGTTGTATGGAAGCGACTCAGTTTAGGTTCAGTTTAGGCTCAGTTGTATGGAACCGACTCAGTTTAGTTTAAGTTTAGGGTCAGTTGTATGGAAGCGACTCAGTTTAGGTTCAGTTTAGGCTCAGTTGTATGGAACCGACTCAGTTTAGGTTATGTTTAGGATCAGTTGTATGGAAGCGACTCAGTTTAGGTTCAGTTTAGGCTCAGTTGTATGGAACCGACTCAGCTTAGGTTAAGTTTAGGGTCAGTTGTATGGAAGCGACTCAGTTTAGGTTCAGTTTAGGCTCAGTTGTATGGAAGCGACTCCATTTAGGTTCAGTTTAGGCTCAGTTGTATGGAAGCGACTCAGTTTAGGTCGTCAACTGAATCGCGTTAAGACGTCATGGTAAGGCCCCTGATGTTAGCGCCATAAAACTGGAAGCCCATAATGTGGCACGTATTTATTAGCAGCTGTAAAACGATTAGCCGGTTCTGATGCACTGTTTGTTTCCTTGCCTTTGTACTAATAGTGGGTAATAGTGCCATGTTGCGGTCAAACTGTAGAAACAGCCATTTCAAATTTCTGACGTAAAAATAGACATGTCTGACGTCAGTACCTATCTGTCTGTCTGTCTTTTCGTCTATAATATTGAATAAAGAAGTTAAAACTCACTAACGCGTACGGTTCACGAAAGTTTCAAATTGGTCTTATCAACTTTTTGACAGTCACTAATAACATTTACCCACCACCCACCAGCCACTTCAGCGATAGAGAGGCAAATAGACGTACGAACGAACGGTCATGGTGGACCTTCAGAAAAAAAAAGGAAAAAAAAATTGAATGAAGTGACGTAAGTTTGTATTTATTTGTAAACATAAAGTAAAATTGAATTCCTAGTATTGCCATTTATTTAGAGAGATGGCACGCAGACGCGACCGTCTTTTTCTGTTATGTGCTTACATTAAATGAAATTATCAACGCCATTTTAAAAAGTAAAAAAAGCCAAAATAAGTAATTATGTAAATACCTGGATCCCATCTTGTCCCGCAGCTTACTTAAGAATAAAAGCAAACAACCGAAGCGGCAGATTAGATGTAAACCTGCTTCTGTGTGCCCTCAGCCCGCAGCCGCCACAAGGCGCCATTGTTGTTGGAGAAAGCTGAGGAAATGTACAAGTTGAAATTAACTGTAGGTACAGTCCAAGTTTATATTACAGGTGCGTTTTTTAAAAATAAAAATAGTTCATTGCAGTAGTATAATATTTCATTGTAAATATATTTTTTACCAACAAATAAAACAAAACAAAACAAAACATAACTACTAAGACTGTTACTGATATTGGTTTTCCAGATTTTTTTTACTTTCGTTTATTTTAAACTTTGTTCCAAAACAAATGAAACTTTATACCTATACATAACCTATAAGTCTTTTTCTATCTTTTAATTAGATGACTGACAGTGACAGCGATATTAAACAAGTGGATTAAAACTGCACCTGTTGCAAGCCCTTAGGTGATATTTGTTTAGCCTAGAATGTAATTTTTGTTTATTTTTGTTTGATTAAAGATTTTTTTGTTATCTAGAGACTCACACCCGCAGACAAACTGTATATACAGTTTTGCGGGAAACTGAATTGGCTATAAGTTTTATATTGTGAATTATTAATAAATAATAAATAAAATAAATAAAGTATACATTATAACGTTGTCTGTGGTATTCCATAACACCACCGTACAGCGATGCTCTAATGGATTTTCATCCAATATATGAACACTGTTGTTTTTTTTTGAAGTTGGCCTTTCGCATTCCGCCACTTTTCGAAGATTTAGCTTCTTCGCTATTTTAACTGTCGTAGAAAAACTAGCGTATTCAACAGTTCCTAATTAAAACTTAAAACTCTCGGGTCTCGGGTCTATTATTACAATAACTGCGACCCTCTAGTTCTAAGAATCCTTATTATATCACTGTTGCATAAATTACTATTATAGTTACCAGTGACGGCCAAGTTTAAACACCTAACAATTTTTAAACTCCAACTTACTTACGCAATTTACCTGTATCTATTACATTGAGAAAATACAAATAAATGAGTAAAAAGCTATTATTGGTTTCTATATTTCTAATAAAATAAACTACTCTAATTGCGTTATTCGGGCTTAAATCAGAAACGCCAATATAATACTAATCTCATTCAATATGATATTACTGTCACTTACAAACTCACACGGCTTTACCATAGAACGATAGCACGCACTCAATCAAATGTGTTATCAAAATTACTTTCTTTCATTAAGAATAAGGTCCCACATCGGAAATAACAATTTATATGTAAATTGTTTTATTTTACACGTTCTCCTAATTAAGTATTAGTATTCTATTACTTTAGAAAGTGATTATTGGAAGGTAAATTCTCCGAGCCCATTCAGTACGCAGCATGAGGGAGATATCGGAAGATTAGTAAGTGAAACCCTTTTTGAATCCACTTTTAAAAGGTGAATGAATTTTGAGTTGACGACATTTGTTGACGCACAGCGACTTTTGTTACGTAAATGTTGTATCTCAATCGGTACTGTCCCATCAGTAGGTATTTTGTTATATTTGAATGGATTAGTGAATGTTTAGATTAATACTTAATGCATCTATTTCGCAAATATAAAAGGGATATTTAAAATAAGTTTGATAATATTTTTGCGTAAATAAAAGTGTATCTTACTTGTTAGTTGCATGCAGCCTAATGACATTTAAGAAAACCTACTAACTGAATGTCATCTGCGCTCTATCGTCATTAAACTGCAATGATTTGCATGAACATGTCGAGTTTAAAATATGCACATTAGTACACGAAGGAACAAATTTTAAAACATGGGTAACATTGTTATTGTCGAGAGTACGTCATATTATTGTAAGGGTAAACGAACATAATGTTTCTCGGGTAAAGTTCTTGTAGTCACGATGTAGTTAGATTTGTGTCAATATGTGAGGGTTCATTAAGAATTTTATGATTGACTGGCTTAAGGCCATTACACGATAGGTGCAATTGCACATATAGTGCATAAGTATTTACAAACCAGGTGGCAGGACGAAATAGATGCTATAGAGCAAATCAGCTAGAGGAGACTTTTATCCTCAAGGGTTTCACAGAAGAAAAACAATACAGTACAACATAATTCAACTTATTTTTTGTGGAATAAAACAAGTATAATAATCAAGCGGTTTCCCTTGATTTCCTTCATCTTGAATAAATAGAAATACCATATACCATATAAGTAAACTGGATTAGAAATTGGCTCAATTTCTATTGTTACTGGATCACATCCTTTTGTAGGTCTCATTAAATAGTAGATAATATTCAATGAGATCTACAAAACAGTAAACATTTTCCAAGGTGAAAGCATTTATATTTGTTTCTGGTAAAAGGTAACCACTCTGTCTCATCCAAAAATAAAAATAAACAAATGATTTCACTTGTCGGACGCCAGTACGCCAAGATCTCCTGCATCTCCTGAGGATGCCGCGTAGAGAGGCGAAACACGTGTCTAGTTTTATATGATTGGTGATGGTTTGTTATATGCATTTGCGTTATTTTTTGTGGCGGGTGGGAACATTAATTTGCATGCAAAAATACGCACTAATTGACGTGCCAACGTTTGGCGGAATAGCAAAGTAATATTATTCTCAAAATATTAAAGTTATGGCTATACCTACATTGAGGATCGTGACTTTGACCCGATTGAGCGAGATACATTATGCTGCTATTAAATAGAGTAAGGAACCCTAATAAAAAATTTGTTTCAAAACTGAACATATTGTGTGCGACTTACTTATTAAAGTTCGCGAAATTAAGGTTTTTTACATTATGCATTATTTGGGGCTCTGCACTCGCAATCACAGCCCTCTGGGTGGTCTATTATATTAATTTATAGTTCCGTGTACATAATGAAGAACTTAATAATTTTACTATTTTTGGTACATCAGAGTTCGGGTATCATTTACTCTTTAAATTGTAAGTAATATTTATTTAATTTTATTCCAAAGTAGGTCCTTGAGGCATTGTACCTAGGATGCTGGCGGCATTTCCTCGTTGTATCGCAATGCTGATACGTTGTGCGAGGAAGCCACCAGCTCTTCGGTCACCTTACTTTAGATTTAAGGTAGGTAGAGGTAGGTAGTTAGGTAAGTTACACTTACTGTATATATTTCGAGAATAAATGTTCTTAAATCATTTTATTCCTATACAATGGGTTCATAGCTATTACAATTTATCAGCGGAGTATCTATGTAGTGAATTTTCTCTTTAATAGAACTGTGTACTGTGTATACATTTTAGCATGATCCGGTCAGATTTCATCTTAATCCGTTCAGCGGTTGTAGCCTGAAGAGGCAACCGACAAAATTACTATCGCATTTATAATATTAGTACGGATAGTATGGATATGCATAATGATGGTTCATATTCCAGTAACGGAATACTATAAGATGCCAGAGCTGTATCAAATGGACGATTACGACCAGTGTTTGGTGGAGCCAGGCGGGATCTACTGCGTGGTGGATGTAGACTTGGATGCTGGAGAAAACCCAGAGCTAATGAGAACCATTACGGTACAGTACATTTTTTTACTAAATTGCATTGTGCAAACGATTACTCAAACAATATCCTACTTCTTAGCGTTTTCTTGGCTTATGCCATGACTCAAGGAGCCTGGAGTCCGCTTTGGCAACTGATACCAAGATTTGGCGTAAGCGCTTTTGCTAGTTTTATTAATGTGACTGCTATTGCCAAATAAATAAATAAATATTGTCCCACTATATTTATTTATTTAATTTGTTATATTTAATAACAGAAAATTACCTGCAAATATATTGAAATAAAATATGGCTAGACCTAAGTCCCAATCCGAGTTTTTCAAGTTTATATCTGTTTACAAATTTTATATCCGTTTCAGAATGATTAGAATATCAGATATGCTTTTTTTTAATTTTTTTACAGGAGTACTCGGAGTATAAAAGAAAACATTTCAACCACACACAACTGCACAGGTCTCTATGCGTGACACAATCTTGTAATGACTTCATACAAAATAGGAACTTAGAAAAGGAAGAGGACCGAGTATTGATCCTTGAGGAATGCGTCAATGCTTCCATTTGGCGTGAATATAGATTGACTGCTAGGTAATATTATTTTTGACATCTCTTCTAATAGACATATACTAGACGAAATGAAGATTTGATTCAGTTAGCAAGTTTAATATTAATCCTAATATCATAAGCATTACCTCGCCAAACGCCTTTACAAAACCTATATGCTGCTTATTTGTTTAAAGACTATTTATTCAAAATTTAGCTCTAGGCACTTGTGTAATGTAAAAATACGTCGGTAAAATTAAGATAACTTAGCATACAATGGGTGTAGCGATCAATAGAACTCGAGTCTCTACAGCTTGCCCAATTTTTAACCAGATGAGTAGGTACTTTGTAAATGTAAATGTTTGTAAATGGTCTGGCCGGAAGAACAGCGTTGACTTTCGGGTCGACATTATGCTGAGGCGAGACCAATTCGTGGTAATTTTTTGTATATTTGTCTCTCTTATCTGTAATTGTATTTTAAATTTGCCACGAATAAATGATTTGTATTTGTACTTTTATCCCCTAAAAATAGCTTTAGTGTCCTTATATATAATTTTGAAGAGCCGAGAATATTGATTAACATTTGATAATCTATAGATATTAATAAACATTTCAGACTGTCAGATATATTAACATGCAGGAAACATGGAGAGAAAAGACGTTTCACCATCGGAGATTATATAATGACGTCAGTCTATATTGTTATAATAATACTTAACGTGCTGGGAACTTTGCATGACGAGCTCAAAGGAGATACTTCAGGTAGACATGCACAATATACTAATAAACTTGACTTGTTGATCACATTCCAGATCCACAGTAATTTGTTTTTCTTTTTCGCTAATCCATTCGAGACACATTTAGGCCCACTTGTACCACCCAGGGTTAGCCGCTAACCCAAAGTTATACTGTTTACAAATTCCATACAAAAAAACGTTTAATTCCAGGTTATGTGGCCAACCCCGGGTGTTTCAAGTGGCCCTTAAAAGGACACAGTGTGTAGTTGTGTACTGAATGGTTAATTGCAAAAAAAAAACAATGAGCACGTTGTAAAAAGTAAATCATCTGGAAGGTTTCACAGAATCAATTCTACCCTTTGAATTCTCTTCAATGTATTACCTATCCACATACTTCATACAGCTTTATCGACGTTTAACGGAAAGCTAGTACAAAATCATGACAAAGTTGAAGGCACGAAACTTAGAGGCCTTCCCCGTGCTAATGTAGCCAAAATAAAATTACGCTTAACCTGGTGTTCAACAGAAGGACATGATGTCACGATCCTCAGCTGCATTGAAGAATGTTGACTTTTCTTGTCTGTATAAAGTTTTACATTAAAGATTTAGGTAATAGTTTTTTTAGCTTCTGTAGCACTATAATGGTTTCAGGATACCCTCACTTGCTGGCGTTCTCGCTGCGAAGGAACTGGCGCAGGCTGACAGCACCTAGCAGTGTGGTGTCCGACCATAGGCTGAGAAGGCTCAAAGCCATAGATGCATTAAGGTGCATTTTAAATATAAAATATAGTAAAGGCACTTTTCTGTTCAAGGACTACACATTTTTACGTTTTCGGGCATTAACTTGTGGCATCGTGGTGTTGATATGATACTGTTTACGCTTTTATGCTTTATTTCTTCTTAGTCGGTGTGGAAAGCAGTATGTGTCAAAGTTGTCACACGGTATCAAAATTATTTTCGTCTTGGGCGTTAACGCTTGAATACCTCATTACGCTCAGGATTCTATTGTAGAATCCATCGCTTCATTCGGAATTCAATATACACTCTCGCCGGAAATATATCATTACGATCCCTTGTAATACAAACTACTATTATCTTACAGCTGAATAGAAAAGGAGTACCTTTTACGTACATAAGAAGATCAACATTTATAGCCTGTAACTTTTGGGTAGTCTGTAGACTACTAAAGACAAGTAAAATCGTTTGTGTTTGACCCTTATTTACAATTGATAGCAATTTCACTTTCCCTTTTGCAGGTCCCTGACGATGTGCGGCGTTTTTTCGACTCACACGGCGTTTGCAGTAGCCTTTGCTTACCTTAAGAACCCTCTTTACTTCGAAACGGTAAGAAGCTTACTTAAATTACTCATTGGATGGTCCGCACTTACGTCGAGAAGCATTGCATTCGTATAAGAGCGCGTCTTCTACTTAGCATTATCCAGGCCAGTGCCAGGGTCCACTTTTCTACTTCCTTTCCTCCACTTTTCGCGATCTTGGGCGTCTTCCCTTGTGAGCCCGTTCATACTCGTGTCGGCCTTCACGACCTTCGCTTTTTTGGTCTGCCGCAGGGTCGGGGGCCGGTCAAGGGCTAGGTTTAGGCATGTGTTTCCTACGTAGTCGGGTCGAACAACTGAAGGTGATTTTCTTGGAGCGTCAAGCGTTACAGATGGTTCAAAATAAGGATGACACTATGATTTCATGATGTGCCAATTTCACGTACCATCTTCTTATCGGGTTTCAGCTTACCTACGAGTTTATATTTCAATGACAAATCACCCCGTGTCCCCACGGAGTTATAAAGGGTTAATAAATTCACCACCCTCTTTCTTCCCGTGGGTGTCATGGAAGTCATGGGATATAGGTTCAAGTGTATTGTGGGCGATGGGCTAGCACTAGCCACCTGTCATTGCTATATAATTTTTTTTGTTATCTGTAAACCACTTCATCAAAAGTGGCACAAAAATCTGAACAGTTTCATGTGTTCTGCTTACCCCTTTTGGGAACACAGGTGTAAATTCATTTCAGGACTCTATGAATGATGGATATTAACCACATGGTAACAAAACTCTCTGTTCTCCAGGCATACGACGATCCATTTAAGAACCTGTTAATACAAGGCCCTGTGGTGACGTATACGTTCCTCATGATGTCCGGGTTCCTGGTGGCATTTAACATGGAGCTTCAGGCGGAGAAGCGCAAGATTACATGGTGGGACTGGCCTAAATGCATGCTGCATCGTTATCTAAGGTAAATGTTTACCTGCAGGGCTATGACGGACTTGTCACGATACACGAATGTATGTTCGGATAGCGCAGCCCATACCAACCAGCCATCATCCCTATTACCTTTTCAAGAGAGTTCAATAAAATAAACAAAACAATAGAAAAATTCTTTGTTATAATAAATAAATAACAATTACGGTACCTAAAAATGAAAAACCTACCTTAAGAATAAAATAAAAAACTACCTTATAAAAATACCTTAAAAAATAATAATAATACAGAAATAAAAATAAAAGTACCTAACTTAAAAATCTAATCCAGGATTGCTGGGCATGGTGCCCAATACGCAGGCGGCATTCCCGCGCTGAATTGCTATTGCAATCCTTTGCGCAAGAAAGCCGCCTGCGCGAGGATCACCAAACAATAGTGTTTGTCGTCCTACCGGCTATTGCTGTCAAGAAGATAGGTCACTGTTTAAAAGAATCATAAAATACCGACAACTGGTCTTATCCCGCAAGAGGAGGTTATGTGTTTTAGTGTGAGGGATGATATGAAAAGAAAGGATGTGAGTGATGAGATGATGGGCGATAGAGACGTATGGAAGAAAAATACATGCTGCGCCGACCGATCCCTAATAAATGGGACAAGGGCAAGCGGATGATGGTCTTATCCCGCAAATATCACGCTCTCCACTCAAGACTATTTGGCATAATATCCCCCAATTTCATATGACCTAACTCCAACTTTTCTGGCACCAGATTAACCCCAACCCTCGCGCTAGTGTTATTCACGATCATGACCGTGAACCGTCACTTCAGCGACGGCCCGCAGTGGGATCATGTGGTTATCGGCGAGGCTGAAGCTTGTCAGAAGTACTGGTGGGCGCATCTGCTGTATATCAACAACTATATATACGATGACTCTCATTGCCTGCCACAGGGATGGTAAGTACCCAAAATATCTTAAGCTCAAGCTTAAGATATTTCTTATTGCTTATCTTCAAAGATCTGTAGTGACGTTAACCATGGACGTGAAACGTAACTTTAGCAACGGGCTGCAGTGGACCCATGCGGTCATTAGTGAGGCAGAGGCCGCAGAGGCCAGCGTGCGTAGCCAAGATGCCAATCGCTCACGCTTAATAAAGTATCGTAGCTACATTTCTCTATCGCTCTTCCTTATTAGTGTGACAATGACAGTTGCGTTTCGTTAGCGACTGCGCGTGAGCGATTGGCATCTTGGCTACGCACGCTGAAGTACTTGTGGGCACTGTAATACATATCAACAACTATAACATATACGAAGACTCCCATCGCTTGCGGCATGGTTGGTAAGTGTCCAAAGCAAGTCTATTAAGGTTTGGGACTTAGGTAATTTTCTGAGGTTTTTGTATTCCCCATCGTCCTCTCCTAGGTCCTGAAACATAATTAGTCGCGCACTGTAGTGCACAGGTTTTAAAAAGGTTAACAAAGCGCATGTTAAACACCTTATTACATGCCACATGCATTATCATCAGGCCATATCCACCGTAAAGCGTAAAGGAAGCCAAACAAAATATATTGAAGGACGCATGGCGATAAAAGGAGAATCATTGTATCTGTTTAGGTATTTAGCAGCAGACACGCAGCTGTACCCCATAGGGCTGCTGATTTGCGTGTTGTTCCGCCGGCCAAGATCACAACTGCTTGTGCTGAGCGTGTTGGGCATCGCTTCCCTCGCCTTGCCTGCCGCCCACACCTACTACAAGGACTTCGATGCAGTGGCTTACCAGTCTCCAGAGTGAGTTATCGCTTGCATGCTTTAGGTCTGCTATGCAGTCAGTCACAATTTCTGGTGGTGAGTGCTGTCAGCCGTAGTCTCGCTCGCCGTGCCCACCGCACTTAAATACTTCCAGCAATTGGATGCAGTGGCCTACCAGGTTGCAGAGTGAGTTATCACTTGCGTTTACTTATAATTTGGGAAATATTGCCAAATATTGGCATAACCAAATATAATGCTTTATTGAATTGTGAGAGTGCTCTTTAGGACTCTATACAGTATCAATGTTTGGTTTTTGAGCTTTGAACCAATTTTGTCTGTAGTAGTATCACCGACCCGCGGGAGTTCCTCTCGTTCATAGGCCTTTACAGCCATGAACTTGTCGTCCCCAGGATACTGCACTAATGATTATTAGTTCTACAAGAAATGTGTGTTTACTGTATTGTTTGCTTCTCTCCCGGGTCTATATCTTGAAACTTTTCTCAGGCAGTTCCGAACCATATACAAAAACTACGACACCTTCCGCATCATGTACGTCGGTGCCCACGCCAACATGTCCACCTTCATCATCGGCCTCGCTGGAGGCCTGCTAGCGTTCCGGTGGCTTAAGGACGAAAAGATCATGTCTGAGAAGTTCCAGGTATACTTGTTTCATGAAGATATGTACAGGCATACGCCGACCTGTCAACCTTCATCAGGAGACCTACTCCAAGGCAAATCGCTTTCCGCTGGCTTAAAAAGATATTGCTTACTTGTATACTGCTGCTGCCCCTAATATCCTCTCGTTGGTTAAAGATGAGAGGATCATGTCTAAGAAGTAATCTGAAATGCCTGATATGAAACCTCGGTGCTTCTGACTGCTGAGCGTAGGCCTCTAATTGAATACGCCATTCCTAAGCTAACCACATACAGAAGTGATCCGCAACCTTCCAAACACCATCCACCCAAACAAACCAGCAAACAAACTGGCTAAAGGAACTGAGCATTTCCAATAAGCACCAAGTGTCTTTTTTCATCAAAGAAGTCGCCAGTGGTCTGCTGACCTTCCTCCCTACCTCTATATTTTTGATGACTGTCTGAATTTAATTTCAGAAATATGGCTGGGTTATAAAACTGTCTGCCCTGCTCTCCCTTGGCGTCCTATACTCCAGTGCTTTCCTCTATGTGGACGGCTACGAGCCGTCGGTGACGACCAATATGCTCGTGGCCAGTTTGCGGAACCCTGTCTTCCAGCTGTTTACGGTTGTCATCTTGTTGGGGTGCATCTTTAAGGCTGAAGGTAGTAATGAGGAAGCAAGAGATAATTGTTCATTATAATCGTTAGGGCCACTTGCACCACCCAGGGTTAGCGTCATAATTCGGAGTTAAATATTCGGAGTTAGCGGCTAGCCCTGGGTGGTGCAAGTGACGTTTAATCTATCTTTCTTCTAATATTAGATAGGGCAAGCGTTATATGGAGATTGACACGTAACTCAGACCCATTAGAACATACCTAATTACCTACTCTTCAAATGTCACGATGTTGCACTAGATAATTTAAAAAAATAATCCCTAAAGAAGTGAAAACTTAAAGCTAGTGTTAAAATTTTAGCCCTTAAATGCACGAGTTAACAGCATTGATCCTAAAACATCCAAACTGACAACCAAAGTCATTTCAAATTAAGAACTTACAACGATATGACAAAGTCTACATTCCAAGATAACTTGATTGTCACTTGTCTCGTTTCTGTGTCATAAATGCATCATCAAGCATTTAAGGGTAAAAAAAGGTACTTAGAGGTGCTTTTTTTCAATGAAGGAGGTAATGATGACTCTAATGGTTAATTTCAGGGACATTTAGAAGTATTTTAGAATGGCGCGGCTTCACATGGACGGCTCGAGTCTCGTACGGCGCCTTCCTGCTGCACACGATCATCCAGCGCTGTCTCGTTGGGACCCAGAGGCTGCCAGTTTTCGCCACAGATATTCACCTCGTATGTACAGTCAACCAATTGGAACCCTAGGCCACTCTAAAACCATGTCAAAATGACAAGCAGTAAGAGATTTCTTATAATCTGACTTATAGCGTCACTATGACATAGTCCTATAGTGATCTAAGGTTCCAATTGGTTGACTGTACCTAGAACCTTAGTATTTGTAAGTACAAATAGCTTACTAAGTAGTAAGCTAGTTAGAATGGATTTACCAGCACGCCTACTCGTACCATGCACATCGAATATTGGCATTGACGGGAAAACTTCTTTGTCACTCCAATATGCAAGTGTTCGATTTTCTTGGTATAGTATAGGCTCAGGTATTTCACCAAGGTGAGAAATGTAACAATTGTCAGCATCATTATTACCAGTATCACATGCGTCTATGGGCTACAGGTGACGCTTACTATTGCGTGGGCTGTATGCTTGTTGGCCACTAACATGTCATTTATAAATAAAAACACCAACAATTGTCGTTCGAAATTCCGACACAGGAAGGAGTTTCATGTCAAAAACTACTGAAAATTCCTTAAAACACAACTTTTTGATGTGACAATAGGCTTAAACGACTAAAAGAATCTTTTTAGTCCGTCCTTTACATTATTAAAAAATATTGTACACGTATTTTTTCTTTTGTTCGTCAAATCAAAAATGACGAAAATACAGTGCATTCAAGTTTCGCGTAACGTCACTATTTGGTACGATTCTTACCTAGTAGTGACGTCACCAGCCCCCACCCCGGAGCTTTGATGCTCTTTATATTCGTCAATTTTAGTTAAATTGACAAAGGAAAAAATACGTATCTGATCATTTTCGATAACCTAACTGACGGACTAATTAGAATGATAGCTTTTCAACCTAGCCGTCATCCGTATTGTCATAATAGAGGACAAGCATTCACCAAAAAATTCTGTTTATTGACAATACTCTAAGATTGTATTTTGAATTATCTAAATGGTGGTGGTGAGTGGGCTCAGAAGCCTATGGACTACTGAAACGCTAGTAATTCGGTAATTTTAAGAATTTTCACAGTAGCGTGGTGAAATAGGGGTCTGGTCTGCTGATGGGTTTGCTGGCTGCTGGGTTTAAGTGCCATAACTTGGTTAGAAAGTTAGGAGTCTGTTACACCAAATCTACGGGCGAACACTACGTCAGGTACGCTACCTACTGACGGAGTTTACTGGTCCTTAGAGACTCACGGGACGGGATGAGGCAGGACGGGACGATCTGCCAATTTCTATAGAAAGAATCACGTCATATATATTTAAACTTGTTAGTCATACTGATATTAAATTTCAACGGTTAACAATCACGTATTTTTATCACAATGGGTGTGACATGTTTCGACTGCATCGGGCAGTCATCGTCGGACAGACAGAGTGGTGTCACCTTCGCGGTTCGGGCATCACAACCGCGGAGCCGAAGCCGATATAAAGAATCACGTGATAGTTTGGAACCCTCGGATGTCTCGTGACGTTTTTTATAGAAACTGACAGATTGTCTCGTACCGGCCCGTCCCATCCTGTGTGAGTCATCCCTTATTCATTATACCTTCACAGACGATGATACTGGCAGGGACAGCGTTCCTGTCCACGGTTGGGGCAGCAATCCTGTGGCTGACGGTGGAGGCTCCCTTGGCGACCTTAATCAAGAATATGACCCGTCCGACTAGGAAAGAACTGGAGTGCCCGGAGACGGCGGAAGAAACTAAGGTGTAATGCTAGTTGGATTGTGGAGTCAAATAAAAGATTAACAAATAAACTACTTTTTTATACAGTTGTAGATTTAAAGGGTCTTACGGGAAACAGTTCGACCCATAGGGATAGACTTAACATAACAGTATTCCAGGTAAATTAATTGCTGTTAAGGAAATCTCAACGTAAACTCAGAGCTGGATATGGCGGGGGACATTTCTAAAGCCGGTCACCCCACGGCTACTGCCGACCACAGCTTCTGTTACTGTCATATCAACAATCACTACAGTCAGTGATAAAATACATGGTGTACCATAAGGACACTGAATAATTTTAACAGCGTATTCTTCTTCTATACTGAGGTCGTAAGCAAAAAATGTTATATAAACCTCTGTCGAAATATGATTATTATTCATTTTATTTCATACACTTTTGATTGCACTCAATGCCTTACAAAATTGTATTTTAGCACGAAGAAAGAGTCGCGGTCAGATATAGTGGAGTGGTCCAAGTATTCAAAAATATCTGAGAAATGTTGATTAAGATCCTGGTCATGGCACCACAGAAGTTAAAGAGAGTTCGAGATTTCAATGGATCGACTACGCTCATGTAAAAACAAAAAAAGATCACAGCAGACATTTGCGGTTGTCATAGCGAAAGATATTAAGTATTGCAAGTGACTGTGCTGTTTCGAGCGGCGGGATATCATCTGACGTAATGATACATTTCAATTTTAACAAAAACGGAATTGCATTGCAATCGAGTTTCTTCCCGCACATTACATCTGTTTGTCATTATGCTTGCTATACTTTAGCTGGTCTAGCATGAATATGGTATATCGGCAATTTGCCTCAATGATGGTAAACAAGCATCGGGTCTACTCGTGGGAAAGATACCAATGGAAAGTTAAAATCGCACTATTTAGATTAGGAAACAAACAGCATGCAATTATACAAAATATAAACATTATGAATACATGAGCGAAAACAATTTCCACTCGTGAATTAAACAGAAATGCTCAAAGGGAACTTAATCAAATACAATACAATATAAAAAACTAATCATTTTTTTAAAGTATTATCTAAAGCAATGCAGCCAGCAGGGAGTTGATTAATTGACTGGAATTTTAGCTAACACCATGTGCTTGTTAGAGTAAGAGGCAAAAATTAAAGTATTACAATGTTCACTTAAATGTGTCAAGAATATGGTGTTACTCAATTAAACTATATTTTTCACTGAAGAAACAAAGATTCTGATCAAGCTTCATGTTAAACACATAAAAATCAGAGTGGTTGAGTTGAGTCAGTTGGAAATAATAAAATTAAATGTACCGTATTATGCTTTTTAAAAGGGAAATCCATGTAGTAGTACACGTTTAAAGTATTTGAAGCATATAGAGTTTGCATAAATTACAAATGATCAACATCACGATATCGAAATTTTTAAATCACGTTGCATAAATACAACTTCCAACTTACTAAATTTAATACACTATTGCAACTTTCAAAAACCATCTTAATTTTATTCGCTTAGAATATTAGTGGGATCATCAAAGGTTAATGCTAAATCTTACGAAAACTTTGCCTAGGCGTGTAAACCAGTTAATATAATTCCGATAACACTCAAACTAATCGTTTCAATACCTTTCTTAGCCTCAATTTAGCCTTATCCAGAATTAGCTTCAATATAGATAAGGCCTTTAATCAGTTGAAACAATGGCCGATTTTGCCTACAGGTCCATTGACCTAACTTAATATAAAATTGAAATGAAATTCAGACTTTCATTGATTTGCATGGTACCGTACACGACTACACGCTGGCAGCGTTTCCTCGCTGTATTGCAATACTAATGCGTTGGGCGAGGAAGCTGCCAGCTCTACGGTCGCCGGTAGCGCCCACAAGCCTCTTTGAAATATCATAGACGTATTTATTTTAAGTTGAGATATATAATAAAAAAACTACGACGATATGACGATTGTTGTTTTCACTTATATAATTATGCTAGAGATACATAGAAAAAGTATCTCCGATCTTAACCAATTATTATGCTGTTAGCGACAAAACCGCTTTTTGTTCCCGTTTTAATAGTCGATCTCGTCTAAAATAAATCTACTATTTATTTTTAGAAGAATGGCAAGTACTTAACGGCCGCCTAGCCTAGTTGGTAGTGACCCTGCCTGCGAAGCAGGAGGTCCCGGGGTCGAATCCTGGTCAGGGCATTTATTTGTGTGTTTATCACGAATATTTTGTTCCCGAGTTATGGATGTTTTCTATGAATTTAAGTATTTATATGTCGGATTTATAAGTTGAGATTATAGGAGAAGGCGGGCCCTCATCATCTGCCTCGACTTGGCCCTCCATATCGAGCCTAATTAACTTCGCGATTGACTATTATCGCTTACGGCAAACACAGGATTATTTGTTAATGAAAGATAAATACGAATTCACGAAAAGTAAACAATCAAAACAAAGTGATTCAGGTGTGAAACAGCTCACCCTTAGGACGCGTCGACCGGCCGGCTCTCGAGCGAAAAGTGAGTTGAGAACCCCACATTCAAAAACAACTCACCCGCCCGGTCAACCGTCACCTGATCCACGGAATGTTCAAAACCACCCAGAGATGGCGCGCAAACTGAGGTAGCAAGCTAAGCCGCTCCCCTACGTCAATTATCAGGTGCAACTGTCATCTTTTTACCGTCTGTCAATAGATGGCGCTGCCAATCATTGAAATAAGTAATCACAGATGACGTTACTAGTAATGACGCCGACACGACCATCCTGCTGCAGGTCGCGCTCGACATGCACTACCAAACATTACAGAAACCAAACAATTGGGCCACTCGGTCAATTTTACATGGCAAACGCTAGTGAGGCCCCTGTCCTCGTCAACAGAAGTATTGTGTTCATAGAGAGAGGTCCCTGCCCTCATCACTATGCGACAACAAGCAATCGCGTAGAAGGAGGCCCCTGTCCTCAACAACTATACGCCAGTAGTAATCACATAGTAGGAGGCCCCTGTCCTCAACAGCTATGTATTACCAAAAGTTATCATAGAAGGAGGCCCCTGTCCTCAACAACTATACTTACGCCAGTAGTAATCACATAGTAGGAGGCCCCTGTCCTCAACAGCTATGCATTACTAAAAGTTATCATAGAAGGAGGCCCCTGTCCTCAACAACTATGTACCAATAACAAAGGTCTATGGAAGGAGGCCCCTGTCCTCTACAACCACTATTCTTAAAACAGTTACGCTTGTGACTAACTTTCTAGTACGTCCAGTGAAATACTAGAATAGAAAGGAAACTCGACACATTACTTCTTAATTTACTTTTAATCATGAGGAAACATAGAACAACTCATTTCAAAGTTTAATTTTTGTAATCTAAACACATTGATCTTTGAATTAAATTGAATTAATACACCGATATTTAACTATTCTTGACATAAATAATACTTTGACTAAAAATTAATTCAATCACAAATCACAATGATAATTTAAATGATTAATCTAGTAATTTCACTTACATTCAAATTGCCACAATAGAATTTTCACTAGAATCAAAATGAGCTTGTTGTAATGCACACAAATTTTCTTATGGTGAAGGTGTTGATGGTTGATCAGTTTCCATATTTTCGCTGATCGCCGACATGGTTGTCTGACAGCCGGGTTTAGGTGCGAGACGAAGTTGATCATGAGCAACTTTTTTTGGACGTCCTTTACCTGTCACTTTTTTAATTTTGTAGCGATCATGAGGCAAAATTTTCCAAATTTCATACGCGTCTGGATATTTTAAGTCAAGTCCGATTTGTGTCCTTGGATTTGTTTTAAATAGTACTATTTCACCCTTCTGAAATCTATTTACCTGTGCTTTTCCTTTGTCAAATCTGTGTTTGTCCTGTACACCACGATCTTCAATTCTTTTATTTATGTATGTTTTGAGTTGATCGCGATCAACTGTGACTTCTGCGTCATCAACTAAGCACGCTAGTTCAGCGGGTACGGCACAAGACCTTCCTGTTAAGGCTTTTAATGGGCTTATATTAGTCGTTTTATTTTTTGTACAGTTTATGGCTAATTGAAGAGCATCAAGACCTTTCTTCCAATCATTCGTCTCATAATTACGGATGATTGTCAATCCGTTTTTTACCACTGCCATCATTCGCTCCACTTGACCGTTAGAACGACTTACTCCCGGTGCTATAAAATGTTGGTGAATGCCGTGCTCTTTACAATATGCCTCAAATTCTGCTTTGAAAGCTGTGTCCTGGTCGCTGATTATTTGATGAGGTGCTCCAAATAGGGACACTAGCTTTTTAAGAGCGTTAAGCATAGATGTTGAAGTCTTATTCGTTGCGTATGTTAGCATCGTGAATTTCGTATAAGCGTCAATAATAACAACGACATATTCGTGTTTGTCGTTGCGCTTGGTTAGCCTGCCAGTCATGTCTATGTGTACTGTGTGAAATGGCGTTGGCTGTTTTTCAATTGGGTACATTTGCACTTGTTTGGCACCCGAGGATCCTTTACTAGTCTTGCATATGACGCAGTTGTCCACAAATTGTCTGACGGTATTGGACATCGCGGGAAACCAGTAAGCCTCGCGTAACTTTGCAAGGGTCTTTTCCCATCCAAAATGCTTCAGGGCTGTGTGGTAAGCGTTTATTATGCTCCATTGATATGCTTTCGGAATCACCTTTTTCCATTCTTCTCGTCCCGGTTCGTCTTCAAAATCATGTTTTTGTAGTATATTGTTATACAGGCGGTACTTATCAACCTCTTCACCGCGTTCTAAATTCGTTATTATTGCGGCTAAATCGGGATCGCGTCTCTGTTCTACAACCAGCCAGGAATCCACATTAGATGCTAAATTGATACACACTGTCGGATTACGACTAAAGAAGTCAGCGTGCTTCATTTTTTTTTTTTTTTTTTTTTTTTTTATGCTATAGGGGGCAAACGAGCAAACGAATCACCTGATGGTAAGCGATTAACGTCGTCCATGGACACCCGCAACACCAGAGGTGTCGCAAGTGCGTTGCCGGCCTTTAAGGTGGGTTTCATGCGGCTCCCTTGACGGTATTCGATCTTGAAGTCGTAGTGTTGTAAGTACGCCAGCCACCTGTGGATTCTTGGGAGGAGTTCATGTTTCTGCAAGGAAGACTTTATTGCGTTACAATCTGTAACGATAGTAAATTTCCTGCCATACAGATATTGCCTAAAATGCTTTACGGCTCGAACGATCGCCAAGGTCTCCAGTTCATAGGAGTGATAATGACTTTCTGGTTCTGTCGTTCTCTGGCTCATGTACGCTACGACATGTTGCCGACCATCTTTTATTTGAATTAGAATTGCTCCTAAGCCCGAGCTGCTAGCATCGGTATGGAGTTCTGTTGGAAGATCGTCTCTGAAGATGGTTAACACAGGAACTGAAGTCAGTCGTCTTATTATATCGAGTCTTGCGCTTTCGCATTCAGCAGTCCAATGGAACTTGGCATCCTTCTTAGTCAAATTGTATAGAGGAATCATTCGTTCTGAGAAGGACGGGATAAATCGCCTAAAGTAGCCAGCCAATCCGCAAAATTGTCTTACTTGCTTGACGGTAGTAGGTACAGGAGATTTTTCTAATGCTTCTACTTTCCTGGAACTCGGTTTCACCGTACCCTTGGAAATGATGTTGCCCAGATATTCCACAGAGTTTTTGAAGAATACACATTTCTTAGGATTAACTGAGAAGCCAGCATCGTGTAAAGCAGTCAGCACACGATCCAACATCTCGAGTCCTTCTTTGAACGTTTTGCATTTGATGAGAACATCGTCCATATAAATCAGTATATCGTCGAGAAATGGGCGCAGTGCTGCCATTATTGCGCGCTGAAATACGGCTGGCGCGTTCATGAGCCCGAACGGCATCATAACATACTCGAATAAACCGTCCGGTGTGATAAAAGCCGTACATGGGATCGACTCTTCTTTTATAGGGATTTGATAGAAACCCTGAGCCATATCGAGACATATGAAATAAGTGGCGTCAGCTAATCTATCTATTTGATCCGAGATGATAGGCAAGGGGAATTTAATCGGAACGGTATTGTTGTTTAATTCCCTGTAGTCGGTGCACATACGGTCGTCACCATTCTTTTTCTTCACGAGTAGAACCGGGCTCGCGAACTCCGAAGTGCTCTCTCGTACTATCCCATTAGCGATGAGATCATCCACTATGGCTTTCACCTTTTGGCGCTCAATAGGTGCCATGCGATATGGTCTCCGGGACACTACCTTCTTTGGATCTTTAAGTTGGATATCCATGTGTCCCGTAGTAACTTTAGTCTTGGGTATTCCAGTAGCAAACACATCCTTATTCTTTAGTAATACTGCTTTCAATTCCTGGATTTCATTTACATCTGTCAAATCGGTATCAAGATTTTGTACGAAGTCGTCATTCGCTGTTACCGCTAGTATTTGAGCAGTTCTTACTAATGTAGCACCACTTTCGGATACGTTGACCATTAAACCAGTGCCTTTTACTAGATCAGATCCTATTAGAAGCATCGCCTCGCATGGTATTTCATGATCCTCAACCACGTAAAAGCATATCTCAACAAAAATACCGCTGATTTTACATAAAACCGTTATACGTTGGCTAGTAACAATAGGCCCACCTATTCCAAATAGCATTAGAGGATAGTCTTCTCGTTTTCCGGGTAGAGACGAACTTAACGATCTTGTAACTAGGGAGCGTTCTGCCCCGCTATCAAATAATGCCGTGAGTTTGCGTTCCTTAACTTCAATGTGCATCGGAATGGATATATTAGATTCAACCGCAGCCATAGCTATCTTTTCACCAGTGTCCTTTAGCTTTTTAAAGCACACCGTGTCTGTATGGCCTAATTTTCCGCAGTAGTTGCACTTCGATGGTTGCTTTTCTAGGGGCTTAGTGCTCGACGTTGAATCACTACTAGTTAATAGGGGCTTGGGTTCACTAAATTTACTAGTCGGACAATTTGGTTGAATATGGCCAACCTTTCCACATTTAAAACAAGTAAGGAGTGATTCATCTCGATTCTTGCGAAGCCTAGGTCGTTTAGCTGGCGGTTCACCACTTCTAGTCTCATGGGATTTTGTAGTCGACACAACAGAAATCAATTCAGGGACCGTCGCGCATTTACTAGATATAAGCCGCAATCGCAAGGATTCATTATCTATACAACCTATAATTGCTTCGACAGCATCTTTTTCCTTGTCGCCGGTCATAATCCTTTTCCAAATATTCCACGCTCGTGTTATAGATTCTGACGGATTTGATGCATCGAAATTGAAGTTTCGTAATTTTAAAATGTCATTTGAATATCGCGCTTCAGGTTCAAACGTTTGCACTAAAGCATCTCGCATATCGCTCCAAAGTGGGGATTTTACAAGCCACGTATCTCCTAGGGTCTTTGCTCGACCTTGTAATAAACCCGCAATTTTAGTGCAAACTTCGTAATCAGTTAAATTCCAATGTTGCTTAGCTCTATCCACGTGCTCACACCAATCTCTCACTGGAACTTCTCCATCAGGATTAAATGGTGCAATATAAATATCGCTTAATCTCGGACGTTGTGTAAAAGCTGCAGCTTTTGACAAAATTCCAGCTAACAATTCGTTATTTGTATTCAAATTCGTTTGTTGTTGATTTGCTAACTTATCCAATATAGTCGTTAACGACGATAATATTTGTCCGGTTTCACTATTACAGGGATTAGGCGCAGCGCTCGTGTGTGCAGGATTTTCTTTTGTCACGGACGACACGGGTACATGATGATTTATTGTCGCGGTAGGTGACGCAATATTTTCATTCCTTACGACAGGATTCGACACGTTATTATTGTATATTGCGTTAGGATTTTGCGCGTTATTTTGCATTGGCGTTGCAGAGATCGACAAGTTGTTTTGAGTAGGCACAACAGGTATTGACACGTTATTATTGCTCGTTGGAATCATCAAGTTACCGTTATTTATCGCCGTAAATATCGAGTCATTATTATTTAACACGCCAGGGTTTTGCGGAATCGCGGGCGCGTGAAGCATCCTTTTTCCACTTCCGATGTCGGATTTATAAGTTGAGATTATAGGAGAAGGCGGGCCCTCATCATCTGCCTCGACTTGGCCCTCCATATCGAGCCTAATTAACTTCGCGATTGACTATTATCGCTTACGGCAAACACAGGATTATTTGTTAATGAAAGATAAATACGAATTCACGAAAAGTAAACAATCAAAACAAAGTGATTCAGGTGTGAAACAGCTCACCCTTAGGACGCGTCGACCGGCCGGCTCTCGAGCGAAAAGTGAGTTGAGAACCCCACATTCAAAAACAACTCACCCGCCCGGTCAACCGTCACCTGATCCACGGAATGTTCAAAACCACCCAGAGATGGCGCGCAAACTGAGGTAGCAAGCTAAGCCGCTCCCCTACGTCAATTATCAGGTGCAACTGTCATCTTTTTACCGTCTGTCAATAGATGGCGCTGCCAATCATTGAAATAAGTAATCACAGATGACGTTACTAGTAATGACGCCGACATATATGTCTCTGTCTATTATATATATCGTCGTCTAGTATTCACAACACAAGCCTTATTGAGGTTACCGTGGGACTAGGTCGCTTTGTGTAAGATTGTCCCTCAACATTTATTTATTTCATTATTTAAATCATTGTTAGAAAAGTATTTATTGCTGTTTTATCAACCGACGAAAAAAACGGAAGGGGTTCTCTCAAGTCGACGCGTGTATTTTTTTAATGTATGATCACGCATAACTTTTTAAAGATTTTGATTATTATTATTTGATTTGAAATGGTATACTCCGAAGTTGGTCCCATATAAATTTGGAAAGAAAAAACCGACTTTAAGGGTAGAAAATAAAACGATCATTTCTAAGGCGATGTCATGCATGTATTAGGTAATGCCGGTGGCAGGCAATTCGAACATTTACTGTACTTAGTATTATTTTTATCTGTGACCAGCATATATACAGCATATAATACATTACGCTAATGATTGTAACTGTTGTCTCATGTTACAATCAGTTATGTCATTTGTTGGGTCTCTAATTGAATGCAACATTGTCCAATTAAATCTTCAGTTACTTCACCAATCACCATACTTAACTCCAGATGTTTTCTCAAACTGTTACATAATTAATAAAGGATCAGGACGTTCAGGATATATTGAAAATAAAATTAATAGCTGACAATAGAAATCTGTAAAATACTCACGTCATACCGCTGGAGCACCGACGCTCTGATTTTAAGATCTATTAAAATTAAAAACATATGATAGTTGTGGCTTTATCCGAGCATTTTATTTGTGGTGGTTATATCGAAGCAGAAGTCTGTAAATATTTTGTGCCCCATCTGTGCTCGATAGTAGTAGGAGCCCTCGGTGTGCCTGTTAGGTAACGTCTCCGATACTTTGTTAATGTCGAAATCCTTGAAGGGGTACTTGCCCTGAAATTAAACCAAAGGGTTTATTATAAATTAGACTTCATGTTCACTCATTAATTTACTTACTTTCATTTGTTATTAATATCGGTATTTATAATTACTATTTGCAATTTTGTTTTTATATTTGTTTTTGTGAGCTCCCGATATTTCGGCACTGTTACAAGCGCCATGTTTACGGTGTAACTGCGTGTTTTTATTTGTGGTTAGACGCCGTAGCGATCTACCCTCTCATGGGTTCGTTTATTACGCGCATTCTCAATTATATACCAGACATATTAACATATTTATATCGGGTTACTCACGTCTATAAAGTCTAAAACAACTCGACATGTTTCAGAACAGCCCGTGTCCCTTATTCATGAGTCATGCGTCTGGCCGCCGCGGCTGCTCTACACTCTCTCAGTGTGGGTAGAGCAGCCGCCGCGCCCAGACGCATGACTCATGAATAAAGGACACGGACTGTTCCGAAACGACGTGAGTAACCCGATATAAGTTTTGAATAGTAGGTAATAAAATAATTTAAATGACCTCGTTAGCTTAAAATCGTAATAAAATCGGTTTTGGTTTAGAACCACGGAGGAATCTGATTCTAAGTTAAAATCTTAAGTAGGTACTGTTAGTATATAACCTTACGTAGAAAACATAACATTTTACCTTAATCAATAGGCAGTCTTTGGAGTATCGGATACCCGCAAGTACCAGGAAAAGTTTCCCAATATAAGAACGACAGTTTAGTTTCTCAAAATGTAGTACAAGCTGTTTTTTGCCAGACGCATCGACTTTGTAATAATCCATTGTCAGCTGAAATTATACAAAGGTAGAGTTAATGAATCACACTAGAACGGGACGGGACGATCTGTCAATTTCTATAGAAAGAATCACGTCCAAGCTATTCTCTTCTATAGAAACTGACAGATCCGCGCGGCCTGGTCACGTCCCGTCCCGTTCTAGTCTGACGGTGTGAGTCATCCTTTACAGCTTAGATATAGTCTGACAAGCAAACAAACGCTGTAACAGGAGGTGGAAGAGCATCATACTGTCTTTTTGTTATGCTAGGATTACCTAGCCTAGCGGCCTCCTAGCCTAGTTGGTAGTGACCCTGCCTACGAAGCAGGAGGTGTCGGGTTCGAATCCTGGTCAGGGCATTTACTTGTGGGCTTATCACGAATATTTGTTCCTGAGTTATGGATGTTTTCCATGTATTTAAGTATTTATATATCATATATATCGTCGTCTAGTACCCACAACACAAGCCTTATTGAGCTTACCGTGGGACTTGGTCGATTTGTGTAAGATTGTCCCAGAATATTTATTATTTTATTATGTATGTCTTTCCCATCACGGAACAATGGTGTTCTGGACCTTTGAGACGCGTACGCGGAGCCGAAGCCAACACGCAGAGGCTCTTTCGACAATTTAATGAAATGTAAGGGGTACACCGGAAGGATGTTGCGCCTGCCCGAGTCATGGGACGCACGCAGAGGCAGCACCCGCCAGGGTGTATGGACTATTGAGATTTAATGGAATCTAAAATATACTGAACTATTAGGTGAAAGTGGTGGACTAAATACTGGGTTATAGAGTATAAATATAAATATCGTATTTAATTTATTATTACCACCCCGAAAAAAGGGATGGATATATTTTTTTGTTCTGTTATCAGCCCCCACATGGCCCTCTTCATCCTCCGATTTTGTTTTTTCACCCCAAAATGTATGTATTTGCTTCGCAGCTGTCCGATTTGGAAATTTCCGCCTATCCTTTCATCCATCGACACATCCCTTTAGAAAACACTTACCAAAATTTTAAACATCCATTTTGTAACTCGACCCTGGGCCCAGGCGGTTCTCCCGATAAGTTTTGGTGGGCTGGGAATTCGCACTACGGCCAGCACCGCTCTACCCGCTTTTCTGTCTTCCGCATATGGCTCACTGTCTCTCGTCAGCGTCATTTTAAACCTATCGCAGATGCTCGACGATGAGATAGTGGGCCTCAAGGAAGCCAGAGAGGCCTGGTGCCAGCCATGCCCGGGTGTGGATATCCCAGTCACCAAACATATCCAGCGAGCTTGGGATTCTCCTAGCTTTAAGGCAGCCCATGCTTCCTTTCTTAAAGACAGTCCGGATGACTTGGAACGTGCCCGCATGCTAGCGGTTTCGGCACCCGAGTCGGGCCACTGGTTGCAGGCCCTCCCCTCGCGACAACTGGGGACTGTTTTGGAGCCAAGTACCTCGAGGATAGCTGTATCCTTAAGGCTTGGATCCAGAATATGCATATCTCACAATTGCGCCTGTGGCAAAAGTGTAGACCAGCTGGGCCGCCATGGCCTATCTTGTGTTAGAAGTGCCGGCCGCTTTTACCGTCACGGCGCCATTAACAACTTAGTCCGGCGCTCGCTTGCCACCATCTCTGTACCCACTGTCCTTGAACCCGTAGGCATGGCGAGAGATGATGGCAAGAGACCCGACGGGGCAACATTAGTTCAGTGGAAACTAGGCAGGGCCCTGGTGTGGGACACAACGTGCGTCGACACCTTCGCACAGTCCCACATCCGGGCCACCCGCAATCGAGCCGGCGCCGCAGCTGAACAGGCCCAGATTCTTAAGCGCCGCAAATACTCGTTGCGGCGCTCGCAGTAGAGACTTTGGGTCCCTGGTCATCGGACATGAAGTCTTTCATGAGGGCTGTGTCGGCCCGGTTGATCGATGTGACAGGGGACCCTAAGAGCTGGCGTTTACCTTTTCCAACGCATCTCCATTGCGGTGCAGAGAGGTAATTCTGCCAGCGTAATGGGGTCCGCAGGCGAACCAGTTAGACGAGGTGTTCTTTTTATAAATTGGGATTTATTTTTAAGTACTATATGTAGTTTTATTTTATTTTGTAGTTAGTTTTATTTATAGTTCGTTTTAGTTGTTTATACCTAATCTTCTATATATACATATAAAAGGAAAAGTCCTGACTGACTGACTCACTGATCAACGCACAGCCGAAACTACTAAACGTATGATCCTGAAATTTTCACATTACGTTAGGTGTTTAACGAAGGTAACGAATAAGAAAGGGTTTTGAAAAAATCATCTTCTAAGGGGGTTAAATCGGGGTTGAAAGTTTGTATGGAAGAAAGTTTTTGTTTTTAGATAGAGACTCAAAAGTTGGTGTAGAGGTGTGTTATTAAAATACAAAAAAAGTAATTTTAGCGTTTTGGAAAAATCAACCCCAAAAGAGGTGAAAAGTGTGTTAAAAGTTTGTATGGCGGAAGCGTGTCCCTTTTAGTTATGGACTACAAACTTTGTGAAAAGAATCCTCATTAGAGTTTACAAAAAGTAATTTCAGCGATTTCGAAAATTCGACCATTATAAGGGTGAAAAGGGTGTTGAAAGTTTGTATGGCGGAAGGTTTTCTGTTTAGCTAGAGACTTTATTTTATGTGTAAAGGTTTCTCATCAAAATACAAAAAAGGTGTTTTTATCTATATAATATATAAAAAAGAAACTGACTGACTGAATGACTAACTGACTGACTGACTAACTGACATATCAACGCACAGCCCAAACCGCTGGTCCTAGAGATACCAAATTTGAAACGTAGGTTCCTTATAAAGTCTAAAGGTGCATTAAGAAAAGATTTTTTAAAATTGAACCTCCTAAGGGGGTGATTTGGAAGTCCAAAGTTTTTATGGGGAAACAAGATTAGGTGGCCTATTCCATTTGAAACTTTACAGGGGTATTTATAAAGATAAATGAGGTAGCAAGTGTTTCAGGTTTTTTGAGAATTCAACCCATATAAGGGGGAAAAGGGGTGAAAAAGTAAAAAAAAACAACATGGGTATCGTTTTCTGGTTTATCGGGTCGCTGATTACAAAAACAACGACGATTTTAAAATCTAACGTGGCGATTGTGAAATACCATCTTCCCTGTTGGGGCGCGAGGGGGTCGAACTCTAAAAATATAAATATGGGCGTCGTTTTGTTGTTAATTTCTGGTTCTATAGATTCCAAACTTAACACTTAGGTTCCTTATAAGGCGTAGGGGTGCACAAACAAAGGAGTTTTCAAAATTCACCTCCAAAGAGGGAGAAATGACGGTACAAACCATGTATGGGGAAACATGATTAGTTAAACTATTTTATTCAAAACTACACAAGAGTATTTCTAAAGATAAATGAGTAAAGACGTGTATTTGATTTTTTGAGAATTAAACCCCTAAGAGGGCAAAAAGGGGTAACAAAGTCAAAAAACATCATGATTATCGTTTTTATGGTTTATCGGGTCGCTGAAATCAAAAACAACAACCATTTTAAAATCTAATGAGGTGGACGTATGATACACCATCTTCCCTGTTGGGGTGCGATGGGGTTGAAATCTCAAAATATCAATATGAGTGTCGTTTTGTTGTTTATTTCTGTTTCTAGAATTTCAAATTTGGCACGTGGGTTTCTTATTAAGGTGTAGGGGTGCATTAAGAAAGGATTTTTCAGAATTCACCTTCTAATTGAGATAAGAAAGAAGATCCGAGAGGTTCTTTACAATGAATCTGGAGCCAAAACTGCGAGAAAAGGCCGCCATCAGAAATTTCGTCAGTTATGATCTGATCGTGATGGAAATCAATATCTGAGAATCCGAAAGGTTCTTTCTAAGGAATCAGAAGTCAACATTGATCGTAATATGTACTCGGTTGGTACATATCAAAGGGTTCAAGAGGTTCTTTATAATGAATCAAAGCCGCCAACTTGATTTTGAAATTACGTTACGGTTGAACATTTATTTTGTACGGGTAATTCTCCTCCTAAAGGGGTGAAGTGGGATTTGATTGTATATCGGGAAACAAGATTTATTAGACTATTTTATTCACAGGAGTATTCCTAACGAGAAATGAGTAAATAGGAGTACGAAATGGGGTGAAAAAGTCAACATGGGAAATATATACAGTAAGTGTAACTTACCTAACGACCTACCTCTGCCTACCTTAAATCTAAAATAGGTCCTTGATCAGAATTGCGAAAAGGGGCTCCATCTTGAATTTATTGAGTTTTAATCCGACCTTGATAATAATCGGTATTTGGGGATCCGAGAGATTCCTCAGTAATGAATCTGTAGTAAAAACTGCGAGATCCGGCCGCCATATTGAATTATTTCGATTTTGATCCGATCGTGTTAAAATCGATTTCCGAGATGTTCTCTTTATAAATAATCTGAAGTTAAAACTGAGAAAAACGGCCATCGTCTAGAATTTCTTCAGTTATTATCTGATCGTGATGAAAATCGATATCCGAGGATCCGAAAGGTTCTTTCTAACGAACCACCAACGCCACCATCAACGGCCACCATCTTGAATTTATAGAGTTAAGTTCGTGATACAGCTCGGTAGGCACATATAAAGGGTTCGAGAGGTTCTTTATAACAAATTTTTCAGTTTGATCACTTTTGCGACAACCATCCATTCCATTTAAATCCGTTCAGCCAACCGCAAGATAATAGCGGACAAACCCCAAGTAGCAAACAAGAATAGTGATTAAATCTTACATATCTTAACTTTATCTTAAATAATAATTAGCTAAATTTAAAACGACTCAGTTTAGTCATTTTAATCTTAAAAACTAAATAGTTTTAAGCTACTCCTACTTTAGCAAGTTAAGAATACCTTAAACCTAGTTAAGTATGCTAAAAACTATTTAGTATTAAGTATGTCTACAGTTAAGTCTAAAAATGCGTATTTTACTCAACTCAGATTATTTGGAAGCTCACTTAAGACTCAATGATATAATTCAAGTATTAGTTTAGAATTGCAAAGTAAAAACTGATTTTGGTAGATGAACTTAAGATGATTGTAATACTAAGCTCTATTAATTGGGTTAATGAAGACTATTGTATTCAATTTTTGCTAAATTTAATAAAGTTTAAGTGAAAATAGGTTTAACGGGACGTTTTTAACCGAACTAGAACCATTCAAAGATAGACGAAATAAAAAAATATATTTAAAAAATCGTTAAATTGTGTGCGACCAAGTGCTTCAAACGTTACCAGTGCGATGCGTGAGACTTCGTTAGTAGTACTAAGTACATCTTCGAGTGATACTTCGGTATCATTATGCAGGACTGGGTATGTGCCGATTTAGATATTTTAGAGTCGTCGGGAGCATTCACATTTATTAGCGAGGCGCATGGATCCCGCCGTTTTCTCGACCACTGTATAGTAACTAAGGCCGCATTACGGCATTACCGAGTGTTATTGATGTTCATGTTACATAGAATAGAATAGAATAGAATACTCTTTATAAGATTTTAAGCTAACATGGTCATTTACACTATAATTACTGTTTAAAACGAGATATTTACCATGTACATTTGTTTTAATGAGCTCCCGATATTTCGCTCCCGCTCCCGATATACAGAGGAACATTTAAATGAGGAGCTTATACACTTAAGAGACGTTCTGCAGAGAAACGGTTATATTGGGCGGACCATGCCACATAGACGCACTGATACGACGAAGCGCCTGGACTACAGCGTGGAACGACAACCGGCTTTTTTACCATATGTAAAGGGAGTGACAGATAAGGTTGCTAACATTTTAAAGAAGTTCTCGGTAAAAACTATCTTCACCCCTTACAGAAAACTGTCACAACATTTACGGACGCCGAAGGACAGTTTTCCACTTGAACATCCAGGCGTTTACAAGATTGACTGTAGCTGTGGTAGCTCCTACATAGGACAAACTAAGCGTACAATCGCGTGCCGTATAAAGGAGCACATACGAGCGGTTAAAAACAACGAACCTAGAAAATCGGCAGTCGCTGAACATCTTTTGGAGGCAGGAACAAATCACTGGATTGAGTTGCATAACCCTCAGATACTCTCGACAGAAAAGCATACCTAGGATGGTTAAAGAAGCTATAGAAATCCTAAAATACAAAAATTTCAACCGAGAGGACGGGTTTCAACTGTCGAGGGTCTGGCATCCAGTGATTCGGAAATTCAAAAATCCAAAAGTTATGGGTTCGGTAAGAAATGCACCAGTCGATACTGTAAGTGTCGTGTGTCGTGAACGTGATCGAGTTCGAAGTGAGAAAGTAGACGCTAGTAGCGGTAGTGACACCGCGCAAATTAAACGAACCCGTAAGCGGGTAGATCGCTACGGGGTGTGGGTAGACCACAAATAAAATAAAAACTCGCAGCAAATCAGTTACACCGTGAACATGGCACTTGTAACAGTGCCGAAATATCGGGAGCTCATTAAAACAAATGTACATGGTAAATATCTCGTTTTAAACAGTAATTATAGAATACTCTTTATTGCACACCTCAGTACATGAGAAAGAAAAAAATATTTACAAAGTTACATACTATGTATGTTGGTCTGATAATTTTCCACTCATAGTAAAATGCAAATTGAACGTAGCGAGGAAAATCACTAATGTCAGCTTGGTTAGTAAATAATACAAATAAAGTGAAGTGGGGACAAAGAAATGTCCACCAAATAACGGAATATTTGAAAATTTGTAATTTAAAGTTAAAGAATATTGATTTTCCTACTGAGTTTCAAGATTGTTGCGGTAGGTATTGCGACAGTATATGTCATAGGAGCCTTGTTGACCAACTGTGTACTGTAATTGGGGCTCTATATGTCATGTGGCTACTCTAACACATTTAAGTAATAAGTATTAGTGGACGTAAAAATACTTTAGCCGGATGGAACAAGCATGTGAAGGAGGCCCACAGTCACGCCAAAAGAGCGTTCAGAATTTGGGAATGGTATGGGAAACCGGGCTCAGGGACGGTGTAATGACATGTTGGAGGCGCGTAAAGTCTTTAAAGGAAGGTTGAGGTGGTGTCAGAACCATCAGGACCAAATTAAAATGGACGTGCTGGCATCACATCACTCTAGTGGAGATTTCGGGGCCTTCTGGAAGGCCACAAATAAACTTAATCCTAAGAACGGCGTGCCTGGGAGTGTTAATGGAGTTTCAAATCCTAAAGAAATAGCTAACTTTTTCAGAGACCGGTTTAAAATTAGTTCGCCCTTAGGTCCTGCATGTCGGAATATCGAATCTGGAACTTTAACCATACAAGATGGAGTGCGGGGTACGCCAGCGAGGGTTTGAGCTCACCCTTGATGTCTATACGTACGTAGACCCACTTATTGAGCAACTGAGCGGTACACATGTCGGATGCCATGTTGATGGCGTATGCCTAAACAACATTACGCGGACGATATGTTGCTACTGGCTCCCTCCATTAGTGCGCTTCGGAAACTTTTTGCCATATGTGAATCCTACGCCTCCTCACACGATTTGCTTTATAATGGGAAGAAGAGTGAATTTATGGTTTTTAAGGCTGGTAACAAGTCCCTGACGAGAGTCACTCGCTTCAAGTATCTCGGGCATATTGTTACTGACGATCTGAAGGACGATGCCGACATAGAAAGGGAACGGAGAGCATTATATTATTATAACTACTTTGAGCTAATATTGAAAAACCCTTATTTTTTTTATAATTTCACCATAATTTTCTTACCGTAGGTATAGATAAAAAATGAATGATTAGCTTAATGTTACTGTAACTACTTAAATAACATCAAGAATAATATTGGCCGCTCAGATCAGTAAAATACCACACTGCAACATTCAAAAGTTCAAAAATAGAATTTTGGCCAATCCTATGTTAAAAATCTGGGAGTACACCGGGAATGCACAGCACTGCGCCGGGCGAGGCTATTATATGACGAAGCGTGTTGCAGATGAGGTTTGTGTTAGTGTTAAGTTAGTTTTTACTTATAAAGTTGACGAAGCTTGTGCGGATTGTTTATGTCTAATAGTACGTTGACGAAGCATGTGGCAGATTCCTTTTTTGTATACCTCGACGATGTAACATAATTTTTTCAAGAAATATAACATTTACTCTTTTTATATGAAGTTATGATTCAGATTCAGAATTCAGATTCATTTATTTCTACAGTGTATTACATGATTTTGCATTACAAATTAAAAATGCGTAATTGAAATATGAATACAAGTCGAGTTAGCCAAAATGTGTTTTCATCACAGGACATACAGAATGAATATTATATACCTATTATAAATTTAATGGCTCTTCTTGCATAAAACTTACCGTAAGTTGGACGACAACTTGCATTCACTAAGTCAAAACTAAGGATTCTATTGAGTCCCTTTAAGTATTAAGTAGAACGGTTTTTAGTATAAGTTAAGTATAATATATCTAAATCGGTACTTCTCCAAATCCAATGTGTCTATACTTTATCTAAAGTAACCTTACAAAATCAGTATCGTTTAAAGTCATACTTCGCTAAGAGTAATAAGACTTAACGCCATTTTACACTTGTAATAAATAAAACAAATTTAAAATTTCGATGCTGATTCTTAAAAAATAAAGTTCATTGAAGTTAGATTTTTGTTATATCAATAATAATTGCATTTATATCTCAAATACATTTACAGAAAAGTAGTATTCTGCGCTGTATATAAGAAAATTTTCATTTTGCAACATAATATTCCAAATTCTAACTGTTTTTTTCTAGTATTTTGTAAGCCCGTCTTTTTTATAGCACTTTCGATCAATTCTACACGACAAACAATCGTGCGTTGTAGTTTTTAAATACCTACAAGGTAATAAAACGGTATTTTATAAAAATAATTAATAGTAACATAATCGCCATTTTGATAACCTTCAATGAATTCTCTTTTTAGTAAAAGAGTTAGCCATGTTTTCTCAAATACATCTAAAATACAATCCATGAGTAAAAAAAGGTTTAAAATTTTCTTTATTAAGAGAAGGTCGAATTTGTGCAACTCAGTGTTAATAGTTTTAAGTCAGTATTGTAGATATCTTTAAGTATATTTCTTGGTCTTAAATCAACCTTAAAGATATCTTGAAATTCAAGTTTAGAGATCTGTAAACCCTCATTCTTAAGTAGGGTTTAAGTTTGTCTAAACAGAAGTATTAACTCTTTCTTGAAATTTTCTTAAATACTGTGCCCACTTTGTCTTAACTGAGTCTTGGGGGATATCTTCAAGATATCTTCAGGGACATAATGGTTTTAGCCAAGACACCAGCAAGAATTTGTCTAATTGTCTTCAAGATATCTTCAATACCTTTTTAAGGCATTTGATTGCTACTTGGGACATACATATGTACGTACATACAAATATACGGGCCCAACTAAGAACCTCCTTATTTGTAGACGGTTGAAAATTACGTTTAGTACGCGGGCGAAGCCGCGGGTAAAAGCTAGTATTAATTATAATTGCAAATTTATTTAAGTTACTTGAATATAGCTCTGTCCTGTTACTGCGTTCCTTTGCTTGTCAGACTATAAATTCGACGCTTCGGTCGATCTTAAAATTATTAATAAAATGCGGGTAAGAAAGGCCATGGCAGGGTAAGGGAACATCTTGTGCCTTAATAGCTTTTCCACTTGTTTTTTTTCTGATGATAGATCACGACGTTAGTAAGCGTTATACTAAATTTCAGCATTCTCCTCTTCTTATTTTAGAAGAAAAAATAGTAATAAGAAAAATGAACTTTCATGAATATCTCCGCTTTAATGGAACGAATAATTTCCTGCTTCATACATATAATACACTTAGCTAAGACACATAATATGTCACTATAAGCGGCATGACATTCGATATAAAAAAATAAAAATAGATGTGTTGACATTTTTCAAACAATTTTTTTTGATGCGTTCCGCATATCCTACAACTCAGACTTACGTCCAGTGCTGCCTTCTAGATAATCTTTACAGATTATTTTCAACTAGAAGCGAGAGATGGCACTATTATACTGTACAATTGTAAAGCATGAATTAAATCATTGATTTTTTTTATCTTTGACCTTTCGGATCACTGGATACCAGGGACCTTATCATGACGTCTTAGCGCGATTCAGTGTAGGACCTAAACGGAGTCACTGTCATACAACTGAGAAAGGTTAAGAACCTAAACTGAATCGCGTTAAGACGTCATGGTAAGGGCTTAGACCCTCGACGGCTGATAACCATTCTCTCGGTTAAAGTTCTTATATGTTAGGATTTCAATGGCTTCCTTGACCATCCTAGGAATGTAGTGTTTACGAGTATCCGTCGAGATGATCTGAGAGTTATGTAATTCATTGTAGGGATTTGTTCCCGCCGCTAAAACATCCCGTTTAAGATTTTACTTTTAATGCAAATGACTTTGTAAGCTTAAATTCTTATATGGTATAGTATATTTACATTACTAAAAGGGATTTCCATCAGCACGTTATGTTCTCCACTCATAACAGTCCCTGTTTTATTTCTGAGAACGGTTAGGAATGATTTGAAGGTCCGCGGCTTGGCATATGGAGGATGAGGACTGCGACATTCCACAAAGCTCTCCAGACTCATTTTATATTTTGCCTAAAATTGACAAAATAAGTATGAAAAAAAAAATTACGGCCTTTCTAGTCATTGGTCCTCAATTTATGATAGTGAAAATGATGAACAAGGAAATCCCTTTTGCATGGCGGCTTATTTTGACTAACACATTGATTTGGGGAGCCATTTGAAATTTTAATTTCAGGAGGAGTACCTACCGCCAAAAAATATTTAACAAACTTAGGCTAAGTATGTGGTCAAAAAATTCATCAAACTCTTTTTGACAATTTCTTGCTTCATATTTTATTTCAATTTGTAAGTCTAAATTTCGAGTGACTCCCCTTCCCAAATCAATCTGTAAGTCAAAAGGAGCCGCCATGCAAAAGGTTTTCCTCGTTAACCAGTTTCACTGAGGCGAAGATGACGACGTTGCTGCTGACATGACATCACTAATTTTCCTTTATAAGTTGAGTCAACCCTATTGTCTTTCACCACTCATGCGTGGGTCTTGTGACTTTGTGTCAATATGAAAGAACTGTCAGTCACTTTTTTAACATTCCTTCCCATAGAGCTACCTTTAGAGCTAACGCTTAAAGAGTAACAAAGTGTGCAAAAGAGAAGCCATCTTTAAATGCCGCTCGAAATAAACACACAACAATTGAAAAACGTGCCAATTTTTACGGATTTACGAATCAACCCCGCTGTATGAGAATATAAGTATATTTCAGAATATCGGTGTTGAAAATATGAAAAGTTATGTTTAAATGTAATTACAGTTGAAACGAGTAATAACATTGTTGTAACACACACATGACATTACACAACAAAACACACTGTTTAAGAAGGTAGCCAATAGGTAGCGTTTGCCAATGCTTAGACTGAAAAGATAACTACTTACCTGTTTTCTTTCACTTTCAGTATAACAAAAATATTGAATCATAAAGGCTACTACAATCCATGGACAGCGCATTTTTTCCGATCTTTTTAAAAAAATGTGCAAAACTGTCTAACTGCAGTTTATTCCGTTTTTAATCTACAAATCTACACTGCGATGGCGAGTCAAGTAAAGGACTCAAATCATTTGTGGAATTCCGTAGCCAATATTAGTATATGTAGTGAAATGTTTCGTTGAGGTGCAACAACAGGATGCCGTGATTGACGATGAGTGGGTTGGACTACTAATAGGGGAGCGTGAAGTAATAGGAACCCGTCGGGTCACATAATCCCCCGCCGCGAGTGTCAACCCGTCAGTTGCCTCTCCAAGTGTCATGACGGTGTGACAACTTATCAAGGTTTAATTAGACAAAACTACTTAAGAGATATTAGATTTTCATTACTTGGTACATGTTCAGGTATATTAAAATTACAGTTTTGAAGGATTGTTAGGGGATTTATTTAAAAGTTAATTTTATTCAAACAATATTTAGGTGCCGCTTGTTATTTGTGTCGATTTTTTTTTAATGAAATATTTTTTTGTAGTGAAATACGGGTCATTTCATCACATGCATAAAACCATCCCTGCAATTATATTACCCCATTAGTAAAATGCCCTACAAAATGTTCCTAAAGCAGGTTATGAAAAAAAACTCCTAGAACGGGAATAAAAACATAAAAAGGACATAAAATGATAAAATTGGACCCCTCAAAATTATTAATAAAGTTAAAGGCAAACCACATAAAAAGCAAAAGAGATATAAATTTGATTTTTCTGAAGAGTTTTCTTAGCCTTTCCCCAGGAATCGTTTTACACATAGGTGTATTAAATATGCATCTAATTAACTTTTACAAAAAAGACCAAGGTAAAAAAACTAGATACATGTTATAAATAAGTATGCAGTAGCAAAGATAAGTAAATTCACTACTCTCAACAATTGAAATCTGATATTTGTCTCTTAAGGGAATCATTATACCTCACTTTCCCCTTAATGTGTAGTTTTAGTACAAAAACAATGCTATTTAGATTCTGATGATAATATCGTATGATTATTGATTATCATACCGTGAGTCATTATCATTAGCAATGTTTTGGAGCATATCTAGTAAGTGTTTCGGAACAAGAGTGTAATGATGATGAAGAGATAAAAACCGAGATCCGTTTAAGGTGGTGATTAGTATGGAAATTTGTATGTAAAATGCGTAAAATACCATACTAATATTATAAATGGGAAAGTGTGTCTGTTTGTTTGTCCGTCTTTCTCGGCAAAACGGAGCGACGAATTGACGTGATTTTTTAAGTGGAGATAGTTGAAGGGATGGAGAGTGACGTTGGCTCCTTTTTGTCTCTTTCTAACGCGAGCGAAGCCGCGGGCAATAGCTAGTCCCACTATCCCACTAGTCCCACTAGTACCACTAGTATTATAAGCGAAGAAATATGCGAGGATTTTTTATAGTGGCAATGTAGAGTATTATTTGAAGTGAGTTGGAAGTTGTATTTATTCAAGTCGATCAAAACATTTCAATACCGCGATGCAGAACATTTGTCCTTTATGCAAACTCTATATGGTTAAAACGCTTAAAACGTGTACTACCTCATATATTTTAGTTTTAAAGACCATAGATTGGTTAATTTAAAGTTATAACAATAAGAATAACTGTCTTCACTTATATTAAGAGCCCGGTATATAAATTTGTCCGATTCAACTCAACTTTTTGCCATGAGTTTTTATAGTTACAAAAACATTTGTACATGTTTTAATAAAATAAAATAAAAATTAAGAGATAATTTCAATTTGAATGGAATAAATGAAAAAAAATATCAAAATTGTTGTCAGTTTTTGAAATATCCACCATTTTCTAACAGCTGTTTTAAAAATTATCAATTCTGAAATGTCATATTATAAATTTACATACTTTAAGGCCATTAGTGCAATAAAACGAAAAAGACGATTTTGTAGATCTGACAGTGGTACTTGGGACCGTCGCATTGTCAGCTCCATGTGCGCCTGGGCGCGATGTATGCCCGCGCCCGCCAGTAGCCTCTCGAAAGCGTATGTAACAATATATTACCTATCAAGTACAAGTGCGTTCTTATTAAAATCCCAGATATCCCAGATATCAGATATTAGATCCTATAGTGGTGACCCCGACGTGATTTGAACACGCAACCTTCGGATCCTATAGTGACAGAATAATTTGTATCGTAAGATGTCGCTTTGGGTCTCTCTTCCTTGAAGCCTGTGTTGCTTGTAGATTTGAGAAGACAGTTAAGTGGCAGTGAGCCGACCACGTCTGCCGTAGAACCGATGATCGTTGGACAAATGTGCAGTCAACCAATAGGAACACTAGTGTGATTGTTAAGTGCATTTCTTTCATCCTTATTTGTGCAACGCCTACTCTTCAAGGATAAGCTTTTAATGTTTCCGCTACCCAAAGGTTGTTTGGAAGAAATCGCTTTTTAGCGATAAGATTGCCTGTTGTTTGCCTCTGTGTTAATCAAATGTTTGTACCTTGTAAATGCTTTTTAGGGTTCCGTAGCCAAAATGGCAAAAACGGAACCCTTATAGTTTCGTCATGTCCGTCTGTCCGTCTGTCCGTCTGTCCGTCTGTCCGTCTGTCACAGCCGATTTACTCGGAAACTATAAGTACTACAGTGATGAAATTTGATGGGAATATGTGTTGTATGAACCGCTACAAAATTATGACACTAAATAGTAAAAAAAAGAATTGGGGGTGGGGCCCCCCATACATGTAACTGAGGGATGAAAATTTTTTTTTCGATGTACATACCCGTGTGGGGTATCAATGGAAAGGTCTTTTAAAATGATATAAAGTTTTCTAAAAAACATTTTTCTTAAAGTGAACGGTTTTTGAGATATCAGCTCTCAAAGTCGTAAAAAGTATGTCCCCCCCCCTCTATTTTTATAACTACGGGGTATAAAATTCTAAAAAAAATAGAGGTGATGCATGCTAATTAACTCTTTCAACGATTTTTGGTTTGATCAAAGTATCTCTTATAGTTTTTGAGATAGGTTGATTTAACTGTAATTTTGGTTAAGTTATTGTGCTTACACTGAAAACGATGGCTGAACCTTATAAGTTTAGGCTCCATTCACCAGGTGTATAAATTGACATAATAAGTTTATTATATTTGCTGCTACGGAACCCTTTGTGCGCGAGCCCGACTCGCACTTGGCCGGTTTTTTTTAATATACTGAGGTGTGCAATAAAGAGAATTATATCTATCTATCTAACCCTAGGCCGCTCTAGAACCATGTCAAAATGACAAGCTGTAAGAGATTTCTTACAATAGGATTTATAGCGTCACTATGACATAGTCCTACAGTGGCCCAGGGTTCCAATTGGTTGACTGTACTTCATCACAGTATATCGAGATAGAAACAAAAGTGTATGTACCTTCGTATTTCGAAACAGCTCCGTCACATTCAGGTCGTTCTCTGCCGCAAAATTCAAAAGAAATTCTTGTGACAGATTTTGTGTGATCGTAAAACCCGTGATAACCTCCTGCCTATAGCTGGATCACGCTAAGTCTATGCCAAGTTATACGTCAAGTATGGCATTTTCACACAATGTCTGTCAATGTTTTAAGAGAGGTACATACCTCGGGCACAGCCTGCATATCGTTTAGTGTGGTAGGGCACAGCACAACGAATGTCGTCTCGCTCAAATCTGGAGCAGAGCCTATCTGGGGAAGTACATCCACCTTACAGAAAACCGCAGTTTAATAACACTAGACGTTAGGTACTCATAGTGTTGTGTTTCTGTTGGTGAGTAAGGTCGCCAGAGCTCCAAGAGGATTCACTGTGTTGACAGCTGGGGAGCCACGAAGCAAAGCTTGCCCCTTTAGCTTTCAACACAGCGAATCCTCCTTTTTTTTTAAGAGTCGGCAACGCGCATGTAGCGCCCCTGGAGTTGCAGCCTTCCATAGGCTACGGTGACCGCTTACCATCTTATTTTAATTTTAACTATTTTAACCATGCTTAATTTTAACTATAAAACTCTCGTGAGACTCGAACATATTAAATAATATTTAAAACGGGTCACTATTATTATTTAATATGAACCGTATGCTTGTTTGTCACCATCGTAGTATTAAAAAAAAGTCAGCGCCAAGTGTGCTAAATCAGTGCTAAGTTGTAGTCACACTTTATCAATATGACTGATGTGACCGAAAAGCCACGCAATCATTTCCATTTGGCGTTGCCGATAAACGATTGGCTCCCAGCCTACATACGAAAGCTCATCGTCAAATGCCTTATCTACATAACTACTTATCCGACTGCCTATCAAATGAGGGTAATGCTTCCATTTTACGACATCGGTTCGGCGCTGACTGTACCCATTTGACAGGAGATTCGTGAGTCGTGACCACGTCTCGTACAGTCACTGGCAGAATTGCTATCCTCATTTTAACGGCCTTTTAGCTTAGTTGATAGGGATACTCACAAATTAATATACTTAACAAGATTCGAACCTACGACCTTCATTTTATTGGTTGGGTCACTACCAACAAAGCTAGCCTATTTCTCATGCTTGGTATGGTAGATGGCCCATCATGGAGAGGGAGTTAAGTACAAAAAAAACATGATTTGTGAATTATAATGCTATAAAACTGTGATTTTAAAAGCGATAGAGGAGACCGTAAACATGGCAACTGGTGGCAATAAGTAGTTGATTAAAGGTTGACTCACACTAGAACGGGACGGGACGGGGCGGGACGGGAAAATCTGTCAATTTCCATAGAAAGAGTCACGTGATATCCGAGGGCTCCGAGCTATCACGTGATTCTTTCTATAGAATTTGGCACATATTGGTTACAATTAACTTTTTAACACCTTTTCTAAACTTTCTATTATTTAGAATAAACTCTTTTGTACGTGCCAGTACACGATGTCGCGATACGAGTAATTTATAGAAGCGTAGGGATCACGCACAATGGTACAGTGATGGTCAAAAATAAATATAAACATTTCAACCTTACTACAATGCAATAAGGAAAATAAGTGTAAAGAAACTTGTGGTATAAGACTGCATTTTGCTTCTTCGGTTTAAAAAGGATTTCTTTAGTGGCTTTAAATATTCAACGCATATCTCAGACTATTGAACGTATGTAAGAAGGCCAAATTTTTCTATATCTTCCACAATTTACAATTATTATTTACATTTTTTTATATTTTCTATATACTTACAGCAATTGCTTTGATTTCGTCGTGGATTATTATAATTAGCACAGAATGGCCTAGTTAATTTTATTACATTCGAAAATTATCTTTTATTTAATTATTGGAAAGTGGAAGCGGGATGCAACTGTAGATAACGTGTAGAAATATAAAGTTAAACCACGTTTTATTTTCCACGTAATTGAATTGTCAAACTTGAAAGTGTTATTTTAAACGTCAAACTTCTATGAAATTATGTCGTTTACTTCATACTTTCATAGTCTGGGCTATCAAAATCTATGAAACTTAGACGGATTATATCCTTCGGAATCTATAGGAACTCATGGTAGAGATACAGTTATGAGCGGGAGCACAACATTTCGTAATGCAGCCAAGTTCTAACGATATTAATTGCCAGGGGCACGGAAGTGCATTAATTTAATTACCACCGTTAGCAGCTTATCAAATCACGGGAAAGCGGAACTTTCTTTGCATGGGCTGTATTTAGATATAATAAAATCATGTTTGCATTATTGAAATGACGTTTGGCTAATGTGATAGTATGTATTTCGATGCTAGTGCGGAAATTATGTCATTACTCCTGAAAAATTACATAATATATCCGCACGTGTATCGAACGACATTCTTCAAGACAAATGCGAAAACAAAAATACATAAGAACGAATTTGAAATTTTTATTATTTTCGCAACACTATTGAAATAAATAACTAACTGTTAAGATCATCTTCAAAATGTTTATCTCAACTTCTTTACTTTCTCATTTTCAATCGCATACCTACCTTTAGTATTATTGCGTTAATAGTAGGTATTTATTTAGTTTTATTACGTCTCGGTAAAGTTAACTAACAATAATACTCTTCGGTAAGCAGTCATGAATTGGAACAAAAGTAAATAAAACAAAATGGAAAAGGAAAAAGCACTAGTTCGCAAGAACGAGCTTTGCGCACGCAAAACAGCCAAAAAAGGGCACTTTTTAAGCAACTTTATTGAAAAATACTGCAACCACACTGGCAAGAATGGCTAAGAGTCGAAAAGACATGGCAATGGTGGTCGCCGACGTCCGTTAGGACATGGTAACTGAAGAAGAAGAAGAATTGAAAAATATGAGTTAACTTCAACAGAGAATTCATCACGAGGGCTGAAGATGGTCTGACAGACTGGCCCATGGAACTCTCTGCGCCAACATGAACAGATCGTCTTTTGTCTTGTGTCGGTACCGACACACGGTCTGCCCATACATCCCGCGCCCACCTGTGCACGCCACCACCAGCCTTTAATATTTCCAATCGTAGGAAGCCAGCGTTGTGCGGGGGTGAGGGGAGCCGAGTGTCAATGATGTTTTGCGTGGTGTTTAGGATTAAATTAGGTTTATGTTCATTTAGGGTCCAATTATAAGTTCTCTACATTGTTTCGCTCATAGCTGTACCCTTTCTGATTTCTGTACCTGTAGACTCTGCGTCACAAATAATAGATATAGGTGTAACGTCCACTATTGAACATAGGTCTCCTCCAGATAAACGATGACTCACACTGGCACGAGGCGGGACCGGGCGGGACGGGAAAATCTGTCAATTTCTATAGAAAGAATTACGTGACGCTTTCAATAGAAATTGACAGATTTTTCCGTCCCGTCCCTCCCGTCCCGTTCTAGTGTGAGTCATATTTAACGCCACATCCATCGCCGCCCTGCCCGCGCTGCCTGCATCCGATGAATTCCTCTAACATTATATGTAGAGTGAAAAAAAAAACATACAAATAACACACATTATATACATACACAACACAATACACATATATATACAAAATTACCATGTATTTCAAATTGTATTGATAAAAATCCTGGTCACAGCTCCACTGGGCACGCTAAAAAAGTTCCGAGTTTCTTCATTGACGGACTTCATAGATTCACGGTTTCGTTCGTGGAATCCACGCGGATAGAAACGCATGGATCTACAGAAATTTCCGGGATGACCTTTGGTAAAATTCTACGAAATACTCAAATCATTCGAAGTTCTTCGATGTAAGTCCTGTATACCGCGACCAACCGCGTTTTTGGGATGACCTTTGAACGAATTCTAGAAAATGTTCAAATCATTCGCAGGTTAAATAGTTGATCGGTTAGCAATGTTCGTTTGCGTAGGATGGTGCATACTACCAAGTTATGCGGTTTGCTATTTATAACACAGGTAATATATTAGTTACTGTCTTTATGTTACAGTCTGTATGTTATTGACAGTAATCAGGTACGTTTTTTATAAACACTTACAAAATTTCACAAGAATTGGTTGATAAATGCGACCTGTAGAGGAGAACAAAAATACAGACACGAAAGCATGTCTGCCCAAGCTAAAACGGAGATGCTTTGCTCACTTGATTAATAATTGTTTACAACAGTAAAAAAAAATTACATATTTTCCAGGTTTCAAAAAAAGAAACGTTACAAAAGAAGTCACAGTGAAACCACGTTATCTATTCCAAGCAAATTAATTGTTAATATTTAAAGTATTATTTTAAACGTCAAAATTCTATGAAATTATGACGTTTACTTGACACTTTCGCAGTCCGTGCTATCAAAATCTAGGAAACTGAGCATAGTCGGACTCTAGCTTCCCCAACGAAAAGCTGTAACTAGGTATTGAATGTAGAAGCTTGCTATTTTTCGGTAGGTATCAGTTGCATATAACACTGAAGAAGATATTTTGCAAAAAATCACCTACAAATAAATGAAATAATAAAATATGAACGAAGTCGCAGGAAGCAGTGTGCAGCCGAGACTATCGTTTTCGCTAATCCTTATAAAGGTTTTATATTTTATTTTTCGGATGTAAACGAAATGTTCTATTAAGAGGGCACAGGCTATTCTATTCAGGGTTCTATTAGGAGGGCTATGGTTCTCATATTGTAATACTGTTCGCCGGGTTTACTGTGACGGTATCAACTATGTTAATACAGTCTGCAACATTTAGGTTAAGCGGCTCGGGTTCATGTAATTATTCAGTAATTATTCGGTTGGTAGTGATTGAAATAAATAAATAAATAAATATTGTGTGACAATCTTACACAAATCGACCTAGTCCCACGGTAAGCTCAATAAAGCTTGTGTTGTGGATACTAGAAGACGATATATATAATAGATAGATACATATAAATACTTAAATAAATATATAGAAAACATCCATAACTCAAGAACAAATATTCGTGATAAACACACAAATAAATGCCTTGACCAGGATTCGCACCCGGGACCTCCTAGAAATTCTTCATGAGGATCAGACATAATTAAAATAGGTATACAATGAGGATTACCGCGAGTCGATTTTCAGCTAGGGGCGCTAGTGGAACGTGGGTCCTGCGGGAACATTTCAAACGTCATTTTGACATTTCTCTCATACTGACGCAGTCTCATAGTGGCGCCGCCTGGTGAGTGACAATACGGTAGCTCCCATTGTAAAGCATGTATTATTTGTAATAAATGTAATAAATGTAAAATTTGACAGTAACTTGCACTCAAGTTACTTCATCAGATTGTCGTGAAATTAGGCAGGTGGTTAGATGAGATAAATAGAATTTTAGAGTTCGAATATGACCCAAATCAGTCAAAGGGTTGCCGAGATATAGGGGTCACGAGTTCAAGTTCGGGGGGACCACAAATTATAAAATGCACAATGAGTTCCTTATTTAAAAGTTCTAAAGTTAAATTCATTCTCATTACCTACTACGTGATAACGGGAATTCTTAGGACCGAATTGATTAAAAAACAAAAGAGTACAGTGTGCTTACCGTGAGTTGCACGCGACTGTATTCGATAGCGACTGCGGCGCTCGAAAGTATGTCCGTCTCGCTTGTACCATTACTCTGGCAGGAGCGAGACGGAGATATCCCCGAACGCCGCAGTCACTATAGAATACAACGTAGCGTATTTGACGCTCGAGGTGGACCTAAAACCGTATTCACACCAACAGCTCATAAATTAGTCTTACAGTAAGGCGTTGGACACACTGATCTGTCGAAATCGACTCTCGCGGATTTGATTACGTAGGTAGTGGTTTCGAAACCAGAAATTTGAATTCATGATTTGTGGTTAGTGCACATAGTAAAACTAAAACCTATATTGCAGGAATAGACTTGTAATTGATACGAATTTACACGTTAAAGGATGATTCACAGTAGAACGGGACGGGACGTGACTGGGCCGAGCCGATCTGTCAGTTTCTATATAATACGTCACGTGACATCCGAGGGCTCCGAGCTATCACGTGATTCTTTCCATAGAAATTGACAGATCGTCCCATCCCGTCCCGTTGTAGTGAGTCATCCTTAAAGGTTAAGGTTATAAAGATATCGTAATAACGATGTATGGCGATATCTTTATAACCAATAACGAAGAAAATATCAAAACATTATACAATTGTGTATACTTAATACACCGATTGAGCCCCTGTAATAAGAATAAATTGTAAGGATTGAGATCTTTCTCACCCCTAGACAATTTAACCAAACGCAAGTCTATACAATTGTAAAGCACGAATTAAATAATTTATTAAATGTACTCAGGAAATTTCGGGCTTTGGCTGCCGTGATCGGGTAGCCCTGAGGTTAGGGCGTCTGCCGCGAAAGCAGGAGGTCGGCGGTTCGATCCCAGCCCTGCTCACCGGGGGCCTTGGTCACTTTTTCTGTAGTATATGACATCTCTTTCAATTCGCAAACGGAAGGCTTTTAATAGATACCATGCTCATAACAGTAAAACCGAGGGCCATGCTCAGTGTAGGGTTCTGTAGTTTACCGTCCGTCACTCTAGGCGAACTTAAAATGGTTTTTAATAGATACCATGCTTATAACAATAAAAAAGGAGTATCCTCGCTTCTATCGTCATGGTAAGGCCCCTGATCAACTTGCATATTACCTCATTTTGTAGGTACCAAGCATATTTCCAATAAATAAGTTTATTTATATTTCTCAGCGCCTTACGTAAACAATTTACGCTTTATTGGCTGCGTCGTGGCTACTTTCAGGGACGTGTTTAGTATTTCTTATGCAATTACTAAATAAAACAACAGTAATCATTAAATATGATAGTAAATTAAGAAAATTGCTACCTGCATTGCATTATACCATTATTGCATTAATACCTTCTTCAATATTATATAATGTTCTTACTTGCAACGTTAAAATTGTATTAAGACTTCAACTTAAGGAGTTGAAACGGTGAAAGTAACAAAGTTGAAGTTATAATCTTTGATTCAATAAAATAGTATTTTATACAATCGTGATATAATGAAGAGTTTTTCAGTCGAGTACCGTGTTTAGGCCACGAAGCTTGCTGAGAAGCTTACAATAACTCTACAGGTCCAGATCACGCGAGGCTTTTGGCGGTCGGATCCCGGGAAGCTGGTTACTGGCTTCATGCACATCCTTCGCCCAATACTGGTACTTTCTTGGATCCGGCCTCCCTTAGACTGGCGACTGGTTTGCGACTGGGGGTTTGGGTGTGTGCGCCACACTCATGTCCTTGTGGAACAGACGTGGACCGACTGGGACACCATGGATTGTGTTGTAAAAAAAGTGCAGGCCGTTTTTCGAGACATGCATCTCTTAATGATATAATCCGTCGGTCTCTTGCCACCATCAACGTGCCTGCTCTCCTTGAGCCGACTGGCATTTTCAGGGATGATGGCAAGAGACCTGATGGGGTGTCCTTGGTTCCTTGGAGTTTGGGACGGATGCTAGTGTGGGATGCTACCTGTGTAGACACGCTGGCACCGTCCCATCTCCAACGAACTAATGTAAAAGCGGGCGGAGCGGCTGAATGCGCCGAAATTTTAAAACGTAATAAATATAAGAGCCTGGGCAGAGAGTACCTTTTTCTACCATTCGGGGTCGAAACTCTTGGTCCATGGGGTCCCAGCGCACGCAAATTTTTCGTAGAAATCGCGAAACGTCTGGTTGATGTTACTGGTGACCGAAGAGCTGGTGGCTTCCTCGCACAACGCACAACTATCAGCATTGCGATACAACGAGGAAATGCCGCCAGCATCCTAGGTACAATGCCTCAAGGACCTACTTTAGATTTAAGGTAGGTAGAGGTAGGTAAGGTAAGTTAGGTAAGTTACACTTACTGTATATATTTCGAGAATAAATGTTTTTACCAGTGGATCACAAATTAAAGTCCTTCATCGCGTTGAGAGCGTTGGTGGTCCAGCGGTATGACGTGAGACTTTCAATCCGAAGGTCTCGGGTTCAAATCCTGTCGGCACCAATGAGTTTTTCGGAACTTATGTACGAAATATCATTTGACATTTACCAATCGCTTTTCGGTGAAGGAAAACGTGAGAAAACCGGACTAAACCCAACAAGGCCTAATTTAAGAAGTTGGAAGGTCAGATGGCAGTGGCTTTCGTAAAACTAGCGCCTACGCCAAATCTTGGGATTAATTGTCAAAGCGGACCCCAGGCTCCCTATTCCCACATCCGCTTTTTCCCGGCTTTCCCATAAGCCGGGAAAATGCTAGGAAAAAGAAGAAATGAAAAGTCCTGGATCACACATCTGCACCACAGGGACAGTGCAGAAGCTATGTCAGAGTCAGACCCTCACCGACTAAAACCTCCCCGTTGCCTCCTCGACTCAATCAACGAGATTTTGAAAATCACTTAAGGGTCCACGTGGTCGAGCAAAAGACCTAAGGATAGACCTAATTGCAGGAGCACGCGAAGGATAAAATAGCGATTGTAGGTGTAGGAATAAACCGCGTAACCAGATAATTGCTGTTTACAACTAAACTACATTTATTGTAAATAAAAGCTTTTACCAGATTTAAAATCTAGTTATTACTCAAATATTTAGCTAAGAATCATGTTTATAAAGGTTTCGATGTTCTGACGAAAACTATGTAAAAAGTGTTGAAATGTTTGAACAAAAAAGTATGTAGGTATAGGTAGTTTCATGAGAGTTGAGGTGAATGATTACACACACAGCTACATGAAGTACTGATAACAAAAAAAGTGAATGAATGAGTGAACGTCAATGTCAATGAAAACATATATTTGGAATAGCCCGGAATAAAAACTTTTTGGTTTATATTACAATTCACTGTTGAAAAAAGAACAGAAATTTCAAATGCCGACGACGTCATTACATGACAATGATCTAAGATCTGTATTTGTACCGTGTTCATGCAAATAATTTTTTTTTTTTTTTGATGATGTCGTGTGCGTGACCTCAAGACTGGTGGAACTCCCTATACCTAGTAGATGTCTGAATGATAACAATTTGACCACTTTGCCCTCTTAAGCCAAACAACAGTTGTCTTAGCCTTAGCTGCATAATTTTAAAGCCAACACAAATTAGGAGATCAAGTTATACCCACTTGAACTTAATCAAGAGGTCACCGAACTTGCATTGTTTACCTTAAGTTATTTATAGTAAGAGGGCCACATGCGGCACTTTAGATGACGGAGTCCGATAGTGTGGCCTCCCCTTTAGCGACGTTGATGTTATCTTGTTTAAAAAGTTTGAGAATAAATTGCTAATTGGCGTGTTCTGAGGCCGTCTGTGTGTTGTAGGTTTTTTAGAAAAAATACAGAAGATGGCAATCTAAATGAGCTTCCTTCGTGTTCTTGCGTATGTTGTACTGCTTGCTTTTGTGCAAAAATAGAGATTTGCTTCATTTCGGACTCGCCCACCAAAGGTTCCCACCCACTTATATGGTACCATAGGTACTTAAGAACACACACTGGTGGCACGGAATTCTCAGTGTGCAGCAATTGTACAGTTTTTGGATTTTTTCCTTTACTAGTGTTATGAGCTCTTGGCGCCGAGGTGAAATTGAGCCCAGGACTCGAAACCGATATATCCAGCTTCGAGACAGTTAAGGTCTTTAGAGGGGCCGTATGATATGAAAACAAATTAGCAATGTTTTATTTCCAGGTGATATTGCTAACCGTTCGAGCGCGCATCTGCCATTATTTCGCAATATTAAGACCGCGTTTCCAAATAAATAGCTCATAGGTTCCAGCCATTGCTTTAAATAAACGAAGTCACGAGGACTCGTGACATTACCCGCCTACAGGGACCAGTGACAGGTAAACAATAGACTGTTAATTTCCATATACCTAACTAGTGGTTCGCTGCGAATGTGAACTCGCTACTCTTATCTTGGCAACTCATTTTAACCGGACTTGCCTCAAATTTAAACTAAAAACAACTTTTTTTTTTCTTTATTGATAATTCCAAAAAATGTCATAAAATAAAAATTAAATTAGAATCTACAAAAGGTACATAAATGCTAATTAAGTTCTAAAATAAATTTAACAAAACCAAACTCAAACACTACCTACACACTTAATATAACTACTCTTTTTTTTCTTTTAGTTTTATCCACCTGCCAAAGTTCATGACGATCATCGGAAAAAAACAATTTTTAGTTTAAATTTGAGCCAAGTCGCTCATATTTAAACTAAGAAAGTTTTGTTTTCTCTTTTATTTTTATCCACCTGCCAAAGTTCATGACGATCATTGGATCGATCGTCGTTAAGCGTAACGATACTCGAGTTAAGGATGATTCACTAGAACGGGACGGGACGGGGCGGGACGATTTGTCAATCTATAGAAAGAATCACGCCATTTGCTTTAAAACAAGCGAAGTTACGAGCACTCATGATATTCTTCGCCAATAAGGACCAGAGACAGAAAAAGAACAAACTGGCAATCTCTATACTCCGCGCTGTAACTAGATTCTAAAAAACTAACCTCACTCGCTTCCTTTCTCTTGTGTTTGTGTATGTAGGTATATTTATTGCTAATTTTAATGCTATGATGTAAAAAGTAAGACGATTTTACTTAGTTTAAAAAAGTATAAGGGAGTGCGTGAGGTATTTTTTTGGAATCTAATTACGGTGCAAAGTATACAACGTCTAGTTACAGATTTTTAGGAAACCCCGGGTTGGGAGCTGGCTCCGGATAATGGTAAGCAATTTGAAGAGCAAATATTTGCGCTACTATCTTTATAAACGTAATTGAGCGTTTGTCACAGAACTCTAGTGGTATGCAATATGCATTATCTGACATCAACCAGTGGACGGCTGCAGCAGCTAAATGAACTAAGGTTAAGTTAGATTTCGTTACTCTCCAAATTTTTTACCATTTTTAAACACTTAGTCCATTTAGGTAAGTTTACTTAACAATCACATCGCGCTAGCTGTTCAAATGAGCGAAGATTTGTGTGTATTTAATTACCCTATATGGCGGAATGAACATGGACGACCTTTATCTATCTACCTGTAACTATTTACAACCTGCGAAAAAATGTATTTCATTTCATTTCATTTCATTTACCCGTCATGGCAGTCTTTAATATTTGCCTGTCTTTGGTGTGGGATGCTACAGTTTATGTTACTGTAGTGTTTTGCTTGTTTGAAGAATTAAACGATTATTTTACGGTTCTCGTGGCAATCGAGATGCCTGAAGAGGGACAATCGGAACTCTATTATTAAATTTAATCTGTCCATCTGTGTGTCCCAAGTAAAATTTACAATTTATATTTACGGCCTCGTCTGGCACATGGTAAAGGATGACACACTAATCCGAACCGATCCGATCCGATCCGGGATGATCTCTCAGTCTCTATAGAATTACGTGATAGCTCGGAGCCCTCGGAGGTCACGTGAAGTTTTCTATAGAAACTGACAGATCGTCCCGGATCGGATCGGATTGGTTTGAGTCATCCTTTGACTTCTTTCCTTTTGGGATTGCCAAAGCGGACCCCAGGGTCCCTGAGCCGTGGCGTAAGCCTGGAAAACACTAGGAAAAAGAGTGGGAAAGAACGAACGGAAAATGAACGAGTGAACGAATGAATGACTTATTATAATGATCCAATTGACTTACTTATTAGCTTGTTATTTTACTGTATGTTGTTATTTTAATTTCTGCTGACGTTGTTATAATTCAATTTCAATTTTATTAATATTGTCTTCTGTTACCGCGATTGTTATTCATTGAATTGATTGAGTCATCATCTTAACCCTGTGAAAACGAGTGCTGTAAAGGGCTCGAAACGTAGGATCATGGTATTAATAAACGCGATTAATCCGGTCTAAAGTGTTTAATTTCATTCAATTTTATTCTTTATATTTTGACAAGTTAATTAGATAGAATTAAGTGTTACTTTTGTTGTATATTATTTTTATGTTTATTCCAGATTGATTCAAGGTGAAGGTGGTGAATTTTGGCCCACTTCAATAAATGCTTTTAAATTTGAGTTTGGCATGGAATGAAAAGCTTAATTAACCAACTGTTTGACAGAGTTTTCTCCCATCCAATATTTGCGGTAGGTTTCTAGGAAAATTGCTGTTTTCGCTAGCTTCTGCTAATAACTCACCACCTTAGTCGGCACTTGTTTTGTAAGACACGGGTAGAGTGCGTAGCCAAGTTCGAAAATCGGCATTGCAATTTGTAAATGTCGTCGTTATTATTTTCTTTTGAAGCTAATATGGTCGTATACATTATAACTACAAATAATAAAGTGAAAAAAATGTCACAAAGAAAAAGTGACCAAGGCCCCCAGTGCCCAGGGCTGGAATCGAACCAGCGACCTCCTGCTTTCGCGGCAAACGCCCTATTGTAACTTGGCAAACATGAATCAAAACATTTATTATCAATACATATAATAAGAGAGTAGAAATAAAAAATCTGTACAATAAATATATTAAAAAAAAAATACGTAGGGGCGTATCAGAAACGTTGATAAAATATATTTCAATGGTTTTTAGAATTTTTGTCTGTCTGTCGGTCTGTCTGTGAATTTGTTCGCTAACTCCGCAAAAAGTACTGGACAGAATTTTATGAAATTTGGTATGGTAATAGTTTATGTACCGGAATAACATTTAGGATACTTTTTATCCGGTTTCGTAACATTTTTTTTTTACATATGTATAGTTTGCATTGCTCATAATAGATGGCGCTAGCGGTACGGCCTTACTGTACAAAACTTGAAAGCTGCTGCAATGTTCGAAATACCGTCGTATAGTATCAATACACACACACTGTACACTGGCGCCATCTATTTGCTTAGATATGAAGTGAGTAACTTTGCCACGACAAATCTATGGTTTTATTACTACATTTTGCTCATCGGTGGACCTTATTTTAAATAAAATTGTGCACACACTTAATAAGTTTATCGAAAGAAATGGGCAGAGCCATAAAAAGTACATTTTCCCGTTAATATTCTGTTTATTACACTGCCATCTATATATTACATGCAGAACTACTTAAGGCTCTTTAGAGCTGTATCTAACATTTTCATTCTTGGGAAACATACTACGTCGCAAAGTCTTCTAGATTTGGTAGATGGCGCTGTTATTAAATAATATCTAAAAAATGAAATGCGTAACCGAATGATATAAATTGAGTTTACTGAAAAAAATATCACAACCAGTTACTCAAAAACTGAATTACACAGGAAAAAAACACAAATACAAGACTTATTATAATAACCCGTCCTTCGCCATTCTTGCGGCAAAAGTGCCTGCATTCCATGCTGGACAACCTTAGATTGTCTGAGTCGACATCTTATGTCATGTATCCAAGTCCTACATGCCTAAGTTGGTTATACACGAATGTTTTTGGATAATGACAAAATGCTATAAGTTCATAAAAAGACAAGTTGCACGGATAGCGTGACAGTGAACGCAGTCAAATGTGAGTACCTGTTTACAATTATCAGGAATTGTCATACAAAGGTGACACACTGTCGTCTTATGAGTATCATGCTATCCTTTTGGAACCTTATCTTAGAAGGGAGCGCACACTTTTGCCGCTTCACCGAGTTTCGGCAGAGGGTCACGCGGGAAGTGCGAGTAATATGGGTGGTAGAAAGTGTGCTGACGCATGTACCATCCCACACTAAACACCGCCCCGTCTCCCGCAGCACCAGCGTCACTCCATCCCACTACTTGCTATCAGTGCAGCTAAAACCCAGCGGCTTCAGAAAATGGAAGTAACAACCGCTGACTGAAGAGACCTCTGGACAATATCATTAAGGTCTTAGTGACGCGGAATCCTACCACTACAAAGACGGCAACTCAATATATGATGACTCTGCATGCATTATACAAGCGGATAATATATACATCATAGCGGGCCCAGGGGAAGAGCATTGGCCAAACGCAACGATTTTGCGCAACGAAAAAGTCACAAAGCCAGCACGGTTTTAGATTCAATTTTGGACAAGGATAGACTAAAAAATTTTCGTATTATTATTTTAGTTTAAAGGCAAAAAAATAACGGAAAATGCACAACTTGATGGATTAGGATGGCACTAATATTGTAGCTATATTAGGATAGGGCGCTAATATTGTAAATTTGAAAGTAACTGGGTGCGTAGCCAAGATGCCAATCGCCCACGCTCAGTCGCTAACGAAACGCAACTGTCATTGTCACACTAATAAGGAAGAGTGATAGAGAGAGGTAGCTACGAAACGTTATTAAGCGTGAGCGATTGGCATCTTGGCTACGCACGCTGTTCTCTATCTGTTACCACCACACTAAAAACGCTGAACGGATTAAGGTGAAATTTGGCATGAGGATGTTTTGAATCCTAGAAAAGGACAGAATAGTTTTTGTTACGAAAATCATTCTCTATAGAAGCGCAAAGAGGGAAGGAAGCAAGTGAAATAATCAATTCAACCCTCTGGGTTAAGTCCTGGGTTAAGAAAGTATAATATGCATTACCTACTTTTTTTTTACAGGTGTTTTGTTCTGACCTTATGTTGAGTAGGTAGATGCAAATAAAGGCGCGGCTATAGCCATATCCCCTACCCTACCATGGGATTGTCCTTGGATAAAACAAATGCGCGAAGTAATAATGTTGGTATCCTCACAATGATTTTTCTTCACTAGGAAGTTAGTTGTAATTAGGTATCGAATGAAATTCCGTGGGTTACATTCAGTAAGCGTAAGGTAGTGTTCCAAATCGTGATCAGAAACACTCGGCCTTGACCACTTATTTAATTAAAAGATAATTCATGTAAACGTTAACGTACCTAATTTTTACCATATCTACAGCGTATCCACCGACCACTGAAAGACTGTTATGAAGTAGACACAAAGATACATACAGGAGTAACAAGAATGCTGGTGATCCGATTAAGGGTGCAATCAGTGTCGTATTGTGATTAGAAGAAAAAATAAACAAAAAATGTTAGACAAAAAAAACTTTCATTACTATTTTTTCCAAATCCGATTACAATATTTATCTCTAGCATTTTTTGTACATTCTGAATTATTAGCGAGATAAAAAGAATTTAATGCTTATGCTAATAAAAATACATTACTAAAAGTTGTAACGCTACGTAGACGAAGTCGCGGGTAAAAGCTAGTATTTAATAAATGATTTAATTAATGCTTTACAATTGTATATTATAACTACAATTTAAAACGGATGTTTACCATGTCGATTACTAGTGTCTAAGTCTAAGTGTCGAGCACTGGGGTACTTCTTTACATTATAAATATCCCGTTTCCAATTGTTATAATATTTGTTGGTTGAGAACGTTTGAGAACTTGGCATATTGTTTAAACTTATTGTTGCATATAAGTTACAGCAAACAAGTTAGTTTCGCAGTCACTTGACACGTCCAACGACCGTCTCAGTCGTTACGTTACTCTTAGAATTATTGCCAGATGTTTAACAATAATAGGCAGACAACAGTAAACCCCAGATTTTTGCTTCAAACAAATCAAATTATTCTAATTAATAATTCTTCTTGGAACCAACAGGTCTGGCTAGGCATGACGGCAAGCGGGCTGATGGGATGACCCTCGTTCCCTGGCGGTTGGGACGGCCTTTAGTTTGGGACGCCACTTGTGTGGATACTGTTGCGCCGTCGCACCTTTCAGGGACGTCGGCAAGAGCCGGAGCGGCTGCCGACACAGCAGAATGCCTCAAGCGGCGCAAATATGCAGCCATCGATTTTGGCTGCATGTTTGAGCCGTTTGGGGTAGTGACCGGTTGGACCGTGAGGACTTGGAGCTCACGGTATTTTCAGGGAGCTGGCTAAGCGCCTCGTGGAAGCGTCAGGTGACCAGAGGGCTGGCTCGTATCTTGCCCAGCGAATAGGCATCTCTATTCAGCGGGCAATGCCACCAGCCTTCGGGGCACCCTACCGTCTGGCGCTCAGCTATCTCACATTTATTATTTGTAAATAGCTGTACATAGATTTATGTTTTTAATTGTTATTATTTTAGTTTAGTGATTTAATGTATAATTATATTGTATTTTTTTCAAATTATGGGTTAAAAGGAAATAAAAGCCATGATTATAATAAAAATTGTCTATTATTTACTTAAAGACAGCATACGATCAAACACACGTCCTACGCTTACCACTAATATTTACAAAATTAAAAAATATCCTAAACAAATCTCTTTCTAAATGCCGGGAATGTCAGAATGTCAATATTTAAAATAAATAAAAATATAACAAAGTCAAGAATTAGACGAAGAAAACGTTTTTACCTAGTGGTAATACAAAAAAGAAATTAATAAAAACAAACCTTGAAACAAATATCTACTATATTAATTCCTTCGAATATTTCACCTTGGTAATACTTAGTTGAATTTACTACTACTGTGTCTTTTCTATCCTTAGAGGTGAATTTGAAAGTATAATGTGTTTGTATTACCACTACCTAAATATTTTAAAATTATATTTTCTTATTTAATTCAAACACAGTCAAAGTCAAAAATGTACACACCACTCTTCTATTATTTCTCCGTAAGTAATTAGCAAATGACTATTATTTTTACCCGGAGTTTTGAAGTTTTAAGTCACCCCGTTTTATCTTTTTAAACGTGTTTTTGTACACATTTTTGACCTTGACTTAAACACATATTTAGTGCAACTAATTAAATCTAGGTGGGTACGATTTTTTTAATCTTAAGACTAGACAGGTACTGTACAGTAAATACTGTCTGTTAGGGTGAGGCTAGACGAGCGTAAGATCGTCTGTTGTAAGCGGCAGTTTCGTCGCGTAACTTCTGTTGCATTCGGTTTCCTACTAAACGTTCATTTAGTTCATACGGATGCAAAATGAAGTGTCTGCCGACACAGCTTTTTTGAATTAAACGGAATGTGTCAGAAATTACGCGTCCAGAATTCTGCTGCTCACAATATAAAGTTTTACGCTCGTCTGACTTCACCCTTAATAATTAAACATAATTAATAAGTTAATACAAGTAGACGGTTGCTTACATAGAATTTATCATTATTGCTACAAAGAAAAGCGTCACTGAAAAGCAACGTGACAGAAGAATATGCTTAAATGTAGGTAAAAATGTTTTTACAAGAATTGCTTGACAAAATATTGTATTTTTACAGCAATTTCGTAGTTTTTTCCAAAATACGTATGAAGCAAGATGTTTAATATTTAAATAAAGTTGAATGTATTTATTTATAAAATTTACTACAATGATCACTGGTATGCATGTTTTTAGGGTTCCGTAGCCAAAATGGCAAAAACGGAACCCTTATAGTTTCGTCATGTCCGTCTGTCCGTCTGTCCGTCTGTCCGTCTGTCCGTCTGTCACAGCCGATTTACTCGGAAACTATAAGTACTACAGTGATGAAATTTGATGGGAATATGTGTTGTATGAACCGCTACAAAATTATGACACTAAATAGTAAAAAAAAGAATTGGGGGTGGGGCCCCCCATACATGTAACTGAGGGATGAAAATTTTTTTTTCGATGTACATACCCGTGTGGGGTATCAATGGAAAGGTCTTTTAAAATGATATAAAGTTTTCTAAAAAACATTTTTCTTAAAGTGAACGGTTTTTGAGATATCAGCTCTCAAAGTCGTAAAAAGTATGTCCCCCCCCCTCTATTTTTATAACTACGGGGTATAAAATTCTAAAAAAAATAGAGGTGATGCATGCTAATTAACTCTTTCAACGATTTTTGGTTTGATCAAAGTATCTCTTATAGTTTTTGAGATAGGTTGATTTAACTGTAATTTTGGTTAAGTTATTGTGCTTACACTGAAAACGATGGCTGAACCTTATAAGTTTAGGCTCCATTCACCAGGTGTATAAATTGACATAATAAGTTTATTATATTTGCTGCTACGGAACCCTTTGTGCGCGAGCCCGACTCGCACTTGGCCGGTTTTTTTTTACAAACACTTAATATTTATTGGAAAATGTGATGTGACACACGTTAATTGGGGCTATTAGCAACCAGGGGTTACTTTTTTAAATTTATTATTTTAAGACATTAGTACGTAGTGGCTCTATGAAAAAAAACTCCTTTTGAACAGGAGTTACTTGAAATTGGAATAATTATGAGCTGAAAAGAAGTTTTTAAATAGTTGACACAAAAGTTTTTTTGTATTTTTTACCTATCTTTTCGTTCTACTATAATTCTTATCAATGCATATATTTATTGTGATCCTAAATAGACCCACGTGAAGTAACTTGTTTTTAATACAAAAAAAGAAGAGATATTTTTGCAAAGCTATTTTGTCTTGATTTTTTGTATCATACATTAACAAAATTGAGCTACTTTCCAATTAGAAAAGTTATAAATCAGATAGAGATTCATGACATTATGAAAACTTTTACCTAAAATTAATACATTAACAATAAATCATTATTTGCGTCGTTCGAATTGAATCGAAATAAACCCTCAAGTGCTTTTGAAAAAAAAGGATTTGAAGTTTTGCCGATTTAAGTGAGACACATTTCAATAAAGCATCATGATAGAGTCAGTCTACGCTAAGTTTCCTAGATTTTGATAGCATATACTGTGAAAGTGTTAAGTAAACGTCATAATTTCATAGAAGTTTGACGTTTAAAATAACACTTTAAAGTCTGACAGTTCATTTGCTGAGAAAAGTTAACGTGGTTTGACTCTACCGTGTTATTTTGTACTTTTTGACTTTAAACAATAAATGAATGTCAAAAAGTTCTTACTATAAATGTACTTTAATCATAATCCAAGGTCTAAGATCCATAAATGTCATCTATAGCATTATACAAACAAGTTGCACGGATAGCGCGACGGTGATTGTTGTCAAATCCGGATAACTGTTTAAAATTATCAGAAATTGTTATAAAATGCAGACAAACCGTTGTCTTATCCAGCCAGTATCACGCTGTCCATTTGGCATCTTAGCACTGCAACTTCTTTATTTATCAACATATAATTATCAGATGACAGTCGAGGAGAACCATCTTGGACCTGCTGCAGTATACATTAAGAAAATACTGCATCCAGCAATAGTACACTTTGTCAATCAACATATTAAATTAGTGATTTTAATAAATAAGTGTTGCACACACATAGCTTTGTGTCATACTACGAGTAGGTAGCACTGTTCCTCTATTATATCTACGTGGTCATCTAATCAAACCTTCAACAAAAGTATTCAAGCCACTATTAGGAGTATTTTGCATCATTATTTTTATAAGTTCAAGCACATAGATATAGGATAAATGAACTGGATACCCAATCAGCTGAAAAAAAAATGACGTCGTAAAAGTGCGTGAAGTGCGACTCTTTTTCATATAGACTTGTTTAGAATGTGACGTTTCATTAAGTGAAAAACAGCCTATAAATTTATAAAATGTATGAATTTGACACTTAATGCTTACGTCAGTAAGCTCTTTTTCGTACGAAACATTTAACGTTCGTATCATCATCAATGCAAGTTCGCGAATGTCATGTCTGACTCACATTTTTTGACTTCTGCTTTGTGTGTCTATGTCGTTTAATAAGTCAATGTTCAAGCAGAAACAAAATTATTCGTATCTGTTTATGGCGTATCATTCATTATTAAGAATAATTGTAGATTAATGCATAATTGTGTTGTAATGAAAGGTAAAGGTGTATTTTACTAAAGCAAGTACGTGGGCGATCGAACGAGCCGGCGGCGTGATGCGGCGCAGTGACAGTTCAACGCGAATCCGCGTGGTATGACACTTCACCTTCAAATGTCATACATGTCAAGAAACAAACCGTTGATATCTATTGGAGTGTCCTAGGTGAGCGGCACGCCACGCGTCACTCAGCTTATCTATCGCGCAAATAGTATACTTCTATGATATTAGCGACGTAACGAATATCGGTAACGAACACGTATATTAGTTAATAATGTGAATATTGGTTTTTCATTTCACCATTATATACACGAAAATTTCGTTCACAATGCAAATATATTATACAGACGCAAAGACCATGCGCTTCAGCGCCGATATCTTCAGTTAAGCAAGTGACTGCTATTGACATTTTTGTTATATGTACGTAACACTTTTTTAGTTTTACTGATGAAAAAAATGTATGAGATATATAAATTAAAATATTCGCATTGAATTAAGCGAATGCAAATAAGAGTATTTAAAAACATGCGAATATTCGCGAATGCATTCATTACATCGCTATTACGTATCTAAGGTTTTCGCGCCGCGCCGCGCCACGCCGCGCCGCACCGCTTCGCCATCGCGTTTTTTCACCAACGTATTACACGTAATCAATTCCCAAGCACTAAATCTCACTTAAAGAATACACATTGATTTGTACGATAACACCTATCACACACCACACTCTATTTCCATTCTACACATCGATGTTTCACTAAAGAACTTACAACTACCCCAAACAAAACACTTCGACAAGTACCAAACTACAAGTCACTATATTTCACTAAACCCGGGGTGAGATTGTCAACGTCTGCAATAGCCCCCGCAGGGGTGAGATTGTCCGTAAGCGCGCGCTTACACGGCCTGCGGCTAGGGCATCATCCGGTTCGATAGGAGCTTGGTGTCGGGCTGGTGGTGGGTGCCGTCGCTGCTGGAGATGTCACTTGTGCTCACCACGGTCTGGTGAGAGAAGTTCTTACAAAGTACCAGTACCTGGAAAGACGTCCAAATGTTAAGAATGAACATATGCGAGCAAAAGAGAGCGGGATAGAAAAATGAGAAGGCGATAATAGGCGGACGCCTCAAATAAACCACGTTATCAGATAGTTGCTGTTTAAAACTAAGCTAATATAATAGTAGATAAAAGCTTTTGCCAGATTTAAGAACTAGTTATAACTCAACTATTTAACTACGAATAATTTAAATTTTCAACGGTTTTTAGATGTTCTAATCAAAAACATGTAAAAAAGAGACTATGTTTGAAAATAAAAGTGTCGAGGCTCTCGTTACTAATCGTGTTTTCACGCTTAATAGCTTAGAGGAAATATGTTGAATTTTTTTTTGTATGAATATCAGGCAAGTAGTTTTCATCAATATTGCGATCTAGATGTCTGAATGATAACAACTTGGCAGTTATGGCTGCTTAACTATGGGGCATTACCATGACGTCTTTTAGGTTCAGTTAAGGCTCAGTTGTATGGAAGCGAGTCAGTTTAGGTCGTCAACTGAATCGCGTTAAGACGTCAGAATCGCGTTAAGACGCATGACGTCTTAACGCGATTCAGTTGACGACTTAAAGGCCTTTTTACATTCTAGCACGGTCTTTGAGTATCTCGAGGTGCGAGTTCGGTTGTTATAAATAATTTGTTCTAATACGAGATCGTGCTTCAGAAACGTGACGGTTCTAAGAACGTTTGTTTCTAGTACTTATCTCCATCGATTTTGCATGCGCTAATGTACCTATTACAACACTATGTTTATGCAAGGAAACTGGCGGCTTATGGCGCTCCGCAGCGAGCCGAGTGGAGTCAAATAGAGTTGTATAATTTAAAGTAGATTTCTAGCCTTTTGCGACCAAATTTGCGATCAGAGTTTATGCCCATAAATACCAAATAAGTATAGGGATGACGACTAGGTTCTTCTAATTAGTCCGTCAGTTAAATTATCGAAAATGATTAGACACGTATTTTTTCCTTTTTCAATTTAATTAAAATTGACGAATATAAAGAGCATCAAAGTTCCGGGATGGCTTGTGACGTCACTACTAGGTAAAAATTTTACCTAAATAGTGATGTTACGCGAAACTCGAACGCACTGTATTTTCTACATTCTTGATTTGACGAACAAAAGAAAAAAGACAGACAGATAATAGTTATTTATTATACAAAGGGCAAAGTTGTTGTTTAACTCTCGGGCTTATATTGAGACCCGAGCAAGCGAAAGATTCTAAAATTGAGCCACGAGCGTAGCGAGAGGTTCAATAACTGGAATCTTGAGCTTTACGAGGGTCTCAAGGCACGAGAGTTGAACAAACTTTGCCGCCGAGTGTTATACAACATTTTTCCCCTCACTATTGCGAGGAAAATACAGACTACATATGACTATAAATCTTATCCACATGTAAGTTATCTTGAAGAAACCATCAAAAATAAATTTCAAAATTTGTCATAGAGTAGAGTACGCTCCTGGTACTTAGATATTGCCAACAGCTTACCGAGTGCGGGATAAGACATGATCACATGACCAATTTAAGGTGTGACCTCCGATTGCGCATATTTACTATGGGCATATAGGACTCACTTATACTGGACTGGTGGTAAGTGATAGGAATTAGATTACTTTGCCCCACATGTGGATAGAATGCGTTTTTCCACGCTAGTTTAGGTAAAGGACAAAACAGCGCTTTCCGAGCTAGTGAGGGGAAAATTAAATTACTTACGGTGTACAGCGCGCTGAGCAACCCCATGCTAGCACCGGCCAGCACGTCATACCAATGATGCCGGTGGTCTGACACCCTGGTCAGCGAGCATACTGCCGCGTACGCCAGACACACTGCTTGCACCAGCGGTACCATCAGGACGGAGCGGCTGTGCCAGCTGAATGCCCGACGTTGGAGGTACCACTGCGAGGTAAAAACGATTTTTACACATTTGACTTTAAACATGTTTAGTTAGAATATCCTACGGGAAATAAAATAATATTGAACTTATCTATAACATATTTACCACTATAATATAAAGGATGACTAACACTATGACGGGACGATCTGTCAGTTTCTATAGAAAATGACACGTGACCTCCGAGGGCTCCGAGCTATCACGTGATTATTTCTATAGAAATTAACAGACCGTCCCGTCCCGTCCCGTCCCGTCCCGTCCTAGTGTGAGACATCTTTAAATCAGAAACTTCAAAATTATAATTTCGTGTATTTGCTAAATTTTTAAATGAGTTTTATTTAATGCAAAATAAAATAGGGTTAGAAGAAACACATAAAAATAAATACTAAATATATTTAGGCTGATAAATTTTGTCAGTAAAAAACACGGTAAATTTATTTTTATCTATGGAGTCCTTTACACTTACGGTACTAAGTAATCATTCATCAATATGTTATCATAAATACTTCAAGATTAAATCATAAGTACTTACTGCTAGAAAGAGACCACAGTAGACTGACAGAGAAGAGTGTCCGGACGGAAAACTCCGGATGGAGTCGATCCTTAGGTATGGCGAGTAGTCGGACGTACAAGTATATTTCGACACGTATGTTGACCTGGGAGAAAAGATTTAGGTTAGCTTTCAAATTGTGTTGTGGGTTTTAGACGACAATATAAATACAAATAGATACTTAAGAGTCTGAAGACTTTTACACAATAATGCGCAAAAATTTGACACTTTATCCTAATAAATAGGCATAGGTACGCAAGTATCACCACAACTATAAAAAGGGCTACTCAGCCACCCAAATCTCGATATCTAATACTTACACGTTCCTCAATACTCTCAGTCTCTCATTTTTGTAAATATTGTCAGAGCGCGGAGCGACATGACCTCTCTCTGCGAACCCCCGATGGCATATGAAGCCAATGTCATCAAACAGCGCGATTTGAAGTGGAGTTTTAGAAAAAAAACAGTAGAGATAAAGTCAAACCACGTTATCATTTCTCAGCAAATGAACTGTCAAACTTGAAAGTGTTATTTTAAACGTCAAACTTCTATGAAATTATGACGTTTACTTAACACTTTCACATTCTGTGCTATCAAAATCTAGGAAACTTAGCATAGACTGACTCTAGATATACACTTTTTATTATTTTGGATAGAGTATTAAATAAAGTTTATAACTGCATATACATTTATGCAAAAAAAGTTACTGTTTAGCCAGAAAACTTGGCTAATGTTCGTGTATTTCTACAAAAAATCACCAAATAAAAAAAATATATACTCAATAATTTTGTGTGAAAATGTTTAAACGTGTTTCATTTATTCCGTAGAAGACTATATACTGAACAAGACAGAAAATGTATTATTATGATACAATAGCAATAAGGTCGAAAACTAGATAGATGTTTGGAGCTCGCTCATCAAAAGGTAAAACAGCTGTTAGAAAACGGTGGGATTAGCGACAGCCCGTAGGATTAGCAAGCTGAAGTGGCAATGGCGGTCACATAGCGCGAAGATCGGATGGCCGATGGGGCAAAAGGTCCTTGAATGGAGACCACGTACTAGCAAGCGCAGTGTAGGACGGCCACCTACAAGATTTATAAATATACTCTGTCTGAAATACTTAGATGTGTTTCGGTATATACCTAGACATAAGTATATTGCTGAGTACTAAGCCTAACTGTGCCAGTAAGTCAACACGCTGACATATCAACATCTGTTTGAAATTCAAATCAGTAGGCCAAAGGGCAGCCATTATCAAATTTTGCAGAAATGTAATGTAGGACGAACTAAATATTCTAAAATGTAAACAATTTAATTAGAAATTATGTTAAATCTACAATAGCTATTGGAAATGTAATGTTTCTCAATAAGCTTCTACACATTATATGATACTGTGCAGCTTACTTATGAAACAGACAACATACAATTATACGTAATGGTTACCATTGAACACCTAATAACTTTTTTGTTTGTAAATAAGTTGAAAATTTAGTTTTTCTACTCCAGCACTCCTATCTGCCAATCAGATGACTGACAGCGATATTAAAAAAAGTATAAATTATAACGTTGTCTATGGTATTCCATAAGAACACTGCTCCTATGGATTTTCATATAATATATGAGCACTGTAGTTGTTTTTTTTTTATTTCTATAGTGGGCACAACATCTTCCCTATTCTGCCACGTTTCTAGATTTAGCTTTTTACGCTATTTTAGCTGTCGTAGAAAATCTAGCGTATTCAACAGCTCATAATTGGTTCTTAAAACTCTCGGGTCTATTATTACAAAACTTAACTTCGTCTCGTTTTGTAACGGCGACCCTCAAGTTATAAGAACCCTTATTATATCACTGTTGCATAAACTACTATTGTAGTATATACGCTTTCTACACGCTTCTTCATGGCAGTAACGTCTTTTTGAAATAAAAAAAATACGGTTTTCTTCGGTGAAAATGTCGCATTTATGAGTCACTGCATCAGTAAAGAAATCTTACCTATCTGCTTTGGTCAGCTACATAAATATGTATTCGGTTGAATTAAATTTTGAAACCTCTTCCCCAGTAATGAGTTTTGACATGTACTTAGGTACGAATTTCGTGACTATTTAAATAGCCATAGGAGAATAAGAGCTTCATATGTTTAAGTGTACATTACTTACTTACTCTTTCTTACCCTTACTTCTACTTTGTTCTTACCCTTCACAAGTTTCCATTTTGTCAGGCTTGCATAATTCGAAGAACGTCGGCCGGGGAGACCCGACCACGCACTTTATCACCTCCAAGATGATCAGGTTGAACACGGCCCCGTATATGTAGTCCTTGTAGATAAGACCAGCGGTTTTCGCACTAGTGGATAGTCTGCTCTTCTTCAGCGAGTATTCATCGTCCCGGTATAGAGATGACTCGACTGCCCATATCTGTAACAAATGAAAATCGGGGTGAGAAAATAAGAAAATGGAGTGAGTTCATTTATTGTGATCTGGTATTTCCTATTGGTCATTTTTATATAAAAAAACCGGTATAATTACGTTGTTTACTTTTTTTTAAGTTTTTTTTATATTAACGGTAGGTATGTTTAGGCAAAATTTGCAGTCATACATTTTTTTGGCAGCACAACGGTTTGTGTGTTTCTGGGAACTTTTGCAAAATTGACGTTAATTATTTTCATAAACACGGAAATTTGTGGTTTCAGTCTAATTAAATGGCATTGAAATATCTGAAATTAATTTAAACGTACACATTTGGATTGATCTTTGTTACTTGTTCTAACTAAAATATAGTCAGAACCATATTAATAGAGTTATTTTAGTGTTTTCCTGGTTAGTTACCGTTAAATAAGCCATTGTTTTAACAACCTTTATTGTATATTCTAGTAGCTATTATTTTATATTAAAATAATTACAAAGCGCAAAAATGCAATGTGGCGCCTATAGAGGACCGCTTTAACGTTAGTTATGTAATTTTTCTTGAAATTGAAATCATTTGCAAATTTTGTCGTATTTTGTATACAACAAAATTAAAACCAATTGATTTCAATTTCAAGAAAAATTACATTCCTAAAGTTAAAGCGACCTTCTATAGGTACCACATAGACAAATTACTGACAGAATAAAAACCTGAACTCAAATAATGTAATTTTTTAACCAATAGTTTCCGTACAGAGCTGAAAGCAAGTGGTCAGACAAAAAAAACACTTTTTATCATAATAACAGCTGTTTTGACCAAAATGAGTTTAAGTTATGCTAATTATATTGCTTCCTTTTCAAGCTTGTCAAAAATAAGCTTCTTAATATTAAACGAAAACGATCAAAATTTGCAAGAACTGAATGACAGCTGATTTCTGCTTATAATTATCACATTTCGCAAATGGTTCAACCATATTGTAATGTTTGGAAGTGCGACGCAAGTTATATATTTTACTTACAAATGTAGGCAAAAGCAATGAGGCGACTGAATGTGTGAAAAATTGGTCTGTTTGATTGTACATTTACAGGTTTTTTTAAGCTCAATTAGAGCGTTGTCTTACTTGCGATTTGTGAGCGAGTTTTGTGTGGAGGCGAACACGTCGCGAGCTCGCAGCGTTCATGTTTGGTGTAGAAATCGCTTTTACATCGCTTATTGTTTTTTTTTTTTCGCTTTTAGATCACCTTCAACGTTTGAGCAAGAAAATCGGCAAACACATTTATTTAAAGCAAAATTTTAAATCTGGCTTACGTTCAGTAATAGCAGAATATTATGTATTTTTGCATATATAAAAGTTTAAAACATAACTGAGATGTCACGGTCAAATCCACTCTTTGAAGTTCGTTCCAAATATTAGATGGGAATTCTCTTCCTGCGAATATATTCCCAGCCCACTATAACTTAGATCTTTTTAAATCGCGAGTGAATAGACATCTTTTAGGCAAGCATGCTCCATCCTAGACTATTGGCACTTACTTTACTATTAAGTGAGGTTGTAATCAAATGCTTACCATTTCCTAAACAAAAGAGAAATGTGTCCTAAAATTCATGTTTCTGGTAATTTGTTACCGCTTTATGAATGACGTAAAATAATAACATTTTACTACATTCCTATTGTGTCATGGACACGCAATGCTTTTGGCTGTCAATAAAGTGATTTTCAATTATTTTATTTGAAAGGGTATTCACGGGTGGTCCGATAAAGTGGTGGTACTAGTGATGGTAGGGTGGGCAGGATATCGAATAGTCCTTTGTCTTGTTGTCGTAAATTGATTACAAGTTTATTGTTTCTTCTATTGGTTTGTTTTCGAGGTAGGTATTAAAGGTTATTTTTTTGTATTGTGTGCCGTATTCTTGAAAGTAGGGATCGAAGAGGAGGCCATTTTTTATAGATTTTTCCGGAACAAAATTAACTACCTTAATTGGTAGTTTTATGTAATTTAAATTATTATTACCTAATTATTTTTATTTGGCGGTTTTCTTATCGCCAAGGATTGTTTTAGCATATCTGCTTGTTTTAGAAAGACGACTGTTTTTACTATTCATGATGCTGACTGACAATGAAAGGTATTGTAAATTGGGGTTATTTTGATACTTAGTAACTCTTTCTCTGTTTTTCAAGCAAAGAATTTGTTTCAGAATATGCATGTGTTTGCTGCTTCTTACCGTTGGAAGTTCGTTGATCTATGTTCGTTCGTTGATCCTGGGGTAGATCAAAGTAACCCCACTATCCACTTCTAGAAGGAAGTATCATGCTATCTCATTCATACTTACGATGACAAACGGCACGATGACAGTGACAGCGCCGACAAGTGAGAGGGAGAACGTGTCGCCCACATGTGGGAAAGAGAGATCAGGATCGTTGCAGATGAATCCGCTCTGCCGGCTCGGTATGGCGCCCACTTCTAAAAGGACGCATACTGCCGCCACTGTGAACAATAGAGATAAATAGTTTAATTTTTTTTTAATATCAGGCGGGCCGCTTACCATCAGGCGGGCCGTATGCTTGTTTGTCACCGTAGTAGTATAAAAAAAAAAAAAAAAAAAATATTTTTTTATTTTTTGGTTATATGGTTTCAAAAGGACAATTTTTCTCGCCTTATAATTCAACAGTATTCTCCAAGAGGATTCGCTATGTTGACAGCTGGGGACCCACGCAGCAAAGCTTCCCCCTTTAGCTGTCAACATAGCAAATCCACCTTTTTTTAAAGGGTCGGCAACGCGTATGTAACACCCCTGGAGTTGCGGGCGTCCATAGGCTACGGTGATCGCTTACCATCAGGTGGGCCGTATGCTTGTTTGCCACCGTCGTAGTATTTAAAAAAATCACGAAGTTCGCCTCATAATTCATAAAAGTAATTTGAAAATATTTGCACATTCATGATATAGATGAACTAATAAGGGTAACTAAGTTATATTTCTTGTGTTTGCGCATCGACATATATATAAACTGAAAAATACCAGGGAGTGATTGTATATCTATTTTTGTCTGTAAAGCTTACTTCCTGGTTCATCACACCAAAGTTAAACAAGTCTCATAGTAAATATTGAACCGACTAGGGGAGAATCTAATTAGACATTTGTTTACGGGACAGGTTACTCATTGGAAGAAAAAATGGTTCAATCAGATGGTTTATTTTACCAGCAGACATCAAAAGGTATTGAACTAAACATGTTTGACGCTATTTTAAATTACTGGGGTTAACATTAAAGGTGGGTTTAAATCAAGCTATAACAGACGTACACAATTGAAATTAAACACTTTAGAACGGATTAATCGCGTTTATTAACACCATGACTCTACGTTTCGAGCCCTTTGCAACACTCGTTTTCACAGGGTTAGTCATCATCTCAACCCTCTGAAAACGAGTGCTGTAAAGGGCTCGAAACGTAGGGTCATGGTATTAATAAACGTTAATTAATCCGTTCTAATGTGTTTAATTTTAATGTCTGGTTGATGTTACTGGTGACAGAAGAGCTGGTGGCTTCCTCGCACAACGTATCAGCATTGCGATACAACGAGGAAATGCCGCCAGCATCCTAGGTACAATGCCTCAAGGACCTACTTTAGATTTAAGGTAGGTAGAGGTAGGTAGTTAGGTAAGTTACACTTACTGTATATATTTCGAGAATAAATAATTTTGCATTATTTCAATGAATAACAATCGCGGTAACAGAAGACAATATTAGACATACTTACGCAATTTCGTAATTAATATCTAATAGACGAAGAAATATATTTTTTCTACTATTTGCAACACCGACCCGATCGACCCGACCGAGGTGTAGTTAGATTTTTGAGTTTATTACAAATATCTGAGTGTGGTAAGTTTTAGTAAAACTAATATCAGGGCCTTTACCATGACGTGCTAACGCGATTCAGTTCAGGAACTAAACAGATTCGCTTCTATTAGCCTAAATTGAACCTAGACTGAATCGCGTTAAGACGTCATGGTAAGGCCCTAGGTAAACTTTTCGACTTCACCTGACAGAACGAAACATAAACACCAGATCAAAGCACTGGAATGTGGTACATTTGGGCTCTAGAGGAATAGTTTGTAATATTATGTAATTGTTTTTATTTTTATGTTTTTCATTCTTATTCTTATTTTATTTTCATATAAGTACCTAGTTAATCTAATATTTTTATTTGTAGATAATATTTTGATTTCTTAAATGTTTAAACCTCTATTTCAATTTAATTTATTTAATTTGCTAATTCTTAATTACGAGTATATGGATATTAATGTAGTGTGAAATAAACCTATTGAATTGAATTGAATTGTAAGCTCTCTACAATACTAACTTAGTAACTAAAAAATCCATCATTATTAAAAATTTAAGCACACACTAACAAGTTGAACAATAAACGGTTACAGCATCGCTACAGTTTCAAAGGAAAAATAAACTACATTGACGGCTATTCCGTTAACCTTTTTATTATGAAGGATCTTGAATCACAGGCTTAGTCACGGAATGCTCTGGATGATCCGGATTCCGTAACATCCTGCGAAATGCACGGCAATGAAATGCACGCGTTTAATTTCATATTTATTGCGAAAATTGGAAAGTTCAATTTATATTTCTGGTTATGGTACGATATTACTTCAAATGAAATGATGAACATTCTAAGACGGGCGTAGGAAACTGATACCTTCTAAATTGGTATTCGAAGCGGTCAATTGCGAGACAGGCGAGTCTAGTGTGGTGGTCATAGGTAAAGGATGACTCACACTAGAACGGGACGGGACGGGACGGGAGTAGTCGGGAGCTAACACGTGATTCTCTCTATAGAAATTGACAGATTTTCCCGTCCCGCCCCGTCCCGTCTCGTCCCGTCCCGTCCCGTCCCGTCCCGTCCCGTGCCGACGTGAGCCATCCTTTAAACGAAACTTGTATTATTTTGGCAAAGAAACATTAAAAAAAATCTTAATTGGTGTATTCCATACGTGCAATTATTAAGCCATGATTAAGGAAGTATAATTCGGTTTAAGTATTTAATACAAAAATTGCGCAAAAAGGTGCATTAAAGTAAGATCCTCTACTTGCCACAAACTGATTGAACAACATGTCCCATTGTCTCATAGCATTCCGGTGTAATAGGAGGGTAGTATCATTTCTGAGAAGATTTTTTATTATAAAAAAAATCATTTGTTTTCGAAATATATTCTGTAAGTGTAACGTACCTAACTACCTACCTCTACCTACCTTAAATCTATAGGTACTTGAGGCATTGTACCTAGGATGCTGGCAGCATTTCCTCGTATCGCAATGGTGATACGTTGTGCGAGGGAGCCACCCAGCTCTACGGTCACCAGTAACATCAATCAACCAGACGTTTCGCGATTTCAACGAAAAACTTGCGTGCGCTGGGACCCCATGGAGCAAGAGTTTCGACCCCGAATGGTACAAAAAGGTACTCTCTGCCCAGGCTCTTATATGTATTACGTTTTAAAATTTCGGCGCATTCAGCCGCTCCGCCCGCTTTTACATTAGTTCGTTGAGAAGATTTTGTCAATACATATTTTTGCAATTGACTGTAAAACAGTAACTACAGTCAGCAACATTTTAAGTTTAAAAAGTACACGCGTCACTTCCGTTGAATAGGCCCCCATTCATGTCTAAACATCGAGTTGAAAGTGACCCGAATAAATTACAATAAACTTAAACACAAGTAATAAAACAAGTATAACAACCGTAAACACGTCGTCGAGATAACCATCTTGGTGACTATCAGCCCTTTAATTTATTGACGAACGATTTTAACTTTATGGTTGAAGTCGACCATTGTTGTGGTTTTATAGCCCTGACCTTAGTCAACAGTTTTATATGAATTCTTTGTGACGAGACGCAGACGATTCAAACATTTTAACTAGATTTTTTTGTGTACTCGGTAGTGACCCTGCCTACGAAGCAGGAGGTCCCGGGTTCGAATCCTGATCAGGGCATTTATTTGTGTATTAGATGGACGTTTCCTATGCACTATGTATATATTCAGGTATGTATTTATATATATATATGTATGTATATCGTCGCCTAACCCATAATACAAGCTTTGCTTAGTTTCGGGCTAAGATTGTCCCCAAATACTTATTTATTTAAATATTATAGGACATCAGGTAAGCTCACACAGGTAACCTTCATGCTGTGGGTCACTAATATAAAAAAAACGAATATTGTTTAATAACAAGTTACAAATACATTGAGGACTGGAATCACCTTTTAAGCAAATATATGCTTGTGCTAGGAGACCCCACTCTTTCATTTCACTGTTAGGGATATTCGAACATTTCAAACCAACGTAACTATTATAATTTTGTATAAGTAGAATATGTACCTAAACAATGACTTAGGTAAAAGATAAAATATGTATAAATAAAAACTTAATAGGTACAGTCAAGTGCAAAAATATGGTTCGACATAATCGACTTATAAATATGGTACTACGCTCTTATTACACCGGCATAAGGTTGTCGCGAATAGCTTTAGGTTAAGTTTGTATATATAATTAAGTTAATCAGTTTTTATAAATATGTTGTTTTCGTTTATTTACACTCGACCAATCCCATAAGAGAGATTGGTCCATATATGTTATAATCAAGGTTCTTATTATTTAACCAATCCCGCAAGAGAGATTGGTACATATATGCTGTAATTAACGTCTTTACTATGCCCAATCACATAAGAAAGATTGGGCACACATATCATGTATACACCGATCCCGTAAGAAAGATCGTATGATTGTGTCAATCAAAGATTGACAATGTGTTTATTGTTACTATTACTAAACGTAACACTTATTTAAATGAATATTAATGTTCCTAAATAAATAACATTAACCCTATACCTCCCCGATTTACATGTAATAATCGTAAGCTTATTTGTTGCAATAAAGATGCGCAAGCTAGTATCGTCCACCCACCTATATGGTAGACGCGGGGAGTATACAAATAAGGGCCCCCTTTGCCCTTAAAGTCAGGGGTAGCGAACCAGCAATAAAACTCCCAGTAGCTAGTTTTCTTACACACACCTCAGATTTGGTTGGACCCGGTCCAACCGATCTCTCTGGAGCGCAAACTCAGAAGGAGTATTCCAGAGTAGTAAATATCGTGTGATGTCGTGGAAGGGTCCTGGATTTTCCCCAGGCTACCATCCCACTTCACAGTCCGTACGCTCCAAAGCTCAGTGCATGGAGCCCCTGTCAGGTTCAAAAAAAAAACAAAAAAAAAAAAACCTTAAAGTCAGTTCTACAAGTCACTCTACAACAACTCCCGCGCCTCTGCTAGTACGGCGCGCTTAAAACTTACTATGAGTTTTATTTCATCCAACCTGGTATCCTGGTAACAAGGCGGTAACAAGAGGCAACGGGCAGCTGAGCATCGGCCAGAGCAACGGGTCTTCTATCTGCATAATTTTATGGAGATTAAAGTCTGCACTCCACAAGGTGCTATGGGACATATTTTTGAGTAAGATGTGCACCACCATATTTTTACACTTGACTGTACATACCTAACGTACAAAATACAATTCTCACAAACATAAACACATAAATGCCCTGACCAGGATTCGAAACTTTAACTAAACCCCATGTTTATGAAAGGAATATTAATATACACAAATGATCAAAATTGTGTAACATTATTACCAACTTCCTACAGCCACCAGTCTAGGTTATCAGATTACGCGTAAATATATTAAAATATATTGCTTTTACACCCGGTTTCCTTATTTTCACTAGTGAAAATGCTATAAACAGATTTAAGTGTTTAACAATAGAACATCAACATAGTAAAAGTAATAAACTATAGATTATATTGGTTGTTAGGTTTCTGAAGTTTCCCTGCCTTTATAGCTATGCTAAATGCCGTGATAGAATTACTTCCTTAGAGCCCTTCACATGTAGCGACTCCTGAGGCCTTACGGTTTAAGAAAAAAAGACACTTAGATATAGATATACACTATTTATGATTATTGGATAGAGTGTTACCTAAAGTTTATAACTGCATCTTCATTTATGTAAATAAAGTTACTGTTTGGCCAGGAAACTTGGCTAATGTTCGTGTATCTCTATCAAAACTTACCAATTTGAAAAAAAATACTCAATAATACCTTACACTCTCCCTTACACAACTAGACGCTCTATGACTCTTCGTCTCGTCGGGAGCCGGATAGCTAGGGTATACCTAACTATACCCTAAGTTTCACCATCCTCTTGTAAACATTATGGACAAGAGTTTACACGCACTTGAGATAAATCTTAATTACCAGCATGGACGAATGAAACAAGCGGAGAGGCGATACTTACAAAATCCAGATACGTTGAACTTCAAACTATTATCATTTTAGTATTGATAGATGGCGCCATAGCTCCATCTAAGTATTTTGATTTGAGCACAGTTTGGCAATGTTTAGGACCAACTAAACAATACGGCGCCGTATGTTGGTTGGCACGATGTCGCAAAATCTTGTCGTGGTAACCTACGAACATCATGTCGTATCGTCAACGCTAATGATATATTCGTGCGCCGGCGCTATCTGGCAATGGCCTGAAAAAAAACCCATTTTGGAACGCGATTTTGTATAGACGTTGAGAGACGCCCGATTGGAAGGCCTATGAAGACCGTGGTCCAAAAATACAATGCGATATTAAAGCAGCAGCAGCACATAATAGCAATGCGTAGCGAAATGTTGTTGCTAAAATCTAATTCGTGCCACTGAGCCGAAGGAAGTAAATACTGTGTATCCTCTTGTTTAGTTCGTCCATGACTCCCAAGTAGGTACTTTATGATGGCGCCGATACCACCATACGAAACTAAACATCTTACTACCTTCGCAATTTTAAGGCGCATACGTCATTTTTCAACCAGCCATCAGTGGAGAAAGCGAGTGATGACTGATTAGGGCGCAGGACGTTTGCTCAGAAGAAAAAGGTAATAACTGTATGGGATTGGAGTAAGATTTCACTTGTTTTGGTTTTGGAGGTAGATTTGAGCCTTGAACTTAGATTTATTATCGTTTTGGAAGAGAGTTGATGCTTCTACAGATGGTCATTGATACCTATCAGGGCCCTTACCATGACGTCTTAACGCGATTCAGTTTAGGTTCTTAACAGTGCTCAGTCGTATGGCAGCGACTTAGTTTAGGTCCTAAACTAAACTCCTAAACTCTCAGCTCTGTTGGGTTTTGGTCCAATTTGCACATGGCCGTTGAGCTGTTGGACAATTTTGAGGGGTGTGACATATTTTGTTGAGGTGTATGACAAAATGGGGTGTTATTGAGGTGCATGACAAATTGTGGTGTCGGACAAATTTTTTGAAGTATTAGGTACATTTTCGCAGTGTGAGTTACTGTGACAAACGAATGAAATGAGTGGTACAAGTGAAGTGCCTAACGAGTGAGTAACCCAACGTCAATGTCTTCATGAACACTGCTGTATTGCTGCGCCGAAAGAAACTTACAAGCATCGCTATACTTTTAAGAGTTTCTTTCGGCGCAGCAAAGTGTTTGCAGTTCGGATGTCATCTTAAAGGTATCGTTCCGCGTGTCACGACTGCAGCGTGCGATGACTCTTTTCGATAATCTCAAGAATTGATGACGACGACTGCAATGCTGGGGCGATTCCCAAACTCGACGACAACGAGACGTTATTGTCTCACTTTGTAACTATATTTTTAAGGGACTTGTCATTTCACGCGATAAGCAGACTACAATACAGTCACGGCAATGTTGTTAGCTTCCGAATGTCATGTTAACACCCGTAGTCTGAGCCTTTTTTCTACGCTCTCAATGTATCCTGGCCTTAAAATAAGGTAACTACGTCCCTTTTATTCCAGGAGCTCAACGTATCCTGCAATCAAAAGGCCCCCTAACCATTAAATTAATTATTAAACTCACCGGAAGTAGTCCCCCAGACACCTGAGCCGGAAGTGCTGCCAATTGGCAGGAAGCAGATTTTGCAAGTGATTAATTTTATAAAGAACATTAGAATATAAACTACTTTGTATGTACAGCGATGGGTCAGCAAGGACAAGCTTGCTAGAGTCAAACCACGCTGTCTCTTCCAAGCAAAAAAAAATTCAAACAGATGTCTTATAATACTTATATCATCGGGTTACTCACGTCAATAAAGTCGGAAATGCTCCACATGTTTCGGAACAGTCCGTGTCCCTTACTAGAGTCCGTGTCCTTTATAAACATGTCGAGCTATATTCGACTTTATTGACGTGAGTAACCCGATATAGGTAATTTTAATATGTCTCTGTGTGTATCTCACAAGAGTTTTTTAATTTAAAAACCGGCGAAGAGCATGTCGGGCCATGCTCAGTTCCGCAGTTTACTGTCCGTTACAATAGGCAACCTTAAAAAGTGTTTTAATAGATACCATGCTCAATATGCTTATAATAATTAACAATTCGATGATACTTTCGATCACACCCGTCCCGACTCCATCAACTCCGGAAAAATAATACACTCTAGGGTTGAAACGAAAAAAAAACACCCCCCACGTTACGTGTATGGGAGGTACTCTAAAAAAGAACTTATAACCACTTTTTATTTTACCACTTTGTTGGCGTGACCGATATACATATTCGTACAAAACTATAGCTTTCTAGTACTTACAATCACTGAGATTATCCGCGGACGGACGGACGGACAGACAGACAGAGCGAAACTATAAGGGTTCCTAGTTGACTACGGATCCCTAAAAAGATGTCATATACTACAGAAATAGTGACGATGGACAATTTATGAATGAATTCATTCATAAACTGCCCATGCACTTTTGAACGCGATAGTACATTGTACATTGTATTTGTAATCAGTAATCTGCTATCATCATTTCGCTTAATTAGTTTGTATTTGTATATATGTATTTATATATTTATGTATTTTGGTATGAACATAATTATATATATGTATGTATATGTAATTGTGTGTGTGTTTGTTTTCTTTTTTTTTGTAGATTGGTTTTTCTGTTTATGTCATATAGATAGATAGATAGATCATTTATTTGTATTATTTGTACATCGTCATATTTCAATTAATTATTTACACAAGTAAAAAAAAAATAATAATAATAGGGATCGTGGAAGTAATTAAGTACTTAGGGTATATTTTGGTTCTCACATAATACTTTTTCCAGTTTTGCACCACCTACTGTATGTATACTTTTCTTAGTGTAGTGTCTCCTCTACCCAAAGGTTGTCTGGAAGAGATCGCTCTTTAGCGATAAGACCGCCTGTTGTTTGCCTCTTTTTCATGTGTAATCTATACCAGTTTGTGTTATTTTTGTTGTTTTGAGGTGCAATAAAGAGTTATTGTATTGTATTGTTGTACATTGAGCGACATACGAACATACGTTAGCTACTGTTAAACATAATTAGGTAGAACATATGTTACGCCATATTGCAAAATTAACTGCTTCTCAACATTTCGCAACACTAACGGTTTTTAAAAACGACATGTTCAATTATCATGAACCTTTGATATTAATTTTTTTATTTTATTTATTTAGAAACAAACAGTCATACATTAGGTTTATGAACATGAAAACATAAAAACTTAAAAGTAGACCTACAGTTTCATTAAATAACACAGAAGAAATTGCGTGGCTTATTTCCAAGGTAATCATTAAAAAAGTTTGAAACAAAAAAAAAAGATTTAAAAAGAAAGCAAAATGCGTGAAAATGAACAGCACTAATATTGGTACAAGTTAAAAAAAAAACTTAAATTACCACTTAGAATTTAGATTTAAAAACTTTTTTGATCATGTTGAGACTACAATATTAATGACATTAATATGTAGGTCTGATTTTTGTTTGATGTTTTATTAAAGAAGTAGGGCGAATATTTTTGTATTGATAAAACTTTACTTTGGTCTATTTCATTTCGGCAAAAATAATATACTGTCACAGCATGGACAGACTAAGTTTCCTTTTGAGTTTTTCTTTTGAGTTACGGAACCCTACAAATGGATCAATTCAAAGAAAACTTTATACAGGAAAATGGTAACATTCTTGTAGTTTAACTAGGGAAACAATACGAAAATCAGAACAATACACAATAGCAGGTTTCCAATGGAAATGGTATTAAAACTTGTATTATTACTAGGTGTTACGTTACAGGCTTATCCATAATAATATTGTAATAAATAAATAGTGCAGTGCAAAGGCCAGGAAAGTAGGAATTGCCGGCCGGATGACTTATAGTTAATTTCGTATAAATTTAAAAAAATGCAAAAGAAATACCACGCTTTGTTTAAAGTGGATCTCCACAAGCACATTTTTTATTAATACAACAAGGGCGGCAAACAAGCATACGACCCGCCAGATGGAAAGTGGTCACCGTAGCCTATGGACGCCTGCAACTCCAGGGTGGTCAAATGCGCGTTACCGACCTATTAAAATCTTGTACATTCGTTTTTTGAAGAACCCCATACTAAAAGCCTTCGGAAAAACCTCGGTAGGGTGCTCATTCACTGTAATTGCAGATTTTTACTCGTAGGATATGAAGGAAAGTTTTGATATTTTTATTGATGTGGTAAAAAAAACCAATCGTGATAATATTTGCGCGTTTTTTTAGGATTTCTAGTATATTTTCGCGTTTTTTGTTTTGGCAATCTGAAAACACAAAAATAAAGTAAGGCTTGTATTGTGGGTAGTGACGTGTGTGGGTATACGACGATATTTATAGTAGATAGATACATATAAATACTTAAATACATAGAAAACATCCATAACTTAGGAACAAATAAATGCCTTGACCAGGATTCGAATCCGGGACCTCCTGCTTTATAAGCAGGTACTTTTATTATTTGAAGTATTTAATGTAGGACAATATGTGCTTGGTTAGGTATACGCAATAGTTCTAAACAAACAGTGTAGTAAACAAATTGCACAGAAACGCGTATAATTCAATTATTTATGGTCTACAAAAAGTACTGTTAGTATTTTTTTCCAATTGCACATTCCACTATACATATATCGATTCCACTTCCTGTTTGAACATTTATTTGTTGGCTATGTTATATATAACCGAAACTAAATTCTAAGACAAGTTGTGATTTTTGTTTCTGACCTAGTCGGTAGTGACCCTACTTACGAAGCTCGAAGCTGGAGGTCCCGGGTTCGAAACCTGGTGAGGGCATTTATTTATGTATTTATCGCGAATATTTGTTTCTGAGTTAGTTATTACGGTCTATGTATACCTGTTTACTTATATATATGTAGTTATCTATATAAGTATTTATATCGTCGCCTAGTACAAGCTTTGGTCGATTTGTGTGAGATTGTCCCCAAAGCCTGAAAAACCTCACGTGATTTGGACATGAGCCCTATTCAGAATTCCCTTATAACAATGCGCTTCCCCATGCTAAATTGTATTTTTAACACGCTTTTATTAGCATCACTTGTAACTATGTATGTAAGAAAATCTTGGAATCTTAATTTTTATAAATAAATTATTGTTTTACTTTATTTAAGTATATACATTAAAACCTCGAGAGGCGTCAGCAGAGTTCGAGTTTCGACGGAGATTTAAAAAAAAATCCTTCATTTGTAAACATTTCAGTCCAATTTAAAATATACCGATACGAGATAATATAACAGTGACGGTGACCACATTATTCCACGGTCCATTTGTGGTCAAGCAAGCTTAGCCGCAGAACCTCAGGTAAGTTACCTGTCTCCCACGGCTGTCATTTAGGTCAAACGCAATCGTTGAAAAGAACAATGACAATGCAATCAAGGATTCTGTAAATTGAGGAATATTTATGAGATTTTTATAGTTTTTTTTTATACTACGACGGTGACAAACAAGCATACGGCCCGCCTGATGGTAAGCGGTCACCGTAGCCTGTGGACGCCTGCAACATGTAATCATCAACACAGTATCAAATTAATTTGACTCCTATTTAAACATTAATATTAAAAAACGAGCCAAGTGCGAGTCGGATTCGCCCACCGAGGGTTCCGCACAAAGGATGCTCTCTCCACCCGCGCCCCATTTATTTATTTACTCTTCTGTCTTGTGTGGCACGGAACTCTCAGTGTGTGGCAATTATACGGTTTTTGGATTTTCTCCTGTACTTGTGCTACAAGTTTTTGCTTTCGCCAAATTTCGTGATTCTAGGTCAACGGGAAGTACCCTATACATTTTGATTCCCATTGCAAATGTATGGAAAATGCGACATAAACGGCGGTATCTTTTGATTGTTTTGACATATATTTATGTACTCGGTGGTACAGTCATCTGCAAAAATATGTATCGACAAAATCATCTCATAAATATTGTGTCTACGCTTTTATTCTACAGGAATAAGATGCCGTAAACATTTAGGACATCTTTCATATTTTTTTTAATATTTTACAGGTGACTGTACCTATTTATATTCCAAAGAACCAAACTGACCCTAACAAATAACTAATAATGGCGTCAATCTTACCTTTCAGTTTTGTCTCCAAGCTTTAAAAATGCCAGCAAACTGTCAATCAAGGATAGCAAAAAAAGAATGGCGAATTTAGGCACTTGTCTGTCAATATCAATCAAAGGTCCGGTCCACTTACGCTAATTTGACAGCGGATATCTTTTCAATATACTGGTTTATCTCCAGTTCTTTTAACATTTCAAACTTTATTTCGTCAGTAATAGAGTTGATATTTCCATGTGTACCTAATGCTTATATGTGTATTTGAAGCCTAGATTTAACTACAATCTTACATAAACATTTCTGTCACGGTATTCGCAAAACTCATCGTCAAATGACCGTGAAGTGAATAATGTCGTAAGTTGTACCATTGTACAGAAGTCGTAAGTTTTAGTGAGTGATGTATTATTTCAGATAGAACTCTAAATTAATGCTATAACGCAATGTTAACACGTGATTTTTGCTTCGCTATTAACCACACTAATACACACTATTTATGGGCGGATAAAAAAATATATTTAATAATTTTGTGGCACCTTTTATTAAACCCGCCAAGGGCGAGTTGGGCTTGCGCACCGAGGGTTCCGTATAAACTGTATGCAAACTACACCTAGAAGTAAAAATTTGTACGGCATGGCGTGGGTATGAGAATTTGATTTCCTTGATATTTTTAATGACGTAAACCAATTTATTTAACATTAGTCATAAGGCACTACTTTCAGCATAATATCACATAAATGTAAAGAAAAAATATTAATCTAACTTGGTTGAATTTCAAATCGGTAGCTTAAGTAGTTCTCGAGATATTTAACGATGTGTCAGACAGACTGAGTCGCACCATAAGGGTCCCTTTTTACTATTTTGGTGCGGAACCCTAGAAAGAAGCACGATTGATGGTACAAATCATTAAATTTCTGATAACGAGGGCTTGGGGCCTGACCATAACGTCTTAACGCGATTCAGTTTAGTTTCTTACTTGTGCTCAGAAGCCTTACCATGACGTCTTAACGCGATTCAGTTTAGGTTCAGTTTAGGCTCAGTTGTATGGCAGCGACTCAGTTTAGGTCGTCAACTGAATCGCGTTAGGACGTCATGGTAAGACCCTGCTGTAAACGCCGATAGTACTTAAAACTTTAAATACGAAATGTCAGAACACATGAGTATTTTAGAGTTAACACGCATACAGAAAATCCAATCACAACGCCAAAATTGTCCATCGATAAGACTATGGTGATTGGAAGCCAATTAAATAAATGCATTCGAGGTTTCCGAAAAAGGCAGAACAGGCTACTCAGTATGGTCAGAAAGATAAAAGCAAGCAGAGGCTCATGTCTACAGTTATAGGCTACCTCAGGTGAACGTCCTAGAGTTTGACAGATTTTAATCGATAATATATTTCTTGCTTTGACTATTCAGTCAATACAACTGGACTCGCATTATCTGCCATTTTCTATACAAGTTCAGTTTTTTTTTAAGAATGGCTGAAATGGTGCTTGTTTTCTAACAGAAATTTATAACATCAGGCAAGTAGTTATGTTATGAAACAATAATATTGTCTATTTCTCTTCAATACAGGAAGTGAATAAGTGCATACTTTACAACCATCACTAAAACCTTATCTTATATAAACTCACCAATTTATAACCGTAATCCCTCATTGGTATTTATTACACACGTGTTTCATAATAATATTATGTTACATGACAGGTTATGTAAGGTTGCGCAATAAAAGGACCCGTTAGCTTTGATAATCACTCATAACAATGGGTTAAAATTATCAACAGTATTATTTATATCTCGTTTTGTTTTACGCTAGAGCCCCAGAGTATAACGCGGTATGCGGGAAAATAATGGAAGTTTGCATAATACGTGGGAAATATAGATAAAATGTTTTGTTGAAATTTAACAGTGAGTCCCACTTTACATATGCTAGTGATACCTATCTACTCAACGCCAGACACAAATACGAATACAGGGTGTAACAAGCTGGTGACCCGTTTAGGGTTAATCATTATCTTATTATGAAAAGATAAATGCCACGAAAAAAAAATGGACGTTGGCCCTATAGGCAGGAACAGCCTCATACGAAAAAAAATCGCGTTAAAATGTTTTTTTTGTCTTTTCCCCATCACCTAGTATTTTTGTTACACTTTGTATACCTAATGGTAGCTAAACTCTACAGATATATGAGCATTTCCAAGGCTTCAAAAATATATGTACACCCTTAGGACATCGACAATAAGGTGTAAGTGTTTACATATTATGCATTCAGCTGCTCAGATATTTATGAAGTCGACGTACCAGTTCACTACACTATCTTGTAATTTTTAATTTCACGGTGGTCCATCTAACCAAATAACTACTGTAGGAAAATATTAATCAATAACTACGCTACCAGTTTTGTAACAACGATTATATTTTATTTAAAAAATGGAGATTATCAGAGTACAGTTAAACCAAGTTCCGCTCCCATATTCTACATCTCATCTCTTTACTTTAAAACGACGTAACATTACAAAAGAGTCATTGGCCCTTACGTCAATTTTATCAACGTATTAATTTTAAGGAAATCCATTGGCGCTTACATCATTTTTATCATAAGAGTGTCAAAGGCTTAATGTCAAACAAAATCGGTTAATTTGACAATTAAGAAGCCCTTAACTGTCATATTAGCATATTAACTAGCCCTGCGACCCGGATTTTAATGCCCAATTCTCACCTAAGATTTAATGCATCGTAAATTATGGATTTAAAGTATTTATGTTAATTTGTTTGTTTATTCGGCTTGTCAAACGAAAGTGGGCTTAAACATTTGTCAAAGATAAGCGCTCTGGGGTTTGTGGGCGGTGAAAATGAAAAAGTTTTGAAAATCTATTAACTTTAATTCTTATGGCGTCTTTACATATGTTATTAATGTTATTCACGAATGGCTGTTGTAACTAACTATTACGTAGTTTTATTATTAGTTAATTTACAGAAGTTGAAATATACCAGGAGGGCTAGCCTATGGTAGCCATTTTATCGACTATCACACCATGCGTCACTCACGCACTTACATACCTGTTATAACGTGACAGCCACAGTGATAACTGATAAAAACGCCACCCATAATTGACTGGCAGAAGATATATAATACAATACAAAAGTTGATAAAGTTACCATGAACGAAACAACACCTCAAAACTAACAACAAATAGAGGAACATAATCGCAAACACTTCAATTATTACATTAGAAACAACAATAATCTTTATCTACCTTATCAACTTCTTAACAAAGTCACAAATCCCGTGACAGCAATTTACAGTACAAATCAGTTACAGCAAAATTTGACAGCAACCTGTCAATAGACTGACAAAAGAGTGATTAACAGACACACCGACAAACAAATGGTTGTATAGTGTATGTTGATGGAGAAAACATGTTGTAAAATGTGTGGGAGTGCTAAGTGGTGAATGATAAAAGGGCTTGGAAATTAGGGCCGAGGTGCGTCAAAAAACTGTTAGACTTTTAATCGACTCTAAAAGTGCTCAATAGGCTAGTAACTTTTCAACCGACTTCAATATTTCTAAAGGAGGAGGTTCTCAATTCGTCTGATTTTTTTGTAAATGGTATCAATCTTTGTAGTGTGACGTTGTGAGGATGTCTGTATTGTCTTTGGGGACCGATTGCTTTAAAGCAATATAAAAGTTGAAAGTCGTAAATATGGCGGTTAAAATCTGATATTCGTGCTTGACTCTCTTGGTGTCACTTTAATATAGCAGCCATTAAAGAGTAAGCATGAAAAAACAAAAAAGTGCATGTGAAATGTTTTTTAATTGAGAAAATGGATGAAGGGGTACTTTTATTTCCTTCTGGGAACAAATAAAAATAAAATTGTAGCTTAAATAATTTGAATAAAAATAAAAATTATGACACATTTCTTATTCCTGATGATTGACCTAAATTCTGTTAAAATCAACATGTGTTCACTGCCGGGGAAAATAGCAATATCCATCACATCACATAGTCGGGGAATATATGTACTTACTACCCGATGACTCCCAAAAAAATTTTCTTTAGCATACTTACTGTTCCAAAATTTGTTATACAAAGAAGGAACGATTAGTTACTACAAGCGATTATTGTTATGGGTAAAAATAAAGTAAGAAATTTGATATCGTTCACAGCCGTTTCTGCCTATAATCGTTTTGAAAATAAAGTTTTAAAATACAGTATAAAATTTACAAAACTCATCAAACAAAGAAATAAAAATAATGCATTTGAGAAATGGATGCTACCTAAACGACAAATCTAAAAGCCATTAATCACATTATTCGTAATAAATCAACGCCATTTCAGAGAAATCGTTTGTTTCCTAAATGTTTGTCTTTGGGCGCATTAACGGACTCGAGTCACTTAAGTGCATGGGGTGAGCAGAGGGGTGGCTCTTACATCAATATTTTATTGTTTTTGTTTGAGATTGGGTAAGAACCACATAATATAAATTGAAAGTGAACTTCGCGAATTCGAGACTGTGATTCAGGTGTGACAAGGTGCATCCGTTTATTTATCTAGATAAGTACACGGAAGAAATTGAAAAAGCTAGTACTTGACTTATGGTACGTACCTACAGCAAGTGATACATAGTGATATATATATATACAGATATAGATGCTTTATTAGTAAAATAGTTATTTACAAATCAGAGGCTTTAAAATATGCCCATATTTACAAAATTGTTCAATTTTATTACAATTAGGGTAGGAATATAAATGGGTCAGGCTTTTAGGCGTCCCAATCAGGGACTGCAACGGTTACCCGTATTTCCCAACCGTTAAAAACCGTTTTTCCCATACAAAAAATAACCGATTACATTCCCTAGTCCCAATGCGAGTCAAAATCCTAGTTGGATTTATTATTTATAAAATGTTTTCTATGTCTGTAATAGTAATAAAAAACTTCATTATTAGTATAATATATTTTATGTAGGACCGCGTACCTTTTCTACTCTTTACGCTACAACTAGTACCGGGCGAGAGGAAATTCGATAATTTGTAGAAAATTGCATCTGTAAACTTTTGTTTTACGAACTGTTTACGACTCAATATAATTCACATCCGCAATAAAAAACTTTATATTGTAGTGGATAGTTACTTCATTCAGGCATACGAGTATATTATTAACCAACTTAAAGTAAATTGAGAGCAAAAACGAAACCCTCATTGTTTAGGTACCTATAGTTTTATTTTGTCTACCTGTCTGGCGCTTACATTAAAAATATTATTGAAAAAATTACGTAAGCGCCAAACTTCCAACTCCCCTTTTTACGAAACTTCACATATCTACGCAGAACTCCATACTAAATACTCCATAAATCACAGGCTAATGGAAATAAAAGCCATAAATACCATAAACGATAGGCAAATGAACTCGACCAATTTGTCTTGATTTCTTCGATGCATCTACGACTCTACGTATTACTTTACAATCCACCCAAACGAGTATCTCACTCTTAAATCAATTAAAAAACGACCTATTATCAGAGGAGTAGAGTTGATTTTAAAACACATGTTAAAAGATATAGGAGTTTGTCTTAGTAAGTTGATTAGAATAAATACATTGGTGAATACACTATTTAATGTATGTATCCGGTTAGATTAACATATTTCAATTAAGTAGACTTTGAGTAATAATTAAAGCCTCGATGCAAGTTGCGACATGGCTTAGAAATAGCTGATTTTGTTTGAGAAATATGTTTGTGCACTCTATGCATTGAATTCGAATTGAATGAAATGTTATTTCGAGTAACTAAAGGACTCATACAAGATTGTTAGATAACTTACACTAGTACTTTATAGGTATTATGTTAATATTACATATTTAGCCTAGGTACACTTATTTAAACTTTCACGATTTTCACACATTATAAATTTACTAAAACACGATTCACGATTCACGATTTTCACGATTTAGCCTAGGTATTTAGAAAACACATGTGCTGTTGGAAACATGCATTTCACAGCAGCGCCTCACATCACATGTAACGGACAATCAAGCCTCTCTGCTATTGAGCAAAGGATGGGGTTGGGGCTGGCCCGCGTATTCCTTAGTAGCGGTGTTTATTGAGATAGAATTATCGTAGTATCAATAACTAGTTATTGGAATAAGAGATTGATCTTGTAAGAGATTTGCAAGAGTAAAGTAAGTATTGTAAAACGGCACTGATTACGCACATAAACGAATCACCAGCGTTTTGTTATGTCCTGTATATTCATTGCTCTTTTAAAGTGGGTTAGCAAAAAAAGTTAGATTCTTTTTAATAAGTCAATGAGTAAGAGTCTTCCTTTAAACGGCTGTGGCAGACGGATAACGCCACCGATATCTAACGTATTCCTAGTTTTTATTGAAAACATTTACAGGGTTTTAAGCTGACATGGTCATTTGTATTCAACACCCATATCGGGTGCTCAATGAAACAAACATACATGGTAGTTATCCCGTTTGAAATACTAGTTTTACTCGTAAAATATTGACATTTTCACAAGCCTTATTGAGCTTACCGTGGGACAAGGTCGATTTGTGTAAGATGTCCCAATTTTTTTTGATTTATGACCCATATTTTTAATTCTTCTTATTCCGCGATTTTTTTATTGAAAATATTGAAATTAAAAACTTTAGAACGGACGGAACGAACGGACCACTCGTTTCACAGGGTTAAGATGTCATCGACTTACGAGTAACCCTGTGAAAACGAGTGCTGTCATTCTGACCCACATTTTTGGATGTTTTTGTTCTGCTACTTCTTTTAATAATTCAATTATATAAATTGACATATCCGAGATATGACGCAATATAAAAGTCCACCGGCGTAGATGTCAATCTTCCTCACAGTATTGTCCTGTTCGCCTAGGTGTTGTGCAAGGGGTCCCTAAACGTACGCGCAAGTGCTGACTTCCCACCACAGATCAAGTAAGTATGAGATCGCTACGCTATTTTTATCGATGGTAAGCGGTCCACCTAATGGTAAGCGGTAACCGTAGTCTATGGACGCCTGCAACTCCAGGGGTGTTACATGCGCGTTGCCGACCCACACTTTAAAAAAAAAGGAGGATTCTCTGTGTGAGCTAAAGGGGCAAGCTTTGCTCCGTGGGTCCCCAGCTGACAACACAGTGAATCCTCTTGGAGCTCTGGTGACCTTACTCACCAACAGAAACACAACACTATGAGTAGGGTCTAGTGTTATTAAACTGCGGTTTTCTGTAAGGTGGAGTTACTACCACAGATGGGCTCTGCTCCAGATTTGAGCAGAGTTGTCACCACAGTGAATCCTCTTAGATGTACATAGATCCATTCAGATATAGATCCATTTTAGTCTTCAATGTAATTGTAGAACGGGCACGCTTGTGTTCTCAACGCGTGTGTCACTGCGTCCCCACTGCAACTGCAACCATCTGCAATTGGCCTAGTTCTGTCGGAATGGCATGTTCATAGATAATGGCGGGAAGCGGAGCGGAACCCACGGATGCTCGATCGATTCGTAGACAATCCTAAGTCTACCATGAGTTGGCATTCGGGATCGAAATGTCGATTCGAAAGTATTTGCAACTCGCTCCGACCAATGAGAAAGAGCAAGATGCAAATATTTTCGAGTCGAAGCAATGACATTCCTTACGTCTTACATGATGTAATTTCTGTTTTATAGCAGATTAATCATCATCATCAGCTGTTTTACCGACAGTTTGCCAGGGATCCTAAAGTCCGATGAGGAAAATTTTGTCTTCTGTTTCCGCATTTTATACCACGACGGTGGCAAACAAGCATACGGCCCGCCTGATGGAAAGCGGTCACCGTAGCCTATGGACGCCTGCAACTCCAGGGGGGTCACATGCGCGTTGCCGACCCATTAAAATCTTGTACACTCGTATTTTTGAAGAACCCCATACTGTTATCTTTCGAGAAAACGTCGGCAGGGAGCTCATTCCACAGCCGGAGCGTCCGCGGGAGGAAATTCCTCTGAAACCGCACAGTGCGCGACCATTTTGGTTGCAAGGTGTGTTGTTATTCATTGAAATTAAACAATATACTATTTTAAGCTGACATGGTTGAGATCCTGATATTTCGGCACTAACTCCGCGAACATGGCGCTTGCAACAGTGCAAAAATATCGGAAGCTCGCAAAAATCAAATATACATGGTATTGAGAATAATACGCGCATATATAGAATAGAATTATATTAATTATATTACCCTTTCATGGTTAATATCTTGTTTTGAATAGTAATTATAATTACCTTATCTCTTTACTCTGTGCTAGACCCAATTAATGGCCGATATGACCATAAACAGTAAAGATTCCATTTCGTGACAGTAACGATTATGGCCGTGGTTAGATCACTTAGTGCTGCTTGGACGATGATTGTCTTTCCTTATCAAGGAGCATTTCACCCATCAGTTCTGCATCAACAGGTCATCTTTATGTAATAGTATAAACTTGTGTGGATCATTGGACTGGATACTCTTTTTCCTAAAGTTATTCTGGTTATTGCCACGGTTCAGGGATTCTAGGGTCCGCTTTGTCTAATACTTATACGGTATAAGACGTTACAACTTTTTGTTGTAACAAATCAAATTATTTAATTTAACATTTTTTGGATTTATTATTAAAGTAGTAACACTATATAAAATATATTAAACATTAATTTTATTATTATTACTATTTTTTTTTTTTTAATATGTTAAATTATATTTTGAAATATATGTCATATACTAAAGAAAAAAACCAACACCGTAGGAGGCCAGAGAATCGAACTCGAGTCTTCAGCTTACGCGGCTAACGCCACAACCACTAGGCCAACTGGTCTCACCGAATGTCGGCGAATTTGGAATCTTTCGCTTTCTCGAGTCTCAATATAAGTCAGAGAGTTAAACAACTTAGCCCCCTTGTATAATAAATAACTATTGCGCAGTCTTTAATATCTCTCTCTCCACGCGCCAGTTGGTTTAGCAACCCTAACATTTCCAAGTGATATTCAGACCGTTCGTAATCATTTCTCCGCTTGTTCGAGTGGTTTCAGCAATAACATTGCATTAGGTACCCAGTAATTGACCGAGCAATCAGATCAAGAATGCAAGTAAGTAGTAATCGAAGTGCACTTGCAGAAATTCCCATTAAGTGGGGAAAGCTGAGAAGTCTAAGCACGTTCGTTGTAGGAATGATAACCGCAAAATGTTGAACGAAAGTCCGGGAAACAGCAAAAACAATCTAAACTAGTCTACAGATGCGAAACAGTCCGTCTCTTTCCTTACTCGAATATCCAAGTGTATCCAAATTCAAAGTCTCGTAAGCCAAGATAGCGCCTTGGTATGTCTTCTAGTAGTTCTAGGGGGTACACTACATAATTCCGAAAAACTATATGCCGAATTTTTTTTATCTCGAATTTCATAATCCCGATTTTGAAAATCAACATTATACCGAATCAGTATTAGATTATGTTAATCGGAATTTTAAATATTCGTGCTTTCATGAGTCGAAAATAGTCGGAATTTTGACGATTGGAGTTTTGATAGGTCGAGATTATAAAAAACAGGATTTTGATAAGTAGGATTTATAAAAACTCGGGATTATAAAAATCGGGATTATGAAAATCGGAAAATAATATTTCGGAATATTTGGGTGATCCCAGTTCTAGGGCCTGCTCCCTTATGGAGGCTGCTCGTATTAGTAAAGTGTCTACTTTAACTTTTAACCAAAAGATGCGAGGATGGTTTTCCCCGTTTGGTGCTCAATTAAGATGCTGTTATTTTCAAGAAACTTATATTTAGTCCCTAAATCTCCATCACATGAGACAAAATGATCACTCACACAAAGACGGCACGGGACGGAGCGGGACGGGACGATCTATCAATAAAAAAAATCACTCCCGAGCTCGGAGCCCTCGGATGTCACGTGACGTTTTCTATAAAAACATAGTGTGAGACATTCCAGTGTCAACAAGGTTCTTAGGTGTTTAGTAACTCGGTCGTAGGTTTCTCAGCTGTGTATCTGTGCTAAGTTTAGTTTTTCTCGTTAATATTTTTCTCGGTTGTGTATTTGTGCTGTTTTTTGTTTATTTAGCTCTCCAAATCAATAACTATATATTAAAATAAATAGGCAAACAAAGCAGAATAAAAACGTCATAAAAAGTGGGTTAGAATGATACCTATACCGAACTTGCAGTGATGATGATACAAAACCATAAATGTTTCATACGAAAAAGAGCTTACTGACGTAAGCATTAAGTGTCAAATTCATACACAGAACTAACAAACCTTGTTAAAAGTATAGGTACATGGGCATTTTCAGCAAAAAAATTCACCATTTTAATGAAAATGGGTCCTCGATTTTCCATACAAAAAAAATTGTCAGCTTTGTAACGGCCTATACAAAATGTATGAAAAAATGCGTTACAAAGCTGACCAAAAAAAACGGGACACTCTTTTTAAATTTTTCTATTTTTAAATCAAAATCAATCGGTTGTAAAAAACCTAAAACTTCCTGTATTTTCGAAAGAATAGGAAATGGTACCCTATTTTTGAAAATGCCCACATATAGGCTGTTACGGACCGTGACGTTCCAAACAAGACTATGCGAAAAAGAGTCGCAACGGCTGCACTTTTATAGCTTCATTTTTTTCCAGTTTTTCCGGTTCCCAAGATACAGCTTGTGCCTAATTTGGCTCCGACGGATGTTTTCAATAACACAGCTTCTATTTCTGTATACTTCCGATTGTATATCTAAACTAATGTTGTTGGTAAACATTTGCGCTAATTTACCGACTTAATAACTAAGAGATTCTATAATAAAACTCGAATTGGTGTTCCTCCTTCCTAAACGATGATGGAAAATTAATTCCTCAATTCCGGCGGTACTCAAAATGGTCATTTATTTACACAGAGTGGTCAGGGAACTCGGGACAATAACTTTGGACCAAATTGCAGTTCACCGCTCCTGGGGTCATTCACATTGGGATTCGCTAAAATTATGTAGATTGACAGCAATTTCAGCTGAAAGATAATGAGGGACTAACATTTATGGTGTAAAAAGAAATACGGGGTGGTTTTCAAGTCTTAGCTATTGAACAAGGGGATTTTATAGGCTATAATATATTTTAAAAACTGGACAATGCACAAATTGTGAGAAAAAATGTTGGCTGCTATGGAACAGTCAATTATTACTTACAAAAAATTCCTCGATCAAGCACCAAATACAAGTTTCTGTTTAACCCAATGGTTGACTGGTAGAGAATGCCTCAAAAATAAATAAATAAAAGTCACTATACCAAATCTTCGTTTTTTAAACGTTTAGTTCTTAAATCGACTGTTTCTTCTCACGCAATAATCGAAATCACTTTTCCACTTAAATAATAAAGACGAGAGGTTAGGTTTTTATTTCATATCACGACTTGAGAATATTAACGTTGAAATTAAACACTTTAGAACGGATTAATCGCGTTTATTAACACCATGATCCTACGTTTCGAGCCCTTTACTCATCATCTTAACCCTGTGAAAACGAGTGCTGTAAAGGGCTCGAAACGTAGGATCATGGTGTTAATAAACGCGATTAATCCGTTCTAAAGTGTTTAATTTCAATGAATAACAATCGCGGTAACAGAAGACAATATTAATATTAACGTTATTTATAGACGCATATCAAATACACTTTAGATACAGCACGGGAAAATGGAGAAAATGCCGTCAGCATCCTAGCTAGGTACAACGCCTGAAGGACTTTATTTTAGATTTAAGGTAGGTAGAGGAATAGGTAGGTAGAGTTACACTTACTGTTTATATTTTGAAAACAAATGAATTTTTATTTGTTTACCTTAATTATTGTTTCTCCTTATCTGTCAGTTTTACATTTGTTTTTTTACTTTCAAATAATAATTTATATAGGTACCTATAGTAAGTAGTGCAACTATATAAGATTTTAAGCTAACATGGTCATTTACACTATAATTCTGGATTTACACTATAATTGTGGAAGGTCTGGCATCCAGTGATTCGGAAATTCAAAAATCCAAAAGTTATTGGTTCGGTAAGAAATGCACCAGTCGATACTGTAAGTGTCGTGTGTCGTGAACGTGATCGAGTTCTAAGTGAGAAAGTAGACGCTAGTAGCGGTAGTGACACCGCGCAAATTAAACGAACCCGTAAGCGGGTAGATCGCTACGGGGTGTGGGTAGACCACAAATAAAATAAAAACTCGCAGCAAATCAGTTACACCGTGAACATGGCACTTGTAACAGTGCCGAAATATCGGGAGCTCATGAAAACAAATGTACATGGTAAATATCTCGTTTTAAATAGTAATTATAGAGTAGTGCAACTACTTAAAAAAAATAATTAAAACATTTACTAGAAATAATAAATGGTATTATTCGTGCTCGTGCTTTACCATTGTGTATTTAATTTAACAAAGCGTCTGATATTTTTTCTGATGAGTAAAAGGGTACATATATATTTGCAGCTCCGTCCAGAGTCTGTTCGGAATCCGTACTCGTCATCAGAAATACACCATCAACCGTCATTAAGGATAAATAGCAGTACCATTATGGGCGCACATCCGTTTTATATAATACATAACATAGAATGAATCGTATTTGATCTGCATATGCCTAAAATTAGTCACAAAACAAGACCTATATCAATTGAGTCCATCACCATACCAGACAACAGCCCGTATCCATGTGCAATGGCCTCCGCTAATTACCTGCGTGAAACGAAACGCAGCTGACAACTGTCATTCACACTTTAAAACTAAAACACATTCCATTTTCAACCTTATTGTAACTGAATAGAAGTTACTTGGGTGTTTTTGGACGGCAAAATAGTTCAAGAATGGGGTCAGATGCACTGGATCGCTAATTTAATAACACTGGACACGTTTGCAGGTTATTTTATGCATAGAGAATAGAATGCTAAGTGTTTTGTAAGAAAATTTATTAACACATAAAACACAGGGAGACAGTGGTCTTTGTAATAATTTGCTGTTTGCGTAATGAACGTCAAGGGGATTAATTTATTTTGTTGAACATGAATATAAATTAAAAGCAAAAGTTTTGAGTCAGAAGTTTTGAAGGAAAATTTAGTACTTAGTTGAAATTTCAGCAAGTATAAAACCATAGAATTGGTATGAAGTATTTTAAGAAATTTATAATTATTGATAAAAACAAATACTCGTATATTTATATTCATTTTATAAAATTGAAACTGTTATATGTCAAATGAAAAATTACACAAATGTCGACAGGTTCTATTAGTTTTCTTAGTATTTCAACAGCATTCGCCCTAAAGCTATTTCGTACAACCACATTTAACAAACCATGGAAACAATATTTATATGCCTGGAGCTATAACATTAATACAGTTGTCTTACGAAACACTAGTCTGGCTCAAATCTAGAGTTAGTCAGTTCGATTAGTTTTCCATTTTATGTAAAATATGCGTATTTCTTAGTCTTCTTCTTCTTCTTCTACCTAGCGTTATCCCGGCCCTTGCCAGCGTCCGCTTTCCTGCATCCTCTCCTCCACTCTGCACGATCCTGGGCGTCTTCCCTTGTAAGCCCTTTTACGCTCATGTCGGCCTTCACGACATCTAGCCATCGCTTTTTTGGTCTACCGAGGGGTCGGGGTCCGTCTAGGGCTAGGCTAAGGCATTTGTTTCCCACGTAGTAAGAAAAGAAAACGCAAAATGTCATGTTCTCGGGCGAGACTTGAACTCGCGAGTCTGGCACACACGCCCACCGCTCTACCAACTGAGCTTCCGAGACACACCCGGTCGCGGAGTGGCGGGTTCGAGTCTCGGCCGAGGTCATAATTTTACAAGCTTTTATTTAACTTCCAACGTAGGTGTTTGTGTGTTTGTTTGGGTCAAATCTAGCAAGATGAATTTAACTAACTAAAACAATACGCTGAAACTTCATGCTTATGAAGGTTGGATGACAATATAATGTTATGGTACCAAAGTACAGGCAGCAATAAAAGCTCGTATCAAAAATTAACTTTTTGACAAAAAACTTATTTTCCACTTTTCTCTTTAAGAAATTTGCTATCGTTCGCAGACGATTCTGCTTAAAGATAATATTTAAATGTATTTACCTACGTATTATTCTTTTTATTGATTATTTTTTGTTAATTTTCATTAATACGGTGAACAATCGCCCGGTTTTATAAATCCAAGGTTTGATTGTAAACTGTAAACATAAAGCCCCAGAATCGGAGATATACAGGCTGTAACACCAGTCACTGAAAACGTCAAACACCCCATATGTTGTCATACTGAGTAACTTTTACTATGGGACTAACCCTATAATCGAAAAAAAAACAACTCTCCCCTATAAATGTCAAAATCAAATAACCAAAATGTAGGAAAAAGTCATGTTTTCAAGTCAGGAGTGCATTTACGACAATTTTCTCCTAATATGATTGGAAAAGCTCGCTATTCTAAATAGAACACATGAAAATTTCCAATTTAGCAAAATATTTTTTTACTGCCCTCCTCCGGCAAGCCGCCAATTGCAGGCCGCTACGCTAAACAAATTCGCTGCTTGCCGACTGCGTCGAGCAGAAATCTAGTATACATTTGCCTGTAAAGTAAGAAATGACTCAGTAGTAGTAGTAGAACACTTTATTGTACAAAGACAAGATAAACAAAAACTGGATAAAAAAGAAATACAAAGTTTGTACAAAGGCGAACTTATCCCTTTAAGGGATCTCTTCCAGTTAACCTTTGAGTAATTGAGGGAGAATTTGAGATGGCAAACACACGTACTGTACGTAGATCTCATGTAAATGTCGTTCCAAGCGAAGTTAAGGTAAACTACTGTTTCTACATGAAAAAATAAGAACGTCCACCCACAATATTGATGAGTATTTCAATATTTTAGTTTCGCAGCCTACCGTACATCGAGTAAACATGCGTGGCAGAGGCGGATGGGAAACGGTGTCAATAACATGTGTACATAACATCTATTGAAGCTTGAAGCCAGTGTTTCCTCTGGGAAATGAGGAGTTTACAAAACATTTCATCGCAGCTGCGGCCGACGGCCACTTACCGTATTTTACAAATGTGTGCTTACCATGGGTTGTACTTCGCCGTATTTGATAGCGACTGCGGCATTCGAAAGTATGTCCGTCTCGGTCCTACCACTACTCAGGCAGGAGCGAGACGGACATACTGTCGAATGCCGCAGTCGCAAGGAAATGCAACTCACGGCACGGTAAGCACACTTACCATGAGTTGTACTTGGCCGTATTCGATAGCGACTGCGGTGCTCGGGGATATGTCCTTCTCGCACCTGTGTGCTTACCATGCGTTGTATGTAGCCGGAGGGGTTAGAGACTTACCGCCTTATTCACAAAAACTTAACAGACCCATATTAGTTAAGATACATTTTGTCCCTTTTTGACAAACGCAAATGTCAATCTGGCAGATAAGTACAAACAACAAATTAGTTAACCCTTAATTTGGTAATGTATGACAGGTCATACAAACTCTTCGACCCTCTTTTTGTTTTTTTATTACCCGCCAGAATCGTAAGGACTATTGAGCGCCGAGGAGGCTTGAACTCACGACCATTACATAAATGTAGTGCTATGAGATCCAATTGAAAACATACGCATTAGTTATCATTATCGCTAATTAGGACCGCACATGCATTAATTGCATCAGCTATCGGAATGCTTGCTTTCAGTTCGGTGCCTTGACTACTATGAAGACTTCATTCCCATCGCCCACTAAGCGTTTCGTCTCAGATATCACCATTCATACGTAACCCCAAATAACCCCCATATTTAGGTTTATGCTCACGTAGGATTAAATCAAGTATTAAGGAAATAACTTCCTATTATTTTGCCCTATAGAAAAGTTGAAAAGAACTAAAATCTTCCATATTTTATATGGACAACATAGCGGCAGGCGATCCATGGGATGAATTAGTTAGCATGTTTCATTATTAATGCACTTAGTCATTCGTCACTCGATCTCATAATCTTTATTGGTTGACCACACATGACTGCTGGCACTTCAAATTACACCAACTATCAGAATGCTTGCATTGAGATCGAGTGCCATGCCTTCTACGAAGTATGTCGCTTACTCGTGTCATTCAACACACAACTTCATTTTATTCCCAGAAAGAACATACACATTTTAAACTATATTATCAGACCCTTGAACTTGATACAATCCTCTATTTGGGATAATTTGTTTTGTCCGAATCGCTTTTGTCATAACAGACTTAATTGGTATAATCGATTTTCGGCTAATCTTAAAGCAGAAACATAATTTGGCATAATGCATATGTCGAATACTATTTTGTCCGAAAATTTATTAGCATACTAAAAAGGTTAGGTTAGGAATCCGAATATTAGGACAAATTAAATTCGGCCAAATCAAATTATGCTAAACTCGACTATGCCATAAATAATTATGACAATGTTAATTATGCCAAATATGTGTATAAAAATTATTGATTATGCCAAATATGTGTATACAAATTATTGATTATGCCAAATATGTGTATAAAAATTATTGATTATGCCAAATATGTGTATAAAAATTATTGATTATGCCAAATATGTGTATAAAAATTATTGATTATGCCAAATATGTGTATAAAAATTATTGATTATGCCAAATATGTGTATAAAAATTATGCGAAGACAAGGGGAACCCATTGAGGGACTTTCAAGTGTTAACTAGAGTCCATCTATGCTAAGTTTCCTAGATTTTAATAGCACATACTGTGAAAGTGTTAAGTAAACGTCATAATTACATCGAAGTTTGACGTTTAAAATAACACTTTCACGTCTGACAGTTCATTTACTGAGAAAAGATAACGTGGTTTGACTCTAGTCTTAGTGTAGTCTTTTTTTTTTAATAAACTAGAGGGGGCCGAAGAATGCCGCTGTCCAGTATAAAACTGCGGTCCCGTAACCTATCTAGCCAGAGGCCTATGGTGATGGGGGTTGTCACTGCTGGCCGGCGCCGGCGTGGTGGCTGCGAGGATGACCACCTCTATAAAAATCGCGAAGGCAACCTGAGGGGGTGGAACCCGGGGTTTTTCCACCTCGCTGCTGGAGTGGAGGTTGAGGGACCAGCGTGTGGTGTCGCCCTGCACGCTATCTTCAGCGGGGGAGCTTCGGCTCAAAGGAGGGGACAGCCTCGGCTGTCGCAGCATGCCTAGGGCTATCCTGTGTTCACCGTCACCAACGCTGCAAGATGGGCATACTGTGGATGGTTTAGTGGGTAGTGCGGGCATATATATATACCCGTCCTAGCCGAGACAGGCGGGATGTCAAATGCATTCCTCCAACTTTTTTCAAACTTTCTCACAAACCTATTTAAACAATGCAGGTAAATTTGTTTAGGTTACCTTGATTTACCTTATCTGAATTATAAAAGCTCACGTTTTTACGTGCTTGGTGATGTTATGCGGCAATCACGGCGGTAGAGCTAATTGCATTTTGTTGAAGTTAAAAAAAATTATTCAAAAAAGCAAAGAGTGGGTTGAAATAATTGAGCAGTGTCATAAATGTATGCTCGTCTAATGACAAAGTTGAGGCAGTTATATAAGGCGTTGTTTACCGAGTGTCAGCCATCATGGGTGGTCGACATTCGACACCTGTCGTGACACCGCGACATGTGAAACGTACAGGCCCGCACACAAGAGTTAACACTGCAATAAATTTCAGCACTCGTCATCATCATCATGAGTTAACATTAAACTGTTTTTAAAGAAAAAAGGTAACAAACGAGCGGAGTATTATTTAATATGGCGCAATGAAAACGTTTTAAACTTTTTTTGCAATTTCGGGACTTGGAGACTACCGCAAATAGCCTGACAAAAATACCCTGTATACTATTTATCTACTCATAAAATCACGTCTAATCATTCTTGATTGCTACGCGAAGGGAACCCTAATTGTTAATCGACTCGTTTAACATACGATGCAAATTTTCTATCATAATCTTGCAATTAATGTTTAATTGCATTAATTTGATATTGCATTAAGATAAGCGTTTATTCGCAAAGTTATGTTATTGACTATTAAGGAGTTTTTAATATTTATTGACCATGTAGTGAGGGTATGCTGAATGTTCATGGATTATCCAAAATTTTATAAATTATTAATGTTAATTTTTTATTGCCGTTTTTTAGATTGGGCACTTTTTATATGCAGATTTTGGATATTTTGTATGGGGTCGTGGGGTTCGAATGGGATTAACATTATTACGTGAGGTCATGTAGAATATGGTTAAGGCCATTTATATAAATAACTAAACGGTTATTATTACCTGAAGTTGTATCAATATGTTGCAATTCCGTTTTCGTTAGTGTTTTAAGACTGCTGACTATTCAAAAATTTTAGGTATATCGCGCGTTTATGTAATTGCTTGAATGAACTTATTAATGCCAATCATACTGTCCAAAATAATTGCATTTACGTAGTAGTCCATTCCCATAATGAATTAAGCACACATTAGATCCTAACAAACTGTGCTACTAATGTCACTTGGACATTGGGACGGAATAACAATGCAAGTAAAGTTGATCCACACTATTTGACGTAAGACAATTTTCCTTTTATTGCATGTCTAATTTTAGGTGAATCCAAAAACTTCCAGTATTGCCCACGTACTTACTCGGCAAGACGTAGCTTATCTTAGGATTAATAATAAGCACTAACCTGGTAACCCCGTTAGAAATAGCTGTTAATGCTCACGGAGAACCGGTTTGCAAATTAAACTTAGTTTTAAACGCTAAGACAGATTGTTTTTAATTAATCTGTAGCATGAGCAGTTTAGTATTATTTCTGTGATTATTTCATATTATTTAAGAAAATTTATTTTATTTATTTATTTATTTATTTAACCTTTATTGCACAAAAGAAACCTTAACGTACAAAAGGCGGACTTAATGCCAGAAGGCATTCTCTACCAGTCAACCTTAAGGCAAAACAGAAAATTTGTGGGCGGTGCTACTAATAGTCAAAACCGAAATAGTAAGAACAAGTCAATTTATAAATATTAATTACATATACAGTAAATACATTATATAAACATAAATACATTTAGGTATATATAGATACATAAATACATACATACATACATATAGATAAATACGAGATTCATCGAAAATAAACTCTAAACTTTCAATCTGCTAGCAATAAGAGCACGGACAGACCGTTTAAAGGCACATTTGCTAGGTGATTCCTTGACATTAAGGGGAAGGGTGTTCCACAGGCGCGCCACTGTAACAGAGAAGGAGTTTGACATAAAACCAGTGTGGTGGACAGGGATGGAAAGAGACAAATTTCCAGAAGAACGAAGTTGACGATCACGAGACACGCCGTAATAATGAAATAAAGACTTGAGGTATGTGGGAGAATGCGGGTCATTGAGAATAGAAAAGAGCGTACAAAGCATGCGAATATTACGTCGCTGACGAATAGGAAGCCAGCCAAGCTGAGAACGGAAGGAAGACACATGATCATATTTCCGAAGACAGAAGATGAAACGGATACAGTTGTTAAGAAGGCGATCCAGCTTATCCAGAAGTTCCTCGTTCAAGTCCGGATAACACACATCACCATAATCGATTATGGGCAAAACTAATGTGTTGACCAGTAGCACCTTCGTACTAATAGGCAAAAAGTGTTTGAGCTTATTAAGATAATGGAGGGAGCCCATTACTTTCCGGCTTACTTCAGCAACCTGTGCCCTCCAACTCAAAGTGCTGTCCAAGTAAACGCCAAGATCCTTTACACTATGACTAAAAGGGATGGACGTGCCATTGAAATTTAAAGGTGCAAATGAGTCGAGGTCCAATTTAGTGAGTTGTCTACTACCACCACAAACAATAGCCTGGCACTTCGAAGGATTCACAAACAGGCCAAACTTCTGAGACCATTGCTGGATATGTAAAAGATCCTTATTAAGCTTGTGAATGGCAGCCGCAAAGTCAGTAACTGAAGATTGGGCGTAGAGTTGCAGATCGTCAGCATACAGATGGTACGAACAGCAAAGATCAGGCGTAATGAAGTTAATAAAAGTTGAAAACAAGAGAGGAGACAGAATAGCACCCTGAGGGACGCCAGTCGCAAGATCACACCAGTCAGAAAAGGACCGGTCAACACGGACTGCTTGCTGGCGACCCCCCAGATAAGCAGAGAACCAGTCAAGGGCTGAATGAGATACATTCAAGTGTTTAAGATATTTAATTATACTAGTAATTAGGTATTTAAACGCACTAGTACATACGCAATGCAGTACTGTCTAAAGTCTAAAATAGAAGAAAAAATATGTAATAAATAACAGTATTATCAAATGCATAATAGTCTATGTAGATATTATTTCCATTTGTCAACTTATTCCACTATAAAATACAGTTTGATTGAACCACTGGTGTGCTCGACTGTCTCAATGCACAAGGGATGACATTGTCTGTAATCTATCTGGTTTATCTTAAATGTAATAGATGAAATCGATATGCGTGTCGATTCGTTATTGAAAGAGTCGATTGTCGATTCGTTTAAAACGTATGTTCGAGTCGATCGATGCTGTTTTCTAGATTTTGATAGCACAGACTCTGAATGTGTTAAGGTTATAATTTCATAGAAGTTTGTCGTTAAAAATAACACTAATGGTAATATTGATAGCTAATCGTGCAGTGACCTAACAAAGAAGTGTGGTAATAAAGAATTAATCCTGAAACGTGTTCAACCATTATTTTGGTCATCACGCGGCAGTACCGGGATCTTGGCACCCTGAGAAACTATCTATTGTTTTATAGCTATAAACTTAACAGATAGCGGCCAAGTACCGAATAATGTCGCCCAAATGGCAATAATTTCTATAGAAGTATGCGGTATCCGAATCCAGCTAGGTATTCGAAAAAAAAAATGCCGAAGCTTTCATTGGTGAAGACGCAGGCTGAGTTCAAACCGCGAACGTCGAAACACCGAAAATTTGATTTTTTTGAGTTTGAGTTTGTATCTGTCTGCTCTATCGCACTAGCATAAGCTAGTGCGATAGAGCAGACAGATAATCAATATCAGATTTCGCTCAAATAATTGAGCGAAACACAACGAGGATTACCACGAGTCGATTTTCCGCTAGGGGCGCTAGTGGAACGTGGGTCTTGCGGGAACATTTCAAACGTCACTTTGACAATTCTGTCATATTGACACAGGACCAACGCATGAGTGGCGCCGCCTGGTGAGCGACAATACGGTAGCTCCCATTTCGTTAAAGGTCATCTGGTAGACTGTGTGCTTACTATGAGTTGGTATATTATCTTTTGTATGGAATGTTTTGAATGGTGTCGATTTAGCACCAACTCGTTAACTCGACTCCGATATCGAATCGCCACATTCGGTCACGCTCTGGCTTACAATATTATGATTACTAATGAATACGATGACGCGTGCTTGACTTATAATATAATATTATAATTATAAGCGGGTCAACGACTCGCCAACAAGTTTTTTGTACTATTGTATTGTAATTGGTACAACAAACATGTAACGCGTCGTCGTCTTATGGTGAAAAAAAAAACTTAAGTTAAATAAATAAGGGTGGTCTTGAGCAGTGTCAATATTTAAATTTACACGGACTATTATTTTCTTTCTTGCTTTTTAAATCAAATCAAATCACTTTATTTCGCTTTGAAATGTGGTACAAAGGATGTTATAAAAATATATCATGGTCACACACATTCCACCAGAAGCTGGCATGCAAAATTATTCTAGAAAGTAGCTAAAATAAAATTAAAAAAAAAAAAAAAACATGCAATGGTACGTATTTAGAGTACTTAAATCTAACAGTAATCCTTCTAGTTAAGATTGTTTTATGACGTTAAGCTTGTCTATGGCGACATTTTTTGTTTGATAAAGTTTACAATTGATCCTAAAGCAATATGCATATCTAGTAATTTAGAAGCGAAGAGGTAGACATGAGCTTAAAAGTCCGGTGTATGTTCAAATTTTGCACAATAACGCGCGAAAATACAACATTTACACGTTATTTTCATAAATAGGCATACCAAAGGATTACAACTATACAAGGAGCTGTAATGGAATGAAGGAATTACATGTGGCTTGTGTAATGGACAAAGACGACGATGTATATATAAATACTTAAATACATAGAAAACTCAGGGACACATATTCGTGATACACAAATTAATGCCCTGACCTGGATTCGAACCCACGACCTCCTGCTTCGTAGGCAGGGTCACTACCGACTAGACTATGAGGCCGTTACACTGGGCCGACTATAGTTATCTACAGTAGATTTGAAATTCGTGGTAAGCGCAATGGTTGATCCTCCTGACATTAGACTTACCAAGCAGCAGTATGGGCAGGTCTATAAGTAGATGCCACCAGTAGCTGTGCCGGGCCTGCATCTCCGTGGGGGCGGGGGGAGGGGCAGTCTGCAACAAATACATGCATGTTTAGTTTTGTAACCATAGATATAGGATAAAAGAACTGGATACACAATCAGCCGAAAAATGACGTCATAAAAGTGCAGCATTTGCTCTTTTTTTATCGTCTTGTTTGGAACGTGACATTTCGTAAGTGCTAACAGCCTATACTTAACAGTGTTGGTCGAGTGTCAACTTGTATGAAGCGCCATAAAAATCCTACATCGCGCTATCGAAGTTTCTAACGTCCGTTACATAAATATAAGTTCCAACCTTCTTATTGGACTTCGGTCCCCAGGCATAAAATCTGCTTGGAGAGATATCTCTATTGGCCCTCTCTCTACAGTAATAATAATTGCAGGGAATGGAACTTGTATTTCGATTTCCCGAGAATCAAAGAAAAAAGAAGTTACGTAAACTTCATTCATTCTTCATTGTTAGCTTAAAGACCATTGTTAGTTATGTAAGTAAAAACCGCATAAAAACGACTAGGTGCTAAACCTTTATTTTGTAATAATATTGAATATTATGTTTTAAATACAAAACATTTATTCGTGGTAAATGAGATTGACAAAATTACAGAAACAAAACAAAAACAACAATTACCTACACGAAATAGACTCGCCTCAGCAGTTGCCTAACAAATTTTTACAACACCACTTTTAAACATTTAAAAACAAATTTGGAGAACTAAACACTTTAGAACGGATTAATCGCGTTTATTAACACCATGATCCTACGTTTCGAGCCCTTTACATCACTCGTTTTCACAGGGTTAAGATGACGATCAGTCATCATCTTAACCCTGTGAAAACGAGTGCTATAAAGGGCTCGAAACGTAGGATCATGGTGTTAATAAACGCGATTAATCCGTTCTAAAGTGTTTAATTTCAATGAATAACAATCGCGGTAACAGAAGACAATATTAAATTTGGAGAACGTTTAATACACGCACACACCTCTCAGATTTGGTTGGACTTGGCCCAACCAGATCTCACATAATCACAAACTCAGTACGAGTATTCCAGAGTAGTGAAAATCGTGTGATATCGCGGATGGGTCTTGAATTTTCCTCAGGCTACCATCCCAATTCACAGTCCTTACGCTACAAAGCTCAGTCCAGGGAGCCCCGGTCACAGGAAGTGCTCACATTTCAGTGCCATTTCTAACTAATTGATATTACGGTAACAGGTTGCTAAAAAATGGCCCAGAACAAACTTTAACCCTTATCCCGCAGTCGACTTCTAGGAGTTCTAAAATATTTACAGAGAGGAAATGTCTCAAAGACAAGTGCTTTATAATCAGCCATATCTTTAGCGGTTGTAAACCTATTTAACTGACTGTATCTTAAGCTAAAATAATACAAATGAAATACCACCTTAATAATTCGGTCATAAGGCAAAATATTGTACGTTTGTACGTACGACAGAGTGCATATAGGTACGTTCGGTACGTCCTGAAAGCTGTGACCTATATTGACAATATGCACCATGCAGTTTCACCATATACATAGGTACCGTGTAACAAAACTGCTTGGTGATCGGTCTAAGAGAGTAATCGGTTTCGTTATAATGACTTATATAAACACACAGGATGTTTTAATACGAAATGAGTTATTGACATATAAAGTCTATCAACGTTCTATTCTAACGTCGAACGCAATAGTTTTGACACTGTTCAATGACAGCATTATTCTTTCAAACGTAAAACCTAAAACATGATGTATGAAGCTTGACGTCATTTGTCTGTCATCGGCATGCAAATTACGGGCCCTGGTAATCAGTATCGGATTCTGATTAGGAAAAATAGTGCTGTTTTTCTTATCAGAGCAAATACAAATAAGAAACGTTTATGCGTATTAAAATGACAGAATTTCAAAAACAAAAAAAAAACTATTTCATGAAATAATTTATTAGCTGTCAACACAGCGAATCCTCCTTTTTTTTAAAGGGTCGGCAACGCGCATGTAACAACCCTGGAGTTGCAGGTGTCCATGGGCTACGGTGACCGCTTACCATGAAGTGGGCCGTATGCTTGTTTGTCACCATCGTAGTATAAAAAAAAACACTTTCACATTCTGTGCTATCATAATAATCAAACTTAGCTTAGTTAGTAGGACTTAATAACGTTGTTTTCATCACTTTGTGTCAGTTTATCCAGTGATGTGACTTAGAAGTTAGATCAGTATAGCGTTATATGCCTAATTGTCACAATTAGCAATCACGATGAACATTTTTTTTTTTTACATGGGGAATGCATTTACGCATACCGCCGGGTTTAAGGTGGTGTGCAACCTGGTCGGTTATGTGGGACTCGAGGCTGTAAAGAGGCCCCCCTACCCACTAAACCCCATGGTGTCCTCTCACCGCTGCAAATGCGGGGTCCCGGGGAAGCTCGCGCGATCCGTCCGCAGCCCCGCAGCGGCCATCCCGGAGCGGGATCCGTCGCAAGGTCGGGCTTTGGGCCGACCGATCCTCGCCGTGGGAGCGCTTCCCGGACACAGAGTCGCGCTCTCCTACTCGAGAGCCGGCGTCATGGGCGAGGGCGCTCTCGTGTCCCTCGCCCGCCAGCTGTCGTTAGGGCGGCAGGTTCCGCTCGTGAGCGGCACGCCTTCGTCCTGTGCGGCGGCGGCGCATCGGGTCTGCCTCGGCCTGGGCTTCCCGTTCGCGCTCCGCCGCCTCCTTCTGTTTGAGGACGTGCTCACTAAATGAGAGCAGAGCCTCCCACCCTTCCTCGCTAGCCACCATGGCCCGCGCCACCGCCGGCAGCGAGAGGTCTGGCCCCACCTGGGCTATCACCTCCTGCCGCTCCGCCTCCCATGCCGGACACTCGGCCAGTGTGTGCTGGGCCGAGTCTACGCCAGCTCCGCACGCGTGGCACTCCGGTGTCGGTTCTCTCTGCGCGACCTTGTGCAGGTAGCTGCCGAAGCAGCCATGCCCGGACAGTACCTGCGTCAGTCGGAAAGAGAGAACCCCGGAGCGCCTTTCGACCCAGTCGTGGAGGACTGGGCGAACTGCCTCAATGGTGCGGGAGCCGGCCCTCGGCCGTTCCAGCCGGTGCACCCACATTTGCCTCGCCTCGCCCTGAAGCTCTTCGCGCCGCTTTTCCACCTCCAGTGGCGCCGGTGGATTGTTCCGGGCTCGTGCCTCCGCACGCCAGCGGAACAACGCTGCGTGGGCTCGCGCGTCGAGATCCCAGGGCAGACACCCGGCCAGAGCACATGCGGCATCCGCGCCCACCGTGCGGTACCCTCGGATTACCCTCAGCGCCATTGCTCTCTGCGGTCTCCGCAGTTGAGCAGTGTTGTGGCTGCTGAGGGCATCCGCCCATACAGGGGCACCGTAGAGCGCCATCGAGCGCACTACGCCAGTGTAAAGGCGGCGGCACGTTGAGTTGGGCCCCCCCAGGTTGGGCAATATACGCCCAAATGCCGCCGCGGCACGGAGTAATTTCGGTGCGAGGCGCTCGTAATGTGCCTTAAAGTTCCACTTGCTATCAAGCACGACACCGAGGTACAGCAGTGTCGGCTTGACAGCAATTGGGACTCCTCCCACAATGATTTGGGCGCCAGCTGAGGGCGCTTTCCGCGGGCCGTAAAAACAGATGGCCTCGCACTTTGCGAGTGCCACCTCCAGCCCTAAACGGCGAATGCGGGCCACGCAGTGGGCGGCTCCTGCCGTCGCCAGAATGGCTGCGTCGCGGTAGCTGGGTCCTCTGGCCGTCACGAGCGTGTCGTCGGCGTAACAAGTGACCCCGACTCCACGCAAGTTTTCCCCCCGTAGGACCCAGTCATAGCCTATGTTCCACAGGAGTGGTCCCAGCACCGACCCCTGCGGAACTCCGCACGACATGTGCCTCTGACCCCAGTCCCGTCGCCCCGGCCAGACTATCGCCCGTCCCTCCAGGTAGGCGGCTACTATGCGCGACAGGTGGAGAGGTACTCCGTGGAAGCGCAGAGCCTCGTTGATGACTTCCCAGGGCAAGGTGTTGAAGGCGTTGGAGATGTCTAGTGACACCGCCAAGACGACCTCACCCTGGGAAACGGCCTCCTCCGCTATTGCCTTCACCCGGAGTATCGCATCCACTGTCGACCGCCCCCCCCCGAAAGCCAAACTGCTTGTCATCCAGATTCGGCCCTGCGCGCTCCATGTGCTCGATGAGGCGAGCTGCAATTATCCGCTCGAAGAGCTTGCCCACCTCATCGAGCAGGACTATGGGCCGGTATCCGGCTGGAGAGTCCGCCGGCCGCCCGCCTTTTCGAAGGAGCACCAGTTTCCCGGTCCTCCATTCGTTGGGGAAGCAGCCCTGCTCCAGGCATGCAGTAAGCAGCCGCAGCAGCCTTGGCCCCAGAGCGTCCAAAGCCAAGACCCAAGCACGACCCGGAATGCCGTCGGGCCCGGGGGCCGTGTTCTTGGCCTTGAGCCGATGGACCGCTGCGCTGAGCTCATCTGGAGTGATGGGTGGGACTCCAACCTCCTCAACAACTTCCGCCCTTAGAGGCGCCATCGTAGGTCGTGTGTGCGGGCCCCGCTCGGGGAAGAGCGTTGCCACCACTCGGTTCATGAGGTTCGGCTCGAGCGTTTGAGTCAGCGGTGGCGCCCATGCGCGTAGCTTGCTCCGGACAAGTTTGTATGGCCTGCCCCACGGGTCGACATTGAGGGTCTCCAGGAACTCGGCACGACTCGCCTCAATTGCCTTCCCTATGGCCATCGCAAACTCTGCCCTGGAGTCTTTGTACGTCTGGTAGGAGCGGCGGATCTCGTCCTCGTTGGGCCTCCTTCTTCGCCTCTGGCGCATGTACTGGCGCCGCGCGGCTATGCAGCCCTCGCGCAATTGCGCAAGCTCGGCGGACCACCAGTACACGCTTGGTTTCGGTGGCACGGGCTTGGCCCGGGGCATTGGCGCGTCACACACACGCGTCATGGCCCCCCGGAACCAAGATGCTTCCGCCTCTACCACCACCGCTCCCTGTACGGGCAGCCAGGCCTCCACGATCGCCGCCTCTTTGAGTAGTTCCCGGTCGAGTTTGGTGAGAGCCCATCTTGGGCCACCCCCGACCGGGCCCATCCGGCTTGGGTTGTACGAGTTGTCCGAGGTGGTAACGTCCAAAGGAGACGAAGGAGGCCCAACGTGGATGAGGAGCGCCGCCTATACGAGGTGTATAAGGCTTCCAGATCCGAGCTCAAAGTGGCAATTGGTGAAGCAATCGAGGCGAGTCGTGCCGAGTTTCTAGAGACCCTCAATGCAAACCCATGGGGTAGGCCATATAAACTCGTACGAGACAAGCTGCGCCCGTGGGCACCTCCACTAACCCAATCCCTGGAGCCGGAGCTGGTGGGCCGGGTGGTGGCGACTCTTTTCCCAGAAAGAGGCCCATTTCATCCACCTGCCATGTCTCCGCCTGTACCGGGAGTTGACGAAGAGGAGGTAGTTCCGGCTGTGACTCCCGCCGAACTCCATGCGGCGGTTCTTAGACTCCGTGCTAAGAACACGGCCCCCGGGCCTGACGGCATTCCGGGCCGTGCGTGGGTCCTGACCATGGACGCCATGGGACCAAAACTGCTGAGGCTACTGACTGCGTGCCTGGAGGAGGGCCGCTTCCCGCAGCAATGGAAGGAGGGCAAACTCGTCCTACTGCAAAAACCTGGGCGGCCTGCAGACTCACCATCTGGCTACCGGCCCATTGTCCTGCTTGATGAGGTGGGCAAGCTCTTCGAGCGTATAATCGCGGCTCGCCTCATCAAGCATATGGAGCGCGTAGGACCGGACCTAGCCGATTCCCAATTTGGCTTTCGCAGGGGCCGCTCAACGGTAGACGCGATTTCACGGGTGAAGGACATAGTAGAGGAGGCCACATCCCAGGGCAAGGTCGTCTTGGCTGTGTCATTAGACATCTCCAACGCCTTTAACACCCTGCCCTGGGAAACAATAAAGGAGGCGTTAAAACACCATAGAGTGCCCCCTCACCTGTCGCGCATAATTTCTGCCTACCTCCACGAAAGGGCAATAGTCTGGCCGGGGCGGCACGACTGGCGGCGGCGAAATATGACCTGCGGGGTTCCACAGGGGTCGGTCCTAGGCCCACTCTTGTGGAACATAGGTTACGACTGGGTCCTAAGGGGGGAAAACCTGCGTGGAGTCGACGTTACCTGCTACGCCGACGACACGCTGGTGACGGCCAGAGGACCCAGTTACCGCGACGCAGCCATGATTGCGACGGCAGGAGTTGCCCACTGTGTCACCCGAATTAGGCGTCTGGGGCTGGAGGTGGCTCTGAACAAGTGTGAGGCCGTTTGTTTCTTTGGCCCACGGAAAGCACCTCCAGCGGGAGCTGAAATCGTGGTAGGAGGAGTCCCAATCGCCGTCAAGCAAACTCTGCAGTACCTCGGAGTCTTGCTTGACAGCAAATGGAATTTCAAAGCGCATTTTGAAAGGTTGGTGCCAAAACTGCTACGCGCTGCAGCGGCCTTTGGGCGTATACTACCCAACCTGCGGGGGCCCAAATCATCTTGCCGGAGCCTATACATGGGCGTTATTCGCTCTATGGCACTGTACGGTGCCCCGGTATGGGCAGATTCCCTGAGCAGCCACAACACATCTCTGCTGCAACGGCCGCAGAGGATGATGGCTATCAGGGTAATCAGAGGCTACCGTACGGTGAGCGGAGAAGCCGCGTGCGTACTCGCCGGCTCGCTGCCCTGGGACCTTGATGCGAGGGCACTCAAGGCGTTGTACCAGTGGCAGTGGGAGGCGCGAAACTGGGGCCAACCGATGGCACCTCCGGAGATTGAGAAGCGGCGCAAGGAGCTGCTCGACGAGGCGAAGGACGTATGGGCGCGCAGGCTCGAACGGCCGAGGGCCGGCTCCCACACGATAGAGGCGGTCCGCCCAGTCCTCCGAGACTGGGTGGAAAGGCGCTCCGGGGTTCTCACCTTCAGAATGACGCAGGTACTGTCGGGGCATGGCTGCTTCGGCAGCTACCTGCACAAGGTTGCTCAAAGAGAACCGACACCGGAGTGCCACGAATGTGGAGCCGACGTAGACTCGGCCCAGCACACGCTGGCTGAGTGTCCAGCCTGGGGGGTGGAGAGGCAGGAGTTGGTCGCCCACCTAGGGCATGACCTTTCGCTCCCCTCAGTAGTCAGGGCCATAGTTGGCGGAGAAAAGGCGTGGAAGACTATGCAAACTTTTTGCGAAAATGTCATAGCGGACAAAGAAGCGGCGGAACGCGTAAGGGAAGTCCAGGCCGAGGCTGACCCGATGCGCCGCCGCCGGACTGGTCGCAGACGAGCCGCCCACGAGCGGAATCTGCCGCCATAACGGGAGTCAGAGGGCGGAGAACGCGGGGGCGTTCCCGCCCGCGATACTGGCCCCCGAGTAGGATAGCGCGACCTAGTGTCCCGGAAGCGCTTCCAGAGAAGAAAGGGTTCTAGTCCAGAGGCGAATCCTCAAAGGATGACTGCTGCGGGGTCGCGGAAGAATCGCGCAAGCTTGCCCATAACCCCGCAACAATAGTGGCGATGGACACCATGGGGTTTTAGTGGGTAGAGGGGCCGATAGCCCGAGTCCCACATAACCGCCGTGCTCCCCCCCGGACTCGGTGGTATGCAGAACAGCATTTCCCCATGTAAAAAAAAAAAAAAAAAAAAAAAGGTGGTAACGTCGAACCGTATGTACCGGTGGTCAGACAACGTCTCCACCCCCACCATGACCTCCCAACCCTGGACACGACGTGCCAGGGCGGCGCTCGCGAACGTGATGTCCACGATGGAACCACCCTGTTGACGCACACACGTGTGTGCCGTTCCCTCGTTCAGCAGGGCCAGGCCCGCTGCGACAGCCCACTCCTCGAGGGTAGCACCCTTCGCGTTTGTCGCCGGAGAACCCCAGGCTGTGGACTTCGCATTGAAGTCTCCGGCAACGATAACGGGACGCGGAAGAAGCCGCCCGATTAGCGCCCCTACTTCGTCCAGAAACTGCTCGAAGTCACGATGAACATAAACTAACTTAACAAGACAACCGTCAACTTATCCACGTTAACTCATTAACCACCTCAACCATCCGAAACTGTTAGAAAAACACATACCTATGCAACGTGTAGCAAAAACACTCTTATGTCTATAGAGGTACGGTCTTATTTTGCTAAACACGCAAAAATCCTAGTGTACCATTGTAATCTCTATTGCAACCGCATACAGTTTTCCGATGTCGCCATCATTTATATCGGAACGGCCGAGTTGCTCACATATATCTATCTCAACATGCACTCTAATGCTTTGATAATAGAGGCGCGTTCGGATATATGTGAGTACCTCGGCTGTTTCGATGTATCTGATAGCTTGTACGTGTATTCCAACACATTTTGAGACGTACTCATGAAAAATTACGGTTTAATCTTGATAAATTGCCGATGAAATGAAATCCATATTTCCCAATCACCAAAAAGATCTAAGTCACATTAATAAACATCAAGTTATACGCATTTAGACACCTCACTTGATACTATAAATCTAAAAGGACGTATTTTACAAGTATTGTCTAATACAATACGCCGTTTTATAATAGGTTGCGCAGATCTAATAATAGATCGAGCCATCCGTTACTTTCGTTGAATTTCGCGTCGCCATTCCTATTGAAATGCGCGTGCGCATCGCAAATGTTTAATTGGACGATTATTTGCCTTATAGTCATGTAATAAGGTATATTATATGCGTTTGTTGGCAGGCACCGTTAGTAGCGCCAATTATAAGTGGTTCGCGAAAGTAGGATTAGGACCTAGGAAGGGCTAGAGGGCTTACGTAGTGTCATAACTCCTAACTAATCCTTCAAAAATGTTCTTATTTTATATTTAGCTACATATAATAGTAGTTTTACGCAACAGTGACATAATAAGGGTTCTTAAAATTCTAAGGTCGCTGTTTGGAGTTTTGTAATCATGTAATTATAGACCCGAGAATTTCAAGAATGTAACTAAGTTGTTGCATACACTAGTTTTTCTGCGACAGCGAAATAGCGAAAAAAAGCGAAATTTTTAATGGCGGCAGACTGTGGTAGGTGTCGTATGCCCACTAAAACCAAACCCCCAAATTGGCCCAAAGCAAAGTTAAGGCATTTAGACCTAAGAACTTTGTCAAAGCCGGTATTTGCTATCCCTATTCCAAATTTCAGCTTTCTACGACAAATTGTCTCTAAGATAAACGTGTTTAACCGATTTGCAGTGCCAAACTGATTCCATAAGTGCTCCCAAAACAAAGTTTTGTACGGAGCACTAAAATGACCCAAAACTTCACGGTTATACTTGACTCTTAAAAATCAAGCTCAGCTCGCATTGTGAAGGCATTAAGGTGATATTCAGCTCGCTGGGTATTAGTTCCTGGAAATTATCTAATTTTTTTGGCCTATTACTACTTGTCCTTTTGGCATGGTCCTAGACTAACCTAGGATTCCAATTGGTTGAATGTAACCATACATTAAGGGACAATCTGAATTCAACAAGTCTACAACTTAGACACTAATCGATTAATAAACTACCCGATAATTCACGATGGCGTACTCACTGCGCCATTAATATTAAACACGGGGAGATCCGCTTGGCACAGCAATGTATGGAATTGGTAGCTGGTCATTAGTGTCAGTCAGTTGCATGTGCTGTATGCAGGGAATCAATATTGTTGTGTGAGTCATTGGGTTGCTGAACGCTTCTTCCCTGCCACCCTTAGTAGAACTTGCCAAAAGAAGCGCGACTTCGTAGATTAAGCGTGACTTCGTTCAAAAAATCTCCATTCCATTCCACACGAGAATTTTGTACTGTGTAAACTGCATTGACAATATTTTTTTATGTAATTAACAACAAGCTTACAAAATTTCACAAGACTGATGGGTTGATAAATGTGACATGTCAGAGAAGAAAAGATGGACAGACACAAGAAAGCATTTTTGCCCAAGCTAAAACGGAAACTGTAAAAAAACAAGCAGAAATATTTTTTATTACCAAAAAACAACTAGTAACTATAAAATGACAACGTATTGTACAAAATGTAAATAAAGTCATTGATACGTACGATTCGAAGGGTACATGCTGAATGCTGATATATTTAATGCACTTCCATTATTAAATTTTCTTTTATTAAATGCGTTTTACCTATCGTTGTGAAAAAACAGAGTAATTATTATACTTTTAAAATACTAACGCATGTCTTTCAACGCAAACGTCTTAACTACTTAGCCTATTCAAGCCACCATGACTAAACTGGCATGTCATTGACAGTTTGACAGTTCCAAATATGGCTGACAGCGACGCCATATTGCGAATCCTGCGCATTACTATGCGCACTGTGATCTAGGACTTATGATTGATTGTAATAGATTCGTAATGCGCTATGGAAAAATACGCAGTTACATGATAAAAATACATGATAAAATATATTCGATAAAGGAATTTGATCCAGGTATATACCATTTCTATACCTTACGTAAATGCCAATTGACATTCCTAGCGGCTACAATAATTATGGTTGTCACTGTGACAAGGTACGAAATGGTACCGACATAAATTAGACTGTACCAAGAAAGCAATAACACCATGCTCACCCATGGTCACCGGCCATGACGGTCTGAGCATCGAGCACCTGCACCATGCCGGCCCACATATAAACAGAATACTGGCTATGTTTTATAATCTGTGCATGAGTCACTCATATATGCCTACGGATATGCTGAAGACGATAGGGGTACCTGTAGTGAAGAACAAAACTGGTGATTTAGCTGATAGAAGTAACTACAGGCCCATTTCTCTTGATACGATCATAGCAAAGGTATTTGACGCTATGCTTAATACACAGTTGAATAATTGTCTACACCTGCACGACAACCAGTTTGGGTTTCGGCCTGGCCTGTCCACAGAAAGTGCTATACTGTGTCTTAAGCATACCGTCAGATATTATACAGATCGTGATACCCCGGTTTTTGCTTGCTTCCTCGATCTTTCAAAGGCTTTTGATCTGGTGTCCTACGAAGTGCTGTGGGAAAAGCTTAAATTAATTAAATTACCTAGGGAACTAATCAGAATCCTGCAGTACTGGTATGGACATCAGATCAACAATGTTAGATGGGCGGGTGCATTGTCTGAAGAGTATGGGTTGGAGTGCGGGGTGAGGCAGGGGGGCTTAACCTCTCCCGCATTGTTCAACCTATATATGAACGGGCTGATTGAGGCGCTCAGCAGGCAGCATGCCGGTTGTCAGGTAGACGGAGTGTGCGTAAACAATCTAAGCTACGCAGACGACATGGTCCTGCTGAGCGCGTCAGTTTGCGGTCTCAGGCGGCTGTTACGAACATGTGAGGAGTACGCTGTCAGTCATGGGTTGAAATATAACGTGGAAAAAAGTAAATTCATGGTTTTTGAGGCCGGCAATAACAAACTGTCCAATATACCACCTGTCCTGCTTGGTGGGACTCGTTTGGAACGTGTTTGTAGTTTTAAGTATCTTGGGCACGTAGTTACGGCAGACCTCAAAGATGATGAAGACATGGAGCGGGAACGGAGGGCGTTGTGTGTGAGGGCGAACATGTTGGCTCGCAGGTTCGCGCGGTGCTCTAGCGGCGTAAAGTTAACTTTATTCAAAGCATACTGCACGTCGCTGTACACCTGTAGCCTGTGGGCTAGCTACACGCAGAAAGCATACAACGCACTCCGCGTCCAATATAACAACGCCTTTAGGGCGGTGATGGGGCTGCCTCGCTACTGCAGTGCGTCGGGCATGTTTGCAGAGGCCCGCACGCCATGCTTTCATGCCACCATGCGCGTTCGAGCCGCATCTATGGTACAGCGGGTGCGGAGCAGCTCCAACGCCGTCCTGGCGATGGTCGCGGCCAGATTAGATTGTCCATATATAACGCACTGCTGCGACAGACATGTAAAAACTGGCATAGGCTAGATTGGTATATAAGTATTAGTTGTTAGTAGTATTAGTTATTATTTTATTATTTTAATTCATTATTGTAATCTGTACCCTTATGAGCTATGGTGCTTGAAATAAATGCATTTTTTTTTTAATAAGAACTCACATTTCTTCGATCCAACACAATAAATAACTTAATAAAATGTTATTAAAAACTATCAAAGAATGCACAAAGAAATAGCGGCCGAAGTCTGGCCGACCCCGGCCGACCCGAGCCGACCCGAGGTTATTTATGCGTCGAAGTCCGATAACAATACTTTGATGTGCCACTAGCGTCCATCATGAACTGCGCATAATTGTCTAATTACACACTAAAATATAGGCTTGGCTAAGGTTAAACACCCTTTAACTGAGTATATTAGTTATCTATGAACTTAGGAAATATAAATAGACCAAAACGTTGGAGCATGAAATAAAATGGGGATCGAAACAAATCTCGGGTTTAGGTAACGAAAGCGAACTCCAGTGTGCTTACCTGAAGTTGTACGTTTCCGTAAGTTAAGGGGCTACCCGGCATATTTCACTGTTTTTAAAGTGAATAGGCTTTGTTCAGCTCCAAGCACAACGCTTGAAAAAAATATATAATGTAGCTAGGACCAAATGGTCTACATTTGGTTCTACTAAATTGTCGAAAAACATAATACATCAAGAGAAAAAAAAAAACCGTAAACCCTTTTTTCTACCTTAAATCTGTAACTACTCGCTTATCATGCGTCGCAAGTACAAGAAGCTAAGACAAGCAGTATATATTTATGTTTACTTTAAACGCATCTACTGATTTTTGGATAGGTTTTGTACTTTTTCAGTCCTCCGGCCGGTAAGCGCCACTTTACGCAAAACTAAATTGCCGCGTGCCGGCTCCGTCGGGCAGAAAAATAGTATACAAACCTCGGCCGTTAAATGGGAAAGCCTCGGATCACATGTTAGTCGACCTCGGTTTCGCCTCGGCCGACAATTACATGGGATCCGAGACATTTCCCACTAAAACGGCCTTGGTATGTAATCTACTATTAGAGAAAAGGCTATTACACGCATTTTTCCGAAAACGCCGGCTCGAGATGCCTGTGCGGGCGACGGGGGCCAGTCGTGTAAGATGGCACTAGTAGTTTATAGGGTTGCGTCCTAGTACAAGCAGCTCTTCCTAGGTGGCGACTTATGCTTATAGACGTATTGTATAACCGGTGAGGAAAGGAAGCGGGAGAGGAAGAAAGCTCAAATCGCCGAGGTCATTGGGATAGGGGACGGCCTTAAGGATATGTACAATTCATGCCAAGTAAACAGGCTCCCTCTTATACTTTGCTGGTTTCTTGGACTTTCAGGTACACTGCTGATTCATCAGTCAAGCCGCGACCATGACACATGAAACAGTGTCGGAACGTCGGTATTAAGGGAAATTAACTACATTCGCGATAGACCCGTTCAATGCTCATAATAATCTCTTTCGTTTGTCCTGAAATCACGTGCCCTATTTTGTTCTAATGATCATAATTCTAACGATCGATTGTCATAAATTATAACGATTATTCTCCATAATTTAATTATTGCCCCAAAAACGACTCCACACAGGACCGAATCGTTGTTATAAAAGTAGGTTCAAACGATGTTAAGAAAAACAATAGGGCATATGAGTTTAGGACTATTGATAATTATGACAAACAGTATTATGAAACGCAAAAATAGAATAAAAAACTTTAGGGATTGGGATTCCGACATAGATTCCTGCTCTCTCTCTCTCTCTCTCTCTCCTGGGGATTTATTATTCCCATCTGATGGTGGGGTCTGCCTTCCTTGTCTTTCTCTTCCACTTTGCCCTGTCTGACGTGCGTGCGTGACGTGGCCGATATAGATCCCTGCATGAGCCGTAAAGAGCGAATGGTGGGTAAATATAGAGATGAGTGGAAAATGGAGGAGGGAAAGCTGAGCCATAGGAGACATCAAAAAAGGCTATAAAGCTATGCCCTTAGTTAGACGCTCGGCCGGAATCGAGCGGGCTGTCGAGCACCTGATGTGCTCATTCACCCTACTTCCCCGTTGCTGGAGCTGCAGGTTATTGTCCCGGCGGCTTTCCCCCCTTTCCTTCCAGCCTCCCTGTAGCCTTAAAGAACCTCAGGACATCCCTAAGGTCCACGTCCTTTAGCTCTTTTTCCTCCAGCTTATTCCTACTAAACACATTATACCGCACTGCCGATGCCGCATACAGAGTGCATTCCGCCAGAGCATTCTTGCTGGTTTCCTCTCGCCCACAACACGGGCAGTCTAATCTACCTATGTGGTTAAAGTTTTATTTCGTTTTTGAAGCGATTCATTCGTGTGGAATATTTCACTTCTTAATTTGGTCAGGTAATAGGCGGCTGCAAACTTTGGCCGCTAACTTCACACCGGTGTTAAAAACTCCATTGGACATTGTTCATCTACCATTTATCTGGTTGTAAAACACAGATATTATCTCTGGTTGTAGGCTCGCCTCTTGCTAAGGCCATAAATATTTCAGTGGCGATTAATTGAACTATTGAAGATGCTATCTTTTTTATTACCAAGTAGAAATTAAAGATGGATCGCATCTACTCAATATTTTATCACAAATACCTGTAAGTTATATAGTCAGACACACAGTTGTGAACACAGCCAAAGTCCCAAAATTGGAATAAATGACCTTAGGAATAAATGCTCAGGCAATTAAGTCCGGTATACATATTTTTGTCACTTCGGCTGTTTTTATATCTGTGTGGCTGACTGTACCTAACATAAAAGCTGGTGATCCGTTTAAAGCCGAAAAAAAATCCCAAAAAAATGGCGTTTTTTTTTAATCAGTCCACGATACTGAGTACGTCTTTAAGCAGATCACTTGTATTTTTGTAACACCGTTTATATAAATAATAATGAATGGGTCATATACATACATATAAATACTAAAATACCTAGAAAACATCTATAACTCAGGAATTCGTGATAAACACACAAATAAATACCAGGATTCGAACCCGGTACCTCCTGCTTTGTAGACAGGGTCACTACCAACTAGGCAAGCAGGCCGTATATGAATGCATGCAGCCAAGAATTACTAATTTAATAAGCCGATCAACACTTTAAAATTGAATAAATTAACACAGAAGCAATATAAAAGCGATAAATTATAATAATGAGTATTAATAACCCTGGTATGTTGGACACTATGCATGATTGAAGAACATTATCTTAATTGCTAGAGATAGAGCGAATCACTGTCATACGTAATGTAGCTTATTCGTGCCAGCTGATTTTAGCACGGAAGAATAACTAAAGCATGGAAGTACTACTATCAAATGTCACCAGTTCAGAGCGGCTTTAAAATTGGCTAGTCTAACCTTCTAACAAGCCACTTACGACATTTGTAAAATCCACCGACAAAATATGCAACTAAGTTAACTTAAGTTAAGTTGTAATGCATTGATACCGACTACCAAATTACAACGATGTATAATATTGAGGAATAAGAAACATTTATTTTCGAAATATATACAGTAAGTGTAACTTACCTAACTACCTACCTCTGCCTACCTTAAATCTAAAGTAGGTCCTTGAGGCATTGTACCTAGGATGCTGGCGGCATTTCCTCGTTGTATCGCAATGCTGATACGTTGTGCGAGGAAGCCACCAGCTCTTCGGTCACCAGTTACATCAACCAGACGTTTCGCGATTTCTACGAAAAACTTGCGTGCGCGGGGACCCCATGGACCAAGAGTTTCGACCCCGAATGGTACAAAAAGGTACTCTGTGCCCAGGCTCTTATGTTTATTTTATTACGTTTTAAAATTTCGGCGCATTCAGCCGCTCCGCCCGCTTTGATTTATTTAATTACGATGTATTTAATTTGGCTGCTTGGATGAATTGAGGGATTAAGACAGAAAAAGGACTTTCTTTACTTGGTAAGGAAGTAAAGGACGGGTGTATTTACTTGTATGTATAGTATATATACTTAGCTGTTGACTTTGATGATGACTTTTCCAATTAATTATTTGACGCGGGGCTTGGATTTAAGAGAATTTGTATAGTGTACAAAGTCAGACTCATTCCTACACAAATTGTTCTTGACACTTCATAGGGTCCCACAGGAAAGTAAACACGAGATAAGTCAGGAATTCAAGATAATTACCAACTCTTTAGTTAATTGGTTCACTTATGAGTTCAATAATAAATAGCGCTGGGTGGCCGAACATCTCAACCGTGCTTCATATGAATCATAAATTATGATGTGTAAAAATATTTTTCATATCTCATACTCTGAAAGTGAGTACGTAAACCTATGAAAAGGGTGGAAAAGGACATTCTTATGCCCTATGACGTGTTATTAAAAAAAACGAATGATACAATTGAAAATCAATTTAAAATACTTACTACCTGCCCCATACAAAAAAATTATCATATTTTTTTTTCTATTTTTTTCTTAGTTAATTGATCACCAGCATTTTTGTTAGAACTTGTAATTTTACCATTGATTTTGATTAGAGTTAACTTAATCCCTTGCCCTTATATTAAGTATACCTAATCAATTTTAGAAAAAAAATATTGTAAACAGGTTCTTAGCCATTTATGGAAATAGTAGGTACTCAAATTTATTTATTACTCTAAAATTCTAATTTTTGTAAGTAGGTACTTATCTGTCAAATCCCAACTTTGAAAATTTTAACGTTAGTATTTTATGAATAAAATCGGGCGAAAAGAATAACATCTACAAATTACTCGACTATGGTAAAATTACATCAAAATTCAAATTATAATTGACGGGATTAGCGACAAGCACACATTGTCTTGCACATTACGCAGCACTCTTATGCTAGGGATACAGCGTGCGTAGCCAACATGCCAATCACTCAAGCTTCTTAAAATAACTTAAGTAAATACTTCTTCTAAAATTTTAAACAAACAAGCAGCAAAATAACAGAAACAGGGTGACACTTTGGACGGTACGTTTAAATAACAGACTAATTAGCATTCCAGTCAATTAAAATTAAAATACTAAATGCAAAGCTAATTGTTCCAGCCTTGAGACGTAACATAACTAACATACATCGGGTTATTCGCGGTCTTAATCCAACTCGTTTCCAAGTCCGGAGCGTTAATTTACATGTTTTATTGACAACTGAAGACATTTCATTTGGGACAAATGGCATTGGCACCGAGTAATCCGTTAATTGGTAAATTAGTATAGTTAAACCACGTTATCTCTTATTTTAAACGTCAAACTTCTATGAAATTATGACGTTTACTTAACACTGTCATAGCTTGTGCTATCAAAATCTATGAAAATTTGCATAAACGGACTCAGATTCGTACGTATTCGGTAGTTCGCAAATTCAGCTTTTATAAAGAGTGAAATAACGTCGGATACTGCTTTACAATGCAACTTTTGAGAAAATGTGCAAAGGCAAATTTACCCCATAACACGACCCCTTATTTTTATTAGCACGGAAATAGTCGTAATAAATGTATGAAAAACTATGTTGGTATAGCAGGAGGTCATATAAAATGTATATGGCGATGGTAAGTCACCCAAAGGGCAATGGAGAGAGCTATGCTAGGAGTCTCTCTGCGAGATCGTATCAGAAATGAGACCATCCGCAGCAGAACCAAAGTAACCGATATAGCTCTCCGAATCGCTAAACTTAAGTGGCAGTGGGCGGGGCACATTGCACGTAGAACCGATGGCCGTTGGGGCGGAAAGGTTCTCGAGTGGCGACCGCGTACCGGAAGGCGCAGCGTGGGTAGGCCCCCCGCAAGGTGGACTGATGTCCTGGTGAAGGTCGCAGGAGTCCGCTGGATGCGGGTGGCGCAGGACCGGTCATTGTGGAAATCTATGTCCAGCAGTGGACGTCTTTCGGCTGAAATGATGATGATGATGATGATGGCGATGGTTATTTATTAGTAAATAGGTATCAACCTAAAATAAAACCTTATTTTGAAGACATTTTAGTCTCGACAATTAATTGTGGTTATCATTGCCTAATATTATGAACAGGTAAATCGCATCTATGATTCAACTTCTAAGAAACATTCAAAAGTAAATTGACAGATGGCAGCTGGCGCCTGACAGCTCGGGAAGTGACTCAAAAAGGTTAAAAAATGGCGCCTGGCAATTAAAGCGATTGGAACTGTTAATTAACTATGTCCTGCCGATCACAATCTCTGTTTAAACAGCAACTGTGGTAAGTATAGTTAATACCTTTAGGAAACTGTTTTAATTGGTTCTTGGTGATAAGTAATCTAGTAAAAATGTCCTTAGAGATAATACATAAATAAATATTGTGGGAAAATCATACACAAATCGATCTAGTCCCACAGTAAGCTCAATAAGGCTTGTGTTGTAGGTAAGTACTAAATAATTATTATTATTTTTTTTTTTTAAATAGCCTATTAAGTGTCCCACTGCTGGGCAAAGGCCTCCCCTCGTCTCTTCCATTCGGTCCTATTCTTAGCAGTTTCCCACCAATCTGTGCAGAATGCCTCCAGATCGTCTCGCCATCTTCTTTTCGGTCTGCCTCTTCCTCGGAACTGCGCTCTACGACTCGAGTTGTAGATGTGGGTGTAAAAACCGCAAAGTTAAAGTGGGACTGGGCTGGGCACGTCTGCCGTATGCACCCGGAGAGGTGGGCCAAGCTGGCTACGGAATGGGACCCACGGGACTACGCAAGTACTAAATAATATAATACTTAAATACATAGAACTTTTAATACATCCATAACTCACGAACAAATATTCGTAATAGACACACAAATAAATTTCTTGACCAGGATTCGAAGCCGGGACCTCCTGCTTCGTAGGCAGGGTCACTACAGACTAGGCTAGGAGCCTAGGAGGCCGTTATAGGCGATTATTTTAATAGGGAACGAGGTGGACACAATTTTTGGCTTTACTTTTTAACGCGTTGGCTTTATGGTACTAGGTTTCTGCTAAGTCTGTAATTATGTCATATCCACAGCGAATTTTCTCGTCAGCTTCTGTTCGTTAGATAGCTATTTAGTTGCATACCGATATACACTGCCTATGCTGTTACCGTCGCGAAAGTCTGGAGGGACTCTTTCTTTGCATTTCTTAGTAGGCCAGCGTAGGAATGTATTATGTATGTACTGTGTGCTTACCATGAGTTGTAGATATAGGCGTTAGCGACTGCGCATTTCTAAAATATGTCCATCTCGCTCCTACCACTCTGGCAGGACCGAGACAAACATAATTTAGAAAAGCTGGTCTCTATTGTATAGTCTGCAATTATATAGCTTAGTATTACTAAGCTAAGCTAATGGATACTGTATTTGTTTTGTTATAAGTATAATAGGTACTGGATCCGAACGTCTGAGCGCCTACCACGAACCGCGAACGAAAGTATGCCTCCCTTTCGCACTTGTGATTTCTCACTCAAGTGCGACAGAGAGGCGAAACTTCGTTCGTGGTTCGTGGTAGGCCTTCTGGCAGCTGATCATCGGTGGAAAACAGACAAAGCAGGCCATGTAAAAGATGTGAGTCATAGTGGTTTGATATTGTATATTCCAATATACTCGTAGCATTATCAGGTATTTTTGTAACGCACCGAATAATACTCCTAAAGAGAGATTTTCTAGTTTTATTTTAGTTAAGTAAGATAATACTTGTTTAATTTAAGTAAAATTTACTAGTAAACACTTCTTATTAATTTTAATATTACTTACTTCTTTTAAGTAAATTCTCTTGAAACAATTCATTTTTGTATTTCTATAATAAAATAACATGCATGGCTTTATAAGCATCATATTTAACATGACTGCCCAAAGATAAATATGTAAATACTTATCACAAGGAATTATTTTCAAGATAAAATATTGTCTCGAATGACCCGAAAGATGTCCTGTAACCTTTTTTCGTGTAAAAGCCGTTACCCAATATTAACCATTTTCCGGGACCAACTCTCCGTCTATAAATATTTCGCATCAAAAATTCCATAATACTCATAAAAGTGAGTAATGGTGTATTTTCCTCTGGAGATTGATTTATTACCCATATTAATTAACTGCCTAGTAATTAACTCATTATATAACATCACACTCGCGTGTTCTGTGACCATTAGTACATGACGATACAAGTGCGAAAAGTAGTAAATGTGCAATAAGTGGCGATATATTCGGCACGAGTTGCGAATTATCTATTCGCACGTGTATCGTACAACGTTTTACAGTAATGTACTGTAAAATAACTTTTTTTTAATCTCTATTGCAAGTGCATAAGATCTATAAGTGGCCATTTGTAATTTTGTACATTTACATTCTACTACATCTTCGTTTCGAGCCCTTTACAGCAATCGTTTTCACAGGGTTAAGGACGACTCACACCAACCCGGTCCGATCCGGTCCGGTGAATTATAAAGGAACCTATATTTACATCTCTCCAGTTATTTTATTCATACTCGTATTCTCTATCTTCTGATAAATATTTTTCTCTTATAAGTTTTAACGAACTGCTTTCACACGACTCACGCTTGACTCGAATTTTATCGATACATTGATCTTATCACCACTCTAGAGGTTTGAGTTTGGCATGTGTCAGGATTTACTTCTTAACGGCGGGGAACTGGGATTGTCGTTTGTTACTCAAGATGGCGATAGCGTCTCTGGAATAGTTTTTTGTTTGCAAAAAGTTGTTTAATGTGTAATATTGAGAGCTAATTGTGCAGTAAACTAACGAAGCAGTATACAGCTAATGAAGAATTAAACCTGAAACGAGTTCAGTCACTCCTTTAGTCATCAAGCGGCAATCCCGGGATCTTGGCCACCTGAAAAACTATATTTTAAGTCTTATAGCTATAAACTTAACATATAGCGAGGCCAATTACCGAACAACGGCGCTCAAGTGGCAATATACTATTCTATTTATATAATATACTCAAATATTTATAATACGTGACACTGGCAAAATTGTCCAACACTCGGACAGAAGCCATTATTTAAAAGAAGAATAAGGCGGGGAACTGTAGCCGTCACTGCAACCTGCAACATACCTACTTATTTAACCAAAGATGTCGACGCTCAAGCTAGCAATCAAATTACTAATAAATCCATGGAACCACAGACTTGTCTCAGTGGATCTGTGTCCGGTTATTGCATAGATCTATGGTTACTGCACACCAACAGATAAATAAGTACACAGTGTACTTACATAATAACCAGTTATATTAACGATAATTAACACGTTAGCGATAACGATAAACGCCGTTTAACGAGACTGAAATGGACACTAAAGTTGTTAAAGTTGTAAATAAAATTCAAACGGAAAAATAAATAAAAGTGTTAATACAATATTCAAATTTGGCACCAGTGGCGGTTGTGAAGCAGCTGTACACTCCCTGCGCACCTACCTCACAAATACAACGTCCGAAGTGTTGATCAAAATTGATGTGAAGAACGCTTTTAATTCAGTAAACAGGGACATCCTATTGACAGAAGCTAAACATAATATCCCCGAAATTTATAACTACCTTCTCCTCTCTTACGCCGACCCCACTAAATTACTCCACCGCGAAAATGTCCTATCATCCGAAGTAGGCTGTCAACAGGGTGATCCGCTCGGGCCAGCAATTTTTTCTTTGGCTATCAACCCTGTTTTGAAAAAATTAAAATCAAAATTTAACGTCTGGTATTTGGACGACGGTACCCTAGGAGGCAACATAGACACAGTTATATCGGATCTAGTCACAATCAAAACAGAATTTGGAAAAATTGGCCTAGAATTAAATTATAATAAATGCGAACTTTATATACCAAATTCAAGCCCAGATTTTGTAGAAATTCACCAAAAAGTCAATAGCCTTTTACCTAACATCAAAATTGTAAACAAAAACACTCTTTGCCTCCTAGGGTCCCCTGTTTTCGAAGAGTCCTTTCCTGACTTTATACAAAATTCTATTTCTAAATTCCAAAATTTTTCAGACCGCTTACTAGATTTGAGCCCCCATTATGCTTTATCCATCCTAAAATTTTGCCTTTTTGTCCCCAAATTGACTTACGTACTCCGATGTAGCCACTTTTGGAAATTTAAAACTATTTTATCACCTTTAGATGACCTTATTAGATCAACTTTAAATTCAGTTTTAAATATTCAACTCAGTGACAAGTCCTGGACCCAAGCATCCCTTCCCATCAGGCATGGTGGGCTAGGGATTCGGAAAATTTCTAGTGTGTCCTTGCCAGCTTTTTTGTCTTCCGTCCACAGCTCCGCTAGTCTCATAGGTAAAATTTTACGGGATCTTCCCTCAAACTATGAGACGGTGGGCTTGGAGGAGGCCAAAAAGGCTTGGTCTGATGCCTGCCCGAGCAAGGATTTCCCTGCACACCCAGTTTGTCAGAGGAGCTGGGATGAGACAATGTGCCAAATTACATTTGACAATCTTCTGAGTCAAAGTACAGGTTCAGAACGGGCTAGACTACTGGCGTCGGGAGCGAGAGAGTCTGGTGATTGGCTCCGAGCGTATCCATCTCCCAACGTTGGTACCTTCCTCAAACCCGACGACCTTCGTTTGGCAACCTGTCTTCGGCTCGGAATACAAATCTGTGCTCCACACAGGTGCCCTTGCGGCAAAGAGGTCGACACATTGGGTCACCACGGACTTTCATGTCAGAAAAGCGCAGGCCGCTATGCCAGGCATACAGAATTAAACGACATTATCCGCCGGTCTCTTGCAACTATCAACGTGCCCTCCTTGTTGGAGCCAACTGGCATAGCTAGAGATGACGGCAAGAGACCGGACGGTATGTCCCTGGTTCCTTGGCGTTTGGGAAGGGTGCTGGTGTGGGATGCTACTTGCGTAGACACACTAGCTCCTTCCCACATCGCCGGAACCAGCAAAAAGGTGGGTGCGGCAGCCATAGCGGCCGAAAAACTTAAGGTGACGAAATACAGGGCTCTCGGACCTGGTTACTTTTTCACCCCGTTCGGAGTCGAGACTCTTGGTCCGTGGGGTCCCAGTGCCCGACAACTTTTCAAAGAACTGTCGAAAAGACTTGTCGACACTACTGGTGACCGACGTGCTGGCAGCTTCCTCGCGCAACGCATTAGCATTGCAATACAGCGGGGAAATGCTGCCAGCATCCTCGGCACCATGCCGCGGGGGCCCAATTTTTTACATGTATTTTAGCTTTAGTTTTATTTCGTTTTATTTAATAGTAGGTTTTAGTTTATATTTAGTTTTATTTAATATTAAGTTTTAGTTTATGTTTAGTTTTATTTAATACTAAGTTTTAGTTTATATTTAGTTTTATTTAATATTAAGTCGTAATTTATTTTTATTAGGTTTCATGTTGTAACTTTTTCTGCCTTTTAAAATAAAGTATTATATTCAAATGACATGACCTGTAACATGAACAAGTGGGTCTAACGAAGCTAAATTTTAACGAGTTCTCATGTCTCCGGGGCGTGGCCAGACTCAGGCCAGAGACGCGTTGTGATTGGCTAAAGCGCGCGGTAAGCGATCGTGTGACGCGGCGCTAGAGAGGAGTATATGTCGATAAACTGTTATCCATTGATATTTGATGCGCTCTGAATATTAATAAATACAATAAAATCCCAGGACAACCAAATCAGTCGTGGTTAAAAATATTGCAGAAAACGATGTGTAACAATAGTTATAATCATGACCATATTAAGTATATTGACGTTAAACCGGTGTGTTCAACGTGGTATGGACGTTGGCTAATGGTGGGTTCAAGAGCCTGAAACAGAGGCAGCATCCTAGAACGGTACGCGCACAGTCGCATACGCATTGCCTTTCGCAGGGGCGCAAGGCACTTTGATAAAGTAACCACAAGATGATATTGTATTGCAGGTTCCAAACGTGGTGTGGTGTGGCCATTTTTGATTAATCAATTACCTCAAACCACGTTATATCTTCCAAGTAAATGAACTTTCAAACTTTAGAGTGTTATTTTAAAGTCAAAATTCTATGAAATAATGACATTTACTTAACACTTTCATAGTTCGTCCTATCAAAATCTAGGAAACTCAGGATAGACAGACCCTAATACTTTATAGATCTAGTTTCATTGAATACAAAAAACTATTTATGATTCAAGATCATTGCATAATGAGCCATCCTCCAGCTAACGTTAATAACACGTTGAAGAATATCCAAGCATCAAATTATCCAAGCGTTCTGAGCAGGTGTGAGGTGAAACAGAGAAGACCCGTAAGTATTTTAATTTCCGACATGTGTACAGAATGAGCCCTGCTATTTACTGTTAAGTACACACTTAACAGTAGCAGGACTCATCTGTATAAAGGTCGGAAATTATAATAGACCCTGGAGGGAAAGTGCCTTAAAACCTTAAGTTAGCTCGTTTTACTCAAGGGGAACATAAAAAACTGCTTTCAAAGTATTTTTGATTTTCGCTTGTCTCGCCTAGGAGTCGAATTCAATACAAATTAAAATAAAAACGTTATTTTATTACACTTGTCCATACAGTTAATGTCAATGGTAAATTTTCTCCCAGAAACATTTTAGTCTTACACTCGTCGGACAAAAAACCTTAAAATTGAATAGATAAAACATAAGTCGTTTGTATTTTTACGCCTACTATGTACTTTAAAAACATTTTTCAATTTGTTTTAATGACATTATTTAGATTGTTACCTGGAATCAGATAAATACAAATATTCAAAGATAAACCATAAATAAAGACGTCTCATCAAATATACCCATAAAAACAAATTTTTGGACATAAAACTTTAAAAAGTTTGGGTTTTAACATACTCAATGTTACCCTTGATTTTCTTTAAATGGATAACAAACACTACAATAATAAATAGATACAGATACAAAATAAATTTGTGTATTACACAAACCTACCGGTAACCGAAAATGTAATTTCTTATTTGAGTAAAATCAAGCCAATCATTTATCGACACACATCGGCACGGGTGCACCGCTTCTCTAGTTCCCGGCAAGGCACAAGCGGCCGTACCAAGTAATAATCATGTGGTTGTGGATATCGCTAGCAATTCGATACATTGCGCGGCTGCTTAACAAATTGCATCGCGACACAACTTGTTTGCTATTCTAAGCCGTCAATGTAAAACGCCTGTACAATTTGTTACAGATCAGTTCAACCAATTAGTCCGGCAGAGTAAAATCATACGGTCCTGGATATATTTGTAAAAATTCATGATTTTATCAAGTAAAAACTAATGAAATGAATACAATACATGTGGTACGTGACTCCTTAGTCCTTGAAGTTTTTGTTTTCATTCATATTTTTGCTCGTAACAACGTAGCAGTTCGGCATTTTATGAAAATATCGGAGCATATTTTACGATTGCGGCTAAGATGCAACTGGCTCGCGTCGAACAGTAATATGGCCATCTGGCCTCATCGCTGCGACGCGCGACACACCTCCGTTAGCTATCTATTCCTTTTTCTTTTATCTATGAACATGAACGATAACGATGTAATAATAGTAGTTTATGCAACAGTGATATAATAAGGGTTGTTAAAACTTGAGGGTCGAGTTTTGTAATAATATACCCGAGAGTTTGAAGAACCAATTATGAGCTGTTGCATACGCTAGTTTTTCTACGACAGCTAAAATAGCGTAAAAAGCAAAATCTATAGAATAGGGAAGATGTTGTGCCCACTATATAAATTAAAAAAAAACTATAACAGTGCTCATAATATTGTATGAAAATCAATAAGAGCAGTGCTCATATGGCCATAGACAATGTTATAATGTATATTTTTTTTATATCGCTGTCAGTCGTCTAATTGACAGAAGTGCTGGAGTAGAAAAATAAATATTATCTTTTCTTTTATTTCTTTATCTTATCGAGGCACTGCAATGCTTTTACTTATAAGCTTTCATTTTAGCTCACCTAATTCCGATTACTGTTTATAACCAAGCGAGCGCGACGTGTTTCGGCTTCAGCTTGGAAAAAACCAGCGGAGTTCGAGTCCAACTCGCCCACCGAGGGCTTCGGATTTTCTCCCGTATTTGTGCTACAATCTCTTGCTTTTTGATAAATTTCATGATTCTAGGTCAACGGGAAGTACACTATACATTTTGATTCCCATTGCAATGCGACGTAAACGGCCGTTTCTTTTGATTGCGTTGACGTAGAGGTTTGGTTTCTTCACTGCTTCAAGCGACCGCTGACTTGTGTATGTGGTATAAACTTGAACTTGCTACCTCTACACGTCCCCGAAATAAAGCGTCTTGCTTGACAGACAGACGGACGGTCGGACGAACAACAAAGTGATTCTATAAGGGTTCCGATTTTTCCTTCTGAGGTACGGATCCCTAAAAAGCTTTTGTATGTATCGTATCCGGCTGTATATAAAATTACGAAGGGAATCAAAAGCTCGAATTTTTTAAATTATGAAGAAGGACCGCTGGAAATATTGGCAAGCCGAAGGCGATTGAGTAATTAAACGCTGCTTCTACGTCCTTGTCTTAATATCGTGTTCGTTTTCAGTGTAATTCGCCAATTATAGGACAATCGCGTGACAGTTTTAAGTCCAATATGTCTTGAGAATGTAAGACATCATTGAACTAACGGTTATCAGAAGCGACAAACTAATTTGGAACTTATTCGTTATACTGTAAGGTGTACATTTACGTGAAACCGGTTGTTAGGTTGTAATGACACAAATACCTAGTATCAAGTCACGATTGAACTCAGATAGTCTTTGAATAGAATGATGATGCTTTGACAAAAAGTTAATAACGGTTACATTACAAATTATAAAGCATTGAATTAAATCATTTACTTATATAATAAATGTTTTGATTCATGTTTATAAGTAGTCACACTACTATATATAAATTATAAATTGAAAGAGATGTCATATATATACAACAGAAAAAGTGACCAAGTCTCCCAGTGCCAGCGCAGTGACATTGCTATGTAGTATACGTGACATACAAATAGCTATGTCAAATAAACGTCAATTCATACAAAGAGTATGAAACTATGTCATACTCATTTGGCAGAGGTAGGCCTGTCAATTACTACTCCGTCTGGTCTAAAACTCACAGGCTCGACATGCACTTGTTTTGTCTACATTTTGACAGCTTAACTCCGAGTTAGCGGCTAACCCTGGGTGCTGCAACTGGCCTTTAGTGGGTTAACAAGATTCACCATTATTATCGTCCCTTGTAAGGTTCTTATAAGGTTATACCGCTATAAGATGACGTGTGCCAAATGTCGACAATGTAGCATTCCCAACTAATGGTTTATTCATTGCAACGGGTCATTCCGCTTTCGACTGTCATTTCGTCTTATAAGGAATCTTGTAGGAAGCAACATCATCAGTCAATAGGAGTGAAAGATAAGATAGTTAAGCCATCATCGTGTTTACCATAACAATGTGTGAAGTGACACTTGAAAGTCTATATTCTTTGTCTTGATTCGTGTCCTGTCCACTTTATTTTTGTTCCTTGTTGCAATGCATACATTTTTTTTTTCTCCCGCATATCTTTGACTTTGTCTTTTAGTTTGATGCCGAGTATGCTCCTTTCCATCGCCACTTGACAAACATATATTTTTTGACCATATTCTTCAGTCAAACTCCAGGTCTCGCATACGTTAACCCATTCCCTGCTAATGACGACACATTGTCGTCAGTCGTCACCCCTCTACGCGCCATTTTCGCTACAAAGCGGGAAATGCATGTTATCGGCTACGGCGTAGCGCTACGATAAATCCTTAGCGGTGAATGTGACGTTCGAAGGATGCAAGAGTCGATTAGTTTATTTTTCAGTGGTAATGTCATGTAGAACTTAAATAGACGTTTCAATGACCAGTAATCATTTCCAACTTTATATTATTAGTCTTTCTATTTCTGTGGTATCTGTGGCCGTAGTGATATTAAAGTTTTTTAATATTTCAATCCTTATACGCTAAGTATGTAGGTAAAGGATGACTCACACTAGCACGAGACGGGACGGGATGGGACGGGACGGGACGGGACAGGATAATCTGTCAATTTCTATAGAAATTCGTGATAGCTCGGAGCCTTCGGATGTCACGTGACGCTTTCTAGTTTACAGATTTTCCCGTCCCGTCCCGTCCCGTTCCGTTCTAGTGTGAGCCATCCTTAAATCTTTCATTTGTATTAGTTTCTTATTTGTTAAGTTCATTACCTATTAGCTTAAACACGAAGGTCTCAATATGATATTAATCATTCTTCAAGATTTTAACAATAGATATACAGTTACCTACTTACCACATTTAAAAGATTTATATTTAAATCCGTAGAACTCAGAACGACCCATACTCAAGTTTTTTTTCAACGCGCGCCGCGGTGTAAACATGCGAGTTAAAAAGTAAACAAAAAAGCCCAATAGCGCTGTGATTCTTTACTTTGTAAACAAATTCTTGGCACTGTACAACAACATCGAGAAATGGACATGCTTACATCTGTGTTTCCTGTTCAATCTAATGGTTCATTTTATACGTTGACTCAGCAGTATTTAGTGTAACTTTAAATTACAATTGTAAAGCATGAATTAAATCATTTATTATTTATAATAAATGTTTTGATTCATGTTTTTAAGTAGACACACTACTATATATAAATTATAAATTGAAATAGAGGTCTACAGAGAGAGTGACCAAGGTCCCCGGTGAGCAGCGCTGGGATCGAACCAGCGACCTCCTGCTTTCGCGGTAGACGCCCTAACCACTGCACACTGGTTGAAATTGACAAGTGCTTTGTAGAGTCATAGAAAAAATCTGAACACAGTAACTGCCATTTGTACCAGGGTTAGCCAGATAGCTCGGAGTTAAGCGTTCATTTATATGGAAATTGACAGCTTAGGTAACTCCGGGTTAGCGGCTAAACCCGGGTGACGCAAGTGGAAGACAGACACAGTAATTAGTTAGGTTTAAAATAGATGGCGCTTTATTTAAAATTGCCAAGGGCCAAAATTACAAAAACAACGGTTAAACACTTAGGTACGTATTTTTGTCACATTAGGCGTGACATGTTTCCTAGTTCCTATGTTATTTAATACGTACAGAGCGCCATCATCAACAATATTATTGATGTATAAAGATTGCCAGTCTTTTCTGTTTACTTCATTTGAATTTAGGTAAAAAAAATCTTTGCGAGCAGGTTACGCAGCAAAAAAAAACCTTTTTCAAAGCTAAAGACCTAATAAAGTAGGATATCTTTACGCCGAGCTATAAACTGGGGTGCGACCCTCTTTACGACAATATTACGTGTGTAGACTACGTCAGCAAAACACAAAACAAAAACATCAAAGAAACGAGAAAAATCAAATTTGGCGAGGGATGAAATCCTGGGGTGACGATTGTGACGCTAAAAAATAAAAGGGCACTTCACCTAAATTACATTCAAACAGAATTAAAACGTACTCGCACCTTCTAAATTTATTCGCGATCGTAGAAGTGTTTTAAGTGTGACAAATTATAATCTGCTCTACTATATTAATATATGTATGTATGTATGTAAACTTTTCATTCTACAAAACACAGATTAATTAAAATTTACAAAAGGAAAACAGTAAGTACAAAGGCGAACTTATCCCTTTAAGGGATGTCTTCCAGTTAAGACTCTAAGAGCTCTCCGAGCCATCACGTGATTATTTCTATAGAAATTGACAGATTGTCCCGTCCCGACAATCGAACGACAGTCATCCTTAAAACCAGTCTCAATGCCAGAAGCATAGCATATCAATAAGTGCACGAGTAATGTACAGTCGCGTCTATAAATATGTATACACTTCGGAACTTATTACTCTGGAACAAGAGCGCCTACCACGAACCGCGAACGAAAGTATACCTCCCTTTCGCACTTGTGATTTCTCACTCAAGTGCGACAGAGAGGTGAAACTTCGTTCGTGGTTCGTAGTAGGCCTTCTGGTGCCAAATTGAATATACATGCATATATATTTATGAAGCCGACCGTATTTAGACGCAGTTCACTGAACTTCGTCGCTAAGAAGCTTAAGACCCCTATAATCTAGTCTTACGCAGTGTCACGTGCTTCAAGGTTTTCAATTAGTACCACGTCTAAGCCTGAAGCCTTATAAACGCAAAAGTATAGACACACAATACCTACACACATATATCAGTCAAAGTTGTTTGCCAAACTGTGCATCAGTCGTAGAAAGTACCTACAGAGAACCAGGAAGGCAATCTTACTCTCTCTCTTCTGGTTCTTGCGAGAATTTCCTCCCGCGGTGACTCACAGGCGGCATTGAACCCTTAAGTCTTAAGAGAGATTTTGTATAATTTGCACACCTTGCCTAAATCGCGCACTGTGCGGTTTCAGAGGAAAATTCCTCTGAAACCGCACAGTGCGGATTAACAGGAAATCCTCCCGCGGACGCTCCGGCTGTGGAATGAGCTCCCTGCCGAGAGGTTTTCCCGAAGGACTACGGGACTTAGGCAAGACCACAAAAAGAAAGTTAATCCGCCTGTTAGATTATAAAAATATTCGACACATATTTTTTGTTCGTCAAATGAAAAACGACGGAAATACAGTGCATTGAGCATTAACGTTTGGTGTGACGTCACAATTAGGTACGATTCTTACCTCTAAGTGACGTCACTAGCCCCCGGAACTTTGATGCTCTGTATCGTCGTCAATTTTAGAGAGAGAGAGAGAGAGAGAGATGCATTTATTGTCAGAAACTGTGGTACAAGTAGGTCTTACATATTACAAAAAGGTCCAACAGTTTGCCCGTTCCGGGCGTACAATAATAAAAAACAAACACAAACATACAGATAACATTAGTACCTAAGTAAATTAATACATCTTAATCTTAACTATTCTTACATCTATAGTAAGAAAGTAGTAGTAGTAGTGAGTAGTTTAGTTAAATTGAAACAGGAAAAAAACACGTGTCTAATAATTTTGGATAATCTAACTGACGGACTGAATAGAATAATAGTTTTTCAACCTAGACGTCATTCCTATTGACTCATTTATTCATAGCATAAATTCCAAGCAGGTCAGTCAGTGTCAGGTCACACCTGCACTTTCAACTGAACCATAATTACAGGAAACTAATAGACGATAAGCTGCAATTAATACATAAATACAACTTTCCTAGCACTTAATTAAGACCGCGGGAACCAGATAGTTATCTCATACCACGTTGCAGTGCAGCCATTCTCAAGCACATATTTGTTACAAAATGAAGCTATCTACCCAATGAGATTCACAACATTACAGCCCAAATAATCTGGAACTTTCTGGACTCAACGGGAATCTGTAATGATCAAGAGAATAAAGTATTGTATATAAGGCGTTTAATTTTTTTGGTTTTAGAAAAATATTATTTTGCTACTATAACTACAATCTACTCAAGAATCTACATAGACATACTACATTACATTCTCATTCGAATCTAGTCAAGAACCTGATTCAACAGTGATGTAACTTAAATACAAACTCCGCTATTCTGTGCATTACCGTCATTTCGAAAGTATACACTATACAGTGTGTATTTTTATATTGCCTCAAAACAGAACAGTAATTGACAGATAGGAGTGCTGCAGTAGAAAAATGCAATAATTGCTTCGCTTACATTTTTTATTTTCGTTTTTTCCTACTCCGTTTTCGACTGATGACGCCCTTAAACAGAACACCAGCATTTCTGTTACACCCTGTATTAGACTCAGTATTTATACGGAATGCTGCATCTGTTCAGAAACATCGATAAATAAGATGTTTTATCGAACCGCCGATCGACAAAAAGCAAAAAAATATAAATCCATTTATAACACCTGTATTGTAACTACTCCTTTGGGTCCATAAATTGTATATCTGACAGTGGGAGTTGGGAACGGAAGTCGCTTCGGCCCACGTAGCTGCAGTTGCACCGCTGCATATCTCTGACGGTACAGCTAGCAGCATTGACTTATTAAAAGAAATGCAGAACAAAACGTCAAAAAATGTGGGTCATTATACCATGAGTTGTTTTCGATTGCGATTGCGGCATTCGGAAGTTTGTCCATCTCGCTCCTACCATTACCCTGGCGGTAGCGAGACGGACACACTCTAGAACGCTGTAGTCGCTATCGAATACGACCACGTACAACACAGTAAGCCATTAGAAATGGTATTCGAAGCGTGAACCCCAGATGTCGTAAAGGAGATAATGAGTGGCCATTGTTACAACACTCAGCCGTTAGCTCGGCTTACAAGATTTCCCTGCACTTATCTCGTACTCATTAGTGCATACTTGTGTACTAGCCACAGACTAACTACTAGAAAGAGCAAGGACATTACACAGGGGCTCTCTCATACTAGTTCATCATGGGAGCGCTACCGTTTATTTCAATGAGGATTACCGCGCGTCGATTGTCCGCTAGGAGCGCTAGTGGAACGTGGGTCCTGCGGGAACATTTCAAACGTCACTTTGACAGTTCTCTCATATTGACACAGGACCCACGCATGAATGGCGCCGCCTGGTGAGCGACGATACGGCAGCTCCCATTGCGTTTACGGTCAATGGGCCTAGTTAAAATGACATAGCATATGGATACATTTTTTAACATATTTTTCACGTTATTTTGCAAGAAACTGCCAGGGATCTCTTACAAGAAAACGTGTAGGACTGAACCTAGGATGTTACAGTACACTTTACGTCATCAAAATCGCGTCGTCGCGTTCTATAAGGTCACTCCGCGTTTTACGCCAAAACAAAATCTTCCGCCTTCAGGCGGCATAAACTGTCAGGGTTGAAACATACCTACTAATTTGTATCTAGATAATATAATACCAATACTAATTAATACGTATTCTAATTAAATCTAAACATTTTTCTAATTTAACATTAATAATCTGTATTGAATCTGTAAGTTCGGAGATCACGTAACATTTTCCAAATAAATACTAAATAGACACATCGTTCGCGGCCGGGTGTGGCGTAAGTCATCCTTAAATTGTATGACATAAATATTTGGTTGAACTTTTTACTGAAAGACGAAATTTCTTTGCGGAAAAAGTCGTCATATAACATTATCAAACGTAACGTTATTCCTATTAAGCAACAATAACGTGTTTACCACTAACAAGCGTTCTGACACGTCGATTAAACCTAACGACACGGTGTCAAACGATAAAACAAAGATAACACGGCATTTATATCAACAGCGTATGGACGTGACAAGTCTTATCGACTCGTTACGGACTTACGGGACCATTTGGAGCGCTAAGTATGTGGATAACTGTTTCTGGAGATAATCAAGTCATGAGTAGGTACAATAACTGTATTTGAAGATTAATATGGGTATTTGGAGTATCAACTCAGAATTATTCTGCTTAAGAGCTTTGTATAATTCTTGGGCTGTGGTGTAGGGTTAGAAACGGTAGTAGCTTTTTTTATCAGGAGGTCGCTGCTTCGATCCCAACCCTGCTCACCGGGGGCCTTCGTCACTTTTTCTAAAGTATATTGTAAATGACACCTCTATGTTATTTTAAAAAGTAAGTAATGTTGCAATCAAAGATATTCTACAAACTTCTTTCAGCAAAACATCCTATCAAGGATATTTAAGGTACTTTCCCTTCATGTCTTGGGACGTCCTGTATTTAGATTAAAAATTGAAAAAGACTTCTTTCTATCAGCAAAATATCCTATCTACGATATTTAAGGTGCTTTCCTTTCATGTCCCATAGTCTTGGGACGACCTGTGTAGTAGATGACTACTTAAAATAAAGAAAAAAAAAACATTCTGTTTGAAAATGACAGGTGTCTCCCTCGACCCCGAGATACCGTCACAGCAATCTTGTGCTAAGCCTACAGGGGGCCTTACCATGACGTCTTAATGCGATTCAGTTTAGGTTCTTAACTGTGCTCAGTTGTATTTCAGCAACTCAGTATAGGTCCTAAACTGAACCGCGTTTAGACGTCATGGTAAGGCCCTGGGCGTTCTAAGTATTTTCTCCACGTGTTCTTGTATTATTATGTGTTATATGTATTATTAAAAAACTTACCTAAATGGCGACTGACATAGACCACACACAACTGGCATTAGTTAAAAAGTAAAATATATTTTTATTCGATAATGCTAACCCAATGATTCAGACTACGTTTATGGGAAACTAATGATAATTTAATAGCTATAACAGTTCAATCTAAATCAGCTTTGAATTCTTTCGATAAATTCTGGCGCCTGCGCAACCCTAATTATGCACTTGAATAATTCGGTCAAGCGCGAGTCGGACTCTAGCATCCAAGGATTTCAAGCAGTGAAAATGCATATTATTATAACGAATTTAATATTAGTTGTATTAATATGCGTTTTCAATTTAGAATGTCATACTCGTAATAATAGGATTAGTAAATTTTCTTACATATAAATACCTGTTTTATACATATTCTTTTAGAACCATGTTGTCGCAATCGGCTACTTACCTGAAAAAAAAATATAGCTTAGAAAAATATGCCTAAAATATTTAAGAAGATGTCAAAACATTTGATAACCCCTTACCCCTTACTGTTACTGTTCTGTATTATTATTTTCTCTTGTAACTGTATTTCATCTGTGTGAGGTGTGCAATAAAGAGTATTGTATTGTATTGTATTGTATAACCACAGGAAATGGAAAATATCAGTGGTTGATACTGATTTTGACCGCACAGACTGACGGTGCGTGTATTATAATAAGGTTTCATAATACGTTTCTTGATATTTAACTAAGGAACCCTAAAACATATGCATCTCTATGAATGCAGCTATTCATCTAATAACAGTTCATCTAGCCCCTTATTCCGAGCGCTTAGCGAGCGATCAACTCAAGCTTAGAGACCATTTTTCCTTGACCAGTAATTTTTTTTTAAATAAAGTATCAAGTGTGTAGGTACTCTACTACTATGGTAAGTTTATATAGTTTTTTAATAGGGATGTAACGATACATGATTTTGCCGATACGATAACGATACCGATTTTCGAAGTAAATAATCGGCGATACCGATACCGATACCGATATCTGTGACTTAGTAGTTAATGAACCCTTTAAATAAAGAATATGCGTAAAACTTATGTAAGTATGTTAAATAGACAGTCGATTTTGTAAAGTGTGACAAAAATTTAAATTGAAAATTCCGAAAAATGCCAAATCAAAATTCAAAATCAAAGAAAACATTTATTTAGGTCGATCAAATCAATAATAATAATTATGACACAATCAAATCAATAGTAAATCAATGTTAATAACTTAGTATTCAAAGTTCACTTTAGGAAGATTTTTGTTTAGGAAACACAGTTTATTCAAATTACTAGCAGATAATCTGTTGCGCAAATCATTTTGTATCAGGCCTGCAGTTGAAAAAAGACGTTCTGAGACAACTAAGCTCATTGGGTAAGACAAATATTTTTGCGCAAGCATTTTCTGTGATATCGGCTGTATTTGAATCGGCGATGCCGATATATCGGTCTGCCGATTATATCGGCCGATATATCGGTATCGGTATCGGTATCGTTACATCACTAGTTTTTGATATCACAGACTGTGAAAGTGTTAAGTTAACGTTATAATTTCATAGAAGTTTGACGTTTAATATAACATTTTAAATGTTTGACGGTTAATTTGCTTGGAAAATATAACGTTATCCCTTCGAAGCAAACGAATGACCACGTGGTCTGAAGGCCTACCACGAACCACGAACGAAGTTTCACCTCTCTGTCGCACTTGAGTGAGAAATCTCAAGTGCGAAAGGGAGGCATACTTTCGTTCGCGGTTCGTGGACCGTGGTAGGCGCTCTGACTCTATTTGTGTATAAGTATTGCACGGTGTCCTAAAGTTTGAGCAAACAAATATGTATTGCTTGAGTACATTGAGTATATTATAGGGTACCTAACTCCAGAGACGTCTTTATTTACGATCATGCAGATAAATAAAAACATTTATCTATAATTCTAGTTTGTAAAGATTAAGGAATAATACTGGTTTGAAATTACCCCATTGCACTTGGAAATCTTTAACAACTAACCTATTTTTTTTCCGTTGACGTAGGTAATTGATCTAAAAATAGGAATGGTTAATAACTCCAACAAAAATGTATAAGTATACATAAAAATTACACTAAAAGTCTACCGTGAATGTCGAAAATGTGTCTCTTTTTTTCTCATTTCTCTTTCTCATTTTTGGCAGTGATATCGCACAGAGACATATATTTTCTCTATTGTAGACACCTATATCTATTCACGAAGAGTCCTCTTACTTTCCTCATAAGAACACTCGCTTTTGCTCGTTATGCAATAGGAACAACATCCCATTTCACGCCTACGGTGCAACAAACTTAGCTCAAGTTGGCGCCAACACCTTAACTATACACTTACACTAACCCTTATTATTAAGCTTTTAAAGTTCAATTTTGTCAATCAACGCTACATTGTTAATTTGTAACTATTTCTCTGTAACATACATATATAAGCTTCCTTATTACAAAGAAGCGAAGGTTCAAAATCGATCAGCACAATGATATTAATAACTTTGTAGCTTAACTTGTGTCTTACCAAGAACTCTCTACAGTCATAACAACCTTTATGGCAACCGAGTTAAAGTATATTTTCGCTTGATTTAATGTTATTTATGGTGGTGATACACTAATTGCATTCATAGTAATGACGCTTTGGTAAAATTGGTGCATTGTGCGTTACACTCGTAGAAGAAAGCGTAAAAGTATGGAACCAGTAGGTTCGAGCAGCCATTTTGGATTTGTGTTTGTGGTTTGAAATTCTACCGGCCGTGGTCGGGTCATTGGCTATGGTTGGAGCTTTTTACTAGTGTTGCTATGTCTGCGACATTTTTAATGTAAAATTAATGAGTTTATTTTACGATAATGCTCAAGTTGTGTCTTGGCGATGAGTAGGTATGCGGATAAACTAAAACTTCCGATCCGATCCGATCCGGGACTATCTGTCAGTTTCTATAGAAAACTTCACGTGGTCTCCGAAGGCTCTGAGCTATCAAGGTGATTCTTTCTATTATGTAGAAACTGACAGATCGTCCCGGATCGGATCGGATTGGTGTGTCATCCTTAATGACTTGTGTAGCTACATACGTGATACGTATGACGTATGTAGCTACACATTAATAACATACGTATGGGATTGTCGTTTGTTACTCAAGATGGCGGTGTGGCGTCTCTGGAATATTTTTTGTTTTTTGTTTGCAAGATGTTGTTTAGTGTGTAATATTGATAGCTAATTGTGCAGTAAACGAAGCAGTATACAGCTAATGAAGAATGAATCCTCAAACGAGTTCAGTCACTCCTTTAGTCATCAAGCGGCAATCCCGTGATCTGACCCCTGAAAAACTATATTTTAAGTTTTATAGCTATAAACTTAACATATAGCAAGGCTTTTGCTTCTTCTTTTCTTATGCGCTCTGCCAAGGAGTGGAATTCTCTGCCGGCGTCTATATTTCCGTGCACATATAACCCGACAGCCTTCAAATCAAGGGTGAACAGGCACCTTCTGGGCGAGCTCGCTCCATCGTAGGCCACGACTTTGCTTTCGGCTAGTCTGTGGCCAAGAGTAAGCCCATTTGTTAAAAAAAAAAAAGGCCAATTACCGAACAACGTCGCCCAAGTGGCAATATACAAATACAAAAAATACAAATACAAATACAAATCGTTTATTTCCTTGAACAAAACAACATAACATAAAATACAGAATTAGGCACTGACAAAGGAAAAAGGTACTACAATATACTATTCTATTTATATAATAAGTATACTGAAATATTGATAATACGTGACACTAGCAAAATTGTCGACTCTCAGACAGAAGCCATTATTTAAAAGAAGAAGTAACGTATGTTATCCCTTGTTGCTTTTTATGGGATTGCCGCCATCCTTGCTTCAGTTAAAAAAAAGATAATAATCGAGATCGACTTAAAACAGATGTACCGTTCGCTGGTCAGAAACAAAACATCGGGCACACCCGCATTATTTATTAACTATTAATTAATCTCCCATCGACTGCATGTTACGCCTACTTCATTTTGAGTTCAGATCTGTTCGATCCAATGAAATAAATTTTTTGGGTCCGACTAAGCTAAGTTTACGTCGACTTTGATAATGTCCGTCTAACCGTTTCATAGAAGTTTACCGGAGTTGGTAGTGACCCTGCCTACTGAGCCGATGGTCCTGGGTTCGAATCCCGGTATGGACATTAAATGTATCATCACGTTCATCACACAAATAAATTTTACGAGTATTTGTGTGATGAACACAGATACTTGTAAGTCATGGATATTTTCTATGTATTTATGTATTTGTATATTATATATATCGTTGTCCGAGTACCCGTAACAAGGCTTCTTATTATAGAGTATTTTCTATTAAAAGTTTTGCTGCGATACGTGTTATGCGAAGTGTATCGCTGCCAATATATATATTCTGCCAGATGAGGGTAACCCGTCATTTCGACATACAACCTCTACGCGTTTCCAAGATCTCTGTCTTGACAGACGGACGGACGGGCGGACGGACAACAAAGAGATCCTATAAGGGTTCCGTTATTCCTTTCGAAGTACGGAACCCTAAAAAGGTGTCTGGAATTCGTGCACAATTACCTCGTGCGATGAAAACATTGCAACGAGCAGCTGGCGATTGTAAAAACATACATTCCTAATTGCCGGTTAAATGTGTTGTGTAACTTTACTTTCTTGCGATGCGGGCTAAAATAGCTGTTATGTTTGTTTTACGACTGATTCTATCATTTTGTTGCAAAAGAGGAGGTATACAAAAAAGGAATCTGCCACATGCTTCGTCAACGTACCATTAGACATAAACAATCCACACAAGCTTCGTCAACTTTATAAGTAAAAACTACCTTAACACTAACACAATCCTCATCTGCAACACGCTTCGTCAAATCAGACACATATCAAAGTAAAACCCCGCCCCGAGCTGTGCCCGGCCCAAAAGTCCCCATTATGCTGGCAGCATTCCCCCGCTGTATAGCGATAGACACTTGTTGGACCAGCCAAGATCCAGAGCGGGGATCGTTGCCCTTCTCCCGTAAACGCCTGCCCAACTGCCGAAAAAGCTCAAGAGCCTCACATCAAGGACCAGCCGTCTCCACTGCGACCGGCACGAAATCATACGCTGACTCCAACGTAAGAATACTTGGAGTGCTTTAGTCTAGCCGCAGCCTCCGCTGCCGATCCTGCCGACCATAGAGTGTGCCTCAAATGAGATGCAGCAAATGTGCTAACAAATGTTGCATCCCATAAAAGACAACGCCCTCTCCGCCAAGGAACCAAAGTAAGCCCATCGGGCCTCTTGCCATCCGTCCGTGACAAGCCTGGCGGCTCAAGGACACATGGCACGTTAGCAGACACCATGGCTCGACGTATAATATCGTTGATTGCATGATGCCTCGGGAAACGACCAGCACATCTCTGGCAACTTAGGCCATGGTGACCATTCTCTTCCACCATTACCCCGCATACGCACCGGTGCACCTCACATACCCTGCCCCCCAACCTCAAAGCCACTGCAATCCTCAAAGAGTCATTGTCAATCAATGTACCCAAATGCGGCGACGGCAAAGCATGTAACCACGCCCCCGACTCCGGCTTTGAAATCGCCTTTAGCCGCGCCAAATCCGGCCCCGAAGCACGACTCACCAAATCCGTATATGCGAGCCTACACAGAATGTCGTCCCATTGTCTCTGAACCATCAAATTGTCCGGACGATCATCGGTGGGAGATAGGGCAGCCCATCTCTCAAAAGCCTCCGAAGCATATGGTATGCGGACATCGTTGTTGCCATGAACAGACAGTATACGAGCAACAAGATCCGCCGAACCATGCGCGGAGGCCATAAAAGCGACTAACCCAACATCCTGAACCCGACGCACCCCGAGACCACCAAACCGAATAGGTAAAGGCGCCTGGTGCCATTGGCTCTCATTTAAACTTACATTGAGCATCGATTCGACTCCAAGGAAACTTTTAAAACATTGTCCAGCGCTTCTACCTCTTGCTGAAAGGCTGCAAGCCATGTAGGCGAGGTTCGCATAACATAAACCATCCGAGGCAATGCAAAGCAATTTCGCAATAGTACAAGACCAACATGACCCGATAAATGCTCCAAATGATCCCGCGCTGACAAGAGTGCCTGCCTTTTACTTTGTAGAACCGAACTGACACCCTCCGCGAAAATGGGAGCACCTAACAAATTAAAAGAGGAGGTAAAGTGGGGGAAGATGAAACAAGGGAAAGATGAAAAGCCTCATACAGCTCCCTATTTGGTTTAAAATGTTTAGTTTTGGTGCCGCTCAGTCGGCAATGTTATTTTGTGTTTGAGACTTTAGAGATGGTCTCTAGGAGTGACGCTGGTCTGTCCCGCCATACCGGGGGGCGTCGAAAATGAGTGGACAGGAGTGTGTAGGCACGTGTTATGTGCCATTTTGTGCAGGTCAGTGTGCCAAATTCGTCTATTTTCAATCTTGTCCCGTAATATTTATAGGTACCTAAGTAGGTGATATTTGACACTATTTTAATGTTAGCCCTCGACCATTCCATCTTAAGGGATGGCGCACACTAGAACGGGACGGGGCGGGACGGGACGATCTATCAGTTTCTATAGAAAACGTCACGTGACATCCGAGGGCTCCGAACTATCACGTGATTCTATAGAAATTGACAGATCTCCCCGCCAGTCGCGTCCCGTCCCGTCCCGTCTTATTGTGAGTCATCCTTAACCCGTCTAACTTTATTATCATTGCTTTTAACTTATTATGTTTTCTTTATACTTGAAAAGAAAAAGTTGTCGCCATGTGAATTAGTTTTATCATTTTGTCGACCGGACCATTAAAAAACAATTAAGAAATCGTTTTCGGTCAAAAGTAGGTCATCTAGTATTTTATAAAAAATGCACTACGGAAACTACGGATACTAATAGACTTATCTTTGAACTCCGGTATTTTTTTAAACTACAACGCGCGGTCGAGAATTAGATGTCAAATAATAATATGACAAGTTAAAATTGGCAGGAAAAACACGCGAGTCCGTCGTGATAGTCTTCATGTGGAAGGTACCGTCTATCAGGGTGTTGACAAGTTTCGGTATCTCGGGTGCACAGTCACCGATACAAACACTCGGGATGAGGAGATTGCGATACGCATTCAAAACGCACTACGATGCAGCGCAGCCCTCCACAAAGTTTTAGTGTCCAGGCTTCTCAGCCAAAGTACGAAACTAAGGATATATAAAACCGTCATTAGGCCTATCCTTATGTACGGCTGTGAAGCCTGGACTCTAACAATAAAAGAAGAAAACCAACTCCTGATAGCGGAAAGGAAAGTGTTTAGAAAGATCCTGGGACCTGTTAGAAGAGACGATGGCACCTGGAGGATCCGGAAGAACGCCGAGATTGAAGAGTTAGTGGCTGAGCCCAATATCATCGGCGTAACGAAATCTCACAGACTTCGCTGGCTCGGTCACTTACTTAGAATGGGGGAGGATCGGGCAGTTAGAGGAGCGTACGTGGGGCGACCAACCGGGCGTCGACGGGTGGGGCGCCCCAGGTACCGCTGGGGTGATGTCGTGGAGGCGGATCTGCGCCAGCTCTATGCCAATTCGTGGCAGGAAACCGCGCTGGATCGGGTCAGGTGGCATGCTCTCGTCTCGGAGGCCAAGATTCTTTTTGGATCACTGAGCCAAAATAGTAAGTAGTAAAATTGGCAGGTCTTCAGTCCCGGCTACACACCCTATATATATATTTTTAAACGTAACATAACTATTAGCGCCTGCTGTAAAATTGACAACATAACTCTGTCCGACGGTGACTGCCCGAAGCAGTCGAAATATGTCACGCCAATTGTGATAAAACACGTGAGTTATTTTCTTCTTTTATAAAATATTAATTTAGAGATTGTCTTTTATGATAGCGAGTATTTTAAAGGACTCAAAACTCTACGAGTAATATACACGATTTAGTGTCTCACCTCACTCCATGACAAAGTGAATAAAACTGTCGATTATGTCGAAGTAAAACCTCGTATAAGAAATATTTCCAGACGGAAGCATACCGTATAATAGAACACTTATAATGCACTATTAAATCACTATTTTTAATAGCCCTACCCAATAACCAGTCTTAAAGATCCCTCTTACTACCCAACTTTAACATATAGCAAAGACCAATATGTCTTGGTATTTAATAACACGTCCGATTTACTTTGAGCTTTAAAGGTTAGCCTTAAGGACGTGATTTAAGGTCTTTTGAAAATAGTTAAGGCGTGTTCACACAATAGTTCGTCAAAATTTATAGCATGGTTTGATTGGAATATAGATTTGAATTAAAGAACAGTAAATTATATAGACTGGTAATTTTACCTATAAAGTCACATTATAAAGTCACATTGTCTTATCGGAATACAGGCATTTATTAAAACTGATAATAATTGCATTTACTTACCAGCAAAGGGTTAAGTATTAAAAATATCACATTAAAATTAACGATACGTATTTAAACTATTTTGGTAATTGTCGCAATTTCTTATAATATGATCGTGTACCTATGTTCTATTCATTACTTTATTATACCTAAATTGTAATTTCTCCCTCTTTGATTGACCTTGGATGGGCTTAAAACCAGCTAAGCTGTGCTCATACCTTTTTCATTTGTCAGTGCCTAATTTTGTATCCTATGTTCATTGTTTTGAATCAAGCAAATAAATTATTTGAATTTGTATTTTTTTGTATTTGTATTTTAAATTAACAGTCAATTTATTCACCTTCAATTGACAACATTTCATATTTTGAAGTATAGCTTCAAAGAATGCACTGATTAATCTCACCTACCCGATTGTTTTATTTCCTCTTATATTTTAGTCAAAAAATCCATTTATAATATGAAAATTATGACGTGACGTCTTTCAGTACTGAATCGTTTAGGGTCGCTTACTTTATTTAAGGATTTTTACTAAAATACTGTAAAATAAAAAATATATTTATGTTATCTATATGCGTTTACGTTGAAATAGTTTACGATTTAGGATATTAAAATGTTGGCATTGTCAAATTACGGCGAGCGGTCATTGCCAAGAATTTTTTTTTTTTATGTCAAGGCATTGTTTCTACAAGGAAAGAGACTTCGTTTTTTTAGTTGGAGATTGCCACTCTATATTATTGCTGTCTCTGATTTAAATGATTTGTGAAATTAGTTTCGGAAATCGAATGAAACTGATATACAAGCTACAATATACGTAAAAAGAATAAATAGAAAAATATAAATTGTCTATCATGTTACAATCATTTGAGGTTGGTTTAACGAGTATAAGACATTAATTGAAAGTCTATTTTAAGACTGGGTAGTCTTACAACACACATTAAAATTTCACGTTGAATAATCTTTAAAATATAAAAACGGTTAAAAATCACGTATTTTTATCACAATTGACTTGACATGTTTCGACTGCGTCGGGCAGTCATAGTCGGACAGACAGAGTGGTGTCACCTCCGTGGCCTAAGACCGGCGTAGGTAACGGGTCGCGCGCGCCGAAGCAGGCGGATTCAGGCAATCCAGCGTCGTCGTTGCGGGAGTCTGAATTTTCGGATCAACAACAAGCACACCGAGCTAACCGTGTCCACTAAATCGTCACCACATACATACACGTTCACTTTAGGAAGCACTGGTTTCCAAGCCGGTGGCAGGGTCCAGCCATTGTCACGGTTGAAGTTAGGGCGACGTCCGATTTCAATGGTCTCGCAGATCTTGCAATCTTGCGTGGCACGTAACATTTTACCATGTTTTGGTGGAACACAAAGTTATTGATTTCGATCTATTTACTGACACAAGACTTAGAATATTAAAATATTTTTAATTACGATTTTAACCTAACATGGTAATTTCATTATGAGCAAGTAAGTCCGTGAACATGGTGCTTGCAACAGTGTCGAAACAAATATACATGGTAAATATCCCGTAATAAATTATATTATTCAGTCACTATTTCTCATTCATGTTCAACATTCATTAACATGAGCGTAAACAACAATAATTGGTTCCCGGATACCACCTGGAGTGGACAAGTCCGTGATAGGGGACCTCTTGTGAAGGGTTCAAGTGACCTTGTATCGGGTTCACTTGTGCAGGGTCCGAGTGACCTTGTACTACACGAGAGACATGGCTCGCTTATAATACGATGACTAAATGACATGTTATAGAAGTGGATAATCAAATAGGTCGTTTAAATAAGAATGAATGAGTTAAGTTAATTATAAAATTTACAAGCATAAGTACGGTGAAAGAAATCAGAAAATAAAAATATATAATTTAAACTTCCGTGAGTCATATTGATATTAAATTGCAACGGTTAAATTGTTACTGTTGCAATTTAATATAAATAAAAATATATTAAAATTGCAAAACTCTCTCGCTTAAAATATCTGTACTTTCAACTCTCTTTTAGTCTTCTTGTAGAGTCTATTTTAGGATTAAAAAAACTAGGAGGGTGATGAACAAATTTCATCCAAATCCGTTTAGTTATTTATACAATTTAAACTTTCGTGAATACAAGTCAAGTATTTATCACAATATGCGTAACATGTTTCGACTGCATCGGACAGTCATCGTCGGACAGTGATGTTGTCACCTCTGTGACTCAAACAGCGTTTAGTTCCGCGTGAAGGTGAAATAAACCTCCAAATAGGTATCAAAGCATAAAACTTTCAAATTTATAGTTTTATTAAGATGTCTTAGGAATATAATACGCAATTTATAGTAGTTTATGCAACAGTGATATAATAAGGGCTTTTAAAACTTCAGGGTCGCCGTTACAAAACGAGAGGAAGTCGAGTTTTTTAATAATAGACCCGAGAGTTTTAAGATCCAATTATGAGCTGTTGCATTGGTACTCTAGTCTTTCTACGACAGCTACAATAGCGTAAAAAAGCAAAATCTATAAAAGTGGCAGAATAGGGAAGATGTTTGTGACCACTATATAAATTAAAAAAAAAACAACAACAGTGCTAATATATTGTATGAACATCCATAGGAGCAGTGTTCTTATGGAATACCATAGACAACGTTATAATGTATACTTTTTAATATGGCTGTCAGTCATCTAATTGACAGATACATAGTATATACTATACAGATACATAGTATATACATACTGCGCGCTATAGTGGGAGTATCAAGCGACACCTCGTGCAATAACATCTTCGGGGAGTTGGGAATACTGACGTTGCCTAGCGAACACATATACCAGGTGGCGCTATACACCCACAATAACCTACACCTATTCGTAAAGCGCGGCACGAACGAAAATCACGCGCTTCGTAGCAATAAACATAGTTATCGCCTGGTCACTCCTAAGCACAAACTATCGAAGTCTGAGCGATCGCCATACATTATGGGCCCGTCAGTCTACAATAGACTGCCCTTAGCAGTCAGAAATGCAGCTTCCACTTATAGTTTTAAAAACAGACTACGAAAATGGCTATTGCAGCTAACTCTGTACAGTACTGAGGAGTTTTTTGATTTGCCTTGCATATAGTTTAATTGTTGTACAATGTATCCATTTTGACATGTAACTTTGGAGTTATTAATAAATTATCGTATTGTATTGTATTGTAGATAGAAGTGCTGGAGTAGAAAAAAAAACTAAGTTGAGTAATGCACCATAAAACTGGTCGTATGACTGCAATGTTTAAAAACCAACTATCCTGTTTTATTCCAGTTTTCACAAGCAAACATTTATTCAAGAGATGAAGACATAACTCATAACAAATTGACATCCATTCCGAAGTCGGTTAATGGCGTAGTTCTGTTTACATGCGTTTGTTTATTTTTAAACTTTGCAGCAGCCGGGCACACATGATTTTGTTGACAGACGTGATTTACGTGATATATTAATATTTGAGTTCATGTAAAAAACCTAAGTACGTACGAGTATAATACTCAATCCAACTGTATACTATTAGCAGGCCACATACATTCGAGCATATTCGACGCATCTACCAATCAATAGCCGGCCACATACGTTCGGCCAATCAATTTACTTATTGTAGAATTGTCCAGTACCCGCCCACACTGCAGACTAACTGTAACCAAACTGAATAAAAACCCCGCTGACTAAGAAAGTTACTTACAGTTACTTTTAGCAGGGAAACGTACACACAGACGCACTTCTCACAATCCAATCCAAAACAAAAAACCATCTGTAATGACACACACATAGAATAGAGCTCCAAGAGGATTCACTGTGTTGACAGCTGGGGACCCACGGAGCAAAGCTTGCCCCTTTAGCTGTCAACACACCGAATCCTCCTTTTTTAAAGGGTCGGCAACGCGCATGTAACACCCCTTGAGCTGCAAGCGTCCATAGGCTACGGTGACCGCTTACCATCAGGCGGGCCGTATGCTTGTTTGTCACCGTCGTAGTATTAAAAAAAAGAAAATTATACAACTACACTAACAAATCTTGCGCACTTCGAATTATTTTCAGCGTAGGTACCTACTGACTAGTCACAACACAGAAGGCCTACCACGAACCACGAACGAAGTTTCACCTCTCTGTCGCACTTGAGTGAGAAATCACAAGTGTGAAAGGGAGGTATACTTTCGTTCGCGGTTCGTGGTAGGCGCTCAGAGCCGCGCATGCCCATTTGGGCTTGCAATTCAGCAGAGGGGTAACGGTACGTATGCCGACTCACCTGCCAGTGTTGCCTGAAGGTAAAAAAAAATACTTGCTCGCATTTCTAAACCAATTTTCACCCCGTACAGAGCGGTCACTCGTGCATCTATTTTAAACCAAACTTCTATATCACAGGGCTGCCACATCCGGTAGTTAATTATAATAACAATTATAATAAACATGGCAACAATGTTGTTACAATTACGATACTGTAATGAGTTGAGGCGTTAATGGCGCGTTGTTTTAGTGTGGATACGCGGAAGTTTATCTTCTGGGAGAAAATTATAGTAAGCTTTCTTAGAATAGTTAGAATGCATATTGAATTAACGGTTTTTGTGCTTTATTTAGTATTTTCTGTAATTTAATTTAGTTTCTCTAACGGTTTTAAAAACAAACTTTTTAGATTTTGTGACTGTACCCAGAAAAAAAACATTATATTCTTCTCTCTCACTCAAATAGGAAAATATGATACCTAGATAAAAAATTACAAAGTTTCCATGTGCTAAGTACGAGAACTGAGCAGCTATACCACGAAAATCGAACGATCCGTCTGATATCACCTTTAAACGATGTCTAGTTATCTACAGTTGCAAGCAAGCAAGACCAAGATTTTTTCTAATACTACGACGGTGACAAACAGCCTTACGACCCGCCTGGTGGTAAGCGGTCACCGTACCCTATGGACGCCTGCAACTCCAGAGGTGTTACATGCGCGTTGCCGACCCTTTAAAAACTTGAACACTCCTTTTTTGAAGACGGACTGACAGTGAGTTGACGTAGGCTTTAGCGAGTAGTAGAGAGGTATACTCGATAGGTACTAATAGTATTCTACAGTAGATTTCAAACTCGTAGCTTACTAGAACAGGACGGGACGGGGCGATATGCTTATAATGTTCAACGTTAAAAAAGTGAACAAAAAAATTAAAGTTGAAAATGTTGTTTAAATTTTTTTAAAGTTTGGTTTATTAAGTGTTAGATGATTACCGAGCTAACACATGACTTTCTTTACAATTTGATACATCATCTCGTCCCATCTCATCCCGTCCTAGTGATCCTTTAGGAAGCACTACGTATTTCCAAGGTAATTAATTACAGATTACGTACCTACATATTTATGGGTCGTAATTTTCAATTGAGTGTCAACCCTAACGCCAGTGACTCGATAAATCAATTAAATGCCTGATCGTCGTAAACAATTGAACGCCACAGTTCTAAAACGACACAAGTCTCGAGCAACCTGAAGAGACATAAGACGTTCTGAAACCGTGGACAGTTGCACAAGACATTTGTAAAACGATGTAAGTCTCTAACAGTGTAATGGGACCTACGCCGTTTTGGAACTGTAAAGTATTGAACGCGACATTTCTAATAGGACAAAAGTCTCGAACAATCTGTAGGGGATATAAGACGTTTTTGGAACTGTACGCACAGTAGTAGTAACCGTAACCAACAGTGACGGATGTAGTATAGTGGTTAGTTTTTACGTTTAAGCAAAGGGATTTACTATTATCCTCATCCTCATCCTTATTAGCTTAAATTGTAGTGGTGGGAAGGCCTAAAACGTGAATACGTTTTTCGAAAAATATAATAGGGCCTTTTTACCGACTCGACTACGCGGATAGAGCCGGTTGGCGCTGACAACATTTCTTAAAATCAAAAAAATAAGATTCGGACAAAAATATATTATTCATGAGTCATCCTGTTACCCGGTGAAAACGAGTGATGTTAAAGAGCTCGAAACGTATCAGAATCAGAATTAATTAATTTGCTGAAAACATGGTAAATACAGAGGTGATATAACGGTCATGGTGTTAATAAAAGCGATTAAACCGCTCTAAAGCGTTTTTCTACTCCGGCATGACTGACAGCGATATTAAAAATCTATATATTATAACGTTGTCTATTCCATAAGAACACTGCTCCAATATATGAGCACTATGGTTGTTTTTTTTTTTAATTTATATAGTGGGCACAACATCTTCCCTATTCTGCCAGTTTTCTAGATTTTGCTTTTTACGCTATTTAGCTAGCTATCGCTAGCTGTCGTAGAAAAACTAGCGTATGCAACAGCTCATAATTACCCTTATTATATCACTGTTGCATAAACTATTATTATTTTAGATTTCAAAACTCGAATGCTCTCGCGCTCCCAAGAGTCTTGCGCGTTGCGTGGGCGCACGTTTGTAAATCAATAATCGGCGGCCATTGCCGTTAGCGCAGTGACTGACAGACGGACAGCTGCAGCGCTACAGGTTGATGCAGAAAGGAAAGAACGGATATAACATATGATTTATCTCAATGCTAATGCAGCTAATGCAGCGGTTGCGAACCCGTACTCATTAGTAAATTGCAGTCAGTTTTTTTATGATTTACTTATTCCCCAGTTTTTCATGTACCTATATGGTACAGTTTAATACTACTTAGATACTTTTAGCTTTATCACTTAAACGCCATCCAATTAGGAGATAACGCAAAAAACTTGGGGAATTAGTAGGGCTACAACGATATTAAGTAAGTAAGTAATTTCTTTATTTTATACTGTGTACAGAGAGGCAGTAAAAATGAAAAAAAAAACAAGTACCATAAGTTGCTCATTTCGAGCATACAATTTTAGTCTTAAAACTAAATAACATCTATAATATATCAAAAAACACTAATACACACTTATGGTGGGGTATATAGAAATGGAATGGTTTATTAGAAAATACTACCAGCCCAACGAGGGCGCCACTGGAGGGTCGGACACTCGTAAGGCCCACTGTCCTATTTTTAGGTTTTGTCCTATTTTGTCACAATTTAGGTATAACAACCCACCAGGTGATACTTTTTTGATAAGGAACACTTATTTTCAAAATATATAAAGTAAGTGTAGCTTACCTGGCTACTTACCTCCACCTACCTTAAATCTGAAATAGGTCCTTGAGGCATTGTACCTAGGATGCCGGCGGTATTTCCTCGTTGTATCGCAATTTGATGTGCGAGGAAGCCACCAGCTCTTCGGTCACCAGTAACATCAACCAGA